>CM062804.1:699224009-700559842 GCA_031772625.1 Pinus tabuliformis
GAGGAAGCCATCCCCATGCTCGTCAATGAGCATCGATTGAAGATCTACAGGAAGCCTCCCTCAAGACAAGAGTTCATCAAAACTATGGAGAAGGCAGTGTTGGTCATAGAGAAGGGTTCTTCCACTGCTTTGGGCATACCCTGAAGAATCTAAAAAAAAAAAAGAAAGAAAAGAAAAAAAAAAAAAGAATAATAATAAAGATCCTTGGGTGAAAACCTTTCTGAGGCGCCCAAGGCAGGTGGTAGGGGTGAAAACCTCATTGAGGCGCCCCTATTGCCTTTTCAAAAAAAAAAAAGAGAAAAAGATTGGAAAAAGATCCTTGAGTGAAAACCTCTTTGAGGCGCTTAAGGCAGATGGCAAGGGTGAAAACCTCAATGAGGCGCCCCTGTTATCTTTAAAAAAAAAAAAGAAAAAAAAAGAAAAAAACAAAAGAAAAACAAGGTCAGCAGATTCATTATGTAAAATTGCATGCAGGTGTTCTATGGAGGAGAGGAAGCCTCTCAACTCAAAGCCAAGGGTCCTCATCATGCAGCCAGGACACCTCACCAGCACCTCCTCCAAGAATACTCATTTTCTCCAAGGTATGTGCAATCTTATTACAGCTTGAGTCTTCTACAGGAAGACGCAGATTTTCTATAGGAAAATGCAGAGTTTCTACAGGAAGATGCAGATCTTCTACAGGAAGGTGCAGACTCTCTACAGGAACGCATCCTTTCTACAGGAAGCGCTGTATTTCTACAGGAAGCTTCCTGTAGAAGCTCAAAACGGGCCAGAATTCATTTCATGAGGAGATCTAATGGCTAAGGAACGGTTTGGACGCATGCATGCCACTGTTGTCAACCATGCACATTGCTGTTATCTTGCTCCACCATCCTTGTCGACATGCAACAAAGTACCTGCACCAGCAAAGCAGATCGATGAGTCTCGAGGAAAAAAGCAACTTGTAAATGGAAAAAGCGCTAGAGATCTCACACCATATTCATCACAGTTAGCCCGAGGCTCCGAGAGCATGATCGTGAGGCCATCCATCGTCGTGCAGCATGCACCCAAGGAGGAAGAACTGTTCCAAGACATCCCGCGGGAGTCCTGTAACAGTTATGCCTGCTAGAGTGGATACCATTCACCGCGCAGGCCATATGAAGTGAAACGTGGGCGCATGCAACTGAAGCATCCCATCCATCGACGGCAGCTCATGAACATGGACCTCTGGGCCTATATAAGTCCGCCAGCAGCAGGTAAATCGACTCATCAGCGTCCAAAGAGCCGAAACATCATGTGCGGCCACGCAGGTAAGTGTCTCGACCCTTCCTTCCATCAGATTGCATGAATGTTACTTTGATTGATTGCTTAAGTGTAAAGGTGAATGGGTTGAGCGGCAGTATGGTTAGTTGGCCGGCCACGTCGGCCAGTTAATGATCTAGTTGGATGTATGGGTGGCGGCCGTGACAAAGAGAATGGGCAGCACGCACGTGAGAGAAATCCTGTCGAGAAAACGAGTTCAACAGAAGAGGCGGCGGCAGATCCACGGGAATTGATGCGGCAGCAAGTGAACGCACAGTTGAATGATGGGGTGACGTCACCCAACGGTCCGGCGGGGACAACTCACCCCTGCGCCACGGATTCCGCCGAATTTGAAATCTAATCGGCTAGATCGCGTTCATGCATTTATCAACCACCGGTTTGAACTCGAGCGGCCATCCTGATCCTTCTGCAGTGTGATACGCCGAGCCTTTGGCTATCAGAGCGGTTGAGAAGCACACCCAAGGCGCAGACCGACTGCAGTCTCTCCCGAAAATCGCGCACTGCATTCTACAGGAACGCTGTAATCCTACAGGAACGTTGCATTCTACAGGAACGCTGTCATCCTACACGAACGCAGTTTTCTACAGGGAAGCGGGTGCCTCACGTAAAAAGGTGGCCAATTAAAGAGGTAACCCTGAACTCTTCATGCAACTAGTTATTAAAGGTGGCAAGATTGTCGTCCACAGTCCGGTCATTAAAAAAACGGTGAAATTGTTGTCTGTTGTGCCTATACTGTCATTCTATAGGATGTCGAGTAATTAAACTGTGATTGAGTTCCTCAGGGATAAGTTTTGTGGGTTATGTGCATGACATTCTACGCTCTGTCTTAGTAAACCAAAATCTCTTCCACAATCACCACATCTGGTTAAGAAACTTGTTTTATCATGCCGGGTGGTTTTATAAGACGAGAACCCACTGATTCAACCAAATTAAGGGAAAACCAGGAAGTGGTAGAGCTCTTCACACGGGTTCAATGGATATCTTTTTGTGACAAATTGCAGGGGTACGATGATGAAGTGGCAGAAGAATTTTTGCAGGCTCTGAAGCCGAAATCCAAGACACTGGCCACAGTGAACTTCAGAGGTCTAAGCCTCAAGCTCACCCTGCAATATATCAGTCGGATCACTGAACTTCCGATGGGTTTGCCATGGGATAAGTGTTAGGATATTCCGACACATAGGATATAGTTAAGTTCAACTTGGTCTAGTATAGAGTTAGGTTAGAGTTAGGTAAAGTGTGTTTCTTTACCGTTGTACATTTTGTAACTTACAATCCGACGGTCACGATATGTAGTGATCCGACGGTTCACTCTCACCTCGGTATTACCGACACTTGATCCGTGGCTTGACACCCGATTGGTCCATGAGTTCTATTTAAAGCGCATGGAGGGTCATTGTTCGGGTAATCCGTGCATGAGAGAAGCTTATGTAAATTTTCATTCTTTGATTAATAAATTGTCTGTACCCACGTTGGGACAGGCCGTGGACTGTTTCCCTCCTTGCACTCTGAGGGTTTTAACCACGTCAAAAATACTGGTGTATTGATTTGAGATCTGGTTGTGAGCGGTGTCCTTTTGGTATTCTTTCTGAGGAACTTACCCTGTAAATTCCTACATGGTATCAGAGCTATTTGAGGGCCGCGTCCGTTGGTGATCCAAATCTGAAGCCGATAGAACTGCATGCGGCTGTCGTTTCCTAGATCTGCTGTTTCTGACTGCTTTCGGGCCGAGAGGACTGCTCTGTTGCGTTCAGAGCATCTGTTTCAGTGAGGAACCCCTTTCGTTTCACGCGAAAAGGTTTCCGGTAGCCCTAGCTGCGTCATTTTTCAGATCGGGAGGTATACAGTGTTTTTTTTTTTTTGCAGTTTACTGTCATTTTCTCTCTGCTTATTTCGGTTTCGGTTTATTTAGCCTTTTTTTTTCGGATCTATACCTTTCATTTCTGCGTATGCTCTTTGCCCTGCGACTCTGTGCGATCTGGGCAAATCAGAAACAGAAAGAAAGGATTTTTCTCATGCGTATGCTCTTTTCCCTGCACCTTAGTGTGATCTCGGAAAATCAGAAACATTGAGAAAAATATTTAATTTTTCGGCTAAAAGCTAACTTTGAGATTTTTTTTAAAAATTTCTAGTTTTTGGCTAAAGCTAACTTTGAGCCGTAAGGTTCGTTTTTCTTTGGATATTCGTGTTGGGTTTTGTGTTTTGTGTTTTGTAGGGGAAAAGAGTCTTCCCAAGGCAAGCACGCAAATCGAGGCCCCCCCCCCCCCTCTCTCTCTCTCTCTCTCTCTCTCTCTCTCTCTCTCAAATATTTTGTATAGATCAATTGGTTCAAAGACCTTTTAAGAGAGTAGAGGTCTTGGGTTCAAGTCTCCATTTTGTGGGGGCGGATTTTTTCATTCCCGCACATTCGCGCACTTTGCCGGCAACGTCAACAATTTTTTTTCAAAAAGCCATAACTTCTTCATCCGGAAGCCTTTTTCAGAGCCGTTTTTTTTAAAACCGCCTATTTTTTCGAGATCTATCCATTGGACCACTTACTTTCAGCATCTTCAGCTTCAGTTGTTTTTCAAAAAATGGAAAGTCCATGCCAAGTCATTCTTGACAGCACTAACTACTTCCAATGGGTAGCCTACATGGGAGATTTACTTAGAAGTAAAGGTCTCTTCAGAATAGCCACAGACCAAGAGAAGAAACCCAAAGATGAAGACAAGGCCGAAAAATGGGAAAATCGACAAGATCAAGCACGTGGTTTGATAGGAATGTCTGTTTCTCCTGATCTTAGATTCCACATTGCAGAAATTGAAACTCCTCATGAAGCATTAGAAAAACTTGCTAAAGTTTTTGGGATTAAAAATGAAATTAGAGCCCATCAACTTGAGAATGAGTTGCTTACCTTGGATCCTAATAATTTTTCTTGCATTGAAGATTTCTTGTCCAAATTCAAGACCCTTAGATATCTCTTGGAAGGTGTTAAAGTTAAGAAAGAAGATGGTAACCTTATTTATTCCATCCTTACTAAGTTGGGACCAGCCTACTCTGTATTTGTTTCCACTTTCCATTCTACCAGGGAAGCTTTCATTTGTCAAGGCAAAGACTACAAGCCCCCTTCCTTTGACTCCTTTTGTGATTCCTTAATAAGAGAACAAGAAAAACTCTTACACCTTGGTCTTCTTAATCTTGGAAACTCTTCCTCGAAAGCGTTAGCCGCCCAGCAGCAACCAAATTCAAAGAATCCTAAGAAGTCTTATCCTCAAAGGAATGGTCCTAAACCAACTCAGCCTCAAGATGAAAGATCATTTCAGCAATATGACAAGACCAATAAAAACAAATGGAAGAAGACTGACAGACATTGTAACTTTTGTAATCGAGATGGCCACTTAGAATCTAAATGCTTTAAGAAGATGGAAGCCTTGGAAGCCGCAATGAAGAAACATAACATCCATCTGGAGCCTACTTCAACTTCAACTTCCGGAACGGCATTTTCTGCATGTCATCGTCAATCATCTCAGTCTGGTTATGCATTAAATGTATCTTCTTCTTCTTCTCATTCTCATGAGTGGCTCATTGATTCTGGAGCCTCTTGTCACATGGCCAAAAACCAAGCCATGTTTTCTTCTTTAAATGATTGTAACACCAAAAATATATATGTTGGTGATGATAGATCTCTTAATGTTGTAGGGACTGGAACTGTTCATCTAGACAATGGTCAGTTCAATGATGTATTATGTGTTCCAAACTTATCCTGCAACCTTCTATCTGTCTATCAGATAACTCATTCAGGTGAAGGTAAAATTGTTGAATTTTCACCTCATGATGTTGTAATCAAGGATCTAAAAGATCCTAAACAGATTCTAGCTACTGGTCTTGCTGATGATTCCAAAAGGTTGTATAAGTTTCACAACTTTGGGTCATCCCATCTTCCCTCAGTATTTGTTGCTCATAATGATGAAGTGAGCAAACTTTGGCATGAGCGGTATGGTCACTTAAACTATCGCTCCCTTCAGCATCTATGTAAAGAAAACATGGTGACAGGTCTTCCTATGGTATCTTGCAAAGATGGTGTTTGTTCCGGATGTGTACTCGGAAAACATCATCGGGACAGTTTTGACAAACGTGCCTCTTGGCACGCCTCAGCCCCTTTACAGCTTGTGCACAGTGATTTATGTGGTCCTCTTCCTGTTGCTTCATTCTCTGGCTGCAAGTACTTCTTAACTTTCATTGATGATTTCTCCAGACGCACTTGGGTATACTTCTTAAAACTCAAGAGCGAGGTATTTTCCACCTTTTTGGCCTTCAAAGCATTCGTTGAAAAACAATCTGGACATCAAATTCTTAAGCTAAGAACTGATAATGGTGGAGAATATGTTAAAAATGCATTCATCAACTTTTGCACCGAAAATGGAATTCAAATGCAACATACTGTTCCATACACTCCACAACAAAATGGTGTAGCTGAAAGGAAAAATCGCACCTTAAAGGAAATGGCTAATTGTATGCTGCAATCTAAAGGACTCAGTCTTAGTTTTTGGGCCGAAGCAATTAATTGTGCAAATTATATAATCAATCGCACTCCTACTAAGGTTCTAGAGAATATCACTCCAGAAGAAGCTTGGAGTTCCATTAAACCAGATGTAAGTCACTTTCGTGTGTTTGGAAGTGAAGCATGGGCCCATATTCCAGATGAAAAGCATAAAGCCTTAGAACCTAAGAGTGAGAAATGTACTTTTTTTGGATATTCTGAAGATGTAAAAGGCTATAGACTTATTCCATTTAAGTCCAAAAATGTTATCATTAGAAGAGATGTAAAATTTGATGAAAATAAATCGGCCTGCGAGCCTAGTCCGGCGGATGTGCCACCTCTTCCTATCTCTTCTATCTTTGAAAACATTTCTTCTTCTGATGATGAAAGCGAGGATGATAATCCTTCCCCACCTTCTCAGGATCCTCAACTTCCAAGATGGGTCCGTGCTACTCGGGATGCAGCAGGTGATCTTGCCGGTGATCCTACAGATCAGCGACGTACACGTTCTCAGTTTGAAAGAGCCTCTTCTTTACTGGCTCAAGCTCCAGTAAATCATGATCCTGACACTTTTGCAGAAGCTTCAGGCCATCCACATTGGGAAACAGCTATGAATGAAGAATATCATTCATTGATGACAAATGATACATGGGATCTTGTTCCTCTACCAAAGGGACGCAAACTTGTTAGATGCAAATGGGTTTACAGAACCAAGTATGGACCAGATGGGAAAGTTGATAAACATAAAGCTCGTCTAGTTGCTAAGGGCTTTTCACAGGTTGAAGGCATTGACTACACTGAAACCTTCTCTCCAGTTGCCAAAATGAACTCTATCCGCCTTGTTCTTTCCCTTGCTGCCTCTTTAAAATGGGAAGTCCATCAAATGGATGTTAAATCTGCCTTCTTGCATGGTGACTTGCAGGAAGAAATCTATATGGAACAACCCATTGGCTTCATACAAACAGACTCCAGCCTCGTTTGTCGACTTAAGAAATCCCTTTATGGCCTCAAGCAAGCTCCTCGAGCTTGGTATGCCAAAATGGATAGCTTTCTTTTAGAATCTGGCTTTTCTAGGTGTCATTCTGACAATACTGTCTACACCAAGAAAGTGGGCAACTCTCTCATCATCCTTGTTCTTTATGTTGATGATCTTATTCTTACTGGTAGTGATCCCAACCTTATAAACCATGTGAAGTCCAGCCTTAAAAAGAAATTTGAAATGACAGACTTAGGACACTTACACTATTTTCTCGGTCTTCAAGTCTTGCAATCCCAAGAGGGTATTTTCCTTTCCCAGTCCAAGTATGCTTGTGATATTCTTCGTCATTTTCACATGGAAGACTGTAAGCCAGCCACTTCTCCCTTTCAGTCTGGAGTCAAACTTTCAGTCTCTTGTACTTCTCCTGAAGTTGATGCTACCTTATACCGTCAACTTGTCGGAAAACTCTTGTATTTAACCCATACTCGTCCTGATCTTTCCTTTGCTGTTGGCCTTGTTGCTCGTTTTATGCAAAACCCCCGTGAAAGTCATTGGAAAGCAGCTAAAAGAATACTTCGTTATGTTCGAGGTACAGTACAGTTTGGGATTCATTACAGTGCCAAAGCAGCTCCTCTGTTAGTTGGTTTCACTGATTCTGATTGGGCTGGTGACCTTGATGATCGGAAGTCTACTGCCGGTTATGTCTTCACTCTTGGTTCAGGACCTATTACATGGGCTTGTAAGAAACAGGCTGCCATTTCTCTTTCATCAGCAGAAGCAGAGTATCGTGGTGCCGTGGAAGCTAGTAAGGAAGCCTTGTGGCTTCGTCAGATCCTATCAGAGTTTGGCTTTGAGCAGTAGCATCCAACCACACTTTGGTGTGATAATCAAAGTGCCATTCAGCTATGCAAAGATCCAGTCCAGCATCAGCGCAGCAAACACATTGAACTACACATGCACTTCATCAGAAAGCTCATTCATGACCATGTTCTTGAAGTGCAATATTGTCCAACAGATGATCAGGTTGCAGACATCTTCACAAAGGCTCTCACAGAGGCGAAGTTCACTAAACTTCGATATATGCTTGGAGTTCAGGAAGTTGTCACTAAGGGGGGATAGGCTCTAGTGCCTCCTTCCTTCTCCTATTGTGTCATATTTGTAAATCCTTCAATCCTATCCCAAGTTGTTCTTAAGGGGGGATGTTAGGATATTCCGACACATAGGATATAGTTAAGTTCAACTTGGTCTAGTATAGAGTTAGGTTAGAGTTAGGTAAAGTGTGTTTCTTTACCGTTGTACATTTTGTAACTTACAATCCGACGGTCACGATATGTAGTGATCCGACGGTTCACTCTCACCTCGGTATTACCGACACTTGATCCGTGGCTTGACACCCGATTGGTCCATGAGTTCTATTTAAAGCGCATGGAGGGTCATTGTTCGGGTAATCCGTGCATGAGAGAAGCTTATGTAAATTTTCATTCTTTGATTAATAAATTGTCTGTACCCACGTTGGGACAGGCCGTGGACTGTTTCCCTCCTTGCACTCTGAGGGTTTTAACCACGTCAAAAATACTGGTGTATTGATTTGAGATCTGGTTGTGAGCGGTGTCCTTTTGGTATTCTTTCTGAGGAACTTACCCTGTAAATTCCTACAATAAGGAAGAAAGGAAGTTGAGCCAGCAAGCCAAGAAGGAATTCTTCCCACCTGAGGAGGAATTCTCAGAGGACAAAAATGGGGTGCGAAGAACCAGCTTGCTGCCACCATGGAATGAAGTCAGCTTGCAAATCATGAAATATATCACTTGTGAAGGCCGTTTTAGCATCGTGTATGCATATCACTTTCGGTTGCTCACTGAATTGAGGCACCAGATTGATCTTCCTGTAGAACAAAAACTGAGCATCCCTTATTTCCTGTTGCAGTCTCTAATTGAGTGTGCCACAAAGCTAAAAGAGGGCATACCAGATCAGATAGCCCACCATGGGTTGATCAAGCTTCTCATGGAGGATGCGCTGCATTCATATAAGGTTCCCCTCTCATGGGAATCATTCCGGAACTTGACAAGAGATGGAGACATTAAAATGTTGATTGAAGAAACGGGTTCCTCCAGCAGTGAGGAACAAGAAGCAGTGGCCGAGGGAAAGAGAGAAAAAGGCCAGAAGACCCCGACCACAGTGCAGAAGAAAGAACAAAAGAAGAAGCATGAGGAAAAGGATGACAAAGAAAAAGGTGGCACACCCATCTTGTCAGCAAGAGAAAAGAGGTTGAAGAGCAGAATGGACAAAGCTGAGGTGGTCCACGTCAGCCCAAGTACCTCATCAGCACCTGCAACCAAAGCAAAAAGCAAAACCCATGCGGCTAAGCAAGAAAAGGTGGTGACACCCGTGTCTACAGGAAAGCAGAAACAGGCTTCTACAGGAAGCCCGAAAACAGAGAAAGGGTCTTCTACAGGAAGCCCGAAATTGGCAAAAGGGTCTTCTACAGGAAGCCCGAAAATTACCAAAACAGGGGCTTCTACAGGAAGCCCCGAAAAGGTGAAACCCAAAGAGAAGAAGGTGGATATTCTGGCACGGGAGGCAGCAGCTGTATTAGCTGGCCTCAGCACGCCACCTAAGCCAAAAGAAAAGAGGAAGAGGGAGACCCCTCTATACTTTAAAGCTCGAAGAAGTGTTAGGATAAAGACGGGCAAGCCACAGCCTCCGTCCAGCAGCCCGATTGTCATCGAAGATACACCTGCTTCTCCCAAGGAAAAGTCACCCTCCAGGATCACAGTCACCTACGAGAAGGGGAGTCCAAAGAAAAATACGTGGCAAGAAAGGTTGGACTTGTTGACTGAAAAAACTCGGCTACAGGAAGTTGAAAATGTTCTACAAGACACTCTGGCCCGGCTACAGGAAACAGAGAAGAGGGAAGGAGAAGGACCCTCATCACCACCAAAGGAGGGTGAGGTAGAACCACCTGAAGAGGTAGAAGAAGTACATATACCAGAGCCCAGCCCTCAGCCTAGTCTGAGTTCATACTACACCTTTTTAGAGGCGGGCAAAATCATATCGCAGAAATTTATTGTGCCCTTATTTTTTGCATTAGAGGAAGAAAGAGTCCGTTCCCACACATGGATGCAAATCGCCAAATCAAAGGGTGTGGCGGACATAGGCCCTTTACAAGAGCAACTCAAGGAGGTCAGGAGTGAATTCACCATGGCTAAACACGTGGCTAATTGCCAACGTGTGCTTCTACAGGAAGAAAATCAGAAGCTGAGATTGCAGCTACAGGAACTAAGGGCAGGGGCAGGAACATCCTCCAAAGACACCACAAAAGAACAACAAGGCAAAAAGGAGCTGACCACCGGTCTTGAAGAGCCAATGACACTTCTACAGGAAGCAGAACAACAAACAAAAATTGAAGTGCAAGCTCTAAAAGAACAGCTGCAACAAAAGGAAGCACAATTGGCCTGCATGGCCAGTTGGGCCATGGAGGCAATACAGTGCAGACAACCTGCAAAATCCTATGGATTGTACTTAAAAGATCAATGGCTGCAATTCCAAATAAACACCTTGGGACAAAGAGGTATTTCACATATCCAAAACCCACAACAATTTTCTAAATTGTGCAGTACCAGTTCGTCAGAAGACAAAGCCAAATTAGCAGAGTTTTACCTCCATAACTTGGCTTTGCCTAATGAAGTCTCCTGGGATCCCAATATTGCCTTGGGTGATATTCAATTGATGGCGTTCGCTTCATGGTTAAACCATGAGGATCAAAGAGCAGCTGAAGAAAAATCGGTCATGAACCGAGAAGTGAGCGAGCCACTGTTCATTCGAGCAGAACCAGAGGATCCGGTGGCACTCATCTCAGCCCACCAACAGTTGGCTACTGATCCCACAGCTTCCTTGAGATTTATGGACCAACAGGCCCAAGCCATAGCTCACTTTGAAGACATGGAAAGGTTGTTAGGAGAAAGTGCTGCCCAAGCATGTACACGCAGATGGAATACCTTGGCACACAGCTTGAAAATCCGAGAGTACCATACCCCCATTCGGATGAGGGAAGCTTTGGCAAGGGTTGACCTTTACAAGAAATCCATGCAAAGCCTCCAGGCCAGCTGGATTGGCCTTAAACTCAGCCCACCACTACTGCTAGGGTTGACTGAAGGCAATACAGAGGAGGATGACAGTCAACAATGGGAAGAGGTGAACAGGAAAGCAGGGTTTCATATCAACAAAGAGGACACTACCACAGAGCCTTGGGATGCAAGGGAAGCAATGAAAGCGATGAAGGATGAAGATTTGGACTAAGTTGCTCAAGGATGAGCAAATAGTTTAGCTGGGGGGTGATGATGAGCCCCAATTTTTGGTACAATTTGGGCTCATATTGGCCTACTTACCTTGCTCAACCATTCATATTTTACCACTTATGCATTCATTTCTTAGTATATTCGTGTTGTTTGTAGGAAGGAGGGTAGGCATTATATCTATGTGACTAATACATGATGATTTCAGGTTCTTGGCATTAAAGAGAGCAAAAGACCACGCAAAAGGAGACAAGGAGATAGCAAAGGTGACATTGCGGGTTCATAGGGAGGTTGTCCACAGTCTTGATGACCCTCCTTGTGATTTTCACCTTAACTCCGAGCCCTAACAGCTCTCCCCACCGAGCTTAAAGACAGCCAACACGTTCTACATGATCAGCAGTTTTACAGCAATTCGACTTTCAGTTGGGCAGCCAAGCCCCACGAATGGAGGAAACCAGCTTTATCTTCATTTTGTATAAATATGAAGGCCGTAGCCTTTGTTAGGAGCTTTTTGAACTTTTGGACTGATATTGTAATTTGTGAGCATAGCTCGGTGTTTGTTTTTGTAAGCCAGTTTTGGCATGACATCAGACTTTTGATTATGAATAAAGGCAAGCAGATTTGGATCTAATTCTGAGCTTTTAAGGGAGCTATAGCTCTTAGGTTAGGGCCCAACCTGAGAGCAATAGATCTCCTCTTCTTGTAGTGTTATTTGCCTTTCGTTCCAGCACTTTGTTTCTTTACTTTGACATGCAATTCGAAAATACAATCTGCTGATTTGGTTTGTTGTGATTAAGTAGGATTAGCTTATGGTTAATTTTGCTTTCAGTTGCTTAGATCAGAATAGGAGAGTTGTAATTCATTGGAGCTCCAAAAAAGGTTGAAAGGACCTCATTGCCATCTCTGTTAGGGATTGGGATGCAGTCTGAACCAACCACCAAAAAAAACGCAGTCTTTTCACGTTCATGCAAGCTGCAACACAGTTACCTTAATTGTAGATCCATCCATGCACTCTGATTCCGAGCATTACTCCTTCATTCCACTTCCATGCACGAGTTTCCTTCACAATTTACATTGCTGTTCATTGGTTTAATATCACAGGTAGCACAGGTTAATGAGTTCTCATTTTTGGTGACAGTCATCAGCAATTTGTTTTATTTACACTGCTCCACATCGTTCCATTCCCTTCCTCTTATTATCAACCATGCCTAAAGCCACCTAATCGACCTCTGTTCAGCTCGTTTACCTCCCAGCTCTTCCATTATTCACGCAGCTCCATTTTCTTGGCCTTTCGTTGATCCCATTCTCCCATCCACCAACCGAATTCATGCATTCTTTCTCTACCTTATTTCTCTGCCCCTGAGCCATCACCAGTCCCATCTCCATCTCACCTAACCACCCATACCACTCCATCACTTCACCAACACACAAAACTTCCACTTACAGCACATCCTGTAGAAGTTAGCAGACTTCCTGTAGAAATTCCTTAGTTTCTTGTAGGATCCCCTGCAGACATCCTGTAGGAGCCTGCAAACTTGGTTGTCGAGCATCCGAACGTTGTAGACCTCTGTGGACTAATGCTAGGGACCCTCTGGGACCTCTCCTAGCCCTCCTGACCTTTCCCAAGCTTTCTCTCCCTTCGCACCACCTCTGCACAACCAAACCCTAATAAAAACAAATTCATAATCACTCCATCCACTTAAGCAAAAACACAAAAACAATGTTCTCTTTCATAGAAGTAGTTTGAGTTCATGCATTTCACATCATTAGAAGTAATGGCATCATTTGTAGACATTTGCACTCTCACTATTGCATCATAGAGGTTAAACTAGTCAGATTAGGGTTTACTAGGGTTTCCATGCTTTGGTTGGCTTTCAGTTCATTTTTGCAAAGTAGATCAATTTCCCTTGAGATAGCCTTCGTCCATCATTTAGAAAGCTTCTTCTGAGAGCATATAGAAGTTGGCTTGAGCCCTAGCGGACTTGTGCCAGCTGACCAAGTGACAGCTGCGACAAGAGATAGTACTTGTGCATACAACACCGTCACTTCCAAGTTTGTACGAACTACCGGGTTGATAAAATTAGAGATAGGAAGCCCCAGGAGTTGTAGCATTATTGCTACAATACTGGAGCCCACCAACTCGCATGACCTTCTCGTGATCAAACTTGACATCCTTGCAAACCATTATCATCCAACTGGTCGGCATGTACACTCGATAGTTGTGGGGTGTATCAGTGTACCCCACAAAGATCCCCAACTCTATTATTGTCTCAAGCTTCTTCCATGCATCTTTGGTCGCATGGAAATAAACTGATTATGCAAAAATCCTGAAGTAACCAACATCTGGCCTCTTACTTGAATAAGCTTCCTCTGGTGTTTTACTCTCAAGTATCCGATGTGGACTACGGTTCTCAACATAAACCATTGTGTGGCATGCCTCAGCCCACAAGTGTAGTGGTAGGCCCTGATCATGCAACATCGCCCTTTCTACCCCTACAATGCTCCTGTTCTTCCTCTCGGCATCCCAATTTTGTTAAGGGTTATAAGGTGTCGTCAACTCTCATTTAATCCCTTCTACTGCACAAAAGTTCTTAAACTCATTGGAGACATATTCTTCACCGATATCACTCCGTAGAGCTTTAACCTTCTTTCCTGACTCTTTCTCAACCAATGATTTGAATTCACAAAACTTTGTGAATGTTTGATCCTTTCTCTGCATGAAACATATCCAGCATTTACGTGAATAGTCATCCACAAATATAACATAATACCTATGTTTGGAGGTGGATACTATCGAGCATGGTCCACACACATCTGAATGGACTCTCTCCAAAATAGACTCTAATTGACTGTCTCTGTCTCCAAAGGAAGACTTGGTGTATTTTCCCAAATTACAACCCTTGCATGTATCAACTTGCTCAAGCATACCTTTGGGATGACTGGTAGAGATTTGTTGCAATATATTCAAAGCCCCATGATACAAGTGGCCCAATCGCCTATGCCACAACTTGTCAACGTCTTGGTTCAACATCTTTTCTTCTTTATAACTCAAAGCAACACAATCCTCTACCTCTATCTTATAGGGATTTTGAACTCGAATACCTATCTTCTTTACTTAACCCATGGCTATGTGTGAAAGGAATGCCTTTCCTTTCGAAAAGATCACATCATAGCCTCTATCCTCAAGCATGGCAACAGATACCAAGTCCTTCGTCAATCCGGATACATGCATAACATTCTTCAAGGCAAGTGGATCCGTATGCTCCCTATAAAAATTAATAGTGCCCACACCAGTAACACTATACTTGCTGTCATCACCCATCTCGATATGCATCTTGAGATCTTTCTCCTCCAATTCACTGAATAACTCTTTGTCAACATTCATGTGGAAAGAAGCTCCACTGTCTAAGTACTATACACTTCTCATCATTGAAGACACCATGCATGCAATGAGGGAAAAGTCCAATTCGAATTGGGAAGCAAAATCCTCACCCGCCGCTCCTCCTGAGGACTTCTCCTTGGACTTCTTCAATGGACAATTTGTAGCAAAGTGACCATCTTGTGAAAATGAAATTATTTAACTTTCGTCATGTCCTTCTTCTTACCTCCATGATAAGAATCTGATTTGGAATGAGCAATTTTACCTTTCCACTTCCTTGCCTTAATCGCTAAGGCACAATTCTCTTCATCATTAGTCTTTGATGAAGAGAAATCCCTGGTGTTCCTCCTGATCTCATCCTGCATCAAATCCGACCATAGTCGTTCCCAATCAGGCAGCTTCTCTCGACCATTGACGAAGTCCTGATAACTATGCCAACTCTTTAGGAGTCCAAGAAGAGCAAGGCTCACCATATCCTCCTTGGAAACTGTGATTCCAACACTTCCAAGTTCATCCCGACATTGAGTGAACTTGGTCAAGTACTTTGGAATCGTCTCACCTTTCTCCATATTGATTTTACAAAGTTTATCCTTCAATGCCAACTTCCTTTGATAACTACTATTCTGATACATGTCCGTCAATGTTTTCCACATAGAATGTGGAGTTTCCTTGCCATGGAGACTTGAGACAATGTGGTCTCGAACTCCCTCAAGGATTATCTGCCTTACCTTCACCACACACTTCTTCCATTCGGCCAATTTCTGTGCATCCGTAGCTGCTAGCTTGGGGACTTCTTGATCAATGAATTCCTTCAATCCATTATCTTCTAGGACGGGGTCAATCATGTCCCTCCAGGCTATAAAATTCAAGCTTCCTTCCAAGGCATACTCAAGCCTCAGCCCACCGATCCTGAAGTATGTATGAAAATTTGACTTTCACTTGTAACCCAGAACTCAAAACTTCGAAATCTCCTCTAGAGAGCTGATTTTAAGTCAACAATATCTCCCTCATTTGAACTCCGATTCGGCCAATTTTTTTTTGAATTTGGGTATATTTTCCCAAGGAATCCAAATATGCAATTTATTTCTAAAAATTTTGTATAGAAATTCTCATAAAGTCTCTATAAACTCTTGGCCCAAAAAATAATATTGCTTTGATGCCATGTAGAAAAACCTGTATATTCACAAGCTCACGTAATCTACTAAAACAAGAGGCAAGAATCTACTTCTACTCTTTACAGCGGAAGACCATGAACATCGAGAAAACAATAATAAATAGAGGAAGAGAATCAAAGGCACATAACACAATAAATACCAGGGGAAAGCCACAGCTCAAAACCCCACTATCTGTTTTGTATTAGTCAGGAAAATCAAGATGAAATTACAATGCTTTTTCTCTCTAGAACAATCCCAGCACTCAAAAAATTCAATCTCCAACTCATAAGCAAGATCAAGGCCAAAGCTTAGCCAATTCACAAGCTCTCCAAGTCTCTATTCCAATGTGTAATTCCTATGAAGGATAGCTTGTATTTAAAGGGAAATAAAGCCTCTAAAAGTAATGCAATCCCTCGAGGATTAGTTCCTGATTGCATGCACTATCAGTGCAACTCAGAAAAATCTAAAACAAATAGTGCATTGTCCCTACACTCTAGTCTCAATTGGGTGTTTCTCATAATCAACATGCATGAGTTTCTGATGGTGGAATCTTCACTTAACTAGAGTAGCACTAATTAGGTCACTAGTGTCCCAACTAACTATTTACTCACTATTAGTTCCTGAAACTAATTGTAACTAATTTAATTGGACTTAACTCAATAAACAGAGTTAACTAATTACAATTCATTCATAACTCATCCTTAACTCCTATAAGTTAGGGAGAACATATACATGTCTTCTATAAAACTTCCAATTCAAATTTCCTAAATTAATTAAGTTAATTAAACTTAATTAATTATTTTCAAATTGCTATGAGAAAATAATTCTATTTTAATTCACAGTTTAATTCAAGGACAAATTAAACTAGATTTTCTTATTGCCATTTCTTAATAGAAATTACATTATGCCAAAGAATTACTACCATCGTTGACCCAAGACTGTAGCTAGAAGATGCCATGTTCTAATTGGCAGGGTGAAGCGGCTATCCATTTTCATCTACCAACTGTTTGCAGTATGTTGCTCCTGATAAGAGCTTCTGACGTTTTTGAAATGGTGGAATATTTCCTGCATCGATTACGAATCAAGATCCTACAAATTTGGATACATTTTTATTCAAATTGACATGGATAAAAAAATATATTCAATTAGATAATCAAAATATAAATAAAATATGAACTTATTAAAGATGGAAAGGGAGAACTCCGCAAATGAATTTGAGCAATATGGAACGAGCTAGAATTTGAAGAATTGGCCATTTGATATTATGAGGCTTTTTCCATGCATTTGAGTAAAATCAACAATAAATTTTTGTGTACATACCTAAAATTAATTTCGAGAACCATATAACCACAATTTGAATTTCAATATAGTTTTCAAACCATTTTTCAAGAATTAGGCAACTTTAAACAGAAAATGTATATTATGAGCCACTATGACTCATGTGGATGCATCCTAAAGCATAATTTGAGATGAATATACTATTTTATGTAAAAATAAAAATTCAAATAACTTTTCATGTATATCATTTCTCTTGTAAAAGTAAGCACACCAATGCATTTAAATAATAACAAAACTGATGTGTTAAAATAGTAACTGCATCGATTTATGGGATTTCAAAAATAAAAAGGAATTCTATCATATTGGTGCTCTTTTAGAACTAAACGCGTCGATGTTAAGTAATAGTTGCACTGACATGTTAAAATAATAATCGCACAAGTTTTCGAGATTTCAAAAATAAAAAAGGGATTATATCATATCGACACTCTTCTAAAACTAATCTCACCAATAAGTTTAAGTAATAACAACATTGGTTTCTGGGGATTCAAAAGTAAAAAAGGCATTCTATCATATTAATGCTCTTCTAAAACTAATCACACCGATGTGTTTAAGTAATAACTGCACCGATGCGTTAAAATAATAACCACACTAGTTTTCAGGATTTTGAAAAAAAAAAAAAAGGAATTTTAACATATCTGTGTTAAAAAAATTTAGCGCACCGATAAGTTATCTTAAGTATTTATTGTAAATAGAACGATGAGTTTTACTATCAGACACATTGATGTTCGGAAAAAGTGAAAAAATGAGCGTTTGTTTTTTTTAATTGAAAAATGAGTGGAATTGATTTTTTAAAATCTAATTTCATAAATTCTTTTAAATAGTAAGAAGCTATCATTATTTAATTATTTTTCCCAAAATTTGAAAGGAGAGATTTGCAAGAGAGACATACTAAGAGCATCCCAGAGCAGCAAAATACTTCGAAACAACATAACTATTCAGAAGATCAGAGTTTGAAAGGTATGGCGATTCACTCAAAACCCTCCCTAGTAAAAATTCTAAATTTTACCATTGATTTTATTAATATTTTTCTTTATAATTGATGTTAGATTTAATTAAAAGAGATATTTGCAAGAGAGACATACTGAGAGCACTATGGAATAGCAATATACTTTAGAACAACTAAACTATTTGGAAAATCAAAATTTGAAAGATATGGTGATTTACTAGAAACCCTACATAGTAAAATTTTTAAATTTTACCGTTGATTTTACTATTTTTTTTTTATTTTTTATTTTTACAATTTTTATTAGATTTAATTAAAATTCAGAAAAAAAATAAAAACCATGCATAGTAAAACTTTTACTATTGACTTTATTATATCAAAATCCTAATGGCCTTGTCAGTTAAAAAAAAAATCAAATTCTGTTTATCAATGCACCATGTTTTATATAAAGCACGAGTGCACCTATGAAAAATAACACCGTTAAGTAAAAAATTTTATGTTTAATTTTTTATGTTTTCGTTATTTACCGTGATGGCGGTGCCTTTATCGTTACCTATCACACAGTCATAATTTAAAGTAATTTTTTTTTTTTTTGTAGTTCTTAATAACTAAATACCTGTTAAGTCAAACCACTTATGTTTAATTTTTTATGTTTTTGTTATTTACTATGATTGTGGTGGCTTTATCATTACCTATTGCATCATCATAATTAAAATTAATTTTAAAAAACAATTTTCACCCTCAAAGCTCAATAACTAAACACCTGGTGTTTTTATTAAATTAAATGCACCGATGCATTTATTCACATAAGCACACGAGTTTCCAGAGCTATTTTCGGCTAAAAATTATGTGATTTATTTATAAAATATATTTAATATCTGTATTGGATGATACAAGTTGTATATTGATAAAAAAATGTCCAAGAAGTGGTGAAGTAGCAAAAATACTAATCGACACAATTATAGCACATACGAAAATGCAGAAAAGACAAGCTATTCGTAAACTCTTTACAAAATTAATATGTTTGAACTATATGTAAGTTTAACTAATATGTATTGGTTAGTGCGTGTCATGCAGAGCTACAAATGAGGAAGCCCAATAATATTATTTATGATCTAAGTGCAAAAGAGCGTAAAATCCTAATGGAAAAATTGTAGAAGAATGAATAAAGTGAATGAAAAAATACTATTCAATATGGGTTTTTTCTTTTGAATGTTTGTTAATAATATACTTAAGAATATTAGATAACATGTTTCAAACAATATATTAATTCACATATGTTTAATGTTCTACAGGGACCAATAACAAAAGAAAATAATGTTGTTCTAAGATTTTTTTTATAGAACATGTAAATGATGATGAATAGGTTCTTAAATCATCTGGAGTGATGCTGGAGGTTAATGAAAGGGGGATTTTTTTTATAAAACTATGAGGGATATAGTGGAACAAATGTATAAATATACTTTCCACTTAAAATACAGAAATCAATCCAATGATTCCAAGAATCAAGTTCTATTTAAACTACAGGGAGCATTTCTAGAGAAATGGTCAATAAGACTTGTCAAACTTGCAATAGAAAAAACATACAACAACAAAAAAAAATCATTCAAAAATTAATATTCCTAATTAAAATACTTTTGTATAATTATAAGTATGTACTACTACAAAACATTCATTTATTAATATCAATTTTGTTATATTTAGTCTTCATATATCAATATAAAAATAGTTTATTACTTTTTCGAAAAATTGTGAAAATCTCAAAGGATCAACGAGATGGTATCCAAAAAATGTCAGCAAGAATATCCAAAAAAGTGTACAAGGAAATGGTCAAAGAAATGGACATAATTGCATCACAAGAGGAGCCACCTCAACAATAACGTGTTTCAAATGTATGTAATCATTGAATTTTTCTATTAGGTACATATAAACAAATAATTTAGCATTAAGTATTAATTTTCAAGTATTTTTTTGCAGAAAAGAAAACAAAATGGAACCCATTCAACACATAAAAGAGGATGACAAGGAAAAAAAGGGTTGATATCAAAGTTTGTGAGTAATTGTTAATATTTCCTTATAACACCTTAAGATTTCACTTTTGTATATTTTAAGATGGTTTACAACAACCATCCTAGAATGTCTTCAAATAGGTGCTAACATATAAAGAAGAGCAATAAGAAGAATTGATTAAAATTGGGTTAAGTTGGGTTGTGAGTATATGTTGGCATATCAAAAATCAATTATGGAATTTGTAAGTATCTATGATGCAACCCTAAGGCTGCCATATGCTAAACACCTTATTGGGACTTAATTTTCCCCTTAATGGCCCCTTATTAAGCTTTATATGCACCCATATATATATTGGAAGCGTTCTTCGCATTTAAACCCCGTGACCTTACCCTCTTAACACAATACAAAACAATACAGAAATACAGAGGGATGCCTGCAAAAACCCACTTGAAACCTTTATCCGGACTTTAAATACAATATGCCCGCCCTTTGGTCTATCGCTATATCTCTCTTGCGACTATCGCAAATACATAATACCAAGTTATATGAAAATACGTGGAAACACATAGAAGATCCGTTCGAAAGCCTTAAGGCGAGATCTCAAAATTTATATATTCGCGTTTAGAACTCTGTCGGGTCCGTCCATCCTTTAAGCCATTCCTCCGCACTCCAATAAGCTCAAACTCCAATTGCCAATTTATCGTTATCGACGATATCACATTATCGGCCTATCGGGGTATTGCCTTCCTCTATGTAGGAATTTACAGGGTAAGTTCCTCAGACAGAACACCAAAGGACACCGCTCACAACCAGATCGCAGATCAATACACCAATATTTTTGACGTGGTTAAAACCCTCAAAGAGGGAAACAGTCCACGGCCTGAGCCAACGCGGCCACTTTAGGAAATTTATTAATAAAAGAATGAAAATTTACAGAAGCTTCTCTCATAGACGGATTACCCTACAAATGACCCTCCATGCGCTTTAAATAGAAATCATGGACCAATCGGGTGTCAAACCACGGATCAAGTGTCGGTAATACTGAGGAGAGAATGAACCATCGGATCACTACATATCGTGACCGTCGGATTGTAAGTTACAAAATGTACAAGGTAAAGAAACACACTTTACCTAACTCTATACCTAACTCTATACTAGACCAAGTTGTACTTAACTATTTCCTATGTGTCGGAATATCTTAACATCCCCCTTTAAGAACAACTTGGGATAGGATTGAAGGATTTCCAAATATGACACAATAGGAGAAGGAAGGAGGCACTAGAGCCTATCCCCCCTTAGTGACAACTTCCTGAACTCCAACCATAAATCGAAGTTTAGTGAACTTCGCCTCTGTGAGAGCCTTTGTGAAGATGTCTGCAACTTGATCATCTGTTGAACAATATTGCACTTCAAGAACATGGTCATGGATGAGCTTTTTGATGAAGTGCATGTGAAGTTCAATGTGTTTGCTGCGCTGATGTTGGACTGGATCTTTGCATAGCTTAATGGCACTTTGATTATCACACCAAAGTGTAGTCGGATGCTGCTACTAAAAGCCAAACTCTGACAGGATCTGACGAATCCACAAGGCTTCCTTACTAGCTTCTACGGCACCACGATACTCTGCTTCTGTAGAAGAAAGAGAAATGGCACCTTGTTTCTTGCAGGCCCATGTAATAGGTCCTGAACCAAGAGTGAACACATAACCTTTAGTAGACTTTCGATCATCAGGGTCACCAGCCAAATCGGAATCAGTGAAACCAACCAATAGAGGAGCTGCTTCGGCACTGTAATGAATCCCAAAATGAACTGTACCTCGAACATAACGAAATATTCTTTTAGCTACTTTCCAATGACTTTCACGGGGGGTTTTCATAAACCGAGCAACAAGGCCAACAACAAAGGAAAGGTCAGGACGAGTATGGGTTAGATACAAAAGTTTTCCTACAAGTTGACGGTATAAGGTAGCATCTACTTCAGGAGAAGTACAAGTGACTGAAAGTTTGACTCCAGACTGAAAGGGAGAAGGGGCTGGCTTACAGTCTTCCATGTGAAAGTGGCGTAGAATATCACAGGCATACTTGGACTGAGAAAGGGAAATACCTTCCTTGGATTGCAAGACTTGAAGACTGAGAAAATAATGTAAGTGTCCTAAGTCTGTCATTTCAAACTTCCTTTTAAGGCTAGACTTCACATGGTTTATAAGGTTGGGATCACTACTAGTTAGGATAAGATCATCAACATAAAGAACAAGAATGATAAGAGACTTGCCCACTTTCTTGGTGTAGACAGTATTGTCAGAATGGCACCTAGAAAAGCCAGATTCTAAAAGAAAGCTATCCATTTTGGCATACCAAGCTCGAGGAGCTTGCTTGAGACCATAAAGGGATTTCTTAAGACGACATACAAGGCTGGAGTTTGTTTTTATGAAGCCAATGGGTTGTTCCATGTAGATTTCTTCATGCAAGTCCCCATGCAAGAAGGCAGATTTAACATCCATCTGATGGACTTCCCATTTGAACGAGGCAGCAAGGGAAAGAACAAGGCGGATAGAGTTCATTTTGGCAACAGGGGAGAAGGTTTCAGTGTAGTCAATGCCTTCAACCTGTGAAAAGCCTTTAGCAACAAGACAAGCTTTATGTTTATCAACTTTCCCATCTGGTCCATACTTGGTTCTATAAACCCATTTGCATCTAACAAGTTTTCATCCCTTTGGTAGAGGAACAAGATCCCATGTATCATTTGCCAATAATGAATTATATTCTTCATTCATAGCTGCTTCCCAATTTGGATGGCCTGAAGCTTCTGCAAAGGTGTCAGGAACATAATTTACTGGAGCTTGAGCCAGTAAAGAAGAGGCTTTGTCAAACTGAGAACGTGTGCGTCGTTGATCTGCAGGATCACCGGCAAGATCACCTGCTGCATCTCGAGTAGCACGAACCCATTTTGGAAGCTGACGAGCTAAAGGAGGATCTTGAGATGGTGGGGAAGGATTGTCATCATCACTTTCATCATCTGAAGAAGAAATGTTTTCAAAAGTAGAAGAGATAGGGAGAGGTGGCACATCTACCGGACTAGGCTCGCAGGCCGATATATTTTCATCAAATTTTACATCTCTTCTAATGATAACATTTTTGGACTTAAATGGAATAAGTATATAGCCTTTGACATCTTCAGAATATCCAACAAAAGTACATTTTTCACTCTTAGGTTCTAAAGCTTTATGCTTTTCATCTGGAATATGGGCCCACGCTTCACTTCCAAAAACACGAAAGTGACTTACATCTGGTTTGATTGAGCTCCATGCTTCTTCTGGAGTGATATTATTTAAAGCCTTAGTAGGACTGCGATTTATTATGTAATTTGCACAGTTAATTGCTTCTGCCCAAAAACTAAGACCAAGTCCTTTAGATTGTAGCATACAATTAGCCATTTCCTTTAAGGTGCGATTCTTCCTTTCAGCTACACCATTTTGTTGTGGAGTATATGGAACATGAAGTTGCATTTGAATTCCATTCTCAGTGTAAAAGTTTATGAATGTGTTTTTAGCATATTCTCCGCCATTATCAGATCTTAGCTTAAGAATTTGATGCCCAGATTGTTTTTCAACAAAGGCCTTGAAGGTCAAAAATGTGTTAAATACTTCACTCTTGAGTTTTAAGAAGTATACCCAAGTGCGTCTGGAGAAATCATCAATGAAAGTTAAGAGATACTTGCAGCCAGAGAATGAAACGACTGGAAGTGGACCACATAAATCACTATGCACAAGTTGTAAAGGGGCGGAGGCGTGCCAAGAGGCACGTTTTTCAAAACTGTCCCGATGATGTTTTCCGAGTACACATCCGGAACAAACACCATCTCTGCAAGATACCATAGGAAGACCTGTCACCATATTTTATTTAAATAGATGCTGAAGGGAGCGATAGTTTAAGTGACCAAATCGCTCATGCCAAAGTTTGCTCACTTCATCGTTATGAGCAACAAATACTGAGGGAAGATTTGATGACCCAAAGTTGTGAAACTTGTACAACCTTGTAGAATCATCAGCAATGCAAGTAGCTAAAATCTGTTTAGGATCTCTTAGGTCCTTGATTACAACATCATGAGGTGAAAATTCAACGATTTTACCTTCACCTGAATGAGTTATCTGATATATAGATAGAAGGTTGCAGGATAAGGTTGGAACACATAATACATCATTAAACTGACCATTGTCTAGATGAACAGTTCCAGTCCCTACAACACTAAGAGATCTATCATCACCAACATATATATTTTTGGTGTTACAATCATTTAAAGAAGAAAACATGGCTTTGTTTTTGGCCATGTGATAAGAAGCTCCAGAATCAATGAGCCACTCATGAGAATGAGAAGAAGAAGATACATTTAATGCATAACCAGACCGAGATGATTGACAACCACATGCAGAAAGTGCCATTCCTGAAGATGAAGTTGAAGGTGAAGAATTCTCCAAATGGATGTTATGTTTCTTCATCGCTGCTTCCAAGGCTTCCATCTTCTTAAAGCATTTGGATTCTAAGTGGCCATCTCAATTACAAAAGTTGCAATGTCTATCAGTCTTCTTCCATTTGTTTTTATTTGTCTTATCATTTTGTTGAAATGATTTTTCATTTTGAGGCTGAGATTGCTTAGGACCCTTGTTTGGCTTAGGACCATTCTTTTTAGGATATGACTTCTTAGGATTCTTTGAATTTGGTTGCTGCTGGGCGGCTAACGCTTTCTTGGAAGAGTTTCAAAGATTAAGAATACCAAGGTGTAAGAGTTTTTCTTGTTCTCCTATTAAAGAATCACAAAAAGAGTCAAAGGAAGGGGACTTGTAGTCTGTTCCTTGAGAAATGAAGGCTTCTCTTGTAGAATGGAAGGTGGAAACAAACACAGAGTAGGCTGGTCCCAACTTAGTAAGAATGGAATAGATAAGGTTACTATCTTCTTTCTTAACCTTAACACCTTCCAAGAGATATCTAAGGGTCTTGAACTTGGACAAGAAATCTTCAATGCAAGAAAAATTATTAGGGTCCAATGTAAGCAACTCATTTTCAAGTTGATGGGCTCTAAGTTCATTTTTAATCCCAAAAAATTTATTGATTTGTTTCATTGCTTCATCAGGAGTATCAAGTTCTGCAATATGGAATCTAAGATCTGGAGAAATAGACATCCCTATCAATCCACGTGCTTTATCTTGCATATTTTCCCATTTAGCAGCCTTATCTTCATCCTTCGGTTTCTTTTCTTGGCCTGTGGCTATTCTGTAGAGATCTTTACTTCTAAGTAAATCCTCAATGTAGGACAACCATTGGAAGTAGTTGGTGTTGTCAAGGGTAACTTGTTATTGTGTTTCCATTTCAACAGAAACTGAAGCTAAAGATGCTAAAACTAAGTGTTCCAATGGATAGATCTCGAAAAATTAGGATGTTTAAAAAAAAACGGTTCTGAAAACGGCTTCCGGATGAAGAAGTTATGGCTTTTTGAAAAAAAATTGATGAAGTTGTCGACGAAGTGCGGGAATGTGCGGAAATGAAAAATCCGCCCCCAAAAAATGGAGATTTGAACCCAAGACCTCTACTCTCTTAAAATAGCTTTGAACCAATTGAGCTATACAAAAAATTTGAGAGAGAGAGGGGGGGGGGGGGGGGTTGATGCTTTGGGTTGCGTGCTTGCTTTGAGAAGGCTCTTTTTCCCTACAAAACAAAAAACATAAAACCCAACACGGACATACAAAAAAAAACGAACCTTGCAGCTCGAAGTTAGCTTTAGATGAAAAACTAAATATTTTCAAAAATGAACCTTGCGGCTCAAAGTTAGCTTTAGCCGGAAACTAAATATTTTCCTCAATGTTTCTGATTCTCCGAGATCACACTAAGGCGCAGCGAAAAAGAGCATACGCATGAGAAAAATCCTTCCTTTCTGTTTCTGATTTGCCCAGATTGCACAGAGTCGTAGGGAAAAGAGCATACGCAGAAATGAAAGGTATAGATCCGGTAATAAAAAAAACTAAATAAACCGAAACCGAAATAAACAGAGAGAAAATAACTGTAAACTGCAAATAAACATTGTATACCTCCAGATCTTAAAAATGACGCAGCTAGGGCTATCGGAAACCTTTTCATGTGAAATGAAAGGGGTTCCTCACTGGAACAGATGCTCCCAACACAATAGAGCAGTCCTCTCGGCCCGAAAGCAGTCAAAAACAGTAGATCTAGGAAACGACAGTCAGATGCAGTTCTACCGGCTTTAGATTTGGATCACCAACGGACGCGGCCCTCAAATAGCTCTGATACCATGTAGGAATTTACAGGGTAAGTTCCTCAGACAGAACACCAAAGGACACTGCTCACAACCAGATCGCAGATCAATACACCAGTATTTTTGACGTGGTTAAAACCCTCAAAGAGGGAAACAGTCCACGGCCTGAGCCAACGCGGCCACTTCAGGCAATTTATTAATAAAAGAATGAAAATTTACATAAGCTTCTCCCATAGACGGATTACCCTACAAATGACCCTCCATGCACTTTAAATAGAAATCATGGACCAATCGGGTGTCAAGCCACGGATCAAGTGTCGGTAATACCGAGGAGAGAATGAATCGTCGAATCACTACATATCGTGACCGTCGGATTGTAAGTTACAAAATGTACAAGGTAAAGAAACACACTTTACCTAACTCTATACCTAACTCTATACTAGACCAAGTTGTACTTAACTATTTCCTATGTGTCGGAATATCCTAACACTCTATCCGCCCGATCCTACTTCCTCCGATTGCGATTGCCAAAGGAAATCATGGTCGTCGATCCTGGCTCTGATCCAACGGTCCTTGTTTAATAGGCTATCAGCAATCACAATGTTTTAAGGCCTGATTTCGATTTTACAACTTCCGGCAATGCGATATATCAATGCTTTGCCCTCTGATTGATCTGAACCGTTGATCTATGAGATCCAACAGCCATTGAGCATTTTTGCCCTCTATGCCTTCTTAACTTGTTTTTGCTCTGTTTTGATGGATTTCCCCGTTAACACACATTCCTATGTAAATCACAGACATTCTACATATATCTAATAGTCCTTCATTTATTCAATAGATCACCATCGATCCTTAAGTGATCGATGGTCGATCAACACACTTATACACGGGATTAAATGATTAAGGCACAACATGACTAGAAATGCATAAATATACAATCCCTCTTTCTTTCTCTCCTCTCTGTGCTCTCCGAACTCTGCCTGGATGCATATACTAACAGAGTCACTAATACAAAAAGAATTTATAATTTCATGATGAATAACGTACTTCCACACTCAGAATCAACTCTCTGTGTACAAACATATAAACGCATAATTTCATATTTGAGGCTTTTTGCCCCTCTTTGGCCTGATTATTCTAATTAGTGGCCTTCTCCTCCTATGCTACACGTAGGCTTACATTACTCACGAATCCTCTCTAATCCTTTCTTGAATCCCATTTCAGAAAAGAAAGGAAACACATATATGCTCTGTCTAACAATTTCCTTCCACAAATGAAGGAATTCACTATATTTTAAGAAATCAAATCCCACTCTCACTAATCATTCTAACTGCTTGGCTTGATCTCCACACGGGGAGGATCACTTGCCATTTATTCCCAATTTAGTTTAGAATTAGGCAATAATTAACTACTTACATTTATTTTAAATTAATACAAATTAAACAACCAATTATTCCTCCAAACTTTCATTAGCCACAACATGTGACCACACCATCACATTGTTGGCTAGGCCTAGATGCTCCTGCATCAGACTCCTAAGGTTAAAAATAATCATGATCTCTTGATCATGTGCTTCTAATCTGTGTTCTCTTGGATCCCATACTTGGTTTGGTAGTTTGTCATTTGTTATTGCTGTTGTTGTTTGTTTTTCTCCAGGTCTCCATATTTTTTGATGCAATGCCCCATTAGCTATGCTTTCACTATCTACTACTGTCATTTTCATATATCTTACTGCTGTTTGCTCATCATTACAGTTTATGGTAGGCTCCCACATCTTAAATTATAGTTTTCCATTTCCTTCACCTATACCATTCTTTCCAACCAATCTTCCTTTCTTCTTTTGTCCTTTATTTGTTTTATTGGAATGTTGTTGTATGAGTTCCCACAACTCATCAATTTCTTTTTCCACTTCACTTATCAGATGATGAATATAATTCTCCTGTAACTGGATGTGTTCTTGAATGAGAACATCATAATCCTTGTGCCAATACCTTCTCCATTGGTCCCCTGCAATAATTCCAGTTCCTTCTTCTGGTTTCTCATTCATGGCTTCATCATTTCTTACTTCAATTCCAAGTATACCTGCAACTCCACAATTTTTCTGAAAACTAAGAATTCTCCCTGCTTGCTTAGGTACTTGGAATACCTCTTCTTCTAGTAGCTTAAATTCTGCACACTTAAGAATCATGGTATCATATTTTCCTGCTTCTGAAATCCCATCTTTAGCCTATTCTTCATCAATAACTCTTTGTGGTACAATAGTAATCCTGTTACTATCATCTCTTGAACTCATCTCTAGTTCAACAATTCCATACTACAGATTCAACATCATTCCATCTTTCTGAGACATTCTGACCTCATCCTTCCTTACTTTGATCTGATCTTCAGAATCAACTCCTTGTTTGAAATTGACTTCACATTGCCTTGTTTCTACATATAAATCTTCACTAGAATGAATCAATTTATCAAACACAAATGCTTTACCCTGTTTCCTTATTATGCCAACACTTCTGACAACTTCTTTTCCATATTTATCTTCCATGACAACTTCTTCATTCTGATTCAGTTCTGGTCATACAGTCTGATCACTTATTCTTTGATTTTCTTGCCTCCTCTTCAAAAGACTTGACTCATGCCACAAATCTGTCATCTCATTTGGAATTTCTCCCAAGAGTTTTGCATGATCTCTACTATCTTCATTATCTGCAACATCTGTCTTTAGTACTTCTTTACTCTAGCTTTCTTCAAGGTCAATAGTCTTCAATAACTGTTTAACATCTACAAAGTCTTCTATATCAACCTTCAGTAGTTGTTCTCCTTTGGCTTCAGCCTTCAACAATTATCTAATAACTGCATAATTCACTACAACTATGTTTAACAGCTGCCCTTTCCTCTGCATCATAAGATTATGTGAGTTTCCTTCCTTTAACTTCTGAAAAATCATATCTTTGTTTTTATTTTCCCTTATGACAACATTAAATAGTTGCCTTACTTCAGTGTATCTTGCATTTACACACAAAATATTAGTTTCAAAACTATGAGACACCAAGGTCTCCTCAAACAATCTCATCACCAACTCTTCCAGTTGGCTTCCACTTCCTGAGTACACCATAAGATTGTCCATTTGGTTTGTATTAGCTTCACCAGTTTTCCTAAGAAAACTCTTTGTTCTACATTCATATGAATGGATCTCTTCCTTTCCAAACATTCCTTTTATCTCAATAATTCCTTTGCCATCCTCCTTTTGACTTATCCCTTGGATGTCATCTGACTGGACATATTCCTTCACTTGACTGTAACTTTTCTCTTTATTCTTCATATGACTGTGAGTAGTCATCTCTTCACCTATTAATATAACAGTTTCCAATAACTGCTTGTCTTTCCTCAAGTCTATATGACTTGCAAACATACAACAATCATTAATTTTAAAAACACAATACCTTCCATCCTCTTTTGATGCTTCAAGCACCAATCCTCCATCATAGATCTTCTGGATTTCAGCAGATTCTTCTTGCTGTGACTCCATTTCTCTGAGTCTCTCCTTCTCTAATAAATCAATATGAATTTGTTCAAGTTCCCTGAACTCGTTTATTAGCTTTCCATTCCACCTCTGTTGCAATAGCTTCCACTTGACCCTTTTCTACATTCTCCATCTGTATCTTTGGTCTTCATTTGTCTTTCTTTGTAATGTTAGACTAATCTCTTGTTCTTCATTTTGCTGCGAGTTGCTATACTTCTGCAATCTAATGCCTTCCTCAAATTCAACCTTATGTTGCTGATCATCTCTTTTAAATTGCTTGTTTCTTCCATCTTTATCTTGCTAGATTAATACTTCTATTTAATGTCTCTACGGACATAACGTCCTTGTTTTTCCTGATCTTCCATTTCATCTTCAAATAATATCTGCTCAATTTCTCTGATTTGAGCATCATATTTATTAATGTTGTCTTCCACACCTGCAGTCACATCACTAATTGAAGAGTCTAAACATTTACTTAACTCTATAAATGTTAGAGACAGTTCATCCTTATCATGCATAGTAACCATATACTTTTCTTCATCAGGTTCTGAAAGCTTCATTTCTCCTTCAGGTTCCTTGAACAATCTTTCTAAGAATTCTAATTCCATGTGAAATCTCTCCAGCGGATCATCACAACTTCCATCCTCAGCTTCATTCTCTTCCTGGAAATCCTCCTGAGTTATCCTGGTTTCTGCACTATCATATTGAAAAGTTTTTTCATCCATTCCATCAGACAAATTCATTTGCTTACCTTCTTGGAATATCACTATGGTATTTTCATTAGACTTCTGGTCCATATCAACTTCCTCTGATTGTCTTACACCAAACAGAATTTCATCTATGAACTCTTTCTGCTGCAATAAATCAACACCTTCTTCCTCTAAAAGGCATTCTCCATCATACTTCACCTTAAGAGCTTCATTCCTGTTTGTGACAGTTTCACCAGGCTATCCATCATCCTCTGCATATCCTATAAAAATACACAAACTATGAGAACTAAAATCACAAGGCTTCATTGCCTCATCTGCTTCCCTTGCCAACATATCTCCTAATTATTCTGAACTATTCCAATAGTTCATGAGATCTTCAACTAATCCCCCATTATTCTCTTCACCCAACATTTCCTCTTGTTTTGATCTACGAATGGAAACTTCCATTTCTGCCTCTGCTTCCCTAAGGTTTTCCATCAACCACTTTACCTGTCTTTGCTGCAACCTTCTCTGAAACTTAGGCCACTTCACTGGCTTCCTCTTCAAGAACCAACCTTGTCTTTGGTTCTCCTCTAGCAACATTTCTAACACATCGAGTTTTCCTCTTATCTCAACTATTTCCTTGTCAATCTTTGCTTGACTCATCCATTCCCTATGGATTGGTTAAGCACTCTTCTTCTCCATCTTGTAGCCTTCCTCGAAACCTTCTGTATGACTTTCCATAGCCATATTCTCTTCTGTGTGAGCTCTACACCTGCAACCAATCAACTTCCCTCTAAGTTGATCTTCTCACAAAGCTTCTCCTCTGCCTGGTCTCCAAGTCCTCTTTCCTTAGAAATTGCGCTAAGCCATCTTGCTCTCTGTCTCTGGTTGCTTCTCTCACTACTCTTAAGGACTCTTCTATCCCTATCTATTCCAAGCCTCAGTTGGAATAAGGTTTTGCTACAATTTCTAAGAACTTCCCAAAATTTCTTTTACAGTCTCACTGTTGTAATCCGACACCAAACTTTCATTCATTCAACTGCTGCTACTTTCATACCTTCTGTATCATAAATCATCCTTCTCGCAGGAAATTTTCTTCCTTTCCCCTGCTTTGATACCAAAATGATGCAACCCTAAGGCTGTCATATGCTAAACACCTTATCGGGACTTAATTTTCCCCTTAATGGCCCCTTATTAAGCTTTATACACACCCATATATATATATATATATATATATATATATATATATATCGGAAGCGTTCTTCGCAATTAAACCCCGAAAGCGTTCTTCGCAATTAAACCCCGTGACCTTACCCTTTTCACACAATACACAACAATACGAAAATACACAGGGATGCTTGAAAAAACCCGCTTGAAACCTTTATCCAGACTTTAAATACAATATACCCGCATTTATAATTCTATCGGGTCCACTCATCGCCCCTTCCCTTTGGTCTATCGCGATATCACTCTTGCGACTATCACAAATACATAATACTGGGTTATATGCAAATACGCAGAAACACATAGAAGATCCGACCGGAAGCCTTAAGGCCAAATCTCAAAATTTATATATTCACGTTTAGAACTTTGTCGGGTTCGTCCATCCTTTAAGCCATTCCTTCGCACTCCGATAAGCCCGAACTCTGATTTCTGATTTATCGCTATTGACGCTATTGCATTATTGGTCTATCAGGGTATCGCCTTCCTCTATTCGTCAGCTCCTACTTCCTCCGATTGTTATTGCCGAATGAAATGAGGGTCATCGATCCTGGCTCTAATCTAACGGTCCTTGTTTAATCGGCTATCGATGATCGCAATGTTTTAAGGCTCGATTCTGATATTACAACTTCTGCTGATGCGATATATCAATGTTCTACCCTCTGATTGATCTAAATCGTTGATCTATGAGATCCAACGACCATTGAGCATTCTTGCCCTTTATGCCTTCTTAACTTGTTTTTGCTATGTTTTGATGCATTTCCTCATTAACACGCATTCCTCTGCAAATCACACACATTCTACATATACCTAATAGTCCTTCATTTATTCACTAGATCACCATCGATCCTTAAGTGATCGATGGTCGGTAAACACACTTATACACTGGATTAAATGATTAAGGCACAACATGACTAGAAATGCATAAATATATAGTCCCTCTGTCTTTCTCTCCTCTCTATACTCTTCGAAATCCGCCTGGATGCATAACAAAGTCACTAATACAAAAATAATTTATCATTTCATGATGAATAACGCACTTCCACACTCAGAATCAACTCTCTGTGTACAAACATATAAACACATAATTTCATATTTGAGGCTCTCTGCCCCTCTCTGGCCTGATTATTCTAATTAGTGGCCTTCTCCTCCTACGCTACCCATAGGCTTACATTACTCTCGAATCCTCTCTAATCCTCTCTCGAATCCCCTTTCCGAAAAGAAAGGAAACACATATATGCTCTGTATACCAATTTCCTTCCACAAATGAAGGAATTCACTATATTTTAAGAAATCAAATCCTACTCTAACTAATCATTCTAACTACTTGGCTTGATCTCCACACGGGGAGGATCACTTGCCATTTATTCCCAATTCAGTTCAGAATTAGGCAATAATTAACTACTTACATTTATTTGAAATTAATACAAATTAAACAACCAATTCTTCCTCCAAACTTTCATTAGCCACAACATGTGACCACACCATCACATTGTTGGCTAGGCCTAGATGCTCCTGCATCAATCTATGCTATTTTACTTCATTTAGTTTATAATTAATAGAAAAAAATATCCTTTATTAAATCTATGATTTATTATGGGATATAAAACTTGTAGGAAACAAAGTGTGGAACGACGCCAATAGAAGAGTTGTTGAAAGAAGGCATGTGATTTCATTTTGAAAGAGTGTGTATAATTCAATACTCACTTCTTGCTATGGTACATTTCTTTTCGATTTACATTGATGTATATTATTGATTTCAATTTTCATTATTGTCACCAATGTAGATACACTCATTACACTTTATTTTTATGTTTGTAGCTTAAAATTGAAGAAGACGAAAACAATCTATGCAATCAAGAAAAAAATCATCCAGATACCCCAAGTCATGGAAGTAGCTTGAGCACTGACAACAATTATAATGAAGAATGATGATCTATTTGGATACTAATGTAAGCTCTTGTATTTTTTGAAATAATTTTCTGTGAAAATCAGACAATTTGTTTAATGTAATGGACATAGTGTCCCAATTGAAAGACAAGGGGTTACCAATAACTATCCCATTTTATATGACAAAGAGTATTTTATTCATATATAATAAAATACATTTTAGTTTATTCTATTGTGTTGTCAAATGTAGCTATGAAATGTTACAACATTGATTAAATATATGGATGATTAAATATTATAATGAAGAGATGTGAATTTTGATGATATATCAAATTAATCCAAACATCATATACAAATGCACTAAATATATGTCAATTTTTCTATGAATAACAGATTTAAAAAATCACAATAATTGTAGTGCCATAAGTCGATGTTTCTAGAAAAGAGAGAATCGATTCTAGGATATTGTACATTAATGCGCAACACTCTTAACACAAATTTTTCAGCAATGATACAATAATAAAAAATGGTATGCCATACAAAATCTCGATGCTTCTGTAAAATAAATATGCACCAATGCATTATATTACCTAAAAGCACCAATATGACAAGCTTTTTTTGCATGGTCTAGTGCCTTTTATGAAAAGTACAACACTGGGGCATTCAGAAAAGCATTAGCACTGGGGCATTCAAAAAGAGATTAACACATAGGCGTTATACTTTTCAAGCACCAATTTTGTTTGCATTTAAAACCCCAGTGCATGGTATCATAGATTGTAGGCCCCGTTTCATTGTAATACTTAAAGCATCAATGTTTTCATAGAACCAAAACCTCGATGCATTATTCAAATTAACAACACTGATTCTTTTATATTAGTAGTGAAATAGTGCTTTGGTACAACTCGTAAGCACCGGTGCTGTTATCACTTAAGAAGCAATTTCTAAATTGTTCACATCAGTTTGATTGTAAAGGTTAGGTGTTAGTCCGGGTTTAGTTTTTCCATGTTTGCTTTAGAGTCTAAGTCCTAGGAGTCTTGTTCCCTTTGTTAAATATGGTCAACAATCTTGTTTTACCCACCATTGGTCCCACATCTATTCAAAGTATCATGTGTTAAGGCTGTTTCAAAAATTATATGCGTTTCGAAATCAACTAGGAGTTTTCGTAGCACAAACTCATAAAAATACACTATGCGCGCTACAAAAACACCTAGACAGTTTCGTAACTAGGAGATTTCGTAGCGCAAAACACAGATTTACACAGGTTGCACTACGAAATCAGGGATTTGTGCCAGATCTTGTCTAACTATCTTTTCCATCAAAATTCGTTAATTTTTCATCACCATGTGTCAGTCCTTGAACCGTGCCTATCACATGCAGCCATTCATCCTCATAACTAGAGTCATTAGGTGTCTTGGTACGCTTAAGTTGCAAGTTTCAAAAAGAGCCAAGTATTCACAGTTATGATTTAGGTTTGGGTTCATGCATGAGGAGCACATTGACAAGTGTTCAATTTGAATTCTTTGAAGATCAAGCGAGGCAGCTTTCCTTACCCATTGCAAGTGAGGCAGTGATCGAAATTGAGACGGTGCAGGCTTCTTTAATATTCACGTTGCAGGAATTCCATGGACAGAAATAAAGGAGCCCACAAGACCATTAGTAATTCAAGGCACACCCCAACAAGCTAAAAAAGGGAAAGGTCAGATCAAACAAAAGATACAAGAACAATTCACAGGTGAAACGGTACAAAGAAGAATAACCAAGAGCAAGTTAGCTAAAAGAAATCACACAACAAGTAAGGCTAAGTCCTAATTTTTGTCAAATTACCTTTTGATTCTTACCTTAAAATAATGGTGTCTTGTGTTCAGTTTTGAACAACTTCATGGCAGATGGAAAGGCCATTTCAAGCAAAGGAAAGATCAAGAGAGTTGAATTTTTGGCCTCATGCTGTGTTTTTAAAATTACACAGCAGTTTCGTAGCGTGCTACGAAACTGCTGTAGCTGCACATTATGATTTCATGGACCAATGATTGAAAGACAAAGGCAAATATTCTTGAAGGGGAACTTCTACAAAGAATAATTTAAAAGGTGTCAACATTCAGCAAGGGCAAACAAGTAGAGGAGAGACATTTTTGAACTCCAAACTTTATCAATCAACTTATCAGTCAAACTGTCTTCTTGTTTTTACCACTCAACTTCTAGAAGAGTTTCTGAGCAGTTGAAAACTCCTCTCTGAAAAGTGAAAGAGGTTTTCATTCCTAATATACTTAAGTACAAAAACCTCTTCTACTTTCTTCAAATCCATTATTATCTTGGAGAAATGAAGGACCAAACTTGCACTACGAAAATTGCTGTAGGTGCAGTTTTTCACAAGCATATTTCTCTGTTTTACACATGTTTTTCAAAGACACATTATGGGCGGTAGGAAAGGTGTTTCAAAAAACCAAGAGAGTTTTTTGTTCAGCATGGAAGCCTCCTTCATTTTTTCCAGATACGTTTTTTATGAAAAGATATGAGCTCTGTGTTAGCCTCCTATACCAATAGGCATTCATTTCTCATGATTGACAGTGGAAGTACCAAAAAATGTTCATCTTCTGTGGTACTAAGGTTCCATTTTTGTGAAATAAGCAGACAATTAAAAAATGTAAAGAGGGTGTGCCTTAAAAGAATAATCAAAAGGCAAGAAAATGAATTGGTCAAAGAAAAAATAAAAGAAATGAACCCCAAATAAATACCTTGGAAGTGGCTAATCCAAAATGCCACTGCCACTTTGATGGGTGGTCCAACAGCTCAAGCTGGGCCTCACCATGTTTTAAATTGCATGTTGTAGACTAGAAAGGAAGTACCTGCTCAAACAGTTTAAGCTTGACAGATGACTAGGTGGATAGAGAAAAGAAGGAGCCCAATTGCTCAATCTAGGCCCTTGGAAGTTATTAGGCCAGACTTAGATAGGAGGGCAGCAAAAAGAAAAGAGAATTATCAGGGTTTGCAAGGCTAAGTGCACCCATCCAGAGGAAGAAAAAATGTCAGGCATATTAGGCAGGGTAGGCAGTTGAAGGTTGCAGAATACAAAATCTAAGCATATGACATGAGAAAAATCACATATGATGTCACCAGCAGGAGAAAGGCAAGAGCAATGGCCTATTTGGCAAACTACCAAACCATCACTAACTTCCCTCATCCCCTTCAAAAGTTTCTTACTAACATCCCCTTGAGCACTGCAGGATCTGCCTGATCAGTCCTCCTTACATTTCTCATTTGTAAAAATTTTATGTCATAAGTGACTTCTATTTTTGAAAAGAAGCCACATTTCTTGTGTAAAATCTTTCTTCACTCCCATCTGGTTCTAAAACTAAGTTTACTCATTAAACTTAGCTCTTTACCCCTCTCTCATATCCCCAATTCATATTAATTTCTAATTTTACTATATAAATCCCTAAGTGCTACCCTTCCCCCTACTATTATAGCATTGTATGCAAACAACCCAAAAAATGTATAAATATCCCCCCCTTTAGCATTATAGCTAAATAACACTTCTATGGGAGACATTAGTCCACCAGGGACTATAGTCAACCCTTGCTTTGGGATTACTCTAACCTCTGGTTAGATTAATAACCTACACTAAACCCTCATCTACCCTTTTTCCGAAAAAACCCATGAAAAACCCTTTCCCTCCGATCAAACCTAAGGTTAACTGTTTGATTAACCCCGACACATTAACCCATATGTATTGCAAAAACCATAAAAACCCCCATAACCAAAGTTCTGACCCCGACATATTAAATATTATTTAATTAGCTGGCGGGTCCCCACCCAAACTTGCACGCTGGGTCGGGGCGCCCACCAGCCGTCGATCTCCCGCTGCCCCCAATCCAAAGGTGGGCGGTCATTTTCATATCTGAACCTACCGCGCTTTAGTGTCCGGGGAGCGGGTGGTTTTGCTCCCGTACGCTGGATGCGTGGCGGCCATCGGAGGTGTTCGGAGCCCCCCTCCCCTTTACCGCCTTTCCCCAATGGCGGTGCGGGGAAACCACATACCGCCCTCCCTCAACCCGCCTCCCCTGTCACGTCACCCCGCATCACCATTACATCATACCCTCGGCCCCCGCTACCGCGCCTCGTCGCCTTCCACATCATCTCGTCGCCCCCACATCCCGCCACCGTGTCCTGCCATGCTGGCCTCCAGCTCAGCACCCACGTCACCATCCGTACCCGGGCCCGCCATGACGTCATGCTGACGTCATCGGCGGAAAAGCGCCAATGACCCATATTTTCCGAATTTATCGTTATAAACGCACAATTGAGCCGTTTTATGTCATTTTCACTGGAAAGAAGACAGAGCCGTTACTCCTTTGCTCCAAAAATTGCCGCCAAGCTGCGAATTTCAAGCTTCAGACACCGCCACTCACCAATTTAGCTGCGTTCTTCTTCCATTGCTCACCCGGCGGCTCTCGGCGTCATTTATCCAGGTATTTGCCGAAATTTACCTATTTTGCCCGTGTTCATGCCATTTTCTGCAAAATTCTCCACTAATACCTGGTAAATCCTAAATTAAAGACTGTCATTCAGTTAATGCTGGACCAAAACAACCTACATTGCCCCCTGCTCTAAAATTCGCTGTTAAAACAATAATTTGCGGCCTTAATTTGCAATTGGTCCTCAAACTGCCTGGCATTGTTCCCTTATGCCGAGAACGTACTTGAAGAACTGAATTTTACCAAGTTATAATCATACCCCCCCCTCTGCAATTTATCCTCCTTATTCACAATCCTTGTGAATTCACCAAATCAGAACAGAGGCAAGCCTGCTCAATCCACCTACTCCTCTTTGAAGATATATCTAGCATCACCTACATTCAGTCTGCCACCTGACTTCTGAAAATATTTGCAAGCTATTGCACTCACATTGTTGCATTCAGAAACTGCATTTTAAAGACAACACCTAAAAGCTATACAATGGCTGCTCCTGCACCCACAGCTCTCAGTGTTGCCCCCATGAATCCACCTAACAAAGAGCTTGAGGCCCTGCCTCTTGCTGACAGAGATTACCTCATCCAAGACCTTGTGGGTGACAGAAACCATTTGCAGACCTTCCGGGAATTGAGGGATAACTATTTGAACAACAATGACACATATGGGATATGGGAATCTAATCTGCCTTATTACTTTCTCCCATCTGTTAACATTTTTCCAGAAATTATCCGCTTATGTGCTGAGAATTATGATCCAAATCATAGAGCTGTCAAGTCTCCATTTGGGAGCATACTCTTCCACATCAATGCTTAATCCATGAACCAGATGCTTAACTTCAAACAAACTCAGCTGCTGTATCCCTTCTCCATGAATTGTCTGTTGGATACAGGTGCCAAGCTTTCCACTGATGACATTCAGAAGATCACCAAGACATTTATGAGAGCCGACTGCCAGCCCACAGGGCCACCTCCCTTCTTGTATGTCCATTTTACTGATGTAGGCAAACTTGTGCTTGACATGATTTCTTATGTGTTGGGCTATAAAACCAGTGAGCATGTTGATGAGACAGTGCTGATGTTGTTAGTAGCTTACAGCCCGGGCCAGCCTCCTGCCTACAAGTATAACTTTGCTAAATTCATAGACAACAAGATACATGACCAACTTTTCAAAGTGGACAGGGAGGGCATATTCAAATACTCATCATACATCTACCATTTGTTCATGTATTATCAATCTGAGGCCTTTCAATGCCCTATCAAAAAGCTGGATTCTAAGGGGGAAAGAAGGTCTGTCATCTTCTGGACATCAGTTTATCACCAAGTCCAAGATTCACCATACTCATACTGTGAATTTATTGATCAATTTGTCTACCCAGTCTCTTGCTTATTGATGAGGTCCCCTCCTCCCAGAGTGTCATTTGAAATCCAGAAAACTCTGCAGCTGTCCAAAAATTATAAAATAGGTGATTGGTACCTATACCAAGATCATACAGTCATCAGAATTTATGGTTGTGAGCTCTGTCCATATAGGCTCCCAAAATATGTACCAATGAGACTGTTTGCCTTGGAGTACTATAGGCAGCTTATTCACTCTGACCTCACCCACTTTCATAGTGCCAAGAAGAAAGCCCACCTCAAGTTCAAGCACCACCTGGGCCCCTTCATCATGAACAAAAAAGAGGGATGGCAAGAGGCTGAGCAAATCCTCAAAGACAAATACAAGCTATCAAAAAGCTTCCGGTGGGTCCCTTATGACCCCGAAGGCTTCATCTGTGCTAGAAGGGTCAAGTACAGGCTGCTAGGCTATGAGCACTGTAAATTTCCACATATTGAGCAGTATGCCAATCAGCAAGAATGGTTGTAAGACACATTAATTGGGAAACTAACTGAAGAAGAAATAATGCAAAGAAATGTCAAGGATTTGGAAAAAACTCTTGACTTAGATTCTGTGCAGCAGGTAATCTTCAAGCAACCGCATCCAGTTGGAGAAGGGACTTCAGCTACAACAACTGCACTAGCCACCCAGGCGCCATCTACAGCAGGATCAGGCACAGATAAGGGTAAGGGAATAATGGGTGCTGAAGAAGAGATAGTGAAAGAAAAGCCTGCCTCCTCAATTGGGCAGCAACAAGAGCAAACACCTCCACCACAAACAGAACCACCAACAACACCTATATTGCAGACCGTTGCACATGAGGAGAGGGGCAAGAAAAGGGATAGAGAAGAGTCCACTCCTGCTAGTGGATCCTCCCAACAACCTGAGGCCAAGAGGCAAAAGGTTGACTCCCCAGTCATAGAGGAAATAAGTGAAGATGTCCTTGAGAGTCCAAGGAAAGAAGGGGGAGACAGTCAGCAAACGGCCACAAGCTCTTTCCAGCAAGAGCAAGGATTACAGCTTGGCATGGAGGTGTCCTCCTCCACTCAACAGAGCAAGAAGCCTTCAAGCACCAAGGCTTCCTTCAAAGAAATAAAAGCACAAAATGAGCTGTTGAGAATAGAAGTATACAAACAATTCCTCAAAGCAACACCAGCTAAGCAAGAAAGGCTGATGTCAGTATATGACATACAAGAGGAGAAGATGATCCTCAGTCACTTCAAACCCAAGGTGCCGCAGCCTCAATCAGCTGCAGATTTTGTAAGAACAAGGGTGGAAGTCATGGCAAAGGACATTCACCCCATGGACCAGATAGAGCTGCACAAACAAACGGGGGAAATGGTCTATGCCACCTTGGTAGACAGGGCCACAATGGCCCATGAATTGAAAGAATCACTGAAGAATACCAACATTCAGTTGGATTTCGAGAGAATGTCCTCCATGGCCAAGGAAAATAGGATTAAGACACTAGAGGACATCATCATAGACCTAGGACATGATCCTAAGGACCCAAAGGGCGTGAGGGCCCTCATGAAAAAGAAGGATGATGATCTTGCTGCATTGAAGAAAAGGCTGAAACTGCTTCCTACTGAGCACCCCCAAACAGCAGAGCTGCAAAAGGAAAAAGAGTCTGAAGATCAGCTTGATCTAATAATGCAGCTGAATCAAAAGGTTATTGATCTGGAGAAGGAACTAGAAGGGGCACTGCAAGACAAACAGGGAGAATCAACCTCCCAACCTCCTCCAACTACCTCAACCACTGCCACCACTACAGAGGCAGCAAGAGCCCCTGCAACTACTACAGCAACAACAGAAGCAGCAACAACAACAACAGCTCCTGAGTCCAGCTTAAACATGGATGAATTAACAAAGGCTATCAAAGAGCTGGAGCTCCAAGCTACTGAGATCAAACAGGCCAAGGAAAAATTGGCATAACTAGAGGCCAAATATGACAAATCAAAGATGACTATAGCAGAGCAGTCTAGAGAAATTAAGGCCCTCAAAGATAAAATAAAGGCCTTAGAAAAGGAGCTCAAACTTGAAAATGCTCTGGCAGAAATAAAGAGAATTTTGTGGGCCCGGATTGACCACTCCCTTACTAGACAGTGGAAGTCAATCAAGACTGTGCATGAACAAATGGAATTGATTGGCCAAGCACAAATTGAGATCCAAAAGGCCAGGACAGTACTAGGGAACAGGCCTGAGCAGGCCAATAGAATGATAAATTTTCTGAACAATCAGACTAAGGAAGAGCTGGCAGCCCTCAACATTGTTAACAGAACAGATGTTGTCCTTACAGCTAAAAAGGTGTTGACTCTCAGGAATTTTGTACAAACTGTAGAGAGGAAATGCCATGAAATACAGGCTGAGGTGGATGAGTACAAGCTCAAAATGGGATCACTGCAAGGAAAGGTATTGCCCAGCCTACTAACTAGCATAGGAAGACTGCTCCCTCGTGAGCAATATGCTACCAGGTTGACAAATTTTGTTGAAAATCAAATTACTGCATCTGCCAATACTTCTGAGGAAACAGGGCCTCCAACAGGGTAGAGCCTCTATGACAAGCTTGAAAATCTATTTTTCATTGAACATGAAATCAATCACCTATTTGAGGTTCCTCCAAATTTCTATAGGTATACAGAGGCAGATGAAACCTTGGTGAAAATTTGAAGACACCAACTGCCCAAAGAGGATTGGTGGCAGGCAATGCTGCAAATTTTGCCTCAGTGATCTCAGTTGATCAATCCTAGTCAGCTTCCACTTAGCCAAAAGCAAAAAGCAGAATCTGGACAGCATACAAGGCAACCGATCAAGGGTGACTCAGCATAAAGACAGCGGCAGCAAGCCAAAACATAGGAAATGCGCAACTTTTGGGCAGCACGGCCTCAGCCGACTTCATCGGTCACAAAGTCAACATTCTCTGACCATTTTGGATAGCTAATACACTTAAAAGTTACTACAACATTTATTTTCTCAGCTACAACACTCCAGGAGTTGGCACAATATTAATGAGCCATTAACTCACTAGCTAGATATTTTCTGATGTAAATTTTGTATATATACCTCCCCTGGCAACGTATGAGGGGTTGGTGATTTTCACTCTGAGGCAAATGTATTGTATATTTTCAGATAATCTAATGCAAAAGGCTGGAAAAGCTCAGTGTTTCCTGAATGCTTGATGTGTCAATGATGCTCTGCATGCTGTTGCAGAATTCCTGTGTTGTCCAAATGGAACAATAAGTTTTCTCAACCTATGTTTTATCTTCTTATGTTTGTTTGAACCATATGCATGTTTCACCAATCTAATAGCAGAGAAAAATAATAGTACAGGATATGTTTGTTTACACCCTGTATTCAATCTATGTTGTTGAAATGTTTTCTTCAGAATTAATCATGAACATGAATTCTTAACTGCTCATGTTTACATCAATTCTACGTATATGAATATTATGCAGGAATTCTTCAGTGCTCCTAAGTAATATTCCCACTGTTCTTCATATCATCTTACTGAAAGACCCTTAATTTCCTTTCATGCCTTGATTACATCACATCCAATTACAGGTTTTAAAAAATTGTTCCTTGGACACTTATCTGGCTCTGTAGCATCACTATTGTACCAACACAGAGACATCAAGCAATTAAACATCACTGACTCCATGCCCAATGGCCTAGATCACCCTGTAAACATACATCTGTTTTGACTGAACTCATCATCCAGCAGAATCCAAAACAAAACCTTGAGCATCATAACTAGCCTAAAATATTGTACAAACAAAGTTAAATCATAAAGAGAGAGCCCTCTCTGGTCATAGGTAGGCTAGAACCTGTGACCCAAAGATTGGTTAGTGGTTACCTCGGCCGTATTCCATTGGGAGTCAAAGGGAACAACCTGAGTGCTAACACTCTGTCCCAAGACCTATTTTCAGCCAGAACAGAGCAAGGAACAATCTCCTAGTTTCTAGGAATAGTAAAAGGATGAGTCATCAAGGGCCAGCTGGAGGGTTATGAGCATCATCAATTTCGAATTCATGGAGTTATAGGTGTCAAAGGATTGTTTAATTCCTAGATAAGGTTGTTTTAATCATAATGAGGAGTTACACTCCTAATTGCTTTAGGTCTCTAGGACTGCTAGTTAGCTGTCATTTGCATTTAATAGTTAGTTTTAAGTGTCAATAGGTGTTGGGTCAGGTAGAATTCGAATTTTCCTCATCATAGAGGAGGAATCTAAGTGATGTAAAGAGCTCTATATATAGGAGAAGATCTAACGTACAAGGGGTTGGAAATTTTCAGAGAAAGACTCATATTGTGCCATTGTAGAAGATTATGTTTTTATGAATGCAGACTTTGGCTTTACTTCTCAGGATTCAGAAAGAGTTCAATGGTGTAATGGTGGCTTGTTTATGTTTGTCCTTATCTCCTTATTTGCAATAGTATGAATGTATGATACTTAGAATTCATTGGTTATGCTCTAACTTCCTTCATACATTTGTAGACTGTGCTTTCCTTTATGCTACTGATGTACCCTTCATATGTTGAATTCTAGATGCCCTGACTTCCATGTAAAGCTAATTTTATTGTCATACTGAAGCATTCTTGACTCCATAAGCCCAATGGATGCTTACTGATCATGTTCAACCATTCATATTTCTTTACTTGTTTCATAGAGTTAGCCATTTAATTCATTATCAAAAATCTTTAATCTTGTGAGAGAGCCCTGTTAGGTTGGGGAGGCTAAGCCTCAGCCAAAAGTTGGTTTGAAATAGTTACTCAAATCTTCTTGATCAGCAGCCTATCAGGGGTGGGTTTTGTGATAACAGGTGCTATAAATTAAAAAAAACCACCAAGTCTACAAGATTTTTTTGCTTGCCCCAGTGTTGTTCCTGAAAAGTACGATCGAGGGTGTTTGTTGAAGACATAAGCACCAGGGCAATATAATTTTTAGGCACCGGTGTTGTTTTCATTCGACACCCCGGTGCATGGTATCATAGATTGTTCGATCCAGTGCATTTTTATTATTAAAGCACTGATGATTTTATAATGACGATGCACCGGTTCTTCAAACGTTTGTTTCCATTCTTAATGTTTTTATTTAAATTTAGAGCACCAATGCTTTTATAGTGGTAGCGCATCAGTGATTTTTTATTTTATTTTATTTATTCATTCATTTATTTATTTATTTATTTATTTTGTTAAGCGCACCACTAAATAAATATCGACTAAAACCTCGAGTCACCATGAATTTTTTAGTTGTGATGAAGTTTCGTTATCGGATCCACTAAAAGAACTACCACAAACAAATGTTGTAGCGAAGGATTTTTTGACAAATTTTGCAAATTTATAACACCAAAAGCCTCCATTATAACCTCTGCTAGAAAGTATTTTCCTTTTAGTGGTAATAGAAAACAACTACCATTGAAACTTGGGGTTTAACATTGCATAATTCACAATGATTGAATTTGAAGATAGTTTACTTTGAAAAAACCTACTATTAATATTGGAGTGCAAGAGAGACAATACTACAATAGCTTGAGTTAAAGATTTGAATGGGCTACAATTTCAACCACGCTTTTCATATGATCAATATTGAAATATGGAAAACTAATAGTTATGACAATAGGAACAAGAGAAGAAAATCGTTTGAAATTGATCACAATGAAGACTAATTGTAATTGACCACATTATTATTATTCAATTTTTTTGTCATTCAACATTGTTACATTGTCACTTTACATTAAAAATGTTAGGCCCCTATAATACTAGTTTATTCCCTTATTATTATTGTCATTTTAGCCCCTTATTGTTATCATTGTGCCCATGTTGTCCCCGTATTGTTATTATTGTGCCCCATAGAAGCCCACTATTGTTATTGTTGTGCCCTTACATTATTATTGTTATGTCGTCTTCACTATATTGTGACCCCTTAGACTCCTATATATAGAAAGGAGGTCTTGTCATTTGTATCATCCAAGAATTGTTCTTTTGTGTAATGTAAAGGAGTTAGCCCCCTCGAAGACACTGATTTTGAAGTCCTTGATCTATATTTTCTTATATTTTGTGAGCTGGTTTCCTAACAATTGGTATCAGAGCTTTGGATTCTACGGTTTCGTTGCTTCAAACAGGTCACTGTGGCATTTTTGCTATAACTTTTTTTCTACGAAATTTTAGAAGCTAAATTAAAACTCATTTGAACCGAAATCTTGATGAACCTCGGGTATGAATTTCAGATCTTGTCTCTCTATATTTTCAGAGATATAAGCCAAGGAAGTTAAGGTTCTTGCACGCTCTCGAATTATATCTCAAACATCTGACCTGGGGAAAATCGTCATAATTTTCTCTCTGAGCATTAGATTGAAATTTTGTAAAAAGGTACAAAAAGAGGATGGACTTTCGTTTTCTATGTATCAATTTTAGATCCAAAGGTCAAAACAGTGACACATGGCACTTCATACAAGTTCGCTCTACTGAACCAATCCATAATTAGGCCATCGTGGGAGATTTGGAATAAATTTTTCTTGGAGAATCCAATCTTTATTAGACTTGCGGGGTTGGAACGAGGACTGAAAGGGCTACCACAAGACGCAATTTTAGACCTTGGAGATCCGCAATTACAGATATACAACCAATTCAATATCAAGCTCCTACAAAGTTAAAAAAGGTGTGTAGCCTTTTTAAAATTTTGCATAAGTTTTGTTTGAAAAATTAGTTTGAAGGAATTCAAAGGACATAGTGAAGCATAATTATAATTAATTTATGCCCCAAAGGAATAAAATGGAAACATATAGTAAGCAACCTGAAAGCTCTAGCATGACTCATGAAGAAGATGAAGAAATGGAACATGATATATCAAAATTACGAGACCAAGTGCAACAAATTTCACTTTCACAAAAATTAAGAGAAGCTAAGATGGATGGCGTGGAATCTAATATGTATGGCATGGAAGCTAAGATGGTTGGTATATAAGCAAAACTTAATGGCAACAAGGAAGATTTGGAGATAGATTTGACAAAGTTGCTACAAGAAATGCTTACTAATGGGTAGTAAAGGAAACTCATGATGAGAACAAAATAAATGTTAATAATGATTTTATAGACTCTAACGTTGGATTGAAGACCCACCATGTTCCAAATATAGATATGAGGAAGTTTTGTGGCAAAGATCCTGTAACATGGATACTACATATGGAGCAATATTTCGATCTCCATAATGTGAAAAACACACAAAAGGTACGCATCACATCTTCATATTTGGAACCCAATCAGTTTGTATGGTATCAATGGATTTGCGCTCGTAAACAAATTGTCACTTGGGAAATTTTTACGGAAGAAATGATAGCACATTACGAGGATACAAAAAGCAACACCTTTTCTAGCCAATTGATAAATCTCAAACAAAAAGGTTTAATGATGGAGCACATTGAGGACTTCCAAAAATTGAATATAAGGGTAAAGTATATTCCATAGGAGCATAAGATTAATGTATTCATAGGGACATTAAAGGATAACATCCAACATGAGGTTCAAATTTGGGAACCTGATTCATTCGAGAAGGCATTCAGATTGGCAAGAAAAATTGAAAGCAAAATTATGGCAACAAGGAAGCCTACTGATCACAACTATAAAAATGGAAGTGTTGTTTCCCATAGCTTTCCACAACCCACAAGGTTGACACCTCAACAATTGGAAGAAAAAAGAGCAAAAGGGCTTTGTTATAGTTGTGATAACAAATACACTAAAGGTCATAAGTGTGCTAAGAAGAAATTATTTTACATAGATTGTGAAGAGGAAGAAGAAAAGGAACAAGAAACATCAAAACAAGAGGATACACACTAGGAACAAAGCCTAGAGAAAGAAGGAATGAATCCAACCATATCTTGTAATGTATTGGCCAGAATAACCACTCCTCAAACTATCAAGATAGAAGGAAATATCAAGAAGAAAAATGTAATAGTGTTTGTTGATTCAGGAAGTACCCATAATTTATTCATTGTAAGATAATGGAGGAATTGAACTGCTTCCTCTATCCAGCATCAGAGTGTGAAGTGATGGTTACACATGGAAGAACCATAAATTTCTCTGGAAAGTGCCATAATATCAAGCTATCCATGGGAGAATATGCGTTGAATATTCCAATGATTTCCATTCCAATGGGTGGTGCTGATGTTGTACTAGGAGTCCAATGGCTACATTCTTCGGGTAATTTTCTAGAACTTTTATTTATTTATTTATTTTCATTTTTATTTATTTATTTTATTTATTTATTTTATTTTATTTTATTTTATTTATTTATATTTATATTATTTATTTATTTATTTTATTTATTTTTATTTATTTATTTAATTTTAATTTTTTTTTTTATTTTTTTTTTTTCAGAAGGAAAGGAAGTTGAATTAAGGGGTATCGTAGGGAAACCAGGAAAGATAACAAGCTCTAACGACATTACAAAGCTTCTAAAGAAATAACAACATGGTGTAATTGCACAATTATGTTCTCTAGAGGTTCCCACGTCGAAATCATCTATTTTTCCAGATCTCCAAAAAGCCTTGGACAATCATTCCAAGGTATTTGAGACACCCAAAGGCCTCCCACCTATTCATGATCATGATCATGCTATTCATTTGATTCCATGAAGTGTTCCTCCAAACATCCAGCCTTACAGATGTCCCTATGCCCAAAAGAGTGAAATTGAACGTATGGTTGCAGAAATTTTAGTATAATTCAACCTAGTCAAAGTTCTTTCTCTGCTTCAGTAGTATTGGTGCACAAGAAGGATGGATCATGGTGCATGTGTAAGGATTACAGGATGCTCAACAAGCTCACTAATAAAGATAAATTTCCCATTCCTATTATTGATGAATTATTGGTTGAATTGCATGGAGAAATATACTTCACCAAGTTGGACCTTCGTTGAGGATATCATCATATCAGAATGAAGACTACATAAATTCCAAAAGCAACATTTAGAACTCATGAGGGTTATTATGAATTTTTGGTCATACCTTTTGGCCTTACCTATGCACCTTCTACATTTCAAGGTTTGATGAATTCCATTTTCAAACCCTTCCTTAGAAAAATTGTGTTAGTATTTTTTGATGATATAGTAATCTACAACAAGTCTTGGAAGGATCATGTTCAACATGTTGATAGAGTGCTCAAACTATTGGAGGAGAAACAATTATATGCAAAAACCTCCAAATTTTTCTTTGGAGTACAAGAGGTGGAATATTTGGGTCATATTGTATCTCATGAAGGTGTTAAGGTAGACCCTAGAAAAATTAAAGCCATTAAGGAATGGAAAATCCCCACATCCATAAATCATCTACGCGGATTTCTTGGGTTGACAGGGTATTATCACAAGTTTGTTAAGAATTATGGGAGAATAGGAGCACCTATAACAACATTACTAAAGAAATATGTGTTTCCTTGGACTCCAAAAGCAACAAAAGCCTTTGAACATCTTAAAGAGGCATTGTGCCAAGCACCGGTCTTAGCTATGCCATGTTTCACAAAAACCTTCATTGTGGAATGTGATGCCTCAGGAAATGGAATTTGTGTTGTTTTAATGCAAGAAGAAAGAACCATTGCTTTCAAAATTCGTCCAATCAAAGGAAAGTATTTACACAAAGCTATTTATGAGAAGGAAAAGTTGGAAATACTACATGAACTTAAGAAATAACGACCTTACCTAATGGGAATACACTTCAAGGTAAAATAAGATAATGATAGTCTTAAATACTTTTTAGAACAAATATTATCTTCAGAAGAGCAGCAACAATGGGTCACAAAGATGTTGAGTTATGGCTTTGAAATTGTCTACAAGAAAGGGAAGCAAATTATTGTTGCAGATGCACTCTCAAGAAAGGATGAGGATGTGGAAGCATTGTTTTGCACCATTTCTATTATCCAACTAGATTGGATAAACGGAGCAAGGGATGAATGGAAGAATGACGAAGAAGTGTGGACACATTCAAAAGTTACAACAAGACCCCAATACATCTGATACATTTAGCTGGAAAAAGGATTCATTATGGTACAAAGATCGCTTATACCTCTATAAGAATTCCCAACTCAAAGAAAAGATTCTTATGGAATTGCACACCTCTCCCTTAGGAGGGCACTCAAGATTTTTTAAAAATTACCATAACGTTAAGAAGGATTTTTTTGGGATGGCCTTAAATATGATATTCAAAAGTTTGTGGCGGAATGTTTGGTTTTCCAACAAAATAAAGTTGAAACAATTAAGACCCCAAGTCTATTACAACATTTATCCATTCCAAGTCAACGTTGGGAGGAGGTTTCAATGGATTTTATCACAGGTTTACCCAAGTCCGAAGGAAAGAGTGTCATCATGGTGGTAGTTGATAGACTTACCAAGTATGCACACTTTTGTGCATTATCTCATCCCTTTAAAACTAGTACAGTTGCTACTGCATTTATGGAAACAATTCAAAAGCTACATGGAAACCCAAAGATTATTGTAAGCAACAGAGATCCCATTTTCACTAGAAATTTTTGGACAAAATTATTTTCTTGTCTGGGTACTCAATTAGCTCATAGCTCATCATATCATCCTCAATCTGATGGGAAAAATGAGATAGTGAACAAATGTTTGGAAGGATATCTTCATTGCTTTGTATATGATAAATAGACACAACGGGTCAAATGGTTTCCTCTGGCTGAAGGTGGTATAGCACTTCCTTCTATACTGCAACAGAAATGACCCTATTTATGGAACTTTATGGATTTCATCCACCGTCTATCACATCATATTTGAGAGAAAATTCTAAGGTTCAAGTAGTGGAATATCACATCGAGCATCAACAGCAAGTTATATAACTCTTAAAGGATAACCTCACTTTGGCACATAATAGAATGAAACAACAAGAAGATCAACATCACAGCGAAAGAAATTTTGATGTAGGTGACTGTTACAGGGAAAAGTGTCTATTTAGAACTGCTCTATCCCACTAAGGTGTGACAGTTGCCTTAGAAACAAACAAACAAAACTACTTTTGTATTTCCTTTATGAACTATAGATAGAGAGGAATAGAAAGAACCAACCTGTGTCTTGCGCTAATCCTTTGATCCAATCCCTCTCTTCTTTGACAGTCTCCAGCTACCTGCTCCCTTACTTGCCCAGCTTCACCAAGTACCTGTAAGATCACAGAATAAGAACACTATACAAAGACATGGATCTATATTCATAAACAACTTAGGATCAGATTTAAGTTAACCATACAAATGTAACAAGCATCAATGATACAAAAGCATGGACGAAAAACTCAAATAGTTTTTATTGATAAACAAGAAAAGATCCAGGAGGAGTTACAACCGGTGGTTCCTGACCCAGCATCAACCTCCTAGCAAAGAAGCCCCTCTTCACCTCAAACAAAACATAGATCACCCAATACTCTGATGTTTGTCTCAAAAAACCAACAGCAATTCCTTACAATATGCAAAATTCCAGCCTCTGGATCTCTGAGATGAGGGATCCATATATAGATATGTGTAAGGAGGATGAGTCAGCTTGTGATTTGATTAGTGTATTCTCTCTGTCAGTTCTTGCTTCCACTTGGAGACTGAAGGCCTCTTACTCATCCTTGGTCGAATTCAATGAGGCAAGTGTCATAGGAGAAGATTCTGGAAGCTTCCATTGTCTCTCCACCTCGCGGAATGACACTGCCATTTGTCATTTCTCGCCCATCGCACCCCACAGAAGGGACTTTTGAAATGCAACGCACCCTCACAATGTATTTAGGTGCAATGCAACGCACCTAGCCAGTGGAGCAGCTGAAATGATCCTGTTTTGACTTATTCTGAGCAGTTTCTGGTGGAGAACTTCTGGGAGAAGCTATAATCTGTTGACCTTGTTCCTTTAGGGGTTAGAAAAAAACTTTTAGGGACTTAGGAGCCCTTGGTTTATGGACATTTCATGCTTGGAGTTGTAAGGCACAAAAATGTCTATAACAGTTGCCCCCTAAAGTATGAGGCCGTTAACCTTTTGGTGTCGGGTGAAATGCTTTATTATGAGGATCCAAAGTTCTTTCAATGCTGGGAGGAGACCTGTAATAAGATACAATACAATACATTATCTTCATACTGTTTTCATGATCTAGCTGAGGCGGGCATTCCCATGCTCAGCTTTATAAATTCATTTTCATGTACATAGGACAGACAATCGTCTGAGGGTAGATTGATGATTCTGATAGAGCCATCATCCTTTTGGTAGGATGATTATCCGTGCCGCAATGCTGTACATTTGATGCCTTTATTTCCCTGAATATATATCGCAGCCCGGATGGATGAAACTAGATCCGGGGTCTTCAATCTCGTCTGATCTTTACTCGAAGTACAAGTCGATCCATGTGAGAAATGTTTTGAAGTCGAACATGGAAAGACATCTCTTGATTACCAGTCAATGATGTAAATTGTTAACAAGCGCGAGAGGAATCACCGATAATGATAATGATCCTCAAGGTACTGCAGTACAACCCACGTGGTGTGAATAAAGGACTTGGTGTCGAACACCATGCAAATTCTTTCGGTCGAAGGTCATTGATGTAAACCTGTCGCCAGAAGTGAGAAACTTGCCCTTGAGGCATGCAAGCTTCAAAGTACTGAATGGGGTGTTCCTAGATCAACTTCTTGGATAATGAGCTGATGTCGACAAGAAGTGATCCATCACAGGAGGGCCTTAATGAATCCCACATCAATGACACGGAACGGAGCAAATGATTTTGATGGAGGTGAAAACGATCTGATGATATAATGTTCAGGGTGGCGGTCATGAAGGAATGGAGTATAATGTATGGTAGTGGGTGGGACACAGGTGACTTCTCTGGATGACTTCTCTTCAACATATCGGCGACACTGACGTGATGGATTGGTAACATTAACCCCAAATGTGGATGGTGTGGCATGACCATGGCGATGTGACCGGTGAATGAAACAACCCAACCCGACTCGGACACGGAGTGGAACTGTCATGTTCAAGAGCGACTTGCTACCAATAAAGATTCTTTGAGTTTTCTTCCCAATTTTTCCCCAGTCATTGCTGACCAGTACCTCTTTATTTTTGTCAAGCTTGAGGAGGATAACATATGCTTGTTCTATAATTTGCCCTTCGGGAAAACCCATCGCTATGTTTTAACGAGCCTAGCGATAGTGAAACTCGTTCTCATCTAAAGACAAGTTTGTCGCTATTAATCTTTTTAATGAGTTTAACGACAAAGATAACTCGGTCCTTTTCATTTTTAGAGAGTCTAAAAAAGCACATAAAGGTAACTCCAAAATTCCTTTTTCGTCATCTAATCCCTTAAGTCCGAAAAAGTATAAAACAATATAGAAGGGATGAATTTTCGATAGTTTTAACGAGCCGAACAAAACAAGCGCTCGATCTTTTTGTGTAATAATCCCTCAGGTCCAAAAAGATTAAAGTCTAGATGAGGGATAGCACTTCCTGCCCCTTTAACGAGCTGGAAGGCCAAGGACTCGACAATCTTTTCATATTTTATGAGTCAGTTGAAAAGAGCTTAAAGAAGACTCGTCTTTTGAGGAACGAGTGATAAAACGGGTAGCAGCTGATTCCAGGTAAGGTTTGGAATTTTCCAATCACGGCAGTGTCACAAGGATGGCTAGTGAAATCTCTCTTCGCAGCTGTTCCTCAAAATGGGTAAACAATCAAATGGAGGTGAATGATCGGCCAATGAAAAAGTGGAGGTGACGGTGCAAACATGACCAAGGCTTTAATGGCTGAAGTACTACATTCACGGTGGTTATTTACCGGGGAATAGTTCATTTTTTAACGAGCTTAAACGAGGGTGGAAACATTTGCTCATGTATTATGTTTATTTTTTAACGAGCTTGAACTATGTGCTAAAACTGCTCGATTAATCCAGTCGTATGAAAAGAATGTCTCATATAAAAACGGCAACTTTTAGAGTTTTGCCCCACATCCTTTCTTTATGCAAGTTAGGAAACGACCAATCCAAAAAATAGATAAATGATCACTCTTTGGTTACACTCCAAAAGGTTTGCATGCCCCCAGGTATAAAATAGAGTTTCAAGGTTACCCCTACTTCTTTCCGCTAAAACATTTGTTTTACCGAGAGAGGCCTACCTCTTACAGGCTACCCAAAGATTGTTCTATTCACAGCGCAAACAAAACACTTCTTTGGCGATGTCTACCGAGATAAACAAAGGTGAGTGGCGGCGCTCGCCAACTCGCATAACTTTGACAAGAGAATCTTGTTCTAGAATAACCCCCTCTTCCAATCACGGACGGGGGTACAGACTAGTCATATTCTCCCGCGGAAACCTACCCTATACCCGAAGTTTTCCTGCCGAAGCAGACCAGGGTGCATGCCCCCTGGGATTCAGTCATATCCCTCCGAATTACTCGCGCTCATCGGGAGGACGGACTGGAGATTGAGACATTTCTTGTGTGAAAAGACCATTCAGGGATGGTATGTGACTATTTGCTCTGTATGATCCGGGGAATGAAAGCTGGTCCACGAGCTTGACCACTCTTCCTTCATGTGGAAAACACATTACTCTAAAGAGTGAGGAGACAATTGCTCCCATGCAATAAATACAGTCTCGTCCAAGGAGTAGATTGTAATCTAGGGGTCCTTGAACTACCATCACGTTCATGTGAACGGTTTTCCCTCTCAATGTTATGGGCACATTGGGAAGGATCCCTAATGGTCGACTGGTTCCTTTATCAAAGCCTGTTAGATTTCTCATCTCAGGAAAAAGCGATGGCGAACCAAGTGCTTTCCAAGCAGTTGAGGAAAGGATACTCACAGAAGCCCCTTCATCTATGATGGTACCACCCATAACCATTCTATATATTTGAACAATAATTCGTAATGGTACACTAGCTGGTAAACAGGGTCTGCCTAGTTGATTCCAGTCGAAGGAGACAACTAGGTTGCTTGGAGGTGGGACCGAATAGACGGCTGAGTATGACTCTAACGAACTTCCTTCCTGCAGTAAAGGAACGGGTAAATTGCCCCTATGTTCGTTGGAGTCTGTGCTTATGAAAAGAATTTGGACGGTGTCATCCTTGTTCTCTTCAGTGATCGTATCATTTGAAGATGGAACCTCTGAAGGCAAGACTGGGTCAACTGCCGCCTCGACCTTTTGACTTTCGTCTGGTGTGGATTCAGATGGTTCATCTTCAATGACAGATGCTTTGGCCGACCACCTGAGCGGGTCAGCCGGATTTTCGACTAGTGACGGACTCGGCAAGAGTTTTTTATATCCAGGAGGAAGTCGTAACGGTGAAACCGGACGATCATCCAAAACTCTTTTAGCTTCGTCTAAGAAGGGACAACGGTGAACGGCATGATCGCCTTCACACAATTTACAAGGAAATCTATATTTTCCTTTTTGTCCTGGGGCTTCACTTTCACTAGTCGACGGTGTGTTTTCAACATGATCATCAGAGGTTGACGACACCGGGTTGTGCAAACGAGGAGACCAGTCCCTTAAGATCCGAGGGATGCAAGGACAATCTCTGTGAAGGTGGTCTCCCTTGCAAATGACACATGGCGATTTAGGCCTGGTCGGTGCAGTGTGTGGATTTTCGTTAGACGACACTCGTTTGCCCCCATTCGCTTTTGACTCCTTCTTCTTCTTCTCTTTCTTCTCCTTAGGAACTTGACTTTTGGCTTTACCAGCCCCATCAAGCGAAGAGGAAGGAGGAGAGGAAGAATTAGAGGAAGTAGAAGGTTGGTGGGCTACTCTGGATTCGTCTAATTGCTGATTCGATTGTTCAGGAATAGTGATGTTCTGAACGACAGAGGTCGAGAAGAGCCATCCAGGCAAACCAATTGTCAGTCCTGGAAGCGACAATGTGGCCATATGGGGTGCACCAACATCTCCCCAAGAGGAGAAGGGACTAGGATTTCCTCCAAGGGGAATTCCTTGGTTGGTAGACTCCATTTTCTCAACCCAAGATCAACGTAGGAAAGGGTAGAATATTCCGTTTAAAATAAATTTTAGACGCTTTGACACAACTTGTTTTTTCAGTTTTTAAGAGCCGAGAAAAAACAAAAGATGACTCTAGTCTCCTTCGATTTTTAATGAGCCTGAAGTGACAAGTGCTCAGATGGACCTTTTCCATTAAGGAGTCTGAAAAGGAACGAAAGGGACTACTCTGGAGATCTAGGTAGAGGGAGTACCAAACCAATCACAAAACTGCAAAATACTTTTTACGGTACGACAATAAATCTTCCCGAATGTTGTGTTCAGTGCATTGCGATCGATAGGGCGGCAGACACGGCTTCCTAAGGATAAAGGATTTAATCCTATAGGGGTCTCCCAAAATATACTCGACGGTACATGGGAGCACAAGTCCGTACTGGCACTTATCATCAGAAAGTGGAGGAATCACCCAACCATCAGTGAGCACAACAGTTACCAGGCTTTACGACGCCAGAATACGTCTCTAGCCTAGACCTCTAAATGTTGTGCGTTAAGTTCCAAAGCGTTGTTAGATTCATTGAATTTATTTTAAGTTGATATTGCTTATGAAGTTTACCTTTTGGGTTCACCACGAGATGTAGATTTAATTCCTAAAATGCAATCTAAATATGATAAACAAACTTTTATCTCTTTTGTGCAATGAAAATCCTAGCTACTAGAGGAAAAGAAAGACACAATCTTTTCACAAAGAGCAAAGAGCACACTGTAAATGCACTTTCCTAAATCAAGCCAAACAGACTGTCAATATGCAAATGCACATGCATGTATTTGTTTTCGACTTTCTTAGTATTGATGCTAAAAAGAAAGTTGATGTACAAATCTGAATTTTTTCAAGCGACAAATATAAACAAGCTCTTTTTCGAAATAAAAAACAGAGATGATTACGACACCTTGCGATTTTGAAATGAACACTTGTTCTTGACACTAGAAAATCACAAATTCAAACCAAAGCAATAGTAACAGTATAATCGACCATCAACAGCAATCAAACTTTCTCCTATGATCGAAATCGACACTTGCGACAGATCCAAATCAAAGGATGACAGTACGACTATTCTACTTTTGCAATGGAAAACTGTAAACGACTCAACAAACACACAAAAAACATCTACAGTTCTTTTGTACAAAGGAGGTGGAATAACAGCAAGGAAAAGGGGTTCTAAACAGACATATACTGATCACAGGCAGCAAAATTCAGAGACAGAACTGGAAAGAATGAAGCACAAGAACCACAGCTGCACAGGGCTAGTCTGATCAGCGCACCTGTAACACAGAGAAACTGAAATGCAGCGCAGGTTGCCCTTTCGGGAAGTGCGCTGAAATTCAGGATCTCTTAACAGTCCCTGCACTGGGCCAGAAACGAGAATCTGTCCGGGTTCCGGGTCACAGTTTGCAGTTCAGTCTTTGGTTTTTGGCCGAGTGTTATAGACATTTTTGTGCCTTACAGCTATAAGCATGAAATGTCCATAATCCAAGGGATCCAAAGTCCCTAAACATGTTGTTCCTACCCCTAGAGGAACAAGGCTAACAAACCACAGCAATTCACAGAAGTTCTCCACCAGAAACTGCTCAAAAACAAGTCAATTCAGGATCAATTCAGAGGCTCCACTAGCTGTCTGCGCTGAAATGCAGAGATTGCACTAGCTAGGTGCACTGAAACGCAGGTAGAAGCACTACCAGGGTGTGCTGAGCGGGAAATGACAAATGGCAAGTTCATTCAACGAGGTGGAAAGACCCTGGAAGCTTCCAGAATCTTCTCCAATGACACTTGCCTCAATGAATTCGACTAGTGATGAGTAAGAGGCTCTTAGTCTCCAAGTGGAAGCAAGAACCGACAGAGGGAGAGGACACTAGTCAAATCTCAAGCTGACTCATCCTCTCTCCAAACATCTATATATGGATCTCTTCTCCATGAGATCCAGGGGGGGCGGAATTTTGTTATTGCAAATAATTGCTATTGGTTTGAGATTGGAATCATTGGGTGCTTAATGCTTTGAAGGGAGGTGAAGATAGGAATTTCATTTGCTGGGAAGGAGATGCTGGATTGGAGCCCTCTTGGTTGTATCTCCTCCTGAACCTTGTTATTCATCAATAAAGCTATCTTGGTTTCTCCTATATACTGATGTATCTTTGATGTATGATTGCATTAGTATGTTTAGTTTATTTCTAATCCTGAACTAGTTATGAATATGAATCTATGTCTTTGTGTAGTGTTCTCCTCTTGTGATCTTGCAGGGACCTGTTGAAGCTGGGCGAGCGAGAAGGCAAGTAGCTGGGAACTCTCAAAGAGAAGAGAAACCGGATCGAGGGACAAACGGAAGACACCTGTTAGTCCATCCATCTCTCTTCATTCTTAATTCATAAAGGAAGATTACTAGAATAGTTGTTTCTGTTTGTTGCTAAGGCACTGTCACACCTTAGGTGGATAGGATCATCCTGCATAGGCATTTTTCCCCACAAAAAATTGGCGACTCCACTGGGGAGATCTGTTTAGTCATTTTATTTGTGTTTCTATCATTGTTTGTTTCATAGACTCAACAGCAACAATCGATCTGCATCTGCTATTCTCAGATGCAAAGTAGACAGCTGCTGCTTTGATCCAATCACTGGATTTGTCTATGATCTGAACAATGGACTCACAAATGATTTGATGATCCTTTATGATAGATCTTAGCCCTCCCTCAAAGCATCCCTTTGATTGTACCTTGCTTGTTGCTTTGATTTGGCCTGAAACCGTAGATTAATTAGCAAACTGTGACCCAGAACCCAGTGAGGAACTCTCGTTTCTCCTTCAGCGCAGACTCTGTGAAGAGGTTCTGCATTTCAACGCAGGTCCCGTGAAGGCTACCTGCGCTGAATGTCAAAACCTCTGTGTTGGGGGTGCGCTGATCCAGTTAGGCCTTGTGCAGCTGGGGTTCTCTGCTCTGTTTTGCCTTGTTTTGATCTCTGATTTTTGCAGCCTGTAACCAGCATAGGTACCTGTCTGATAACTCCTTTTCTCTGCTTAAATTCCGCCTCCTTTTGTACAAAAAGACTATGAGTTTTTTTATGTGTTTGTGGCGTCATTCACAGTTTTCCTTTGCAAGAGTGAAATAGTCATCCTGTAGCCCTTGATTCAGGTCTGTTGATTGTGATCTTAGGAGAGAGTTCATTGGCTGTTTACATTTGATTATACATTTACTTTTGCTTTTGGTTTGAGTTTGTCTCTTTTAAGTGTCGAAACAAGTGTTCATTTCGAAAGTCGTAAAGTGTTGTATTCTCTTCTACCCTTTCTGATTTCGAAAAAATTAAACTTGTTTGTATTTGTCATTTAAAAGCAAATTCAAAGTTGTACAAAAAGCTTTCTTTTTAGGCATCAATATTAAGAGAGCGGAAAACAAACACCTGCATTGTGCATTTGCATCTTGATAGTTTGCATGCTTGATTTAGGAAAAGTGCATTAGAGTGTGTTGATTGCTCTTTGAGAAAAGATGGTGCCTTTCTTTTCCCTTTGTAGCTAGGATTTTCATTGTTGAAAAGATATAAAAGCTTGCTTATCATCTTTAGACTACATTTAGGAATTGTATCATACATCTCGTGGTGAACCTCAAAAGGCAAACTTCTAAAAAGATCAACCTAAAATAAATTGAATGAACTTAACAACGCTTTGTAACTTAACGCACAACACAAAGGTCTAGGCTAGAGACGTGTTCCGACGTCGTAAAGCCTGGTGACTGTCGATCTTGTTGATGGTGGGTGATTCCTCCTGAGGGATGATAGCGCCAGTACGGATTGTGCTCCCACGTACCGTTGAGTATATATTGGGAGACCCCTATAGGCATAAAATCTTTATCCTTAGGAAGCCGTGTCGGCCGCCCTACTGATCGCAATGCACTGAACACAACATTCAGGAAGATTGACCGCCCGTACCTTAAAAAGTATTCTGCGGTTTTGCGAAAAGTTTGGCACACCCTCTACCTAGAACTCCAGAGCAGTTCCTTTTGGCATTTTTCAGACTCTATAACAGAAAAAGTCCATCCGAGCATTTTTCACTTCGGGCTCGTTAAAACATCGAAGGAGACTAGAGTCATCTTTAGCTTTTTCTCGACTCTTTAAAATTGAAAAAGCAAGTTGTGTCTAAAGCGTCATTAAAATTTATTTTAAACGGAACAATCACCCCTTCTTCCTGCGTTGATCTTTAGGTTGAGAAAATGGAGCACACCAACCAAGGAATTCCCCTTGGTGGAAATCCTAGTCCCTTCTCCTCTTGGGGAGATGTTGGTGCGCCCCACATGGCCACATTGTCGCTTCCAGGACTGAAAATTGGCTTGCCGGTCTGGCTCTTCTCAACCAATGTCGTTCAGAACACCACTATTCCTGAATAGTCGAATCAACAGTTAGACCAGACCAGAGTTACCCACCAGCCTTCTACTTCATCTAACTCTTCCTCTCCTCCTTCCTCTTCGCTTGACGGAACTGGTAAAACAAAAAACCAAGTTCCTAAGGAGAAGAAGGAAAAGAAGAAGAAAGAGAAGAAAAAGAAGGAGCCAAAAGCGACTGGGGGAAAACAAGTGTCGTCTGACAAAAATCCACACACAGCACTGACTAGGCCTAAATCGCCATGTGTCATATGCAAGGGAGACCACTTCCACAGAGATTGTCCCTGCATCCCTCGGATACTAAGGGACTGGTCTCCCCGATTGCACAATTCGGTGGCGTCAACCTCTGATAGCCATGTTGAAAACACACCGTCAACTAGTGAAAGTGAAGCCACAGGACAAAGAGGGAAAGCTAGATTTCCCTGCAAACTCTGTGAAGGCGACCATGCCATCCACCGTTGTCCCTTCTTAGACGAGGCTAAAAGAGTTTTGGAAGATCGCCCGGTTTTACCGGTGCGACTTCCTCTTGGATATCAAAAACTCCTGCCAAGTCCTTCACCAGTTGAGAACCCGGCTGGCCCGCTCAGGTGGTCAGCTGAAGCACCTATCATTGAGGATGAACCGTTTAAATCCATACCTGACGAAAGTCAAAAGGTTTAGGCGGCAGTTGACCCGGTTTTGCCTTCAGAGGCTCTATCTTCGAATGATACCATCACAGAGGAGAATAAAGACGACATTGTCCAAATTCTCTTCATCAACACAGACTCCGACGAACAAAGGGGAAATTTGCCTATTCCTTTATCGCAGGAAGGAACTTCGTCAGAGTCATACCCGGCCGTATATTCGGTCCCGTCGTCAAGCAACCTAGTTGTCTCGTTCGACTGGAACCAACTAGGCAGACCCCGTTTGCCACCAAGCATACCATTCAGAATTATTGTTCAAATATACAGAATGGTCATGGATGGCACCATCATTGATGAGGGGGCATCTGTGAGTATCCTTTCCTCTATTTCTTGGAAAGCGCTTGGTTCGCCAGCGCTTTTGCCTGAAATGAGAAATCTGACAGGCTTTGATAAAGGAACCAGTTGACCTTTAGGGATCCTCCCCAATGTGCCTATCACATTGAAAGGGAAGACCGTTCAAATGAACGTGATGGTCGTTCAAGGACCCTTGGATTATAACCTACTCCTTGGACGAGACTATATATATTGCATGGGAGCCATCGTCTCCTCACTCTTTAGAGTAATGTGTTTTCCGCACGAAGGAAGAGTGGTCAAGCTCGTGTACCAGCTTTCATTTCCCGGATCACGCATCGCAAATAGTCATATACCTTCCCTAAATGGTCTCTTCACGTAAGAAATGTCTCAACCCACGGTCCGTCCTCCCGATGAGCGCGAGTAATTCGGAAGGATATGACTGGAACCCAGGGGGCATGCGTCCTGGTCTGTTTCGGCAGGAAAACTTTGGGTATAAGGTAGGTTTCCGCGGGAGAATCTGACTAGTCTGTACCCCGCCCATGCTGGAAGAGGGTTATTCTAGAATAAGATTCTTTTGTCAAAGTTATGTGAGTTGACAGACAGAGTCTCTCACCTTTGTCTATTTCGGTAGATATCGCCGAAGAAGTGTTTTGTTTGAAAGATTAACGAGACAATCTTTGGGTAACCTGAAAGAGGTAGGCCTCTCCCGGTAAAACAAATGTTTTATTGGACTAAGAAGGGGTAACCTTGAAATCGTACTTTATGCCTGGGGGCATGCAAAACTTTTGGAGTGCAAGCAAGGGGCGGCTATTTATTTTTTAAATTTTTAGGTCCTCCCTTTAAACCTGTAGGTCTAACCCTTTAAACTCGTAGGATTAGTCGTTTCCGAACTTGCATAACGAAAGGATTCGGAGCAAAGCTTTGTAAGATCTAAGCTCCATAAAAATAGCATCTTCAATGAGACATTCTTATCATATGACTGGATTAATCGAGCAGTTTTAGCACACAGTTCATGCTCGTTAAAAAATAAACGCAAGGTCCGAGCAGTTTTAGCACATAGTTCATGCTCGTTAAAAAATAAACATAACACTGAGCAGTGTTTTTCCGCATTTAAGATCGTTAAAAAATGAACTATCTTCCGGTAAATAACCATTGTGAATGTAACATTATCAGCCATTAAAGCCTTGGTCATGTTTGCACCGTCACCTCCACTTTTTCATTGGCCGATCGTTCACCTCCATATGATTGTTTACCCATTTTGAGGAACAGCAGCGAAGAGTGATTTCACTAGCCATCCTTGTGACACTGCCGTGATTGGAAAATTCCAACCCATACCTGGAATCAGCTGCTAACCCGTTTTATCACTCGTTCCTCAAAAGACGAGTCTTCTTTAAGCTATTTTCATCTGACTCGTAAAATATGAAAAGATTGCCGAGTTTTGGCCTTCCAGCTCGTTAAAGCGACCGGAAGTGCTATCCCTCCTCTAGATTTTAATCTTTTTGGACCTGAGGGATTATTGCACAAAAAGATCGAGCGCTTGTTTTGTTCGGCACGTTAAAACTATCGAAAACTCATCCCTTCTGTATTGTTTTATACTTTTTCGGACTTAAGGGATTAGATGACGAAAAAGGACTTTCGGAGTTGACTTTACGTACCTTTTCAGACTCTCTAAAAATGAAAAGGACCGAGTTATCTTTGTCGTTAGACTCGTTAAAAGCATTAAATAGCGACAAACTTGTCTTTAGACGAGAACGAGTTTCACTATTTCTAGGCTCGTTAAAATATAGCGATGGGCTTGCCCGAAGGGCAAGTTATAGAACAAGCATATGTTATCCTCCTCAAGCTTGATAAAAATAAAGAGGTACTGGTCAGCAATGACTGGGGAAAAATTGGGAGAAACTCAAGAAAACTTTGATGGTAGCAAGTCGCTCTTGAACATGACACTTTTCCTCCGTACCACAGTCAGGTTGGGTTGTTTTCATTCACCGGTCACCTCACCATGGTCTCGCCATACCATCCATATTTGGGGTAATGCTACCAATCCATCGCATAAGTGTCGCCATATGTTCAGGAGAAGTCGTTCAGAGAAGTCAACCGTGTCCCATCCACTACCATACATTATCCTTCATCCTTTCATGACCGCCACCCTGAATCATATGTCATCAGATCGTTTTCACCTCCATCAAAATCATTTGCTCCGTTACGTGTCACTGATGTGGGATTCATTAAGGCCCTCCTTTGACGGATCGCTTCTTGTCAACATCAGCTCATTATCCAAGAAGTTGATCTAGGAACACCCCCTTCAGTACTTTGAAGCTTGCATGCCTCAATGGCAAGTTTCTCACTTCCGGCGACAGGTATACATCAATTACCTTCGACCGAAAGACTTTGCGTGGTGTTCGACGCCAAGACCTTTATTCACACCACATGAATTGTACTGCAGTACCTTGAGGGTCATTATCATTATCGGTGATTCCTCTCGCGCTTGTTAATGGTTTACCTCATTGACCAGTAATCAAGCGATGTCTTTCCATGTTCGACTTCAGAACAATTCTCACATGGATCGACTTGTACTTAGAGTGAAGATCAGACGAGATTGAAGACCCCGAATCTAGTTTCATCCATCCGGGCTGCGATATATATTCAGGAAAGATAAAGACATTGACATGTACATCATTGCAGCAGATAATCATCCTACCCAAAGGATGATAATTTCATCAAAATTATCAGTCTACCATCAGACGATTGTCTGTTCTATGTACAGAAAAATGAATTTATAAATCTGAGCATGGGAATGCCCACCTCAGCTAGATCATGAAAGCAGTATGAAAAATAATGTATTGTATTGTATCTTATTACAGGTCTCCTCCCAGCATTGAATGAACTTCAGATCCTCCTAATAAAACATTTCACCCGATAAACGGCCTCATACTTTAGGGGGCAACTGTTATAGACATTTTTGTGCCTTACATCTATAAGCATGAAATGTCCATAATCCAAGGGATCCAAAGTCCCTAAACATGTTGTTCCTACCCCTAGAGGAACAAGGCTAACAAACCACAGCAATTCACAGAAGTTCTCCACCAGAAACTGCTCAAAAACAAGTCAATTCAGGATCAATTCAGAGGCTCCACTAGCTGTCTGTGCTGAAATGCAGAGATTGCACTAGCTAGGTGCACTGCAATGCAGGTAGAAGCACTACCAGGGTGCGCTGAGCGGGAAATGACAAATGGCAAGTTCATTCAACGAGGTGGAAAGACCCTGGAAGCTTCCAGAATCTTCTCCAATGACACTTGCCTCAATGAATTCGACTAGTGATGAGTAAGAGGCTCTTAGTCTCTAAGTGGAAGCAAGAACTGAGAGAGGGAGAGGACACTAGTCAGATCTTAAGCTGACTCATCCTCTCTCCAAACATCTATATATGGATCTCTTCTCCATGAGATCCAGGGGGGCTGGAATTTTGTTATTGCAAAGAATTGCTGTTGGTTTGAGATTGGAATCATTGGGTGCTTAATGCTTTGAAGGGAGGTGAAGATAGGAATTTCATTTGCTGGGAAGGAGATGCTGGATTGGAGCCCTCTTGGTTGTATCTCCTTCTGAACCTTGTTATTCATCAATAAAGCTATCTTGGTTTCTCCTATATACTGATGTATCTTTGATGTATGATTGCATTAGTATGTTTAGTTTATTTCTAATCCTGAACTAGTTATGAATATGAATCTATGTCTTTGTGTAGTGTTCTCCTCTTGTGATCTTGCAGGGACCTGTTGAAGCTGGGCGAGCGAGAAGGCAAGTAGCTGGGAACTCTCAAAGAGAAGAGAAACCGGATCGAGGGACAAACGGAAGACACCGGTTAGTCCATCCATCTCTCTTCATTCTTAATTCATAAAGGAAGAATACTAGAATAGTTGTTTCTGTTTGTTGCTAAGGCACTGTCACACCTTAGGTGGATAGGATCGTCCTGCATAGGCATTTTTCCCCACAACACCGAGTAAAACCAATCAGTAATGCACAATCAGGGGTAGATCTAAGGAGGATCTAAGAGTTATCACAAGGGAAATCAGATAATTTGTGAATCAGCTGTTCAAATCATAAATAGATCCAGTGAATGGATTGAAGCAGCAGATGTCTACTTTGCATTTGTTATGGCAATGAAGTTCGAATGCTACTTATAATTTTATGAAACAAACAACAAAGAGATACACAAACAAACTAATTAGACACTCCCCAGTGGAGTCGCCATTTTGCTACAGGGAAAAGTGTCTATTTAGAACTGCTCTATCCCACTAAGGTGTGACAGCTGCCTTAGAAACAAACAGAGAAAACTACTTTTGTATTTACTTTATGAACTATAGATAGAGAGGAATAGAAAGAACCAACCTGTGTCTTGCGCTAATCCTTTGATCCAATCCCTCTCTTCTTTGACAGTCTCCAGCTACCTGCTCCCTTACTTGCCCAACTTCACCAAGTTCCTGTAAGATCACAGAAGAAGAACACTATACAAAGACATGGATCTATATTCATAAACAACTTAAGATCAGATTTAAGTTAACCATACAAATGTAACAAGCATCAATGATACAAAAGCATGGACGAAAAACTCAAATAGTTTTTATTGATAAACAAGAAAAGATCCAGGAGGAGTTACAACCGGTGGTTCCTGACCCAGCATCAACCTCCCAGCAAAGAATCCCCTCTTCACCTCAAACAAAACATAGATCACCCAATACTCTGATGTTTGTCTCAAAAAACCAACAGCAATTCCTTACAATATGCAAAATTCCAGCCTCTGGATCTCTGAGATGAGGGATCCATTATAGATATGTGTAAGGAGGATGAGTCAGCTTGTGATTTGATTAGTTTCTTCTCTTTGTCAGTTCTTGCTTCCACTTGGAGACTGAAGGCCTCTTACTCATCCTTGGTCGAATTCAGTGAGGCAAGTGTCATAGGAGAAGATTCTGGAAGCTTCCATTGTCTCTCCACCTCGCGGAATGACACTGCCATTTGTCATTTCTCGCCCATCGCACCCCACAGAAGGGACTTTTGAAATGCAATGCACCCTCACAGTGTATTTAGGTGCAATGCAACACACCTAGCAAGTGGAGCGGCTGAAATGATCCTGTTTTGACTTATTCTGAGCAGTTTCTGGTGGAGAACTTCTGGGAGAAGCTGTAATCTGTTGACCTTGTTCCTTTAGGGGTTAGAACAACACTTTTAGGGACTTAGGAGCCCTTGGTTTATGGAAATTTCATGCTTGGAGTTGTAAGACACAAAAATGTCTATAACAGTGACTGGGTATTTCTACAGCTACAACCATACAAACAAACGTCCCTCAAGAAAGCTAAGAAGGATAATAAATTATCACCAAAGTATCATGGTCCGTACAAGGTGTTGCAAAATATTGGTACTATGGCATACAAATTGGAGCTGCCTACAGCTTCCCGAGTGCACCCAATTTTCCATGTTTCATGCTTAAAGAAGGTTATAGGTGATAAGCTCTGAGTTCAAACAATATTTCCAGAACTTGATGAGGAAGGAAAAATCATATTGGAACCTGAAGTTGTCTCAGAAACAAGAACTCGACAACTATGAAATCGATCAATTTTATAGTATATGATCAAGTTGAAGAACTTACCCACTAAATATTCCACATGGTAGGATGATAATTTTATACAGAAGCATCTGGTACTACTCAAGTGTTTAGGAAAACACTTTTGTGAAGGAGAGGGGCATGTCAGGCCCATATAATACTAGTGTATTCCCTTATTATTATTGTCATTGTAGCCCCTTATTTTTATTGTTGTGCCCATGTTGTCCCCATATTGTTATTATTGTGCCCCATAGAAGCCCACTATTGTTATTGTTGTGCCCTTACATTATTATTGTTATGTCGGCTTGACTATACTGTGACCCCTTAGGCTCCTATATAAGAAAGGAGCTATTGTCATTTGTATCATCGAAGAATTATTCATTTGTGTAATGTAAAGGAGGTTGACCCCTCGAAGAGGCATATTTTGAAGTCATTGATCTATCTTTTCTTCTATTTTGTGAGCTACTTGCATAACAAAATAATTTTATTTCATCGTTTTTCATCATTCAAGTTATTAACAGTTTTTATCATTTTAATAAATTGAGGTAATTGAGAAAATTCAAAATTAAAATGACCATATTAATATTAGACATATTTAGCATATTTAAAATAATGAGAATAATTAGATGTTCAACCAATTTTGTGTGAGAACACATGAATGAAACCAACATAGATCCATCTTAACCCCGAATCTATCAAGCATCGAGAGGGGTCAAATCACTCAAGGTGCAAACCTTTCTTCAAGTTTTGCACTCACAAAAGAGGTTTTTAGCTTGAGATATTTGATCTCTCTTGACACTTGGTAGATGCAGGGTTAAGATGGATCTAGGCTAGTTAATATCACAACCCATTCTAAAGGAGACGTGGTAAAAATATTTCATTCTCACTCTCAACCATAAATAAAGTATTTTGATGTCCATGTGAAACAACATAATTTTATATCACTATGAAAGAGAAATAAAATAATTAAAAGTTTGGGACTCGGGGGTAATGGGTTTTTGAGTAGTCAAAGGCATGACATCGTCTGGTACCTAGGAGGGCCAATGGAAATTGTATTTCTTGTCCCGGTGTCTGTGAAATTTGGTATTTTCTTATCGCGGATGGGGGCATGCAGGGTAGAAGGAGTCGAAAGGAGGGATGAAAAACGTCGCCCTCCAATGGGGCTGATAGAGTGGACATAGGGTGGGTTTTGTAGAGTTAGACTGAGCCTCTGATTACATTCTCCCTAGTTTGGGCTTTTTGGTATGAGTGACAATATGTTCAGAGATGGGGGGAGGGTTTGGGATTTTGAGGTGAAACAGAAATCAACCCTGCTCAGTTTGGGTCCAAATTCCAGTGCCCAAACACCCAATAAGGGGTTTCTATGCAGAGGGTTTAGGTGGAGAGGGACTCAACATCGTAAAAAACTTGTAGTCCACTTTAGGCATAGTAAAGGTGCTTGGTCGATTAATTTGAATTTTGTTGGAAATTGTAACCATATGATGGATGATATGAAGATTGTAGGTTTGGCTCCATTCTGTTTGATCCAACTCTACATTGGGTAGGGGAAGGTTGGTAATCATGAGGACACAATAATCCTGTGTTGGTATTCAATCCATAGCAGACAATTGAAGGAGATTCTTAATTGTTTGGTATTATTTGAATTTGTAGCAGGTCTGCTAGAGGGACGAGACCACTGGTTGCTTCGAGTTCCCATCCTGTGGCCTCGGGTAAGAGTAAATTTGAAAGAATAGGGAGGAGAGGATAATTCGACAGACCAAGGAAGAAGCATGGCTTGAGCGAAGGGGGTAAGAAACAATGGAGGGGAAAATAGAGGTTGTGGGAGGCAAAGGAAGGTTGCCCCAGGCCCGGGCAACCTGCCCAGCTCTTACAGTGGGGTGACAGGGAGGGGTCACGGGCACAAGGTGGTATCACATATCATCGATGAAGAAACTCAAGCCTATCACGCCAGTAGCTCAAACCCGGTCAAGAGATTAATTTCAGAGTGGGAGGAGGAAATCTACCAGGCAGAGGAATATTTCGAGTTGGACCTAGACAAGTGGCAGGAGGTAGCATCGAACCCAGGTCATACAAGAGGGAGAGTAACCTAGTATCAATAAACCATTCATTTATTTTGGATGATGAAAAGCATCCTAGTGAAGGCCATGGAACAATCCCCTCCATACCAACATGCAAAATCCCCTCCAGACCAGCGTTCAGGTCCTCGGGGAAATTCATAGAAGTCATAGTTTATGAAGGAATTGAGAAAAATCTAGTTTCAGTTGTAGCAGTAGAGTGGAAGGCTGAGCCGGATCGAGTAGCATATCCCATGCATTACACACTCAGGGCTTCTTGGTTCTACTGTGAAGGACCTTGCTCCAGTTGTCTCTGCTGATGATGAACAATGATAGTGCACCCAACTCTTTTTTTGAATGTTTTTATATAGTTATAGACTTATTACCAGGTATGTTTACAATTATCTAGTGCATATGAAGTACAAAGACTCTCAGATGTATATGGCATGGATGAACAAACTTATATTTTTGTGTTTATGAATGGCTTATTTTACAGATAGGTGGCCAACAGACCTGGTTTTTCATCGGGTAGGTTGAGGCCACCTAACTCATGGATATATGGATGTAAACTACTTTATTTATGAAAATTAATAGAAAGGAACCACCAAGATTACAAAAAATAAATAATTAAAATTTAAAAAGATCTTATATTTTCACTTTTGAGTGTGTGGAAGATGTATAATTCTTAAATAAACTATTTTAATATTTATGTTAACTAATCTATTTCAATTCCAATTTTGTATGGAGAGAACATTAAAAAATTATCTATACGTGTAGTCTAATTAATGGATGAAATGACCCTTTTTCTAGTCTATTAGTTAAACTGTGTCTGTGTTAATGTTGACCATAATAAAATATTTCAAAAACCCCCCAAAAAAGTAATTAGAAGTAAAAAAATCATTTGTTTCTTCACAAGAGTAAAAAGAGGGAGATAGGTACTTCATTCAATTTTTAGTATAAAATTAATATATGACATTTAAAACCCAGATGCGAGTGATAATGAGGCCATTAATGGAGAATAGATGGCAGGATGGTGGACGACTGAGCCACATGGCCACCCTTGTCCCTCCCCACGCCAATTTATGGCAAATTCCAGTCAACCTGCAAGCACATTTACTCTGGTGCTCCAGTCGAGAAATATGCAGCAAGCATAAGGCAATGGCGGAAGCAAGCCACATTTCATTCATCCCTCCCTTGCTAAACTGTTCTTGTCCCCCTCAAGTAGCGGAGCCAAGCTCACGCACCATCACTAGCAGGAGGTGTTGGATATTCAGCTGTGTCAATTTGGGAAATGGCTTCCATTTCTCCCAAACGACACACTGTGTGCTGAATCACGCTCAGAATTCCTCTATTTTTCCTTGGCATAGCCAATTCAATCCTCGAGAAACCTCCACCTCCCCACCTGCAAATCTTGAAATCATCACAGTCATGGCGCACACTCGCCATCGCATGCGCTGCAGACATGGGGGTAGTCGAGGCAGAAGCATACACCCCCCTATAATGCCCAGCCCTGATCCTGCTACTCCATTCTCCTCCCCATCCATCACTCATTCCTGTGGTCCCTTCTCCGGAAGATACCCTGATACGTGTAGTGGTAGAGGGCAGTCACAGGCCCATGGCATCCAAAGCGCAAACACAGCTACCCAAATAGAGAATTCCCTCACCCCCCCTCACCCCTCTCACCATACCACCCAATTTCGCTTCTAGAGTTCACTGATTTGGCCAGAAATCTTAGCCATGGTTACCATAACCTTCAGTGAGGAAACTAGTTCGCAGGCTGAGCAAGATGCTCAGACCCACGACTTTAGACCAGGGAAAAGGAATAGCAGCGCAAAGAAGAAGGTAGCTAAGAGGAACAGGGATGACAGTGAACCAGGAAAGTAGCAGAAGGCAGGGAAAATTGAAATTATGCATGGCAAGGAGCTGGCTGGAAATGAGCATGCAGCTGAGGGTAGAGCGGATGGCATGAAGGCTGCTGGAGGCACCCCGGACGACACATCAGGCATGCATGCAACGGAGGGCATCTCAGCAGGAATTCAAACAACAAGTGGCATCCCGCATGGCACGTCAGCAGAGGATGAGTATGCGTGTCACATTGTTGAAGAGCCCAACCCATATGACATCGAGGGGGTCCCTTGCAAATCAAAGGAGGTTTTACAAGCTGGCTGTCTGAGGTTTTTTACTCTTGTTTTTTCAAACCTGTTGGTATGTTTTGATTGATTTTGAACTAGGACCCCTGTGTGGGCCTTTTAAAGTTAAGTTTCGAGACCCCTGCATAGGATTTTTGTTGTAATCTCACTCAGACTGGTTTCCCCTCGAAGGGCAGTCGAGTTTATTTTTTTTGACAATTATGACATAACGCTGTTCCGCACCGCAGAGGCTGGAGCCTCGATGTATTATTATTTTGCTTAATTTCAATAGAATAGTTTTACTTAGAAAAAAAATAAAAAAAATAAATATATATATATATATATATATATATATATATATATATATATATATGTATATGTATATGTATATGTATATGTATATGTATATGTATATGTATATGTATATGTATATGTATATACATAGATATAGATATGACATTTAAAAAATATTAATAATAAGATAAAAATTCAATGTGGAGCATAAATAAAATATTTCAATATGTAGGGTTAATTAGTAGTTAATGTTGGGTGTGGGGCCTGATTATCTTCTTTATTCAAAGGTATCGATGTGTTGGACCCCAGTTCCTAATGAGGCAGCAACGCCACTTGTTTAATCGCCGCCAGGGGGTCCAGGACCGTTCATTAGGTGGATGATCTAATGGTAGAAGTTATGTTAATTTAGTGTTTTTTCCCTAGAAGGCAACCCATCGATTTATGTGAGGGAATTGTATTACCGCTGTGTATATGTGTATTCTGTGCGAGAAAGAGAGAGGAGATAGTGTGAGAGTGAAGAGGAAATTACAACTGATCTGTTGTAGGTTGTATCCACTCATTTTGCTAGATAATATAGAGGAAGGAATGTTTGTTTCTCCATGGACGTAGCCCAAATTATGTGAACCATGTATATATGTATCTCTCTTGTTTTATGTTTTTTCTACGTTTGTGTTTCTGCAATATTTTATGTGTACCATTGCTCTGTAATATATAATTTTTTTAACAACTGGTATCAGAGTCGAAGGTCTATTTGGATGAGAAACTCATAGGAAAGAAGGGTTCCTAGTTCAAGTGGGAGCAATGGCATATGATGGTAGGTTTAGGGTCAAGAAATTTAACAGCCAAAACTATCAGCTATGAAAGATGCAGATGGAAGATTATCTGTATCAGAAATATTTGTACCTACCATTTAGCAGAAAAAAAGAAATTGACAAGTATGATAGATGCAAAATGGGAGATTCTCAACATAAAGGCACTTGGAAACAAACAGTTGTGCATGGTGACGTTGGTAGCCTTTAATATTTCAAAGGAAACGAAAACATAGGGCTTAATGACGACATTGTCCAAACTATATGAAAAATTCTCGGCCTCAAATAAGTTATTTATTATGAAGCATTTATTTAATATGAAGATGTCAGAAGGTGGATTTGTTGCTAATCATTTAAATGGTTTTAATATGATTATCGGTGAGTTAAGTTCTGTAGGGGTAAATTTTGATGATGAAGTTAGGGATCTGTTATTTCTGTGCTCATTGCCAGAAAGTTGGAATGGTTTAGATATGGCCATTAGTAACTTTTTCTTTGGATCTAGTACTTTAAAGTTTGATGATGTTGTGAGTGTCATCCTTAGCGAAGAAATGCGACGGAAAAGCTTTGTTGAGACATCAAGTAATGCTTTGACTGCAGAGGCTAGGGGAAGGAAAATGGAAAGATGAAAAAGCCTAGGATATAATAGTAGGTAAAGGAAAGGAAGATCTAAGTTTAGATCAAGAATAATGTGCTAGAAATGCGGGAAGAAAGGACACCTGAAGAAAGACTGTAAGTCTTGGATGGGAAAAGAAGGAGACACACAACAAAAGAACAATCATGAAGTGAATATAACAGGGGATGTATTACAAGATGCTTTGATTCTATCATTAAAAAATATTATTGGTTCCTAGGTGGTAGATTCAAGGGCCTCATTCCATGCCACACATGATAGGGAAATTTTCATGACTATGTTCATGGAGATTTTGGACAGGTTCGTTTGGGTGATAATAAACTCTGCAAAATCATTGGGATGGGTAAGATTTTTATAAAACAATAGACTGGAAACTAATGGATATTAAAGGAGATAAGGCATATTCCAGATCTAAATAAAAATCTAATTTCAACAGGGCAGTTGGGAGGTGAAGGCTGTGTAAATACTTTTACAAATAAAACCTGGAAGGTCACTAAAGGAGTCATGGTAATAGCAAAAGGAGAAAAGGTCGGTACACTATATTTATGCAATGGTATTTCTAATTCTGTTAATGGTTTCACCTCCACAGGGGTAGATAAATCATTGTGGCATCATAGGCTTGGGAATATGAGTGAAAAAGGGATGCATATTCTTCACTCAAGAAATTTCTTGCCAGGTTTGAACCATGTTGATTAGGATTTATATGAGAATTGTGTTTAGGGAAAATAGAAGAGAGTCAGAATTCTTAGTTGGGAAAGAAAAGAAGAGCAAAAAATTAGAGCTTGTGCATACAGATGTATGTGGACCTGCTCATATATCATTTCTCAGTGGATTTCGTTATTACGTTACTTTTATTGATGATGCAACCAGAAAAACCTGGTTTTATTGTATACAAAATAGATATAATGTATTTGATACTTTCAAGAAATGGAAAGTTTTAGTTGAGAATGAGACAAGAAAGAAGTTGAAGTGTCTCAGATAAGACAATGGAGGTGAATAATGCTTCAAAGAGTTTGATACTACTGTTCAGAGCATGAAATTCACTGAGAGAAGATAGTTCGAAGAACACCACAGGAAAATGGTGTGTCAGAAAGGATAAGTAGGACAATCATGGAGCATGCAAGGTGCATGAGATTGCATGTGGGATTGCCTTTATAATTTTGGGTAGATGCTATAGATACTATTGTTTATCTAATAAACATAGGGCCTTCAAGTTCCTTGGATGGAGGTATTATAGAGGAGGCATGGAGAGGTAAAAATCTAAATTACTTATTTTTAAAGGCTTTCAGTTGTGAAGCCTTTGTCCACATTAATAAAGAAAATAGAACAAAGATTGAGTCAAATCACAGAAATGTACCTTTATTGGATATGGTGTTAAAGATTTTGGTTATCGCTTATATGATTATGAAAATCACAAAATCATTAGGAGTAGATATGTCATATTCAATGAAAAGGTCTTGTATAAGAATCAGATGCAGGAAAAGAAACAGGAAAAATAAAATAGAGAATACATAATCCTTAATGAGATCACAGAAAAAGTAAAAGGTGCCTAAAAATCATAATGATCAACAACCACAACAACAACATGCACATCAAACACCTAAAAGTGGTGTTAGAAGATCTACCAGGATAAGTGGATCCCGTGAACGATACTCTCCTTCATTATATTATGTTTTATTGACTAATTCTAGTGAACCAGAATGTTATGAAGAAGCAATGCAAGAAGAAACTAGGAAGAAGTGGAAGCTAGCATCAAAGAAGAGATGGAATCCTTGGTACATAACCAAAATTGGGACTTAGTCAGGTTGCTTGCAGGTAAAACAACATTGCAGAATAAATGGGTTTATAGGTTGAAGGAAGAAGATGGAGGGAGAAAAAGATATAAAGTTAGACTTGTGGTGAAGGGGTTTTCACAGAAGAAAGGTATAGACTTCGAGAAAATATTTTTTCCTATTGTTAAAATGACTTCAATTGGATCTATTTTAAGTCTAGTAGCAGCAGAAGATTTGCATCTTGAGTAGTTAGATGTAAAGATGACCTTTCTCCATGGGGATTTCGAGGAAGAGATCTATATGCAACAACCACAAGGATATGAGGTCAAAGGGAAGGAGAAACTAGTGTGCAGGTTGAGGAAGAGATTGTATGGATTAAAACAGGCTCCAAGGTAGTGGTACCTATAATTTTTCAGGTTTATGTCTGAACAATGTTATACTAGATGTCACTCTGATAATTGTGTTTATCTCAAAAGGAAAAATGATGACATTTAAATTATATTATTGTATGTAGATGGCATGCTTGTTGTAGGGTCTAACATGTAAGAAATAAATGTGCTCAAAGGAAAATTGGAAAATTCATTTGCAATGAAGGATTTGGGTCTTTCAAAACAAATCCTTAGTATGAGAATAACTAGAGATAGGAGAAATCACAAATTAACATTGTATCGGAGTGACTACACACAAAACATGTTGGAAAGATTTAATATGCAGAATGAAAAACTAGTTAGTACACCTTTGGCTAGCCATTTCAAAATAAGTAAGGAGATGTGTCCCAATAATCTAGAAGAGATGGATTATATGTCTAAAGTTTCATATGCATCAACAATTGGAAGCTTAATGTTGCAATGGTATGATATTGCACATGCAGTGGGAGTTGTAAGCAAATACATGAACAATCCAAGAAAAGAACATTGGATGGCAGTGAAGTGGATTATTAGGTATTTGAGAGGTACCACCAATCAAGCATTATGATTTGGTGGTTCAAATATTTCTCTATAGGTATATGTTGATGCAAATATGGTAGGTGATAGAGATAACAAGAGGAGCTCCATACGGTATTTGTTTATTGCAGGTGGAAAAACTATCAGTTGGGTTTCAAAAATGCAAAGTGATGTTGCACTTTCAACTATGGAAGTAGAGTATTGATGCTACATAGGCTAATAAAGAAATGTTTTGGTTGCAAAGGTTTATGGATGAATTGGCTAAGAAGAAGGAGATGGGCAGGTTATATAGTGACAACCAGAGTGCCATTCATCTTGCAAAGAGGTCGACATTTCATTCCAAGACTAAAAATATACAACTCAAGTAGAATTTCATACGGTTAGTGTTGGAAGATGGACAGTTGAAGCTGGAAAATATACACGCTTTCCAGAATCCTGCAGATATGTTAACCAAAGTTGTAGCTAGGGAGAAACTAAGATTCTTCGCGGTTTCAATTTATCTTCAAGTATGATGATGAAGATGAGAAACAACCAAGTCCAAAGTGGAAGCATTGTCTAGCAAATGAGGCAGTGGTGGAGTTGCTATAATCAGTCTCCAAGTGGGAGATTATTGGGTGTGGAGCCTGATTATATTCTTTATTCAAAGGTATCACCGCATTGGACCCTATTCCTAACGAGGCAGCAACACCGCCAATTTAATTGCTGTCAAGGGGGGCAAAGGGGGGGCGAAAATGATTTTATGAGCCCTCCCCTCGAGGGGGTTTAACAACAGTTCCCCTAAAGCCAAAAATAGATGAAAAATTTCCTTGTAAAATATTATAATTTCGTAGTCAATCTGGGTCGTTCATTAGGAAGATGATATGCCAATATAATTTATGTTAATTTAGGGTTTTTTGCCCTAGAAGGCAACCCCTATATTTATATGAGGGAATTGTATTGCAATTGTGTATATGTATATTCTAAGAAAGAAAGAGAGAGGAGACTGTGTGAGAGAAAAGAGGAAATTACAACGGACCTATTGTAGGTTGTATCTCTTCATTTTTCTGGATAATATAAAGGAAGGACTGGATGTGTCTACGTGGACATAGCCCAAATTGGGTGAACCACATATATATGTGTCTCTCTTGTTTGATGTGTTTTCTATGTTTGTGTTTTTGCAATATTTTATGTGTACCATTGCTCTCTAATATATAAATTTTCTAACAATTACTTGTATTTAAAAATTTATTAAAACATTTTAATGTGAATAATGTGGTTTATAAATAAAATATTTCAATAGTTATGTTAAGGAAAATATTTTAATGTCAGGGGTGGCAAGAGGGAGAGTGATTCTCATGAATCCCAATGAGCACCTAGGCCTTAAGTATGCCTGGGGTCTTGGTAGAGGAATGAATAACCTGGTAGAAATGTGTGGACTCTGGTTTGGACTTGTTTTATCTAAGGATAGAGGAATTCCCAAGATCATAGTTCTAGGAGACTCCCTAATTACGATCTAACACTTGCACAAAGGATCTCTTCTGAAGAAAAACAATTTGAATCTCCTCCTTCAAAGAATTATGAGTATCTTGGGTTGGTTCTATGATAAGGCCTTCTCTCACATATTAAGGATCCAAAATACAGAGGTATATGAACAAGCAAATAATGCTTGTAGACTAGAGGTCGGGCACTGTGATATTAATGGAAAATTAGAATAGAAGACCATATCATGATGGATCTCATGCGAAATTCTTTTTATCATCCCCCCATGATTATTTATATGAATTGGAAAAATATTGATTCATTTGGAAGGGGCCTTAAAATATGACCACTATCCCTCCCTTCCATCATAAGCCAACAAACTTTGTTTCGTTTAAGTGGACAATATGAGAGGAGTGACTTTGATACTGTGGTAGGAAGAGAGACTGCATTCCATGAGGAAATCCACACCAATCCCACAATAAATTCTAACCCAAATCAAATGCACATTTATTCTCCTCTACTTGTGCCTGGTAAGCACAAGGACTCTAGATCAAGAGTATCTATGAATGGTTGTAGTGACTTGACAATTGCAACATGGGAATTCTTGGGAAATTCGATTATATACATGAAGGCTGGTAGTATCTTTATTATGTCTTGACTCGTTGGGGTCGACAGGATAGCTTGGCCTTGGTCGATCCTATAGATTCTCTCCCTGTATTTCTTACTGTTAATTTTTAGGCTCCCATTAAAGGACTTGGGATATGGTTAAGTGGTCTACCAGGCATCTGCCTTGGCTCTCCATCTCTTGGTCTTCGCAAGTTCTGGACCAGAATCATGCATGGATTATCTATGAATAAACAATATCAACTCAATAGTCAACTCCTTAGGTTACTCCTCTCTTTACACCCCTAATTTCTCTCAAGTGGATCAATTGCAATTCTAGCAAAAGAAAGAATAAGTGGTGAGCTCTACAAGACAATTTATTCTACAGTGGACAACAAGGTATTTAATTACTATGGGTTTAGTAAGTTTGAGTGATAATTCCATCCAGGTGCTCGAAATCCCTTGATGGATGCACCTCAACCTTGTTTCTCTCCGGGCTAGCTTTCAAACTGTCTTCATATCTAGTCCCCGCTCGACGTTGGTGGAATTATCTACTGGGCTTTGGACTTTGTTTTTCAACACCCATCATTTCAACTTTCATCCTCCCTTCTAGTTGGATATGGACAATCACAATCCATATCCTCACTATGTGCATCCTCTGGTTAATCCTCTAGCAGACTTTAGCTATCTCTGCAATATTATTCTTCATTAGATCCCTATGATCCTATCTTAGAGTGAGGATTTACAACACCTTAGAGCTCAGATGTCTGGGAAAAATGATGAGATCGATGCCCTTCGTAGTCAAATAGCCAATATGCAGGTCTCCAGACATGAGAGAAACCATCACAGTCCCATAAGGAGTTCCTTCATTGACCAATTTAGGACAATGTCTATTGACTCCCCTCCTGCTGAATGATTGCATTTTGTAAAGTTGTCTTTTTATGTGGTTAATTTTATTGTGTCTATAGTTTCCGCTCTAATCTAATAATGTATGCCAGATTTAGTATGTTTTTATATGATATTGATTCTTCCATTTTGTCTTCATATGTTGAAGAACCAGCAGTGAGAACTCCAATGTAATATTTCCTACATATTTTTCTACGACCAGACGAAGATTTAATAGGAAACTACTTATTTCTGTCATTTTTTTCAATGTCGTCTCTCTCTCTCTCTATCTCTAGAACATTTTAATGCAAATCATCTATGGATAGGGAGAGATGAATTCTTCCCAATTAAAAAAATAAATGAAGAATATTTGTAAATTCAATGTCAATTATAAATAAAATTCAATATTAAATATATAAAGAGAGATGATTTTTGTTTTATTGATGTAATTTTTAATTCAAATTATGAGGGAGATTTATAATTCCTTTAATACTTATTATGAAGGAAACATGTCTTTAAGCATATATTAATAACATAAAAACATTATAATGTCGAAAATATGAGCCAATGTGGATCATACATGAAATATTTTAATAATGTTGAGTAATGGAGATAGAGAGAGAGATTCCCTTATGAGGGTGTCATGAGGGAAAACGACAACTCAAGAGGGGGATATTATTACCCTCATCACATGTCAAGGATGAAGACCATGTGGGTATCATACGCTTCACTTGGTGGGAGTTGGGTGAAGGTTATGGAGGTGATAGAGTGGTTAATTAGAGTTATGAATCAGTATGGGTGAGAGATCCATTCACGGATTGCGTAAGATGAATGTGGTGAATGTGGAGGAGGTGAACTATTTGGAAGCACAAGGTAGCTTAGCCTTCAAGCCATGCCACACTCCCTGTTTTCAGTGTGTGAGAAGAGCATATGTGTTGGGTAGGCTTACTGTGTTGTTGGGGCCAACTGTGGCTACACGAGACCCTCAGAATCCATGGGTGGGAACAAATCTAGACCAAGCGCAACAGAGCAACTTTGTTTCAATTATTGAGGTATGATATGATGACAACATGGTCTATGGATTGCTTAATTGTTGGGTGGTGCAGGTTATTTCTTCTATTTTTACATTCGATGTCATTCTTGTTTGGAATTATGTTTTGGTGGGCTTTGTTGGGATTGCTGATGCAGCAGCAACGTTGGGCCTTACGGCCTCTCGAAGGTCTTCTTGCGGTGTATTTGTCAGGTTTTGGGTGTGCTCTAGTTTTTTGGTGAGACAAGACGAGGGGTGGGGCATAGAGGCTAGAGGGTGGCCCTGTGTTTCGGTTGCTAGTTATTCTGTGTTTAAAGGTGTGGATGGTTTGAGTGGATGCATCGAGTTGTTCCCAGGTTGGGGGGAGTGGGTTGTTCCACGTCGTTGGTTTGGTGGTGGGTTATGGGGAAAGGCTTCTGAGCATAGGACTATGGGGTGTGGGGATTGGGTAATTTAGGAAGCTTGAAGGGAGGTGAGGGTGATGCAATGGTAGCGGGGCTGAGTGCGTAGAGGTATTGATCCTCGAGGAGTAGGAGTAGGAGTAGTGCATCAGGAGGGCCAACAAGATATTGACGGGGAGGTGGAACATGAAGCCATCTATTTGGGTAGGGTGGACCTCCTGCCTCCATTGGAATCCCTTGAAGCCCAATTAAGAAAACTCACTTTGATGGTAGAACAACTAGTTCGGGACCAACATGATGACTAGAACGAGCTTATTATCTTTATGAGCGATTTGCAGTCCAACCAATGGCACATGATGGATATGCTTGTGTATAACCGATGTGGGTAGAAGAGAATTCAAGATAGGCAATACAAAATTGGAAGGTCACATGGCGCATATAGAAGCACACATGCATGAAGAATTTCACCAACTTTAGTAACTAGAGAATGAACCAAATGCTTCAGATCTAGGTAATGTTGATATTCTAGGATGATGGTCAAGTGTCTTTTGATTTTAGGTCAATTTTGTTTACTGTGCGTAGCTCACATGAATTCTAATATTTTTTTTGTACTCTTATCTTGTTGTTTTTGCTAGTTCCTCCTTGCCAACAAGTCTGATCGGAATGAGGCAAGAGGCATTTTTCTTATAAGATCTCCATGATGTAATCTTTTGATGAATGAATAGAAAATTTTGATTTACAAAAAAAAATAGAGAAAGAGAGAGAGAGAAGTCTTATTCCATTAATAAGTTCTTTCTAATTAAAGTATGAAGAAGATTTGCAAATTAGATGTAAATTATAAATAAAATTCAATATTAAATATATATAAAAAGATAATTTTTGTATTTCATTAATAAGTACTTTTTAATTCAAAGTATAAGGGAAATTTATAATTTCTTTAATACTTAATATGAAAGAAACATGTCTTTAAAAATATATTAATAACAAAAATACATTATGACATCGAACATATAAAACAATATAGATCATAAATAAAACATTATAATAATGTTGAATAAATTATTTCAACATCATTTATATATACATTATATAAAGTAAATGATTTTTTTTTTTTTTTTTTTAATTTTATTTTATTTTTATAACTAAATATTTTATTAATACATTACTTAGTTAAAATGAAAGAAATATGTATATATATATATCAAGTCGAGCAAATATTTTAAGATATGAACTTTTTTCATATTTTAAACTTAACCAAAAATCATTTAAAATTTTTTAATCTTTCTTAAAATTGAATAAATCCAAAATCAAAATAAATTTATATTAATTAATTACATAATAATATAATACTAAACGTGTTGATGTGATGTAAATAATAATTTCAATCACTATTATTTAAGAAATGCGTACGATGGAAAATGCACAATGTATACTAAGACTCCCTCAAATCAATCTTTATGGGTCATCTAAATATAGCTGTTGTGTTAATTGAGAATTCCAAGTGTCACGCCAAATGAATAGGGAATTTCGTCCCATCCTAAGATCCTTTCAATTCTTTAATTATGCTCGTCCACGGTAGATGTCCCTTTCACAACGAATGAAATTTAGAATAATTGAATTTTTTTTATATGTTAATTTGAAAACATGTTATTTAATAAAAAGTTTGGTTATATATATGATTTTTTTATAAAAATTAATTACGTTTTTTTCTTATTTTTTTTAATATACGATTTCTACTCTAATTTAATGTTTATCATTATTTGCAATTAAAAAATGTGAGCAAATCTTATGTGCTAGGTAAACTATGTCATGTGGAGAAAGTTTCTATATATATATAAACAATTTGTTAAAAACTATTTTTAATTTGAAAAATTTTATAAATATGAAAAAGTAAACATTGAGTTTGGTTTCTATCCATTTTTAATTTGAAAAATTTTATAAATATGAAAAAGTAAACATTGAGTTTGGTTTCTATCTATTACTTATAATATTATAAATATTTGTATCTGTATATGGTGAATTTAAGATATAATATTATTAATATTTTTATGATGATGACGGTGGTTAACGTTTAGTGAGACCAAACTTTGATTTATCGGACCTAAAGAAAATAATTATTTACTTTGATTTAAGATTTTATTCCTATGCTCAAAAAGCTTGGAGAGAAGCCTTCCAACCTCACTGTAATTTTGACAACATAAAAGGCTAGGAAGGTCAGTATTGCAACAAAGATTCTGAAACTGAGATCTAATGTGGTTGTACGTGAGGCACTCTAAAAGGAAGTGATTTTCATCCTCAATGTTCGTATTCTCACAGAGATGGCAAAACCTTTCAATCCATGGTGTTTTAGGAACTGTCCAACGACCCGTTTCACTATGGAGCTCATGAGAGTTTGTTCTAATCTTGGCTATATTAATTTTCTTCTTTCTAGGGTGGGGTTGATGACCTCATAATATCTTAATTTTCTTTTAGTTGCTAAATCTTTCTCACACCACATTTTTTCTTTGAACTTAGAAGTAACAATATTTTTAATGTTATTAATTTTTTGCAATGCAACATTCTCGTCGATCTCCCAATGGTTTAACCAGGCCCTGGTGTCTTTATGCCAACCTCGTTTGAGCCTTAGGTGGTTTTGGCTGGAATTTAAAGCTAGCTTAGGAAGTCTATGGTCTCCTATGTTATTGAGTTTGTGCTTGTACAACAGAAGCCTAGTCATAGCTAGGCTCTAGATAGGGGAAAGACCCACTTCTATAAGGAGAATAGGATAGGGTGTGTTGCTTTTAATTTTGAGGTTATACGTTATAAAACGCTTCTAGATTTGCTCAATCTTTCTCCAAGATTCTCTAGAGATGCTACAACCTCAAACTCACATCTATATAAGATAACCAGAGTGACTAAACTTTCAAAGAGGAACTTCTTTCTATCCCACATTACGAGGTTTGTCGTTTTACAATTATTTTCAAGACAAAAATAAGCTTTCCATCCCCCATTAATCCTTTTCTCAATGCTATAGTTTCAGTTGACCTTGTGATAAATATCAATTCCTAGGTACTTGTAGGAAGACACTTCCTCCAAATTACTATTGTCATACATAAAATTAGTGTAAGTGTGCTTCTTGGATTTGATAATCATAACTTTTGTTTTGTCAGTGTTAACAATCATACCCATGGTAGAGAAAAAATCCTTAAGAAGTATAAGTTGCTTATCACGAAGCATATGTGGTGAATTCAAGATGGGTGTATGATGAGGAATTCAAGATATATATATATATATATATATTACAAATTAAGAATTAGGTGAAATGATAAGAAGTTTTATTGACGAGATGATATAAAACACTGTGATAGGAATATTGTCAATAGTTATGTATTTTAATATAAATTAATATTTTTTTAAAATTTATATATATTTTTTACGTCAAAATAAATTATATTAAAACTAAATGAAACTGTAAAAAATGTTAGTCTTTTCTTGCTAATTAATTGGTTCTCCCTCCACAAACCTTTTTATAGAGTAAAAGCTCTCTGCACAAGTTCCCTCCGCCCAACATCCTTTTCACATACTTCCTCCACATAGCTATATCCACACTCAATAACACCTTTCGGCCAGTTATTGACATTCGAAACTATTATTAATTGATGTGGGCGCCAGATGTTGTGGTGAGAAAGTATTCTTTGTAAAATACATTCCTAAATAAAAATTCAAAAATTATTTGTATAATTATTATTTATATAAAAAGCATGCTATATATAACAATAATTAAATTGAACATTATTAAATAATAGTTGTTAGAATTGGGTCGGAGGTGGATTGTCTTGCTTCAAAATAACAATATAAGACCTTCAAATATGTGCAGAAAGATGGTGTGTAGAAAAACGGTGTGTAGAGTAAGAAAAATAAACCCCCTCACTTAGGCCGAAACATTCTACAGTGGATCATGGCATCATGTTAAGACACATTGTTGAAAGGGTTTGGGAGGACAAAGAAGAAGTATTTTGCTACCTTGTTGACTTCAAAAAAGCATTTGACACAGTCCCTAGGGATAAGTTGTGGCGTAGAATGGAAGAACTTGAAATTCCTGTGCATTATAGAGTTGCTGTCCATAGACTTTATGAAGAAGTGAAAGTCAAAATTAGAACGTCAACAGGTATTTCAAAAATCTTTAGAAGTGACATTGGATTCAAGCAAGGTTGCCCTCTATCCCCCACTCTGTTTGGTCTATATATTGATAAATTGGAAGAGTTGCTAAATTTGCAAGGTGGAGATGGTGTTCAGTTGGGGGAGTTTGTGATAAAGCTTCTTTTATATGCTGATGATATTGTATTGATTTCTAAATCGGCCCATGGATTGCAAATGCACTTATATGCTCTTGAGTATTTTTGTAGAGCATTGGGGATGCAAGTCAATACTAGTAAGACCAAAATAATGTTTTTTTCTAATAAAAGGAAGCAGAGCTAGCATACTTTCTTCTTTGAAGACATCATTCTTGAAGTAAATGAGTACAAGTACCTTGGGATTGATTTCAACAACAAACTCAATTGGGAGGTCTGCAGAAAGGAGAATTTTAGGAGGGTGGAAAGCATTATATGCTCTTCAAAACAGATGCAGAGTGGCAGAGTTATGGGATTGGAAAATGATTAAAGTGCTTTTTGGACTCCTAGTTTGTCCAGTGATGCTATATGGGTGTGAATTGTGGGCCAACAGCACTCCCGTCTCAAAATGGAAACAAATTGAGAAAATCCAAAAACGTTTGATCATGAGCAAGTTCAAAATAAAAAGTTTGGTAGCTTATGAGATAATGTTGAGTGAAACTTGATCAACTTCCATTGAAGCAATTGCTATGGCGCGGCTCATAAGATACCTAAAAAGAATTGAACGAATGAGAGTAGGTAGATGGCCTAATGTTATCTTCAATAAAGGCATCAGTGAAAGAAAGAAAACATGGATGAAACAAAACTACACATGGATGCAAAAATGGAATATCTACCTCAATGCTTGTCCCACAAATAGCAAGGAGCTAAAGGATTTTATTATGGAGAAGTTTCGTAAAAAGGTATGGGGAAAAGAGTTGGGTAGAAAGAAGAAATATTACATTGAGGAATTCAACCCTACGTGTGATTTACAACAAAAAGGGTTCATTGGAGCTAGCATTTAGTGGAGGAGAAAGGTTCTTATTGCTCAATTAAGGACCAACTCACATCAACTTCGGCGTGAAATAGGACGGCGAAAAAGGCCTAAAGAAGCTTGGGAAGAACGGGTGTGTACATTTTGCACTTTTGGGGCTGTGGAATCAGAAAAACATTTTATTTTGGAATGTGATGCATTCAAAGACATCATAGAAAGTTATGAGAACATGTTAGCATCAATTTCTTGGCATTGTCTTTTTAGCGAGAGTATTGTTGGAAGGTTGGGTCAGCTCATCATCAATTTGAATCGGAAAAACACTGAATTGCAAAAAATGAAAAAGAAGGAACTAATAATCTCATAGACTGTTTTTAGTCTCGTGAACCTTAAAATATCATTTCATTTCTTACACATCACACCACATTTTGACACGGCACGAATGACTAAAATTACCATCTGCAAGCTTTAACTTGCATAAAGAGTTGAATTTTAATGCCTTAAAATTATTATTCTTTTATGGCTTACACTAAGTTAAGCTAAATTCATTGTGCAAAGCTTTCCACAATGAGCTAAGTTCATTTTCTAGTCACTAATGCGTGTAGGAATTAATAATTAATTAATTAGGTAGAATTTGTATAACTGTGGAATACATTTAAAAATAAAATATCAAGATCGAACTCAGACTTCCTCTTGGCTTTACATGTGTGCGCTTTCCAGTCTCCAGTATAAGGCTTTTGAATTGCATTCAAATAATTTGAGGATTTATTTGCCACACATTCGCTTAAATTTATTTTTTTACAAATATTATTTAATATATTTTCATGTTTTGAAGAGTATTCTTATATTTATGTGCATACTGAAGACTCGTAGAGTCTTGAATGGCGAGAAGAAAAGAAAGTGTGCGAACAAGTGAGAGTAAAATAGAGAAAGAAAGAAGGTCGGATTATGTGTTTAGGTACGAAAGTGTGCGAACAAGTGAGAGTAAAATAGAGAAAGAAAGTCGGATTATGTGTTTAGGTACATACAAGCTTTCTGCTAAAGATTTTTATCATTTAAATGTTCTGCTAAGAATTCACTAACAATTGAAGCATGTTGGACCCTTCCTTCCTGTATCAACCATTTCATTTCAGTAAATACCTAATCAACTGAAATTAAAGTAAGTCGGTGAGTCAGTCAAGCTCTTGCTTTTATTTTATTTGTTGGGTTTATTTAATTGCAAAATGCTTGTTATCATAAGCCAAAACTAAGATTTTGGTTAGCCGGCTCTAGGGTTGTACGTGTTTTGTTTTGAAGAAATGTGGCATCTAAAAAGACGCTTCAAAACGTGCTGCTGCTTCTTCTTTCAAACTCAATTATCTCGCCACACCACAACAACAACAACAACCATCTGACATAGTTATTGCATATGAAAGACTTCAATACAATTCACAAATTTAATTTCGATCTTCAAGGAATGCGTAAAAGGTATTAGGACGCTACAAAAGATTATAAAAAAGAGGTGTCAATTTTGAACCAGCTTCATTGCCAGCCCATCTAATATTGAGCCACTATCCCCATTCCATCGCTCATTCATAATACAAAAGAAGCGTATCAACTTCATTATAAGAAAGTATCAGAGCGGAGCCGCTACAGCTAGAAACGAAAATGAATAAACTTTTTGCTACATGCCCACCGGGACATGAGAATTGCTCGCTTGTGAGGGTGTGTTTAGTTGCTTTATTGGGCATCTACCATTCTTATTTTGGATCTATTATATAATTGAATAAATTATTCATGTTTTTTAAACCAATCAATCTGGTTCATTATTATAATGATTTAGATTTAACAAATATATAGAAAGAGAGGGAAAAATATAAAATCAAAGGTCAAAGAAACTAGCCTTTAGAAACTAATTACAAGAAAAATAATAGCAATAATAACAACAAATAATAATCATTAAATGAATAAGAAAAAAATAGAAAGTTTAGGTAATATAAGAGAATAAGGTTGGGTCTGAAGTATGCCCTAAAACTGCTTTTGCTTGGCTAGAAAGTTTAGGTAATAAGAGAATAAGGTTGCGTCTGAAGTATGCCCTAAAACTGCTTTTGCTTCGCTAAGTGCTCATGTAAAGAAACAAAACATGTTAACCACCCAAGACCTAGAGACATTTGACAGGAGTGAAAGCCTGCCCCTTTACAGACCACATGTGGCCTGGCTTTCCAGAGATGACTGTCCTCACTCACTACTGGTAAGTGAGTTATGGTAGCTTTTCCCACCTATGAAAAAAAATAAGAGAATAGGAAGAAAATTAAAATAATTTAATAATGAAAAAATAATAAAATAAAATAAATAAATAAATAAAAATTCAAATTTCTGATTATATAAATAATAAGAGCCAAAAATACAAAATAAATAAATTAAAGACCAAAATAATAAATAATTAAAAATAGTTTAATAAGAAATATAATTATATAAATTATATTAACAATAAGTAAGGGTGAAAAAAAAAGAAAGATTCAATATTAATAAAACTTAATTTTAAATAAAATAAAATAAAATAAAACGATTAGAATAAATGAAAATTATATAGAATCAATTTTATATATATAGATATTAGATGTTAAGGGGTTAAAAATAAATAAATTAAATTATTATAAAGAATAATAAATGAAAAGAGAACAGATCATGATGGAGGTTAAGAGGCTTTCTCCAAACACCTTCCATGTGGCTTTTCTGTCTTGTGTCCTCGGCAACAATGGTGCATTCAGCTCAACATTTGCTTGGGTATGCTACAGATCTACACACAACGTTGTGGTCTCGATCAAACTTTCTCACGTGCACATTGTCCATGAACCAGGGTACGATACCCAAGTTATTGCAGGATCATGGTTTGGATCTGGGATATACAAATATAACAAAGATTTATCATATCCGCTCCCACAGAAGGCAGATCAACCCTCGATCCAACCAGATCTGGAAGTTTGCTTCCTTGAACTGAACCCTATCATTAACACCTTCCTTAGATTCATCAACTGGCACAGATCAACTAACGAAGGTACGAGATCCATTGTTGAGGACTTCGTTTTGAATGGCTATGGTGTAGATCTTGTTCTCCGGATGCCACTATGCCCTGATCGGGCTTCATCTACCCTGATTTGGGGCTCTGTGCATAAATCAGGATCGAGGTTAAGGAGTTTGTACTCACGCTCCCACTAGATCGAAAATAAGCAACGATATACAATGATATCAGAGAATGCTGGGAATGCATTTGATGAGGGCCTTTTTGGATCGAGCAAGGAGAAACCTCTCCAACCTATCACACAGGAAGGCTCTACTAGCTCAGATCTGAAGACACAAGCAACAAAGGGGGGTCCATTTCGACCAGATCTAACAGAACCTAAGTACCTCTCAGCAGATCAAGCTCCATCAAGGACATATCCACCCAACACAGTGTCAAATCTGATACAAATTTTCATCAAAACACTGCAAGGCTAAATTGTCCGCAAGCGGATCTGGAAGGGGAGGTGATACAAGAATTAAAGGGTGAAATCCAAAATCAGCTAGGCATATTGGTAAGTCTGCAAAGTTTGATTTATTCAGGACAAATCCTGCAGGATAATCACACACTACAAGACTATGGCATTGCTTCAGAATTGACCATCATCCTCAATCTGCGTCTATGTGGGGGATGCTCCGAAACCAACTCAAAGGGCACAGGATCTTTCAAAGATGCGGTCAAAGGGAAGGAATCCCAAACTAAACCAACACCACCTACAGAACTACCTGGACCCTATATCGTGGAGCAAAAATCCCAGATACCAGCCATGACAGTCACTCTGCCTGAGGTAAATGAACTTTATGCAGAATTTCATACCAAAGCAGTCATATGTAGATTTAATGGTTTTTGGCCTAAATCAGACGCTTTACACCAATGGATATTCTCTACATGGACAACAAATTGTGATATTCATCTATGTTCCAAGGGGTATTTTATTGTCAAATTCGACACAGTCCAAGACAGGGATTATGCCCTTAATGAGGGACCATGGTTCTGGGGCAATGAAATACTTTTCATGATCCCTTGGTAAATGGGTTTTGATGCCACCACTATGGTGGTATCGAAAATGCCTATATGGGTTAGGATACACAACCTTCCACTACACTTCTAGCATCACAAAGTATTGGAAGGAATAGGGAATTCATTGGGCAAATTTCTCAAGATTGATGCAGATAGAGTTTCAAGAGGCATAGTTACCTTTTCCAGAATATGTGTCGAAGTAGATCTAAGTCAAGGTTTACCTGACCACATAATACTGGTCCACAACAATATACAATGGACTCAACCATTTGATTATGAAGACATGAAATTCCATTGTCGTAGTTGTCAACAAATGGGTCACCTTCATAGTGCATGTCCACAAGCTAAAAAAGACCCCAAAAGAAATAAGAAGCAATCCCAAAATCCAAAAGGTTGGCAACGCACTGAGATCATAGAAGAAGCAACAGATGAAGAAGAGACAACAGAAAACACTACAGACAATAATGTACAGATAGTACAGAACAACCCACAAAAGGACAAGATAGATCACAACTCAGCATTAACACAGAGGCCCAACAACTCTCCAGCAGTATGAGCAACACACATCAGGGAAAGAAATAAGTGGCAGCAAACGAATTCATGGATCTGAGGGATCTGATTCTGACAAAGAATGTCAAACTAATACCAATGAGAATCAAATGTCTATTGTAACATCCACTCCCAACACTGGTGGTTGGCGAAAAGTGGAAAAGAAGAAAGGAAGGAAAGAATAGATTAGTTTTTTATGGTTTCTAAGAAATCAAAACCTGCTATTATTGCATATTCTCATTAGCATCTACAACATGTAATTTTGATCATTTTTAATGAATAAAATTATGATTTTTCCAAAGGAAAATAAATAAATGAAAAGAGAGGTTAAAATAAAAAATATATAAAATAAAAATAAAAATAAAAAATAAAAAAAATAAAAAAGGAAAGGAGAAAGGAACATAATAAAGATAAAATAATTTTATTGATTTATATAAAGCAAGATAGAACAAGAATAAACAAATAAGGAAAAAAAAGGGTAGACAATCAAGGGGAAAAGATGGGAACTAATAAATTATGAAAGATACCTAGAGGAGAGAGAAAGGATCCAATTTTTACTAATTTGTGAGTCATCATCTTTGTTAATATTGTTGGCTGCACGTTTCTCAATCTCGATGGCTTCCTTGAACTTTTTGTGATGATAATGATAAACCTTAGTTAGGTCACAAGAATCCTCAACACATATGTGATACATAGTATTAGTAGAATGCTCAGCAAGAGCCGATGATAAAGAGCGATTATGCTTGGTGTCTGCAACATGCTCCTGGATTCTTCGCTTTATGGAACGATCAATTTCACCTATATAAGGCTTTTCACAAGAATAAGGTATTATGTAAACACCTTTAGAGTTAGAGGGGTTCACCCAGCATGTAGCAGATCTAAGGGAAGACGGAAAAGTAGTAAGCGGCTTAAAGGTCACCGAAATATTATTTATATTAAGAATCCGCGCCAACTTATCAGTGGTTCCTTGAATAAAAGGAAGATGGACCGTGACAATGGGATTTTTGTAATCATTTCTAATTTTGGGTTATGGCCGTTTTTCCTACCTTTTGGAAGGATTTTAGGCCTTGGGGTTTACTATAACCATTGCCCTTAAAAAATTCTAAAAGATGAGCTTTCTCATCATTGACATGAAGATCATCAAAAATACCAAGGGCTTTGGTAGGAAGGGTATTCAAAACACCAAAATTCTTGGTTGGGTGATAATGGGAAGAGACATGTAGATATTGCTGAGTATGAGTCTTCTTGCAGAAAACTTGATGGGAGATGGAGCCATCCTCCTTTTTGGTAATAAGGACATAAAGAAAGGGAATGCTGCCATCAACCTCAATCTCCATAATGAATTTGATAAAATTAGAAGGGTTATTAAGATGCCACTTAAAGATTTCAATATTTTCCCGACCATGGGGCCAAATGATAAAGGTATTGTAAACATATCTTTTCCAAAGTATTAGGACATAAAGGATCAGAAGCAAGAGATTTGGACTCAAAATATTCCATGAAAAGATTTTCCACAATAGGGGAGCATAGCCACTCCACATGTTTGCTCATAAATTTCGTCCTAAAAGATGAAGAAAGTAGATTTTAAGCAAATGCTGACTAATTTTGCTGTATTAGGGCAAGTGATGTTATTAATGATGTCAATAGCCTCGTAGACTTCTTTTTAAACATTTCTACTCATAAAACACTGCATCCAAATTCTTAATATGTTCATTGTAGGCCAATTGTCATTTTATTGCAATGCGATGTGATGTTTTTGCTAAACACTTGGCCTATTAAAATATTTAAAAGGAGAATTATAATGTTTTATCATAAAATCTATGGAGGTAAAATATGAAGTATGCAACATGTTGTGGTTTTGGAAAGTTCTCAACTATCGTTGAGGTGGGCAGTGGTTAAAATTCAATTGTTCACACCTGCATGCAATTGAGAAATTCCTCTTTTAAATCATTTCTATTATTGGATCACTATAGACATGAAATCAAGGATTCCCAAATGGCTTTTTGTTCATTCCTCATAGATTCAAATTTTGACACTGGTATATCCTAGAAAAAAAACTTGCAATATCCTTATCGGGCACTAAAGGAGTTAAAGTGAAGCCAATGGTTATGGATAAATTTTATCCCACGTAATAGCTTTGTTCTTTTTTTAAAGGAAGTCTTGGAGCCTAATAAATGAATATGACTTCATATTTGGTTTTCTAAAACCTACAAAATTTGCAATGATGAAGTTTATAAGCTTAAGTAAGACCTGGTAAATCTGGAATAATGAAGCTTCTACAGCTCCCATGTGAAGTAACAATATCCATTATGATATTATTTATCCAATTAATTTTTTTTCTTGTTTTAGGGTCACCTGAGTTATAATATTAAAGCCTTCTAATCCATATCATATTTTCAAGAACTTTTGTTTCGATATTTCACCAAGTTGGTAGCAATGGAGTGGTAGAGTTAACAGTGTGATGCATTTGTTTCGTTAAAAATATTAATTTCATTCTTAAATTGATCAAAAGTGTTGCGTCCATTTACCAAAAATAGTGCCAAGAAGGGTTTTTGGATGAACACCGAAACAATGTTGATTACTTTTTATTAATCATCTAGAATGCCAACATGTATCACAATTAGGGAGTATTTTTTTTAATTAATGGTTTTGAATGACGACATGTTTTAGAATAAAAGAGGAAAATATCTATAATGAATTAGAGATATTTTATGCGTGTGACTTTATCTTCATAAATTTGGAAATCCACTTGATCCAAAATTAAAAAGTGAAGGTTTCATGAAATGATTTGCAAACTAGTTTATGTATTTTACGCAATGGATCATGTTTGCAAAAGAACACAAACTAAAGTAAATTTTGTAGAATTTTAACAGTTAAAATGGATAACATGTAGCATAAAAACACAACAAATTGATTGTTGAAAATAATACTGAGAGGGGGGGGGGGGGGGGGGGGGAATCAGTATTATCAAATTCTTTTTAACAAATCTTCCTTATTTATGCCTTGAATTATTTTTGCATATCAGTACCATAAAATAATGAGCATGAACAAGAAAAACACCAAAGAACACCAGATGTAAGGTGGAAACCCAATGTGGGTGAAAACCACCTGCTGCAATATGTCTCTATCTTCTTTCAAATTAGAAACTCCTTTTACAATGGTTTTGTACTGGTGCAGTCCTTTACCAGTACGCAGGCTGCAACTTGCAGAGAGCTACAACTCTCTCTCGTTTTCCAGTCTTTCCTGGAAGGGAGCTACAACCCCCTACTTCTTTTCATAAAGCATCAAATGATCATCAAGTACATATAAGTTACAGTCCACTACAGTTATCAGATCAGCAATAACAGAACTAACCCAGAACACCTTATCAACAGAAAAATTCAATCAACAGAAGATCTTAAGACAGATACGCAGTTTTCCCTTCTGTGGCCTGCGTCGCTACGCACTTCACCTTCTGCTTCCCTGCGTATATCCGCAGAGATCCTTCTGCCGCACTGCGTGTCCACGCACTGTTCCTTCAACCGCACTGCGTACTGTTACTGCAGGTACGCACCCAGAGACACTATCGCGCCGCGTACTGTTACTGCAGGTACGCACCCAGATATACTATCGCGCCGCGTACTTTTACTGTGCGTACGCACCTGAACCTTCGTCGCCCTGCGTACCCACGCAGTTCTCCTTCTTCTGCTCTGCGTACCCACGCAGCTCTCCTATTTCTGCTCTGCGTACCCACGCAGATCTTCTGTTTCTGCTCTGCGTACCCACGCAGATCTTCTGTTTCTGCTCTGCGTACCCACGCAGCTCTCCTGTTAAACACCTGCGTACTTCTGATTAGGGCCGAATAGGCAGTCCACCAGAGTGGCACAGATGCTCAGATGCCCAGATCTGATCATGCGCTCGAGAGATCACCCTTCACAGATTCGCTTTCAACTTCATATAGATCAAGCTTTTAAGACCATAACCCAATATTTCAGATCTTAAGATATTCAATTGCAAAAGATACTTAGCCAAGTGATCTCCTTTGCTTTATATAGGCAAGCTCCTCCTAAAATCATGGATCAATACCACGAGCCAAAACCATAGTAACACAAATACCGTCGGCTAAATACCAAAGGTTAAACATAAGAAACCCCATGTGTGCTTTTCTCTGCCTTGAAATGAGTGCATTGGGGGTACGCACCTCCTGAACGGCTGACCTGCGTGTCTGACCGCGCTCCCTTCACGGTGTACCTACGGGTACGCACCTTCTGAACTGATCTCCTGCGTACTTCTTATTTTTCAACATATTTAGAGCCTTGCCACGGGTGTTGCCATCAAGTACAACATCTGTAACATATAGCCATACCAAAAACATAATGCCAACAATCTCCCCCTTTGGACTTGATGGCAACCTCAAAAACTGCTTCATTCTCCCCCTTTGACATCAAGGGCAAAGGGTTATGCTCCCCCTAAGAACATGCTCCCCCTGAATATGAACCAGATCTGCAACGAAGAACCATAATCCACCATGAAAGAGATAGAGACATATTGCAGCTATTTCCATGATCTCCTTCTGTACATCCTCCATAATGCCAACAATGCATTATATGCTCCCCCTGAACTTGTGCCATCAATCTTCAACCAATCAGCCACCCAGCACATGTACGCATATACCCCAGATGAACCATGCGTACAACCATCAATCAGAAGAGTTTCAACAATGAGATGATGCATCAACAACCCCCAGCTTTTGCCTAAGGTATTCAAAAGTCTCCCTGGGCAATGGTTTGGTGAGAATATCAGCAACTTGTTCCTTAGAAGGAACATACTCCAACTTGACTTTCTGTTCAAGCACTTGTTCCCGGAGAAAATGATACTTGATTGGTATGTGCTTGGTTTTTGAATGCATGACAGGATTCTTTGAGATGCTGATTGCACCTGTGTTATCACATAAGATGGGGATAGGTGGTGTACAAGTGATTTGAAAATCCTGCAAAGTCTGCATCATCCAAAGGAGTTGAGTGCAACAAGATGCAGCAGCAACATATTCCGCTTCAGCTGTAGACAAGGCAATCGAACTCTGTTTCTTGCTGAACCAAGATACCAGTCTGGAACCCATAAAGAACGCACCACCACTTGTGCTTTTCCTGTCATCCACGCTTCCGGCCCAATCTGCATCTGTATAAGCATGAAGTGTGAGATCTGTATCTCTAGGATACCATAAGCCATAATTTTGAGTCCCTTGAAGATATTTGAAAATTCTCTTCATAGACTGAAGATGAGTCTCCTTCGGATTTGCCTGAAATCTTCCAACTATTCCAACTGCATGCATGATGTCCGGTCGGGTACCTGTCAAATAAAGTAAACTTCCAATCATAGATCTGTAGGTTGGTTGATGTACTGCTGCAGATTCATCATTTGCACTGAGGCTACATCCTGTAACCATGGGTGTACATACTGGTTTTGCATCTTCCATGCCATATTTCTTCAAAATTTGTTTGAGATACTTGGTTTGAGATAAAAAGATTCCTCCTTCTTTTTGTTAGATTTTCAAACCAAGAAAATATGTTAGTTCTCCCAGCAAAGACATTTCAAATTCTTTCTGCATGACCAAGGCAAAGCTTTGACTCATAGCTTCTTCATTGCTGCCAAAAATAATGTCATCTACATACACAACAAGTATTAGCAATTTGTCATTTTCAACTTTTATATAAAGATTGCTATCTGCTGATCCTTTTGAAAAACCTTGTTGATGAAGATATTTGTCCAAACGGTAGTACCAAGCCCTTGGAGCTTGTTTGAGACCATAGAGAGCATTTTTCAATCTGCATACAAGATTTGGATCATTTCCAAGAATGAACCCATCTGGCTGCTCAATGTATACTTCTTCTTCTAAGTCTCCATTCAGAAAGGCTGATTTCACGTCCATTTGAAATACTTTGAAGTTTTGAAAACTTGAGAGAGCAAGGAACATTCGGATGGCCTCAAGTCTTGCAACAGGAGCAAAGGTTTCTTCAAAGTCTATTCCTTCTTGTTGTGCATACCCTTTACAAACAAGTCTGGCCTTGTTTCTAATTACTTCTCCATTTTCATTCAATTTATTTTTGAAGACCCATTTGGTTCCAATAACTTTCTTATCCTTTGGTCTAGGAACCAGCTCCCAAGTGTTGTTCTTTTCGATCTGCTCAAGTTCTTCATCCATTGCTTTCACCCAACATTCATCTTTACATGCCTCTTTCACATTTTGAGGTTCAGTGGAAGAGAGTAATGCCAAATAGCTTGAAGCTTCTGCAACTGTTCTTCTTGTTTGTACACCTGCTTCTTTCTGCCCCATAATCTGAGATTCTGGATGATTCTTTTGAACATATCTGGATGGAGTCTTTTCTTCTATTCTTGTCTGCTCCTCTGGTTCTTCTTGAGATTCTTCTTGAGGTTCTTCTTCTTCATCATTCTGTCATTGAGGGTAGCCTTCATCTTCTTCGATGTCTTCATGATGTACTTGCCTAGGAATGTATCCCTTCTCATCAACCACTACATCAATGCTGTCAACAATTCTGCCAAGTCTTTTATTGTAGCATTTGTATGCTTTGCTATGTGGAGAGTAACCAAGAAGAATTCCTTCATCTGCTCTAGGTTCAAGTTTGCCAAGCTGCTCGTCAGTATTTTTGATATAGCATTTTCTCCCAAAGATTTTGAAGTGCTTTACCGAAGGAGTCTTACCACTCCAGAGCTCATGAGGAGTTTGAGTGCTGTTCACTCGGACATTTGTCTTGTTGAGAATAAAAACCGCAGCATGTGCAGCTTCACCCCAGAAAGTTGCGGGAGTTCTTGACTCATCAAGCATAGCACGAGCCATTTGTTGGACTGTTATGTTCATTCTTTCCACAACTCCATTTTGCTGAGGAGTTCTAGCTGTAGAGAATTCTCTTCTTATCCCATGTTCTTCACAGAAATCGAAAAATTCATTTGAGGTAAATTCCCCACCTCTGTCGGATCTAAGGCACTTAATTTTGTGACCTGATTCATTTTCAACCAAGGCTTTGAAGGATTTGAATTTTTCGAATGCTTCATCTTTGTGCTTCATAAGTCCTAACTAGACAAACCTGGAGAAATCGTCAATGAATAATATCAAGTATTCTTCTCCTCGAGGTGTTCTTTTCCTGAATGGACCACATGTATCTGTATGTACTAGCTCAAGAGGCATGCTAGCTGATCCTTCCTTCTCTGGAAAGTTAGTTCTGGTTTGTTTTCCAAACTGACATGATTTGCATATGGTGTTGTCAAGAATTTTGATATCTGGAAGATCGCGAACTGCCTGATATTTGCATGCTTTCCTTATTTGTGAAAAGCTTAGATGTCCCAACCTCCGATGCCATAACCAGTGCTCATCATCCTTGCTCAGATAGCATTGTTGTTGTCCTTCTTCAAATATGTACAAATTATTTGGAGTTCTTTTGCCTTTGATCACTGTTTTACCTGTATCAAGATCACGAACAAGACATCCATTTGATCTGAATATCACCTTGGTTCTTTGATCACACATCTGGCTGATGCTTAGAAGATTATGCTTCAATCCATCAACATACAAAACATTTCCAGCCTTGACCTTTTCTTTTAACTGAGCAATGCCTTTTCCTTTTATAGTTGCAGGAGTATCATTTCCAAAAGAAACTTTCTTTCCCTTTTCTAAAGCAGAATATGACTCAAGTTTTTCTTTATCACCTGTCATATGCTTCGAACATCCGCTGTCAATGTACCATAGATTTTCCTGTCCCTCTGAATAAAATGCTATCCCACATCTTTCTGTTTGTGGTTCCTTTATTTTCCATGTTTTGGTGCTTGAGGCTTGTTCCTTTTTCTGCTGCAACCTGCTCCTGCATTCAGAATCTTCATGACCAAAGTTATTGCAAATAGAACATTCAACTTCATTTTCAAGAACCGAAAAATTGTTATAGGTCCTTTTTGTAGTCCCGGTCATACTTCTTTGCTTTTGAGCTTCTCTCGTCATGATCGTTCTATATGCAACACATTGAGCTGCTTTGTGACCAAAGTTATGGCAAGAAAAACATTGTCCATTGAAGAAACCTCTGCGGTTATCAAATCTACCAGCCAAATGATTGTAATTTCTATTGTCATCCATTCTTGGACCAAATTGAGAAGATTTTACCTGTGGCTGGTTGTAGCTTTTGTTCACCCTTAAGGCGGATTGTCCCTGATAGTCTCTGTTTGCAATTCGTCCCTGCTTTACCTGATAGTCTCCATTATGCTTTTGCTCATTTCTTCTTGCTGCATCAAGATAACTTTTTCAGGTGGATGCTTGAGAAGTTTCTCCATTATAGCCCAGACCTGTCTTGTTTAGAGGAGACCGCTGTACATTGATAATCTCATCCAAAGTTTCAGATCCTTTGACAAACTTAAGATTAATAGCTTTTGTTTTCTCAATCTCTTTTCTAAGACCAACAATTTCACCTTCTAATTTTTCAAAATGTTTTTCCTTTTCATCAATTTGAAATTGTAGCGTATCAATGATCATATTCTTTTCTTCTATACATCTCTTGAGTCTAGTAATTTCTTCATAAAGGTTATCCACATCTATAACATCCATATAATCATCATCTTCAAATGCCATTAACAATTTATATTCATTACCTCGTTCATCTTCATCACTGTTTGATAGACCATCACTATCTTCATGAGTGTAGTAGCTTTTCTTATTTGCACTCTGTTTCTTGTTCCATCTATCAGGTTCCTTTCCTTTATCCTTATAAGGACATTTTGCAGCATAATGACCTACTCTTCCACAAGCAAAGCATTTAAAAGGTAACTTACCTCTGAACCTTCCAGAACCCCTTTGAAGATTTCTGACAAAATTTGATTCTTCTTCTTCTTCTTCTGGATCGTGGCTTGCTTCATAATAATCTCCTTTGCCTGAAGCCTTGAAAGCAGCTTCTCTTCTGTCTGAAGGACCTCCTTTTTTCATTTCATAAGTAGTTAGAATTCCGTGAAGCTGAGACATAGTAAGAATTCGTAGATTTTCCTTTTCTTCTATTGCAGACACCTTAGATTCAAACTTGGGGGACAATGATCTTAGAACCTTTTCAACCACAATAGCCTCTTTTATTTCTTCACCCAAATTTTTCATGCAATTAACAATCTCATCTACCCGAAGAAAATAGTTAGCCACACTTTCATCATTATACATCCTGAGATTCTCATACTGAATCCTGAGAGTTTGAAGTTTAGCACGCTTTACCTGTTCATCTCCTTCGTAGCTCAAGACAATCTTGTCCCATATTTCTTTTGCGGATATATATTGCATAACCTTTACGAATTCTGTTTGAGATAGGAATCCTAGCAATGTATTGACTGCTTTAGCATTTGTTTCATATTTCTTCTTTTTGGCCGCATCTGTAGGTGTAGCTGAAGGAAAAGCGTAGCATGTATCTATGATGTCCCAAACTTCTGTACCAAGAGATTGAAGATAGGCAGTAACTCTTACCTTCCAATAATTGAAGTTTGTCCCATCAAAAATTGGTGGCCTGATTGATGCTTCCCTCTCGTAGTTGCTCATGATGAATGATCTTCCTCCAAGCGATCAAGCTTCTCCGAAGAACCTGGCTCTGATACCAATTGTTGAAAATAATACTGAGAGGGGGGGGGGGGGTGAATCAGTATTATCAAATTCTTTTTAACAAATCTTCCTTATTTATGCCTTGAATTATTTTTGCATATCAGTACCATAAAATAATGAGCATGAACAAGAAAAACACCAAAGAACACCAGATGTAAGGTGGAAACCCAATGTGGGTGAAAACCACCTGCTGCAATATGTCTCTATCTTCTTTCAAATTAGAAACTCCTTTTACAATGGTTTTGTACTGGTGCAGTCCTTTACCAGTACGCAGGCTGCAACCTGCAGAGAGCTACAACTCTCTCTCGTTTTCCAGTCTTTCCTGGAAGGGAGCTACAGCCCCCTACTTCTTTTCATAAAGCATCAAATGATCATCAAGTACATATAAGTTACAGTCCACTACAGTTATCAGATCAGCAATAACAGAACTAACCCAGAACACCTTATCAACAGAAAAATTCAATCAACAGAAGATCTTAAGACAGATACGTAGTTTTCCCTTTTGTGGCCTGCGTCGCTACGCACTTCACCTTCTGCTTCCCTGCGTATATCCGCAGAGATCCTTCTGCCGCACTGCGTGTCCACGCACTGTTCCTTCAACCGCACTACGTACTGTTACTGTAGGTACGCACCCAGAGACACTATCGCGCCGCGTACTGTTACTGCAGGTATGCACCCAGATATACTATCGCGCCACGTACTTTTACTGTGCGTACGCACCTGAACCTTCGTCGCCCTGCGTACCCATGCAGTTCTCCTTCTTCTGCTCTGCGTACCCACGCAGCTCTCCTATTTCTGCTCTGTGTACCCACGCAAATCTTCTGTTTCTGCTCTGCGTACCCATGCAGATCTTCTGTTTCTTCTCTGCGTACCCACGCAGCTCTCCTGTTAAACACCTGCGTACTTCTGATTAGGGCCGAATAGGTAGTCCACCAGAGTGGCACAGATGCTCAGATGCCCAGATCTGATCATGCACTCGAGAGATCACCCTTCACAGATTCCCTTTCAACTTCATATAGATCAAGCTTTTAAGACCGTAACCCAATATTTCAGATCTTAAGATATTCAATTGCAAAAGATACTTAGCCAAGTGATCTCCTTTGCTTTATATAGGCAAGCTCCTCCTAAAATCATGGATCAATACCACGATCCAAAACCATAGTAACACAAATACCGTCGGCTAAATACCAAAGGTTAAACATAAGAAACCCCACGTGTGCTTTTCTCTGCCTTGAAATGAGTGCACTGGGGGTACGCACCTCCTGAACGGCTGACCTGCGTGTCTGACCGCGCTCCCTTCACAGTGTACCTGCGGGTACGCACCTTCTGAACTGATCTCCTGCGTACTTCTTAATTTTCAACATATTTAGAGCCTTGCCACGGGTGTTGCCATCAAGTACAACATCTGTAACATATAGCCATACCAGAAACATAATGCCAACATTGATAACGAAGTCCACCACTCTTGGTCTACGTCTTCGTGTCTAGCTTTCAATGGTGGAATTTTTTATTATATGCTCAAATGATCAAATACATCATCATACAAGTCTTAATTTACAAAAATAACACTGCCATTGCGTCTAGAATGCCCAAAAACCCTTATCTAAGCTTTGCTTGGGCTCAAAAAGGTTAAAAAATAACCAAGATAGGCCTCCTACTTCAAACTTCCTGCAAAAACACTCTACAACTAGTCTCAGTCTACTAATTTGGCAGAAACATGGTCCTGTGGTCTATTGGTTGGGCGCTCGGTTAGAAACCTAGAGATCCTATGTTTGATCCATCAGGGTAGGTGTATATGGCACATTGTTTTAATATAAATATTCTTTTTATGGCCCTTCGGCCTCACCGAACCATACATCCCCAGTTCCCGCCACATGCCCATGACCTTGTTTACTCCACGATAGGTCATTTGGAATCCCATGGAACTATAATCGTTGGCCCCTCCTACACTCCCTCTCCAGTGTTTGTGCCTGGTCACAGGGTATGTTGTATAACCAAGCACCAGGGCTGATAGGTCGGCCCTCCAGCCATACATTAATTCCAAACATCAAACCACACCCTTTAAATACAACTAGCCAATAATGGTTAACTAGCGGTACTGGTGGCCAACTGGTTGGGCGATAGACTTGTGCAATGTAGGTCTCGGTTTCGATTCTGTTGGAGGTGGTTAGTTGAAACAACAAATTTTAATGAACCTTAGAGGGTGACATGTCCTTTCTCGAATGGGCCAAGTGGTGCCCTTAGATTGGGCCACGTGGCATAATGAGATTTTCCTAATTCAACCAATCAAAAAAACCAAAATGTCACTTCCCACACATGCAACATGTAGATCTTCAATTGGCTCCCATACTGCCCGGTCAAGAGATGACATCAACATTACATCATCGTACAGAGTTCCACATGGCATCCATACCCTGCGTTGTCAACCCTGCACATGATGGCCTTTTATTTATTTGCCAAAAACTTCATAACATGATAACTTCTTCATATGGCATCATATTGAAGCGATTCAAGTGTCATTGGTATCATAATGATGAGATATACGATTTGGCCCCAGTTTTGGGATATTTTGAGTACTTTAATTTTTGAGCATATTTTTTATCCCCTGGATCAATCCTCCCCACTAGAAGCTTTTGGACTACCAAAAGTTTATTTTTACTCAACAAGTAAGGGTACAAATATCTCAATTTTCTGATCTCTATCCACCTTGCTTTTCATTGATTGGTATTTTTGAGCCCACACAAAGATACTCAACATTACCTCTGTGCGAAATTTTTATCCTCCTATCAAGAATTGTGTCTTCCTGCAACTCATTTAAGTATTCAGGAGCAAAATATTCTATAGATGGAATATTAACATTCTATTATTGATCAAGAATCATAGGAGGTTCATACAATCTCAATTTTCCACATTCACAATAGAATAAATTTACATGTAAGGTGGAAAATCTAATCGGAAAGCATTGTTACCAATCTTCTCCAAGATTTTTAAAGGACCATATTTGATTGGCTTGAAATATTTACCTTCACCTTGTAATATTTCCTTGTTGATGTATAACCAAAATTAATCTCCCACTTGGAAATCATGATCAACTTGATACTTATCATGTCCTGATTTGTACTTGGATTAGCTTTTCGCCAGTTGTTCTTGTACTCTTTGATGCACTATTTAGATTTTTTTCAATGAAATTCTCGGCTTTGTCCACATCACTATATACATCTACTGCAATATCTTTGCCAAAGATTAAATCCAAAGGATACTTTGGACAATAACCCAAACAAGCTTCAAATGGAGATACTTGTGTAAATGAATGCTTGACACCATTGTAGACATGCTAGAGGTAATGAAAATGCTTATCCCAAAGTTTAGGACGCTTACCACAATATCCTTGAAGGAGATGCACTACTTTTTTGTTCACTACTTCTGTCTGGTCATTTTTTTGTGGATGAAATGTTGTGCTCTTCTTCAACTTTGTGTCCATGAGTTCCCATAAACTTGACCAAAAATTCCCGATAAATTGAGAATCTTGATCATAAATAATCGAAGTAGGTAACCCAAAATGAACCCATACATTTTGGAAGAACATATTTGTGGTTTTTTCAACTGTAACATGTTTCTTACAAGGCATCAACACACACATTTTGTTGAAACAATCCACTATAACATATAAATAATCATGAACTTTCCTAGACATTGGTAGTCCTCCAACAAAGTCCATAGAAATACTTTCCAAGGATGAGAAGGGATAGTAAGTGGAGTGTACAAAACCAATTTCCTATTGCTTGACTTGCTAGTAGCGCACATAGAAAATCCTTATGCACATCTTGATACAATTTCATTCATGCGAGGCCAATAAAAATACCTCCGTAATTGAGCAACTATTTTTCCTACACTGAAGTGACCAACAATAAGATAAGTATGGGCTTCCTTAATGACATTGACTCTTTCACCTTGTGGAACACATAAGATGCCAAGATGATACAACAAATTTTTATGAAAATGATAATCCAACTCTTCAATATGATTTCCTTGACTTAAAGTCGCATAAACATCTTTAAAATCTCCATCTTGAGCATACTTTTCAATATAACTTTCATGCATGATTGAGTTATGCTTAAGAATAATAGATGCATTAACAATAGGCCTTAATAACATATCTACAACTTTTTTGTATATACCTTTATTATACCTGATTACCAAATGAAATTATCGTCGGAATCCCATCCATCTGAAATGTCTAGCTTGTTGTAGCTTGGTTTGCATTTGTAAATGTTGCAAAGGTTGATGGTCAGTATGAATAATCATTTCTTTATCCATCGAATAATGCTTCCACTTCTTCATGATTTGCACCAAAGCATACAACTATTTTCCATAAGTTGGATACTTAATCACTGCGTTGGAAAAGGTTTCCAAATGATAACATATTGGCTTACCATGCTGCATCAAAACTACTCCCATAGCATATTTGCTTGCATCGATTTAAATTTCAAATGGCTGCTTAAGATCTGGAAGTGTTAGAACTAGTGTTGTACTGATTTTCTATTTCAAAGTATCAAAGGATTTTTTCTGCATGCCTCCCCACTGAAAGACCTGCTTCACATTTGTCAAAGCATGTAATGGTGCTGAAATTAATGAGAAGTTAGAGAAAAAAAATCTCCAATATTGGGCTGCTCCCAAAAAGTTCCTAACTTCTGCTACATTGTTGGGTTTAGGCCAATTCACAATAACATCAACTTTGGAGGGATCAATTTTCAATTCACCACCTCCTACACTATGACCATTCAAACAGAATATCATCTAAGTAGAATATGAAAAAACATCAAGGAATGTTCACAATACATCATTCATAACTCTCATGAATGTGTTAGGTGCATTGCAAAGCCCAAACGACATAACTAACCATTCAAACAAACCTTGTTTTGTCTTGAAGGCAATTTTCCAAATGTCATTTTCAACAATCCTTATCTGATGATAACCACTTCTCAAATATAACTTAGAAAAATAAACAACATCCTTTAATTGATCTAGTAAATCATAAATGCGAGGAAGAGGATAGCGATTCTTTACCGTGATCTTGTTTAAAGCTCATAAATCCACAAACATGCGCCATGTACTATCTTTCTTTGGAACCAAAACAATAGGAAACCCACAAGGAGATGTACTAGGTATGATGAAACCTTTGTCAATCAACTCATGAATTTTCTTCTTAATTTCACATCCTCCAAAACTGACATTCTATGCATGCTAATTTTTGGAAGTGGTGCATCCTACTGCAATTGAATCTCATTTTGAATTCCTCGTTTTGGAGGTAACCCTTCAGGTTCCTGAAACATTCTGTCATAAGTTTGAACAAATTCATGCTTGAGTTTAGAATCACATCATGAGAAAGCTTCAAATTTAGCAGTATATTTAGCTTTAATCATCTCCAGCACAAATTCATGCTAGCATTCACAATCCTTTTCACTTGACCAGCACTAACAAGAGATAAGTTCATCTTCTTGAGATGTGCTCTAAAAATATACTCAAATCCATCTTTGAAAATATGATATTTGTTCCCATGATGATAGAATATGGAGTTTTGGTCATATAAATATGGATTCCCTAAGACAATCCCATAAATATCAAGCGATACAACAACAAGCTCTACCTCATCTATAAAATTAGCAGTGATGGAAAATTTGAGTTTACATTTTCTTGTCACTTGCAATTTGGCATCATCTCATATCCAACCCAAAGGGTAAGGTTTTGCATGAGGTGTAGTCTCTAAATTAAGTTTCCTGAAAACAACTTCAAAGATAAGATTGAATTGAGATCCACTATCAAATAATGTATCAACCTTTGTATGTTTTTAAATGACCGCGATATGGAAAAAACCACTTATTTCTTTATCATTTTAAGATTCAATAGGCTTGCTAGAACTACTTGCATTAGAAGTTATACCTTTCATTCCCATGGCTACTGTTTTGGTTTCGTCACTTGAATAAGATCCTATAGCAAGTTGAGTTGTAGCAATAGTGTTTTTTCCCTTTGTTATTGAGCTTCTTTGCTCTCAATTCTAGATGTAATTTCTAGTAGTGGTCTTCATCATGGCCATATTTTGAATAATGTTTACAAGTAAGTTTCTCTCCCTCTTTAATGATAGTAGCATTCTTCTTACCCTTGCCTTTAAATTTCCCCTTTCCTTTGTCTCCAGATTTAAAGGGTTTCTTGTTGGACTCTTGAGGAACATTCTTGCCTCTCGATTCTAAATGAGTTTCTTGAACACATACTTCATCTATATTAGTGGCATTAAACATAAGTATAGTATGTATTAAATAATTATGTAATCCACCTATATACTTAAGGAGAGTATATTGTGAGGTCAAATCAATGCCCAAGATTAAATCTCTTCTTCTAAATTCTCGTGTGTAACTTTGGACACTCTGACCTTTAGTTTGTCTAAAATTTTACCAATCCATAATTTATTTTTGAATTTAAGCTAATGTATAAAATTTCCTTCTTAATGTGGGTATAAAATCATTCCAAGAAAAGATAATTTTACCACTTTTCTTCAAATCTTCTTGAGTTCTGGCCTCCCACCAGATGAGGGTTGCACCTTCCAAGCAAAGAGAAGCAAGTTGTATCTTTGTGGCATCATCATTAATATTTTGAATCCTGCAATAGACTTCAATTTGGCAAACCCAATTATCAAATTTTTAGCATTTATTTCCCCATTGTACATTGGCAATTCAAACTTGACATCAAGCTTAGTCAACGAACACTTAGCATGTCCTCTTGGAGATGGAGGAGGAGTAGGTCTATGTGAAGAAGGAGGTGAAGAAGGTGGAGAGGATGGAGGTGTAGATGGAGATGAAGGAGGAGGGGGAGGTGGAGGCTTTCTCCCATTACCACCATCACCTTTTGGTTGATTATATTTTCTTCTTGCAACCTTGTTGTCTCATTGTACAACACTTTCACCATCTCAGTGATATCAAATAAAGATTTTGTAAAAGCTCTCTCATCCTCAGACACCAATTCTTGTTCTTCTCTTCTTCATGAGAAATGAATTGTGGAGTTGGTGGCCTCCTTGAATCAATTTGAGGGTTAGGTTATTCAAGTGATCCTTCTCCTCTTCTCAATTTAGACCCTGTTAGCATTCAGGAACCTTGCAAATTCTGTCAAACCTTCACAAAAACCATGCTTTAATACCAAACTGATTCAAAATTCAAAAGTGAAAGTTTCATGAAATGATTTGAAAGCTATTTTATGTCTTTTAGGCAATGGATTGTGATTTCAAAAGCACACAAACTAAAGTGAAATTTTCAAAAAATTTATTAGTTAAAATGGACAACATGCAACACAAAAAAAAAGAAAATTGATAATGGAATTCTCCCCTCCTGGGCTACATCTTTGGGCCCAGCTTCCAATGGTTTTATTTTCTATTATATGCTCAAATGATCAAATACATCAACATACAAGTCTAAATTTGCAAAAATAACACTGATATTGCATCCAGAATGCCCCAAAACCCTTGTCTAGGCTCTTCTTGAGTTCAAAAAGGCTAAAAAATGGCCAATATAGGAATCCTTCTTCAAATTACTTGCGAAAACACTCCACAACTGGTCTCGCTCTACCAATTTTGCAAAAAAATGGTCATATGTTTTTTGTCACCTAAAAAATGATCACCTGATCATTTCTAACTAGGTGGCTCGAAATACACCACATAAGATTAATTTTACCGTAGTAAAATCACTTTCAACACAGGAAATAATTTAGTAAACAATTTTTATTAAATTATTTCAATTTAAAAATAAAAAACCCCATGAGAATAATTGAATAAATTATTATTTGTTTAATTTTCTCTATAAATAATTATTGAATCATTATTTGATAAGTATTTCTCAACAATTCTGACTAAATCATCTGGGAATAATTAAATAAATCACCATTTATTTATTATTCCTTAATTTTATTTTTGGAATAATTGTTAAATCACTCTTTAATAATTATTTTGAATTCACACTTTTATTAATCCTCACAAAGTGATTAACAAATCATTTTTTTGTTAATTACTTCAACTATTTTCTAAATAAAGATATTTGACCACTTTGAATATATTTTTCTTCTCCAAAAAATATAATAAAGTATTCCTAATGGTTATATTTTGATTTGGTCAATAATATTTTATTATTTTTCAATTTTGTAATATCCCTCATGAAAATTCCATGTAATAAAGTTAATAAAGAAAAAATAATATGAAGGTCATGGGACACTTATTCTAAGTTGAATGGTGGGCAAAACATCCTAGTACGATATCACTTCATTTTATTAATGGCTAAGTAAATTGACAAAGGCAATGACAAAGGCTTTGGAAAGGCAAAGTGACATTTATTGGCATTTATTTATGAAAATAATGGAAATTAGGAGAAAAGGAAGATAAAAGGTCACAAGTTGCATGTGAGGAGAAAATTGAAGGAAAATAATGGAAATTTGAAGAAAATAGAGGCCTCATTGATAAAAAAGCTTCTAATGATTAGTTGGTAGCTTTTGTCAGTTTAGTTTTGGAGTTCTCATTCCATTCTCTCTCTCTCTCATACTCTTGGATACTTAGAGTTTTCTTGGAGCACTCTTGGAGGAGTATGTCATACTTGAGATTTGGAGCAAGAAGGCGAAGGAAGAGCAAGAAAGCGCAAGAATATATCATGATCAGTATCTAAAATGGGTTTTGTTTGTAGGTATTGAGTTGCATGTATGATTTCCTTACTAGTTTTGGCATGCATGGCATATGCATGTGGTTTGTTGGTCATGATCTATCATTGGCATGGAGGATTGCCTGGATTGACAGTGATTTTTCCTAGCCTTTCCATTTCTTGGATAGACATGGTTTTGTGGGTTGTGCTTTTTCTTTATGGTTGGTTCTCGCATTCCTTTGGTTGTGGGTTGAGTTATTAGTTCTTAGAAGCCTTGGGTGGAAAAACACTATGGAAGCCCTGTAACAACTTGGATTGAGTTACTGGTCTTGGAAGCCTTGGTTGGAAAAATGCTCTAAAAGCCCTTGGTGGGGTGAGTTACTGGTCTTAGAAGCCTTGGTTGGACAAATACTCTAGAAGCCCAATGACGACTATGGGTTGAGTTACTAGTCCTGGAAGCCCTGGTTTGAAAAAATGCTCTGGAGCCCTAGACAACTTGGGTAGAGACCAATCTAGTGATGGTTAGTGATGTCCGACTCTGAGGTGGAATCACTGGTTAAGGGTTGAGGTGGTTTGGCCTCTAGAAGCCTTGATTTGGTTTTGGTTGGTTTATTCCATGAGATCCCACATTCATACTTGGAATATGGCACGAGGGTGACTGGATGAAAGAGAGATTTGGTTCAACCTAGTCTATGGTTGGGTGGTACGTGGAAGTCCCATACCTGGTTTCATTTTGCACATGTTAATAAGAGCTCTTTCCTTTTGTAATTGATGGGTAAATGTACTTTCTATGATGTGATCTTGATGGTTGTTTTATCATTGTTATTATGCTGGTTATGAGCATATTTTATGACAGTAATGATATTTGGCTCTCATCACATGTTGATTGGTAAATGAATGAACAATGGATATATGACCTAATAGATGATATTGTAGCTAATGTGATAAGGTATAAATGCTTCCTAGCGATTCTCAGTTAAGTATGGACCCCTATGCTCAAATATGTTGTTATGACTTGTAGATTACATGTTCATGATCTATTTGACAAAATGTTTGTCATGGTTGGGCTTGGTTTGATCAAGTTTTGTGTTATAGGATTTTTCTTGGTGTCATTTATTATATCGAAAGGTCTTATCAAGTTCCGGGCAGTGGTTTGGAGACTAGCCCTAAAAAGGTGGCTTAAATATTGTAGCCTCTGGCACATCACTAGTTGAAAGAGACTGCAGCCTCTCCCTTGCAGGCATTGTGGGAGCGACTAGAGGGTCCTAGTCTCATGCATGCCCATGTCGTGGGAGTGAATGGGGGTTTAACTCATTGTAAGGTTAGTTAACTCAGGGGTTGGGCATTTGGAGTGGTGGATTAGCTCATGGGGTCTTATCGCAATTTGGGGAGGTTTCTAAATTATTGGTTCATCAGTTTCACTTCCTTAACTACACTTAGGGAGTTGAATCATATCATAGTAACTCTTCGTCACATATTACCCTGATGGACCAGTAAGCTTGGGTAAGTGTGGGAGGAGGGTGTTATAGAGTGGTATCAAAGCATATTTCATTCTCTTTGAGTGATGTCTTATTTCCATTCTCTTTGGGTGATATCTAATACCACAGAGTCGTATCGGAGCATGGTTCAACACTTGGAATGGATGGGAAGAATGTGTTTGTCATGCATGCATGTAGGTTCTATATATGGTTGTTATGTATGCATGGTAGTGGTCATTTTTATATTTTTGTTTCCATGTAGAAGTTTATGGTGTTGTTGTTGGTGTGTGTTTGTTATGAATGCATGTCAGTTGTATATGCATTTGTTATGCATGTCAGTGTCTATATGTTGTTATGCATGCATTGTCATGGTTAGGATTATGCATGTATAGTAGGTTAGACATGCATTGTGAGGTCATTGTATGTAGTTTGTGTCATTATAATGTTGTAGGTCGTTATGATGCTAATGTGTTGGTTGAGATAGAGCAGGAGGATAAGATAATCAAAGTGAGGTTGCGACACTAGAATTTGGAGTAACAACAGATCGTCATATAGGTTTGTATCTTTGGCATGTAGGTATGTGGTTAATGGTTGTTATAAGAGCTACGATTACTTATATGGTTGTAATTATATTGTTATTTTGGTTACATGTATGATAAATTCTAGTTGGTTAATGTAGTCATATGCACATGCGTCATGAATGATAGTAACTTGTTATATGCAATGTGGTCATTGTACTTAGGATCTTGATGTTATATGTATCATGATAATTTGGATTGGCCTATGCAGATGATTATGGTTATGAAATTTAGGTATGAGTCAACCTATTTGTGATAGTGTGTTGTACTAATCCAGAATGACAGTGTATATGTGATTGTTATGCATGAATGACAATTGTTTATGAGTTTATGATGTGAACATATTAGCTAGTTATTGTTATGGATATATCATGATCTTATTTATGTTTGAGTTGATATGTTGTGAAGTTATATCTTGCTAATCTAGATTGATTGTGAAGACAAGATAGCCTCCCCTAATATATATTAAGGTATGAGTTTTCTTATGTCGTCTATTTTGTGTTTAAATGTTTGATTATGTCATTTATTCGGTGTTTGAGTGTTTGGTGTTTATTGTGTCGTCTATCTGTTGTTTGAATGTCCAATTAATTGCATGATATGAGTATGTGTCTATAAGATTTCTTGAATAAATGATCTTGTTTTAAGATGGTTGTACTAATACATATGTGTTGAGACAATTGATATGTACTTGAGTGTAAGTAGGTGATAGTTGTAGCATTATGTATTATTACTGATGTATGTGAGTTGATTGTTGAGTATGACACGATTATTAAACTTGGTAAAGGTTGATTTCAAATTCATAGATATGATGCCTTAATTTGTGGAACATGTGATTGGCATGTGTAAATAGTTGCAGGGTAACATGCTTGGTATTAGCGTGAAAAGGTAACGGTGGATTTGTCTATATAGCTAACAGTTGGGTGATGTGACAATACATAGTAAGACTCAATTGCAATAAGGTAAAAAGGTAAAAGGAAGGAATTGGGTGAGAACTCATTTGGGCTATGTTTGGAACCAAAATTCCAAAGGAAGGAATGCTTTGCATACATGAAGTCTTCTTAACCCCAATTTTCCTGAAATTATGTGGATATGTGCTATATTCATGGACATGTATTTGACATGTATAATAGCTGGTGTCTAGTTATAGCTAGAACTGTCAAGAGAATTGGAGTCCCTTGAGAGATGGCACAAATGAGTTCAACTACAAGGCAATGTGCTTGGCACAAGAGGGTAATGTAATTGGTATATTCTTATATTTATTTATGTGTTGGCAGTCATGTGTGTATGACAGTATGATGCAGGGGATTGCATGGAAAAAGACTGCCATGAAATCTTGAAGAAGACTTGAGTTGAATTTCCCTTGGATGCATTTGAAACACATGGGGTTGAGTCATGGTGTTTGTTGGGAGTTTTTTGCCTTCGGTATTTTGTGATTTGTTTGAGATTGATTTATGGGTTTGATTGCGTTTTGTTTGAGCTTGATTTATGGGTTTTGATTGTGTTTGGTGCAAGGCCTTGCCACTTTGTTTGTGGTATCATATTTCTATTGGTCTTTCATGTTTTTCTTCTCGTTTGTTTCTTGTTTTTTCCACTTATGTTTGGAGGTCTTGGGAATTGGTTTGGGGAAATCAGAAAGTTAATGGAACCCGGGAGGAGCTGTGTGATATCAAACAAGTAATGTGAGACCTAGATGAAACATAGTGCATGTGTATGGGAAGTTGAAGGTAATAATATGAAAACCAGTTGATTTGGCTGGTTCCATTGAGATAAATGGACAGTGGCAGGATAGTCATGAGTAAGGTAACATGAAAGGTAAAGTAAATGGGCTTAAGGTGATAGATGCCTTGACTATGTTGGGAAATGTTATTCTCAATGTTGTGCATGCTATGCATAGATAAAGGTAGTTCTCTTAACCTTGACCTTATGTTATTTGGTAATTATGTTGTGATAATGATTATGTTGAAGTTTATATATGTATACATGTATGTATGTATGTCATTATCTGACAGGGTCGTCAGAAATCGTGATTGTTTTATGCTAATGCTTATATATATGTATGTATGTATGTATCTATGTCACTGTCTGACAAGGGTTTTAGGGATCATTCTATGGAGGAATGATTGCTTATGCAGGTGAATGGCATGAAAGACGTTCCTGATCTTATGGGGAATCAAGTGGGAAGAGAAGCCTCGACAAATGTATGAGGTCAGTATCATGTGGATATGAATTGATATTATATGTTTATACTATGTCTATGTTTACTTTATGGATAGGTAATACTGAGAAATACATTAGAAGGATGAAAACAATGTGATTCACGACATGCTAGGATGTGCATGGATGGTGGAGAGGCACTGGAAGCAAGGTTTCTTGATAGAGAAAGTGTGATTTGGATGTGTAGTACTACTATTGTGTATCTTTTGTAAATGGTATAACTATGGTGTTATGTGCATGTTTCATATATAGTGTTGTGTTCCTATTGCACATCTTGTACTGTGCAGATGATGGATATGTGATATTGTGTGACTATTATGCTATGCACATGTTGAATATGCGGTGTTGTGTACATATGGTGCTATGTACATATTGTATATGCGGTGTTGTGTACATATGGTGTTATGTACATAGTTTATATGCAATGATATGTACATATGGTTTTTTTTGCATGTTGTACACGTGGTGTTATGTACATATGGCGTTGTGTGAATGATTGTACATGTGGTGCTATGTGCATGATGTTCTATGTGCATGTGGTTCTATGTACATGTTGTACAAGTGGTGCTATGTGTAGGTAGTGTTGTGTACATGTTGTGCATGTGGTTCTATGTACATGTGATGTGATGTACATGTCATGCATGTGGTGTTGTGTACATGTGACGTTGTGTACATGTTGTACAACTGGTGTGGTGTACATGTGGCATTGTGTACACATTGTGTAGGTGGTGTCATGTACATGTGATGTTGTGTATAGGTGGTACTATTTACAGGTTGTACATACAGTACTAGTGTACATGTGGTATTATGTGCATTTCGTACATGTTGTGTTGCACTGTGTAGTTGTGGTATCATGACGTGTATTAATTATGTTGTAATCTATGTAGTACATGTACTCTATTGTGTTGTACATTAGGTATAGATATATGTATTTTGTTGTACATCGGGTATAGATATATGTGTTGTGTTGTACATCGGGTGTAGGTGTATGTATTGTGTGGTGTCGTATGCTCTGTGTAGGTTTATGTGTTGTGTTGTATATAAGGTGTAGGTGCATGTATTGTATGACGTGTGTGGTTGTATGTGTGTGATGCACACTATGTGTATATGTAGTAGTTGAAGAGAAGGCACTGGGTGTTTGGAAGGTGTGGAAACCGATCAGGTGTGCGTACAAAAAGGACATAAGATAAAGTTAGAAGCTAAGGATCGATTAAATGATAAGTATTAATATTTTATTTTAGTTTTTATTATACATATGATCTATGATTCTGATTTATGATGGTTACATGTGATCTATGATTGTGGTTTATGATGATTGTATGCGATTCATGATTTCTATCTATGATGGTTGTGTTTTGAGCTAACCAGATGTGATGTGTTTATATATCATGATTGGATCAAACAATTAGTTTGACTTGTTGTGACAGGAAGTAAACAAAGCTGCAGGTGTACCTCATTGACAAGCTACCAATGAGGTATGATGTGAATTTATTTCAATTCATTTTAAGTCTAATGGAAATTATGTGCTTGGTATAGGAAAGCATGAAATTCCCGGTTGGGTGGTTGAAATTGACTACAAGAATTAGCAACGCCAGTGAAAGGAATTGGAACATGCAATAGTATGTTGGTAAAGCACTTCCAGAGTAGGGCCATTGTGGGAAATTGGTACCCAATAGTGTCCATTGATTTCTATGAGCATGCTATGACCAGTATGATGGTTTTGAGGCAGGGATATGCCTTGGATTTTGGACCTTCCAATGCGAGGAAACCTTGCCAAGGGATGGAATTCCCAGAATGGAGATGCCTGCATAACTTGGAAGGTGTGTGATTGCATGGAAGAGGGTGAACGGATTTCTCGAGGGACTGTGTAGCAGAGAAGGGAAGGTCGGGGATGGATTTGTTTTGTCATTAGCATTTCGAATGGAATCAAATGCACATTGGGAGTGTGACTTGGAACAATGAGCTAATAACTATTCAGTGAGAGGACAAGTGGCATAGGATTGTAGCGTTGGATGTTGGATGTAGATTTTACTTTGGAAGTGGATTATGGACTTCCTGGGGAGGAGGTCAATCCCGATACTACTTTTAAGGGTGGAGGTGTGAGCCTCTGGATCTCCTTGTTGCTGATGTGGGCATCGTATCATTTTATTTGTTGGTCAAGAAAATATGCATGTGTATATTATTGTAAATATTGTATCGAGCTGGATTTATAAAAATCCATAGACAATATGGTTAATTGATGGTTGAGAAAATGTAGTTGTTATTTCTAAATACCGTAATGAGTTGTGTTATAAAGCTCGAGTAAGCTACATTTTTGTCATTTTTACAGTAGGTGGGCATTGTAAATACTGCAATAAGATGGGTTATAAAGCTCTAGAGGCAGTATGTTTTGTTTTCAATAGTTTGCTGGTTTATAGGTGTCATTGAACACCGAGGATGGTGTTCCCCCAAGGGGGAGGATTATGTAACATCCTTGGTGAAAATTCCATGTAATAAAGTTAATAAAGGAAAAATAATACCAAGGTCATGGGACAATGATTCCAAGTTGAATGGTGAGAAAAACATCATAGTGGGGTGTCACTTTGGTTTATTAATGGCTAAGGAAATTGGCAAAGGCAATGGCAAAGTGGAATTTATTGGCATTTATTTATGAAAATAATGGAAATTAGTAAAAAAGGAAGGTGAAAGGTCACAATTTACATGTGAGGAGGAAATTGAAGGAAAATAATGGAAAATTGAAGAAAACAAAGGCCGCGTTTATAAAAAGGCTTCTAAGGATCAGTTGGTAGCTTTTGTTAGTTTAGAATTTTATGAGTTTAGTTTTGGAGCTCTCATTATATTCTCTCTCTCTCTCTTACTCTTGCATACTTAGATTTTTCTTGGAGCACTCTTCGAGGAGTGTGGCATGCTTGGGATTTGGAGAAACAAGGCAAAGGAAGAGTAGGAAAACACAAGAGGACATTAGGATTAGTAGCTACAAAGGGTTTTTCTTGCAGGTATCGAGTTGCATGTGTGATTTCCTTACTAGTTTTGGCATGAATGGCATATGCATGTGGTTTCTTGGTCATTATATGCCATTCGAATGGACAATTTCCTGGATTGACAATGGTTTTTCCTAGCCTTGTTGTTTCCTACATAGACATGGTGTTTTGGGTTGTAAATTTTCTTTTTGGTTGGTTTTCATATTCCTTTGGCTATGGGTTGAGTTATTAGTTCCTGGAAGCCCTTGACAACTTGGGTAGAGACCAATCTGGTGATGGTTAGTGATGTTCGACCGTGAGGTGGAATCAATGGTTGAGGTTTGAGGTGGTTTGGCCTCTGGAATCCCTAGTTTGGTTTTGGTTGGTTTATTCCATGAGATCTCACATTCATGTTTGGAATATGGCATGAGTGTGATTGGATGAAATAGATATTTGGTTCATCATAGTCTATGATCGGGTGGTACGTGGAAGTCTCAGACCTGGTTTCATTTTTCATATGTTAATAAGAGCTCTTTCCTCTTATAATTCATGGGTAAATGTAATTGCTATTATGCGATCTCGATGGTTGTTTTATCATTGTTGTTGTGCCGGTTATATGTTGGTTATGAACATATTTTATGATAGTAATGATGTTAGGCTCTCGTCACATTTTGATTATTAAATGAATGAACAATGGGTATAGAGGATATTGCAACTAATGTGACAAGCCATCAGTTCTTCTTAGGGATTCTCAAATAAGTATGAGATGCTTATGCTCAGATCTGTTGTTATGACCTGTAGATTACTTGTTCATGATCTATTTGACGAAATTCTTGTCATGCTTGGGCTTGCTTAGGTTAAGTCCTTGATCAAGTTTTATGTTATATAATTTTTCTTGGCATCATTTATTATCTTGGAAAGTCCCATCAAGTTCTGCGCAATGGTTTGGAGACTAGCCCTAAAAAAGTGGCTTAAATCTTGGAGTCTCTTGCATAGAACTAGCTGAAAAAGACTACGGTGTCTCCCTTATAGGCATTCTGGGAGAAACTGGAGGGTCCCAATCACATGCATGCCCATGTCATTGGATCGACTTGGGGTAGAATTCATGAAAGGCTAGGTTAAGTCAGGGGTTGGGCACCTGGATTGGTGGATTTTCTCTTGGGGTCCTGTAGCACTTGAGGGAGGTTTGTAAAGTGTTGGTTTGCCAGTTCAAGTTTTTTAACTGCACTTAGGGAGTTGAATCATATCATAGTAACTCTTCATCACATATTTACCCCAGTGGACCGGTAATCTTGGGTAAGTGTGGGAGGAGGGCGTTACAAATTCCTAATTTAGCCCAATACTTTGTTATAAATAAGAGTGTTTTCCATTCATTCTTCACCAAGATCATTATCATTGTCACCACTATCGTCTTCCCACATTTGATCTCCCACTTGAGTTCCATCTTGATTTTGGGTTTTTTTTTTGCATATTGAGAGAGATAAATAGATTGATGAAGAATAAGGACATCAAAGGGCCCATCCCACAGAGGGGGATTTTGGAGACCCATGTTTTAAACCCTATTCACCAGGTGGTTTCTAATAAATTTTTTACTCATTCAAAGCTTCTATTGGGCTATTACATTGGTTATTTCTTGTTGTTCTATGTTTTGGGCTGCATATGATATTTTTATTGTAGGGTTTTCTTATTTTGTCATTGCATATTTGAAGCGTAAACAACCATATCTTGTTGTTAGGGTCACTTGTCACCAATGACTTAAGTGAAGCATTATTGTTACACATACTAAGAATTTTCATACTAACAAATGACGACTCCAACAATGTAGTAATTTATATCCTTGGTGACTGTCGCTTCATTGTTCTTCAATGTTTTCCCAACTATTTTTAGATCCAATTTGGTTTCTGAAAAATCTATTGGTTTATGTTGGTTTTTCATAGGTCATAGGTACCAACCGAGAAGGAGACGATTAAATATGGTTGAAATTTTCCAAGCAGAGTTGGGGGAGAAAAACACACTTTTTGGCCCATTTTCTGCATTCCAACGCACGTTTCATGTTAGAATCTGCTTTCTGTCATTTTTTTGTTTTGTTTTGTTTTTGTTTTTGTTTGTTTGTTTGTTTTCGTTTGTTTTGTTTTTGTTTGTTTTTGTTTTGTTTTGTTTTGTTTTTGTCTTGTTTTGTTTTTGTTTTTGTTTTGTTTTTGTTTTTTCCTGTTTTGTTTTGTTTTTTTTTTGTTTTTGTATTTTTTTTTCCAGATTTGCTGAATGTGTTGGGTGTGTACTGGGAATGTTTTCTATTCTTTCCTAAGCCACCACCCCTAGGCCTAGATTCTCTTAGTAATTTCTCATTGAGGAAGCAAAAGTACCTAGAGGTTTTAGAGTACACCTCCATCATTTAGGAAGAGATTTGCTGAGTTGAGGAGTCTAGGGTACAACAATTTCAGCCTTTGATTTCTACGTTTTTTTCCATTTTACAACTCTTTTGGATAGGTTTCTTCATCATTTTAATCCCTTTAGAGTTTAGTGTTTCCTTCCCCCTTAGGATACCCTCGAGTGTCCTAGGTTTTTGGAGCTTCTTTCCTATCCTTTGAATCATTTTTCACCTTTGATTTTTGTTGTTTGTTTGCACCATTTACAACAGATTAGTGCCTTTAGATCACAATCCCTTATACATTAGATCCTTTGGCCATTTATGTGTATTTGAGTAGCTTTTTTCCACCTTTCTTTTAGCTGTTTGTTTTCCTTCTTGGGTGGGGGTTTGTATGCTTGGATTTGTTGTTCACTTTACTGTCCATTTTCAACAATATTTACAGTTATTCAACACTTTATTTTCAGAAGCACATGGCATCATAAAACATGCTCAATTAACTCATCCACTTGACACAACATTTTCACACACACACACCCTAATTGAACGTGAGATTCATTAACATCACCAATCGAAGACTTGAAACACTACACCTTAATAATTCAACACACATAGATTAAGCTCACTTAGGTAGTTAGGTGTAGGATCAATGGGATAGGCTTCCAGTAAAACCCATTGATCACTTACATTTAGACATAGAAGTTGACATATTACGGAGCTCAAAATCCTTTACCATCCCACGGTACAAAGCTAGAGTGCATTAGAAACCCTATTCAGAGGGGGTTAGGCTATCTCATCATGTGAGTAGTTCTCCTCAGGGCTACCCAACCCGTGGCAGGGAATCCCATGTGTTGGCTGATCAATTAGAAGCTCAAGACTCGATGACCCCCATGGGACGAAGGTAACCATAGTGACCAATCATAGGAAAACACCCTATAGGACTGGTTGTGGGAAACAATTGGTTCTCTAGCCACCTTTCTCTAGACAACTCTACTTGTGGGGATCAAATTCCATTAAGTGAGAAGTATTTTGAAAGGGCATCTAAAACAATAGATCTAGGACGTGTTTGAAGATTTAGATAACTTATAGGCTAGAGGTCATCTTTATTTGATAGGGCGCGTTTCCTTTAATTATAGGAGCATATTAATATAGTTAGTTTACACTTTGCACCACTGCTCTAGGTGTTTTCTTGCTGTTTATCGCTCTTTTTATCCTATCATCCCTTTTAGTCTATTGAGTCATCTTTGTCTTGACATCATTGCACCCCCTAGGTGTTTATCATAGAGACTTCATGACCTTCATCCCCAGTTTCCTTTAGGACATCTTCCATAGTTGTTCACCTGGCGGACGGAGAGTGGAGTGTTGAAGTTGGTAGCAATGAGTTTTCCATCGTTCATAATAATTAACAAAATTAAAAATCAGCCATGGTAGTGAAAGTTAAAGAGGATCTATGTTGACCTGTTTCCAAGGTCGTACTTGCGTTCAAACCTAAAAAGTTGTGTTATTTATTCTACATTATCATTCCACTCCTGAAAAATACGTGGAGGCCTACGAAGATACCGACGACACTATAATATTATCAAAGGTTACTCCAAAAGAAGTATTGAATTATTTAGTCTCATTTCCTACAGAAACAAAATTCCTCTAAATTGGATTTATTGGACAAACTACTTGAGCATCATGCCCAACTTAGTGATTACTCTTCAGTAAACAAAAAATCTTCACTACCCAGGGGGGAGACTATAGTAGTGTTGTAGGTAGGGAAATATTTTCAAGGACAGGGCAATTAGTGAAGGGATTACATTTTTGTGGCAATGCTTATTTTTCCAATGTTCAAAAAGGTGGAAAACTCCTCATTGATCACATGGAAGGTAACTATGAGTCGCAGCATGTAATGAAAAGTGAAGAGATAAATAAAAAATTCATGAGAATAATTAAAAAGCAAGTTAATGTAATCCAAGGAGACTCTGTTTTCAACCAAGGATGGGACCATGAGTAGTAGATGCATAAATGAATCTTAACAGAAAATTCATGTGACGCAGGAGGTCAATTGAACAACATTTGAATAATAATTGAAAAGAAATTGGTCCCACGTTGACTTTCCCTTTTGGCACAGGCGCTTCACTCTACGCCGTTGATCAAAGCGTGCTAGATCCAATGGTTCACAATGATATTGGCTAGAGAACTTGCGCGACACTTAACCTCTCTTATGGAGCTGATATGGTTTATAAACACTTGGTCTATAAGAGTTCGGGCCCGGATTTGAGATTATCGTATGATCATCTTAAAACCCGATATCCATTGGATAACGAAGTCCATCAAATCCTACAACTAGCGGTTCTTCAACTAACACATGGGTTAAAAACAGGCCTAACCCTGCTGTTGACTGTGACCCAAAAGTTTGAATTTGCGATCGACGGCTAAGATCGATTGCGGGTCTTCAACCACGATCAAGCCTTTCTGTGCTCTTCTACCCCCACCATTAATACTAATGACCGCGATTAACACATAAACACTGAGATTTACAATTAAAGTGTGAAAATAGGGAAAATACCCGATTTAGTTTCAGAATGCAAATACACAGAGGTAAACGAGAGTTTTCACCAGGATTAACACACAGATGCACACTAAATCAAATTCCTTCAATATAATAATAGTTACAGAGTCTTGGCCCTCTCGGCTCAATTACAACAATTTAACAGACCTCTGTTTCAATCTCAAAACCCTCTCTATCACTCAACTCTCGCCTCTCACTCAAATCTCAATCATCTCAGCTAATCCCTTTCCATTACATTTTTTTCCTCTTTTATGAGTCAAATCCTATTCTAACTACACTAACAACTCGATCTCTATTTTGATCAATCTAACAATCAAATCTCTGTTTTTAAGCTCTATTACACACCTATTCTAACAACTTATCCCTTAGTCTAAAATAAGACAATTTCCTAACTATTACAATAATGACGTAAAGGTCATTTTTGAGAGGTCCAACCCTCTCTACCAAAACTGAAATTTGAGCACTCAGGTCAGTGAACTTCACTCATTTAGCCACAACATGTGAACAAACCATCACATTGCTGGCTAAGTCCAGATGCTCCTTTATCATCATGTTACACACAAAGAGGTCCATGGTTCCATTAGAAAAACTTTCTTGGATGGAATCACCAATTTTGTCATTCACTATGACTAATTCACCGTCTCCCACTGTTGGATTCTCTGACTGTCAGATTCTATACCTCTTAAATGCTGGAAAATATTCTATTCAATGGTCAATATTCATTGTGCAGAAGTTCAAATAATTGTGGAAACTTCCACACAACATTAATTTAACATTAAATTATTACTATTGTTTATTCTAAAGTTAATTGTGCGGAATTTCAACATGTGGAGGTTCATTATGCGGAAGTTTAGTGTGCAAAGATTCATTGTGCAAAAGTCCTTGGTGCAATGAACTTTTGCACAACACTAATCAACCCGATTCACATATCAAACTTTTGGCATTACTTATTGGAGACATTATGTCCATGTGGATGCCCTAATCTGGAGCTGTCCCCAATGAAAATGGTTCAAAAGAGTGCGGAGGTTTCATTGTGCAGAGTGTGGAGTTTCCTCCACACAATGAAATATGTTGAATATTAAAAAACAAAACTAATAAAATCATTAAAAAAAGCATTAATTAATAAAAAATATTAACAACTCAACAAATGGATTGTGATAACTTAAACGATGTTTTCAATTAGTGAAATCATTACGAGTCATCATCAAATGACTAACACTAATGACATCTATGACACTAACAGTTTTTAGATTAATACAAAGACAATGTAAATGTGTTAGAAAACCTGCACAGATAAATCTAGCTAGTAAAGGTTGAACACATAGCTTTGTAGAGAAAAAACACTAAAAGAAAATAGAAAGAACAAAAAGAATGATTCATTTAGAAAATAGGTTACAATGCTCATGATATAGCATTACTGGGTGAAGATCCCAAGGTAATGCACCATAGTGGTGATCAATGAGAGGACTCAACACCTACAACAAGTTCTGGAGAGAACTAACGAGTTGCAGAGTGAAAGGAGGGGCAAACCAGGGAGTAAATCATGCAGAAGAACTAGCCAGTTGTGGAGTGAAAGGAGGAGCAAATCAGGGAGTAAATCATGCAAAAGAACTAGCCAATTGCGGAGTGAAAGGAGGAGAAAATCAAGGATTAAATCATGCAGAAAGGATCTTGCATGTAGTCCCATCCTCTAACTAACTGTCCGCATGTGCAGGTAATGAAGGTCCTAGGTGTGTAGTATCTCCAACACCCCCCTGAACACCACTATGGGGAAAAATAGAAAATGGGCCCTGGAAACTAAGGCCAAAGGTCACTGTGATACAGGAAAGTGTTCCCTCTGCAGACAGAGGCAACCCCTCTAGCCCTAGAGTGGGTCTAGTCACAAACAAGGACAAATCAACAATAGCTTTCCCTAAATAGTTCAAGTTGGAGGTCTACCTCAATCGGTAGTCAATGGAGTTCCGTTGCGCTGCTCCAGCTTCTGCTTCCTTCTCCTAAGGAGTAATCAACCTGAAGCAATGCAAAGCAAATACAACAAAGCACGTAACTGGAACAACAATGATCTATTTACCCACAAAGTCAAGAAGTCATGAGCTGTCTAGTACGTTACATACAAGACATAGGAAAACATCATTGATTGCATTAATTATGAAATAGAGTAAGCTTACAACCAAGGTCTTGACGTCACAAGCCTTCTCAGAAGGATCCAGCCAGCATGTTCTTCAAGCATTCACTCTTGAAAATGGATCTCCCAATACACAAGTATCTCTCACTCACAAGTTTTACACAAGATCAAAGGCACTTCACAACCTTCCTCAAGCTCTCAACACCCACACTTGTCACACACACACAAGCTATCTAACAAGCTCACAAGTACTAACAGCACTATCAGCAACCACTCCAAAGACTAAGAATTCCCAAACTAGTAGCACATAGCAATGGTGGGAGTTTAAATAGGGGAAGGAGTCTCCATGAAAGGTGGGAGGATGAGCTTATCTCCAAGGAAGGTAGCACAAATGATGGAACAACCATGCCAGAGAAAGGAGGGCGACATAAACTAGGCCAACAACCAGGTCTGGAGTCATCTGGAAGGCCGACTGTTGGAACAAATTCGCCTAATCTGGATCATCGCGGGCACATAACTGGTCTTCCGCACTGACATTGCTATTGCATAACGGAGATAGTCAGGTCATCGTGGGAAAATACAAGTGACAGTTGCGCTGGCACATGAAATTCAACCATCGCGGGAATCACGTGTACTTCCGCGATGGCAGCGCTTCCGGACTGTTTTGAAGCACCCTTCAGTGCGTTTATTTGGCCAATAGACGCGATGAGGCAGAAACCTTTGGAAAAATGGGTCATTTGGCAGCATCAGAGAGTATGAGCATCAATGATTTTGGACTCATGACACAATAGGAAGACTGGAATGAAGGCAGTGACAAATTACTGTGTAATAGATGCCCCCTAAAGTATGAAGCCTGAGAGAGAGGGAGGGGTGAAATGCTTTACGAAACTGACTGAACTGGAACACCATCTGGAAGAACCTGCACGCAAGTACAACTGATATCTCTGATAATGAAGTACATGTAGTCTAGGCATGGGCGCAGCCATCCAAAAGACATACGAAATAGGTCTGTGGTATGGACGCAGCCATCCAGCTAATGAGACCATGATGATGATAAAGGTATGGTCACAGCCATCCATGAATGAGTCATGTAATCATAAAACAATCTACGTAGCCTGAACATGTGTAATCTGAGTTCGGGGTCTTGAACCCATCCGATCATAGTACAAATTCCAACATGCGAATAGATGTGTTGAGGTCAAGCATGATAGAACATCGCCTGATTACCGGTCAATGATGAAAACTGTTACTAAGCGTGAGAGAAACCACCAATAATGCCAATGGCTCTCAAGGTATTGTCTGGCACAATCCACGAAGTGTGAAGAAGGAGCTGAAGTCGAACACTCGTGGAATCACCCAATCGACGACCAATGATGAAAGTCGGTTGTCAGGTGCGAAGAACTTGCCATTGAGGCATGCAAGCTCTAAGGTACCAAAGGGGATCTCTAGATCAATCTCCTGGATAATGAGCTGAAGTCGACAGGAGATAACCCATTGCAGGAGGGCCATAATGTTTCCCCCATCAATGACACGAGATAAGGAACAAGAGGTAGACTGCGAAACAGAGTATCAGAGGAGAAGATGAAGGTGTAAACTGCAGAAGGATTATACTCTTGAACATGTCGACGACACGACTCCGGAGTGGGGTGGCATCATTCAGGCACCAAGGGATCAGAGGCTCGCTGGAGATGACTTGAATCGAATGGAATGAGGCTAGGATGATAACCCAAACCCACGGAAGGCCAAACGATGACGTATGGATGTCCCAACCTGACAAGAAGCAAAAGTGTCGATGTTCAAGAGTGACTGATTGCCATAGACAATCAATGATAAACCTGTTGTTGAGTCCAACCTAGTAATATTTTAACGAGCCCTAGGGAGGAGAAGCTCGAGTCTCGTCATGGTGATGAGTCCAATGTCGTCAAGGTTTAATGAGTTCGACATAGGTAAAACTCAGAGTCTTTTTCATGTTTAGAGAGTTTAAAAAAGACACGGAAAAGAAAACTCCAGGGGGGTCCTTTTTCTTAGAGTTGTGTCTCTCGAGCCTGAAAAAATATAAAACGATACTCGAAAGAACCGTCCGACCATTACGATGGAGGAGTACTTTTTGTAACTAGTGACTTTGACCCGAAAAAGTAGAAAAGCGGTCGGAATCACGTCGTTTCGTAACTGATAACGAGCTTGAAACGACAAAGGCATGGCAATCTTTTTGTGTTTAAACAGTCGGAAAAGAGCTTAAAGGCGACCGCCTCTTATTTCTTTTAACGAGTCAAGAGGGAAAACTCGGCAATCTTTTCGTCTTTAAACGGTCAGAAAAGAGCTAAAAGTAGACCTCCATTTTTATTTTCTTTAACGAGTCAAGAAAGGAAAAAAATACTCGGCAATCTTTTCATCTTTTACGAGTCAGAAAAGAGCTTAAAGGAGATCGTCCTAGAGGAATGAGTGGTATAAAGGGTGGCAATTGGTTCCGGCAATGGTGGAACTGCTCAAAACATGTAACGGTCAAGAGGCTGGCTAATAAAACCACTCATCGCTGCACTTCCTAAAGAAAGGATAAACAATCAAGTGAAAGCATATGATTGGCCAAAGAGATGGTGGCGATGGAATGAAACAACCAAGGTTCATCTAGCAGAATTTAGTGGATAAACGACAATCACAAGATGTAAATCGGCTATGGGTTCAATTTTACACAAGCTTGAACCATGGAGAACTCTGCTTGGATTTGGTTTCATGTTTTCACAAGCTTGAAACGAAAAAACTATGCTTGTTATAAGTTCTCATGCCCCTACCATAATGACGCAAATCGAGGTACATGCCCCCCAAGATTCATTGCATTCAACGAGGTGGATGGACTGAAGGTTCACTTTCGAGATCTTGGAAAGACTCGACTTGGATTTTACGAGATCTTAAGAAAAGACTCGATTTGGGAAGGGAGTTGTTTCATTTTTTAATGAGGTTGACACAGTGAAAAAGAACTATCCTCATAACCCTTGTTTCATTTTTAAATGAGGTTGACACAGGAACAAACTATCCTCGTGAAACCTTGTTTCATTTTTTAACGAGGTTGACACAAGATCAAAACTATCCTCAGACTCTTGCTCATGGGCCACACGTGAACATGGATCCGAAGAGGTCTTCAGGGATGGAAGAAACACAATCTGGGATGAATACATGTCATGATGCACCAATGACAGATTAGGTTCCAATGCCCCCAGTACATGATGTACTAGACCATCTACATGATCATCAGCAGAGGCGGAGATGGAATGGGTAGCCACATAATTGACCTGTGGCAAGGAAGGTACTGCTTGCGAGCAAGAATCAAGAGGGGATGACAGCTATGCAGGAGGCATCGAGGGACTAAAGAATGATAATTGATCGATGGTCACCATTCTTCCATCATGTGGAAAACAAACCACATGGAAAAGGGAAGAGACAAGGGCCCCCATGGCATAAATATAGTCACGACCAAGGAGAAGACTGAAATCTAAAGCACCTTGGACAACCATCACGTCGATACAGATGGTTTTGCCCCCCAAAGTAACAAGAAACTTTGGGAGGATCCCTAAAGGTTGGTTGGTTCCTCCGTCAAACGCCAACAGATTCTGTGTGACCGACACAAGCTGTGGGGAACCCAAAGCTTGCCAAGTAGTGGAAGGCATAAGACTGACATATGCACCCTCATCCAGGACAGTGCTAGATACGGCCTTATCATAGGCGTGTACTGTAATCTCAAAAGGCACATAGGATGGAAGACGAAAAGCAGTCAAATGACTCCAGTCGAAGGTGACGGCCAAACTACTTGGTGGGGGAATCGTATGATTGCCCCTGTGCCCCCCAGGACCCGGAGAAGGACTCCCCAGATCAGCTGGGATAGGAGAGTTGTTTTCGGACGCTGGAGAATCTAATGAGACGAGAAGAACATGAGAATGATGCTCTTCTGAAACAGAGTGATCAACAGGTGGTGAACCTAAGTTGACATTCTCTTCGACCAATGGTTGGTCTGGAACAGGCTTAGCACAGCCAGGCGCGGAAGAAGGGGACGGACAAGAGAAGAATCTAAGTCAATCTCTCTGTCAATGGAGGGAGAGTCTGAAGAAAGCCATTGATAACCAATGGGAATTTGGGGTGAAGAAGCTGTAAAACTTTCCAAAACGGCGGAAGCTTTATCCATGAGTGAACAAAGGTGAAGGGGATGGATGCCTTCACATAGCCTACAAGGGAATCGAATCTTCCCGTCCTTCTTACTATTGCCAGTTGCTAGGATAGCATCGCCTTGAGCTTCAGAGGATGATGAGGGACGAACCGGATCATGAGACCATACTTCTAGGATCCTTGGAATGCTAGGACAATCACGAAGAAGATGGTCACCCTTGCATAACTTACAAGGGAACTTAACCTTCCGTGGAGTAGTAGAAGGTGATTCAACCTGGGATGTACTCGAAGCAGTAGCTGCACAGGTGGCCTCGCATTTATCAGAATTCTTCTTCTTCGTCGTCTTCTTCTTCTTCTTCTTCTTAGGCTCCTGGTTACTTAATGTGAAACCTTCACCAGGTGAAGGAGGACAGGAGGAGGAGGAAACAGGGGAAGAAAGCGTAGGCTCAACCTTGGAATCAACATGTCATGGTTCAAATGAAGGAGACAGTGGAATAAGAGTCATGACACTCGGGACCACTGAGGTTGAAAATAGCCATACGGGCAAACCGATGGTTATCCCAGGCAACGACAATGTTGCCATATACGGAGCACCAACATTTCCAAAAGAAGGAAATGGACCAGGATTTCCGTCTGGGGGAAAGCATTTAGCCGGTAGACTCGGGGAACGTTGCCATCGAGAACGATAAATGACCCTACTCAACGCAAACAAGATCTAATCAGGTAAATGTGAATCGTGGCCGAATAAATTTTAAGACACAGGAACAAAACTTGACCTTTTCATTTTTAAAGAGTCGAGAAAAGGACAAAAGATGACTTTAGTCGCCTTCGAATATTTAATGAGCCTGAAGTGACAAGTGCTCAAATGGACCTTTTCTTTTAGGGAGTCTGAAAAGGAACGAAAGTGACTACTCTGGAGAACTAGGCAAAAGGTTTACCAGACAAATCCGTAAAACTACATATACACCTTGGCAGTCATATGAAAACCAAGGATTTTCCGTACGGCAGTCAATCTTCCCAAATGCTGTGTTTGGTGCATTACGGCTTGTAAGGCGGTAGACACGGCTTCCTATGGATAAATATTGATAACCAGTGGGGTCTCCCCATATACTCGACGGTATGTGGGAGCACAATTCTGTGCTAGACCACTATTGAGTCACAAAGGAGGAATCACCCAACCTTGAGTGGAAACAACAATGACTAGGTTTAACGACGCCAGAGCATGTCTCTAGCCTAGACCTCTAAATGTGTGCGTTATGTTCCAATGCGTTGTTAGATTTATTCAGTTCATTTTAAAGTTGATCTTGGATTATGTTTCATTTTTCAGGCCTTACCGTATGTATATAACAGAACCTAGGATGCAGCTAGAATGAATGAAATATCCTTTTTCTTCAATGAACACCTACATATGGGAGGGTATAGAGATCATTCCCAAACCAAGAAAACCAAGGCAACAAAATAGTCACTCAATGCAAGCAGACATCAAACGCTAAAGTGCACGGATACTATTAATGAGAGATTTAATCATTCGCTTTTCAATATGCAACTTGAAATGCAAATTCGCTTTCACTTTCGCATGATAAATGAAATGCAATCTTTTTTATTTTGATGCCTTTAATCTAAACGAAGCCAATAAGCAACAAACAAATGTGGAAAAACGGTTGGTCCAAACAATTGTAATCTATGTCCGGGTAGTGAAGAGAAATCGAATCAATGCCAAGATTGGTCCAATAACAATCACTAAACAATCAACTGAAAGTAAGCAAAGGGGAAGGCTCAATCAAACCAACAACAAGCAGCAAACGAATCTTTGCAAATAGGCAACCAAGCGAAATTGATCCAAAAGACTTGAAACAATGAAACTAGGTCACAAAGAAAAAAGACAAGATTCATTCAACAAAGCTCACAAGAGAGTGCCTCAACCTCTAAACAGTGAAAAACAAGTCATCAAACAAGTGAGAACAGCCACGGACTAGAAAGACTGACGGATTCAGGAGGTATAATTGAAAAATTCAACTCTACAGTGATCATTGCGGGCAATACACTAGCAATAAAGTGCTGATAAGGAACAATACACAACAACAAAGTGATGTCAACGCGGAAGTACACGACTTTTCTGCGATGGTCCGATTTACAAAACCGTCGTGACTGTTAAGTGTAATAACGCGATGAACAAGATACTACAAAAGGGGTGATGCGATGATAGTGCGACTGTTAAATTAAAAGTCACGATGATGTTCAAACAACAACAGGCGAACCAAAAACTCCCAAATAAAAAACAATCAATCTTTAAGAAAATAAGGACATTTCCCAGATCAGGCCAGGAAACTCAGAAAATAGGTAACTAATCCTAAAAATTTCAAAAGGGACCAAAACAAAAACCAAGACAAGAGTAAACAAGAAAAGAACAAAGGCCAACTCCCCAGCGGAGTCGCCAATTTGTGATACAGGAAAGTGTTCCCTCTGCGGACAGAGGAAACCCCTCTAGCCCTAGAGTGGGTCTAGTCACAAACAAGGACAAATCAACAATAGCTTTCCTTAAATAGTTCAAGTTGGAGGCCTACCTCAACCGGTGGTCGATGGAGTTCCGTTGCACTGATCCAGCTTCCGCTTCCTTCTCCTAATGAGTAATCAACCTGAAACAATGCAAAGGAAATACAACAAAGCACGTAACTGGAACAACAATGACCTATTTACCCACAAAGTCAAGAAGTCATGAGATATCTAGTACGTTACATACAAGACATAGGAAAACATCATTGATTGCATTAATTATGAAATAGAGTAAGCTTACAACCAAGGTCTTTACATCACAAGCCTTCTCAGAAGGATCGAGCCAGCATGTTCTTCAAGCATTCACTCTTGAAAATGGATCTCCCAATACACAAGTCTCTCTCACTCACAAGTTTTACACAAGATCAAAGGCACTTCACAACCTTCCTCAAGCTCTCAACACCCACACTTGTCACACACACACTAGCTATCTAACAAGCTCACAAGTACTAACAACACTATCAGCAACCACTCCAAAGACTAAGAATTCCCAAGCTAGCAACACATAGTAATGGTGGGAGTTTAAATAGGGGAAGGAGTCTCCAAGAAAGGTGGGAGGATGAGCTTATCTCCAAGGAAGGTAGCACAAATGACGGAACAACCATGCCAGAGAAAGGAGGGTGACATAAACTAGGCCAACAACCAGGTCTGGAGTCATCTGGAAGGCCGACTGTTGGAACAAATTCGCCCAATCTAGATCATCGCGGGCACATAACTGGTCTTCCGCGCTGAAATTGCTATTGCATAATGGAGATAGTCAGGTCATCACGGGAAACTACAAGTGACAGTTGCGCTGGCACATGAAATCCGACCATCGCGGGAATCATGTGTACTTCTGTGATGGCAGCGCTTCTGGACTGTTTTGGAGCGCCCTTCAGTGCATTTATTTGGCCAACAGACGCGATGAGGCAGAAACCTTTGGAAAAATGGGTCATTTGGCAGCATCAGAGATCATGAGAATGAATGATTTTGGACTCATGACACAGTAGAAAGACTGGAATGAAGGCAGTGACAAATTACTATGTAACAATCACCCAAAATACAGTGCAACTTGTACTAAAATTGAGGAAAGAGGGAAAACCTCGTGGGAAAGCCCCCCTCAAAATACAATGTAATCAAAAGAAAAGAGGAAGAAACGACAGTTGCTAAGAAACTGTGTCCATCACTCCAAGACGCTCGCGTAGAGAGTTAAACTTCTGCTCAGTGAATGTCTTGGTGAAGATGTTTGCAGTCTATTCTGCTAAAGGACATAACTGCAGATCAATGACCCGATCATGTAATAAGTCTCTGATGTAGTGCATATGGATCTCTATATGCTGCATCCGTTGTCGCTGTACTGGATCCCTGAAAAATTTGAGAGTGCTCTGGTTGTCACACCAGATGACAATGGGCTGGTGGAACTGGATGCACAACTCAATGAGGAAGTGTTGTAGCTACAAAGCCTGAATGGTGATGCTGACTACTCCTCTATACTCGGCCTCAGCTGAAGAGGGAGCAATAGCAGCCTGCTTCTTGCTTGATCAACAGATAGGGCTAGACCCTATACTGAGTGAATATCCGGAGGTGGACTTGCGATCAATGATGTCGCCTGCCCGATTAGAATCTATGAAGCCACGGAGATTCAATGTAGTTCCTGCTGCATAGTGAATCCCGAAGGTGATGGTGCCCTGCACATATTGGAGGATGCGCTTGGCGGCATTCCAGTGTAGCTCATGCGACTCCTGCATGGAAACTTCCCCTACTGCATATGAGAGATCTGGTCTAGAGTGGGTGAGGTACAATAAGCTCCCCACTAGCTGTCAATAGAGAGTACTATCAACTAATGGAGTGTCACCTCCATCCTCAAGGTGGACCCCAGATAGAAAAGGAGTCGGTGTTGCCTTGCAGTCAGTCATGTGAAATCTCTCGAGGAGATCCCGTGCATACTTAGCCTGAGAGATTTTGATGCCTATGGTATCCTGGCTGATCTCAAGACCAAGAAAGAAGTGTAATGGACCCATGTCCATCATCAAGAACCTATCACGTAAGGCCCTATTGATTGCAGCAATGGCTGAAGCTGAGTTGCCGGTGATTAGAAGATCATCCACATACAAAACTAAGATAAGAAGAGAATCATGTGTCCTGAGCATGTAAACATTTGGATCATACTTACATCTTTCAAAGTTTTGTGATAAGATAAAAGAATCCATCTTCACATACCAAGCTCTCGGGGCCTGATTAAGGCTGTAGAGAGATTTATTTAGTCTACAGACCAAAGATTAATCCTGAATGAAACCATGTGGTTTCTCTAATAGATCTCCTCAGATAGGTCTCCGTGAAGAAAGGCATTCTTCACATCCATTTGATGTACTTCCCACCCCTGGGCAGCCGCAATGGCAAGTGCAAGGCGTATGGAATCCATCTTTGTTACTGGAGCAGAGGTCTCGTCATAATCAATGCCATGCACTTGCTGGAAGCATTTGGCTACTAGCATGACTTTATGTCTGGTGATTTGCCTATCTGTAGCACTCTTGGTCCTATAGGCCCATTTGCATCGGACAAGTTTCCTTCCTGAAGGAAGGGGGACCAGATCCCCGGTCTGGTTCTCAAGGAGGGAGTTATACTCCTCCTCCATGGCGGACTCCCAAGAGGGATGCCCAACAGCCTCAGCATAAGACTATGGATCAGAAGACTGAACCAAATGACAATGCCACAATGGCTTTGGTTCAGTGGCAGTGATGACAAGAGGAGGCTCAACAAACTTTGAGCTAGTCCTCCACAGATTAGAATTATCCCCCAAGAGACCATTTCTAGCAGTTGGGTGGTCTTGTGCATATATCTCACTTAAGCTCCTTGTTATCTGATTTATGACAAAGGAAGTTGATTCACTACTAGAAGCCTGATCTGGGCTTGGATGTGGATCATCATATGTGTGCACTGGATTTGTATCTAAAGACTCTGTCTCTACATCTGCATGCTCTACCTTGGCATCTGCATGCTCTGTATTTGCATCTGAGTGTACTGAGTCATCATCTCAGACATGAGGTAGATAAAAGGTGTCTGCATGCGGGAATTGAGGTGCATGCGAGAGACTTTCCTCAAATTTGACACTTCATTCAATGATGAGCTTGCTCGTAGAGGAAATCAGGAGCCGATATCCCTTCACACCATCAGGTTATCCAACAAAGATGCACTTAATGTTATGTGGATCAAGAGCTTTCCTCTTTTCAGTGGGGATCCTAGCCCATGCTTGGGAGATGAAAAACACGGAAGTGGGTGACCTCTGGTTTAGTGCTGCTCCAAGCCTCAAAGGGGGTCTGATCCTTGACAGACCTATGAGGAGATCTGTTTTGGATGTAGTTAACACAATTAAGTGCTTCATTCCATAGCTTATGAGGTAAAGACTTAGCATGCAACATGCGGGAAGCCATCTCTTTGAGAGATCGGTTCTTTCTCTCAGCAACTCCGTTCTGCTGCGGAGTGTATGGAATTGTGTGCAACAACTGTATGTCAGACTCAAGGCAAAGGCTCTGAAGTGTTGTGTTAACATATTCCCCCCCATTGTCTGTACGAAGGGCTTAGATCTTTCTCTCTGACTGTGTCTCAACTAGTGCTTTGAAATCTTCAAAGTGCGCAAAAACTTCAGATTTGGCCCTGAGAAGATACACCCAAGTATACCGTGAGAAATCATCAATAAATGTAAGCACATACCTTGATTTTTTAATGGAAGGATGAGGAAAATGCCCCATGAGATCACTATGGATCAGATCTAGAGGAGAGGATGCTCTGTGAGTCTTGCTGGTGTCAAAATTTTCTCTAGGATGTTTGCCAAGGACACACCCTTCATAAACTCCTTTGGAGAAATTGATATTTGAAAAGCCTTACACCATCTCATGCTTGCTTAGCTTCTGCATATACCTATAATTTAAGTGTCCAAACCTCTCATGCCAAAGCCTACTACTATCATCAGCATGTGTAAGCAATAAGGAGGATCCAGATTCAATAAATTCAGAAAATGTATACAGTTTGGCTCCATTGTTTACCTCACCAGTTGCAATTTTGGATTTGCTATGTAGGTCATATATGTTCACTGCATCTGGAGTGAATTCCACTCTCTTTCCAGTGCCAGAGTGAGTGATCTGATAAACTAAAAGCAGGTTTACCGAAAGTTTTGGAACATGAAGCACATCTTCAAAGCTTCTGTGTAAAAGTTCCTGTTACACAGTAATTTGTCACTGTCTCCCTGTCAGTCACCCTACTGTGTCAGGAATTCACAATAATCAAGTTCATGCCTTCTGAACTGGCCAAAAACCCACTTTTCCAAAGTTTTCCTCATCAGTGCGTCTGTTTCTAAAATATCCGCGATGACTGGCGCTTCATAACAGACCGCGTGCGCTGCCAGCGCGGAAGCACACGACTTTTCCGCGCTGATCGAATTTCATGACCAGCGCAGCCTCTGTTTGTATTTACCTGCGCTGACATGGCCCTTTCCATTATGTCTTTGCGACGTCAGCGCGCCAGACCAGTTATGCGCCCGCGCTGATCCAGTTTTGGCGAATTTGTTCCAACAGCCAGCCTTCCAGATAACTCCAGACTTGGTTGTTGGCCTTGTGAGTATCGACTCCCTTCTATGGCATGTCTGTTCGACCCTTTGCAACTACTTCCCTTGAAGATAAGCTCATCCTTCCACCTTTTTAGGAGGCTCCTTCTCCTATATAAACTTCCACCATTACCATGAGCAGCTAGTTTGGAATAGCTTGGATTGTGCAGAGTTTATAGTGCTCAGATTGCTGCTATTATAGGTAGTTGGTGTGATAAGTGTGGAAGTGCATGATAGCTTAGGGAAGGTTGTTTTGTGTTTCTTGTGTGAGAGAGAGAGATTTCTTGTCTTGGGAGAATCACTTCCAAAGGTGAATGCTTGAGACACTTGCTGACTGGCCCCTCCTGAGAAGGATACTGACGTCAGAACATTTGGTTGTACTCTTCTCTGCTTGATTAATAATAGATGACTACTATTATTGTTCCATTCTCATTTGTCTATGTAATGGTTAAATGTGAATTACATCTTTTCTGACTGATGTATGGTTGCTTTTATTAGATTTCACGCTTGTGTTTGTTTCCTCTTCGTGTGTGCAGGTGTCTATTCGCGGAGATCGCGAAGGATCGTGACCAGCCAGAGCGAAGGAGCGAAGGTGGCATCTCTTCATCAAACAACAGCGCTGGAATCCAAGTAGGTGCTCTTTGCCTCTTGTTTAATTGCAATTAGGAACTTGCATAGTAGCATTGACTAATTATTGCTAGACCCGTTCTGGGCTAGTAGGGATCGCCTCTATCCGTAGAGGGGATTTACCTCTCCAACAATTTGGCGACTCCGCTGGGGATCGGCCTTTTGTCTCTTGTGTCCATTCTTGTGTTTGAATTTGATTGTTCTCTCTTTTCAAGATTTGGGGATTGATTCTCTGCTTGTTAACTTCCTGGGCCCATCTGGGAAGTGTCTTAATTGTTTAAAGGGTTTCTACCTTTGGTTTGGGAGTTTTTGCTTTGATTCTACTCGTTTTTTACCCTCAGCGCGGTTTAATTCAAAACAGACGCGCTGACGTCGCATCCCTGCTTCTTTGTTTTCCTTGTCATCGCTCCTGTACGATTAACAGTCACGCTGACCTCGTTTTTGAGACAGCGCGCTTTATCCATGTGCTTCCGCGCTGACGGCGCAAAGTTGCTACAGGCCTTCTCTTGTCAGCGCCGAGTTGCTGAAGGCCACCCGCGCTGATCCTGTAGAATTCATTTTTGTACAAATTAGCCTCCTGAACCTGTTTCTTTGACTTTCCCCTCTTCTCTCCACTTGGTTTGTGACTTGTTTTTCATTACCTGAACTCTGAGCTACTTGTTTGCGAAGTCTTGTTCCACAAGGTTTCGTTTTTGCTCATTTTTCGGTTTTGCAAATACCTTCCTCTTTGCTTTCGCTGCTTGGTTTGTATTTCCGCCATCACTTTTACAGTTGCTGGATTGTGTTGAATCTCTAATTGACTGGTTGGGACTCTTATCCTCCGGGTGTTTGCTTTTCTCCATTGATTTCGCACTTTAGCCCTAGGGCATCTAGTGGCCGTGTGTGTGTCAAGCCTTCCGTAGGGATCTTGTTCTCTTGTTTGACCAGCCAACTTCAGATTTGTTTTTTTTACACTTGTTCAGTGGTTGTTGAAGTGCTTTTGGTTGTGTTTCCGAGCGGTTTTTGCTGCTTCCTTGCTTGAATTCTTGTTTGTATTGCCGAGCTTAGATCACATAGCTCGTGCGGAACTTGGTTTTTCCTTTTGATTTGGAAATCTTTGTTGGATGTTTTGGGAACTTTGTGTGCTTTCATTAAGTGATTTGCTTGGTGTTCCTGTTCCTCAAAATTCATTTGGATGCTTTGTGCCATTGAAAGAAAATCAAACTAGTAGCTTTGCTTTCGAGAATTGAAAAGGAAAAGAACATTTCATTGATTCGCATTTTCAAAAGAAAAGTTTCCTTTCCTTGCTTTTAGCTGCATTAGGTTGTTTGATTGCTCGTGTTCATTTTGTTTGATAAAAAATTCTTTACCTTCTCATAGCTAGAATTCATCGAACAAAATGGTATTCTTTGGCATGTAGTTTGCATCTAGGTAATTGTGAGAGAACATACGATAGGGCCTGAAATCGAAACTTAATTTCAAGATCAACCATAAAATGAACTGAATTAACCTAAAAACGCATTGGAACTAAATGCAAACATCTAGAGGTCTAGGTTAGAGACGTGTTCCGGCGTCTTTAAACATAGTCACTGTTGTTTCACATTATGGTTGGGTGATTCCTCCTTCTGTGACTCGATAGTGGTCTAACACGGACTGCGCTCCCACGTACCGTCGCGTATATAGGGAGACCCCACTAGGCTTTTATCCTTTATCCATAGGAAGTCGAGTCTGCCGCCTTGTGAACCGTAACGCACCGAACACAGCATTCAGGAAGATTGACTGCAGTACGGAAAGTCCTTGGCTCTCATACGATTGCTAAGGTGTATAAGCAGTTTTACGGGTCGCCTGGTAAACCCTATACCTAGAGTCTCCAGAGCAGTCACTTTTGATCCTTTTCGGACTCCCTAAATGAAAAGGTGCCTGTGAGCGTCTTGTCACTTCGTGCTCATTAAACATTCGAAGGAGACTGGAGTCATCTTTTCGTCCTTTTCTCGACTCTTGAAACATGAAAAGGTCAACTTTGGTTCTTGTGTCTTAAAATTAATTCGGCCACAATAAACATCACCTGGTTAGATCTTGTGTGCGTTAGTTTTGAGTAGGGTCTTTATCGTTAGTTTTCTTTAGGTTTTCTAAGGGGTCTTGTCATCCTGGCTGACCCGTCAACTCCCGGTCCGAGTGATCAAGGTTCTCCATCTTCTGTTGCTCCAGAGGTACCAGTTGTAAGCGGTACTCTTCCCATTGTTCCGAGTATCCAGCCTATCAACGTACATGCCCCGGGCGACGAAGATTACATAGAAGATTGGAATCCTATCTGGGAGCCTGACAGCGATTATACCCCCCGTACTCCTTTCGGTATGTCGTCTCCGATGTCTACTTCCCCCATGGATGAGACATCTTCCAGCACAGGTGAGACACCCATGGTGACAGACATTGAAACCTCGATCCCAGCTACCTCTCCACTCCCTCCACGATATCAGTCAGTGAGGGATAGGATTGCTGCTAGAACTACTTCTACGACTATATGGGATCCTAGTCTCATTGCCACCACGGGGCCCTTTATTTCGCGACCTCTTAATACACTTGTTACTTCAAGTCTTAATACGCCTGTTACCTCAGTTCCTACCAATCCAACAGTCTGTGTAGCGCGCCCGACTCCGGTCGTCAGTGCTGTGACAGCATCCTCATCCACAAACCCTGGAGCTGGTCCCTCTTACAGTCAGGGCCGGCCAGGGGTTTCGTCTGGAGTCATCGATCCTGCACAAAGTGCTCAGCCCTCTTCTGGTGGTGTTCCAGGAGCAGGGCCATATGATGCCCATGGGCAGACCATTGTGGACCCAGATTACCAAGGTCCACTCTTTTATTATGATGCTAACGGTCAGTACCTCGAGAACGTTTCATCCCTGCCTCGTCAACCTTTCGAGGAGAACTCGGCACCATTGGATGTTACGTATGATCCCGTTACTCATACTTTTCGCGGGCGCCGGAATCCTCCCGGACAGCCCCAAGGACCACCCAATCAAGGCCAGCCGCCTTATGTGCAAACCCCTCAGGGGCAACCACTTTATGGCCCGCCTTACCCAGGACAATCTGGGGGCCCGCAGGGACAACCCTACCCGGGACAACCCGCGGCCGTTGGAGGTCCGTCGTATTCATATCAGAGTCAACCTACTGGATATCCAAGGCAACCTGGTACCCAGCAAGGTTACCCAACTGGACAACCAGGGCAGCCTTACATTCAACAAGGCCAACCCGGTTTCCAGCAAGGGTACCCGTCTGGACAAACTGGGCAAGTTTATACTCCTCAAAATCAACCAGCAGTCCAACAGGGATATCCTCTTGGGCAGGGGGGGCAACCCTACTTATAGCAGGGCCAACCTACTGCCCAGTCTGGTCATCTTTCTAGGCAGGGTGGGCAACCCTACGTTCAGCAGGGTCAACCCACTGCTCAATCCATGCATCCTTCTGGGCAAGGGGGGCAGCCTGCTATACAGCAAGGCCAACCCACTGCTCAGCCTATGCACCAGGGGGGGCAGCCTGCTATACAGCAAGGCCAGCCCTCTGCTCAGTCTGCGCACCCTGGGGGGCAGACGGGCCAACCTTCTATGCAGCAAGGTCAACCCGTTGTCCGCCCTAATCATCCATCTGGACAAGCTGGCCAACCTCAGGGTCAACCAGCTGTTCAACCGGCTCAGTCATCCGTTCCGCAAGGACAACCCTTGGTGGTCCACGGACAACTTGGCACCCAGCAAGTCCATCCTGCTGGCCAACCAGGTCCATCTCAAATCCAACCAAGTCAACCTTTGGGCCAGATGATCCAAGCCCAGCCAGTTCAAGGACATTACTCTGGGCCTCAAACTCAAACGGGTTATCAAATGCAAGGTGGGCCACAGCCTCAACCTTCTTACCAGATGCAGCCTCCCTATCAGGCTCAGTATGGGGCCCAGCAACCATATGGCTACCAGAAACCCTAGGGGCAAACCCAGTTTGCTCCTTATCAAAATTATCAACAGCCACAGGTCACTCCTTACCAAAATTATCAGTATGCTGCACCTGTGGGGCAAGTTGCTAATACATGGGGAGCTGGGGGGCAGACACAGGGACAGCCGTCCGCATATGGCCAGAATCCATATGGACAGAACCCCTACGGACAAGGTCCCTATGCGCCAGGCCCTTTTGGGCCAGGTCCGTCTGGACAGAGTTCGTGGGGGCAACCACCATCTGGTTGGAACCCTAATTTCGCCTCGAATCCGCAGCCACAAATGTCCTTTAACCCTCAGTTACCATTCTTAGCAACGTTGGAACTGCCTGATGTGTCCAAGTTAAGAAATGATCCTATTTTGCATAATCCATATTGGCCACCGGTTCCGACCAAAATACCAGGTGATTGTCCAAAGTTTGATGGCAAAGCTGGTGAAGACCCTCAGGCCCATGTAATGACTTATCACCTTTGGTGTTCATCGAACTCATGGCTTGATGATTCTATCCGGCTTCGCCTCTTTCAGAGAACTCTCACTGGTTCAGCCGCTAAGTGGTACATCGAGCTGAATCGCGGCATGTTTCAAGATTTCAACTCGTTGGCTATGACCTTCTTGACTCATTTTCAGTTACCCATTCGGTACGAGACTGGGACACATCTCCTCACGTCTCTCAAACAGGATAAGGCTACGCACATCTCTGATCATATACATGAATGGAGAAGGCGTCGTCGCTTGATTAAATTTTGGATTCCTGATCAACTCCTGACCGACTGGTTCACGACTTCCTTTGTCCCTAAGATTGCAAAAGACATCGCAATGGGAGTGTGCGTAACTGAGGAGCAAGCAATCGCGCGAGTTCAGTACCTCGACTTAGTGTACTCTCAGTCGGGTACTTTGTATGAGTATTTGCCAGATGCCCCGAGGCCTGGACAGCCCAAGGCTCCACCAAAGCCTTCTGTTGATGGAGTCATTGGTTCTGTGAATTCGTCATCAAAGAAATCGGCCGCGAATCTTGGGAAGCAGAAACAAAACGCCTCTAACGAAAATGCTTCTCAGGGCCAATCAATTTCTGGGAGTACCTCCGAGGTAAACGCCGTTCAGTCCACCGCGGCGGACAAATCCTCGAAAGGGAAAAAGAAAGGGAAAGCTAAAGATAAATCTGGACAACCCAAGCAAGATCCCCCTAAGCCTCCCTCCGAGGAAGGAGCTAAGCGGAAACATAAGTATCCTTGTCTCATCTGCGATGAGGATCACTATACCAAGGATTGCCCAAGGCGGTCCGAAGTTAGTCGACTCTTGAAAGGTGCTCCAGGGCCTCCTGCTGTGCTAAAAGAGCCTTTCCTTTCCCAGCAAACCCAAATGGTGGCAGATCCCTCTCAATCCTCTTCCTCGTTCGGTTCTCAAGTGTTCATGGCTGGAACGATTCCCATCCATGTTTCAACTCGAGCGAAAGATTATCCATCTCAAGTCGGGAAAAAGCCGGAGGTTCCCTCCAGCGCTCCTCCGTCCAGTTCTGGTCCCCTTCACATCGAACGGCCCAGCACTGAGACGATCCCCCGACCCCCTCCCAAAGGTGTACTCAGGAAGTCATCTTATAACCCCAATGCTCGTGCTGCCCAGCACTATAGCATTGTCGAGGACTTAGCTCAGGCTCCGTCTGCTATGTCCACGTTAGAAGTCCTCCAGAGCTGCCCCTCCCAGAGGAAGTCCTTGCTATCAGCCATTGGTGGCATCGACCCGGCAGATTCGGATTTAATTTCTTTTGATCTCGAGGGTTTTACACAGAGACTGCCTCACCAAGTGGCTTTCCTTATACAGGTCCTCATCAATGGCAAAATGATTCATCGTACAGTCATTGATGAGGGTGCGTCAACCTGCATCATATCTGTTGCTTGCTGGAAGGCTATTGGTTCTCCTGCTCTGAGCCAGTCTCCTACGACCCTGGAAGCTTTCGATGGAAGAGAATCTCGTCCATATGGTATCCTCCCACGACTGCCTATCTCTTTAGAAGGGAAAACCGTAGAGGTAGAGGTTGAAGTTGTTGATGCTAATCTCACTTACAACCTCCTCCTTGGACGAAGCTGGACGTACGCCATGCAAGCCGTGGCTTCCTCCTTGTTCCATGTCGTTCGCTTCCCCCATCAAGGAAGAATCGTCACGGTGGACCAGCTGTCCTTTTTTGCTTCCTCTTCTGAAGGAAATGTGCCGTTCGTGGAACATACCTCCAAGTCATTAGTGAGTGTGGGTGCCGGACTGTTCAAAGATCCCTCCTTAATGGGAGTCTTTCCCCTCCCACCTCCGAATCTCGCCCCGGTTAACATGATTTCAGTACGTTCTGATCCATGGGTTCTTCCTCCCTTGCATGAGGAAGACTCTTGGGGTGATATGATGCCATTGAGTCCTGCCGAGCTCAACTACATCGAGATTGTCGCCGCATCGGCTCCCCCTCCTGAACCTGCTTTTTTAAGCAGTGTTCCTGATTCATATGATCATTTCCCTTGGCTGGGAGATGAGGCCACTTCGGATCCCCTGAAGGAAACATTTCCCTCCGATAAGGCCATCATAGAGACTATGTCTCTCGAAGAGCTCCCTTGGTTAGATCACCACCATCGTTCTTCGTTTCTCCCTCCACATTCGGAAATGGTCGCATGTCTCGAGCGGTTTGCTTCATGTGTCCCATCTCCGCCCCTCCAAACACCTGTCCAGCTATACCAAGTGTCTTCGGAGGGCAATATGGGTAACATCACGCAGACCCAGCCTATCGACATCTCTGTCAAACCAGGGATTGTCGAGAATATTTTCATTGGAGTCACATGCACTCCTGAGGAAGTTCAACTCTATACTGCTTTATTTCGTGAATTCCGTGATGTCTTCGCATGGTCTTACGAGGAAATGCCCAGCATCGACCCTAGTATTGTGGTGCACGAAATACCTACTTATCCAGGTGCTAAGCCTGTTCGTCAGCACTTACGCCCAGTGCACCCTCGAAAGGCTGCAGCCATCAAGGCCAAAGTCGAAAAGCTTCTTCGAGCTGGCTTCATCTATGCCATCCCCCTTACGGAGTGGGTGTCCAATATAGTCCCTGTGAATAAAAAGCAGGGCACTATCCAGGTCTATGTTGACTACCGCGATATCAATCGTGCCTGTCCAAAAGATAACTTTCCTACGCCTTTCATTGACCAGCTTATTGATGACTGCGCAGGAAGTGAGATTTATTCGTTTATGGATGGCTTCTCTGGTTATAACTAGATCAACATAGCCTCTGCAGACCAGCATAAGACAACTTTCATTTGCCCTTGGGGCACCTTCGCTTATAAGAAGCTTCCTTTCGGTCTCAAAAATGCCGGTGCCACCTTCCAGCGTGCGATGTCATATGCTTTTCATGATATTCGACACATCGTACAGCCTTACTTGGATGACCTCCCAGCTCATTCAGCTAAGCGCTAAGACCATCCATCTCATCTACGCGAAATTTTTCTCCGCTGTGGACACTACCGTATTCGACTCAATCCGCATAAGTGTGTCTTCTGCGTAGAATCTGGCCGACTACTCGGGTTCATCGTCTCCCGGGAAGGCATTCGTCTGGATCCCCTCAAAGTCGAGGCCATTTTGAATCTTCCTCCCCCTGCCTCTTTGCAGCAATTGTAGAGCTTGCAAGGTAAAGCTAATTTTCTCAGACGATTCATTCCAAATTATGCCGAGGTGGCTAAGGGTTTCACACGGTTATTAAAACGAGACACACCCTTTCGTTGGGATGCTATCGCCCAGGAATCTTTCGAGCACCTTAAAGACCTTCTTGTCTCAGCTCCGCTCTTAAGACCTCCGAACTACCACCGTGATTACACTCTCTATCTAGCTGCCGCTGACACCACCATCGGCATGGTTCTAGTGCAGGATGATGATGCCAGCACCGAGCACGTTATCTATTATCTTAGTCGCAACCTTCTGGATACGGAAACTCGCTACGCATATGTCGAGAAGTTGGCATTGGCAGCTGTCTGCGCTGTCCAACGATTCCGGCATTATATGTTGTTGCGCACAACGACCGTGATCTCTGATTGCAACCCCATGACCTACATTTTGTCACGTCAGCTGCTGGGGGGCAAATACTCGAAGTAGATTGTAATCCTCCAAGAGTTCGACTTGGAATTCACTGTGGCCAAGTCTAAGAAATCTCTGGTCTTTGCTGAACTGCTCTGTTCCTTACCATCTCACTCTGCACCATCTCGTTTGGAGGAGCATATCCCGGATGAAACATTGTTTCTCATCAGCACCCTCGACCCGTGGTACGGGGACATTATCGTATATTTGCAGACGTCTTCCTTCCGTCCAAATGTATCGAAAGATGCTCGACGGAAAATTCGTCACCAAGCTCAACCCTATCGCATTTTGGGCGATACCCTGTACTGCCTCGGCGTCGATTCTGTTCTCCGCCGATGTTTGACTCTCGAGGAAGCTGAGCGGGTGTTGAATGACTGCCACTCTGGTGCTTGTGGCGGTCACATGTCCGGATATGCTACCGCCCAGAAAATTCTCCGTGCTGGTTACTTTTGGCCTTCTATCTTCAAAGATTGCATTCTTGCCGTTCGCGCATGCCATGAATGCCAAGTATACCACCGGAAAATGCATGCTCCTCCTGCACCACTGCACCCCATTGTCACCGTAGGTCCATTTGCCAAATGGGGCATCGATTATACGTCCTGTAACCCTCGTTCGGCAGGGCGGCATGGGTACATTATCGTTGCCGTGGATTATTTCACCAAGTGGGCCGAAGCGATGCCTACATTGAACGAAGACGGTTACACAGTGGCGCAGTTTTTATTCAATCATGTCATTACTCGTTTCGGAGTCCCTCAGGCTATTGTCACGGATCACGGAAAGCATTTCCGTAATCACATGATGACGGAACTAACGACCCAACTAGGCTTGCGTCAAGATAGTTCGACACCGTACTATCCACAATCCAACGGACAAGTTGAGGCAGTGAACAAAGTTTTGATCACTATGCTTCAACGCACCGTCAATACGCACAAGTCTAATTGGCATCTGATGCTGTTCCCAGCCTTGTGGGCCTACCGGACTTCTGTGAAGGACGCCACCGGTTTCACTCCGTTTCAGTTGGTTTACGGACTGGAGGCCACCCTTCCCGTCGAATGTGAGATTCCTTCGTTGAAATTAGCTATCGAGTTGCTTCCCAACACCACTCTGGTGGAGGAACGGCTTCTTTACATAGAACGGTTAGACGAGACTCGTCGTTTAGCTTCTCTGGCTATCGAAGCGCAAAAGAAGAGAGTCAAGGCTCACTTTGACCAGAACATTCATCCTCGTTCCTTCGTTGAGGGAGATCTAGTACTGCTCTACGATCAAGCTAAAGATAAGCTGGGGGCAGGAAAACTCGAATCCATGTGGCTAGGTCCCTATATCGTGAAAAGAGTTTTACAAAAGGGCGCATATGAGTTGATTGATTACGAAGGAAATCCTCTTGACAAGCCCCGCAACGGGCTGTATTTGAAGAAATATTATGCATGACTTCGTGCACTCAGTTTGTACATACGCGTGTTTAGTGTGTTTTGTGTGCATGATTTCATGTTTTGCTTTGGTGTGAAGGCGTGTTTGCCTCTTATTGTGTTTTCTCCTTCTTGTGCAGATGGCTAGTGCACCTTATGTTGGTTTCGCTGATGGCGCCTGCCGTAGTACTTGCAATTTGTCCTCTGCGGTGTGGGCAATCTATGATCCTCACGGAGAGTTGCTAGATCTTCAAGGAGTCTGCCTCGGTCGTACCACTAATAATGTTGCCGAATACAGTGCCGTAATTGAGCTACTAGCCGAAGCAGTCAATCTCGGCATTTGAGCAATGATGGTAAACCTGGACTCCCAGCTTGTCGTTCATCAACTCAACGGACGATATTCCGTCAGAGACCAACGTATCCTAAGGTTGTATCTACGTGTCAGATTGTTAGAAAGGAATTTTGACTATATCACATATCAACATATTCCGAGACGATTAAGCACGTTGACTGATGCATTGGCAAATCATGTGTTAGACAGACATTTGCGAAATAGATAAACATCATACAAGAAAGCAAAGAAAACATAATAGAGTAAAGCATATGTAAATAAGATATTTCCCAAGCATACTTTGCATGTGTGCCGTGTGTGCTTTTAAGCTTGCATTTAAAAAATTAAAATATATGGGTCATGTGTTGTGCAATTCATACATAAGATTACATTTGTACTGAACATTTGCATAGCATAAACAAAACATTATCATATGTAACAAGATCCATCCAAAAACCGGTATGTATATATATATATATATTGTGTGGCGCACTAAGGCGCTCAAAAATAAGTGTGTATGTCAAAAATAGAGTCACTGTCCTCAGTACATCCGAGACATATGTCTCTCAAAACATCAGTGGAAGTAAACCTAGGCGACTAGTGTGTTGGGTTATGCTCTCTGTAGCATACAGCTGCTCGTGCCACCCGCCTCAAAAGGCGGTGCATCCTGGGTGCCACCCCCACTGTGTGGATCTGATGCTCTATCGGGACCTCCTCGACCCCCTGGTAATCCGGCACTCCCTCCAGCAAACCCTCAAGGTTGCGGGCCATAGTCTCTGACGTATCCACTCCTGGAGGAACTAAGGCCAGGGCTCCAGCTCCTTGCCCCTCTCTCCGTGCCGTTGGGGCTAGGCCAATGGGTCTCACAGGTCCCACATCTGCATACGGTGACATTTATTAAGACATGTACATGAAAAACCAAAAACATCAAAAAAAAAAATGTTAAAATGAGATCAAGTGACATACCTCCATCATCCCAATGCTCTCCTGCGGGCAGTGGCATGTCAGGATCATTGCGGAAGTCCATGCCGGCATATGGCCAGTCCTCCACAATGACAACCTGGCGGTCCAGCCACTCTCTGAAATACACTCCCCAAGATACTGGGCGACCACCACCTCCACTCGGTATGACGCGGGCCCATCGACTGGCCCTCGTCTCCCGAGGACCTCTAGGTGGATCTACAGCCATGGTCTGTAGCTGTAGAACCGGCACCTGCTCCAGCATGAGCGGCAGAAGGAGCGACCCATATGCGAACTACTTCGTCTCTCCACGATGGCAGTTGCTTAGTTGCCTCTTCATGCTAGTGGTCACAGCAGTCGCCCAGTCAAAGATGGTGGGCTGTAGGCACTCCAGAGCTAACAACAGTTGGTTCTTCGAGGCCTCATGGTTGGCCAAGGAACCCGCTGCCCATGTCACTAGGAAGAGTATCATGCAGAGAGGCATGTCCCGCACTGTCGAGATACCAACCTTCCCGCTCCGTGTCTTTTCAGCTCCTGGGCATACTCTAGCCATCAGCCGGTCCAGAGTCTCACCGCTGGGTCGCTGCCCCTCCAGGATGGGCCTCTGGCCCCGGCGCGACAAACCAGTCAAGAAATAGATATCCGAGGCATCGAACTCGATGTCTTGGCCGCGGATGGTGAATTTCCCGTCTATTGGGTTCCAAGCTCTGATCAGGAACTCCAGCAAGTCAGGCTGAGCTCTCAGACGTGGAGTGAGAAAGAATTTCATGAATCTGCACGCCCGCATGGCATTTCGGCAATCCGCATTTGCAAAAGCAGCTATATCCTCGACATCATGGGCTCTCTCTTACCATACAAAAGCCATCGTGCCCTGCAAAGCCATGAAGAAACACTAGAATGCTGTTTGTGGAAAATTGTATGTTCATTTTGTAAAAAATCAAATTTTTCTGCGCCAGCGCGACTGTTTTAAAAACAGTCGCGCTGAAAATGGCGCCCCTGTGTTTTTTCATTGGGTCAGCGCGGAAGCACACGTGTTTTCCGCGCTGACCCAAAAGGTGGTACGTGTAATTTTAAAACGATCAGCGCGGTCCCGAGCGGGAAATCGGTGCTGACCGAGAGCGCATCCACGCTCAAAGAATTTGCCCAAATGGACAAATTCCACCGTTAAAATGCTACCAAAGGGACTCAAAATGGAGCGCATGGCAAGGGGAACCTACCTGGAGCAAGCCGTTCGATGAATGGTGTCCGCACGGGGAAGAATTCGCTCCGTCAACTTCGCAGCTTCACAACGTTCTCAAAGGCTCAATATGGTAACAATGGTAAAAATGACTATTTACCCTTCTATTTATAGTAAAAATGGCTTAATTAACTATAGATTTTACGAATGTGGGTTTTTGTCATGCTTTTACCATGGATTTAGCGCTTCTGTCAATGTCTTCTGTCTTCATGCATGTTTTAATATGTTTTTTAACATGTCGAACGGATTTATGCGGGTATTTTTATTGTGCAGGTCCTCGGAAACGGTGAAGTCATAATGGTCCTAAAAACACTTGGTCCCAAAAAATGTCGTCTTTGAGCTCTTTTCCGACATGAAACAAGAAAAGATGGCTGAGCTTCCTTTCAGCTCGTTAAAGGGAACGAGAGGCGGTCGTTTTAAGCTCTTTTTCCGACCGTGTAACTTAAAAAGATTGCCGGGTGTTTGTCGTTTCGCATTCGTTATTGGCTCTAAAACGACGTGTTTCCGACCGGTTTTTTACTTTTTCGGGTCGAAGGCACTATTTACGAAAAGTACTCCTCGATCGTAATGATCGGGCGGTTCTTTCGAGCATTGTTTTATACTTTTTCGGGCTCGAGAGACACAACTGTACGAAAAAGGACCCCCCTGGAGTTTCCTTTTCCGCTGTCTTTTCAGACTCTCTAAACAAGAAAAGACGCCGAGTTTTTCCTTTGTCAGGCTCGTTAAACACTTGATGACATCGGGCATCGTCGAAATGACACTCTTCAAGCATATGCTATCCCCGTCAAGCTTGTCATCCAAAAATAACATGGGTACCTGCCAGAAATGGTGGGGAAAATGGAACTGCAATTGTTGCGTCGGTAGTATGTCGCTCTTTAACATGGCACTGGTCTGCATTCATGTCGGGTGGGAATTTCTCATTTTGTTTCACAACTGACCTCCGTGGGTACGGGTTATCCTATTTGGCCTCTCATTTGCTCATTGCCATCATCATCATACCCTCTGCTCATTTGATGCCAAATACTGCCAAATCCACTGTAGTGCCGCCGATATGTTCAAGAGAAGTTGACCTCTGCAATAATACAACCTCATCTGCTATCTCACACAAATCATTTTACCTCTGTCTCGTGTCAATGATGTGGGAAACATTATGGCCCACCTTCGATCAAGGTCACTTCCTATCGACTTCAGCTCATTATCCGGGAAGGTGACTTAGAGACTCCCTTCAGGTGCCTTAGAGCCTGCATGCCTCAATGGTAGGTTCTTCGTGTTCGACGCGAGGTTTTCATTATTGACCTCCGATCGGATGATTCTGCGGGTGTTCGACACCAGCTCATTGATTCACACGCCGCGGATTGTACCTATAGTACCTTGAGGGCCATTGTCATTATTGGTGGTACCTCTCGCGTCTGTTAACAATTTTCATCACTGACTGGTAATCAGACGATGTTCATGCATGTTCGACTTCAGCTCATGTATTCGCATGCTTGGACTTGTACTTTGTTCGGGTCGGGACGGAGCGCAAGACCCTGGATCTCTGTCTGTTCTGGTCCAGGTTGCGATTTTGTGGATGATCATTACATGACTCATTGATGGATGGCTGCGCCCATACCTGAGTCTTCATGGATGGCTGCGACCATACCTTATCATTATTCTGGTCTCTTTAGCTGGGTGGCTGCGTCCATTCCACAGACCTTTTCGCATGTCTTTCGGATGGCTGCGACCATGCCTAGACTGCATGTACTTGATTATCAGAGATATTCGGTCCTTCCTGGTGGTGTTCCAGTTCGGCAAGTTTCGTAAAGCATTTCACCCCTCCCACTCTCTCGGTCTTCATGCTTTAGGGGGCATCTGTTACACAGTAATTTGTCACTGTCTCCCTGTCAGTCACCCTACTGTGTCAGGAATTCACAATAATCAAGTTCATGCCTTCTGAACTGGCCAAAAACCCACTTTTCCAAAGTTTTCCTCATCAGCGCGTCTGTTTCTAAAATATCCGCGATGACTGGCACTTCATAACAGACCGCGTGCGCTGCCAGCGCGGAAGCACACGACTTTTCTGGGCTGATCGAATTTCATGACCAGCGCAGCCTCTGTTTGTATTTACCCGCGCTGACATGGCCCTTTCCATTATGTCTTTGCGACGTCAGCGCGCCAGACCAGTTATGCGCCCGCGCTGATCCAGTTTTGGCGAATTTGTTCCAACAGCCAGCCTTCCAGATAACTCCAGACTTGGTTGTTGGCCTTGTGAGTATCGACTCCCTTCTATGGCATGTCTATTCGACCCTTTGCAACTACTTCCCTTGAAGATAAGCTCATCCTTCCACCTTTTTAGGAGGCTCCTTCTCCTATATAAACTTCCACCATTACCATGAGCAGCTAGTTTGGAATAGCTTGGATTGTGCAGAGTTTATAGTGCTCAGATTGCTGCTATTATAGGTAGTTGGTGTGATAAGTGTGGAAGTGCATGATAGCTTAGGGAAGGTTGCTTTGTGTTGCTTGTGTGAGAGAGAGAGATTTCTTGTCTTGGGAGAATCACTTCCAAAGGTGAATGCTTGAGACACTTGCTGACTGGCCCCTCCTGAGAAGGATACTGACGTCAGAACATTTGGTTGTACTCTTCTCTGCTTGATTAATAATAGATGACTACTATTATTGTTCCATTCTCATTTTTCTATGTAATGGTTAAATGTGAATTACATCTTTTCTGACTGATGTATGGTTGCTTTTATTAGATTTCACGCTTGTGTTTGTTTCCTCTTCGTGTGTGCAGGTGTCTATTCGCGGAGATCGCGGAGGATCGTGACCAGCCAGAGCGAAGGAGCGAAGGTGGCATCTCTTCATCAAACAACATCGCTGGAATCCAAGTAGGTGCTCTTTGCCTCTTGTTTAATTGCAATTAGGAACTTGCATAGTAGCATTGACTGATTGTTGCTAGACCTGTTCTGGGCTAGTAGGGATCGCCTCTATCCGTAGAGGGGATTTACCTCTCCAACAGTTCCACTCTACCTTTTCTGGTGACCTCAATAGGTGAGTCATCTCCCATGAGGATGGGAGGTCCTTTGCATGCATCCAAAGAGGAATAGAATTCCTTTGTAGCAGCCATATGATGTGATGCACCAGAATCTATAATCCATGCATTAGGGGAAGAATTAATTGCAACTAAAGCATGAAAATTGTTACCTTTCCCGTGTGGCAAATCCTCAGTTTTCTTCTTGGCACCCTGAGGGATGTGGTCCCCAAGGTTGTGCTTCTGAAGGATTTCTGCCATTTGGTCAATTTTTTTCTTCATGCAGGAGGATTCCGGATGGAATCCTCGGTGACAGTAGGTGCATTTGTCTCCTTTCTTCCCTTTCTCATTTCTAGAGTTGGAGGAGTCATTGAAGGGCTTGGTGTACCCTTCCTTCTTTGGATGGGAATGTGCTTTTCCCTTGTCTTTTTGCTGCTGATTTTTCTGATTTGAATCAGATCTGTGATTTTTATTATGGCTGCCATCATGCACAGCAAGTGCATGCGCTTTTGGAGGTTTGATTTTCCCCATGCCAATGAGTTTATCTTGCTCAAAAGTAAGGGACTCCATGAACTCTTTGAGAGAATGCATAGTGTCGGATTTACTTGTTGTGAGACTTACTGAATGAAATGTAGATAGAAAGACGAAGTATTCTGATCTGAACTTTGACATAATAGAGAGAACTTGGTGACTCTCCTCCTTGGATTTGTCAATTCCACAACCCTTGAGTTGCAACAATAGATCATTATATTTGGTGAAGAAGTCTTGAATTTTGTCATAGTTCCATAGATACAATGAGAGCAGCTCCACTTCGAGTAGATGTCCTTTCATCTCATCCTGTTTCGCATAGAGTTCTTCAACCTTCTTCCAAATCTCATTGGGAGTATTGCAAATAGATAGATGAAACTGCAACTCTGGGGAGATGCACATGCATATGGATCTATGGGCCTCATCCATGCGGTTGAGTTACTTGGATTTCTCTATGGCTGAAGTGGGTTCCACTTCTGCAACCATGGTAATCGTGTACAACCCTTTCTAACAAAGGTATCGAGCCATTTGGTCCTTCCATTCGTGATAATTGTACGGTGTTAAGGTCGATGCTTTCGAAAACTCGATTTTTTTGTCGATCTTCGATCTCCAAGCTGTAATACCTGCTGATGAGCCCCAATTTTTGGTACAATTTGGGCTCATTTGGCCTACTTGCTTTGCTCAAACCATTCATTTTTTATTGCTTATGCATTCATTTCTTGGTTTATTCGTGTTGTTTGTAGGAAGAAGGGTAGGCATTCTATCTACGTGACTAATACATGATGATTTCAGGTTTTTGGCATTAAAAGGGAGCAAAGACCATGAGAAAGGAGACAAGGAGACAATAAGGTGGCACTGCTGGTTTTTAGGAGAGGATGTCCACAGTCTTGGGGACCTTCCTCGTGATTCCCACCATAGCTCCGAGCTCCAACCAATCTCCCCACCGAGCTTTGAGGCAGCCAACCGTTCTACAGGAACAACAGTTACAACTGTTCTACAGGATCAGCAGTTCAACCTTCAGTTGGACAACCGAGCTCCACAAATCAAGGAAACCTGTTGGATTATCATTTTGCATAAATACTGAGGCCGTAGCCTTTGATAGAAGCTTTTGGAACTTTTGCATTACTCTTGTAATTTCGAAGTACGAGCTACAACTCGGTGTTGGTTCTTTTTGTAAGCCAGTTTTGGCATGACATCAGATTTTTGGTTATGAATAAAGGCAGGCAGATTTTGATCTCATTCTGAGTTTCTAAGGGAGCTATAGCTCTCAGGTTAGGGCCCAACCTGAGAGCAATAGATCTCCTCGGTGTTGTAATGTTATTTGCCTTTCATTCCAGCACTTCGTTTCTTTACTTTGACATGCAATTCGAATTTACAGTCTGCTGATTTAGTTTTTATGAGATTGAATAGGATTAGTTTATGGTGAATTTGCTTCCAGTTGTTTAGGTTAGAAGAGGATAGTTATAATTAATTGGAGCTCCCGAAAAAGGTTGTTAGAGATCACTGCCATCTTTGCTTAGGGATTGGGGTGCAGTCCATATCAACCACCAAAAAGAAACGCAGTTCTTTTCACGTCCATGCAAGCTGCAACAGTTACTTTAGTCATAGATCCATGCACTTTGGTCTTGATCACTACTTCTTCATTCCACTTCCATGCACGAGTTTCTTTCACAAATTGCACTACTGTTCATTGGTTCAAAATAGCACAGTTAACGTAGGTTAAAGAGTTCTCGTTTTGGTAACATTCATAGACAATTTGTTTCATCTACACTGCTCCACACCATTCCACTACCTTCCTCTTCTTTTCAACCACACCTGAAGCCACTCAACCGACCTCTGTTCAGCTCTTTTACCTTCCAGCTCTCCCATTACTCACATAGCTCCATTTACTTAACCTTTCGTTGATCCCATCCTTCCAGCCATCAACCCACTGCATGCACTCTTTCTCCATCTGACTTCTCTGCTCCTGAGCCATCACCAGTTCCATCTCCATCTCACCTATCCTCCCACACCACTCCATCACTTCACCATCTCCCAAAACTCCCACGATCGAACATCCTGTAGAATTGCACAGACTTCCTATAGAACCCCTGAGTTTCCTGTAGGATCCCCTGCAGACTTCCTGTAGAAGCCTGCAAACTCGGTTGCTGAGCATCCGAACGTGGTAGACTTCTGTGGACTGATGCTAGAGACCCTCTGGGACCTCTCCTAGCCATCCTGACCTTGCCCATGCTTTCCTTCCATTTGAACCGCTCCTGCACAGTCAAACCCTAATCAAAAGCACCATCACAATAAATCCAACCACTTAATGAAAAAATACAAAAACATGTCTTTTCAGATGCAAGTAGCTTAGATGCATGTATTTCATCTCACTGCAAGTAATGGCATCATTAGTAGAAGTTTCATTCACAGTTTTGCATTGTAAGGGCCTAGCTAGTCAAATTAGGGTTTACTAGGGTTTTCATGCTTTGTTGGCTTTCAGTTTCTTTCTGCAAATAGATTAGTCTCCTTTGAGTTAGCTTTTGTCCATCACTCATAAAGCTTCTTCTGTGAGCATATAGAAGTTGGCTTGAGCCCTAGCGGACTTGTGCTAGCTGACCAAGTGACAACTGCGACAAGAGCTAGTACTTGTGCATACAGCACCGTCGCTTCCAAGTTTGTACGAACTATCGGGTTGATAAAATTAGAGATAGGAAGCTCCAGGAGTTGTAGCATTATTGCTACAATACTGGAGCCCACCACCTGCAAAATAAAGTACTGGTGTGCCTTTTATCTAGCAACCTGTGGGCTCTGATACCATGTAAATGTGTTAGAAAACCTGCACAAATGAATCTAGCTAGTAAAGGTTGAACACACAGCTTTGCAAAGCAAAAACACTAAAAGAAAATTGAAAGAACAAAAAGAATGATTCATTTAGAAAATAGGTTACAATGCTCATGATATAGCATTACTGGGTGAAGATCCCAAGGTAATGCACCATAGTGGTGATCAATGAGAGGACTCAACACCTACAACAAGTTCTAGAGAGAACTAGCCAATTGTGGAGTGAAAGGAGGAGCAAATAAGGGAGTAAATCATGTAGAAGAACTAGCCAGTTGCAGAGTGAAAGGAGGAGCAAATCAGGGAGTAAATCATGCAGAAGAACTAGCTAGTTGTGGAGTGAAAGGAGGAGAAAATTAGGGAGTAAATCATGCAGAAAGGATCTTGCATGTAGTCCCATGCTCTAACTAAATGTTCGCATGTGCCAGTAATGAAGGTCCTAGGTGTGTAGTATCTCCAATAGGCAATGCATGTATTCATAGGACTATGTAATACTTTTAATTAATGCATTCATCATGAGTCAAATGACAACTCTCAATTGACTGGAATTATATATAGATGGTTATGGGCATCATTTAATTGATTTATGAAATAAAGGTATTGAGCATTTCTCGGATCAAAGTTTGTAAGACCTTAAACAGAGAGCTCATAACAAGAAGGCGATCACATAACTGTTGAGCAAGCCTGGTTGAACTTGTAATGGAAAATGGGAAATCAACAGTAGAATGGAGGAAAACATAATCGTAGTTTAAACCACTTAATCTCAAAGCTTAGCCAGATGAGTAGTGTTAACATGGTGATTAAAACTAATGCCATGCCATCATTGAGTGGTAATACGATGAGATGAGGCATTATCAACAAATGGCAAGTGATGAAGCTCTGGCAGGGAGATTATAGTCATGTCGCATTCATTTTTGGGTATAGGCATCCCACATTTCTTGACAGATGGTGATAAGTGTGTTGATATGGAGGCATCTCCGCATAATAAAGTTGAATTACAACATCAAATGATGAACTAATACTACCTTTTATGCTACCAGTATCAACTTGTGATTATAGACAAATAACGTTACTGTAATTTTAACAACATCCATAAATAATGAGAAGAACCACACACACACACACATATATATGGAACCTTGCTTTCAATAAATAAGAAATGGAATACTAAAATAGAAAGTGTATCCAAGCATTTGAAGCCAATTTAATTAGCCTAATTTTTTTGGTTCTTTGATATGGACCTTTTGCTTAGCAGGATACCATGTAACATCTCCACACTCATGCTCCATACCAACATTCATGAGATTGAGGTTATTTCACTCAACATTCGTGATGGATCGCTTGAACATAGAATGCAATTGGAGAGTGACCAGGGTTGGAATTTGGATTTCTCTTTACCCGTCAAATTTTTTTTTTTTGATCTTTTAGATCTTCATACTACCCATCAAAGAACGTTATGTTTAAAATGTTACCCTTCACAAGTGATGCTTTGATAATAAATTAACCATTCACCAAAAAAGTTTTGAGTAAAAGATTACCCTTCTATAACACAATTATGTTAAAAATTTCACATATTTATCATAACAAAAAATACAAAATGACCATAACACACAAATGAGTTATTGAATCTGATTATTTCCATATAATTAATAATGATAACATATTTTCTATTTTAAAATATCTTTTTATATTAAAATTTCTCAATAACCAAATTGAAAATCAAATTAATTGTTAAAAATTAAAATAAAAGTACTTCATTGTAAGTCTTGTACACAAAATTATATAGTTCTTCATAAGTGGATTTTTGGTATTTTGGACATTTTTAGACAACCATTTATCTTTTATTTACTTTATAGGTCACCATATTATTTTTTATTTTTGTACATAGCAATATTATTATTTGTACACAATTGTTATTATTAATTCCAATTAGACTCAATTAAGTATCATTATTTACCTAAGTTGTCAAATCCAAACCCTCATGAGGGCAACTATGAAGACTCCACCCAACTAAAGAAAGCAACACCTTTTGAAAATAAAGTTTTATCGTATTGCACAACCCTTTTGAAAATAAGTTCTATCCCATTATACCACTTTCCAAACTAAAGCTAGTGAAACTATTAACATAGATATGCAATTACAAATGATTCATACATCATTATCTTGTAGAAAAAACTAGTCCAGTGAAATCAACCCTAAAATGTTGGTCTAAGGCAAAATTTATTAAAGTACATTTTAAATTTCCACCCAAAAAGGTACAAGGAAAGTTGATTAAATTACATTTTCGATTTCCATCCTTCATTACAAGTTTATAGATTATCTAATAATTTATGTCCCTCTTTCCCATATATGTAACAGTGAATCTATAGTCAATAAATACTATATCCTCTTCCTCATCTTTTAAAGTATACTTACCCTTTATCTTGGGCATGGCTATCATGTCATCCTCATGTAATTTCAGTCATCTCATGGTGCACATATTCTAATTTTCATGTGAAATTATAGGGTTTGCCTCTACTCCACTCCTAATGTCTTATCCTCAAACTAACTCCCTTTCTTTCTTTCTTTTGTGTGCTAATTTCTTATCATTTTAAATTAACTCCCTTTCTTTCTTTGTTTTATGTGTCAATTTCTCATCATTTTAGAGCACAAATTGATATATCTCTTCTAAAATGCAACTTATGTAAACTTATCTCATTATACATGGTCAATTTTTAACATATTTGGGATGTTGGAATTCTCATAATTTTAGAGCACAGATTGATATACTGCCACTAAAATGAAACTTATGTAAATTTATCTTATTTTACATCGTAAATTCTTAACATATTTGGGAGGTTGGAATTATTTTTTCCTAGTTATTTTTATGTAAAATTATATCTCATAAAATGCCATAATATACACTTTATACTCTATTCCTCAAACACATTTTCACTCATTTTCCTTCTCTTACATTTGAATAACACTTTCAACTCCTTTCCTTCATTTAGTTCTTTTTTAGTCATAATTACAACTCATATCAAATTGAGACTAAATTTAATTGAGAATTTCTTGGCAAAGCAATATTAATTAAAACTAAAATTATTTTTATTTTTTTCCAAAGATTATTATGAAATGTTTAGTAAATTTTAAATTAAACAATTAACGTAAAAATAAAAACCAAAGGCTAATGAAATTTATCAATTCAATTGGGATTTAATCACAACATTATAATAAATCACGCGAAGTTAACCATCTCCTCATAATTGGCACTTTAGGACAACATTATAATAAACCATACATCATTTCAACACAATGAAAAAAATGTTACTTTACTTTATAGTTGGCATTTCAGTTGGCATTTCAAGACAATTAAACACAATTAAAAAATGTTAAAAATTTTAATCCTTAAAAATATAATTTAAGAAGAAGAATGAAAAAAAAGATTTCGTTGTAGTATTAAAAGATGAAATAATTGGTCAATATGTAATAAATAAACACCATCTTGCAATTAAATATAACTTGTAAAATTTATTTTTTATTTTTAATAATAAAAATAAATAATAATTTACAAAATATTTATAATTAAAATACACATCACACTAAATAAAAATAAAAATACATCTGGTTAGAAACACTATTCCGCATCCCTTATGATCTGAAGGAACTCTCATCGAGTGTTCTATGATCGGGATTGAGGATACACACTAATCCTCAATATTATGATCTACGGATTTCAAGAATTGCTCTTCCTAATCCCATAACTTCATAGATCATGATCCGAAGTGGATAGCAGTATTTATAAGAATCTATGATTCATCGGGGGAATGAACTATGATCGGGGTGTAGAGCACACTCCTCCAACTGATCCTTGGGATGTGGGACTCACCCCAATATATTGCCACTACCTAGTTACTTCACTTACAGGGCACATATAAGATATTTCCAACCAAAAAACACAAAAATCTTATAAAAGTACACGGCAACAAAAGTAAAAATACACTGGATGTTACAGGCCAAAAGGCACAAAACCGGTTATAAAATTTCCTAACCTAAACACAATCCATCTTTGCTAGTTGCTCGTTTTGATTTATTTAGTTTGCTCGTTTTGATTTAGTTTTCATTGCTACCAAATTTTTATATTCTTATTGGTTAATTTTTCTGTTAACTGACCAATCAATAATGCTTTGAGTAGTTGAGAGTTGGTAACATGTAATAGCCCAAAGAATAGATAGACTCTGTTGAAATCCAATATCTCAAATGCCATGATGGCCAGTGTCTAATTAATTCATTAGATACAACACAACACAGTGACCGACTTGGATCGCTACCGACTACTGACAGGTGGAATCTCATTAATTACATCGCAGAGTAGGAGCATGCGAAAGCGTGAGAGGACAGTTGTGGGACAATATAGGTAATAGGTGACTAAGTATAAAAACGTTTTTGAAAAAATTTAAACCTTTCAAAAAACGTTTCGGAGGTTTTAAAACCAATCGTGTGAAACGATAATGTAAAATTATTAAACGGTCAAAATGCATTCTGACGGACATTTTGCCCGTCAAATTCCAACCCTGCAGACCTACGTAGCACAAAGAACAACGTAAATTCTCAATTTTTCTATAATTATTCTTTCCAATCAAATCATTGGCCAATATTATGAACTTTCTATAATTATTCTTTCCAATCAAATCATTGGCCGATATTATGAACTTGTATACATAACCAGGGCAATTGGCAGTCCCTGCCTATCTTTATCCACATGCCAAAAAAACATGTGTTGCAAAAATTCCAGTGTAGGACAAGGAGTTCAGGGTGACAATGATTGGTATTTGATTTCCTTGGCATCAGTGGACTAACGCAACGTTATTATACTTGGCATCCGTGCACTGTTTTATAGCCACGCGCCCATTTAAATGTACTCAGTTTCATAAACTTCAAGTGAGTGCGTTTTGGCATGTATTTGATTTATGTCGCATAGAAAAGTGAACATTACGTTGATCCTTTGTGGCATAATTGAACCGTTAAAATTTATCATACTATGAGCATAGAACCATTGAAATAAATAATTATATACCATGAGCTGAAACCGTTGAAATTTATTTTGCAAAAATTCTGTTGCATGACAGGGAGTTCAAGGTGAAGATGACTGGTATTTGATATCCTTGGCATCAGTGGACTAACGTTATTATACTTGGCATCGGTGGACTATTTTATAGCCAAGCGCAAATGGGAGTTGTCTATAATGTGATTTTTTGGAAATTTCGGTGACGGAATCTGGCGGAAGAAATTGAGGTTAAATCTTGATTTGTTACAGTTAAAATGGTTTTTTAACTGCATATTTGGATTCAGCACCCTCGAAAACCCTTTCATTCTGCAAAAACTAGCTATCAAACTTGCGATTCCAATAAATTCCTGCCAGATTTCGACCGGAAAAACCCGCCAAAAAGACTTTTAAAAAGTCGCCTTATAAACAACTGCATTTAAATGTATTCAGTTTCACAGACTTCAACTGAGTGCTGCTAGTTCCCTCGGATACACCGCAATTTAATGTGGACGAAGAAGGTTGATGCCCCAATCCCCAATACTCATTTTGTTCCATGTCCCACTGTGGACATTTTAACAATTTCATTACAGTTGGAGATGCACCACGTGCCCTAACGCTACAATAAATGTTACACATTGCAGTTGATCCGCATCATTATTATACTTGGTATCGGTGGACTGTTCTATAGCCACGCACCCATTTAAATGTATTCAGTTTCACAAACTTCCAGTGAATGCGTTTTGGCATGTATTTGATTTATGTCACATAGAAAAGTGAACATTATGTTGATCCTTTGTGGCATAATTGAACCGTTAAAATTTATCGTACCATGAGCATAGAACCATTGAAATAAATAATTATATACCATGAGCACGAAACCATTGAAATTTATTCTATCATTCCATGCATTCCTATTAGTTTAAGGCGCCCGTTGCTGCGTGTAATTATGACTAAAATCTCACACACGTACCGAACCACAGTGCTTGTAAAAAAAGAGTTATTGCATATTGAAACATCCTTAAGATAAAAAAACCCGCCATAGATTCTACAAAATCTGCTGTAAGCACAAATAAAAATTATTCTAATGCGATTTCCAAAGGATATGAGGAGCTTCAATTTGTTGATACATCTCAACAGTTGGAAGTAACTCTTCCACATTATCCACCAAGAGTTTATAAAACAACAACTTTCATTCCGCTCGTGCCCAGAAGCTTCTTCCTGTGCTCTCTTCGTTGCCTTCGTTTCTTGCTTTGCAGAATGAGAAATTTACTGAGTTGTGCTCTCTTCGCTGCCTTTGTTTCTTGATTTGCGGACTGAAAAACTGTTACTAACTGACGGAGCACCCACGACTAACACTTCCGATGATGAAGGTTGTGGTGGCTGGAAGATAAAACATCAATAGTTGGGACACCTGGTATTCATGCAAGGTTGATTTACCTTATTTTTTAATTATTTGTTATTTATTAATTTTTTAATGAATGAAATTATCACAGAAAAGTAGCTTTGCCTTGCGTATAATTTTATTCAAAGGACCTGATTCCAGGTGTTTGGAATAAGTGAATGATTTGCAGGATAATTAAGAAAGCTTGAATCCCTCGGATACACTGCAATTTAATGTGGACGAAGAAGGTTGATGCCCCTGCCTCCTTTCCATCCAATCCCCAATACTCATTTTGTTCATGTCCCAATGTGGACATTTTAACAATTTCATTATAGTTCGAGATGCATCACCTGCCCTAACGTTGCAATAAATGTCACACATTGCAGTCTCAGGATCGACAAGACTTTTGCTTCCTCCTCCATGAATTATAGCGCATTTCTATCAAAACCTGTCTTCAGCTTCCCAATGTCCATATTCAAGTGCCCGCATGGCCACGTTTCTACCAGAACCTTGAAGAGAAATGACATTTGTAAGCACATGCTCAAAATTTCATGCAGAAAACTAGAAACAACAAAAATAAAAATGTTTTCATGCTTTCTTAAAAATGCTTTCAAGGTTTCTTACCATGACTGAATTTTAGTTTCCATTGCAGTGATTATGTACAAAAATAAAGCAAGGTACAGACTGTGATTGGCGGCTTGAATCAAAGGGAGAAAGACATGAAATAACCAGAGAAATCAATTGAGGACAGGAAAGGTCGAGCAACATACCAATGGTCTGCCTGCTCCATTGTTCAATCTAAGCTCCCTCTTCCTTCAAGTCTAGGAATTTGAAATCGATTTGTTTTTTCCTTCTGGTTTTCTTTGTACAGTTGGTTATGGCGTAAAATAGCAATTTGGCATAAGCTGGATAAGGAATAGAGGTCATAAAATTGTCGTGTATGTGATTTGATGTCAATTTTGGTATGTGGGAAGTCATATTGTTATTTATGGAAGGTGATTTAACAGGTCTATGTGTTGTGATTTCAAGTTCCACTTACGTTTTTAACAATTAAGTAACTAGTGAAATAATCAATATTTTAAATAAAATAAAATATTCTATATTTCACAATTAAATAAGCAAGTAAAATAAAATATTCTATATTTCACAATTAAATAAGCAGAATACAGATAAATACCCTTTAAATTTAAACCCTGCCCTTAACCATCAGATAAATACCCTTTAAATTTAAACCCTGCCCTTAACCATCAAATTCAGAAAGCAAATAAAAAAAGTCAATATTCAAAAGATAAAACACTTATTGCCATTTTCCCAGTGTAGACGAGTATAGTTTCCCATGTGCAATAATATTTAACTTTGACGAGTATAGTTTCCCTGTGCAATGATATTTAACTTTGAGATTTTTAGGATGCCCCACATTTGTGTCTGCGTGTCCATAAATCTGACACGTCGCATTACAAATGCCAGGTGCCAAATTAGTAAACCATACGCTTTGGCTGCGTGTTTGCCAAATTAGTAAACCATACGCTTTGGCTGCGTGTTATGTCATGATCACTATGGATCTGATAAGGAGGGAACTTCACTCTGTCTGAGATACATTTTGAGAACCAGAAGTTTAGAATTTGTTCAGAAGTGCTAGTCTTGCCAAGTGCAGAAGGATTTACTCAGAATTTGTTTCTTAGCAGTAGAATGGCTCAGCTTGAACGCAAGCTGGAGATGTTGAAGATTCGCCAGATGCTCACACGAAGCTTACTCCTGGTATTCATATCTACTCTGCTGTTCCTCTTCTCTGTAATTTTTTCTGTAATTGTCAATGGATATGTTGTTGCCTGTGTTCTCTAATTTTTTCTGTAATTGTCAATGGATATGTTGTTGCCTGTGTGAATTTTTTTCCTATAATTTTTCTCACATATTGCAAACGAACATCGCAATAGATCATCAACTTGGCGTTGCCAATGGTTTGGAACCACCGGAGCAAGATGGATTGACAACGATGGCACCATCAGCAACATATACCTTGAAGAACCATGAAAATGATGTAACCAACCGTTTAAAACAGGAGACCAACCGATTAAAACAACAGATATTTGAAGTGCAGGACGCTGGCTACGAGGAGGAAGACTATATTGTAGTCGACGATGAGCAATCTGGTCTTCATTATTATAATAGTAAGATGAAAGTTCTGTTATGAAAAACATTTTATTTTAGTTCTAATGATTGAGTTCACAATGGTTTGTGATGCCGATAAGCTAATTCATAAGCAGGCTCACCCACCCATAGTCAGCGGTAGCAAGAGAGTAGCTTCAGCCTGACTGACTCTCGAGCGGTAGCAAGAGAGTAGCTTCAGCCTGACTGACTCTCGATGGTGCAACTAAGGGCAGTCAGTACTTTCCTTCACCCTTCACCCTGATTTTGGTTATCTTTATTTTGAATATAATAGATGCACATAGAAATATGGAAATAAAGATTGATTATAATAATTCAAATGAAGATGATGCACAGAGAAATAAATATACAGGGGAAACCATTTTTCTTGCAATCAAAGGGTATAATAGTTCATAGTGAGTTTATGCTTACCAATCAATTATTTTTTGTTTTTGGTTCATTCAATGACTTTGCAATGAAATCTAGATGTTCGCTGCAACTTTAAGTTGCAATGAGGCTGTTGTCTGCTTCAATGGCTTTGAAATGAAATCTAGATGTCTGCTTCAACTTTTTTTTGTTTTTGGTTCATTCAATGACTTTGCAATGAAATCTAGATGTTCGCTGCAACTTTAAGTTGCAATGAGGCTGTTGTCTGCTTCAATGGCTTTGAAATGAAATCTAGATGTCTGCTTCAACTTTTTGCAATGAAGCTGTTGTCTGGACTCTGCTTCAATGGCTATGTCTACTTCAATCTCTTCAAGGAGAGAGGCTTCAATGCCTCTCTTCAAGGAGAGAGGCTTCAATGCCTTTGCAATAAGGCTGATGTCTACTTCAATCTCTTCAAGTAGAGAGTCGGCTTCAAGTAGAGAAATGACTTTTCAAGTAGAGAGTCGGCTTCAAGTAGAGAGTTGGTGGCAGTCAACAGGTGTAATGGCAGTCAACAGGTGTAAATAATGGTGGTAGCCGGCATCACCATTTCAAACCTTCATAAACCTTTATGAAACATTGCCCCAACTATATATAAAATCACAAACATATGGTGTATTAATATGAAATCAATATGAAATCAATCATATGGTGTATTAATATGAAATCAATATGAAATCAATCATATGGTGTATTAATATGAAATCAATATGAAATCAATCAATATCCTGCCAATAAGACCTCTAAAACAAAACTTTGGATAAAACAAAAAACTACGAAGTGTTTTTTTTAAAACATTGGTTAAATGTAATGGTACGCCTGCGACTGCAGATGGCTATACTCCCTGCTATGCCGGAGGCAGGGACTAATAAAATGTTGGAGAGGCAGGGACTAATAAGATGTTAGGAGAAAAATGATAAATTAGATGTTGGAGAAAATGTTGGAGAGGCAGGGACTAATAAGATGTTGGAGAAAAATGATAAATTAGATGTTGGAGAGGCAGGGACTAATAAGATGTTTGGAGAAAAATGATAGAAAAATGATAAATTAAATGTTGGAGAGGCAGGGACTAATAAGATGTTGGAGAAAAATGATAAATTAGATGTTGGAGAGGCAGGGACTAATAAGATGTTGGAGAAAAATGATAAATTAAATGGTATATAAGATGTGGGAGAAAAATGATAAATTAAATGGTATACATGTTAGAAAGATTGTGGCAGCACTAACAACCGATGTGATGTGCAACAAAGCTTATTTAATAAGATGTAGGGAAATTTCATGAACATGTGCAATAAATATTTATTATTTATTCATGAACATGTGCATTTTCATGTCGTTGTAACTTGTGAGAGAAAATCAGGGAAAGGTAATTGTCATTGCTGTCAGAATAAAGTAGCACACCTGTCGGGTCAAATAAATAAACTCTGTTTTCCTCTTATCACATTATTAAGTCCATTCTTAGATTAAGGCATTCAAATATCATATTCAATTTAACGCTTTGCTTATAATTTCTGAATTTATAGAAGAATTGTTGTTTGTGCGGTGTGTTTGGTTTTTGTGAAAGATAACAAAACTAATGGTGATAGATTAGCAAATTAGATAGTATTCTGGTTTTGACGACATAATGCCAATAGGTCATATAATTAGAACACGCTTCTTCATTTGTTCATTGCATTTATTAATTATAATAATTTATAAATTGATGTGTGAAGGTGCGGTAATGTGGAGAAGTACCTCTGCAACTCTACATTTCGCATTTCCGCACTCTCCATCTCCCCATAGAGGTCTTAATCGGAGTCTTAAAATTTGAGTGAATTGATGTGTAGCACATCGTCTTATGTGAATATCAATTTATCATTATCTAATTACCGTCCATTCCACAAACTTATAGATAACCAAAGAATTGTTCACAGTGCGGTAGTGCATCATCTTTATATATAAGATGTGAGGAGGTGAAATCCCTGGTTTGAAACCTAACAAATACATATGAAGCTCATCTGCTGACAAGTCCATATTTTCTGCCTCATCGGTCCAACCACTTGTAAACCCTTGTGGAGGAGTCTAAGATATTTATTTATAACCATGAATTTTGTAATCCATGCATGTGCTGTTTGGAGCATTATATTTTTTACAGTCTGATGTTCTTTAAGACTGGAGCCCTAAATTCTTCATTTTGATTTGATACTTTCAGTGCTAAGCATCTTCCTTCCTTCCTGGACACAGAATAGGCCTCCAAAGATCACTTCACAGATGCGATAACTTGTGTGTGTTACTCCCTCATAATGAATCCTAAGGTTGATTTATTTGATTTGAACTTTTGTGGACTCACATTAAAGCCTCGCATGCTGGGATTTTGAGGCATATAAAATGCAGCGTGTTGTCATGCTTTAGATTTCTTTTTTCATGTTTCTAAATGGCATCTCCGGAGCTCCATTACTCTGATAAATGTTTGACTTTGTCAAGAACTGCAACGTTTTCATCAAATTACGGTGTAGAGGGTGCACATATAACATCTTCCATATATCAACAAAGTTTGAGGAACATTTAGGGAACTACATAAATTTAATTGTCATTCATTTTGTAGAGTGCAAAGGTTTTCATTGTGTTGTCATTTTGTAGAGTGCAAAGGTTTTCATTGTGTGGAGGAAGCACAATGAAAGCTTCCTCCGTACTCCACAACATGTGGCAATTTCTCTTTAATATGTTGCACATTAGTCAGATTATTCATAATCATAGCTTGAAATGCTACTGGACAAACATAGGGTATTAATATTAAATTATATGGATTATAAGTGTGGGAGCTTTCAAGTTTTTAGGTTTTATTTATGGCCATTTCTCTTTAATATGTTGCACATTAGTCAGATTATTCATAATCATAGCTTGAAATGCTAGTGGACAAACATAGGGTATTAATATTAAATTATATGGATCATAATCATAGCTTGAAATGCTAGTGGACAAACATAGGGTATTAATATTAAATTATATGGATTATAAGTGTGGGAGCTTTCAAGTTTTTAGGTTTTATTTATTTATTTAGTTTTAATTAATGTAAATTTTTAAAATGGAAATTATATATATATATATATATATATATATCTATATATATATATATATGAAGGAATGAAATGGAATACAAATATAAATAGAACACAAAAGACAACGAAAAAAATTCAATTCATTAATAACAAAGTAATAAAACCAAATTTATATGCATAAAAAAGATAAACTAGCTCAGGGAATGGTAACTTATTTTTGAGAAGAGATGTGGTGACTACATGCTTTATGAATTGCGTTACAATGAGGCTCAGAGGCCTATTTATTATTGAGAAACAATGGAAAATCATAAACATCCAAAAACATAACCCTAAGAGATAAAGTGCCAAAAGTCTGTGGGCCCCATTGGGGTAAATTGGTACATCAACTTCTTGGGGTTTTAACTTTGGCATATGATCTTTGTTTGATGTGTATGATATCTCGTTAGAAATATTTATTCAAGGAATACAAATTTTGACTACCAACCCCTATTGTAAATTATGATTTCCCCGTTTTCCAAAATATGTCATTTAGGGCCTCAAAACAGCTTTGAAAGTTCAACGCCCGGAAAAAATGCTCAAAATAGTATATTGTGCTACAATTAAGGAAACTGAAAGAAACAATGGTAGGGGTCCAAGTGGAATAGGTGGTTCTCCCTGCTTAGGAAGTAATGGTCCCTATTGCATTCAATGCCTCCATGAGATAGGGAAACTTTTGTTGAACTTGGTCCTTAGTGAACCACTTGCCTTGGTTGGTCAACTTTGACTACTCAATACAGTTGGGTATTCTACTAGTGAGTTCTCTTGATATGCGTGTCCATGATCTGATCAGTTGTGGAATGTTCCGTGCAATATTAGTTTATCTCTGTTGCTGTTAGCTGTTCTGAAATGTTTGATGTGTCCAACAATGGTGGAAAGTATGGCCGAAGGCGCCCCACATTGAACACTCGGCACAAGCCAAGGAATGGGGAATGTTGAGCTCAAACTTATTTTCTCCCACAACCTTGCTAATGGTGTAAGGCTCATATCAGAGTGCTATGAACTTCTGATGGACTCTAATAAGGCATTCTTTCTGCAAATTCAACCAAACCTTGTTGCCCACCTGAAACTTGTGTGTCACCCGATGTTGATCATGCCACTGCTTATACTTCGTATTGAACTTATCGAAGATATCTTGAACCCACTGGCGGATGTGTTAGATGCATTAAATAAATCAGGTTACTTTATTGACCTTGGATTGTGAATGTGTGGATTATATCTTTGTATTTGCATGAGGCATGGAAACATCAATATGACACAATGGTTGGAATCCTAGACCCACTTGAAAAGAACTATGACTAGTCGAGCTATGAAGAGATCTATTATAATTATTCTACACATATGGAAGGATCTCATCCAAGCTTTGTGGATGCTTGGTGTGTAATAATGTTTAGAGGCTTGACCAAAATGTGTTCAGTAACTTGATATCTCAATATGATAGAATGATCTGCAAGATTCCAAAATGTACCCATACTTGTTCAAAGAAGAGTTTGGCAGTCTCCTCTGCTGTGATACTCATATTGCAAGTTGCTAATATAGCCATATTATAAAATATGTCCACAACCACAAATACATAGTCATTACCATGCTTGGTAGAAGGGAATCCTGATAGATAGTCCATGGAGATGGATTTCCAAGGTTGGATGGGAGTAGGCGGAGGAGTGTATAGGCCTTACTTCTTGATGGTTGGCTTGGCAATGGAACCAAAAGTGTAGAATCTAATATATTTTCAAATGTACTATCATATTTTTGGCCAATAAAAATGTTTCTGTAGTATAACCACAATTTTATCCACACTAAAGTGTCTCACGATCCAACTATAATGTGCCTCCCAAATCACCTTGGCATGCTCGCTTGAAGGAACACAAAGGTGGCTCAAGTAGCATAATAATGTGTCCTTGAGGTGAAAATATGGAACTTGCTTACCAGCCACTAGAATTTGGTATGTGGTGGAAAACTATGGATCATTTTTATATAGTTGTGACTATTCAGAGGTCTCGTGGTCACAAGAGTTGAGAATACGTCAGTGTTGCAACTGGGGGTTGACTCAGGCAAGCTGCAACATGATTGGTGTTGCCTTGTTGTATTTAATGTTCAAGTGGATTTTTTACAGATATGCAGACCACTTATGATGTCAATCGTTCTACAACTTCCCTTGTGTCTGGATAAACTGAAGAGGTCAATGATTTTTGTGGATGACTGTCTCCTTCCCAAGAATGTAATGTTTCCATTGTCAACATGCTTACACGATGGAATAAATCTCTTTATCATCGGCGAGGTATTTTTGAATGTATCGAAAAGTGTCTTAATGTGATAGGACACGGAACTTACTTGGTGAGAATTGCACCAATAGCATAGTTGGAGGCATCTGGCTCAATTTCAAATGGTTCTTGCAGGTATGGAAATGTGAGTACAAGTGCAGAGCAAAGGTAGTGCTTTAGCTCAACGAATGAATTTTGTTGGGGCTTGAACTAGAAAATTTTACTTTTGCACCACCCTTGGTAGCCTAACTCATGGGCCAAGTGATATCAGAGAATCCCAACACGAACCTTCGATAAAAATTAGAAAGGCCCAAAACGTTGTGAAGCTCTGTTAGAGTGGTCAGGGTTGGCCAACCTCAAATGACTTAGATCTTAGCTAGATCCACATGCACACCTTGCTCATCAATGATGTAGCCCAAATATTGGACCTAGCTCATGCCAAAGACATGTTTCTCCAAATCGGCACATATTTTGTGTTGCCACAGGGTTTGAAGGACCTGCAGAATGTGTTGTAAGTGCTCTTCCAAACTCTTGTTGAATATGAGGATGTTTTCCATATATACAACCATGAATGAGTTGCTAAAGGGATGTAATATGTCATCCATCAACCTCATAAAAGTTGCAGGGGTATTTGTCAACCCGAAAGGCATGACCAACCACAAAAGACCCTCCTTGGATTTGAAGGCAGTCTTCCATACATTCATGAGTTCTATTAGCACCTGGTGATAGCCAAAATTCAAATCGATCTTGTCGAAATACTTGCCCCCCTTGAGCTAGTTGAGAAGGTCATTAATCTTTGGGATTGGATACCTGTTCTTGTAAGTGATTTTGTTTAATGTTTGATATTCAATGCAGAGTCTCTAGGATTCCATATTTATTTTGTAGAATTACAATCAGGCTTCCATAAGGTGAGGAACTTGGTTGGATGTTCCTTTTTGTAGAAACTCTTGGATCTGTTGCTTGATTTCTTCATTTTCCGAAAAGGAGAAACGATATATAAACCCATTAGGTAGAGGTGCTTTTGGAGTTAGCTCGATTGAATGCTTGAACTAATAGTGCAAAGGTAACCCTGTGGGTGAGTAGAAGATGTCCCTATATTCTTCCATGACCTTATCCACCTGGGTTTTCTGCGTGTGGGAAACATTCCTGGGGACCATGGATGTGGCCACTATCTTCGCCTTGCTTTGAGAGCGGATCATAAAGGAAAAAAAAATCGATATGGGGGATGATATTACTACATTTCTTAATAGAGATGAAACAGATAGAGACATGTAAGGATAACCCCAACATCCTATATAATTTATTTCCCAAAGTAATAATAACAGTGTGAGGCATGGACTCATACATAAAATGACACTTCATAAGTATGGTTTTCTTAATAACATATCACAAAATACGAGAGGAGAAAAATCATACAATACCTGATCTATGAAGGGCTTGATGTTGTAGGGAAGGCGACACTACTGGCTAATGCAAAGATTTCATCCTTAGTGGAGCCACCCGATGGTGTACATATGCGGATGTGGTGTAGTCAGTAGGCTGAATTGCTTCATGACTGTTGGCATTTTGGCACAGGTGTGGCCCTGGGTACAGGTGTTGTCCTTTATGGCAACTCACTTTAGTGTCAGACCTCAGTTCAGGCGCTTAGAATGAAGGAAATCTTGTATACGCAGGTTCACCTTGCCGAAGACGCGTATACTCACGGGTTATACGTTCAGAAGTCGCGTATGTGTATACACGCACTTTTATGCACAGAAAAGCGCGTACATGGTGGGAAACTTATTTTTGGTCCATGGTTAGTCCTTGGAATTTGAACCTATGGTTTTGGACCAAGGTATCTCGTCAGAAGTGCTGACCCTAGGTTTTGGGCTCTTGGTATTGGTTTATTATGGTTTTGGACCGTGGTATTGTGGAAGGCCTAAAACTATAAAAGAGGAAGGAGATCATGTGACAAGGTATCATCTGAATTATTATTGAATATCTGATAATGTACGAGATCTGAAATATTGGTGATTAGCATTATGGAGCAGATCTGGATCTGAATGAAGGAGGAACCTTAGCAAAAAGAAGGATAAGTTCTATTGATGGGTCATAATCTCTTGGCTTGAATGATAATATCTTTGCATGATTTTGATCTGTTATATCTGGCACATGCGTGATCTATAAATCTAATAATATGGGTTAATCAGTGCCTGAATACTTGAAAGAGTGAATTATGTTTGTAGATCTGTACGCAGGTTCAGTTCAGCTAAGGCGCGTATATACGCAGGTTCAGTGAAGGAAAACAACGTATACGCAAGTTGTTCCATACGCAGAAGAGTATGCATGCAGGTTTCAGGCCATTAAAGTAGCGTATACATTTTGAGTTGTGTTTTTGCTGCTTCAGTTTATTGCTGCAGTGTTCTAGGTTCAGTTTTGGTGTGTGGCACTGTTACTGTGATCTGGGTACAGCCGTCAGAGAGGTGTTTATGTTGATTTTAGTTTTGGTGAAAAGGTGATTGGTTGATGCAGAAATTCTTGATGGTTGATTGATGTTATTTGTGGATTTAGTCTGAAAATTTATGAAACGTGGTCCTTGAAAGAAAGAGAAGGTTGTACCCTTCTGTAGGTCAGCACCTACGTACTAGTATCTTGGCTAGTGCAAGAGCTAAGGGGGTTGTAGCTCCCTTCCAGGAGAAGCTGGAAAAAGAGAGAGAGTTGTAGCTCTCTGCAGGTTGCAGCCTGCGTACTGGTAAAAGGACTGCACCAGTACATTTGTAAAAAGAAGTTTCTAATTAAAGAAAAGATAGAGACAAATTGCAGCAGGTGGTTTTCACCCACATTGGGTTTCCACCTTATATCTTGTGTTCTTGTGTGCGATTGTCTTTCTGCTCTGCTTTACTGTTTCTGGTTACTGGTTATTTTCTTCTGAATCACAAATTAATAACTGACATCTGAAAGATAAATCAAATTATAATTCTGCTTTGTCTATGCGGGTTTCTTTATCTATAGTTGCGTATATACGCGGTTTTTATTAAGAGAAGTAGCGTATATCATCTGGAATTGGAAAAGGAAATATTTGACTTGATAATACTGATTCACCCCCCCCTCAGTATTATTTCCAACAATTGGTATTAGAGCCAGGTCCTTCTGAAGAAACTTGATCACTTGAAGGAAGATCCTTCATCATGAGCAACTACGAGAGGGAAGCATCAATCAGGCCACTGGTTTTTGATGGGACAAACTTCGTATATTGGAAGGTAAGAGTTACTGCCTATCTTCAATTGTTGGGTATAGAAGTCTGGGATATCATAGATACAGGATATACTTTTCCAGCAGCAACTCCTACAGATCCGGCTGAGAAGAAGAAATATGAAACAAATGCAAAGGCGGTCAATACTCTATTGGGATGTCTATCTCAATCAGAATTTGTGAAAGTTATGCAGTTAAAATCAGAAAAAGAAATATGGGACAAGATTGTCCTAAGCTATGAAGGAGATGATCAGGTAAAATGAGCAAAACTTCAAACCCTCAGGATTCAGTATGAAAATCTCAAGATGTATAATGATGAAAGTGTGGCTAACTATTTTATTCGTGTAGATGAGATTGTTAATTGTATGAAAAATTTGGGTGAAGAAATAAAAGAGGCTGTTGTGGTTGAAAAAGTTCTAAGATCTTTGTCCCCTAGGTTTGAATCTAAAGTTTCTGCAATAGAAGAAAAGGAGAATCTACAAAGCCTTAAAATGTCACAGCTGCACGGTATTCTAACTGCTTATGAAATGAGGAAAGGAGGACCATCAGACAGGAGAGAAGCTGCCTTCAAGGCTTCAGGCAAAGGCGAGTACTATGAGTCAGGACGCGTGTCAGAAGAAGAAGAAGAATCAAATTTTGTCAGAAATCTTCAACGGGGTACTGGACGGTTCCAAGGTAAGCTACCTTTCAAATGCTTTGCTTGTGGAAGAGTCGGTCACTATGCTGCCAAATGTCCTCACAAGGATAAGATTGGCAAAGGGAAGGAACCTGTTAGATGGAACAAGAAACCGAATGGAAATAAGAAAAGCTATTACACTCATGAAGATAGTGATGGACTTTCAAATAGTGACGAAGATGAACAAGGTAATAAATATAAACTTTTAATGGCTTTTGAAGATGATGACTACATGGATGCTATAAATGTGGAAGGTTTTTCTGAAGAGATGACTAATCTCAAAATTTGCTTAGAAGAGAAAAGTGCAATTATTGAGTCTCTACAATATCAACTGGTTGAAAGGGAAAAACATCTTGAAAAATTGGAATGTGAAATTGTTTGTCTTAGAAAGGAGATTGAGAAAGCAAAAGCTATTAATATTAAATTTGTTAAAGGATCTGAAACTCTGGATGAGATTATCAATGTGCAGCGTTCTCCACTAATCAAGACAAGTCTGGGATATAATGGAGAAACATCTCAAGCTTCTACCTCCAAAAGTTATCTTGCTGCAGCAAAGAAGAGCGAACAAAGGTCTAATAGAAATCATTAGGTAAATCAGGAACAATTTACCTCAAGAACGAATAAAGACTATCAAGAAAGTCGGGGACAAGCTACCTTAAGGAAAAACAGAAGCTACAATCAGCCACAGGTAAAATCTTCCCAATTTGCCTCAAGAATGGATGTCAGTAGAAACTACAATCGATTGGATGATAGATTTGATAATCGCAGGAGTTTCTTCAATGGTCAATGTTTCTCTTGCCATAATTTTGGTCACAAAGTAGCTCAATGTGTTGCCTATAAGATAATCATGACTAGAGAAGCTCAAAAACAAAGGAATATGAATGGAATCACGAAAAGGACTTATAACAACTTTTCGGCCCTTGAAAATGAAGTTGAATGTTCTATTTGTAATAACTTTGGTCATGAAGATTCTGAATGCAAGAGCAGGTTTTGGAAGACAACTCAGAAGGAACATACCTCAAGTGCTAGAACATGGAGAATGAAGGAACCACAACCAGAAAGATGTGGGATAGCCTTCCATGCAGAAGGACAGGAAAATATATGGTATATCGACAGCGGATGTTCAAAGCATATGACAGGGGATAAAGAAAAACTTGAATTGTATACTGCAGTAGAAAAGGGGAAGAAGGTTTCTTTTGGAAATGATACCCCTGCAGCCATAAAAGGAAAAGGCACTGCTCAGTTGAAAGAATAGGTCAAAGCTGGAAATGTTTTGTATGTTGATGGCTTGAAGCATAATCTACTAAGTGTTAGTCAGATGTGCGATCAAGGAACCGAGGTAATATTTCGATCAAATGAATGTAGTGTTCGTGATCTTGATACAGGAGAAACAGTGATCAAAGGCAGAAGAACTCCAAATAATCTATACATATTTGAAGAAGGACAACAACAATGCTATTTAAGCAAGGATGATGAACACTGGTTATGGCACCAGAGGTTGGGGCATCTAAGCTTTTCACAAATAAGGAAAGCATGCAAATACCAGGCAGTTCGTGGTCTTCCAGATATCAAAATTCCAGACAACACCATATGCAAATCATGTCAGTTTGGCAAGCAAACTAGAACTAACTTTCCTGAGAAGGAAGGATCAGCTAGCAGCCTCTTGAGCTAGTCCATAGAGATGTATGTTGTCCATTTAGGACAAGGTCACCTCGAGGAGAAGAATACCTTATACTATTCATTGACGAATTCTCCAGGTTTGTTTGGTTAGGACTTATGAAGCACAAAGACGAAGCATTCGAAAAATTCAAATCCTTCAAAGCCTTGGCTGAAAATGAATCAGATTACAAAATTAAGTACCTCAGGTCCAACAGAGGTGGGGAATTTCCCTCAAATGAATTTTTTGATTTCTGTGAAGAACATGGAATAAGAAGGGAATTCTCTACAGCTAGGACTCCTCAGCAAAATGGAGTGGCGGAAAGGATGAATAGAACAGTCCAACAAATGGCTCGTGCTATGCTTGATGAGTCTAGAACTCCCGCAACCTTCTGGGGTGAAGCTGCATATGCAGCAGTTGTTATTCTCAACAAAACAAATGTCCGAGTGAACAACACTCAAACTCCTCATGAGCTCTGGTATGGTGAAACTCCTTCGGTAAAGCATTTCAAAATTTTTGGGAGAAAATGCTATATTAAGAATACTGATGAGCAGCTTGGCAAACTTGAACCTAGAGCAGATGAAGGCATTCTCCTTGGTTGTTCTCCCTACAACAAAGCATATAAGTGTTACAATAAAAGGCTTGGAAGAATTGTTGACAACATTGATGTAGTGGTTGATGAAAAAGGATACATCCCTAGGGAAGTGAATCATGAAAATATCAATAAGGATGAAGACTACTCTCTAAATCAGACAGATGATGAAGAAGAACCCCAAGAGGCACCAGAGGAATAGATAAGGATAGAAGAAAAGACTCCGTCCAGGTACGTTCAGAAGAATCATCCAGAATCTCAAATTTTGGGGCAGAAAGAAGCAGGTATACAAACAAGAAGAAAAATAGCAGAAGCTTCAAGCTATTTGGCATTTCTCTCTTCCACTGAACCGCAAAATGTAAAAGAAGCATGCAAAGATGAGTGTTGGGTTAAGGCAATGGATGAAGAGCTTGAGCAGATCGAAAATAATAACACTTGGGAGTTGGTTCCTAGACCAAAAGACAAAAATGTCATAGGAACAAAATGGATCTTCAAAAATAAGTTGAATGAAAATGGGGAAGTGATTATAAACAAGGCCAGACTTGTTTGCAAAGGGTATGCTCAACAAGAAGGAATAGATTTTGAAGAAACTTTTGCTCCCGTTGCTGGACTTGAGGCCATGAGAATGTTTCTTGCTCTCTCTAGCTTCCAGAAGTTTAAAGTATTTCAAATGGACGTAAAATCAGCCTTTCTGAATGGAGACTTAGAAGAAGAAGTGTACATAGAGCAACCAGATGGCTTTATCCTTGGGAATGATCCAAATCTTGTATGCAGACTTAAAAAGGCTCTCTATGGGCTTAAACAAGCTCCAAGGGCTTGGTACTATCGTTTGGATAAATATCTTCATCAACAAGGTTTTTCAAAAGGATCAGTAGATAGCAATCTCTATATAAAAGTTGAAAATAACAAATTGCTAATACTTGTTGTGTATGTAGATGATATTATCTTTGGAAGCAATGAAGAAGCTATGAGTCAAAGCTTTGCCTTGGTGATGCAGAAAGAATTCGAAATGTCCTTGCTTGGAGAACTGACATACTTTCTTGGATTGCAAATCCAACAAAATGAAGGGGGTATCTTCCTATCTCAAACCAAGTACCTCAAGCAGATTCTGAAGAAGTATGGCATGGAAGATTCAAAACCAGTATGTACCCCCATGGTTACAGGATGCAGCCTCAGTGCAAATGATGAATCGACAACAGTGCATAAACCAACCTATAGATATATGATTGGAAGTCTTCTTTATTTGACAGGTACCCGACCAGACATCATGCATGCAGTGGGAATAGTTGGAAGATTTCAGGCAAATCCAAAGGAAACTCATCTTCAGGCAGTCAAGAGAATCTTCAAGTACCTTCAAGGAACTCAAAACTATGGTTTATGGTACCCTAGAGATACAGATCTCACACTTCATGCTTACACAGATGCAGATTGGGCCGGAAGCGTGGATGATAGGAAGAGCACAAGTGGTGGTGCATTCTTTATGGGTTCCAGATTAGTATCTTGGTTCAGCAAGAAACAAAGTTTGATTGCTTTATCTACAGATAAAGCGGAATATGTGGCTGTTGCATCTTGTTGCACTCAACTTCTTTGGATGATGCAAACCTTGCAGGATTTTCAAATCACATGTGATCCACCTGTCTCTATCTTATGTGATAATACAAGTGCAATAAGCATTTCAAAGAATCCTGTCATGCATTCAAAGACCAAGCACATACCTATCAAATATCACTTTCTTCGGGAACAAGTGCTTGAGCAAAAAGTCAAGTTGGAGTATGTTCCTTCTAAGGAACAAATTGCCGATATCCTCACCAAACCACTGCCCAGGGAAACTTTTGAATATCTCAGACAGAAGCTAGGAGTAGTTGATGCTTCATCCTGCTGTTGAAGCTTGTTTGTATCAAAGAAAAGTTGGTGTACGTGAGTTGGATGAGGGAAATCCGCGTACATACGCTGATTTATGCAGGTGCAGTCGCGTATCTGGAGAAAATCAGCAAGGACAGACTCTGGTTGAAGAGAGTCTGATATGGGTCTGTCAGAGACCATCAGGCACGGGTTCAGGGGGAGCAGATAATCTTCTAATAATGCATTGTTGGCATTACCTTAGAAGCTCTTGCTTCTAGTACTTAAGCTGTTTTTGGTTCAGGTGGATCAGCTGCAGAAAGGAGATCAGAAGGAGAACATGGTTGCTAATATATACTTTTGGTTTCCCCACTATGCCTGGGATGATTGATGTGATTGGTTGTCATATGTAAAATTCTGATGTATCCCCACTTGGTTGGGTGGATGATCCCCACTTGGTTGGGTGATGGTTGTATATATTGAGTCTTTTGGTGATAGGAAGGTCTTTTATGATGTATATGGTTCTTCTTGAAGAACATCTTTTTGCAGATCTTGCCTACAGTTAGGGGGAGCATGTTCAGCACAGCAGAGCAGAGATATCGGCATGTACTCAGGGGGAGCACATCCCTTTTCCCTTGATGACAAAGGGGGAGAATGACTTTGAGGATCGTGGGGTTGCCATCAAGTCCAAAGGGGGAGATTGTTGGCATTTTGGCACAGGTGTGGCCCTATGGTACAGGTGTTGTCCTTGATGGCAACTCACTTTGGTGTCAGACCTCAGTTCAGGTGCTCAGAATGAAGGAAATATTGTATACGCAGGTTCACCTTGCCGAAGACGCATATACTCGCGGGTTATACGTTCAGAAGTCGCGTATGCGTATACACGCACTTTTATGCACAGAAAAACGCGTACATGGTGGGAAACTTATTTTTGGTCCATGGTTGTTAGTCCTTGGAATTTGAACCTATGGTTTTGGACCAAGGTATCTCGTTAGAAGTGCTGACCCTAGGTTTTTGGCCCTTGGTATTGGTTTATTATGGTTTTGGACCGTGGTATTGTGGAAGGCCTAAAACTATAAAAGAGGAAGGAGATCATGTGACAGGGTATCATCTGAATTATTATTGAATATCTGATAATGTACGAGATCTAAAATATTGGTGATTAGCATTGTGGAGCAGATCTGGATCTGAATGAAGGAGGAACCTTAGCAAAAAAAAGGATAAGTTCTATTGATGGGTCATAATCTCTTGGCTTGAATGATAATATCTTTGCATGATTTTGATCTGTTATATCTGGCACATGCGTGATCTATAAATCTGATAATCTGGGTTAATCAGTGCCTGAATACTTGAAAGAGTGAATTATGTTTGTATATCTGTACGCAGGTTCAGTTCAGCTAAGGCGCGTATATACTCAGGTTCAGTGAAGGAAAACAACGTATATGCAGGTTGTTCCATACGCAGAAGTGTATGCACGCAGGTTTTAGGCCATTAAAGTAGCGTGTACATTTTGAGTTGTGTTTTTGCTGCTTCAGTTTATTGCTGCAGTGTTCTGGGTTAAGTTTTGGTGTGTGGTACTGTTACTGTGATCTAGGTACAGTCGTCAGAGAGGTGTTTATGTTGATTTTAGTTTTGGTGAAAAGGTGATTGGTTGATGCAGAAATTCTTGATGGTTGATTGATGTTATTTGTGGATCCAGTCTGAAAATTTATGAAACGTGGTCCTTGAAAGAAAGAGAAGGTTGTACCCTTCTGTAGGCCAGCACCTACGTACTAGTATCTTGGCTAGTGCAAGAGCTAAGGGGGTTGTAGCTCCCTTCCAGGAGAAGCTGGAAAACAAGAGAGAGTTGTAGCTCTCTGCAGGTTGCAGCCTGCGTACTGGTAAAAGGACTGCACTAGTACATTTGTAAAAAGAAGTTTCTAATTAAAGAAAAGATAGAGACGAATTGCAGCAGGTGGTTTTCACCCACATTGGGTTTCCACCTTATATCTTGTGTTCTTGTGTGCGATTGTCTTTCTGCTCTGCTTTACTGTTTCTGGTTACTGGTTATTTGCTTTTGAATCACAAATTAATAACTGACATCTGAAAGATAAATCAAATTATAAGTCTTCTTTGTATACGCGGGTTTCTTTATCTATAGTTGCGTATATACACGGTTTTTATTAAGAGAAGTAGCGTATATCATCTAGAATTGGAAAAGGAAATATTTGACTTGATAATACTAATTCACCCCCCCTCCCAGTATTATTTCCAACAATGACCTCTATTGAAATGCGTTTATTTTTTCTCCCCCTGTCAACAATGAACTACAACGAATAAACCTTCACGCACATCCATGAGTGGACAAGATTATCCCACTCCTTTGGATCTTTGGGCTCATTCTTCTGGACCTTGGTGGTGGCAACGATGGCATTAGGTTCTGCATCAATAATATACTTCCCCTTATCGGGTTTTGTCTTAGAATTGGAAAATGCATTGGATTGTAAAAATTTCAACTTGACAACCAATCACTGCTTGGCGTGACACTCATTTGTGTTCCGTGTGGTGCTCTTATGGAACTCGCACCATGTTCCCCTGTCCTTATTCCTCTTCATGGTGGAGTTCTTTGATTCTGAATTTGATGGGTTGTCCTGTGCCACTCCACCTTGGCTCTCTCCTTTGTTCTATGTTATAGGAGCTCTTGCCCTGCTTCTATTTCACAGATCCAAAGTCAAAATTTGTTTAAATTTTTGTTCAATATTGGAAGCATATCGATATTTTTCACCAAGCGAGGAGATGTATAGGAACTCAAATTTTTACCAAATGTATTTGTGTACAAAACCGTGGTACTTGAGCACCAGATGTCGCTCATATTCTTTGATACCCAATTTTGTGCATAGAGTATGAGAAATATTTGTGAACTCATGCACATCTTGGTCCCTTTTCTGCCGTAGTGTGGTCCACTATATGTACTTGTCCTCATATCTCCCCACAAGGTAATACTGTTCCTTGGCAACATATCAGAAAGAGTTTCAAGAGGGGGTAGCAATAAACATAGAGGGTTCCTCGACCCTTTTCTCACAGTAAGTTTCCCACTAATCCTTGACATGGGGGGGCGACCTTAAGTAGTGAAAAAGTAATCTTTTCCCTATCAGAGAAGCTATGGACCAAAAAATAACCTTCCAATAGATTCAACCATTTATTTAAGATATCTATATCTATTTGGCCTTCGAATATAGGGATATCAAATTTCACTTGTATCTTGAAGGGGGCGATGCCTATGAAGTTCTAGCTGGATGAAGTTGCATCATTGCTGGGCATCTACCGAAGGATCTGGGTAAAGTTGTCCATCATATCGTTCCTTTGCCACTGGAGGGATTCTTTGAGCAATAGTTTCATAGGATCTCGTGCTCCCTAAAATTTATTTTCTTCTTCCATGGGTGGTCGTCGGTGTCGGCAGGTACAGTCTTGTAATGGCTCAGCCAATTCAAGTCCAAACTCCTTATACCTCGACCTTGTTGGAGACATGCATAGAAATATAGAGAAAGAGCATACTGATATGATACCACTGATCTAGATTTATGAAGGAAAAAAATGAAATGCATATATAAATATAACACAAAGATACAACGAAAACATAACTTGAATTCATTAATAACAAAGTATTGAAAATTGTTTACATGTAAAATGGAAATACGCTAGCTCAGGCGATGGTAGGTTGTATCTAAGAAGAGGTATGGAGGCTACATGCCTTCTAAAATGTGTTGGAATGAGTCTTAGAGGCCTATTTGTTATTGAGAAATAATGGAAAACCCTAAAAATCCAAAATCTTAACCCTAGGAGATGACTCATGAAATGTCTGTGGGCCTTGTTAGGCTAAATTGGTACATCAATGTCCCGTGGTCGTAACTCTGGAATACAATCTTCATTTGACATGCACGATACCTTGTTAGAAATATCTATTCAAGGAATACAACTTTTATTTACAAGAACTTGCTGAAAATTTCAAATTTTCCCATTTTCCAAAAAAATATTGTTTAGGGCCTCAAATGACTTCGAAAGTTTAGGAACCAAAAAATTGCTAGAAATAGTAAATTGTGCTACAATTAAGGAAACTGAAAGAAGCAATGGTGGGGGTCAAAGTGGAATAGGTGGGTGGCAACTAATATACACTTGGATTATTCCTCACCCCTTAGGAATCAATGGTCCCCATTGCGTTTAGTGCCACTATGGGATGGGTAACTTTTGCTGAGCTTGGTCTTTGGTGAGCCACTTGCCTTGGTGCAAGAGTTGGAAAGCTTTGACAACCCAATATAGTTGGATCTTCCACTGGCAAGTGTTTTTGATATTCGTGTCCATGATATGATCAATTGTGGCTTGTTCCATGCATGGAAAATTTTTGGGGCTAATATTCGCGGGTGGGCTAATTTTCCATGATTTTTCCAAAAAAACGATTCACCAATTTCCATATTTTCTAAAAATTATTCGCCGAAATTTTACAATATAAAAATATTTTATGTTAAAAATCAACAAAATTGTATCAAGAACATATATATAATCATTATAAATTTGAATAATTTTACAAATATATCAATCAACATTTTATAGTTTGCATATTAAGGACTAGTGATATTCACCAATGTTTTTAAACTTCATGATAATTTTCCATCCTTAAAATTTTCCCTAGTTCCATGCAGTTTGGGTTTAACTCAGTTTGTGTTAGCTATTCTTTAATGTTTGATATATCCAAAAATGGTGGAAAATATGGCCAAAGGTGGTCCACATTGAACATTGGGTGCATCCCAAGGAATGGAGGAATGTTGCGCTCAAAGGAATTTTCTCCCATAACCTTGGTGATGCTGTAAGGCCTATATTGGAGTGGTTTCAACTTCTGATGGGCTTTGGCAAGACATTCTTTTTGTAAATGCAACCAAATTTTGTCGCCTACCTGAAACTTGTGTGGCACCTATGTAACACCCTCCTTGCACACTTAACCAAGCTAAATGGTCTTCCAAGGTAAATATGTGATGAAGAGTTACTATGATATGACTCAAACTCCTAGATCACCTTAAGGAAGTGGAATTAACACAAAAAAAACCTTATTGACCTTCGTGAGGAGTTACATGACCCCAAGGGGTTAACCAACCACTCCAGGGGCCCAACCCCTGGGTTAAATTTCTTTTTAACTGAACTAGAACCCTAGTATTTCCCATGACAAACCCTCCATGTGAATATAACCTTCAAGTCGCTTCCACAATAAGGCCTCCATGCGGCTGTAGATATTTTCATCTACTTCTGTGCCATCAACCATAAGATTTAAGCCACTTTTTAGTGCTAGGACCTAGGCTTCCATGTGACTGTAGATATTTTCATATACTTCTGTGCCATCAACCACAAGATTTAAGCCACTTTTTAGGGCTAGGACCTAGGCCTCTGCCTAGAACTTGATGAAACACTCGAAAGTGATAAATAACAAGAAGACAAGGCCTCTAATGAAAAACTTGAACAAGGATCTGACCTAACTCATCCTAACTATGAAAAACATGTCATCAAACACATCATGAACATGTAATGTACATGTCATAAATAGACATATGAACATAGGGATTTCATACTTATCTGAGAATTGTCAAGAAGGTTTGATTCCCTCTCATAGTAGCTACATTTTCATCTATTAGGTCATTCATTCATTAACATTTTATCTACTAACCAAAACATGATGAGAGCCATAACTCAATACTATCATAAAACCATGCTTGTAACCAACATATGACCATATAAACAACAATAATAGAACAACCATGATAGCCACATAATAGAAGTACATTTACACATAGAACACAAGAGGAAAATAGCTCTTATTAACATAAGAAATTCCAAACAAGTGAGGGAATTCCATGTATCACTCGACCATAGATTGGGTTGAACCAAATATTTCTTTCAGCCAATTACCCATGTGTCGTATTCCAAGTATGAATGTGGGAATCACAATAAAACCAGCCATACTTCTTAGGCTTACCGCATATGCCACCAAACTGGTCAAGGATTTATAGGTCCAAAGAAAGCACCTATACAACGAGTCTTTACCATATATCCTGTCATATACCGATCAAGGATTCCTAGACCCAAACAAGAAACATACACTATAGGGTTTACCACAATCCCACCATTACTGATCCAGGGATCACTAGGCCTTAAACAGACATGGATGCCTTTGGACCTCTCCACCTAAACCGTGAGGAATTTTCCCGTCTCCACCCTCAGGCTTTACCACATATCCCACCTTTACGATCCAAGGATTTCTAGGCCTTTCAAATTTTTTTCTAAGATCAACTCACTTAGTTTTGAAACCATCTAACAATCCAGCTCAACCAAGAAAAATAACCCTATCACACTAGGGCTATCTAGAAATGGCAAGGTAAGGATGAAAACCATTGTCACACCTGGAAAAGCCCATGCCAATGATAGCATGAAAACCAAATACACACATGCATATACCATGAATGCCAAAACTAGAAAATAAATCATACATGCAACTCAATACCTACAAGTAATCTTGTTGTAGTTGCTTGATCCAAATATTCCTTTCTTAATCTTTGCTTACCTTTTCTTTCTTGTCCTTCCTTTGCCTTCCTTCCTCCAATGCTAGAGTGCTCCAAGAATAATCTAAGTGTGTAATAGTCTGAGAGAATATAGAGAGTAGAGAGAGCTCCAAGATAAAACTGACAAAAGGTTGTGAATTGATCCTTAGAAGCCTATTTATTAATGAGGCCTCTAATTTATTCATTTTCCATTATTTTCCTTTAATTTTTTCCTCACATGTAACTTGTAACCTTTCACCTTCCGTTTCTCCTATTTTCCATTATTTTCATAAATAAATGCCAAATAATATCTCTTTACCTTTTCAAAGCCTTTACCATTGCCTTTGCCAATTTCCCTTTAGCTACAATAAACCAATTGAACACCCACTAGGATGTTTTTCCCAACATTCAACTTGGAATACATGTCCCATGACCTTGATATTATTTTGTATTTATTAACTTTATTACATGGATTTTTAACCTAGGGCAGTTATAAATCCCTCCCCCTTAGTGGAACACCATCCTTGGTGTTTAGCGACACCTACAACTAGAAAGGCCGTTGAAAGTAAAACATATCATGCATAGAGCTTTATAACTTAGCTAGATGTAGTATTTGGAATGATCAACCTGCTGAAAAACATAACCAACATGACTAACATGACAACATGGCAACCATACCACTTATTGAAGCTTTATAACATAGTTCATTGTGGTATTTACATACATGTACTTATATACACATACCAAAACTTCTTTGCCTCAATTGACAAACATTGAAGGATACATAACCCACATCTGATCAACATCTCTCATGTATCTTCATGAGATCCAAAGTGATTCCGCTACACTTTAACCTGCTTGATTGCTCAGTTCCAGAGCATGATCATCTTTCTTTCCAAAATGCACTGAGGTTCTGAGTGGAATTCTCCTTCTAGATCCACCTGCAATACATACCAATCAACAACGTGATCAACCTCCTTTACATATATTTTAAGCAATGAAACATGGAAAACATCATGGAATTTCACTGTTAGAGGCAGTGCAAGTTTGTAGGCAACTGGTCCAATCCTCTCAAGGATCTTGAAAGGCTTGCGATACTGACATGCTAGCTTCATACATGACCCAATCCTCAAGGATATGTTCTTGGGATTGATGCATTAATACACCTATTCCCCAAACTGAAATTCCTTAAACACCTTGTGTTGATCTGCATAACTCTTCTATTTGTCCTATGCTGCATTTCTATTCTTCTTGATAACTTTCATTTCCTATTCCATGGATGCCAACATGTCTGACCCTATTAAAACCCTATTCATTGGATCACTCCAACTGATAGGAGTACTACAACTTTGCCCATACAATGCCTTAAACAGAATCATACTCAATGACTAATGATACCCATTGTTGTAAGAAAACTCAACCATTGGAAGATACTCTTCCCACTTTCACTGTTGATGCATAACCTACATTCTCAACATATCCTCCAGTATCCTATTGACCCTCTCTATTTGTCCATCTATATACAGATGATAAGTTATGCTGAAGGCCAACTCTATATCGAATCCTCCAAATAACTATTTCCCACCTAGAAGTGAACTTGGCATCTTTTCCTGACTTAATATTATTCGGTACACCATGCAACCTCATTATCTCCTTGATGAAGAACTATGCTACATCACTGGCTGAATAAGAAGACTTCATCAGAATGAAGTGTGCTACCTTTTCAACCTATCCATTGTGAACAATGATGCTATCATGTTGTATATATGTCCTTGAAAAACCTAGTATGATTAAATCCATAAAAATGACCTCCCATTTCCACTTTGGAATTTGGATCAACTGTAGTAGACCACCTCGATGCTTACACTCTACTTTTACCTATTGACAATTCAAACATCTAGCCATAAAATTTTCCACTTCTTGATATTCAGTCAATAGTAGAACTTCTTCACTGCTGTCAATGTCTTTTGATATCCCAGATGACCTGAATATGACTGAACATGAAATTCCATCAATATAAGCTTCTTGAGCTCACTATTGTTCGACACATAGATCTTGCCCCTAAATTTGATCAAACCATCTGTCATGAGATGATAGTCCACATCATGTTCACCTGTACCCTGCCGTTGTAACTTGTACCTAAGCTTCCTATACCTGTCATCCTGCTGTCCTAGCTGCAAGATCTGATCATGTAAATCCATCACATATGAACTCATCGTTGCTATTTGATTTACATGTACTCTTCTCCTAAGATAATATGAAACCTTGTTCTCCTTTCCCTTAATTTACCTAATCTTGAAGTCAAACTCACTGATCATTTCCAACCATCTAGCTTACCTAGCACTCAGATTCGGTTGGTCAAACAAGTATCTCAATCCACTGTGATCACTCATAAATACAAACTTCTTGCTAAGAAGATAATGCCTCCGCATCTTCAATTTTTGAATGATTGCTACCAACTCAATATCACGTGTCACATAATTATGCTCATGCTCATTCAGTTTCCTTGAGTCATAGCATACTACCTATCCTTCCTCCATCAGGACTCCACCAAGTCCTCTCTTTCAAGGATTTGTACACACCATGAACTCTTTTTACGAATCTAAAATCTTTAGAACTAGAGAATTTGTAAACAATTGATTCAACTGCTCAAAACTTGTTGCACATTCCTCTGTCCATTCAAATTTCTTCCATTTTCATTGCATTGATGTGATAGGATATGCAATCCACGAGAAGCTCCTAATAAACCTCCTGCAGTAGCCTTCCAATCCCATGAATTATTTTACCTCATCCACATTCCTAGGAGCTTCGCATTCCATGATAGGTCTTATCTTTTCCGAGTTCACTAGAATGCCTTGGAAACATCATGCCCAAAGTAATGTACCTTTGTATGAAAGAAACTAGATTTGCTAAGTTTGGCATACAATTGATGCTCTCTTAGAAATCTCAATACTTCTCCTAAGTGTTCAACATGCTCTTTCTCATTATTTGAATATATCAATATATCATCAATGAATACAATAACAAAATTATTCAGATAAGGACACAATACACTCATAATTCCCATAATTCCCATACCTGGTCCAGAAAGCACTCTTATAAATATCATCTTCTTTGATGTGTACCTAATGATAACTTGATCTCAAATCAATGTTCGAGGGCACTGTTATCCAATTTAACTTATCAAACAAGTCATCAATCCTCGACAACAAATACATGTTTTTGATGGTTACCTTGTTCAATTTCCTATATTCAATATACAACCTGAGAGTACCATCCTTTTTCTTTACAAATAATACTGGTGCACCCCAAGGCGATACACTTGATCTAATGTATCCCTTTTCAAGCATTTACTTTAGTTGCAACTTCAATTCTACTACCTCTAGGGTGCTCATCCTGTAGGTACCTTAGATGCTGGTGTTTCCCTTGGTACCAACTCAATAGAAAAGTCCACTTCCCTGTGAGGCGGAAAATCTGAAATATTTGTTGGTAACACATCCTAAACATGTTTTAGAACTGGGTACCTATGCAAGACATTACGCATCCTCAACATCTTTATCTTTGTCACTAGAAATATGTACTGCAAATACCACACACCCTTTCCTACAACTGTGCTTTTCCTATGTAGTTGTGACCATTATGAATGATGTTGCATTTTTATTACCCTGCAAGGTTCTCTATTCCCCATTATCATCTAGGTGCTCAATAGCCTTGTCATAACAATCCACCTTAGTCCTGTGAAGATACAACCAATCCCTACCCAGAAGCATACTGTATAATCCGAACGAAAGTACATTTAGATGCGCTGATGTAGGAATACCATTCAACTCAAATGCACAAGCTCTTACCCAATGATGTACTCTTTTATTAGTACATGTATCCAAATTCACTAACCAAGACACTGCATGCACTTCTTTATTCAAACCAAACTTATCCACTAGGTCAAGATTGGCATAACTATAATTAGATCTAGGTTCAATCAAAATAGAAACAATTTGATCACACAGCTTACCATCCATATTGATAATAGATGCTTGGTGATCGGCCTACCTATTATCCAATGTTGCATACATCCAAGGAATGCTCTTCCCAACATCGCCCACTATCTGCGCCTCCTAAGCACTATAGATATGAGGCATACCACCCTGATTCTGTGGACAATCTTTCTTGAGATGTTCCTTACCACCTCTCCAACACTGCAACTGTATCCTACCATTACCTTTTGTTGTTCTCCCACCTGAGGTCCATTAAACTTCTTTTAAGGTACAACATTCTCTTTTTCAACTTCCATTTACCTTTATTTTTGTCTTTCCCTTTCCAAACTTGTTGAGATTTTGTCTTACACTTTGATTGCTTATAACAATGTTTCAACTTCCCAATGACTTATTCAAGTGTCTAAGGCTCATCATACTCAATCCGATCTTTAAATGATAATGGAAATCCACTGAAAAATCTATGAACATTGGCCTTATCATCCTTAAGATATGGTACATGCCTCACAACTCTAGGAACTTGGTCGTGTACTCCTTATCTGTGATTGATCCCATCTTTAGCTCATAGAATTTCTTGGCTTTACTCTCATAGTACCTTTTCTACAAGTACTTCTTCCTAAAAAGTCTCTTGAATTCATGCCCAATCAACTCCGTTGTCTTGATGTCTCTGACCTGCTTCACATTTTCCGACCAGCTGTATGATTTCCCTTTGAGGCTGAAGATAACTATTTTCTCTTCATGTTCTCTATATAGTCACACAACTCAAATAACTTCTTCATCCCAAGTAACGATGTGTTACATAGTAATTTGTCATGCCTCCTACACCTCCCTATGACATACCCTTAAGTGCCTAAAACATGATCATTATATGGTATACTCATCCATGTATACACTTCAGATCCCTCCTTTAACTTTGCTTAGAAAATATTTGGAGGTTTCCTTGAAGAAATAGCTCTTAAAACCCTAAAATGAGGGTCGTCGCCCTTATGAAGCTCAAAATCATGATGATCGCCTATTGCACCATGTTAAGTCAGTGATGGCATCTCTCTATTCTCTCTCATACTCGTGATGATCTCAAAAAGGAAGTTTTCCAAAAGAGGATGAAAAGCTCTGTGATCTAGAAGCTTCTAGAGCAGTGAGTTGGAGATGGTTTCATATAGATGAGGTCGAATCCTCTTAATTTGACCTCTTGGTATCCTCCCTATGAGATACCTCCTTGAGATTTGGGCTTAATCCTATCTTTGGAGGAGTCCTAACTCCCTCTCCTAGCCTATAAATTCCTCCTCTCCCATTCCCAAATGGTTGATCTATGTCCAATTGCACCCCTATGCTGAGCTTGTGCTTAGAGACTCTTCATTAGATGTGGAGAAGGAGCGTTTGGATATTTTCTTGGCTTGGACTTGGATTACCACTCAAGGAGAACCTTTCAACATCAAGGCTATGGTTGTAATCTTCCCTTTATTATTTAAATAATATACATCTGCTGGTTCATCTTCCCAAAATATGTATGTTTATGTATGTATTAGCTTGGCATTCCTTGATCAGCTAAGTAGGTTATTATTGGTTTTGCTATTGGTTTTGGCATTCTTTGTTGTCTCTTGATCACTTGTGTAGGTATATAAGCACTGAAAGAAGAAAGAGCAAGTCCACGACACAACCTCTTCGAGGATCTCAACAAAGAAAATCAGAATAGCATTAGTGTGAGGTAGGCAATCTCTCCCATTCTAATTTTCAACTATAATCTAGGAAGATGTATAGTTGATTGTCACTTTAGTTGCTAGACCCACTCATTGGGCTATCGGGATCGTCTCCGTCTGCAGAGAGGATTAACCTTGTCAATAAAATGGCGACTCCGCTAGGGAGCCTATGACCCTTTCCTTCCCTTCCTTCACCTTGTCTTTTGACGAGTTTGATCAACCATTGATTTTTAGACTTCATTGCTTGTTTATAGTCAGTGAAACTTTCTGGTATATATTTGAAGGTTGTTAACTTGATCTGTTTTTGAAGATTTTGGATTTATTTTTTGTTTTCTTCGACCATTGCGGGTTTGACACTGATAGTTGCGATGATATCGCAGATTTTATAGTTACAATAGAAATGATCACTACTTTCCTCCTGAAATGTGAAATAATTGCAGAGAATTAAGAAATTTAGGGTTTTCTCTCTTATTTTCAGTTCTATTTTCCTTCTCCCAGTGATTTACCAATGTGTTCTTCATTGAATATGTCATTTTATGATTGCAATTGTCTTTTAACTTGGTTTGAGTGTGCTTGAAGTTTGATTATCCTTTTAGGGTTCTAGGTCTTCTAGGTCAACCTCCGTCCACTTGTTAGTCTTCCCATTAGAAATAAGAGATCAATTTCTTGTGTTAAAGAGTCTTTGTGTTTTCAGAAATACTTTGCAAATCAATTTTTGGTTCTTGTGCTTAAGTTGTTTTCATTAGTGGATATTGTGAAAGTCACATAAGCTTAATTTAATGAATGATAGATTACAAATCGGTTGTCTCATTGGAATCAAAAGAAGGTATTTTGTTTTGAAGATTTTGTGTTTCGAAGTGGAAGTGAAAGTTATATTATTTTCATAGTTTTCGAAGCATTTTGAGTTGCATTCAAATCATTGATGTGAGAGAGATTTTCATATTTGTTGGGTTTCTTGCATTTCTCTTTTACTTTGCACAAGATTACATTAGTTGCATTTTGAAAAAGAGAAAAAATTCATCATTATATATTAAGGAAATTTTGCTTTAATATTTGTTTTGGCACTGTATTTGCTTATCATATGAAAGATTAGATTTCATATTTTGCATTTAGCATTTGAAGATTATCATGGATGCACTTTTGAATTTGGTTTGATGCATGATTTGAGTGATCTTCTTCACTACATAGATAGATTTAATCAAATTGAAGGATTTCATTTCATCATCTAGTTTTCATTTTAGGAATAGGTAACATCGTTAAGGCCTTGAAATTGAAACATAATTACATGATCAACTTTAAAATCTATAAATTAACCTAAGGATCATTTGAAACATTAACGCTCATATCTAGTGGTCTAGGTGAGAGCCCTGTTTCGATGTCTTAAAAACTTGGCAGCTGTCGTTTGCTTCAGCATTAGACAATGCTAGCATAGACTTGTGCTCCCCGTACCATCGTGTATATAAAGGGAGTCCCCCATAAGTTGAGAACCTTTATCCGTAGGAAGCCGAGTCTACTGCCATGTAAACATGATACACCGAACACAACATTCAGGGAGATTTCCTGCATGTACGTCAATTCCTTGGTAAATTTATTTGCTGAGGTGTATATTGCAGTTCACGGTTACTTGGTACTCCTTTTACCTAGATTCACATGAGTAGTCATTTGATATTTTCTGACTCTTTAAATTTGAAAATATCATCGAGAAACTTGTCCTTTCAAGCTCGCAAAATTATTGAAAGCGACTAGAGTCACCTTTTCACCCTTTTCTTGACTCTTAAAAGATGAAAAGGCAATGTTTTTGTTTTTGAAAGATAACTTCCCAAGATAAACATGTCAATCCAAAGTAGTTTCTTCTTAGACCTAAATTGATTAATTCCATGTTAATTTCAAGATTGTTAAAGCCCTAAACAAATTTTCATTTCCTTTTGCTGTTGAGAGGAAGTCATCGTGGCTAAACCATTGAGTCCATCTCATAGTTCCCCTTCATTGTTTGATACTGAAGGGTCCTCCCAAGGAGTTCATCCAGAACTTCCTCAGTCACTTGAGGATCAAGGTTTTGAACTTGGAATTGTTCTGAGCATCCAACCTTTGTCTTCTCTCCTGCCTCCATCAGATTCCTGTTCAACTCAAGAATATCATCTGAGTTCCTGTAATAATCCTATTCAGACCCCTAAGAGTCTGCAAACTCCTAAATTTCTGCAAGGGCTGGTTGTCTATTCATTGAATCCATTGTTCGATCCTATTGTGATATCTCCTTAGCATCCTTATAGTCCGTATGATCGACTTGGTATTCCTTTGGAGTTATCCCCTCGTACATCTTAGGTTCCTCGTCACCAATTGTTTCCACCTATGGAGTCAGAAGGTGAGATCCCAGTCTTCTCTCTAGGTCATTCAAAAGTTTCTGCTACCAATACTTCTCACGTGGATGATGGGCAGGGATATGAATTCCCTCCAGAAGGCTTTCCTTATACAAGAAGAGTCCCATCTCTCTCATATCCTGAAACTAGTGGACCCATGTTGGCACATGGCTATACCACTTTATCTTAGTTAGTTTCAGGCACTCCTAGTGCCTCATCATTGTATCAGAACCCCATCTAGTCTTCCCATGCTAGGTCTACATCAGGTTCCTTCATTCCGAACATGACCTCTTGAACTATTGTAGAAATTGTAGTCACTTCAGTTCCTGTTCAACCTACCATGTCATCTCAAACTATTTCATCACTTCAACTGACTCTTCTGGTTCAAATGACTGTCTTAAGTCACGTATCGGTGAGTTATTCTATCCCTCCATCGAGTGGAAAGACTTTGCCACTACCTAGGGGGCAAGATCCGAATATTCCTCTCATGTCAGGCATAACCAATGTGAGTGGATTACAAACTCACATGGTTGGAATGAATCAATATTTTTATGGCGCTATTCATAACCCTGTTGGTCCATCCTAATCAGGTAACGTCTAATACCAACAACCATATATGGCTTAGGTCCCATTCCAGTAGGATTTATGTCCCATATGGTTCACAAGCCTTGGTTAATCTACCTTACATTCCGCAAGCTAGACCTTATGTTCTACCTAGTCAATCTGCTATTCTTGGTGGATATGGCCAGATCCAATTCAGGAACTATCAATACCCTTAGGGTATAACCCTAAAAACTATCCAACTACCCTTGCAGCAACAAGGACAACCTTTGCAGCAACAAGGGAAACCTTCACAGCAGCAAGGGAAATATTTGCAGCAGTAAGGGCAAGCATTGCAGTAGCAAGGACAAATTCTACAACAACAAGGGAAACCTTTGCCACATTCATAGCAACCTTTGCAGGCTCAGACATAGTTTTTTAACAGTCCTCCCAACCTTTGTCCTCTCATGGCTAACCTTTGCAGTAACAGGGTCAACCTTTACAACAACAAAGTCAGCCTTTGCAGCAACAAGGTTAGCCTTAGCAGCAGCAAGATTTATATGTGTACCATAAAGGTTAGCATTTACAAGGCCAAGGTCAACCCCTGCATCAACCAGGTCAATCTCCTTATGTCCAGGGTCAACAGGTTCAACAAGCTTATAACCCATATGTCATGTACAATGCTTATCAGCGACCTATGGTAGGGCATTATTAAACCTACCCTAGATCGAATCCTCCTTATGGGCAAGGTAACTCTTAGTGGGGACAAAACCAGATTCCATATGGGAAAAATCCTCCATTGTGGGGGAAAAATCCTTACCAACAAGGATGGAATCCGCAATTTGGGTCTCCTCAAAGGTCTTATATGCTATTTAACACGTAATTTCCTTTATTGGCTACATTGGAGTTGCCTAATGTCTCGAGGCTCATGAATGATCCCGTTATTCATTCACCTTACTGGCCTTCAGTTCCGACGAAAATTCCAAGCGATTGCCCCAAATTCAGGGAAAAGCAAAGGAGGACCCACAAGCCCACATGATGACATATCACCTCAGGTGCTCCTCCAATTCATATGTCGATGATTCTATCCATCTTCGACTCTTTCAAAGAACTCTCGCAGGTGTTTCTGCTAAATGGTAGATCGAATTTCCTTGAGGTACCTACGGTGATTTCAACTCTCTCGCTATGACTTTCCTCACTCATTTCCAATTGCTAGTTTGGTATCAAACTGTCACTCATTTTCTTATGTCCCTTAAGCAAGACACCACGACCCACATTTCTGATCATATCCATGAATGGAGACGTCGATGTCGCCTCATAAAATTTGAGATTGTTGATGAGTTATTGACAGAATGGTTCACAAAATCATTTGTTAGCGAAATTGCTAAGGACATAGCCGTGGGTGGATGTGTTACTGAAGAGAAAGCTATCGCCCGTGCCCAATATTTAGACTTGGTCTATTCACAATCTGGCACATTGTATGTGATGTTACCTGATGCTCTGAGACCATCATCGGATCTGACAGCATCGAAATATCTGAATACCCTACCTGTTGATGGTGTGATTGGTTTCGTGTCTCACACTTCCACGAAAGCTTCTTCGAAGTAGAAATCTGTCTCGAACATTGTTTCCAATAATCCCTCCAAAAATTCATCCAGACCTGGTAAAACCTCTGACGTACATGTTTTCCAGTCGACGTAACAGATAAGACTTCTAAAGTTAAAAAGAGGGGAAAAGGTAAGGCCAAAGTCGATGCCCCAAAACGTGACCCTCCTAAATTTTCTGCTGATGATGCTTCTCGAAGGAAGCTGAAATATCCTTTCCTCATCTGTGAGGAGGATCATTACACTAAGGTTTGTCCCCAATGATCTGAATTTAGTTGCTTGCTGAAAGGGACTCTAGCTGTCTTAAAAGAACCCTTTCCATCACAGCAAACCCAGTTGGTACACCAACCTTAGTCTTCTGCTTCCTCAGGTTCCCAAGTGTTCATGATGCAAGGTTCATCACCTATCTTGATCGTTACTCGGACTAAGGACTATCAAGTCACGGCTAAGAAGATGATGGAGAAAGAAGCCACTGATACTCCTTCTACTTCCACTCCATCCAATTCTGGTCCGCTCCATATCAAGCATCCTAACAGTGAGTCCGTCATCCGTCCACCTCCCGGAGGTGTTCTTTGGAAGTCATCTTTTAATCTGAATGCTAGAGCTATGCAAAATTACAACATTATTGAGGATTTAGCTCAGGAATCTTCGACAATGTCTGGTTTTGAGGTTCTCCAATCCTGTCCAATGCAACAAAAGTCACTGTTGTCTACTATAGGTGCTATCGATCCTTCAGATTCAAGTATGATTACTTTTGATCTAGAGAATCATGTGCCTCATCTTCCTCATTTGATTACATTTCTGATACAGGTCCTTATCAAAGGAAAGACAATGCATCAAACGTTTATTGATGAAGGTGTCTCTACCTGCATCATGTCAGTTTCGTGTTGGAAAGCCATTGGATCTCCTCCTCTTAACTAATCTTCAAACACCTTGGAAACCTTTGATGACAGAGGTTCACGAACATATGGTATTCTCATGAACTTCCCAGTTACATTAGAAGGAAAGACTGTTGACTTAGAAGTAGAAGTTGTAGATGACAATCTCAACTACAACCTTCTTCTCGGGCAAAGCTGGACTCATGCCATGTTTTGTGTGGTGTCTTCTTTGTTTTGCATACTCTGATTTCCTCATGAAGTAAAAATTGTCACAGTTGATCAACTGTCCTTCTTTTCTTCTGGTTTATCAAAAAACAATGTTCCTTAAGTGGGAGACATTGAGATTCCTTACGAGAGTGTGGGGGAAGGTCTCTTCAAAGACTCTGCTTTAATGGGTAACTTTTCTCTCCCGGCTCTGAATGTTCATTTAGTCAATATGATCTCAGGCTCTACGGATCCTTGGATTATCCCTACTAATGATCAAATTGACTCATTTGGCAATGGTATGCCTTTAAGTCCATTGGACATAAATTATCAAGAAATTGCCTTAGCTTTGATGGCCACTTCAAAAAGTCGTACTGTGTTTAGTATGAACCTGGATAGTTACGTACCATCTCCCTGGCTTGGTTCTTGGGATTCTCTGGATCTTTTGAATGAGACATTCCCCACCGACGAGAGTATCGTTGAGGTCATATCTCTGGATGGAATTCCATGGAACGGTCTACATCATCATTCTTCTATTCTTCCTAGCCTTAATGAGATGCCTTCCTATCTTGAAGCGTCTGTTTCTCATTATACTACACCTCCACTTCAGACACCTGTCATGGTCAATGAATTTTTGTCAGAAGGTAATATGGGAAACATCACTACAACCATACCTGTTGAGATTTCAGTTTACCCTGACATTGCCAAAATATTTCAACTGGGGGCACCTTTCCTCGTCATGAGATCAAGTTTTTCATGCCTCCTTTCATGAGATTTTTTCACTGAGTCTCTACTGTTTTCCCATTATCGTAATGGGGTTTTCATCTTATGACCTGCAACTCTCACTCACCCGAGGGTGTTATAGAAATTTTTGTGCCTTACAACTCCAAGCATGAAATGTCCATAAACCAAGGGCTCCTAAGTCCCTAAAAGTGTTGTTCTAACCCCTAAAGGAACAAGGTCAACAGATTACAGCTTCTCCCAGAAGTTCTCCACCAGAAACTGCTCATAATAAGTCAAAACAAGATCATTTCAGCTGCTCCACTAGCTAGGTGCGTTGCATTGCACCTAAATACACTATGAGGGTGCGTTGCATTTCAAAAGTCCCTTCTGTGGGGTGCGATGGGTGAGAAATGACAAATGGCAGTGTCATTCCGCGAGGTGGAGAGACAATGGAAGCTTCTAGAATCTTCTCCTGTGACACTTGCCTCACTGAATTCGACCAAGGATGAGTACGAGGTCTTCAGTCTCCAAGTGGAAGCAAGAACTAACAGAGAGAAGACACTAATCAAATCACAAGATGACTCATCCTCCTTACACATATCTATATATGGATCCCTCATCTCAGAGATCCAGAGGCTGGAATTTTGCATGTTGTAAGGAATTGCTGTTGGTTTTTGAGACAAACATCAAAGTATTGGGTGATCTATGCTTTGTTTGAGGTGAAGAGGGGCTTCTTTGCTGGGAGGTTGATGCTGGGTCAGGAACCACCAGTTGTAACTCCTCCTGGATCTTTTCTTGTTTATCAATAAAAACTATTTGAGTTCTTCCTCCATGCTTTTGTATCATTGATGCTTGTTACATTTGTATGGTTAACTTAAATCTGATCCTAAGTTGTTTATGAATATAGATCCATGTATTTGTATAGTGTTCTTCTTCTGTGATATTACAGGTACTTGGTGAAGCTGGGCAAGTAAGGGAGCAGGTAGCTGGAGACTGTCAAAGAAGAGAGGGATTGGATCAAAGGATTAGCGCAAGACACAGGTTGGTTCTTTCTATTCCTCTCTATCTATAGTTCATAAAGGAAATACAAAAGTAGTTTTTCTCTGTTTGTTTCTAAGGTAGCTGTCACACCTTAGTGGGATAGAGTAGTTCTAAATAGACACTTTTCCCTGTAACAAAATGGCGACCATACTGGGGAATTCCTAATTAGTTTGTTTGTGTATCATTCTTTGCTGTTTGTTTCATAAACTTATAAGTGGCATTCGAACTGCATTTGCCATAACAAATGCAAAGTAGACAACCGCTACTTCAATCCATTCACTGGATCTATTTATGATTTAAACAACTGATTCATAGACTATCTGATTGCCCTTGTGATAGCTCTTAGACCCTCCTTAGATCTACCCCTGATTGTGCATTACTGATTGCTTTTACTCGGCCAAAAACCAAAGACTGAACTGCAAACTGTGACCCGAAACCCAGACAGATTCTCGTTTCTGGCCCAGCGTAGGTACTGTTAAGAGATCTTGAATTTCAGTGCACTTCCCGAAAGGGCAACCTGCGCTGCATTTCAGATTCTCTGTGTTACAGGTGTGCTGATCAGACTAGCCCTGTGCAGCTGTGGTTCTTGTGCTTCATTCTTTCCAGTTCTATCTCTAAATTTTGCTGCCTGTGATCAGTATATGTCTGTTTAAAACCCCTTTTCCTTGCTGTTATTCCGCCTCCTTTGTACAAAAGAACTGTAAATGTTTTTGTGTGTTTTTTGAGTCGTTTACAGTTTTCCATTGCAAAAGTAGAATAGTCGTACTGTCGTCCTTTGATTTGGATCTGTCGCAAGTGTCGATTTCGATCTTAGGAGAAAGTTTGATTGCTATTGATGGTCGATTATACTGTTACTATTGCCTTTGGTCTGAATTTGTGATTTTCTAATGTCAAGAACAAGTGTTCATTTCAAAATCGCAAGGTGTCGTAATCATCTCTATTTTTGATTTCGAAAAAGGGCTTGTTTATATTTGTCGCTTGAAAAGAAATTCAGATTTGTACATCAACTTTCTTTTTAGCATCAATACTAAGAAAGTCGAAAACAAATACATGCATGTGCATTTGCATATAGACAGTCTGTTTGGCTTGATTTAGGAAAGTGCATTTACAGTGTGCTCTGTGCTCTTTGTGAAAAGATTGTCTTTCGTTTCCTCTAGTAGCTAGGATTTTCATTGCACAAAAGAGATAAAAGTTTGTTTATCATCTTTAGATTGCATTTTAGGAATTACATCTACATCTCGTGGTGAACCCAAAAGGCAAAATTCATAAGCAAGATCAACTTAAAATAAATTAAATGAATCTAACAACACTTTGGAACTTAACGCACAACATTTAGAGGTCTAGGCTAGAGACGTATTCCGGCGTCGTAAAACCTGGTAACTGTTGTTCTCACTGATGGTTGGGTGATTCCTCCACTTTGAGACGATAAGTGCCAGTACGGACTTGTGCTCCCACGTACCGTCGAGTATATTTTGGGAGACCCCTATAGGCTTAAATCCTTTATCCTTAGGAAGCCGTGTCTGCCGCCCTATCGATCGCAATTCACTGAACACAGCATTCGAGAAGATTGATTTCCGTACCGTAAAAAGTATTCTGCAGTTTTGCGATTGGTTTGGTACTCCCTCTACCTAAACCTCTAGAGTAGTCCCTTTCGTTCCTTTTCAGACTCCTTAACGGAAAAGGTCGATCTGAGCAATTGTCACTTCAGGCTCATTAAAAATCGAAGGCGACTAGAGTCATCTTTTGTTTTTTCTTGACTCTTAAAAACTGAAAAAACAAGTTGTGTCAAAGCGTATAAAAATTTATTTTAAACGGAATATTCATTACCCCTTTCCTACGTTGATCTTGGGTTGAGAAAATGGAGTCTACCAACCAAGGAATTCCCCTTGGAGGAAATCCTAGTCCCTTCTCCTCGTGGGGAGATGTTGGTGCACCCCATATGGCCACATTGTCGCTTCCAGGACTGAAAATTGGTTTGCCTATATGGCTCTTCTTGACCTCTGTCATTCAGAACACCACTATTCTTGAACAATCAAATCAGCAATTAGACGAGTCCAGAGTAGCCCACCAACCTTCTACTTCCTCTAATTCTTCCTCTCCTCCTTCCTCTTCGCTTGATGGGGCTGGTAAAGCCAAAAGTCAAGTTCCTAAGGAGAAGAAGGAAAAGAAGAAGAAAGAGAAGAAGAAGAAGGAGCCAGAAGCGAACGGGGGCAAACGAGTGTCGTCTAACGAAAATCCACACACTGCACTGACCAGGCCTAAATCGCCATGTGTCATTTGCAAATGAGACCACTTTCACAGAGATTGTCCTTGCATCCCTCGGATCTTAAGGGACTGGTCTCCTCGTTTACAAAACCCGGTGTCGTCAACCTCGGATGATCATGTTGAAAGCACACCGTCAACTAGTGAAAGTGAAGCCCCAGGACAAAAAGGGAAATGTAGATTCCCTTGTAAACTGTGCGAAGGCGATCATGCTGTCCACCGTTGTCCCTTCTTAGACGAAGCTAAAAGAGTTTTGGATGATCGTCCGGTTTCACCGTTACGACTTCCTCCTGGATATAAAAAACTCTTGCGGAGTCCGTCACTAGTTGAAAATCTGGCTGACCCACCCAGGTGGTCGGCCGAAGCATCTGTCATTGAAGATGAACCATCTGAATCCATACCAGACGAAAGTCAAAAGGTCGAGGCGGCAGTTGACCCGGTCTTGCCTTCAGAGGTTCCATCTTCAGATGATACAATCACTGAAGAGAACAAGGATGACACCGTCCAAATTCTTTTCATAAGGACAGACTCCAACGAACATGGGGGAAATTTACCCGTTCCTTTACTGCAGGAAGGAAGTTCGTCAGAGTCGTACCCGGCCGTCTATTCGGTCCCACCTCCAAGCAACCTAGTTGTCTCCTTCGACTGGAATCAACTAGGCAGACCCCGTTTACCAGCTAGCGTACCATTCTGAATTATTTTTCAGATATATAGAATGGTTATGGCTGATACCATCGTAGATGAGGGGGCTTCTGTGAGTATCCTTTCTTCAACTGCTTGGAAAGCGCTTGGTTCACCATCGCTTTTGCCTGAGATGAGAAATTTGACAGGCTTTGATAAAGGAACCAGTCGACTGTTAGGGATCCTTCCCAATGTGCTCATAACATTGAGAGGGAAAACCGTTCACATGAACGTAATGGTAGTTCAAGGAACCCTAGATTACAATATACTCCTTGGACGAGACTATATTTATTGCATGGGAGTAGTTGTCTCCTCACTCTTTAGAGTAATGTGTTTTCCGCACGAAGGAAGAGTGGTCAAGCTCGTGGACCAGCTTTCATTTCCCAGATGATACAGAGCAAATAGTCATATACCATCCCTGAATGGTCTTTTCACGCAAGAAATGTCTCAATCTCCAGTCCGTCCTCCTGATGAGCGCGAGTGATTCGGAGGGATATGACTGAAACCCAGGGGGCATGCACCCTGGTCTGCTTCGGCAGGAAAACTTCGGGTATAGGGTAGGTTTCCGGGGGAGAATATGACTAGTCTGTACCCCTGTTCGTGATTGGAAGAGGGGGTTATTCTAGAACAAGATTCTCTTGTCAAAGTTATGTGAGTTGGCGAGCACCGCCACTCACCTTTGTTTATTTCGGTAGACATCACCGAAGAAGTGTTTTGTTTGCGCTGTGAATAGAATGATCTTTGGGTAACCTGTAAGAGGTATACCCTTCCTGATAAAACAAATGTTTTGTCAGCTCGAATAGAGGGTGACCTTGAAACTCTGATTATACCTGGGGGCATGCAAGCCTTTTGGCGTGCAAACAAAGAGCAATCATTTATCTGTTTTTTTGGATTGGTTGTTTCCTAACTTGCATAAAGAAAGGATGTGGGGCAAAACTCTAAAAGTTGCCATTTTTATATGAGACATTCTTATCATACGACTGGATTAATCGAGTAGTGTTACCGCAAGGTTCAAGCTCGTTAAAAAATAAACCCGCATCGAGCAGTTTTAGCACATAGTTCAAGCTCGTTAAAAAATAAACATAAGACATGAGCAAATGTTTCCACCCGCATTTAAGCTCGTTAAAAAATGAACTATTCCTCGGTAAATAACCATCGTGAATGTAGTACTTCAGCCATTAAATCCTTGGTTGTGTTTGCACCGTCACCTCCACTTTTTCATTGGCCGATCATTCACCTCCATTTGATTGTTTACCCATTTTGAGGAACAACTGTGAAGAGTGATTTCACTAGCCATCCTTGTGACACTGCCGTGATTGAAAAATTCCAAACCTTACCTGGAATCAGCCGCTACCCGTTTTATCACTCGTTCCTCAAAAGACGAGTCTCCTTTAAGCTCTTTTCAACTGACTCGTAAAATATGAAAAGATTGTCGATTCCTTGGCCTTCCAGCTCGTTAAAAGGACAGGAAGTGCTATCCTTCCTTTAGATTTTAATATTTTTGGACCTGAGGGATTATTACACAAAAAGATCGAGTGCTTGTTTTGTTCGGCTTGTTAAAACTATCGAAAATTCATCCCTTCTGTATTGTTTTATACTTTTTCGGACTTAAGGGATTAGATGACGAAAAAGGAATTTTGGAGTTACCTTTACGTGCCTTTTCAGACTCTCTAAAATTGAAAAGGACCGAGTTATATTTGTCGTTAAACTCGTTAAAAAGATTAATAGCGACAAACTTGTCTTTAGACGAGAACGAGTTTCACTATCGCTAGGCTCGTTAAAACATAGCGATGGGTTTGCCCGAAGGGAAAATTATAGAACAAGCATATGTTATCCTCCTCAAGCTTGACAAAAATAAAGAGGTACTGGTCAGCAATGACTGGGGAAAAATTGGGAAGAAAACTCAAAGAATCTTTATTGGTAGCAAGTCACTCTTGAACATGACACTTCCACTCCGTGTCCGAGTCGGGTTGGGTTGTTTAATTCACCGGTCACATCGCCATGGTCACACCATACCATCCACATTTGGGGTTAATGCTACCAATCCATCACATCAGTGTCGCCGACATGTTCAAGATAAGTCATCCAGAGAAGCCACCTGTGTCTCACCCACTACCATACATTATACTCCATTCTATCATGACCGCCACCCTGAACCGTATATCATTAGATCATTTTCACCTCCATCAAAATCATTTGCTCCGTTCTGTGTCATTGATGTGGGATTCATTAAGGCCCTCCTATGACGGATCACTTCTTGTCGACATCAGCTCATTATCCAAGAAGTTGATCTAGGAACACCCCATTCAGTACTTTGAAGCTTACATGCCTTAATGGCAAGTTTCTCACTTCCGGCGACAGGTTTACATCAATGGCCTTCGACCGAAAGAATTTGCGTGGTGTTCGACGCCAAGTCCTTTATTCACACCACGTGGATTGTACTGCAGTACCTTGAGGATCATTATAATTATCGGTGATTCCTCTCGTGCTTGTTAATAGTTTACATCATTGACTGGTAATCAAGCGATGTCTTTCCATGTTCGACTTTAAAACATTTCTCACATGGATCGACTTGTACTTCGAGTAAAGATCGGACAAGATTGAAGACCCCAGATCTAGTTTCGTCCATCCGGGCTACGATATATATCCAGGGAAATAAAGACATCAAATGTAAAACATTGCAGCACAGATAATCATCCTACCAAAAGGATGATGGCTCTATCAGAATCATCAGTCTACACTAAGACGATTTTTTGTCCTATGTACATAAAAATGAATTTATAAAGCTGAACATGGGAATGCCCGCCTCAGCTAGATCATGAAAACAGTATGAAGATAATGTATTGTATTGTATCTTATTACAGGTCTCCTCCTAGCATTGAAAGAACTTCGGATCCTCATAATAAAGCATTTCACCCAACACCAAAAGGTTAACAGCCTCATACTTTAGGGGGCAACTATTATATACATTTTTGTGCCTTACAACTCCAAGCATGAAATGTCCATAAACCAAGGGCTCCTAAGTCCCTAAAAGTGTTTTTCTAACCCCTAAAGGAACAAGGTCAACAGATTACAGCTTCTCCCAGAAGTTCTCCACCAGAAACTACTCAGAATAAGTCAAAACAGGATCATTTCAGCTGCTCCACTGGCTAGGTGCATTGCATTGCACCTAAATACACTGTGAGGGTGTGTTGCATTTCAAAATTCCCTTCTGTGGGGTGAGATGGGCGAGAAATGACAAATGGCAGTGTCATTCCGCGAGGTGGAGAGACAATGGAAGCTTCCAGAATCTTCTCCTGTGACACTTGCCTCACTGAATTCGACCAAGGATGAGTAAGAGGCCTTCAGTCTCCAAGTGGAAGCAAGAACTGACAGAGAGAAGACAGTAATCAAATCACAAGCTGACTCATCCTCCTTACACATATCTATATATGGATCCCTCATCTCAGAGATCCAGAGGCTGGAATTTTGCATGTTGTAAGGAATTGTTGTTGGTTTTTGAGACAAACATCAGAGTATTGGGTGATCAATGCTTTGTTTGAGGTGAAGAGGGGCTTCTTTGCTGGGAGGTTGATGTTGGGTCAGGAACCAACGGTTGTAACTCCTCCTGGATCTTTTCTTGTTTATCAATAAAAACTATTTGAGTTCTTCCTCCATGCTTTTGTATCATTGATGCTTGTTACATTTGTATGGTTAACTTAAATCTGATCCTAAGTTGTTTATGAATATAGATCCATGTCTTTGTATAGTGTTCTTCTTCTATGATCTTACAGGTACTTGGTGAAGCTGGGCAAGTAAGGGAGCAGGTAGCTGGAGACTGTCAAAGAAGAGAGGGATTGGATCAAAGGATTAGCGCAAGACACAGGTTGGTTATTTCTATTCCTCTCTATCTATAGTTCATAAAGGAAATACAAAAGTAGTTTTTCTCTATTTGTTTCTAAGGCAGCTGTCACACCTTAGTGCGATAGAGTAGTTCTAAATAGACACTTTTCCCTGTAACAGGGGGGCATGGGGGCAAAGCCTTTTATGAGTTTTACTCTATTGTTTGGCTGAGTCAATGTTTACACATCATGTCAACGGTGAAACTCTTGTTTTATTCTTTGTTGATTGATTACTCGAGTCCGAAAATGGACTCCTTGTAACCCTTTTACGCGAATTCATTCGTGTAATAACTTTTGTACATTAGTGTGTTAATTCATTAGTGTGTGTTTTTTATTTTTGGTGTGTTGGTTTGCTTTGAAAACATATGTTTTTCTACTTACCCTATGTTCCACTTGGTTCGCATATGTCATGATGTCATTACGTTGGTTTTGTTGATGGTGCTTGTCATAGCAAACATAATCTTTCTTCTGCAGCATGGGTACTCTATGACCCTGATGGTGAGCTGATTAAATTACAAGGTATTTTACTTGGTCGAACAACCAATAATATTGTTGAAATTAGTGCATTTATTGAACTCTTATCAGAAGCAGTTGCTCTTGGCGTCAGGGATTAAGTTGTCAAGTTGGATTTGTAGCTCATTATGTTACAATTAAACAATCATTACTCAGTGATAAATCCACAAATATTGCATATGTATCTATGTGTTATATTTCTAGAAAGAAATTTTGATTACATTACATATCAATATGTTCCACGTAATTTAAATACACTAACCGATACATTAGCAAATTTTTTTCTTGATAGACATTTGCGTCATTTATAAAACTGAATCATGTTATGAACACATAAGTAGAAATAACACACACACACACACACACACACACACACACACACACACACACACACACACACACACACACATATCGCGTCTGCCGAAGTGTTTAAATCAAAATGTAAAAGAAATAGAGCATTCTGTGACACTTGGCTTTCAAAGCCTACAAAATGTGTAAAAGACTAGATAAAATATCAAATTACATAGTGCTTATGATAACACGAGACTGCCCTGGTCACCCAGCCTAGCAGCCGACGCAGTCTCGCAGAGACTCCCATAGTGTGTCTCTGCCAACGCAGTGGAACATCATTGATAGTGGCATAATCTGGAACCCCTTGAGCTATTGCCTCCAGATTACGCTCCATCTCAGCCAAGGGGTCAGCCCCTTCATCATAGTTCGCACCCACTATTGGATGAGCAACTTGCCGTGCTATTGGTGACATGCTTGTTGGTATCTCTGGTCCCACATCTGCGCATTTATCATAAGTTGAGTCTTAGTTTACACTTTTATAAAAATCATAAAATTTGAAAAAATCCAAAAAACAAGTTTTTACTTGCATCGGTCCACTGTTCGCCTGGTGGGAGAGGTAGATATGGATCCCACCTGAAATCTATGCCAACATAAGTGTAGTCATCTACCACGAGTAGTTGGCATTCAAACCAAGTGAATAATTGTGGTGGATAATGTATATGCTGACCCGTGTTAGGATATTCCGACACAAAGGAAGTAGTTAAGTATAACTTGGTCTAGTATAGAGTTAGGCAAAGTATGTTTCTTTACTATGTACTTTTGTAACTTACAATCCGATGGTCACAATATGTTCTAGACATGAAGTGATCCAACGGTTCATTCTCTCCTTAGTATTACCGACACTTGATCCATGGCTTAACACATGATTGGTCCATGATCTCTATTTAAAGATCATGGAGGGTCATTTGTAAGGTGATTGTTCATGAGAGAAGCTTATGTAAATTTTCTTTCTTTTACATTAATAAATTTCTTGAAGTGGCTGCTTTGGCTCAGGTCGTGGATTGTTTCCCTCTTTCAGGGTTTTAACCACATCATGAATACTAGTGTATTGATATGTGATCTGTTTGTGAGAATTGTCCTTTGTTTTTATATCTGAGGAACTTACCATGTAAATTCCTAATGGTATTAGAGATATTTGAGGGCTGCATCCATTGGTGATCCAAATCCGAAGCCGGTACAACTACATCTAACTGTCGTGTCCTATATCTATTGTTTCTGATTGCTTTCCGGCCAAGAGGACTGCTCTATGGTGTTAGGAGCATATGTTCTAGTGAGGAGCCCCTTTTGTTTCACGCGAAAAGGTTTTCGGTAGCCCTAGCTACGCCATTTTTAAGATTTGGAGGTATATAGTCTTTATTTGCAGTTTTAGTTATTCATCTCTCTATTTATTTTAGTTTATTTAGCTCTCTGTTTTTTATTACCGGATCTAGACCTTTCATTTCCATGTATGCTCTTTGTCCTGCGACTCTATGCGATTTGGGAAAATCAGAAACAAAAAGGAATGATTTTTCTTATGTGTATGCTCCTTTTTGCCACGCCTTAGTGTGATTTCAGAAAATTAGAAACATTAAGGAAAATATTTAGTTTCCGGCGAAAGCTAACTTCAAGCCATAAGGTTTGAGTTTTTTTGCATGTCCGTGTTGGGTTGTGTGGGTTTTTTGTTTTGTAGGCAAAAAGAACTTTTTCAAGTAATCACATATCCCAAAGCTTCTGTGACTTAAAAAAAAAAAGAACTTCCTCTTTTCCAAAAATTACTAACCTTTTAAACTAGCTCACTTGGTCCAAAGTTACTTTATGAGAATAGAGGTCTTGGGTTCAAGTCTTTCATGTTGTTGAGTTATTTTTTCAAAAAGCACATGTAACTTATGTTTCTAAGTTACTTTATGTAAAAGCATTCTCACCTATTATAAAAAGTGAGTCACTTATAATTCTAAAGTCTCTTTATATTTTATTTAAGTTACAATTTAGTGGCTAGCTCATAAAGTACCATTGTAAAAGTGACTTTCACTAATTTATAAAAGTGGGTCACATAAAATCCTTTTTTTTTAAGTGAGATAATTAGATTAAGTTTGGAAAGAGGGGGTGGGGGGCTGTTAAAATATAACATTATCATTCACTTCCGCACATTCACTCATTTCGTCGGCATCTTCAACAACTTCTCTTTAAAAATCCATAAATTCTTCATCCGAAAGCCGTTTTTTTAAATTAGCCTAATTTTTTGAGATCGTTTCATTGGAATACTTAGTTTCAACATCTACAACTTTAGTTTCTATTAAAATGGAAATTCCATGCCAAGTTATTCTTGACAACACCAATTACTTCCAAAGGTGGTCCTAAATTGTGGATTTACTTAGAAGTAAATGTCTTTAAAGAATAGACTCAGGCCAAGAAACTAAACCTAAAGATGGAGATAAGGAAGCCAAATGGGAAAATATTCAAGATCAAGCAAGTGGGTTGATAGGGATGTCTATTTATCCAGACTTTAGATTCCATATCGTAGAACTTGATACCTCTATTGAAGCAATGAAACAACTCACTAAAGTTTTTGGAATTAAAAATTAAATTAGAGCCCATCAACTTGAAAATGAATTGCTTATGTTGGACCCCAATAATTTTTCTTCCATTGAATTTTTTTTTATCCAAGTTCAAGACCCTTAGACTTCTCTTGGAAGGTGTTAAGGTTAAGAAAGAAGATGGTAGCCTTATCTATTCCATTCTTACTAAGTTAGGACTAGCCTACTCTATGTTTATTTTCACCTTCCATTCTATTAGAGAAGCATTTATTTCTCAAGGAAAATACTACAAGTCCCCCTCTTTTGATGCCTTTTATGATTCTTTAATAAGACAACAAGAAAAACTCTTACATCTTGGTCTTCTTAATCTTGGAAACTCTTCTAAGAAAGCCTTAGCTGCCCAACAACAACCAAATTCAAAGAATCCTAAGAAGCAGTGTCCTAAAAAGAATGGTTCTAAACCAAACAAGGGTGCTAAGCAATTTCAGTCTCAAAATTAAAAATCATTTCAACAAAATGATAAGGAAAATCAAAACAAAGGGAAGAAGACTGATAGACACTTCCAATTTTTTAATCAATATGGCCACTTAGAATCCAAATGATTTAAGAAGATGGAAGCCTTGGAAGTAGAAATGACGAAGCATAACACCCATTTGGATCACTCTTCAAATTCAACTTCATCTTCAGGAATAACACTTTCTACATGTGGTTGTCAAGCATCTCGGTCTGGTTATGCACCGAATGTATCTTCTTCTTCTCATTCTCATGAGTGGCTCATTGATTCTGGAGCTTCTTATCACATGGCCAAAAACAAAGGCATGTTTTCTTATTTAAATGATTGTAACACCAAAAATATATATGTTGGTGATGATAGATCTCTTAGTGTTGTAGGGACTGGAACTGTTCATCTAGACAATGGTCAATTTAATGATGTATTATGCATCCCAACCTTATCCTGCAACCTTCTATCTATATGTCAGATAACTCATTCAGGTGAAGGTAAAACCATTGAATTTTCATCTCACGATGTTGTAATTAAGGACCTAAGAGATCCTAAACAGATTTTAGCTGTTGGCATTGCTGATTATTCTACAAGGTTGTATAAATTTAATAACTTTGGGTCATCAACTCTTCCCTCGGTATTTTTTTCTCATAATGATGAAGGGAGAAAACTTTAGCACAAACGATTTGGTCACTTAAACTATTGCTCCCTTCAAAATCTATGTAAATAAAATGTGGTGACAGGTGTTCCTATGGTATCTTGCAGAGATGGTGTTTGTTCCAGATGTGTACTTGGAAAACATCATCGAGATGGTTTTGAAAAATGTGCCTCTTAGCACGCCTCAACCCCCCTACAACTTGTGCATAGTGATTTATGTGGTCCACTTCCAGTTGTTTCATTCTCTGACTACAAGTATTTCTTAACTTTCATTGATGATTTCTCCAGACGCACTTGGGTATACTTCTTAAAAATCAAGAGTGAAGTATTTAACATGTTCTTGGCCTTTAAGACCTTTGTTGAAAAATAATCTGGACATCAAATTCTTAAGCTAAGATCTGATAATGGCGGAGAATATGTTAACAACCAATTCATCAAATTTTGCACTGAGCATGGAATTCAAATGCAACATACTATTCCATATACTCCATAAAATAATGGTGTATCTAAAAGGAAGAATCGCACCTTAAAGGAAATGGCTAATTGTATACTTCAATATAAAGGACTTAGTCTTAATTTTTGGGAAGAAGCAATTAACTGTGCAAATTACATAGTAAATCGCACTCCTACTAAGGTTTTAAAGAATATCACTCCAGAAGAAGCATGGAGCTCAGTTAAACCAAATGTCAGTCAATTTCGTGTTTTTGGAAGTGAATCATGGGCCCATATTCCAGATGAGAAACATAAAGCTTTAGAACCTAAGAGTGAAAAATGTATTTTTTTTGGATATTCTGAAGATGTCAAAGAATATAGACTTATTCCACTTAAGTCCAAAAATGTTATCATTAGAAGAGATGTAAAGTTTGCTAAAACTATAGCGGCCTACGAGCCTAGTTCGACGGATGTTCCACCTCTCTATATCCCTTATACTTCTAAAAATATTTCTTCTTCAGATGATGACAATGAGGATGACAATCCTCTGCCACCTTCTCAACCTCCTCCTTCAGCTCCACAATTTCCAAAATGGGTCCGTGCTACTCGGGGTGCATCAGGTGCTCTTGTAGGTGATCTTACAGATCAACGACATACATGTTATCAGTTCAATAGAGCCTCTTCTTTACTAGCTCAAGATTTAGCTAATTGTGATCTTGAAACCTTTGCAGAAGCTCGAGGCCATCTAGATTGGGATGCAATAATGAATGAAGAATATCGTTCATTATTGGCAAATGATACATGGGATCTCGTTCCTATTCCAAAGGGATGAAGACTTGTTAGATGCAAATGGGTTTACAGAACCAAGTTTGGACCAAATGGAAAAGTTGATAAACATTAAGCTCGTCTTGTTTCTAAGGGTTTTTCACAAGTTGAAGGCATTTGACTATACTAAAACCTTCTCCCCTATTTCGAAAATGAACTCTATCCACCTTGTTCTTTCCCTTGCTGCCTCTTTCGAATGGGAAGTCTATCAGATGGATGTTAAATCTTCCTTCTTAATGGGGACTTGCATGAAGAAATATATATGGAACAACCTCATGGCTTTATACAAATAGAATCCAGCCTTGTATGTTGGCTTATGAAATCCCTTTATGGTCTCAAGCAAGCCCCTCGGGCTTGGTATGCCAAACTGGATAACTTTCTTTTAGACACTGGCTTTTCTAGGTGTCATTCTGACAATGTTGTCTACACCAAGAAAGTGGGTAAGTCTCTTATCATTCTTGTTCTTTATGTTGATGATATTATCCTTACTGGTGGTGATCCCAACCTTATAAACCATGTGAAGTCCAGCCTTAAAAGGAAGTTTGAAATGACAGACTTAGGACACTTGCATTACTTTCTTGGTCTTCAAGTCTTATAATCCAAGGAAGGTATTTCCCTTTCCCAGTCCAAGTATGCTTGTGATCTTCTATGCCACTATCACATGGAAGACTATAAGCCATCCCATTCTCCCTTTCAGTCTGGAGCTAAACTTTCAGTCACTTGTACTTCCCCTAAGGTTGATGCTACCTTATACCATCAGCTTGTAGGAAAACTTTTGTATCTGACCCATACTCATCTTGACCTTTCCTTTGTTTTTGGCCTTATTTCTCGGTTTATGAAAATCCACATGAAAGTCAATGGAAAGGAGCTAAGAAAATAGTTTGTTATGTTCAAGGTATAGTTCAGTTTGGGATTCATTACAGTGCACAAGCATCTCCTATTGGTTGGTTTCACTGATTTCGATTGGGCTGGTGACCTTGATGATCAGAAGTCTACTACAGGTTATGCATTCGCTCTTGGTTATGAACCTATTACATGGGTTTGCAAGAAACAAAGTGCCATTTCTCTTTCTTCATCAAAAGAAGAGTATCGTGGTGCCGTAGAAGCTAGTAAGGAATCCCTCTGGCTTCGGCTTTCAGCAACAACATCCGACTACAATTTGGTGTGATAATCAAAGTGCCATTCAACTATGCAAAGATCCAGTCCAACATTAGCTCAGAAAACACATTAAACTACACATGCACTTTATTAGAAAGCTCATTCATGACCATGTTATTGAAGTGCAATATTGTTCAACCGATGATCAAGTTGTAGACATCTTTACAAAGGCTCTCACAGAGGCGAAGTTTACTAAACTTCAATTTATGGTTGGAGTTTCGGAAGTTGTCCCTGAGGGGTGATAGGCTCTAATTCCTCCTTCCTTCTCCTATTGTGTCATATTTGTACATCCTTCAATCCTATCCCAAGTTTTTCTTAAGGGGGGATGTTAGGATATTTTGACACATAGATATAGTTAAGTATAACTTGGTCTAGTATAGAGTTAGGTAAGGTGTGTTTCTTTACTATTTACTTTTGTAACTTACAATCCGACGGTCATGATATGTTCTAGACATGAAGTGATCCAACGGTTCATTCTCTCCTCGTATTATCGACACTTGATCCATGGCTTAACACCCAATTGGTCCATGATCTCTATTTAAAGAGCATGGAGGGTCATTTGTAAGGTGACCATTCATGAGAGAAGCTTATGTAAATTTTCTATCTTTTACATTAATAAATTTCCTGAAGTGGCCACGTTGGCTCAAGCCGTGAACCGTTTACCTTTTTGAGGGTTTTAACCATGTCAAGAATACTGGTCTATTTATCTGTTATCTGCTTGTGAGTGATGTCATTTAGTGTTCTATATGAGGAACTTACCCTGTAAATTCATACAACTAGTGCCTCCTCGAGGCATGAGCTGGCTCCATCTCATGATTCTCAAATCTTGGGGGGTAGGATGTGGTACTTTTGCCCACTGATACCAGAAGAGGGGCACTCGCTCCAAAAAGAAGGTCACTAGTATAGAACTGAATCCAAATTTCTTTAGGTGTCCATGCTTACCCTTGGTTAGTTTTCACTTCATGTTTGCCAAAATTCCTATGCACTAGTTAAAGATGGTGGGGGTTAGACATGCGATAGAATATTGGAACTGAGATTTTGAAGCCTCATACAAGGCTTGCATGTCGGATACCCGTGACATGGTGAAAAAAATTATTCTCAAGATGAGGTTGTTAGTGATTGTTGCTATCTTCACCTTACCTCCGTTGGTTATTTCAGCACCAGGACAATATCTTTGGACTAGACTCCTTGTGCTCTTGCCTCCTGGGCGAGACCCAAAGAGTTGAACTACTTCTCCTCGATAGGATAATCCTGTGATGAAATAGATGTCCATCTCCTCAAGTTCTAGTTCTTTCCCTTTTATGATGAATATCTCTCGATCTACATCCCAAAGGTTGATCAAATAAGGTAGTAATTCCACCTGAGACCTTAACCTTGTGGTCCTAAAGAATTTATTTAGTCCACAATCCCTTAGAGTGTTTATGCATGCATGATCTTGAGCTTCTTGATGATCTTCAGCCTCATGGACTCTTTCTTTCCACTCGAAGATCATATTCTCCCGCAAAACAACATTTATACACTTATTAATGCCTTTTCCATGGATCAAAATCATCATTTTTTTCTTGAAAGAGAGTTTTATTTCTTTAAAAACCACCCTTGGTGCCATCGTGCCTATTTTTACAAATATTTCGATGGCATCGCACAAGCCTTTAGGCTCAAGCACGACCATCGCGGGTCTGATGACTATACCCACGATGGTCTCTGACGCCCTAAATTTTTTAAATCCTCCTTTCTAGCATAAAAATCACTGTTCAAAATGCATAAAAAAGTAATAAAATGCAAGATCAGGGATGTGGCTCTTACTTGTTGCAAATAGTTTGTGAAATGGTACCCTGGATTTGCTGTAGCAGCCACTGGAAAATCAAGAGAATTAGGGCACAAAAATCACTTTCAGAGCTCAGTTTGGTAAAATGGTAACAAATAAAATTATTTTTACCTATTTATAAGTTCTAAAAGTCATTTTTTCAAATATTTTCATGATATTTTAATTTTTTCTCTCGATATCGGTGATGGGTGTGTGTCTTGTGCAATTACAGGTGCCTTCAATGTGAACACTGATCATTATTGAATGATTCTAGGAGTTTTATTTTATCTATTTTTTGGACTAAAATGGACGAAAAAGGAGCCCCCCGTGGGGTCATCTTTCAGCTCTTTTATGACTCTTGAATATTGAAAATATTGGTGATTACATGTCATTTTGAACTCGTTAAAGTAAATGAATCGATGTCACCTCAGTATACGTTTACCCCCTTTTCGGGTTGAGATTGAATATTTACAAAAAAGGTACACCTTTCTTGACATGGTCAAGAGGTTCCCTAGGATATTGTTTTCTACCGTTTCAGGTTCGAGAGACAAATTACAAAAAGGGAAATGATGGAGTTTTCTTTTCCATTTCTTTTTCAAACTCTCTAAATATGAAAAATATACCGAGCTATTCTTACATCGAGCTCGTTAAAACTTTGCAATGAAAGACTCGTCACCATGATGAGACTGAGATTCTCCTTCCCAGGGCTCGCAAAACTTACTAGGATGGATTCATTCGAAGAATGAACTTACATGACAAGCATATGATATCCCCTTCAAGCTTGTGATAAAAATAATTGGGGTACTCTCTAAACGTAGCAGGGAAAAAATGAGGATGAGACATCCTTTGTATAGGCAACATGTCGCTCTTGAACATGACACTCTTTGGCTCTCGTGTTGGGTTTGGGATATCCTCATTCAATCACTTGTACTCCCGGGTTTGGGTGATCCATTTTGCCTCTCATTTGACTATTCCACACTATCATCATGACTTTTAGTCCCATGTTGAGTCAGATGCTGGCACACTCCGGAGTCACGTCGCCAATATGTTCAAGAGAAGTCCAATATGCAGTTATTTACCTATACATTGTTTGAGTCATTGCTACAACCATGAATATAATTCCACATTATTCCTTGTTTCATGTCGATGATGAGGATTCATCATTGCCCTTGTTTGACAGGTCACTTCCTGTCGACTTTAGCTCATTATCTAGGAAGATGACTTAGGAACTCCCTTTCAGTACCTTAGATCTGGCATGCCCTAATGGCCAATTCTTCGCATCTGACGATAGGTCTTCGTTATTGTCTTTTGATCAGGTGATGTCAGGAGTGTTCTACCTCAACTTCATTATCACATTCATGGATTGTATTGTTGTACCTTGAGAGCCATTGTCATTATTGGTGGTTTCTCTCATACCTGTTAATGGTCCACATCATTAGCTGGTAATTAGGTGGTTTTCTAGCATGTTCGACTTCAACACTTTTATTCACATGTTAGGATTCGTAGATTGATCGAGATGGAGTGAAAGACCCTACATCTTATCTGTTATGACATAGGCTGCATGGCTGCGATATGTCATTCATGATTGTACACTTGTTTCTACTATACAGATGGCTGTGACCATACCATGAGAATTTATATTTATGATGATCCTTGTTATCTGGATGGCTGTGCCCATACCATGGATCTTTTCATATAGTATTCATCATCCGCATGGATGCATCCATGCCGTGGATTCATCTCTTGATCTCAAATATTTATATGTATATGCATCCTTGATTTTTAGGTCTCTTGATAGTGCGTGTCCTCATCCTTGCCAAAAGCTCATAAAGCATCTCAACCATCACTCCTCGTTCTGAATTAATGCTTTAGGGGGCATCTGTTACAAAATATTTTGTCACGCCTCTTGCACTTCCCTGCGACATACCCTAAAGTGCCCAAAACATGATCATTATATAGTATACTCATCCATGTATATAGTTCAGATCCCTCATTTAAATTTGCTTGTAAAATCTCTGGAGCTTTCCCTAAAGAAATAACTCTTAAAACCCTAAAATGAGGGTCATCACCCTTATGAAACTCAAAACCGCAATGATCGTCTGTTGCACTTTGTTAAGATAGCTATGACATCTCTCTGTTCTCTCTCATACCTACGATGGTCTCAATAAGGAAGTTTTCCCAAAGAGGATGAGAAGCTTCCTGATCTAAAAGCTTCCAGAGTGGCGAACTGGAGATGGTTTCGCATAGTTGAGGTTGAATCCTCTTAATTTACCTCTTGGTCTCATCCCTATGAGCTACCTCCTTTAGATGTGGGCTTAATCCTATCTTTGGGGGAGTCCTAAATCCCTCTCCCAGCCCATAAATTCCTCCTCTCCCATTCCCAAATGGTTGATCTATGTCCATTTTCACCCCTATGCTGAGCTTGTGTTTAGAGGCTATTCATTAGACTTGGAGGAGTGTTTGGAGAGTTTCTTGGCTTGGACTTGGATTACCACTCAAGGAGAGCCTTTCAACATAAAGGCTACGGTTGTAAGCTTCCCATTATTCTTTAAATAATATTTAACTACTGGTTCATCTTCCCAAAATATATATGTTTATGTATGTATTAGATTGGAATTCTTTGATCAAATAAGTAGGTTATTATTGGTTTTTGTAGAAAATATGTGATAGGTTAACTTGATAATGTAATATAAATCAAAGCAGAATACTATAACCTACTTCTATTTTCAATTTGTTGAAGCTTAAAGATCAAGCTGAACAAAATAACCAGAAGAAGAAGAATCAATGTCACAATACATTTGAAAATACTTTGGTGGAATCCTCAGATAAAAACCCCACACTATTGTATTATCATACATGGTGGAAATGCATAGGAATTATACAAAGCCTTAGCTCTCACAGCTAGCCAACTCTCAGTACAATCCTCACAGATTCTCACAGGCAATCTTGGCTTCTCTCTAGCCTTCCTATCTTCCCTCCAAGCTCCTATTTCCTTGTGCTATTCCTTGTGGATGATTTTCCTTTACCAAGTGGAAAACCAAGCCTTCAAAGCTGCGCAATCCTCAAGGATGAATCCTTGACTTCATGCATGAGTTTTCTCCATGAGAAAATACATGTAGCTGATAGTACACTATCCTTGAACATTTATCTCAACTGGGTCTTTCTCAGAATAGACATGCATGAGTTTTTAATGAGGGAATCTTCAGTTAACTGGAGTAGCACTAGTTAAGTGCATTAATGCATCAACTGACTGTTAACTCACCATTAGTTCCTCAAATAGTTTGGAACTAATTCAACTAGACTTAACTCAGTAAACCAAGTTAACTAATTACAACTAAAATATAACTCAACCTTATCTCCTTAATTTAAGGGATAACTCTTGCATGACTTCAGAAAGACTTCTAACTTGAATTTCTCCAACTATTTAATTTAAAATGAATTAATTAATTATTTCCAAGTAGCTGTTAATACTAAATTCGATTTTAATTCACAATTTAATTCAAGGACAAATTAAATTGGAATATTCTTGTTGCCATATTTCAACACTCCCTCTCAACAAGAAATGGATTATCTACCACCCCGATCCTGTCTCTATGCAACTCAAATTTACACTTTGACAATGCATTTGTCAAAATGTCAGCATCTTTCTCCTCTGTCGAAATATACTGCAACAACATGATCCTCTCGACCTGTGAAAAGCCACGAGCAACAAATCTTTCCTTATGCTTCTCCACACTACCATCAGCAGCTTGCTTTACCTTGTAAAGCCAATGAGAACTCACAACTGACTTGTTCTCTGGTCTCGGAACCATGTCCCAAACAATGTTACTAACTATGGAGTCATACTCCTCCACCATAGCATCAACCCAAATCGGATGCTGCACTGATACCTCAAAGGAAGATGGCTTGGTCTCAACACATTTCCCGGCAAGGGCCATGTATCCAGTGTACCTCTTAGGTGACCTCCTCTGTTTGCACTGAGAAGATGGTGCTCCCACATTCTCTCTCACATCCTCCAACAATCTGTCAGCTTCTCTTGTGCGCTCTCGTCCATCTCTGTAATACTTTTCTTGAGTGGATGTCTCCAGTCCTGGAACCTCTGCATTTGGCTGCTCCGCATTGGTTTGAGGCTCCTCCTCCATAGGAACCAATAGTTCCTCCACAGCGTGTAGTTGGAGCTACCTCTCAAGGGAAACTCGCATGGCCTTCTGCTCATCAAACTTGAGATCTCTGCAAACCACTGTCCTCAGACTGGTAGGCAAGTACACCCGATAGTTGTGAGTTGTATCAGTGTACCCCACAAATATCCCCAACTCTTCTTTCCACTCAAACTTCTTCCATGCATCCTTTGTCACATGGAAATATACCGATGAGCCAAAGATCCTGAAGTGACCCACATCTGGTTTCTTATCAGAGAAAGCTTCCTCTAGTGTCTTCATCCCAAGTATGTGATGCGGGCTTCTATTTTGAAAATAGACTTCTGTGTTGCATGCATCAGCCCACAAGTGAAGTGGTAGGCCTTGGTCATGCAACATTTCCCGCATTTCCCCTAAAATAGTTGTGTTATTCCTCTCGACCACCCCATTTTGTTGTGGGTTATGAGGTGCCGTCAACTCTCGTTTAATTCCTTCTGTTGGACAGAAGTCCTTAAAATCTTGAGAGACATATTCTCCATCGTTGTCGCTTCTCGAGGCCTTGATCTTCTTCCTTGACTCTTTCTCGACCAAAGCTTTGAACTCACAAAACTTTGTGAAAGTTTGGTCCTTATTCTACATGAAATAAATCCAGCATTTACGAGAATAGTCATCAATTAAAATCACATAATACATTTGCTTCACTGTGGATTCCGTTGAGAATGGTCCAAACAAATCAATATGAACTCGCTATAAGATAGCCTCTGCTCTACTACCTCGATCATGAAAGGAAGACTTGGTGTACTTTCCCAAGGTACAAATTTTGCATGTGTCAACTTTCTCAAGTTTACCTTTGTGAAATCCTATAGATATCTGCTGCATTATCTTCAAAGCCCCATGATGCAAATGGCCCAACCACCTATGCCACAACTCGCCAATGTCTTGGCTTTGTACCAATTCTTCTTTCATACTCAATGATGCACAATAATCTACCTCTAGTTTATAGAGATTCTTCACCCGAATCCCCATCCTCTTGGTCTGACCCGTGGCTATGTGTCTTAGGAATGTCTTTCCTTTACTGAAGACAACATCGTAGCCTTTTTCCTCCAACATCGCGAACGATACCAAGTTCTTCTTCAGTTCAGGCACATACATCACATCTGTCAAGGTGAGAGGAGCTCCATGCTCCCTCTGAAAAGAAACCGTGCCCACTCCTGAAACATTATACCTTCCATCGCCACCCATTCTATGCACGTCTTGATGTCTTTCTCCTCCAAGGCACTGAATAAATTTTATCACCGGTCACGTGGAATGAGGCTCCACTGTCAAGATACCAGACACAACCCATCATCGATGACACCATGGATGTGATGAGGGTAAAATCCATTTTGAACTGAGAGGCTAATGCCTTACCTTCTGAGATTCCTTCCAAGGATCCCTTCATGGACTTCTTTGATGGGAAATTAGTCGCATAATGTCCCTACTTGTGACAATTAAAGCATCTTACTTTAGACATGTCACCCTTCTTCCCTCCATGAGAAGAATTTGATTTTAAATGGGAAGCCTTCCCATTCCCTTTCCTTGCCTTACTTGCTAAGGCCATATTTTCTTCATAATCATTCTAGGATGAAGAACCATCTTGTGTGCTCCTCCTGATCTCCTCCTACATAAGATCTGACCACAGTCGTTTCCAATCCAGCAGTTTCTCCCTTCCATCATAGAGTCCTGGTATTTATTCCAACTCTTTGGAAGGCCAAGGAGAGCAAGGCCCACCATATCATCATCGACAGTAGTTATTCCCACACTACTAGGTGGTGAGCTTGTTTAGATATGTGGAAATAGTATCACCCTTCCCCATATTGATTCTTCAAAGATTATCCTTAAGCACCAATTTCCTCTGGTCCCTACTGTTATGGTAGAGGTCCTTTAATGTCTTCCACATCGAAAATAGAGTATCCTTCCCATGGAGACTCGAGACAATATGGTCTCGAACTCCCTAAAGGATGATCCGTCTCGCCTTCGTCACATACTTCTTCCAATCAACCAAATCTTGTGCATTAGTTGAAGTTGGCTTTGGGATTTCTTGATCAATGAATTCCTTCAAGCCATTTTCTTCTAATACATCCTCCATTCTATCTTTCCATGCCATGTAATTCGAGCTACCTTCCAAGGAATACTCGAGTCTTAAGCCATAGAACGCCATTGGCCAACCTTGAAGTATGATATGAATTCGATTTTCACCTGCAACCCTGAACTTCAAACTTCAAATTCTCTTCTAAGTATACTATTCAAAGCTCCGATACCATGTAGAAAATCTGTGATAGGTTAACCCGATAATGCAATATAAATCAAAGCAGAATACTATAGCCTACTTCTACTATCAATTTGCGTAAGCTTAAAGGTCGAGTTGAACAATATAACCAAAAGAAGAAGAATCAATGGCACAATACATATGAAAATACTTTGGGGTAATCCTCAGATAAAACCCCACACTATTGTATTATCATACATGGTGGAAATACATAGGAATTATACAAAGCCTTAGCTCTCACAGCTAACCAGATCTCAGTACAATCGTCATAGATGCTCACAGGCAATCTTGGCTCCTCTCCAGCCTTCCTATCTGCCCTCCAAGCTCCTATTTCCTTGTTTTGTTCCTTGTGGATGATTTGCCTTTACCAAGTGGAAAACAAATCCTTCAAAACTATGCAATCCTCAAGGATGAATCCTTGACTGCATGCATTATTTTTCTCCATGAGAAAACACATGCAACTGATAGTACACTGTCCTTAAACATTTATCTCAACTGGGTCCTTCTCAAAAGAGACATGCATGAGTTTCTGATGAGGGAATCTTTAGTTAACTGGAGTAGCACTAGTTGAGTGCATTAATGCATCAATTGACTGTTAACTCACTATTAGTTCCTCAAACAATTTGGAACTAATTTAACTGGACTTAACTTAGTAAACTGAGTTAACTAATTACAACTCAAATGTAACTCAATCTTATCTCCTTAATTTATGGGATAACTCTTGCATGACTTTAGAAAGACTTCTAAATTGGATTTCTCCAACTAATTAATTTGAAATAAATAAATTAATTATTTCGAAGTAGTTGCTAAGATTAAATTCAATTTTAATTCACAATTTCAAGGAAAAATTAAATTGGAATATTCTTGTTGCCATATTTCAACAGTTTTGGCATGCTTTGTTGTATTGTGATTGCTTGTGTAGGTATATAAGCGCTAAAAGAAGCAAGAACAAGTCCACGACACAAGATATTCGAGGATCTCAACAAAGGAAATCAGAATAGCGTCAGAGCAAGGTAGGTCATCTCTCTTGTTCTACTTTTCAATTATAATCTAGGAAGATGTCTAGTTGATTGTCACTTCAGTTGCTAGACCCACTCATTAGGCGAGAGGGACTATCTCTATCCACAGAGAGGATTAACCTTGTCAACACCATGCCTTTTCATCTTTTTCCTTCTTTATATCTCCATCAAATGTAGGTGGCTTGGATTTATTGAACTCATCTGGAAAATATCCCCTGTCAGTTCTCCTGTAAGGATGATAATGATGATGACCATGATATCTGTCTAAACCAGAACTAGAATAGAACATGTGTCCATCACCTCTCCTTTTCATCATATCTAAGAACCTTCCATCTCTGATCCTCTCATCCCTCTCTGCCTTGTTCCCACCATGAGACCTACTTCCATATGCCCCATTAGTCTTGTCCTCATGTCCATGATTGGTTCTATGTGGTTCCTATCTCTGAAAGTCTGATAAACTCTAAAGGATAACTTCATTAATGTCTGCTTATTTCTCTTGTGCCTGAATTATCCTATCATTATCTACTTTGCAACTTTTATTTCTTCCTTCAAACTTCTCAATGTGCTTGTGATGATAGGAGAGTACCCATCACCATACTGCTCATTTGATCTATAGGGTGAATCTCACGAAAAATAATCGACCATATTTCTAGTCATATTTGATCTTCTTATTATTTCTGCAAGCATACCATGTCAGCGAAACCAAAATATAAACATAACCAACATACCTCAGTATAGTTCAGGGGAGGATATCTCATCTGCAGAATCAACCAGATTACATGTACATGTATAATCATAATCATACCAATATACCAACATCATCCCCATCATTATCCAATTTCCATGCATGACAATACCAACTTCATACCATGATCTCATGCATGAAAAATATAACTAGGAAAATGCATGCATACATCCACATAGACAAAAAACATACACAACAAATACATATTCAATCGAGAAGCATTCATGACAAACACATTCCAAGAACAACATCATCAACTTTCACATGCCACCACATTTGCAAAAATCACCATCGTGAGGCATACACATCAAGTACATATACAACCTACAAACATGCATGACAAACACATTCCACCCATCCCGTTATCGGGAAATCTAGCGTCCACTCGGAGCTTCTAGTCCCACTAAGACTGGAAGCTATATTAGAAACAAACAAACTAAAACCACTTTCGTTTTCCTTTATGAGAATTAAATAAGAGTGGAATGAAGGACACCAACCTCAGTCCTGTGCTTGGTTCCTTACTCGGTTCCTCTCCCTTCTGACAGATCCTTGCTGCTTCTCCTTCATCTACCCAGCTTCAAAGAGCACCTGTGGAATCAAAGCAACATAATACTATCGAAGAACAGATATCTACAATCATAAACAATATAGGACCAGATATATATTGACCACACAAATGCATATATCATCAAACATACAAGAATGTGGAGGAAAACTTGAATAGCTTTATTAATAATCAAGAATAGCAAAGAGGATTACAGCCAATTGTTCTGACCCAACATCATCCTCCAACATGAAAGCCCTTCTTTCACCTCATGAAAAGCTTAGATCACCCAACACTATGATATTCCAACAAGACACCAACAACACTTCCTTACAAGATGCAAAATTCCAGCCTCTTGGATCTCTGGGATGAGGGATCCATATATAGATGATTGCAGGGGGGTGAGTCAGCTTCTGGGATTCTGATTAGTGTCCTCTCTATGATAGTTCTTGGTTCCACTTGGAGATTGATGATCTCTTACTCATCCTTGGGCAAATTCAGAGAGGCAAGTGTCACAGGAGAAGTTTCTGGAAGATTCCATGATAATCCACCTCATAAACCGCCTCTGCCATTTGTCCACTCTCGCCCATCGCACCCCATAGAAGGGATTTTCAGTATGCATCGCACCTCCCGTGTGCATTAGGTGGGATGCATCGCACTTTCACCATGGAGCAGGTGAGATGGTCCAGTTTTGACCAGTTCTGAGCAGTTTTTCATGGAGAACTTCTGGGAGATGATGTAATTAGTTGACCTTGTTCTTTTAGGGTATGGAACAACACTTTTAGAGACTTAGGAGCCCTTGGTTTATGGACATGTTTGATTGGGGTTGTAGTGCCCAAAAATGTCTATAACACATCCATTCTAAGGTGAACGATGCTCTGATACTGCTCCGTGGTATCAGATATCACCCAAAGAGAATGTAAACCAAGCATCACCCAATGAGAAAAAAACTCGCTTTGATATCACTCTGTGGTATCAGATATCACCAAAAGAGAACGGAAACCAGACATCACCCAAAGAGAACATAAACCACTCTGATACCACTCTGTAACACCCTCCTCCCACAATTGCCCAAGCTAACTAGTTTGTCAGGGTAAATATGTGACAAAGAGTTACTATGATGTGACTAAACCTCCTAGATCACCATAATGAAGTGGAATCAACACAATAAAAATCTTCTTGACATTACTTAGGAGCTACAAGATCCCTAGGGGCTAACCAACCACTCCGAGTGCCCAACCCCTACGTTAACTTGATTTTTAACTGAAATAGCCACCCAATCACTCCAATGAAAAGCCCTCCATGCCACTATAACTCTCCAGTCGCTACCACAACAAACCCTCCATGCCACTGTAGACTTTTTCAGCTAGTTTTGTGATAACGACTGCTAGATTAAGCCACTTTTTAGGTCTAGGACTTGGGCCTATACCCAGAAATTTATGAAACACTCAAAAGTGATAAAAACAAGAAGAAAAGGCCTCTAATGCAAAACCTATACAAGGACCTGACCTGACTCATCCTAACCATGACATACATTCTGTCAAACACATCATGAACATGTAATGTAAAGGTCATAAATACACACTTGTAGATAGGGATTTCCTACTTATCTGAGAATCCTCAAGAAAGTATGATGCCCTCTCACAATAGTTGCATTTTCATCGATTAGGTCATTCATTCATTAACATTTCATCTACTAACCAAAACATGATGAGCGGCATAACTCAAGGCTGTCAGAGAACCATGCTTGTAACCAACATATAACCAGATAAATAATAGTAATAGAATAACCATCATAGGCACATAATACAAGTACATTTACACATAGAACACAAGAGGAAAAGAGCTCTTATTAACATATGAAAATCTAACCAAGTCAGGGACTTCCACGTACCACCTGACCATGGATTGGGTTGAACCAAATATTTCTTTCAACCAATCACCTCCGTGTTATATTCCAAGCATGAATGTGCGACTCACAAAAAAATTGGAAACGCTTCTTAGGATTTACCACATATCCCACAAAATCAGTTAAGGATTTTTAGGCCTGAATCAAGCACCTATACAACTAGGCTTTACTGCATATCCCACTATATACTACTCAAGGATTCCTAGGCCCAAACAATACAATATTTACAATAATTTACCATTATCAGTCCACGGATCACTAGGCCCTAAACAAGCATGAAGTCCTCCAAATCTCTCCACAACAATGTAAACTTTGAAACGGGAACTGATACTGTTACCCGTTTCGTAGAGATAGCAAAAAAATGATCCGATTTTCAAAAGTGGTGATGCAGAATACACATGTTTTTTTTAGAACATGGTTTTTGGAACTTTAATTTTTTTTCATGTTCAAGGATGAAATCAAGTTTTAGAATGGTAGTGATTTTCATGCTGATTTTAAAAAGTGAGTATTCTGCATCACACCCTTTTTTTAAAAGACCTATTTTTTGACTTTTAATTTTCTAGTGTGTGAAATGTAAAAAATTATTTTCTAAATTTGATAGTTTTTGAAGTCGTCATTTTATTCATATTTTCTTGTTCTCTATCTTAATTTTTTTTTTTTTTAGGGGGGTTTTTATTATTTTGCGTTTTTAAATTAGAAAGTCGATAGTTTGAATTTTAGATAATCTACATATTTATACATCCTTAATTAATTTTTCAATCCACATGAAATAATTGTTTCTAAAAAACAACATTTTTTAACAATGGACATAAAAATAACCATTTTTAACATAAATATAACAAAAAAACTAAACATTTTGATAATGTTTTGCTAGAATTAACATGTCAAAATCACAATTTTTATACAAAAATATTAACTAAAAATGGTCAAATAATAGTTTTTTTTATGAATTTCATGTCAAAAAAATAATAATAACAACTTTTTTTTTCAAAAAATAATAATTAACTTAAAAATCAATGCGAAAATCACAGTTGTGCTCTCTCTTTCTTTCACATACCAGACTCTTGATGGAAATTTCACCTCTTTTGAACTTTTCCAATCTGAGATTAGCTTCTTATCACTTAAAGCACTTGAAATATTTGTAGGCATGAGCTCAGGTGGAGTTCGTTCACCAATGTTTTTTGAAGATACACCTTTAAGACTCTTTGGTCCAGAAAGATTCACAAAAATTTTCCTTGATGCCATTTTCCTAAAAAAAACACATAAATTAGTAAATAAAAAAACATATTAACTTAAATTAACAACAAAAATATACCATAAATTTTTTATTTGTATAATCAGAATTGCCCAGCCACCTCTAACGGGCAGGCGGGTCGATGGGCGAGTGGGAGGTCAGGTGAGGGACAATGAGACTAAGTGCACAATTAGGCAAGTATGGGCGAGCCCCTACCCATGCGCCCCCCACAACCCCCTGACGACTACATTGAAGCCCCGACCCCATTAACTTATTCCTCTCACGAGAGATCTCTTGTCTGGATTCACTACACATTAATAATTAAATTAACACGCCTGATCCAATCTCCGAAAATGATGATGAAGACAAATCCCTCGATATGATTACCAAGTTATTGTACTCCTTGCATCCATCAAATCTGTGTTTTCTCTTTGTTTCGCTCGCCAACTCTGTATTTCTTCGTGGTCCATCTTTTGCATGCCACGCTAGATGTTTGTTTTCAGCTGAATTTTCTATTTGAACGAAGCTTCCTAAGCTTCCCCCCCTCCCCAGCCCCCCTCCCCTTCCCTCACCCTACCCCCTACCGTCCCCCCACACTCCCGCGCCCCATCCCCCCTCGCCCCCCGCCTCCGCCCCCCTCCATCCCCCCAAAACCCCGCCCCCCCAAACCCCCTACACCCCCCAACCCCTCACTGAGGGAGTAAACTTGTTTGAATAACAATAGAAAAGGTGTTTGGTTTTTTCAATGCATGGATAGAGAGTGATTTGTTGTTGATATTTAAGTAATGATATTTTGTTTATGATTGAATTTCAACTTAATCTTTAGGTCTTCCGTTGTGATAAGAACACAAATGTTTGACATCATATTCTAGTGTAAAAATGTTGTTTCTACATTGATACATAGCTTAATCTCAAGTCTTTTACAAGTAGTTAAAGTGCCAAAAGGCACATGCAAGGGAGGTTGTGGGATATTAGCTATAGAGCAATGAATACTACCATAGAGGGACACAACAATCACAAAAGGAGTCATTTGTGAGGAGATAATTGAGACTTAAATAAATATGGATAAGTAGGTGGCAATCTAAAACAACTTAACATATCTTCCTTATTGTGTAGAAATCAATTTTAGTAATGTGATTGCGTGCATAAAATGAGTAAATATTTCCTTCAAACTTAAATAATTTAAACATCAAGCTTTGCATAGATGGTTTGTTTATTGAGTTATCAACATGAATAGTGCATGGTTTATTACCTTTTGCAAAGATTGGCCTTTGAAGAAATTTTGTATGAAATGTTTTGACAACATTTATCCTTCTATTAAAAATGTAAATATTAGAAGATATACTTCCATTATTTTGGAGTTCCACCTAGGTTTCCATCGTGTCTTTTCTAAGCCATTTTTCCTTCAGTGTAAGCATGTGTAAAAATTTATTTATTTATTTATTAGAAAAAGTCAGAACAACAATTAGAAGCCCCGCTTCACTCTAACAGTGATAATCGTAATAATTAGAAAATATGATGGTATTCAACCTTGATTGAGGAATCCCCATGTATGGTCCATGTATTAGATATAGAATATGGATATGCAAGCATTGAGAAACATTTCTTGGAATTTGAATTGCTCAACTTTTCATTCCTTTTGAGCATGACCTTTTTTTTTTTAATTTTTTCAAATGCACTCAGGAATGCTAAAGTAACAGTGTTTTCTCAAATTTCAAATATAAAATGTTATCCTTTGCTAGACATTCATATGCATACATCAAATTCACATACTAACAAATAAATGCATTTTTTCCAACACATAAATGTAAAGACCTTATTTTTAAACATGTGTTTTATTTAATATTATCCTCACATTGATGAGTAGGGAGCCATGTAACATTAATTCCGATGTGATTATTCAACAAGAGTAAACACATCATTTGCTTTATAAATCGTTATTAAAAGAAAAATGGCATAATGTCACTACTTTTGGGATTGTGTTAATCGATGAGACACAACTCTATAGTATTGTTTCAAGGTTTCAGATAGAGTATATAAATAATTGCTTCTCCAATCCACTAATAAGTATGCCTTTCTTATTTATGTAATGCTATGATTTTCATATATGAATGTTCAACTATGTTGCCATTATTATTTGGGTTAAATCAATTACATATAGCCAAACATTATTTCCATTGATACCAGTAACCATTTTAAAATGCTAAAATCTCAAGTTTTTGTAGTTATAATTTAAGCCCATTGTGAAATCTCATATATTTTTCCACAAACAATACTGATCATTCTCCAAAGTTAGTTCTCTCAACTCCATCGGCAAACTTTTGGTGATAGGCTTGCTGCCTTACCTTTTCCTCTCATTCCCTATGTTGTAAAACAAATTCTATGACTGTCAGTGTTCCACATTTAACTTGCTTTCCTAAAAATGCCCATTAAAATTAGTTGGATATGCCTAAAATAAAGTATTCACAGACATTCTTATATTTTATCTATTGAATAAAGTATTCACAGACATTCTTATGTATATATTTCCAAGTTGTGACTCTGAATTCCTGGTCTGTGCTTTTGGGTTACATTTCACTGTTCAAAATCTGAAATTAAAACATCGCCACTAACCTCAAGATAATACTTACATTTAGAGTCTATCTTTATAAGTTTATATGCACATTAATGAAATAGTTCGTATTCTATGTTTCAAATATGTTTGGGTCACAACTTTAAAAAGAATAAGTTGGCTACAAGCCTGTCCACAATTATGTTTATGTAAAACAAATCTTCAGCACTTAGTGCTTTAGAACATTCGTTGCACTGGTGTAGAAGAGTGATCTCTGCATATTCACTAATTTGTTTGGTGACTACATCTCATTGCATTTATATTCACTTAGTACAGTAGTTGCATCCATATATACAGGATACGAAATACTAAGATGTTCAAGAAATTGTTCGAAAGCACAGATTTTGTTCACGAAGGAATGAAAATTGTAAAACGTTAAATTTCAGGTGCGAAAATTTTAATGGCAAATGTAAATTAGATGCTATTCTGAAAGAAAAGAAAAGCACCGAAGGAGATGAAAAATTATAAATCTATAAAATTGAAAACCTTGGATCAGAAACCAGGATGAACACCTCACTTCTGTTATATTATTAGTTTTTTGGCATCGTACTATTTGTTATTTAGAGCAGTTTACGTAACACAAATATGATAGGACAAAGCTCAAGTGCAAGATTGATTTTGCTTAATGTTATGTTATTGTCATGTTTTTAATGGTCTATAAAATAGAAAGTTCAAGTGGAAGTTTGATTTTACTTTGATTTATTTTTCACTTCTGTCACATATATGGACTTTGGTTTTTTTTTCTTAATGGTATTTATTGTTATGTTTATGCTTTTTTTTTCTTAAGGTTATTTATTGTTACATTTTTAATGGTGTATAATACTTTATATTGTTACGTTTATGCTTTTTTTCTCTTAATGTTATTTATTGTTATGAAATATACTAGATCTGAAAACGATGATATATCAACTTGTGCTAGTATATTTCATAATCAAATAATAAATTAAAAAAAAATCTCATGGCTGTGTACACAAAATTTTCATATCTTTCGATTTTTCTTAATTAAAAAATTAAAAATATGGGAGGTCTGTTCGGCCAAACACTCTGCTTTAATAAAGTCGATTCTCAGAGTTGCGTACATCTTCGTTGTGGACTCCCGTATGGCGTTCATAACTGAGAGATTTACACGAAACATGAAGCCATCTTTTATTCCAATGAACGCTGAAGCTTCGTATACATGTAGACGCAGACAATATTGCAATTTAAAATGAAAAATATTGTGACAAAAGTAGATCACTTTAGTTGATTGGCTAATTTATAATTCCGCGAGTTGAGATGGTACATCATTTCCAATCAATCCGGAGTTGCAGTTATCTTACAATATGTAACCAAATATTGTGATGAAGGATTCGATGCACATTCAGGTGGAGTTGCAGAAAACCTTCCAGACTTGTTGTGACAGTAGTTGTAAATCATGTAGTTTTTGCGAACCCAATTAAGTTTACTCAGCTGTTGTTGGTTTAGAATTTCAAATTCGGATTGATGCCACCAATTGTTGGAACAGGGCGAAGAAGAGTGAGATGACACGCTGCATGCATCGACCTCAAATATGCTCAACGGAGCAGCACCACCCGACCGGTCGATTACCGGAATAGACCGCCCCGCCCCGCCTGATGGGCGGTGGGTCGATTCCCGGAATCGACCCGCCAGAAGTCATACAGTTTTATATATGACTTCTGGCAGGTCGATTCCGGGAATCGACCTGCCGCCGGTCGGGCGGGGCGAGGCGGTCGATTCCGGGAATCGACCGGTCGGGTGGCGCTACTCCGTTGGCAATGGTTGACTAATAATATCTTTACAGCTCGGAGTATGTAAAGTACTGAAAAAAATATATATTAGGTTTTATAATACTTTATAATATTAGATATATAATATTAAATCTTATAATATTAAGAGGCTCTAAAGATCGGAAAACGATGCTATATCAACTTGTGCTAGTATATTTCATAATCAAATAATAAATTAAAAAAAAAATCTCATGGCCGTGTACACAAAATTTTCATATCTTTCGATTTTTCTTAATTAAAAAATTAAAAATATGGGAGGTCTGTTCGGCCAAACACTCTGCTTTAATAAAGTCGATTCTCAGAGTTGCGTACATGTTCGTTGTGGACTCCTGTATGGCATTCATAACTGAGAGATTTACATGAAACATGAAGTCATCTTTTATTCCAATGAATGCTGAAGCTTCGTATACATGTAGACGCAGACAATATTGCAATTTAAAATGAAAAACAGTGTGACAAAAGTAGATCACTTTAGTCGATTGGCTAATTTATAATTCAGCGAGTTGAGATGGTACATCATTTCCAATCAATCCGGATTTGCAGCTATCTTACAATATGTAACCAAATATTGTGATTAAGGATTCGATGCACATTCAGGTGGAGTTGCAGAAAACCTTCCAGACTTGTCGTGACAGTAGTCGTAAATCATGTAGTTTTTGTGAACCCAATTAAGTTTACTCAGCTGCTATTGGTTTAGACTTTCAAATTCGGATTGATGCCACCAATTGTTGGAACAGGGCGAAGAAGAGTGAGATGACACGCTGCATGCATCGACCTCAAAGATGCTCAACGGAGCAGCGCCACCCGACCGGTCGATTCCCGGAATCGACCGCCCCGCCCCGCCCGACCGGCGGCGGGTCGATTCCCGGAATCGACCCGCCAGAAGTCATATATAAAACTGTATGACTTCTGGCGGGTCGATTCCAGGAATCGACCCGTCGCCCGTCGGGCGGGGCGGGGCGGTCGATTCCGGGAATCGACCGGTCGGGTGGCGCTGCTCCGTTGAGCATATTTGAGATCGATGCATGCAGCATGTCATCTCACTCTTCTTCGCCCTGTTCCAACAATTGGTGGCATCAATCCGAATTTGAAAGTCTAAAACAACAGCAGCTGAGTAAACTTAATTGGGTTCGCAAAAACTACATGATTTACGACTACTGTCACAACAAGTCTGGAAGGTTTTCTGCAACTCCACCTGAATGTGCATCGAATCCTTCATCACAATATTTGGTTACATATTGTAAGATAACTGCAACTTTGGATTGATTGGAAATGATGTACCATCTCAACTCGCGAAATTATAAATTAGCCAATCGACTAAAGTGATCTACTTTTGTCACACTGTTTTTCATTTTAAATTGCAATATTGTCTGCGTCTACATGTATACGAAGCTTCAGCATTCATTGGAATAAAAGATGGCTTCATGTTTCGTGTAAATCTCTTAGTTATGAACGCCATACGAGAGTCCACAACGAAGATGTACGCAATTCTGAGAATCGACTTTATTAAAGCAGAGTGTTTGGCCGAACAGACCTCCCATATTTTTAATTTTTTAATTAAGAAAAATCGAAAGATATGAAAATTTTGTGTACACGGCCATGAGATTTTTTTTTTTAATTTATTATTTGATTATGAAATATACTAGCACAGGTTGATATATCATCGTTTTCCGATCTAGTATATTTCATAACAATAAATAACATTAAGAGAAAAAAAGCATAAACGTAACAATATAAAGTATTATACACCATTAAAAATGTAACAATAAATAACCTTAAGAAAAAAAAAGCATAAAAATAACAATAAATACCATTAAGAAAAAAAAACCAAAGTCCATATATGTGACAGAAGTGAAAAAGAAATCAAAGTAAAATCAAACTTCCACTTGAACTTTCTATTTTATAGACCATTAAAAACATGACAATAACATAACATTAAGCAAAATCAATCTTGCACTTGAGCTTTGTCCTATCATATTTGTGTTACGTAAACTGCTCTAAATAACAAATAGTACGATGCCAAAAAACTAATAATATAACAGAAGTGAGGTGTTCATCCTGGTTTCTGATCCAAGGTTTTCAATTTTATAGATTTATAATTTTTCATCTCCTTCGGTGCTTTTCTTTTCTTTCAGAATAGCATCTAATTTACATTTGCCATTAAAATTTTCGCACCTGAAATTTAACGTTTTACAATTTTCATGCCTTCGTGAACAAAATCTGTGCTTTCGAACAATTTCTTGAACATCTTAGTATTTCGTATCCTGTATATATGGATGCAACTACTGTACTAAGTGAATATAAATGCAATGAGATGTAGTCACCAAACAAATTAGTGAATATGCAGAGATCACTCTTCTACACCAGTGCAACGAATGTTCTGAAGCACTAAGTGCCGAAGATTTGTTTTACATAAACATAATTGTGGACAGGCTTGTAGCCACCTTATTCTTTTTAAAGTTGTGACCCAAACATATTTGAAACATAGAATACGAACTATTTCATTAATGTGCATATAAACTTATAAAGATAGACTCTAAATGTAAGTATTATCTTGAGGTTAGTGGCGATGTTTTAATTTCAGATTTTGAACAGTGAAATGTAACCCAAAAGCACAGACCAGGAATTCAAAGTCACAACTTGGAAATATATACATAAGAATGTCTGTGAATACTTTATTCAATAGATAAAATATAAGAATGTCTGTGAATACTTTATTTTAGGCATATCCAACTAATTTTAATGGGTATTTTTAGGAAAGCAAGTTAAATGTGGAACATTGACAGTCATAGAATTTGTTTTACAACATAGGGAATGAGAGGAAAAGGTAAGGCAGCAAGCCTATCACCAAAAGTTTGCCGGTGGAGTTGAGAGAACTAACTTTGGAGAATGATCAGTATTGTTTGTGGAAAAATATATGAGATTTCACAATGGGCTTAAATTATAACTACAAAAACTTGAGATTTTAGCATTTTAAAATGGTTACTGGTATCAATGGAAATAATGTTTGGCTATATGTAATTGATTTAACCCAAATAATAATGGCAACATAGTTGAACATTCATATATGAAAATCATAGCATTACATAAATAAGAAAGGCATACTTATTAGTGGATTGGAGAAGCAATTATTTATATACTCTATCTGAAACCTTGAAACAATACTATAGAGTTGTGTCTCATCGATTAACACAATCCCAAAAGTAGTGACATTATGCCATTTTTCTTTTAATAACGATTTATAAAGCAAATGATGTGTTTACTCTTGTTGAATAATCACATCGGAATTAATGTTACATGGCTCCCTACTCATCAATGTGAGGATAATATTAAATAAAACACATGTTTAAAAATAAGGTCTTTACATTTATGTGTTGGAAAAAATGCATTTATTTGTTAGTATGTGAATTTGATGTATGCATATGAATGTCTAGCAAAGGATAACATTTTATATTTGAAATTTGAGAAAACACTGTTACTTTAGCATTCCTGAGTGCATTTGAAAAAATTAAAAAAAAAGGTCATGCTCAGAAGGAATGAAAAGTTGAGCAATTCAAATTCCAAGAAATGTTTCTCAATGCTTGCATATCCATTATTCTATATCTAATACATGGACCATACATGGGGATTCCTCAATCAAGGTTGAATACCATCATATTTTCTAATTATTACGATTATCACTGTTAGAGTGAAGCGGGGCTTCTAATTGTTGTTCTGACTTTTTCTAATAAATAAATAAATAAATTTTTACACATGCTTACACTGAAGGAAAAATGGCTTAGAAAAGACACAATGGAAACCTAGGTGGAACTCCAAAATAATGGAAGTATATCTTCTAATATTTACATTTTTAATAGAAGGATAAATGTTGTCAAAACATTTCATACAAAATTTCTTCAAAGGCCAATCTTTGCAAAAGGTAATAAACCATGCACTATTCATGTTGATAACTCAATAAACAAACCATCTATGCAAAGCTTGATGTTTAAATGATTTAAGTTTGAAGGAAATATTTACTCATTTTATGCACGCAATCACATTACTAAAATTGATTTCTACACAATAAGGAAGATATGTTAAGTTGTTTTAGATTGCCACCTACTTATCCATATTTATTTAAGTCTCAATTATCTCCTCACAAATGAATCCTTTTGTGATTGTTGTGTCCCTCTATGGTAGTATTCATTGCTCTATAGCTAATAGCCCACAACCTCCCTTGCATGTGCCTTTTGGCACTTTAACTACTTGTAAAAGACTTGAGATTAAGCTATGTATCAATGTAGAAACAACATTTTTACACTAGAATATGATGTCAAACATGGGTAAGGGGGGTGCAGGGGGGGTGGGGGGGGAGGGGGGTAGGGTAGGGGGTTTGCGGGGGGGGGGGGGGGGGAGGGTAGTGGTTGGGGGGTGGCGGGGGGTAGGGGTTGGGGGGTGGGGGGGGGGTAGGGTAAGGGTAGGGGGGTGGGGGAAGGTAGGGGGTAGGGGTAAGGGTAGGGTGGAGGGGGGTAGGGCGCGAGGCCCATGGGGCCGGCGTTAAGGAAGGGGGGGAGGAGTTGAGATTGGAGGGGAATGGGAGTTAGGTGGTGGGCTTATGGGGAGGAGAGTTGTGGGGTAGGGAAGGAAGAGTTGGGAAAATGGTGCATGGGTGGGTGAGTTGGGGGTAGCAAGGGCTGGTGCATGGGTAGGGCAGAAGGGGGAAGAGGGCATGGGTGAATGGGAAAGATCGGTAATGGGTTTGGGGAAGGGGGCACGACGATGACCTACCCACGGTTATTGGGTGATTGAGTTTGAATAATTGTTTAAGAAAATTGATATAACTGATGTATGCATCGTATCTTCAAATAAAATTAATGTTTTCCATATTTTGTTAAATGAGAAGTTATGAAGCATTTTTATGTTGTTGGATTATGTCTTAAGTATGATAAATGGTATTGTTTAAATATCTACAATGCAATATCAAATTAGAGATATAATGTCTGTTTTATTCAGTATACAAATAAAGACTTTTGAATTCATTCAGTGATATAATTTGTTCATAATGTCATGTTTTTTTAGTTTTATAGTTGAAAAAATTTCAATTTCTTTTGTATCTAGCATGTTGTGGTTGAAAACATGTTAAATTTATACTTAGGAAAGAAAAATGATATTCTACCAGAAACATTAATGTGTTTTTTCCTTAAAATTTACTTTTGTTTGAGACATAAAAAATTGGTTTTATTAGCATTTTTTAAAAAGTTCGAAAATTGACCCTAAAAAAAAAATCATTATTCCAGTATCAACACTTTCGTTTTGAAGCTATATTTTGCACGAAAATTTCGTAGTAAATTTCGTAGTCACTGCCATTTTTAAAACACGTTCAAAATTGACACCTAAAAAAAAAACATCGTTCCAGTATACACACTTTTCGTTTTTAGCACTGTTTTTGATGTTTTTTGGGGGTTTTTTGGCTAGAGTTCCCGTTTTGAGTTTATAGTTCCCGTTTCAAAGTTTACATTGTTCCACCTAAATCGTGAGGAATTTTCCCATATCCACCCTTAGGCTTTACTGCAGATCCCACCTTTAACAACCCAGGGATTTCTAGGAATTTGGGACTTTTCCCGAGACCACCCCACTCAGTTTCGAAACCATCCAGAAATCTGGCTCAACCAAGAAAAAGAACCCCATCACATCATGGCTATCCAAAAATGGAATGGGAAGGATGAAAACCACTGTCACACATGGAAAAACTCATGCTAATGACAATAAGAAAACCAAATACACATGCATATACCATGCATGCCAAAACTAGCAAGGAAATCATGCATGAAACTCAATACCTGTAAGTAATTCCATTGTAGCCACTTGATCCAACTTTTTGTTTCTTTATCTTTGCTTCCCTTTGCTTTCTTGTCCTTCCTTTTCCTTCCTTTGCCCAATGCTAGAGTGTTCAATGAATACTCTAAGTGTGTAAGAGTATGAGAGAATAAAGAGAGTATAGAGAGCTCTAAGCTAAAGCTAACAAAAGGTTGTGAACTGATCCTCAAAATCCATTCTATTAATGAGGCCTATAATTTCTTCATTATTCATTATTTTCCTTCAATGTCTTTTCTCACATGCAACCTATGACCTTTCACCTTCCTTTTCTCCTATTTTCCATTATTTTCATAAATGAATGACAAATAATGCCTCTTTGCCTTTTCAAATCGTTTGCCAATTTCCCGTTAGCCATAATAAACCAAATAAACACCCATTGGATGTTTTTCCCAACATCTAGCTTGGAATACGTGTCCCATGACCTTGGTCTTATTTTTCCTTTATTAAATTTATTACAAGGATTTTTAACCCAGACCTGTTACACTTGATGTTGATCATGCCATTGCTTGTACTTGCTATGGGACTTATCCAAGATGTTGCGAACCTATTGGCAAATGTGTTAGATTTTTCAATAAACTAGGTTGCTTTGTTAGCCTCAAGCTGTACATGTGCAAATTTTATCTAAGTAGTCAAATGGGGTATGGAAACATCAATTAGACACAATGGTTGAAATCACAAACCCAATTGAAAAGGACGACATCCAGTCGAGCTATGAAGAACTTTTTGATAACTGTGATACAAATAATTAAGGCTCTCATTCTAGGTTCATGGATTATTGGTGTCGAATAATGTCAAGAAGCTTGACTAGAATGTGCTCAGGAACTTGATATCCTGATTTGATATAATGGTTTTTGAGATCGTAAAATATACCCATACTCATTTAAAGAAGAGTTTGGAAGTGTCCTCTGTTGTGATAATCTTCCTCCAAGGCGCCAATACAACCATCTTAGAAAATTTGTGCACAACCGCAAATACATTGTCACTACCATTCTTGGTAGAAGGGAGGCCTGATAGATACTCCATGGAGATGGATTCCTAGTGGTGGATGGGAATAGGGATATTAGTGTTCAGGCCTTGCCTCTTGATGGTTGGCTTGGAAATGGCATAGAAAGTGTAGGATCTGATATATTTTCCAACGTCTTGCCAGAGTTTTGGCCAATAAAAATGCTTATGTAGTATAACCATAATTTTCTCCACACCAAAGTGTCTTGTGACCCAACTATAGTGTGCCTCCCAAATTATCTTGGCATGCTCACTTGAAGCAATAAAAGGTGGTCAAGGTAGCATAAGAATGTGTCATGGAGGTGGAAATATGAAACTTTCTTGCCAACCACTAGCATATGGTATGTGGTGGCGAACTATAGATTATTTTTTTTATATCTACGACCATCCATAGTTCTCATTCCCACAAGAGTTGAGAATAGTAGTCAGTGCTGCAACTAGGGGTGGACTGAGGAAATTTGCAACATGATTGTTGCTACCCTTCTTGATTTAATGTCAAGTGGAATTTTTTCAAATATGTAGACCACTTCTGATGCCTATCATTCTTCAATTTCCTTTGTGTTTAGACAAACTGAAGAGGTCGGTGATCTATGTGGATGACTATCTCCTTCCCTAAAATGGGACTTTCAGCACACCGTCATGATAAAAATCATCTCTTTATCATAGGTGGGGTATTTACGAATTATATTAGAAAGTGTCTCACTGTGATAGGCCACCAGATGCCCTTGCTAGGTGAGAACTGCACAAATAACATAATTGGAGGTGTCTGTCTCAATTTCAAATGGTTGTTGTAGGTTTGACGATGTGCGTACAAGTGCAAAGAAGAGGGAGTTATTTAGCTCAATGAACTCCTTCTGTTGGGACTCAGAATATACATATTTTTCTTTTTCTTTGCCCTTGGTAACCTGACTAAGAGGCCAAGTGATATGAGAGAATCCCAACACAAACCTCTAATAAAAATTAGCATGGTCCAAATAGTTGTGAAGGTCTGTGAGAGTGGTCGGGGCTGGCCAATCTCAAATGACTTGGATCTTAGTCGGATACACATGCATTCCTTGCTCATCAATGATGTATTGCAGATATTGAATCTAGCTCATGACAAGGGTGCATTTCTCTAAATTGGAACATATTTATTGTTATTGCAGGGATTGAAGGACATGCCAAATATGCCACAGGTCCTCTTCCCAACTCCTACTGAAGATGAAGATAAAATTGTTGGTTGACACAGAGATCTCAGCCTTAGTGGATCCACCCGATTGTGTATGACTGTGGGTATGGTGTGGTCGATATTCCCAACTTCTTCATGACCTCTATTGAAATGAGGTTCTTTTGGTTATTTCTATTGACAATGAACTATAATGGAGAATCCTTCACCCACATCTATGAGTGGAAGAGACACTCCCCCTCCTCTGGATCTTCGGGCTTAATCTTGTGGGCTTTGGTGGTGGAAACTATGGCATTGGGTCCTGCATCAATAATCTACTTCCCCTTATAATTACCCTTGTCGATTTCCAGCTCAGAATCATAGCATGCATCAGACGCTCAACCTTTCAGCTCAGCCACCAATGACTGCTTGGTGCACCACTCATTTGTGTTGTGTGTGGGGATCTTGTGGTACCCACACCACTTTCGTGTGTCCTTCTTTGTCTTCGTGGTTCCATTATTTGCTAGTGGCTTCGATGGGTATTCCTAGGAAACTCCACCATTGCTCCGTCCTTTGTTTTATGGTTTGGGGGCATTCATTCCCTGCTTCTAATTTGTAGATCAAAACTCATGCTTCTTTTGCTTAATTTTTTCTTCAATTTTTGCAGTGTATCACTATGCTTCACCAAGCAAGGAGATGCTAAAGAAATCAATTTCTTCCTATCGGTATTTGTGCAGAAAACCACGGTACTTGAGAACTCGATGTTGCTAAGAGCCTTTGATACCCATATTTGTGCTTAGAGTATGAAAAATATTTGTGAACTCATGAACATCTTGATCCCTTTACTGTCGTAGTGTGGTCCACTATATGTACTTGTCCTCATAGTTCCGCAAGGGGTAATATTGTTCCTTAACAACATCCAAGAAAGAATTCGAAGAGGTGGTAGCTATAAACGGAGAGGTTTCCTTGGCATTTTTATCAAAGTAAGTTTCCCACCAGTCCTTGTCATGGGGGGGCACCTTAAGCAGTGGAAAAATTATCTTTACCCTATTGGAGAAACTATGGACCGAAAAATAACCTGCCAACAGATTCAACCATTTATCTACAACATCGACATCTATTGAACCTTCAAATATGGGGATATTTAAGTTCACTTCTACCTTGAAGAAGGCGATGCCTCTGAAGTGACTGTTGGATGAAGATGCGTCACCCGTGGGCATCCATTGAAGGATATGGGAAAAGTTGTCCATCATATTATTTCACATTTTTATTTGATCTCCTTCTCACTCGTGTTTATTTTTTTCTTCCATGGGAGGCCATTGGTGTTGGCAGGGATAGTGTTGTAGAGGCTCAACCAGTTGAAGTCCTAACTCCTTATACCCCAACCTCATTGGGGACATGCACGGAAAAACAGAGAAAGGGTAAACCACTCTAGTACCACTAATCCAGATTTATGACGGAATGAAATGGAATAAAAATATAAAATATAACCAAACAATATATCTAAAACAAAACTTTAATTCATTAATAAAAAAGTATTGAAAATTGTATACATGCAAAATGAAAATAAACTAGCTCAGGCGATGATAACTTATCTCTGAGAAGAGATGTGGCAGCTACATGCCTTCTAAACTATTTTACAATGAGGCTCGAAGGCCTATTTATTAGTGAGCAACAATGGAAAACCTTAACCATCTTAAAATCTAACCCTAGGATATGAAGCAACAAAAGTTTGTGTTCCCTATTGGGGTAAATTGACACATTTACTTCCTAGTGTTGTAACTTTAGCATATGATCTCTATTTGACAGGTACGATACCTCGTTAGAAATATCTACTTGAGGACTAAAACATATGATTACAAAACCTTAGCTCATTTCTCAAGTTAGCCCATTTTTCAAAAAAATGTCATTTAGGGCCTCAAAACGGCTCCAGAAGTTCAGGACCCGAAAAAACTGCCAAAAATAATAAATTGTGCTACAATTAAGGAAATGAAAGAAACAATGGTGGGGGTACAAGTGGAATAGGTAGGTGTCCACCAATATCCCCCTAGATCAGTCCTACCCCCTTAGGAAGCAATGGTCTCCATTGCGTTCATTTCCTCAATGTGATGGGAAAACTTTTGCGGAACTTGGTCCCTTGTGACCTCCTTACCTTGGTGCAGAAGTTGGTCAGCTTTGACAACCCAATAAAATTGGATATTATGCAAGTGAGTGTTCTTGATCTACGTGTCCATCATTTGATTAGTTTTGGCCTATTCTGTGCATTTTGAGTTTATCTCTATTATTGTTAGTTGTTCTATAGTGTTCGATGTGTCCAACAATAGTGGAAAGTTTGGTTGAAGGTAGTCCACATCGACCATTGGGTGCAAGCCAAGGAGTGGGGGAATTTTAAGCTCAAAAACATTGTCTCCCACATCTTGGTGATGGTTTAAGGCTCTTATTGGAGTGGTATGAGCTTCTGATGGGCTTCAACAAGGCATTATTTCTGTAAAGGCAACCAAACTTTGTCACCCACCTCAAACTTGTGTGGCACCCAATGTGTTACAAAACATTTTGTCACTGTCCCTGTACTTTCTGTTATGCGATCCTAGAGGACCTCTACAGTGACCCTACATTCTGTCCCATCATGAAGAGACTCCCATTATGCCCGTCTTCATGGGAAAAACAATTCCCTTTTACATCATTTCCCAAGAATCTTCCTTTTACCCCAATTTACAAGACTGGTGCTAATGACCCATTCCCTCCTCGCACCGATTTGTAGAGATTGAAACCAGGACTAGCACCTTATGGCACAACTGAGCCTTTTCTCAGTAGCATCAATCCTCTTTTGGCAAGATTTTTAATATGCAGTCGAAGCTTCCAGGTCTAGAAGCTTCATAACGAAAGTCTGGTAAATGGTTGGGTTGGATGGAGCCGAGGAAGTGAGTTTGCGCTCCTTTCCCCTATTAAGATGGAACGAACCCAAGAGATAAGGCCTCTCCCATGATAAGAGGAACCATCTCCCCTCCATCGAAGCTATATAAACTCCTCCTTTTCCATGCTAAACTAGTCTTAGTCTTCGTATTTTTGGAGCTTGAATAATCAGTAAGACATCTATAGCTTGTAGCTCTCTAGTTTATGTTTGAGGGAGAATAGTGTGTTTGGTTTGGTTTGAGACTAAAGGAAAGAAGCTTTAAAACTTCCATTGTTGGGGCTATCCATGAGATGCTAACAGAAGTGTGGGAACCTGGATACGTCGGGGGAGACCAACAACGCCAAGGCATTAATTGTAATCTCTTTCTGAACTTATATGAATACAAATATTGATTGATTTCCTACATTAAAGTGTTATCTTGCATTTGATGGATTAATTTTCCTTGACCTATTAAGTAGGCTGAATGAAATTTGTATGCTATCACGTTTGTTGTTGTTGTTTGTTTTCTTGTTTCAAGTATTCAAAGGAAGGAATTGAAAAGTAGCTGGAGTAAGGACGCAGGATCATCACCGAGTGGAATAGTGTTCTAAGAGGTACGCCATCTTATTTGATTCTAGCTTAAGGAAGTTTTCCATAGAATGTTTTTTTGTGGCTAGACCCGCTCTCTCGGGCTAGAGGAATTGTCTGTGTCCGCTTCGAGAATTTACTTGCACTACAAATTGGCGACTCCACTGGGAATCCAATCCTTTTGTTTGATTGATTTTCATTTTATGGTTTTGTGTGTACTTTTCTAGTATCACCATTTCCATTTAGTTTTCTCCACTGTGCCTGGTTTACTACTATGAGTATGAAATTTACAGTGGAAAGTCTGGTTTTAGCCTTTTACATTTTTTATTTTTTTCCTTGAATCTTTGGTCAATGCGTTTATTTTTCTGACAGTCGCACTGAACAACACGAGTTTATTTAAAACAGTAGCATCATATCCCCTTGTGGCGCTTGTTGTAAGTTAGGAAGTCGCGCCAATTCCTGTAGGTGAAGATCAGGGTTTCTGTTATGAAACCAGCTCACAAAAAGATAGAAAAGAGAGATCCACGCCTTAGAATTCAGCCTCTTCGAGGGGGCAACCTCCTTTACATTACATAAATGAACAATTCTTGGATGATACAAATGACAAAACCTCCTTTCTATATATAGGAGTCTAAGGAGTCACAATATAATCCAGCCGACCTAACAATAATAATATAAAGCCACAAAAATAATAATAGAGGGATTCTATGGGGCACAGAAATAACAATATGTGGGTAATAGGGGCACAACAATATAAATAAGGGGTATAACTACAATAGTAATGGGGTAATCACTAGTATTATAGGGACCCAACATGCCCCTCTCCTTCAAAAAAGTGTTGTCCTCAACGCTTGAGCAGTTCTGGATACTTTTGCATAAAATTCTCATCCTCCCATGTGGAATCTTCAGCGGATAAGTTCTTCCACTTGATAAGATACTCTGAAATTGATCGATTTCGTAGCTGTCGAGTTCTTGTTTCTGTGACTGCTTCCGGTTCCAATATAATTTTTCCTTCCTCGTCAAGTTCTGGCAATATTGTTTGAACTGGGAGCTCGTCGCCTATAACCTTTTTTAAACATGAAACATGGAAAACTGGGTGCAATCGAGAAGCTGCAGGAAGCTCCAATTTGTATGCCATAGTACCAATCTTTTCCAACACCTTGTACGGACCATAATACTTTGGTGATAATTTATTATCCTTCTTAGCTTGCTTTAAGGACATTTGCTTATATGGTTGTAGCCGTAGGAATACCCAATCACCTACATCAAAAATTCTTTCACTGCGATGTTGATCTGTCTGTTGTTTCATTCTATTTTGTGCCAACACGAGGTTATCCTTTAAGAGTTGGAGGACTTGTTGTTGATGTTCGATGTGATGTTCCACTGCCTGAACCTTAGAATTTTCTCTTAAATATGATGTGATTGATGGTGGTTGGTACCCATAAAGTGCCATAAATGGGGTCATTTTTGTTGCTGTATGGAAGGAAGTGTTATACCACCATTCAGCCAGAGGCAACCATTTGACCCATTGTGTCTATTTATCAGATACAAAGCAACGAAGATATCCTTCCAAACATTTGTTTACTATCTCAGTTTGCCCATCAGATTGAGGATGATAAGATGAGCTATGAGCTAACTGAGTACCAAGACAAGAAAATAATTCTGTCCAAAAATTTCCAGTGAAAATGGGATCTCTGTCACTTACAATAATCTTTGGGTTTCCATGTAGCTTTTGAACTGTTTCCATAAATGTAGTAGAAACTGTACTGGCTTTAAATGGATGTGATAATGCACAAAAGTGTGCATACTTGGTAAGTCTGTCAACTGCCACCATGATGACACTCTTTCCCTCAGACTTGGGTAAACCTGTGATAAAATCCATTGAAACCTCCTCCCAACGTTGGCTTGGAATGGATAAAGGTTGTAATAGACCCAGTGTCTTAATTGTTTCAACTTTATTTTGTTGGCAAACCAAACATTCCACTACAAACTTTTGAATATCTGATTTAAGGCCATCCCAAAAAAATTCCTTCTTAACCCTGTGGTAAGTTTTTAAAAATCCGCCCTCCTAAGGGAGAAGTGTGCAATTCCATAAGAATCTTTTGTTTTAGCTGGGAATTCTTACAGAGGTATAAGCGATCTTTGTACCATAACAAATCATTTTGCCAGCTAAATGTATCAGAAGTACTTGAATCTTGTTGTAGCTTTCGAATAAGTGCCCACACTTCTTCGTCATTCTTCCATTCCTCCTTTGCTTCATTTATCCAATCTGGTTGGATAATAGAAATGGCACACAACAATGCTTCCATATCCTCATCCTTTCTTGAGAGTGCATCTGCCACCACATTTTGCTTCCCTTTTTTGTAGATGATTTCAAAGTCGTAACCCAACATCTTTGTGACCCACTTTTGTTGCTCTTCAGAGGATAATCTTTGTTCTAAAAAGTATTTAAGACTATCATGATCCGTTTTTACCTTGAAGTGTCTTCCCATTAGGTAGGGTCGCCATTTCTTAAGTGCATGGAGTATTGCCAACATTTCCTTCTCATAAATAGCTTTTCTTAAAAACTTTCCCTTGATTGGACGACTTTCAAAAGCAATGGGTCTTTCATCTTGCATTAGAACAGCACCAATTCCATTTCCTGAAGCATCACATTCCACAATAAAGGTTTTTGTGAAGTCCGGTGTAGCTAAGACTGGTGCTTGGCACATTGCCTCCTTAAGATGTTTAAAGGCCTTTGTTGCTTCCAGAGTCCATGAAAATGAATCTTTCTACAATAATGTTGTTAGAGGTGCTGCTATTCTCCCATAATTCTTAACAAAATTGCGATAATACCCTGTCAACCCAAGAAATCCTCGCAGATGCTTTATGGATGTGGGGATTTTCCATTCCTTAATGGCTTTAATTTTGCTAGGGTCTACCTTAACTCCTTCATGAGATACAATATGACCCAAATATTCCACCTCCTGGACTCCAAAGAAACATTTGGATCTTTTTGCATATAATTGTTTCTCCTCCAATAGTTGTAGCACCTTGTCAACATGTTCAACATGATCCTTCCAAGACTTGCTGTAGATTAGTATATCATCAAAAAATACTAACACAAATTTTCTAAGGAATGGTTTGAAAATTGAATTCATCAAACCTTGAAATGTTGAAGGTGCATTGGTAAGGCCAAAAGGCATGACCAAAAATTCATAATGACCCTCATGAGTTCTAAATGCCGTTTTCGGAATGTCTTCAATCTTCATTCTGATTTGATGATATCCCGAATGAAGATCCAACTTGGTGAAGTAAATTGATCCATGCAATTCATCCAGTAATTCATCAATGACAGGAATGGGGAACTTATCTTTAATAGTGAACTTGTTGAGCTCCCTATAATCTGGACACATGCGCCATGATCCATCCTTCTTGTGCACCAATACTACTGGAGCTGAGAAAGAAATTTGACTCGGTTGAATTATACCAGCCTCTAGCATTTCTGCAACCATACATTCAATTTCACTTTTTTGGACATATGGATATCTGTACGGCCTGATGTTTGGAGGAACACTTCCTGGAATCAGAAGAATAGCATGATCATGATCACGCATAGGTGGGAGACCTTTGGGAGTATCAAATACCTTGGAATGATTGTCCAAGACTTTTTGGAGATCTGGAGAAATAGATGATTCCAATGTGGAAACATCTAGCGAACATAATTGTGCAATTACACCTCTTTGCTCCTTTTTTAGAAGCTTTGTCATGCCATTAGAGCTGATTATCTTTCCTGGTTTCCCTGCGATACCCCTTAATTCAACTTCCTTTCCTTCCACAGAAAATTTCATGAAAAGTTCTTGAAAATTAAAAGCTATTGTACCCAAGGATTGTAGCCATTGGACTCCTAGTACAACATCAGCACCTCCCATTGGAATGGAAAGCATTGGGCTAGTCAATACATATTCTCCCATGGATAGCTTGATATTATGGCACTTTCCAGAACAATTTATTTTTCCTCCATTTGCAATCATCACTTGACACTCTGGTGCTGGATATAGGAAGCAATTCAATTCTTTTTCTACCCTACAATGAATAAAATTGTGGGTGCTTCCTGAATCAATCAACACTATTACCTTTTTCTTCTTGATTTGTCCTTCTATCTTGATGGTTTGAGGAGTGGTAATTCCCGCCAATGCATTACAAGATATGGTCGGGTTTATTTGTTCTTCATCTAGGCTTTGTTCCTGGAATATATCCTCTTCTTTTGACCTTTCTTGCTCCTTTTCTTCTTCCTCTTCACAATCTATGTAGAATAATTTCTTCTCAGCACACTTATGACCTTTTGTGTATTTGCTATCACAATTGTAACAAAGCCCTTTTGCTCTTTTTTCTTCCAATTGTTGTGGTGTCAACCTTGTAGGTTGTGGAAGACTATGGGCAACAACACTTCCGTCTTTATAGTTGTGAATGGTATGCTTCCTAGTTGCCATAATTTTGCTTTCCATTTTTCTTGCTAACCTGAATGCCTTTTCTAATGAATCAGGTTCCCAAAGGCACACATCATGTTGGATATTATCCTTTAAAGACCCTATGAACACATCAATCCTATGCTCCTCTGGAATATCTTTTACCCTTATGTTCAATTTTTGGAACTCCTCAATGTGCTCCATTATTGAACCCTTTTGTTTGAGACTTATCAATTGGCTAAAAAAAGTGTTGCTTTTTGTATCCTCATAATGTGCTATCAATTCTTCCGTAAAAATTGCCCAAGTGATAAACTGTTTACGAGAACAAAGCCATTGATACCATACAAACTGATTTGGTTCCAAATATAAAGTTGCCATACGTACCTTTTGTGTGTTTTGCACATTATTGAGATCGAAGAATTGCTCCATCTGTAATATCCATGTGGCGGGATCCTTGCCATCAAACTTCCTCATATCGATTTTTGGAACATGGTGAGTCTTCGATCCAACATTAGAGTCTATGGAATCATGATTAACATTTCTTTTGTTCTCATCATGAGTTTCCTTTAGTACTCTTTCACCCTTAGTGACTATTTCTTGTAGCAACTTATCCATCTTATCATCCATGCCATCAATTTTAGCATCCATGCCATTCACCTTAGCTTCCATGCCATCCATCTTAGCTTCTACACCTTTCTTTAAACCATCCATCTTAGCTTCTACATATTTCCTTAAACCATCCATTTTAGATTCTGTTGCTTTTTGTGCAAGTGACACTCGTTGCACTTGTTCTTGTAATTTTGATATATCATATAGCATTTCTTATTCTTCTTCATGAGTCACGCTAGAGCTTTCAGGCTCCTTACTAGGTGTTTGGATTTTCTTTCCTCGGGGCATCAGTTACCGATAATAATTCTCTAATATGCCCTTTGAATTCCTTCAAAATAAATTTTCAAACCAAGCTTAAGCAAAAATTAAAGAAAATCTACACACCTTTTTTCACTTTGTAGGAGCTCGATATTGCCTCCGATGTATCTCTGTACTTTCTGATTATCTAGTTCTAAATTTGTGACTTGTAGTATCCCTTTGTGTCCTCTTTCCAATGCCACAAGTCTAACCCAAATTGGATTCTCCAAGGAAGAGTTATGCGAAATCTCCCACAGTGACTTGATTATAGACTAGTTCAGTAGAGTGAACTTGTACGACGTGCCACGTGTCACTGTTTCAACCTTTGACTCTGAAAATATATTAAAGAAAACTACAGTCCATCCTCTTTCTGTACGTTCTTACGAAATTTCAATCCGATGCTTAGAAAGAAAGTTATGATGATTTTCCCCAGGTCACCTGTTTTGAGTGTAATTCAGGAGTCTGCAAAAAGACCAACTTCCTCAGATCATATCTCCGAAAATATCGCGGGAAAAACTCTGAAATTCAGACCCAAGGTTCAGCGCGATTTCTTCTCAAATGGGTTTTTTTTTGCGACTTCTGAAACATCACAGAAAAAAAGTTATAGCGAAAATGCCACGATGACCTGTTTGGAGCAGCGAAACCCTAGAATCCAAAGCTCTGATACCAAATGTTATGAAACCAGCTCACAAAAAGATAGAAAAGAGAGATCCATGCCTTAGAATTCAGCCTCTTCGAGGGGGCAACCTCCTTTACATTACATAACTGAACAATTCTTGGATGATACAAATGACAAAACCTCCTTTCTATATATAGGAGTCTAAGGAGTCACAATATAATCCAGCCGACCTAACAATAATAATATAAAGCCACAAAAATAATAATAGAGGGATTCTATGGGGCACAGCAATAACAATATGTGGGTAATAGGGGCACAACAATATAAATAAGGGGTATAACTATAATAGTAATGGGGTAATCACTAGTATTATAGGGACCCAACAGTTTCTCCTAGATCATAACCAATGTGTCTTGCCCTCATAATTTTTGCCTCTTAGCATGTTTTTCCTGTGTTCTCCCTGACTGGAAAACTTCATTAGCTTGGTTTGTGTGCTCATCAAGTCAAGTTGTTGGTTAGTCCCTCCTCTGATGTGTTAAGTTTGGCCCTGTGTGAAGTTCTTTTTTCTTTTTTCTTTGGATCCCTTGATCGGCGCTAATTGTAGCCTAGCCAATCGCACCAATCAGGCTTATCGACTCTAGTTGTAGTCCTACCAGTTGTGTCGGTCCTGTCGATCAACGCTAGTTGTAGTCTGGTTAGTCACACCAGTCTCTCAGTTAAGAAAAAATCAAAATTTCTCCCATTCCAATGCCAGTGTGTCTTGACCCTCAGACTCTCTTTCTCCACCCATAAGTGACTAGGATGCTTTGCATGCTAATTTTGATTGTTTAATTGGCTTGAAGTTTCATTGTTTGATTTTTTAAGTTTTTTTTGGATGGTTTCTATGACCCTATGGAATATAGGTCAATTACCATTCATTCATTTGTTTACTCATTAGTCAAGTTTTTGATTTTTTGCTTCACTTAATCCATATTTCAGTCGCAACATCTTCATTGATTCATTTTCGATTGAATGAGTGAAAGAGTCTCGTTTGTTCTCTTATTTCGATTGTCTCTTTTCTCGTTCCAAGCATAGATTACATTGCTTGGTTTGTTGATTGAAGCATCTATGTGTTTGGTTTGTTTGATTTAGGGAAGAAGTTGCTTTTAGTTTCATTTATCATGCTTTGGGTTTGATCGATGCTTGTTTGTTTGGAATTGTGAAAATTTTCATTAAAGTGCTTTATGTGAAAGATTCATTTTTCATTTTATGAAAAGATGAACATCATTCTAGTTTACTTAAGCGAAAATATTGCATTAGTAGTGTCATTGAGAAGCTATAATTGCATCATCATAAGCATTGGAAATGAAATGAAACTTCTTTTCTTGTTAAGGGAAGATTAAGTGCATTTAGGACATGTATTAGTGAAATATTTCATTATTTGATTATTGCATTGATTGTGTGCTCTCTATCCCTCAATTAGTGTTAACTTTCGTCAAAGAAATATTTCTTTTCTCATACATCTGCATATAGGAGTTTAAAATGACAATGGTAGGGCCTTGGAATTGAAACCTAATTCAAGGTCAACCATTAAAATTTATTGAATTAACCTAAGGAAGCATTGAAACTTAACACTCAAATTTAGTGGTCTAGGCTAGAGACGCGTTCCGGTGTCTTTAAACCTAGCAGCTCTCGTTCTCTTCGACATTAGACAACGCTAGTACGGACTTGTGCTCCCTGTACCATCACGTATATAGAGGGAGAACCCACTAGGTAATTCTTTATCCATATGAAGCCGAGTTTGCCGCCTTGTAAATGTGATACAGCGAACACAACATTCGTGGAGATTGCCTACTTGCACTTTTCGGTTCACCGAGAGGTATTTTGCAGTTCACGGTTACTTGGTAATCCTTTTGCCTAGATTATCTTGAGTAGTCAATTTTGGTATTTTTGACTCTTTAAATTTAAAAGATCACCGAGCACTTGTCCTTTAAAGCTCGTTAAATATGAAAGTGACTAGAGTCACCTTTCGTCCTTTTCTCAACTCTTAAAATATGAAAAGGTAAAGTTTGGTTTCAGTGTCTTAAAATTAACTACCCACGAAATATTCCTGGTTAAAGTTATCTTCCTTAGTGATTCTTTAGGGCCGATTCCAATGGAAACATTTCTAAATTCTACCAGTCAAGGATTCCCCTTAAATGGCAACACTAGTGCTCCTTATATGGCAACGTTGTCCCTCCTTGGGTTAACCATTGGTTTACTTGTCTGGTTATTTTTGACCTCGATGGTCCTGAGTGGCCTAACTCCTGCCCAACAATCCCCTTCACTTGAGTCACATCATGTTGATTCTAAGGTTGAACTCTCCCCTTCTTCCCCTATTTCTTCCTCTTCCTCTTCTACTTCACCTCGGGAAAGTTTTAAATCTAGTAACCAGGAGGCTAAGAAGAAGAATAATATGAAGAAGAAGAAGTTGGATAAGCAAGATGCAAACCTTGTAGCTATTACTCCAAATGCATCCCCCATCGACAAACCTTTTGATCCTTTGTAGAAGGTAAAATTCCCTTGCAGGCTATGTAAGGGTGACCATCTCCTCCGATATTGTCCTGGCATTCCCAGAGTCTTAGAGGCGTGGTCTTAAGATCTGAATCAACCATCCCCATCAACCTCTGGAGATCATGTCGATGCTACACCTTCAGCTAATGATGGTAAGAAGAATGGAAATATTAGATTCCCCTGTAGGTTATGTGAAGGAAAGCATCTTCTTCACCTTTTTCCTCTTATGGATAAAGCTTCCAAAGTTTTGGAAAACCTTATAGCGCCTCAACCCCAACTTCTTATTGATTATCAGAGGCTTTCTTCCAAACCTCTCCTAGTTAGTAAAGAGATTGACTTGGATTCATCTCTTGCCCATCCTGCCCTTCCTAAGAATGAATCTATTGTGTCTGTTCCCAACCAACCATTGGTCAAAAAGAGTGTCGACTTGGCTCCGCCTTTAGTTGTTCACTCTATTCCCAAAGGGAGTAGTGATCACACTGTTCATGTTCTTCTCATCTCCTCAGATTCTCATGAATCGAAGGGTGACCCTCCCATCCCTATTGTTTCGGAGAGTCCTTCTCCTCCTGCAGAGCATGGGGGAAATCATATGATACCCCCACCAAGTAGTTCTGTCATTTCTTTTGATTGGAGTCAATTGACTGAATTCCACCTCTTATATTACGTTCCTTTCTAGATTAAAGTACAAGCCTATAATATGGTAGTAAATGGCACTATATTAGATGAAGGTGCGTCTGTTAGCATCATGTCTTCTACTACTTGGCAAGCTTTTGGTTCCCCTAAGCTTGTGTCTATCACCCAAAATCTGTTGGTTTTCAACAAAGGAACCGGTGTGCCCTTAGGGATCCTTCCAAAGTTCCCTATTAATTTGGGAGGAAAGACCGTCTATATAGATGTCATGGTAGTCCAAGTTTCCTTAGATTTCAATATTCTCCTTGGATGCGACAATGTCTATGTCATGGGAGCTCTTGTTTCTTTGCTTTTCCATGTGGTTTGTTTTCCACACGAAGGGAGAATAGTGACCATTGATAAATTGTCATTCATTGGTCACCAGATGCCTCCTTTGCAACCATCGTCCCCTAGTGGTTATTATTTGCAAGCCGTACCCTACCTGCCATAGGTCAATTATGTGGCTACCTGTTCCGTCTCCACATCTGCTGACGATCAGGCAGATGGTATAGTGCATTATGTACTGGGGGAATCGGAACCCGATCTGTGATTGGTACCAGTTGACATGTATTCCTCCCAGAGCATGGTTCTCTTGTCTAGCGAGGACCTCTTGGGAGCCATGTTCTCGTATGCTCCATGATCAGCTGTCATGAGGATAGTTCCTCGTCTTGTGTCGACCTCATTAAAAAATGAAACAAGGGGCGAGTATAGTTCTTTTTCTTGTGTCAAGCTCGTTCAAAAATGAAACAAGGGGTAAGAATAGTTCCTTATCTTGTGTCAAGCTCATTCAAAAATGAAACAAGGGTCCGAGGATAGTTTCTTCCTGTATCTACCTCGTTAAAAAATGAATTAGATGTTTTAGGATAGTTCTTTTACTGTGTCAACCTCGCTAAAAAATGAAACAACTCCCTTTTCCAAATCGGGTCTTTGCCTAAGATCTCGTAATATCCCAGTCGAGTATTTCCTAGATCTAGAAAGTGAACCTTCATTTCATCTACCTATTTGAATGAAATGAAGCTTGGGGGGCATGTACCTAGAATTGAGTCATTATGCTGGGGCCATGTAAACTTAACTTAAGCATAGTTTTTTGTTTGAAGCTTGTGAAAACATGAAATTGAATTCAAGCAGAGTTCCCCATGGTTCAAGCTTGTGTAAAAATGAATTCATGCCAATTTACATCTCGTGATTGCCATTTTTATCAGCTAAATTCTTCTAGATGAGCCTTGGTTGTTTCATTCCATGTCACCATCTATTTGGCTGATCATATGCTTTCACTTGGTTGTTTTTCACTTTCCTGAGGAACCGTAATGATGAATGGTTTTGTTAGCCAGCCTCTTGAACATTACATGTTTTCAGTAGTTCGACCATAACTCGAACCAGTTGCTACCCTTTATACCACTTATTCCTCCAGGAAAAGTCACCTTTAAGCTCTTTTCTGACTCGTAAAAAAATGAAAAGATTGCCAAGTATTTTTCCCTTTTAGACTCATTAAAGCAAATAAAAGCAAGCATTCATCTTTGAGCTCTTTTGTGACCCTCAAAATATGAAAAGATAAACTATTTGTTTACCCCTTTTCATGTTGGGATAAACTATTTAGGTACTCCTTGACTGAAATGGTCAAGAAGTTCTCTCAAGTATCATTTTCTACCTTTTCGGGCTCGAGAGACATAAATGTACAAAAAGGGACCATGTGGAGTTTTCTTTTGTGTGTCTTTTTCAAACTTTCTAAACATGAAAAATATATCGAGTTACACCTTTGTCAGACTCATTAAAACATTAAACGACATCGGATTCGTCACCATGACGAACATGAGCTTCTCCTTCCTAGGGCTTATTAATCTTACAAGGTTGGATTCTTCCGAAAGATGGACTTACAGTGCAAGCACATGCTATCCCCTTGAAGATTGCAATAAAAAATAATCAGGGTACTAGCTAGAAATGGTGGGGGAAAAATGGGAAATTTTATCTGTTGTGTCGGTAACTCACTCTTGAACATGACACTTTCTGCTTCGCGTCCGGTTGGGATATCCTCACTCCATCGTTGGCTTTCCTAGTTTGGGCCACACTTTATTTCCTTCCATTTTATCTTTGCCATGTCATCATGACCTCTAATCCTTTGGATCCAAAAGCTGCCAGAATCTAGAGTCATGTCGCCAGTATGTTCAAGAGTTTTCCTTTTGCAGTTACACTCATTCCTGATTCTCTATATCATCCGAAATCATTGCATCCCCTTGTCTTGTGTCGATGATGTGGGATTCATCATGGCCTTCGTTCGACACAGTCACTTCCTGTCAACTTTAGCTCATTATCTAGGAAGTTGGCCGAGAGATTTCCTTCCAATACCTTAGAGCTTGCATGCCCTAATGGCAAGTTATTCACACTTACGACAAGTTCAAATCATCGGCTTTAAATCAAGTGATTTCACGAGTGTTCGACTTCAGTTCCTTTATTCCCATTTTGTGGATTGTGTTGGTGGTACCTTGAGAGCCATTGTCATTATTGGTGGTTTCTCTCGTGCTTCTTAACAGTCCACATCATTGACCAGTAAGTAAGCAACTTTCTAGCATGTTCAGCTTCAACACATTTATTCACATTTTAGAATTTGTACTTTGATCGGGTCGTGTTGGAGTGCAAGACCCTAGGCTCAGATTACAAAAGTATAGGTTGCAAGGCGATGTGACATGATCATGTTAATATACATGTCTCTTTCAGATGGATGGTTGCAACCATACCATGAGTTGTTATATGTGATCCTTCTCATTATTGGATGGCTACGACCATACCTTGGTTTCGATATGATCCTCTTTATTGGATGGTTGCACCCATGCCTTGGATCCATTTACATGATCTTTCTCTAGATGGTTGCATCCATACCACGATTCATGTATCATTTATCAAGGTTTTCAATAATGTATATGTCTCTATGCTTGCTTGCAGGTTTTCCAACGATGGACTCTGGTTCCCTGCATCTACTTGTAAAGTATTTCACCCCTCACTCTAGTTCGGCCTTCACGCTTTAGGTGGAATCTTTTACACAACATTTTTTCACTGTCTCTATACTCCTCGTTCCATGATCCTGGAGAACTTATACAGTGAACCCTACATACTGTCCCATCATGAAGAGACTCCCATTATGTTCTTCTTCATGGACAGAACAATTCCATTTTGTGTCATTTCCCAAGAATCTTCCTTTTACCCCAGTTTACAAGACCGACACTAACAAACCATTCCGTTCTTGCACTGATTTGCAAATATTGAAACCAGGACTAGTGCCATACAGCGCAACTGAGCCTTTTCTCAATAGCGTTGATCCTCTTTTGGCAAGTTTTTTTAATACAGAGTCAAAGCTTTTAGGTCTAGAAGCTTCGTAACAGAAGTCTAGTAAATGGTTGCGCTGGATGGAGCCAAGGAAGTAAGTTTGGGCTCCTTTCCCCTATTAATATGGAACAAATCCAAGAGATAAGGCCTCTCCCATGATAAGAGGAACCATATCCCCTCCATCGAAGCTATATAAACTCCTCCTTTTCCAATCTAAACTAGTCTTGGTCTTAGTATTTTTGGAGCTTGAATAATCAGCAAGACATCTATAGCTCGTAGCTCTCTAGTTTATGTTTGAGGGAGAATCATGTGTTTGGTATGGTTTGAGACTAAAGGGAAGAAGCCTTAAAAGTTCCATTGTTGGGGCTATCCATGAGATGCTAGCAGAAGTGTGGAAACCCGGATACGTCGGGGAAGACCAACAACGTCAGGCATTGGCTGTAATCTCTTTCTAAACTTATATGAATACAACTATTGATTGATTTCCTACATTAAAGTGTTATCTTACATTTGATGGCTTCATGTTCCTTGATCTATTAAGTAGGCTGAATGCAATTTGTATGCTATCACATTTGTTGTTGTTGTTTGTTTTCTTTTTTTAGGTATTCGAAGGAAGGAAACAAAAAGTAGCTGGAGTAAGGAAGCAAGATCATCACTGAGGGGAATAGTGTTCTAAGAGGTAGGCCCTCTTATTTGATTCTAGCTTAAGGAAGTTTTCCATAGATTTTTTGTTTGTGGCTAGACCTGCTCTCTCGGGCTAGAGGAATTCTCTGTGTCTGCACTGAGAATTTACCTTCACTATACAATGCTGATGATGATGCCGCTTGTACTTGGCATTGAACTTATCCAAAATTTCATGAACCTAAGGGAAAATGCATTGGATGTGTTTAATAAATCGAGTTACTTTATCACCCTAAGACTATACATGTGAATATTTTGTCTGTGTTGTCGCATGAAGCATGACAACATGAATCATACACAACGGTTGAAATCCCAGACCCATTTAAAATGGACTGTGGCCAGTCTAGCTATGGAGAGCCATGTTATACCTATGCTACACATAAGGAAGGCTCTCATCCTAGGTTCATGGATTCTTGGTGTCTACTCATGTCTAGAGGCTTGACCAGAATGTGATTAGGAACTTCCTATCTTGATTTGATATAATGGTTTGTGGGATCCAAAAATGTACCCATAATCATTCAAAGAAGAGCTTGGCAATGTCATATGCTATGATAATCTTCATGCAAGATTCCAATATAGACATCTTAGAAAAGTTTTCCACAACCACAAATACATAGTCATTACCATGCTTGCTAGATGGGAGGCCTGACAGATAATTCATGGAGATGAATTCCCAGGGCTGGTTGGGAGTATGAAAAGGAGTGTACAGGCCTTGCTTCTTGATGGTTGGCTTGGTGATGGAAATGACAGTGCCGAATATGATATATTTTCCAACTTTCTATTGAATTTTTGTCCAATAAAAATGATTTTGTAGTACTTTATCCATAGTAAAGTGTCCTGCGACCCGATTGTACTGCACCTCCAAAATCAACTTGGCATGCTTTCTTGAAGGAACGCAATGGTGTCCCAAGTAGTATAATAATATGTCCTGGAGGTGGAAATATGGAACTTGCTTTCCAGCCACTAGCATTTGGTATGTGGTGGTAGACTCTAGGTCATTTTTGTACAACTGCGGCCATCCATAGGTCTTTTGGCATCAAGAGTTGAGAACAATAGTTAGTGCTACAAATGGGGGCTGACTAAGGCAATATACAACCTGATTGGTGCCTCCCTTGTATTTAATTTTCAAGTGGAATTTTTGCATATATGTAGACCACTTCTAATGTCGATCGTTCTGCAACTTCCCTTATGTATGAATAATTTTAAGAGATTGATGATATGTGTGGATGGCCCTCTCCTTCCCTATAATGTAATGTTTCCCTTGTCGATATGCCCGCATGATAGAATACATATCTTTATAATAGGTTGGATATTTCCGAATTGTATTAGAAAGTGTCTCATTGTGACAAGCCACAAGATGCCCTTGTTGGGTGAGAACTCCACCAATAACATAGTCGAAGTTGTCTGTCTCAATTTCAAATGGTTGTTGTAGGTCTAGCATTGTGAGTACAAGTGTAGAGTAGAGGCGGTGGTTTAGCTCAATGAATACCTTTTTTTTGGACTTGGTCGAGAAAATATTTTCTTTTGCTCTACCCTTGGTAGCCTAACTCAAAGGCTAGTGATACGATAGAATCCCAACACGAACCTCCAATAAAAATTGGCAAGACGCAAAAAGTTGAAAATATCTGTTAGAGTGGTTAGGGCTGGCTAATCTTAGATGACTTGGGTCTTATTTGGATATGTATGCATTCCTTGCTCATCAATGGTGTAGCCAAAATATTAGACCTACCTCATGCCTGTTATATGGAATTTGCATCTACGGATAAACACATTTTCCCTAGGTGCATGACTACACCTAGAACAACAGAAAGAAAGTAGTTTAACCTTTTCTTATAGAAGATAGATGAGATGGAGGAACTTACTTGTAGTCTTTAGCTCCATAGATCTCTTTTGAATCACTCCCATCGCTCCCACTTGAACTAAATCCACTCAAAAGGTACCTGTGTCAAAAGAAACAGAAACAAGGAACCGTTAGAGAATTATATATTATAGAGCAATGGAACACATAAAATATTGCAAAAATATAAAAATAGAAAACACATAAAACAATAGAGACATAGATATATGTGGTTCACCCAGTTTGGGCTACGTCCACAGAGAAACAACCAATCCTTCTTATTGTATTATCCATCAAACTGAAGAGATACAACCTACAACAGATCCGCTATAATTCCATCTTCACTCTCAATCTCCTCTCTCTTGCTCACTCAGAATACATAGACACAATACATTTCCCTCATATATGGCGAGGGGTTGCCTTCTAGGGCAAAAAAACCCTAAATCAAACATAACTTATACCATCAGATCTCTGCCTAATGAATGGCCCAGATTGACTACAAAATTACAACATTTCACAAGGCAATTTTACATCTATTCTTAGCTTCCCAAAGGTCGCAGCCGCCCCCCATGGACCCCCTCTACAACAAATATTTTATGGGCGGTGTTGCGACCCCATTATGAATTGGGGTCCAAAGCGGTGATACCTTTGAATACATAAGATAATCGGGCTCCACACCCAACAATCTTCCACTTGGAGACTGATTATAGCAACTCCACCGCTGCTTCATTTGCTAGACAGTGACTCCACTTTGGACCTGGCTGTTTCTCATCTTCTTCATCATACTTGAAGAACAATTGAAACTGAGAAAATTCTCACTTTCTCCCTGGTTATAACTTTTGTTAACATATATGCAGGATTCTGGCTAGTGTGTATCTTTTCCAGCTTCAACTTCCCATCTTCCAATCTGACCGTATGAAATGGTACTTGAGTTGTATATGTTTAGTCTTGGAATGAAATGCAGAGTTCTTTGCAAGATGTGTGGCACTCTGGATGTCACTGTATAACTTTCTCTAGTTATTCTCATACCAAGGATTTGTTTTGCAGCACCCAAATCCTTCATTGAAAATGAGTTTTCTAATTTCCTTTTGAGCACATTTATTTCCTACATATCAGAACTTGCAACAAGGATGTCATCTACATACAATACCAATATAATATAGCTGCCATCATTTTGCCTTTTGAGATAAATACAATGATCAGAGTGACATCTAGTATAACCTTGTTCTGACATATGCCTGTCAAATTTTAGATACCACTACCTTGGAGCCTGTTTTAAGCCATAAAAGCTCTTTTTAAACATGCATACTAGTTTATTCTTCCCTTTTACCTAATATCCTTATGGTTGCTGCATATATATCTCTTCCTCCAAGTCCCCATGGAAAAAGGTTATCTTTACATCTAACTGCTCAAGATGCAAATCTTCTGCTGCTACTAGACTTAAAATAGTTCCGATTGAAGTCATTTTAACAATAGGAGAAAATATCTTTTCAAAGTCTATACCATTTTTCTGTGCAAACCCTTTCACCACAAGTCTAGCTTTATACCTTTTTCTACCTACATCTTTTTCCTTGAGCTTGTAAGCCCATTTATTATGCAATGTTGTTTTACCTGCAAGCAACCTGACTAAGTCCCAAGTCTGGTTATGTGCTAAGGAGTCCATCTCTTCTTTCATGGCTTGCTCCCACTTTTCCCTGGTTTTTACATGCACTGCTTCTTCATAACATTCTGGTTCACCAGAATCAATTAAAAATACATAATATAATGAAGGAGAGTATCGTTTAGGGGGTCTACTTATCCTGATAGATCTTCTATCACCACTTTCAGGTGTTTGAGGTGCTTGTTGCTGTTGTGGTTGTTGTTCTACCTATTGATCATTATTATTTTCAGGCACCATCACTTTTCCTGTGATCTCGTCAAGAACTGTGTATTCTCTGTTTTCTTTTTCTTGTTTCTTTTCCTGCAACTGATCCTTATACAAAACCTTTTCATTGAATATGAAATCTCTTCTCCTAATGATTTTGTGTTTTTCATAATCATAAAAGCGATAACCAAAATCATTAACACCATATCCAATAAAGGTACATTTATTTGATTTTTCCTCAAGCTTTGTTCTATTTTCTTTATTAATGTGGACAAAGGCTTCACAACCAAAAGTATTTAAAAAAGAGTATTTTACCTTTTTACCTGTCCATGCCTCCTCTGCAATACCACCATCCAAGGAACTTGAAGGCCCTCTGTTTATTAGATAAACAACAGTATCTATAGCATCTACCCAAAATTGTAAAGGCAATCCTGCATGCAATCTCATGCACCTTGCACGCTCCATGATTGTCGTGTTCATCCTTCCTGACACACCATTTTCTTGTGGTGTTCCTGGAACTGTCTTCTCTCTATGAATTCCACTCTCTGAACAATACCTATCAAACTATTTTCTACAATATTCACCTCCATTGTCTGATCTAAGACACTTCAACCTTTTTCTTGTCTCATTTTCAACCAATGCTTTCCATTTCTTGAAAGTATCAAATACATCAGATTTATTTCGAATACAATAAATCTAGGTTTTTCTGGTTGCATCGTCAATAAAAGTAACATAATAATGAGAGTCACCAAGAGATGATACCTGAGCAGGTCCCCATACATCCGTATGCACAAGCTCTAATTTTTCACTCTTCTTTTCTTTCCCAACTCTAAGGAATCTGATTCTCTTCTATTTTCCATAAACACAATTCTCATAGAATTTTAAATTGACATGCTTCAAACCTGGCAACAAATTTTTTGAGTGAAGAAACTACATCCCCTTCTCACTCATGTGCCCAAGCATATGATGCCACAATGCCATATCTTCTCTTGTAGAGGTTAAATAATTAACATAATTAGAAATACCATTGCATAAATACAATGTACCAACCTTTCCTCCTTTCACTATTACCAAGGATCCTTTAGTGACCTTCCAGGTTTTATCTGTGAAAGTAGTTATGCAACCTTCACCTCCCAACTGCCCTGTTGAAATTATACTTTTCTTCAGATCTGGAACATGCCTTACCTCCTTCAATAGCCACTGATTTCCATTTTGTTGTTTTATGAAAACTATACCCATTCCAATGATTTTACAGGGTTTATCATCACTCAATCGAACCTATCCAAAATCTCCTTGAACATAATCATAGAAATGTTTCCTATCAGGTGTGGCATGGAATGAGGTCCCTGAATCTACCACCCAGGCATCAATAATATTTTCTAATGAAAGAATCAAAGCATCTTGCAACACATCACCTGTTACATTCGCTTAATGATTATTTTCTTGCTGCACATCTCCTTATTTTCCCTTTTGAGACTTGCAGTCTTTCTCCAGGTGTCCTTTCTTCCCACATTTCTAGCACACTATCCCTGATCTGGACTTGGATTCTCCTTTTCTTGACTTACTGCGATATCTAGGGCTCTTTCCTCTTTCCATTTTTCTTCCCCTAGTCTCTGTAGTCAAAGCATTACCTGATGTCTCACCGGAGCTTTTCTGTCGCATTTCCTCGCTAAGGATTGCACCGACAACATCATCAAACTTTAAAGTACTAGATCTAGAGAAAGAGTTACTAATGAACATAACTAAACCGTTCCAACTTTCTGGCAATGAGCACAGAAATAACAGTGCCCTAACTTCATCATCAAAAGTTACCCCTACAGAACTTAACTGACTGGTAACTATATTAAACTCATTTAAATGATCAACAACAGATCCACCTTCTGACATCTTTATATTAAATAAATGCTTCATAAGAAATACCTTATTTTAGGTTGAGGGTTTTTCATATAGTTTGGCCAATGTCAACATTAAACCCTCTGTTGTTGTTTCCTTTGAAATATTAAACGCTACCGACGCTGCTAGGCATAGCAGTATTGTTTCAAATGGTTTTCTATCAAGAATACCCCATCCTGTGTCTATCATACTCGTCGGCTTCTTTGTCTTTCCGCTCAATGGTTGGTACAGATCTCTCTGGTACAAATAATCTTCCATCTGCATCTTCCATAGCTGGTAGTTTTGGCCGTTAAATTTATCGACCCTAAACCTACCATCTTCCGCCATTTCTCCCACTCGAACCAGGAACCCTTTTCTCCTCCGAGTTTATAAGCGAAAAATACCTTCGGCTCCGATACTAGTTGTTAGTGAATTATATATTACAGAGCAATGGAACACATAAAATATTTCAAAACTATAAACACAGAAAACACATAAAACAAGAGAGACACAGATATATGTGGTTCACCCAGTTTGGGCTATGTCCACGGAGAAACAGCCAGTCCTTCTTAATATATTATCCAGCAAACTGAAGAGATACAACCTACAACATATCCACTGTAATTCCCTCTTCACTCTCAATCTCCTCTCTCTTTCTCACTCAGAATACATAGACGCAATACAATTCCCACATATATAGCGAGGGGTTGCCTTCAAGGGAAAAAAACCCTAAATTAAACATAACTTCTACCGTCAGATTTCTACCTAATGAACGGCCCAGATTGACTATGAAATTACAACATTTTACAAGTCATTTTGACATCTATTCTTAACTTCAAGGGTGCTTCTCCCAATAGGAGCCACAGCCGCTCCACATGGGCCCCCCCTACAGCGAATATTTTACCGGTGACAACGCGAACTGGGGTCCAAAGTAGAGATTCCTTTGAATACAGAAGATAATCAGGCTCCACACCCAACAAGAGTGATCAAAGCATACACGATCTATCTACTATAAAAAAATGGAATCAAATAAATTGAAACACATAATCATCACATATATGAACAATTATATTAGTAAAGGAATAAGTTCTTTATTAATATAGAAGGAAGAGTATCACCCAATATAGTTCGATCTTGTGCCACTCCTCTAGCTTCAGTTCAACCCTCGCCACATCAAAAGCACATAACTCCAACAGCATAACATTGCTTAACATAAACTCAATTCTCAAACCAACAGAATTTCCTTACAAACTTCAGATTCTAGCCCCTTGATCACTGTGATAAGTGCTCAATTTATAGGAAATGGAGGTTGTTTTGTCATAAATGAGGGTATTGAATGTCCTTCCAAGCTTGGAGTTAGTTTCCATGGAGCAAGGGATGAGAGGATATGAGGTTAATGGAACCCTAGCCTATCCAATTTTGAGGTCATAGGAGGCGATAAGAGATGGGATCCTTCTAGAATCATCTAGAATGAAGGAATATTCCCATAACCCTATGCAAATTTCGATCAATCTTGCCCAGTGCAGGTCAAAGAGAGCCTCAGTGCACTACAATGTAGGCCACAGTGGGCCTGCCTGCTCTGCAGTGCATTGTCTCAAGGCTTGGGCTATGCTCGTGTCCCAAGGAGGCATTTCAGAAAGGCTTCATGCCAGGAAACATTCATAGAAGGAAGAATTCAATGAGTTGACTTGTCTAGGGCATGTAACAACTCAATTAGAGTTTGATGAGCCCTAAAAGTATTTATCTAAATGTCGAGAGTGATGTGCCCAAATAGACCTATAACAGTTGCACCTTAAATCATGAAGTTGAAAATGATAATGTTGAGTGATATGCTTTACGATGTGAGAGAGAGGAGCTGAAGTGGATGGTAACTTGCATCAATTACAATACATAACATCATGATATTTTGGATTTTTCATGAATTTATGAGGGAAGACATACCCATACTCAACATATAAACATTTCATTACATGTACATAGATAGTTGTCTACAGATATAAACCCATGATAGGATGACTATCCCTGTAAAACCATTGTACAAATGATTTAGTACACGCCTGAAATCGCAGACCAGATGGATGAAACTAGATCTAGGGTTTTCTATCTTGTCCAATTGTTCACTCAAGTACGAGTCTAACCATGTAAATATGTGATCTCAAGTCGAACATGGGAAGACACTGTCTGATTACTAGCCAATGATGTAAGCCATTAACAGATGCAAGAGAGATCAACGATAATGATAATGATCCTAAAGGTACTGCAATACATTATGCATGGTGTGAATAAAGGTTTTGATGTCAAACACCATACAAAGTCTTTTGGTCGAAGGCAAGTGATGTAATCTTTTCACCAGAAGAGAGAAAATTTCCATTGATGTATGCAAGCCCCAAGGTACTGAAAGGGTGTTTCTAAGTCAACTTCTTGGATAATGTGCTGATGTCAACAAGAAGCGAATCATCACAGGAGGGCCTTGATGTATCCCAAATCAATGACACAAAATGAATGTAATGATTTTGGATATGGAATGTGACTGAAGACACAATGTTCAGGAACGAAGGTCATGAAAATGAAGGTTTGTGAGTATTACAAAGGATGAAGTTTTACTGAATGACTTCTCTTGAGCATGTTGGAGACATTGAATGAATTGGAAGCATTGACCCAAAACCAAAGTGATGGATGGTGTGATAGACCATAGGTATGATAACCATCAAGTAGATAACCCAACCCAAATAGTCACGAACATTAAGTGAAAGTGTCATCTTCAAGAGCTACTTGCTACCATAAACTGATTTATCCCTTTTCCCATTTTCCCCAGTCATTGTTGACCGGTACCTCTTTATTTTTAAACAAGATTAGGAGGATAACATATGCTTGTAGTATAATTCCACCCTTCGGGTGAATCCATCACTATGTGATGTTTTAACGAGCCTAGCAAAGGTGAAACTCGGTCTTGTCATGATGGACAAGTTTGTCGCTATTTGATGCTTTAATGAGTTTAACGACAATAAGAATTCAATCCTTTTCATGTTTAGAAACTTTTAAAAGGGACAAAAAGAAAACTCCACAAGTTATTTTTCATAAATTTGTCTCTCAAGTTCGAAAAAGCATAGAATAATACAAGAGAGAACCTATTGACCATGTTCGATCATTGTATTCCTTTTTGTAAGTAATCTATCTTAGTCCAGAAGAGGGTTAAACTTATACTGAGTAGATGTTGTTTCCAATTTGTTTACAAGCTGAAAAGAAAATCGCTTGGCAATATTTTTGCATTTAAAGAGTCATAAAAGAGCTTGAAAGAAGACCCCCTATTTTTATTTTCTTTTAACGAGTCAAAAAATGAAAATACTCGGTGATCTTTTCATTTTTTACGAGTCAGAAAAGAGCTTAAAGAGGACTCCACTGAGAGGGATGAGTGGTTTCTAGGATAGCAATTGGTTCCGGTGATGTTGGAACTTCTCAAAACATGTTTATTTATGTGAAGAGGCTGGCTAATAAGACCACTCATTGCAACTGTTCCTCAAAAATGGTAAAACAACCAAGTGAAAGCGTATGATCGGCCAAGCAGATAGTGACGATGGAAGGAGAAAAACCAAGGCTCATATGACGAAAGAGGCTGATATAATGGAAATCACAAGGGTTAAAAATGGAGATGGGTTCGTTTTTACAAAAGCTTGAACCATAGGGAACTATGCTTGGATTTGGTTTCAGGTTTACACAAGCTTGAAATGAAAAACTATGCTTGGATTCAGTTTCATTTTTACACAAGCTTGAAACGAAAAGCTATGCTTGGATTTAGTTTCATGGTTTGCATGCCCCCAGCATGATGACTCGATTCTAGGTGCATGCCCCCCAAGCTTCATTAAATTCACCTAAGTAGACTACTTGTGGTTATCATGTGGATGGAATGAAGGTTCATTTACGAGATCAAGTGAAAGACTTGACTGGGATTTTACGAGATGTAATCAAAGACTCGAATTGGAACTTTATGTCAGAGGACCTTGTTTCATTTTTTAATGAGCTTGACACAAGACAAGGAAGTCTCCTCTAGTTCCTTGTTTCTTTTTTTAATGAGCTTGACAGAAGACAAGGAACTATGCTCTGGGACCTGTTTCATTTTTTAGTGAGGTTGACACAGTAAAATAACTATCCTCATAGTCCTTGTTTCATTTTTTAACGTGGTTGACACAAGACTAGGAAATATCCTCATATTCCTTGTTTCATTTTTTGACGAGGTTGTTACAACACCAAGAAATATCCTCATGATTCCTTGATCACGACCCATAAGAGGTCATGACTTCCAAGAGATTCTCATCAGATGGGAGAACAATGCTTTGGAAGGGATACATAGCAAGGAATCCATTAGAGAGATCTGGTTCTAATGCCCCCAGTACATAATGCACAACATTAGAGAATTGATCGTCAGTTGATGTAGGCATGGAACAGGTTGCCACATAATTTACCCATGGCAGTGAAGATACCATTGGGACAAAAGGACCATTTAGGGAATATGGTTGACTGGAAGCCATATTTGGATGGGAAAATGAAAGTTGGTCAATGGTGACAATTCTGCCTTCACACGGGAAACACATCACTCAAAAGAGTGTTGAAACTATAGCTCCCATGTCATAAACATAGTCATACCCAAGAAGTAAATTGTAATCTAAAGGGGTTGGCACTACCATCACATTGAGATAAATAATTTTCCCTTCCAAAGTAATAGGCAACTGAGGAAGGATCCCAAAGTAATAATAATAATTCGAGTCCTGAACTCATACACAACACGAAACTTCAACATGTATGGTTGGTCTAACACATCACAAAATTTGAGAGGAGAAACATCCCACAATACCTCAACCGTGAAGGGTTTGATGTCATAGGGAAGATAACACTATTGGCTAATGAAGATATCTCATCCTTGGTGGAGCCACTTGATGGTGTCAGATGGTGCCTTTGAAGTGACTGTTGGATGAAGATTTGTTGTTGATGGGCTTCAATCGAAGGATCTGAGAAACGTTTTCCATCATATCATTCATTTTCTACTCGAGGGCTTCTTCAAGAAATAATTTGATAGGATCTCTTGCTCCCTCCTGTTTCTTTTCTTTTGTGTTGGGAGGTCATCATTGTCGGTGGGGATGCTCTTACAAAGGCTCAACTAGTTCAAGTACCAACTCCTTATACCTTGATATCATTGGGGACATTCGCAAAAAAAAAGAGAAAGAGTAGATCGCTTTGATACCATTGATCTAGATTTATGAAAGAATGAAATGGAATACAAATATAAATATAAAATAGATATACAAGTACTGAAAACTGTTTACATACAAAATGGAAATAAAATAGCTCAGGCGATAGTAGCTTATCTCTGAGAAGAGATGTGGCTGATACATGCCTTATGAAATGTGTTAAAATGGGGATTAGAGGTCTATTTATTTTTGAGAAACAATGGAAAGCCCTAAACATCAAAAAATCTAACCATAGGAGATGAAGTGTTGGGTTGTGTTATATTCTTTCCACATAGTTAATAGGGGGTTTGAAGGGCACCCGTAACCCCACTTTATGGGGTCCGAGGCAGCGCCCCAGAAAATTTTGGTTTTGGACCATATGTTAGGTTGGGCGGACCTACCTATGGTTTTGTGCATGATTTTCGGTCCATGGTATTGGACGCGATGGTTTTCGGTCCATGGTATTGGATGCTTCGGCATGTATAAATATGTATTGTAACATTGAAAGGAACATAATGAAAAATCAAGCTGGTAGTCCTGGTTTTGGGATCCAGGGAAAAATCTCTGTGCATATGTGTTTTATGGGTTATGCTCTCGCATTGTTTATTTTCTTTGTTTAAGAATTCGTATGCAGGTAATTTCTGTACAAGGTTAAAACCTACATTTGGTATCGGAGTTGTTTTGGCTTCAAGGGGATGCCTTTGTTGCTGAGGGGTTTTTCTCGGCCCTGTGGTAGACCCTGTTCAGTGGGAGATCTGCGAGATCGATTCTGGTGGTGAAAGAAGATGGCGAGTAGTGGAAAGATAGAGATTGAGAAGTTCAATGGTCAGAATTTTGAGTTGTGGAAACTCAAGATGGAGGATCTGTTGGTGGATAAAGATCAGTGGATCGCGGTAGATCCGGGTACTAAACCATCGGGAGTGACCGATGAAGAATGGAAGAAGTTGGATCGGAAGGCAAAGAGCACAATACGATTGTGTGTCTTGGATTCAGTATTGTTGAATGTATCAGGGGAAGCTACGACAAAGGCTTTGTGGGTCAAGTTAGGGACTTTGTACCAATCTAAGTCTCTGGTGAATAAACTGTTCCTGCGGAAAAAGCTGTATAACTTGAGGATGAAAGATGGAGACTCAGTGACAGAGCATCTGAATGCGTTTAATACTGTGGTAAGTCAGTTATTATCTGTTGATATTAAAATTTCAGATGAATATAAGTGCATCAGTCTGTTGTGTTCTCTACCAGATTCGTGGGATAGTCTGGTTATTGCAATAGGTAGCAATGCAACTGCTTTGCAGTTCGATGAAATAGTCTCAGCCTTGCTGACGGAGGAGATGAGACGGAAAAATATGGACAACCAGAATGGTGATGCCTTGTCTGTATGAGGACGGTCCCAGAACAGAAACAAAAATAAGTCATCGAGTGGGAGATCTAAATCTAGAGGGAGATCTAAATCTCCAGGAAAACCTACAAAGGTGGTGTGATGGAAATGCGGAAAGGAAGGGCAGTTCAGAAGGGAATGTAAATCTAAAGCTCCTGATAAAGGAAAGGGATATGATGATGCTCCTTCTACAAAGGCAAAAACCACCTCAGATGAAGGTGGGGATGTGTACTTGGCTTCTTCAAGTACACATGTAGATCATAAAGCATGGTTGATTGACTCAGGTGCATCCTTTCATTTCACTCCCCATAGAGAGTGGTTCTGCGAGCATGAGAAATACGATGGTGGTGATGTCTTCTTAGGAGATGATAGGAAGGCTAGAATCATTGGTCGGGGAAAGGTAAAGTTGAAGTTGCAAGGTGGAAGGGTTAGAACACTTCCGGGTGTTCTACATATTCCTGCATTGGCCAGAAATCTTATTTCTATAAGCAAGTTGGATGATGCAGGTGTAAAGACGGTGTTCGAGAAGGATACCTGCAAGATGGTTCAAGGAGCACTGATATTAATGCGGGGAGTTCGGATTGGAACTCTGTACAAGCTGCAAGGTAGCACTGTTGTTGATGGGTGCAATAGTTCTATGGTTCCTGAAAATGGAGTAGAGAATCTAGTGGTCTCTGGAGAGAAGACCATGTTGTGGCATCAAAGGCTTGGACATATTGGAGAGAAGGGCCTTCGAATACTTCATGGTAAAGGTATGGTAGAAGGTATGAATAATAGCTCTCTGGATTTTGATTTCTGTGAAAATTGTGTATATGGGAAGCAGAATCGGGTGAGTTTCCCCTTTGGTGGTAAGAGGACGAAACATATATTAGAGCTTGTGCACAGTGATGTGTTTGGACCTGTGAAGGTTCCATCACTGGGTAAGTCTGTGTACTATGTATCATTCATAGATGACTTCTCAAGGAATACATGGATATATTTTCTTAAGAAGAAATCTGAAGTCTTTGACAGGTTTAAAGAATTTAAGGCTCTGGTGGAAAATCAGACAGAGAAGAAGATAAAGGTGTTGAGGACAGATAATGGTGGAGAATTTTGCAGCAAGGAATTTGAAGAATTTTGTAAGAAGTGTGGTATAGCACAGCAGAAGACTACTCCATATACACCTCAGCAAAATGGAGTCGCAGAAAGAATGAACAAGACGTTGATGGAAAGGGCAAGAAGCATGCTTAGTGGTGCCGGGTTAGGACAGGAATTCTTGGCAGAGGCGGTGGATACTGCATGTTACCTGATCAACAGATCACCTTCATCAGCGTTGGAGGATAAGACTCCACAAGAAGTATGGACTGGTAAGAAACCCTCTCTTTCACATCTAAGGGTATTTGGATGTGATGCATATGTACATGTTCCAAAGGAGAAACCAACCAAGTTGGATAGTAAATCTGAAAAGTGCATCTTTATTGGGTATAAGGATGGTTTAAAGGGTTATAAGCTTTGGAACCCAGTCACACGGAAGGTTGTGTACATCCGAGATGTGTTGTTCAGAGAGGTAAAAGATGTTATTCAACATGAAGTCCAACCAAAGGAACCTGAGAAGATAGAGTTTGAGCCAAAGGAGGAAGAATCAGACTCTGTAGCAGAGGAGGAATCAGAAGATGAAGAGCCACAAAATTCGGCTGTGAGAAGATCAATTCGAGAAAGAAGGCAGCCAGAAAGGTATAGTCCATCTGCTTTCAGTTCAAATTTTGCTTTGTCTGTTACTGATAATGATCCCAGAACTGTGAAGGAAGCAGTGGATTCAAAGGATGGAAAACTCTGGAAAGAGGCCATGGTCGATGAAATGGAATCTTTGCACAAAAATGAGGCTTGGGATCTGGTGGAGTTGCCGGCTGGAAGGAAACCCATCGGTAGCAAATGGGTGTTCAAGAAGAAGACCAATGCAAAAGGAAAGGTGGAGAAATACAAAGCTCGGTTGGTAGCAAAAGGTTATTCCCAGGTGTCGGGAATTGATTTTGGTGATATTTTTTCTCCTGTTGCCAAGGTAACTTCTATTAGATTACTTTTATCTGTTGCTGCTGCTTTTGATTTTGAGGTAGAACAGATGGATGTGAAGACAACATTTCTTCACGAGGATTTGGAAGAGGAAATCTACATGAAGCAACCTGAAGGCTTTGCGGTGAAGGGTAAGAAAGAACTGGTATGCAAGTTAAAGAAGTCTCTGTATGGGTTAAAACAGTCACCAAGGATGTGGTATCAGAAATTTGATACATTTATACGGGGACTTGGCCTCACTAGAAGAAAAGCAGATCATTGTGTGTATTTTAAATTAATTGGTGACCGTATTATTTATCTGGTCTTGTATGTGGATGATATGTTGCTGGTTGGAAATGACAAAGAAATTATCCAGGATTTGAAGACCCAATTGTCCTCCAAATTCGACATGAAAGATCTTGGTGCTGCAAACTATATTTTGGGCATGGAAATTAAAAGAGATCGGTCAAAGAGGAAGCTCTGGTTAAACCAGAGGAAGTATGTCGAGACAATACTCCAGAGGTTTAGTAGGCAGGATAGTAAACCGGTGAAGGTTCCTATTCCTGTAGGTGTGAGGTTATCTGCTGAACAGTGTCCCAAGACACAAGAAGAGGAAGAGGACATGTCCCGTGTTCCATATGCAAGTGTAGTGGGTAACCTGATGTATGCAATGGTCTGTACTAGACCAGACATTGCACATGCAGTGGGAGTATTGAGCAGGTTTATGTCAAAACCTGGGAAGGAGCACTGGACAGCAGTGAAGCGGGTTTTCAGGTATTTGCGTGGCACTAGTGATTATGGTTTGTGCTACCAAGGAAGATCAGGATTGGAAAGAGTGTTGGATATTCATGGATTTGTTGATGCAGATTGGGCTGGAGATCTGGATCAGAGAAGATCTACAAGTGGGTATGTGTTTAACCTATTTGGAGGTGCAGTCAGTTGGATGAGTAAGAAACAATCTGTAGTGGCACTATCAACTACAGAGGCAGAATACATGGCAGCCACTCATGCAAGCAAGGAAGCAGTTTGGTTGCAGAGATTGTGTTCAAGTATGGGGTTAGTACAGGGAGCTATACGAATAGACTGTGACAGCCAAAGTGCAATTTTCTTGGCAAAGAACCCTGCTTATCATTCAAAGACAAAGCACATTGATGTTCAATATCACTTTGTGAGGGATATGATAGAAGACAGAAAGGTGTTGCTGGTAAAGGTGGACACTTTGAAGAATATTGCAGATGCATTGAAAAAATCTTTGAGCTCTAAGAAGTTCTCTTGGTGTAGAGAAGCAATGGGAATCTCAGGGCTGAAAAAATGACTAAGCTCTCCTGTGGTCCCCTGTGGAAAGAAAACAACAAGTGGGAGATTGTTGGGTTGTGTTATGTTCTTTCCACATAGTTAATAGGGGGTTTGAAGGGCACCTGTAACCCCACTGTATGGGGTCCGGGGCAGCGCCCCGGAAAATTTTGGTTTTGGACCATATGTTAGGTTGGGCGGACCCACCTATGGTTTTGTGCATGATTTTTGCACATGTTTTTTGGACGCGATGGTTTTCGGTCCATGGTATTGGACACGATGGTTTTCGGTCCACGGTATTGGATGTTTCGGCATGTATAAATATGTATTGTAACATTGAAAGGAACATAATGAAAAATCAAGCTGGTAGTCCCGATTTTGGGATCCAGGGAAAAATCTCTGTGCATATGTGTTTTATGGGTTATGCTCTCGCATTGTTTATTTTCTTTGTTTAAGAATTTGTATGCAGGTAATTTATGTACAGGGTTAAAACCTACATGAAGCGCCAAAAGTGTGTGGGCCTTTTTGGGGTAAATTGGTACATCAACTTCCTAGGGTTATAAATTTGACATACGATCTTTGGTTGAGTGTACAATACCTCAATAGAAATATCTATCTGAGGAGTGTAACTTTTGATTGTAAAATCACACCACAAACGTTTTGTTTGTCCATTAAAAAAAATGTTGCTTAGGGCCTCAAAATGGCTCCGGAAGTTTAGGACCTGAAAAACTGCTAAAAATAGTAAACTATGCTATAATTAGGGAAACTGAAAGAAACAATGGTAGGGGTCCAGGTGGAATAGGCGGGTCATCACCAATATTAACATGGATAAGTCTTCCATCCTTAGGAATAAATGGTTCCCATTGCGTTGAGTGCCTACATGAGATGGGGAAACATTTGCTGAACTTGATCCCTATTGAGCCACTTTCCCTGGTGTATGAGTTAGCCCACTTTGACAAGCTGATATAGTTGGATCTTCTAATGGCGAGTGTTATTGATCTAAGTTACCATGATCCTATCATTTGTGTCTTTCTCCATGTAGTTTTGTTTTAGCTCTGTTGGTGTTAGATATTATGCAATATTTGATGTGTCCAACAATTGTGGAAAGTATGGCCAAAGGCAGTTCACATTGAACATTGGGTGCATGCCAAGGAATTGGGGAATGTTGAGCTCAAAACCATTGTATCCCACAACCTTGGTGATGGTGTAAGGCCTATATCAAAGTGATCTAAGCTTCCTTTAGGCTCTGACATCGTTCTTTCTGCAAATGCAACAAAACTTTGTTTCCCACTTGAAATGTGTGTGGCACCCAATGCTAGTCATGCCACTACTTGTACTTGGCGTTGGGCTTATCCAAGATGTCATGCACCTATTGGTGGATATGTTGGGTGCATTCAATAAACTAGGTTTCTTTATCAACCTTAGAATTTACATGTGCATATTCGGTCTGTGTAGTTACATGAGGCATGACAATATAAATCAAACACAATGGTGGAAATACCAGACCCACTTGAAAAGGATTGTGGCCAGTCGAGCTATGTAGATATTTTTTATAACTATGCTACACATAAGGAAGGCTCTCATCCCAGGTTCGTGGATGCTTGGTGTCCAATAATGTCTAGAGGTTTGACCAAAATTCACTTAGGAAAATACTATCCCGATCTATTATAATGGTCTATGGGATCCTAAAATGTACCCATACTTGTTCAAAGAATAGTTTGGTAATATCCTCTACTATTATACTCTTCTTGTAAGTAGGAAATATAAGCATCTTAAAAAAACAATTCCACGATTACAAATACATAGTCACTACAATGCTTGGTAGAATAGAGGCCTGATAGATAGTCCATGGAGATGGATTCCCAAGGTTGGATGGGACTATGTAGAGGAGTGTACATGCCTTCATTCTTTATGGTTGTCTTGGTGATGGAACATGCAGTGCAAGATTCTGTTAGCCTCCTATACCAATAGGGTTTCATTTTTCATGATTGACAATGGAAGTACCAAAAATATTCATCTTTGGTGACACAAAGGTTCTATTTTTGTGAAGGAGACAGAGAGTTAAAAAATGTAAAGAGGGTATGCCTTAAAAGAATAATCAAAAGGCAAGAAAAATGAATTGTTCAGAAAAAATAATTGAAATGAACCCCAAAGAAAGACCAGGAAAGTGGCCAACCAAAATGCCACTGCTATCTTGATAGATGGCCCAACAGTGCAAGCTAGGCCATGGCATGTTTTAAATTGCCTGTTTTAGACTAGAGAAAGAGAAATCTATCCAAACAGTTTAAGCTTGGCAGATTGGTAGTTAGGTAGAGAACAAAGGCGCCCAACTGCTTAATCTGGGCCCTTGGAAGTGATAAGGGTAGTTTTAGATAGCAAATTATTTGAAAAGAAAAAGAAAAGATCAATTGAGGGTTTGCAAGTCTAAGTGCACCTTCCCTGAAGTAACAAAAAATGCTAGGAACTAAGATGGGTAGGTAGTCAGGGGTTGTCGAAGCCTGATTTCTTTCATGAGTGAGCTTGACAAACAAAATTGATATCAGCAGGAATAGAACTGTTACTCAGCATTTTGATAACAAAATATGGAAGCATGTCTAACTTCCCCTTTTTTCCTAGGAAATCTTTTTCTAACATCCCTCTAATAAACCTTGGAATTCACTCAACAAGTCCTAGCATCACTTTACCTTTTGTGAAATACTAAGCCAAGGTGTTAGTTTCTACCACACAAAAAAGCCACATTTCTTGTGTAAAATCATTGCTTACTCTCATCTGCTCCTAAATCTAAGTTTACTCCTCAAAAACTTAGCTCCCTGTTCCCCTCTCACATCTCCAATTCATATTGACTTCTAACCTTACTATTTAACTCCCTAAGTGTTCCCCTCCCCATAATATTATCATATTTTATACAAAAACCCAAAAATATGTACATCCCCCCCCTTTTTGGGCATTATAGCCATATAATTCAAAGTTCGGGAAACATGAGGAAATATTAGGCTTTCATGTGTATTTCTCCAGGCTATGTTCGGGAATTAAATTAACACCTGGTTAATTTAATAACCCTCACCTGCTATACCCTCCTTAATGTTAAAATCCCTCGTTTCTTCATCATTGGTGTAAATTTTCCATAAACCCACATTTTCCATTTACCCAAAGCTTTGTTTCTGAGCATGGTATCAAAAGAAATAATTTTTTAATAGTTGGGTCCCGCCGCTATCGTGCTGGCGGCTTGTCCTCCCGTCCGCCGTCGGATCTGGGCCCTCCCATCCGACGGTCATCGGGCATTTCGGAGCCCCTCTACTATCCATCCGTTAGCGCCCGAAAACTGTCAGAGGATGACGTAGGGCCAGGGACGCATGCCCATTTGTTAGTGGATCGGGCGGCCTCTGACCATTACCAGGCCCGTACCAAAAGCGGTCTGATAATACCGCTTACCACCGTCGGCTTCCCGCCCTTACGTCATCGCCTACGTCAGCAGACACGCCAACTGCCGTTTCACTGTTATCCGACATGGCCGCCGCGTCATCCCTCCACGTCAGCCCTGTCATACATCACCACGTCATCCCTGCCGTACTCAGGCCCGACCAATGACGTCATGCTGACGTCATTTACCAAAAGGCGCCAAATCCCTATTTTTTCCATATATTCGCCCAAAATCATCGTTTTTTCATATTTCTATTGGACACTTTCCGTGCACCCTTGCATGTCGTTTATGTCGTCTGTCCGCCAACCGCAAAACTCCAACACCGTCATCCTCACAGTCCTCAGGTATTTACCTATTTCTTCTGCATACCCTGGTCTTCCAAGTTCACTATATTAAAAGAAAAGAAAAAAGCATGAGAACTGTTCAAATTCCTAACTACTAAGAACCTCCATCTGCTAGCTTAGCCCCAAGTTCATCTGGAGGAGGTCTCATTGGTCAAATTCCGCTGAACTCTCACAGCTTCCTGCGCATTTGCGACTTAAAACCACTAGCAGACAAAGTCCACTGAAAAGGTAGCACTCACCCCCAGCATTGGTCACTTTCACCCTCTCAACAAGCTGTTGCTCCCTGTTAGCCCAATTCACCTTCATTCTCATCTCTGCAAGTCATCCCATCGACCATAATCTACTATTCACTGCCAGTTTTGCTAAACCAAAAGCACAAATTCAACTTCAAGTGAGAACTAAGCAATGGAGACCCCAGTGGCATTGAATATTACTCCCCTGAATGCCCCACATAAGAACCTGGAATGGTTGGCCCTTGCTGACCGGGATTATCAAATCAAAGAAACAGTTGAGATAAGTAACAAATATCACATACAAACTGTTTGTGAGCTGAAGAAAAAATACATGAGTGGTGCTGATGACATAGGTATCTGGGAGTCTAACCTGCCCATTTATTACCTTCCCCAAGTCAATGTGTTCCCAGACTTCATCCATCAATGTTGTGAACACTATGAACCCTCTCAAAGAGCAGTTTTGGGTTCATCTGGGACTATTTTATTTCACATCACTCCTCAATCCATAAATCAGATGCTAAACTTTAAGCCAACTAAACCTCTGGTGCCCCTTTCTATGAATTTTCTGCTCAAACAAGCTGCCAAGCTGCCCAGCTCAGAGGTCACAAGGATTGGCCAGTTGTTCATGAAGCCAAAATATCAGCCCCGGCAATCTCCTCCTTATCTACATGTCTGGTTCAATGAAACAGGGAGACTGCTAGTGGATATGATATCCTGCATTTTAGGATTCAATACCAGTGAGTTTGTGGATGAAACAACCTTGGTAATGCTATCCATGTTCACTCCAGGGTAGCCCCCTGCTGCCCGGTCTAATTATGCCACGTTCATTGCTGACAAAATTCATCAAGTACACAAGTACACATCCTATATATGTCATTTGATATTATACTATCAGCCTAACAGTTTCCCTGTTTTCTTAAAAAAGCTGGATGCAATTCATGAATTTGGAGAGAGAGAGGGTATTCAAGTACACATCCTATATATGTCATTTGATATTATACTATCAGCCTAACAGTTTCCCTGTTTTCTTAAAAAAGCTGGATGCAAAAGGAAACAGGAGGTCAGTAGTATTTTGGACACCAGTCTGTCACCATATCTCTTGCTCTCCATACAACTATTGTGAGTTCATTGATCTGTTCATCTATCTGGCCTTGTCTCTGCTGCAGAGTTCTCCTCTTCCTAGACTCACCGATGAAATGCAGAAGATCCTCTAGCTTTCAAAGAATTATAGCATTGGAGATTAGTACCTCTACCAAGACCACACAGTAATTAGAGTATATGACTGTGAGCTAGCCCCTTACAGACTGCCAAAGTATGTTCCCATGAGACTTTTTGCATTAGAATATTTCCGGCAATTTGGAATTGCAGACACGATCCATTTTCATAGCAGAAATAAGAAAGCACAACTGAAAATTAAACACCAACTGGGTCCATTCATCTTTAATAAAAGGGAAGAAGCTTGGGGAGAAGTAGATAAGATCCTAAAAAGCCTCCAGCTGAAAACAAGCTTCTATTGGGCACCATATAACCCTAATCATTTCATAAGCCTCAGAAGAATCAAGTATAGGCTTGTTGTCCATGATCACTTTAGCATTCCACAAATTGAAAAATATGCTAACCAACTAGAGTGGAAAGAAGGCACATTAGTGGAGGACTATTCTGAAGAAGAATTAGCAGAAAGAGCAATTAAAAATCTAGAAAAAGAAGTTGACTTGGAATATTCTGGATAGGTTTGGTCTCCAGCCCCTCGGCATCTTGGAGAAAGTGCCTCATCCTCCACGGTTCCCCAGCAGTCTGCCAAAGTAATTGGTCAAGCAACAAATCTAACTAAAGGAAAAGAAGTACAATAAGAGGAGTCACTTCCCAATCTGGAGCAGCAAGTAGAGCAGCAAGAAGAAATGGCTAAAATGCCTCCCTCCACAGAGCAGCAAACCCAAGAGCAGATCCCTCCAAGGCAGGAGGTGATAGTTGAAACTAGAGTCTTACAAACACCTGCAAACGAGGAAAGAACGAGGAAAAAAGATAGGCAAGAGAAAACTCCTCCTACCACTTCCACAGATCAGCAAGGTGAGAAAAGGCAAAGGTTGAATCCCTTTTCTGAGGAGGAAATGCCTGAAAGACCAACTGATACTATGCTCCCTCCTAGCATTGAAACATCAGCCAGCTCCTTACAGCAAGAGCAAGAACTGCAACAAGGAACAGAAGTAAGTTCTTCAAGGCAGCGCACCAAGGCAGATTCTAGCATAAAGAAGCAGTTTACAGACATAAAAGCAAGAAATGAGCCGGTTAGATTCCAGCTTTATAACCAGCTGCTCAAAATGGCACCAACCAATCAAGAAAGGCTTATGTCGGCCTATGATATCCAAGAAGGAAAAATGACTCTTAGTCATTTTAGGCCTACCATGCAGCAACCTCAATCAGCTGCAGACTACATCAGAACTAACTTGGAGGTCTTTGCCAAAGACATCCACCCCATGGACCAGATCGAGCTACACAAGCAAACAGGGGAGATGCTCTATTCTACATTGGCTGATAAAACTCTATTAGCACACCGCTTGCAGAATTCTCTACACAACACTACTGCCCAGTTAGAATTAGAGAAGGCTTCGTCTCAAGCCAAGGACAACAGAATCAAGTCCTTGGAAGAAATTATTATAGAGCTAGGACATGACCCAAATGATCCTAAGGGTGTGCAGGCATTGATGAAGAAAAAAGATGAGGATATAGCAGCTTTGAGAAAGCAGATTAAAATACCACCTACCCATCACCCTCAGACTGAAGGGGTTGTAGAACAAAAGAAAGATCAAGATGTGGTAGCTCTACTCTTGACCCTTCATAAGAGATTGGTGGAAACAGAGGGCGACTTGGAGGTGGCATTAAAGGCAAAACAAGGAGAATTACCAACTCAGCCAACACAGACATCTACAGCCACTGAAGATGTGCCTCTTGTAATTACTTCAGCAGGTCCTCCCACTGGACAAACATCAGAGGCATGTCCTTCAGGCTCAGCACCAACTCCAGAAGCGACAACACCAACAACAACATCAGAACAGGTACCAAGCCTTGACATGCAAAGTATGAGGAAAGAACTAGAGGCTCTTGAAGCACAGATGGCAGAATTAAAGGTGGCTAAAGAGAAATTGGTTGCGCTGGAAGAAAAATATGACAAATCAAAGCAGAATATAGCTAAAAGAAGAAGAGAGGTAAGGGCTCTTGAAAAAAGGATAAAGGAGTTAGAAAAAGAGCTCACTCTGGACAAAACTATAAGTGATATCAAGAAGATTCTATGGGCTAACATTGGTCAATCCATTACAGATCAATGGCAGTCCATTGAAACTATCCATGACCAAATGGATCTCCTAAACAGGGCAAAAGCAGAAGGTCAAAGAGCCCGGGCATCCTTGGGAAGTATGCCTGAAATAGCCAATAGAATGATCCAAGTGCTTAATAACCGCACTGGCCTTCAACTAGCAGGAATGGGTATCAGAGACAGGATTGATACCATATTACTAATCAAGAGGGTGCTTACCTTGAGGAACTATGTGCAAACATTGGACAAAAGATGTCAAGAAATGTAAACAGAGGTAAATGAATTCATTGCAAAAATCACTGCATTGCATAACAAAGGTCTCCCCAGCTTGGTAACTAGTGCAGGAAGGTTGTTATCACATGAAAATTATGCCAAGAGGGTTAACAATTATGCAACAAATCAAATAACAACATCTGCTAGCAGTCCAGAGGAAGCAGGGCCCCCATCTGGGCAAACTCTCTATGAGAAATTGGAGAATTTGTTTTTTATTGAGCATGAGATCAAGCACCTTTTTGAAACACCTCCAAATTACTACAAATATACTGAAGCCAATGAGACTCTAATTAAAATACAGAGACACCAATTTTCTACTGAAGATTGGTGGAGAGGCATGATAGAAACATTGCTTTGAGAAATTAAATCTGGAAGAGCAAATGAATGACAAAAATGATGACTAGGCACCAATGGATGATTACAAGTGATGCAACCACAATAGAAGCATCGTGGCAAGGCAGCAAGAAAGCAAAGACTTCTGAAATAAATGCAAATCAGTCGACAGATCCAGTTGGTTCCAAAGTCAAGGATCTCTGACAAAGATAAACAGCTGTTTATTAATCCTTTAATAGCAATAACTTTTTGTAGCTACTATTCGTAGAAAGTTGGTAAGAAAGTTATGAGTTCATGACTCATCTTTCAGGTATTTTATGAAACATTTTTGTATATATACCCCCACGCATAACTTGTTTGGGGTTGTTGATTTTCTTCTGAAGAGCTACATTGTAATTACAGACTTTGAATACAAGAAGCTGATGAAGTTCCTGAAATTCTGCGTTGTTTGATGTGTTATGATGAGATTGTTTGCTACTGCAGGATTCCTGCGTTATTTCGTGATACAATAAGTTTTCTAAACTGTGTCTTTACATTTTCTTCGCTTACAAACCCACATATGTTGTATGTTTAATGGTCTTAGCATCAGAGAAAAGGAATAGTTTAGGATTTGTTTATTAAACACCCTAAGCTCAATCTCTGCGGTTAATTGTGTTTTCTTCAGAATTAGTTATGAATGTGAAATTATTAATTGCTCACATTTACACTAGATATTTCATAGTAAATACTGTTCAGGAATTCTGAGTTGCTCCTGAGCAATATTTCATTTCCCCACCTCACCAGCATAGTGAAAGAAACTTAATTGCCTCTCACTAACTGACTGCAATCCATATTTCTTAAATTTGAAAGGTTGTATCATGAATGCCCATCTGGCTCTGCAGTATCATCATTCTCACCAAACACCTCAAGCAACACATCATCATCGACTCCAATTCCCAATGGATTAAAACCCTCTGACCATTGCATTGCAGCCGTTAGAAGATATCATTCAACCAAACTTTAAACTAAATTCAGTGCATCATAGCTAGCCTAAAACTCCTAAAACAAAGGTAAATCAGAGAGAGAGAGCCCTCTTTGATTTCAGGTGGGCTAGAACCTATAATCCAAAGATTGTTTAGTGGTTACCTTGGCCGTATTCCCTTAGGACTCAAAGGGAACAACCTGAGTGATAATAGATTCAATATAATTTCCAAAGTCCTATCAAAGATTTTACCAATAAAATTCTTTTGTAGTATGACCATAGTTTTCTCCACACCAAAGTATTTAACAACTTGACTATAGTGTGCCTCGTAAATTAGCTTGGCAAACTCACTTGAAGGAACAAAAATGTGACCCAGGTAACATAAGAATGCATCCTGGAGGTGGAAATCTTGAACTTTCTTTCTAGCCACTAGCATTTGATATGTGGTCGTGAAATCTGGATATTTTTTGTAAAACGATGGCCATCTGGAGGTCTCATGGACACAAGAGGTGATAATAGTAGCCAGTGCTTCAACTGAGGGTTGACTGAGGAAATATGCAACATGATTGGTGATGCCCTTCTTGCATTTAATTTTCAAGTGGAATTGAGGCAGATATGTAGACCAATCTTGATGCTTATCATTCTACAACTTCCCTTGTGTCTAAATAAACTAAAGATGTCAGTGATCTGTGTGGATGACCATCTCCTTCCCTAGAATGTAATGTTTCCATTGCTGGCATGATTGAATGATAGAATACATCTCTTTATCATATGTCGGGTATTTTTGAATTGTATCGAAAAATGTCTCACTTTGATAGGCCACCAGATGTCCTTGTTGGGTGAAAATTGCACCAATAGCATAGTCAAAGGCGTCTATTTCAATTTAAAATGGTTATTGCAGGTTTGGAAATGTGATTACAAGTGCAAAGCACAGGCAGTGCTTCATCTTAACCAACTCCTTCTGTTGGGACTCTACAGTTATGCAACAAACTCACAAAATATAAGAAAAGATAGAGGAACGACTTCAAAACTAGCCTCTTCGAGGGGGCAACCTCCTTTACATTACACATATGAACAATTATTGGATGCTACAAATGACAAGAATTACTTTCTATACATAGGAGTCTAAGGGTTTACAATATAGTTAAGCCGACATAACAATAATAATGTAAGGGAACAAAAATAACAATAGTGGGCTTCTATGGGGCACAATAATAACAATATGGGGACACCATGGGCACAACAATAACAATAAGGGACCACAATGACAATAAGAATAAGGAAATACACTAGTTTTATAGGGGCCTAACATGCCCCTCTCCTTCAAAAAAGTGTTGTCCTCAATGTTTGAGTAGTTCTGAATGCTTCTGTATAAAATTCTCATCCTCCCATGTGGAATCTTCAATAGGTAAGTTCTTCCACTTGATGAGATACTCTGAAATTGATCGATTTCAAGCTGTTGAGTTCTTAGTTTTGTGACTGCTTTAGGTTCTAATGTGATATTTTTCTTCCTCATCAAGTTCTGGCAATATTGTTTGAATTGGGAGCTTGTGACCTATAACCTTCTTTAAGCATTGTTATCGGGAAAAGTGTCTATTTAGAACTACTCTATCCCACTAAGGTGTGACAGCTACCTTAGAAACAAACAGAGAAAACTACTTTTGTATTCTTCTTTATGAACTATAAACAAAGAGGAATAGGATGAACCAACCTGTGTCTTGCGCTAGTCCTTCGATCCAATCTCTCTTCTCTTTGACAGCTTCCAGCTATCTGCTCCCTTACTTGCCCAGCTTCACCAAATACCTGTAAGATCACAGAAGAAGGAAACTATACAAAGACATGGGTTTATATTCATAAATAACTTAGGATCAGATTTAAGTTAACCATACAAATGTAACAAGCATCAATGATACAAAAGCATGGAGAAGAAACTCAAATAGTTTTTATTGATACATAAGAAGATCCAGGAGGAGTTACAACCAATGATTCCTGACCCAGCATCAACCTCCTAGCAAAGAAGTCCCTTCTTCACCCCCGACAAAGCATAGATCACCCAATTATCTGATATGTATCTCAATACCAACAACAATTCCTTACAATGTGCAAAATTCCAGCCTCTGGATCTCTAGGATGAGGGATCCATATATAGATGTATGCAAGGAGGATGAGTCAGCTCATGATTTGATTAGTGGCTTCTCTCTGTCAGTTCTTGCTTCCACTTGGAGACTGAAAGCCTCTTACTCATCCTTGGTCGAATTCAGTGAGGCAAGTGTCATTGGAGAAGATTCTGGAAGCTTCCATTGTCTCTCCACCTCGTGGAATGACACTGCCACTTGTCATTTCCCACTCAACGCACCCTGGTAGTGCATTTAGGTGCGTTGCAACGCACCAAGCTAGTGGACTTAGGTGCTATGCAACACACTTAGCTAGTGGAGCAGTGGAAATGATCCTGATTTGACTTATTCTGAGCAGTTTCTGGTGGAGAACTTCTGGGAGAGGCTGTAATTTGTTGACCTTGTTCCTTTAGGGGTTGGAACAACACTTTTAGGGACTTAGGAGCCCTTGGTTTATGGAAATTTCATGCTTAGAGCTGTAAGGCACAAAAATGTCTATAACAGTTGCCCCCTAAAGTATGAGGTTGTTTATCGGGTGAAATGCTTTATTAGGAGGATCCGAAGTTCTTTCAATGCTGGGAGGAGACCTGTAATAAGATACAATACAATACATTATCTTCATACTGTTTTCATGATCTAGCTGAGGCGGGCATTCCCATGCTCATCTTTATAAATTCATTTTCATGTACATAGGACAGACAATCGTCTGATGGTAGACTGATGATTCTGATAGAGCCATCATCCTTTTGGTAGGATGATTATCTGTGCTGTAATTCTGTACATTTGAATGTCTTTATTTTCCTGAATATATATCGCAACCCGGATGGATGAAACTAGATCCGGGGTCTTCAATCTCGTCTGATCTTCACTCGAAGTACAAGTCGATCCATGTGAAAAATGTTTTGAAGTCGAACATGGAAAGACATCGATTGATTACCAGTCAATGATGTAAACTGTTAACAAGTGCGAGAGGAATCATCGCTAATGATAATGATCCTCAAGGTATTGTAGTACAATTCACGTGGTGTGAATAAAGGACTTGGCGTCGAACACCACGCAAAATCTTTTGGTCGAAGGTCATTGATGTAAACCTGTCGCCGGAAGTGAGAAACTTGCCATTGAGGCATGCAAGCTTCAAAGTACTGAATGCGGTGTTCCTAGACCAACTTCTTGGATAATGAGCTGATGTCGACAAGAAGTGATCCGTCATAGGAGGGCCTTAATGAATCCCACATCAATGACACAGAACGGAGCAAATGATTTTGATGGAGGTGAAAATGATCTGATGATATATGGTTCAGGGTGGCGGTCATGAAAGAATGGAGTATAATGTATGGTAGTGGGCGGGACACATGTGGCCTTTCTGGATGACTTCTCTTGAACATGTCGGCGACACTTATGTGATGGATTGGTAGCATTAACCCCAAATGTGGATGGTATGGCGAGACCATGGCGATGTGACCGGTGAATGAAGCAACCCAACCTGACTCGGGCACGAAGTGGAACTGTCATGTTCAAGAGCGACTTGCTACTAATAAAGACTAGTCATATTCTCCCACGGAAACCTACCTTATACCCGAAGTTTTCCTGCCGAAGCAGACCAGGACGCATGCCCCCTGGGTTTCAGTCATATCCCTCTGAATTACTCGCGCTCATCGGGAGGACGGACTGGGGATTGAGACATTTCTTGCGTGAAAATACCATTTAGGGATGGTATATGACTATTTGCTATGCGTGATCCAGGAAATGAAAGCTGGTCCACGAGCTTGACCACTCTTCCTTCTTGTGGAAAACACATTACTCTAAAGAGTGAGGAGACAATCGATCCCATGCAATAAATATAGTCTCGTCCAAGGAGTAGGTTATATTCCAAGGGTCCTTGAACTACCATTACGTTCATGCGAACTGTCTTCCCTCTCAATGTTATGGGCACATTGGGAAGGATCCCTAAAGGTCGACTGGTTCCTTTATCAAAGCCTGTCAGATTTCTCATCTCAGGCAAAAGCGATGGTGAACCAAGCGCTTTCCAAGCAGTTGAAGAAAGGATACTCACAGAAGCCCCCTCATCTATGATGGTACCAGCCATAACCATTCTATATATTTGAACGATAATTCGGAATGGTACGCTTGCTGGTAAACGGGGTCTGCCTAGTTGATTCCAGTCGAAGGAGACAACTAGGTTGCTTGGAGGTGGGACCGAATAGACAGCTGGGTATGGCTCTGACGAACTTCCTTCCTGTGGTAAAGGAACGGGTAGATTGCCCCCATGTTCGTTGGAGTCTGTGTTTATGAAGAGAATTTGGACGGTGTCATCCTTGTTCTCTTCAGTGATTGTATCATCTGAAGATGAAACCTCTGAAGGCAAGACCGGGTCAACTGCCGCCTCGACCTTTTGACTTTCGTCTGGTATGGATCCAGATGGTTTATCTTCAATGATAGGCGCTTCAGCCGACCACCTGTGCGGGCCAGCTAGATTCTCAACTAGTGACGGACTCGGCAAGAGTTTTTTATATCCAGGAGGAAGTCGTAACGGTGAAACCAGACAATCATCCAAAACTCTTTTAGCTTCGTCTAAGAAGGGACAACGGTGGACGGCATGATTGCCTTCACACAGTTTACAAGGAAATCTAGCTTTCCCTTTTTGTCCTCGGGTTTCACTTTCACTAGTTGACGGTGTGCTTTCAACATGATGACCAGAGGTTGACAACATCGGGTTGTGCAAACGAGGAGACCAGTCCCTTAGTATCCGGGGGATGCAAGGAAAATCTCTGTGAAAGTGGTCTCCTTTGCAAATGACACATGGCGATTTAGGCCTGGTCCGTGCAGTGTGTGGATTTTCATTAGACGACACTCGTATTCCCCCATTCGCCTTTGGCTCCTTTTTCTTATTCTCTTTCTTCTTCTTTTCTTTCTTCTCCTTAGGAACTTGGCTTTTAGCTTTACCAGCTCCATCAAGCGAAGAGGAAGGAAGAGAGGAAGAATTAGAGGAAGTAGAAGGCTGGTGGGCAACTCTGGACTAGTCTAATTGTTGATTCGATTGTTCAGGAATGGTGGTGTTCTGAACGACAGAGGTTGAGAAAAGCCATACAGGAAAACCAATTGTCTGTCCTGGAAGCGACAATGTGGCCATATGGGGCGCACCAACATCTCCCCAAGAGGAGAAGGGACTAGGATTTCCACCAAGGGGAATTCCTTGGTTGGTAGGCTCCATTTTCTCAACCCAAGATCAACGTAGGAGAGGGGTATGAATATTCCGTTTAAAATAAATTTTAACACGCTTTGACACAACTTGTTTTTTCAATTTTAAGAGTCGAGAAAAAACAAAAGATGACTCTAGTCTCCTTCGATTTTTAATGAGCCTGAAGTGACAAGTGCTCAGATGTACCTTTTCCGTTAAGGAGTTTGAAAAGGAACAAAAGGGACTGCTCTGGAGGTCTAGGTAGAGGGAGTACCAAACCAATCGCAAAACTGCAGAATACTTTTTATGGTACGGCAGTCAATCTTCCCGAATGCTGTGTTCAGTGCATTGCGATCAGTAGGGCGGCTGACACGGCTTCCTATGGATAAAGGATTTAAGCCTATAGGGGTCTCCCAATATATACTCGATGGTACGTGGGAGCACAAGTCTGTACTGGCACTTATCGTCTCAAAGTGGAGGAATCACCCAACCATCAATGAGGAAAACAGTTACCAGGCTTTACGATGCCAGAATACGTCTCTAGCCTAGACCTCTAAATGTTGTGCGTTAAGTTCCAAAGCATTGTTAGGTTCATTGAATTTATTTTAAGTTGATCTTTCTTATGAAGTTTGCCTTTTGGGTTCACCACAAGATGTAGATGTAATTCCTAAAATGCAATCTAAAGATGATAAACAAACTTTTATCTCTTTTCAGCAATGAAAATCCTAGCTACTAGGGGAAAAGAAAGACACAATCTTTTCGAAAAGAGAAAAGAGCACACTGTAAATGCACTTTCCTAAATCAAGCCAAACAGACTGTCAATATGCAAATACACATGCATGTATTTGTTTTTCACTTTCTTAATATTGATGCTAAAATGAAAGTTGATGTACAAATCTGAATTTGTTTTCAAGCGACAAACACAAACAAGCTTCTTTTTGAAATCAAAAGGTAGAGATGATTATGACACTTTATGATTTTGAAATAAATATTCGTTTTGACACTAGAAAGTCACAAATTCAAACCAAAGGCAAAAGTAAAAGCATAATCGACTATCAACAGCAAATGAACTTTCTCCTATGATCAAAATCGACACTTGCGACAGATCTAAATCAAAGGACGACAATACGATTATTATACTTTTGCAATGGAAAACTGTAAACGACTCAACAAACACATAAAAACATCTACAGTTCTTTTGTACAAATGAGGTGGAATATCAATAAAGAAAAGGGGTCTGAAACAGTCATATACTGATCACAGGCTGCAAAAATCAGAGACAAAACTGGAAAGAATGAAGCAAAGAACCTCAGCTGCACAAGGCTAGGCTGATCAGCGCACCTGTTACACAGAGAAACTGCATTGCAGCGCAGGTTTCCCTCTCGGGAAGTGCGTTAAAATGCAGAACCTCTTCACAGTGCCTGCGCTGGGGCAGAAACGAGAATTCTATTCGGGTTCTGGGTCACCGTTTGCAGTTTAATCTTTGGTTTTTGGCCGAGTAAAAGCAATCAGTAATGCACAATCAGAGGTAGATCTAAGGGGGGTCTAAGAGCTATCACAAGGGCAATCAGATAGTCTATGAATCAGCTGTTCAAATAATAAACAGATCCAGTGAATGGATTGAAGCAGCAGATGTCTACTTTGCATTTGTAATGGCAAATGCAGTTCGATTGCTACTTATAAGTTTATGAAATAAACAACAAGAGAAACACAAACAAACTAATTAGACACGCTCCCCCAGCGGAGTTGCCATTTTGTTATCGGGAAAAGTGTCTATTTAGAACTACTCTATCCCACTAAGGTGTGACAGCTACCATAGAAACAAACAGAGAAAACTACTTTTGTATTCTTCTTTATGAACTATAAACAAAGAGGAATAGGATGAACCAACCTGTGTCTTGCGCTAGTCCTTCGATCCAATCTCTCTTCTCTTTGACAGCTTCCAGCTATCTGCTCCCTTACTTGCCCAGCTTCACCAAATACCTGTAAGATCACAGAAGAAGGAAACTATACAAAGACATGGGTTTATATTCATAAATAACTTAGGATCAGATTTAAGTTAACCATACAAATGTAACAAGCATCAATGATACAAAAGCACGGAGAAGAAACTCAAATAGTTTTTATTGATACATAAGAAGATCCAGGAGGAGTTACAACCAATGATTCCTGACCCAGCATCAACCTCCTATCAAAGAAGTCCCTTCTTCACCCCCGACAAAGCATAGATCACCCAATTATCTGATATGTATCTCAATACCAACAACAATTCCTTACAATGTGCAAAATTCCAGCCTCTGGATCTCTAGGATGAGGGATCCATATATAGATGTATGCAAGGAGCATGAGTCAGCTCATGATTTGATTAGTGGCTTCTCTCTGTCAGTTCTTGCTTCCACTTGGAGACTGAAAGCCTCTTACTCATCCTTGGTCGAATTCAGTGAGGCAAGTGTCATTGGAGAAGATTCTGGAAGCTTCCATTGTCTCTCCACCTCGTGGAATGACACTGCCACTTGTCATTTCCCACTCAACGCACCCTGGTAGTGCATTTAGGTGCGTTGCAACGCACCAAGCTAGTGGACTTAGGTGCTATGCAACACACTTAGCTAGTGGAGCAGTGGAAATGATCCTGATTTGACTTATTCTGAGCAGTTTCTGGTGGAGAACTTCTGGGAGAGGCTGTAATTTGTTGACCTTGTTCCTTTAGGGGTTGGAACAACACTTTTAGGGACTTAGGAGCCCTTGGTTTATGGAAATTTCATGCTTAGAGCTGTAAGGCACAAAAGTGTCTATAACAGTTGCCCCCTAAAGTATGAGGTTGTTTATCGGGTGAAATGCTTTATTAGGAGGATCCGAAGTTCTTTCAATGCTGGGAGGAGACCTGTAATAAGATACAATACAATACATTATCTTCATACTGTTTTCATGATCTAGCTGAGGTGGGCATTCCCATGCTCATCTTTATAAATTCATTTTCATGTACATAGGACAGACAATCGTCTGATGGTAGACTGATGATTCTGATAGAGCCATCATCCTTTTGGTAGGATGATTATCTGTGCTATAATTCTGTACATTTGAATGTCTTTATTTTCCTAAATATATATCGCAACCCGGATGGATGAAACTAGATCCGGGGTCTTCAATCTCGTCTGATCTTCACTCGAAGTACAAGTCGATCCATGTGAAAAATGTTTTGAAGTCGAACATGGAAAGACATCGCTTGATTACCAGTCAATGATGTAAACTGTTAACAAGTGCGAGAGGAATCACCGCTAATGATAATGATCCTCAAGGTATTGTAGTACAATTCACGTGGTGTGAATAAAGGACTTGGCGTCGAACACCGCAAAATCTTTTGGTCGAAGGTCATTGATGTAAACCTGTCGCCGGAAGTGAGAAACTTGCCATTGAGGCATGCAAGCTTCAAAGTACTGAATGCGGTGTTCCTAGACCAACTTCTTGGATAATGAGCTGATGTCGACAAGAAGTGATCCGTCATAGGAGGGCCTTAATGAATCCCACATCAATGACACAGAACGGAGCAAATGATTTTGATGGAGGTGAAAACGATATGATGATATATGGTTCAGGGTGGCGGTCATGAAAGAATGGAGTATAATGTATGGTAGTGGGCGGGACACATGTGGCCTTTCTGGATGACTTCTCTTGAACATGTCGGCGACACTTATGTGATGGATTGGTAGCATTAACCCCAAATGTGGATGGTATGGCGAGACCATGGCGATGTGACCGGTGAATGAAGCAACCCAACCTGACTCGGGCACGAAGTGGAACTGTCATGTTCAAGAGCGACTTGCTACCAATAAAGACTAGTCATATTCTCCCACGGAAACCTACCTTATACCCGAAGTTTTCCTGCCGAAGCAGACCAGGACGCATGCCCCCTGGGTTTCAGTCATATCCCTCTGAATTACTCGCGCTCATCGGGAGGACGGACTGGGGATTGAGACATTTCTTGCGTGAAAATACCATTTAGGGATGGTATATGACTATTTGCTATGCGTGATCCAGGAAATGAAAGCTGGTCCACGAGCTTGACCACTCTTCCTTCTTGTGGAAAACACATTACTCTAAAGAGTGAGGAGACAATCGATCCCATGCAATAAATATAGTCTCGTCCAAGGAGTAGGTTATATTCCAAGGGTCCTTGAACTACCATTACGTTCATGCGAACTGTCTTCCCTCTCAATGTTATGGGCACATTGGGAAGGATCCCTAAAGGTCGACTGGTTCCTTTATCAAAGCCTGTCAGATTTCTCATCTCAGGCAAAAGCGATGGTGAACCAAGTGCTTTCCAAGCAGTTGAAGAAAGGATACTCACAGAAGCCCCCTCATCTATGATGGTACCAGCCATAACCATTCTATATATTTGAACGATAATTCGGAATGGTACGCTTGCTGGTAAACGGGGTCTGCCTAGTTGATTCCAGTCGAAGGAGACAACTAGGTTGCTTGGAGGTGGGACCGAATAGACGGCTGGGTATGGCTCTGACGAACTTCCTTCCTGTGGTAAAGGAACGGGTAGATTGCCCCCATGTTCGTTGGAGTCTGTGTTTATGAAGAGAATTTGGACGGTGTCATCCTTGTTCTCTTCAGTGATTGTATCATCTGAAGATGAAACCTCTGAAGGCAAGACCGGGTCAACTGCCGCCTCGACCTTTTGACTTTCGTCTGGTATGGATCCAGATGGTTTATCTTCAATGATAGGCGCTTCAGCCGACCACCTGTGCGGGCCAGCTAGATTCTCAACTAGTGACGGACTCGGCAAGAGTTTTTTATATCCAGGAGGAAGTCGTAACGGTGAAACCAGACAATCATCCAAAACTCTTTTAGCTTCGTCTAAGAAGGGACAACGGTGGACGACATGATTGCCTTCACACAGTTTACAAGGAAATCTAGCTTTCCCTTTTTGTCCTCGGGTTTCACTTTCACTAGTTGACGGTGTGCTTTCAACATGATGACCAGAGGTTGACAACATCGGGTTGTGCAAACGAGGAGACCAGTCCCTTAGTATCCGGGGGATGCAAGGAAAATCTCTGTGAAAGTGGTCTCCTTTGCAAATGACACATGGCGATTTAGGCTTGGTCCGTGCAGTGTGTGGATTTTCATTAGACGACACTCGTATTCCCCCATTCGCCTTTGGCTCCTTTTTCTTATTCTCTTTCTTCTTCTTTTCTTTCTTCTCCTTAGGAACTTGGCTTTTAGCTTTACCAGCTCCATCAAGCGAAGAGGAAGGAAGAGAGGAAGAATTAGAGGAAGTAGAAGGCTGGTGGGCAACTCTGGACTAGTCTAATTGTTGATTCGATTGTTCAGGAATGGTGGTGTTCTGAACGACAGAGGTTGAGAAAAGCCATACAGGAAAACCAATTGTCTGTCCTGGAAGCGACAATGTGGCCATATGGGGCGCACCAACATCTCCCCAAGAGGAGAAGGGACTAGGATTTCCACCAAGGGGAATTCCTTGGTTGGTAGGCTCCATTTTCTCAACCCAAGATCAACGTAGGAGAGGGGTATGAATATTCCGTTTAAAATAAATTTTAACACGCTTTGACACAACTTGTTTTTTCAATTTTAAGAGTCGAGAAAAAACAAAAGATGACTCTAGTCTCCTTCGATTTTTAATGAGCCTGAAGTGACAAGTGCTCAGATGGACCTTTTCCGTTAAGGAGTTTGAAAAGGAACAAAAGGGACTGCTCTGGAGGTCTAGGTAGAGGGAGTACCAAACCAATCGCAAAACTGGAGAATACTTTTTACGGTACGGCAGTCAATCTTCCCGAATGCTGTGTTCGGTGCATTGCGATCAGTAGGGCGGCTGACACGGCTTCCTATGGATAAAGGATTTAAGCCTATAGGGGTCTCCCAATATATACTCGATGGTACGTGGGAGCACAAGTCTGTACTGGCACTTATCGTCTCAAAGTGGAGGAATCACCCAACCATCAATGAGGAAAACAGTTACCAGGCTTTACGATGCCAGAATACGTCTCTAGCCTAGACCTCTAAATGTTGTGCGTTAAGTTCCAAAGCATTGTTAGGTTCATTGAATTTATTTTAAGTTGATCTTTCTTATGAAGTTTGCCTTTTGGGTTCACCACAAGATGTAGATGTAATTCCTAAAATGCAATCTAAAGATGATAAACAAACTTTTATCTCTTTTCAGCAATGAAAATCCTAGCTACTAGGGGAAAAGAAAGACACAATCTTTTCGAAAAGAGAAAAGAGCACACTGTAAATGCACTTTCCTAAATCAAGCCAAACAGACTGTCAATATGCAAATACACATGCATGTATTTGTTTTTCACTTTCTTAATATTGATGCTAAAATGAAAGTTGATGTACAAATCTGAATTTGTTTTCAAGCGACAAACACAAACAAGCTTCTTTTTGAAATCAAAAGGTAGAGATGATTATGACACTTTATGATTTTGAAATAAATATTCGTTTTGACACTAGAAAGTCACAAATTCAAACCAAAGGCAAAAGTAAAAGCATAATCAACTATCAACAGCAAATGAACTTTCTCCTATGATCAAAATCGACACTTGCGACAGATCTAAATCAAAGGACGACAATACGATTATTATACTTTTGCAATGGAAAACTGTAAACGACTCAACAAACACATAAAAACATCTACAGTTCTTTTGTACAAATGAGGTGGAATATCAGTAAAGAAAAGGGGTCTGAAACAGTCATATACTGATCACAGGCTGCAAAAATCAGAGACAAAACTGGAAAGAATGAAGCAAAGAACCTCAGCTGCACAAGGCTAGGCTGATCAGCGCACCTGTTACACAGAGAAACTGCATTGCAGCGCAGGTTTCCCTCTCGGGAAGTGCGTTAAAATGCAGAACCTCTTCACAGTGCCTGCGCTGGGGCAGAAACGAGAATTCTATTCGGGTTCTGGGTCACCGTTTGCAGTTTAATCTTTGGTTTTTGGCCGAGTAAAAGCAATCAGTAATGCACAATCAGAGGTAGATCTAAGGGGGGTCTAAGAGCTATCACAAGGGCAATCAGATAGTCTATGAATCAGCTGTTCAAATAATAAACATATCCAGTGAATGGATTGAAGCAGCAGATGTCTACTTTGCATTTGTAATGGCAAATGCAGTTCGATTGCTACTTATAAGTTTATGAAATAAACAACAAGAGAAACACAAACAAACTAATTAGACATGCTCCCCAGCGGAGTTGCCATTTTGTTATCGGGAAAAGTGTCTATTTAGAACTACTCTATCCCACTAAGGTGTGACAGCTACCTTAGAAACAAACAGAGAAAACTACTTTTGTATTCTTCTTTATGAACTATAAACAAAGAGGAATAGGATGAACCAACCTGTGTCTTGCGCTAGTCCTTCGATCCAATCTCTCTTCTCTTTGACAGCTTCCAGCTATCTGCTCCCTTACTTGCCCAGCTTCACCAAATACCTGTAAGATCACAGAAGAAGGAAACTATAGAAAGACATGGGTTTATATTCATAAATAACTTAGGATCAGATTTAAGTTAACCATACAAATGTAACAAGCATCAATGATACAAAAGCACGGAGAAGAAACTCAAATAGTTTTTATTGATACATAAGAAGATCCAGGAGGAGTTACAACCAATGATTCCTGACCCAGCATCAACCTCCTATCAAAGAAGTCCCTTCTTCACCCCTGACAAAGCACAGATCACCCAATTATCTGATATGTATCTCAATACCAACAACAATTCCTTACAATGTGCAAAATTCCAGCCTCTGGATCTCTAGGATGAGGGATCCATATATAGATGTATGCAAGGAGGATGAGTTAGCTCATGATTTGATTAGTGGCTTCTCTCTGTCAGTTCTTGCTTCCACTTGGAGACTGAAAGCCTCTTACTCATCCTTGGTCGAATTCAGTGAGGCAAGTGTCATTGGAGAAGATTCTGGAAGCTTCCATTGTCTCTCCACCTCGTGGAATGACACTGCCACTTGTCATTTCCCACTCAACGCACCCTGGTAGTGCATTTAGGTGCGTTGCAACGCACCAAGCTAGTGGACTTAGGTGCTATGCAACACACTTAGCTAGTGGAGCAGTGGAAATGATCCTGATTTGACTTATTCTGAGCAGTTTCTGGTGGAGAACTTCTGGGAGAGGCTGTAATTTGTTGACCTTGTTCCTTTAGGGGTTGGAACAACACTTTTAGGGACTTAGGAGCCCTTGGTTTATGGAAATTTCATGCTTAGAGCTGTAAGGCACAAAAATGTCTATAACAGTTGCCCCCTAAAGTATGAGGTTGTTTATCGGGTGAAATGCTTTATTAGGAGGATCCGAAGTTCTTTCAATGCTGGGAGGAGACCTGTAATAAGATACAATACAATACATTATCTTCATACTGTTTTCATGATCTAGCTGAGGCGGGCATTCCCATGCTCATCTTTATAAATTCATTTTCATGTACATAGGACAGACAATCGTCTGATGGTAGACTGATGATTCTGATAGAGCCATCATCCTTTTGGTAGGATGATTATCTGTGCTGTAATTCTGTACATTTGAATGTCTTTATTTTCCTGAATATATATCGCAACCCGGATGGATGAAACTAGATCCGGGGTCTTCAATATCGTCTGATCTTCACTCGAAGTACAAGTCGATCCATGTGAAAAATGTTTTGAAGTCGAACATGGAAAGACATCGCTTGATTACCAGTCAATGATGTAAACTGTTAACAAGTGCGAGAGGAATCACCGCTAATGATAATGATCCTCAAGGTATTGTAGTACAATTCACGTGGTGTGAATAAAGGACTTGGCGTCGAACACCACGCAAAATCTTTTGGTCGAAGGTCATTGATGTAAACCTGTCGCCGGAAGTGAGAAACTTGCCATTGAGGCATGCAAGCTTCAAAGTATTGAATGCGGTGTTCCTAGACCAACTTCTTGGATAATGAGCTGTTGTCGACAAGAAGTGATCCGTCATAGGAGGGCCTTAATGAATCCCACATCAATGACACAGAACGGAGCAAATGATTTTGATGGAGGTGAAAACGATCTGATGATATATGGTTCAGGGTGGCGGTCATGAAAGAATGGAGTATAATGTATGGTAGTGGGCGGGACACATGTGGCCTTTCTGGATGACTTCTCTTGAACATGTCGGCGACACTTATGTGATGGATTGGTAGCATTAACCCCAAATGTGGATGGTATGGCGAGACCATGGCGATGTGACCGGTGAATGAAGCAACCCAACCCGACTCGGGCACGAAGTGGAACTGTCATGTTCAAGAGCGACTTGCTACCAATAAAGACTAGTCATATTCTCCCACGGAAACCTACCTTATACCCGAAGTTTTCCTGCCGAAGTAGACCAGGACGCATGCCCCCTGGGTTTCAGTCATATCCCTCTGAATTACTCGCGCTCATCGGGAGGACGGACTGGGGATTGAGACATTTCTTGCGTGAAAATACCATTTAGGGATGGTATATGACTATTTGCTATGCGTGATCCGGGAAATGAAAGCTGGTCCACGAGCTTGACCACTCTTCCTTCTTGTGGAAAACACATTACTCTAAAGAGTGAGGAGACAATCGATCCCATGCAATAAATATAGTCTCGTCCAAGGAGTAGGTTATATTCCAAGGGTCCTTGAACTACCATTACGTTCATGCGAACTGTCTTCCCTCTCAATGTTATGGGCACATTGGGAAGGATCCCTAAAGGTCGATTGGTTCCTTTATCAAAGCCTGTCAGATTTCTCATCTCAGGCAAAAGCGATGGCGAACCAAGTGCTTTCCAAGAAGTTGAGGAAAGGATACTCACAGAAGCCCCCTCATCTATGATGGTACCAGCCATAACCATTTTATATATTTGAACGATAATTCAGAATGGTACGCTTGCTGGTAAACGGGGTCTGCCTAGTTGATTCCAGCCGAAGGAGACAACTAGGTTGCTTGGAGGTGGGACCGAATAGACGGTCGGGTATGGCTCTGATGAACTTCCTTCCTACGGTAAAGGAACGGGTAGATTGCCCCCATGTTCGTCGGAGTCTGTGTTTATGAAGAGAATTTGGACAGTGTCATCCTTGTTCTCTTCAGTGATTGTATCATCTGAATATGAAACCTTTGAAGGCAAGACCGGGTCAACTGCCGCCTCGACCTTTTGACTTTCGTCTGGTATGGATCCAGATGGTTTATCTTCAATGATAGGCACTTCAGCAGACCACCTGAGCGGGCCAGCTAGATTCTCAACTAGTGACGGACTCAGCAAGAGTTTTTTATATCCAGGAGGAAGTCGTAACGGTGAAACCGGACAATCATCCAAAACTCTTTTAGCTTCGTCTAAGAAGGGACAATGGTGGATGGCATGATTGCCTTCGCACAATTTACAAGGAAATCTAGCTTTCTCTTTTTGTCCTGGGGCTTCACTTTCACTAGTTGACGGTGTGCTTTCAACATGATCACTAGAGGTTGACGACACCGGGTTGTGCAAACGAGGAGATCAGTCCCTTAGTATCCGGGGGATGCAAGGACAATCTCTGTGAAAGTGGTCTCCTTTGCAAATGACACATGGCGATTTAGGCCTGGTCGGTGCAGTGTGTGGATTTTCGTTAGACGACACTCATTTTCCCCCATTCGCCTTTGGCTCCTTTTTCTTCTTCTCTTTCTTCTTCTTTTCTTTCTTTTCCTTAGGAACTTGGATTTTAGCTTTACCAGCTCCATCAAGCGAAGAGGAAGGAAGAGAGGAAGAATTAGAGGAAGTAGAAGGCTAATGGGCAACTCTGGACTCGTCTAATTGTTGATTCGATTGTTCAGGAATGGTGGTGTTCTGAACGACAGAGGTTGAGAAGAGCCATACAGGCAAACCAATTGTCAGTCCTGGAAGCGACAATGTGGCCATATGGGGGGCACCAACATCTCCCCAAGAGGAGAAGGGACTAGGATTTCCACCAAGGGGAATTCCTTGGTTAGTAGGCTCCATTTTCTCAACCCAAGATCAACGTAGGAAAGGGGTATGAATATTCCGTTTAAAATAAATTTTAACACGCTTTGACATAACTTGTTTGTTCAATTTTTAAGAGTTGAGAAAAAACAAAAGATGACTCTAGTCTCCTTTGATTTTTAATGAGCCTGAAGTGACAAGTGCTCAGATGGACCTTTTCCATTAAGGAGTTTGAAAAGGAACGAAAGGGACTGCTCTGGAGGTCTAGGTAGAGGGAGTACCAAACCAATCGCAAAACTGCAGAATACTTTTTACGGTACGGCAGTCAATCTTCCCGAATGCTGTGTTCGGTGCATTGCGATCAGTAGGGCGGCTGACACGGCTTCCTGTAAATAAAGTATTTAAGCCTATAGGAGTCTCCCAATATATACTCGACGGTACGTGGGAGCACAAGTCCGTACTGGCACTTATCATCTCAAAGTGGAGGAATCACCCAACCATCAATGAGGACAACAGTTATCAAGCTTTACGACGCCGGAATACGTCTCTAGCCTAGACCTCTAAATGTTGTGCGTTAAGTTCCAAAGCGTTGTTAGGTTCATTGAATTTATTTTAAGTTGATCTTTCTTATGAAGTTTGCCTTTTGGGTTCACCACGAGATGTAGATGTAATTCCTAAAATGCAATCTAAAGATGATAAACAAACTTTTATCTCTTTTCAGCAATGAAAATCCTAGCTACTAGGGGAAAAGAAAGACACAATCTTTTTGCAAAGAGCAAAGAGCACACTGTAAATGCACTTTTCTAAATCAAGCCAAACAGACTGTCAATATACAAATACACATGCATGTATTTGTTTTTGACTTTCTTAATATTGATGCTAAAAAGAAAGTTGATGTACAAATCTGAATTTGTTTTCAAGCGACAAACACAAACAAGCTTCTTTTCGAAATCAAAAGGTAGAGATGATTACAACACTTTATGATTTTGAAATAAATACTCATTTTGACACTAGAAAGTCACAAATTCAAACCAAAGGCAAAAGTAAAAGCATAATCGACTATCAATAGCAAATGAACTTTCTCCTATGATCAAAATCGACACTTGCGACAGATCTAAATCAAAGGACGACAGTACGATTATTATACTTTTGCAATGGAAAACTGTAAACGACTAAACAAACACATAAAAACATCTACAGTTCTTTTTTACAAATGAGGCGGAATATCAGTAAAGAAAAGGGGTTTGAAACAGTCATATATTGATCACAGGCTGCAAAAATCAGAGACAAAACTGGAAAGAATGAAGCAAAGAACCTCAGCTGCACAAGGCTAGGTTGATCAGCGCACCTGTTACACAGAGAAACTGCATTGTAGCGCAGGTTGCCCTCTTGGTAAGTATGTTGAAATGCAGAACCTCTTCACAGTGCCTACGCTGGGGCAGAAATGAGAATTCTATCCGGGTTCTGGGTCACAGTTTGCAGTTTAATCTTTGGTTTTTGGCTGAGTAAAAGCAATCAATAATGCACAATCAGAGGTAGATCTAAGGGGGGGTCTAAGAGCTATCACAAGGGCAATCAGATAGTCTATGAATCAGCTGTTCAAATCATAAACAGATCCAGTGAATGGATTGAAGCAGCAGATGTCTACTTTGCATTTGTAATGGCAAATGTAGTTCGATTGCTACTTATAAGTTTATGAAATAAACAACAAGAGAAACACAAACAAACTAATTAGACACGCTCCCTAGCGGAGTTGCCATTTTGTTATCAGGAAAAGTGTCTATTTAGAACTACTCTATCCCACTAAGGTGTGACAGCTACCTTAGAAACAAACAGAGAAAACTACTTTTGTATTCTTCTTTATGAACTATAAACAAAGAGGAATAGGATGAACCAACCTGTGTCTTGTGCTAGTCCTTCGATCCAATCTCTCTTCTCTTTGACAGCTTCCAGCTACCTGCTCCCTTACTTGCCCAGCTTCACCAAGTACCTGTAAGATCACAGAAGAAGGAAACTATACAAAGACATGGGTTTATATTCATAAATAACTTAGGATCAGATTTAAGTTAACCATACAAATGTAACAAGCATCAATGATACAAAAGCATGGAGAAGAAACTCAAATAGTTTTTATTGATACATAAGAAGATCCAGGAGGAGTTACAACCGATGATTCCTGACCCAGCATCAACCTCCCAGCAAAGAAGTCCCTTCTTCACCCCCAACAAAGCATAGATCACCCAATTCTCTGATATGTATCTCAATACCAACAACAATTCCTTACAATGTGCAAAATTCCAGCCTCTGGATCTCTGGGATGAGGGATCCATATATAGATGTATGCAAGGAGGATGAGTCAGCTCATGATTTGATTAGTGGCTTTTCTCTATCAGTTCTTGCTTCCACTTGGAGACTGAAAGCCTCTTAGTCATCCTTGGTCGAATTCAGTGAGGCAAGTGTCATTGGAGAAGATTCTGGAAGCTTCCATTGTCTCTCCACCTCATGGAATGACAATGCCACTTGTCATTTCCCACTCAACGCACCCTGGTAGTGCATTTAGGTGCATTGCAACGCACCAAGCTAGTGGACTTAGGTGCTATGCAAAGCACTTAGCTAGTGGAGCAGCTGAAATGATCCTGATTTGACTTATTCTGAGCAGTTTCTGGTGGAGAACTTCTGGGAGAAGCTGTAATTTGTTGACCTTGTTCCTTTAGGGGTTGGAAAAACAATTTTAGGGACTTAGGAGCCCTTGGTTTATGGAAATTTCATGCTTAGAGTTGTAAGGCACAAAAATGTCTATAACAAGCATGAAACATGGAAAACTAGGTGCACTTGGGAAGCTGTAGGAAGCTCCAATTTGTATGCCATAGTACCAATATTTTGCAACACCTTGTATGGACCATAATACTTTGCTGATAATTTATTATCCTTCTTAGCTTTCTTGAGGGACATTTGTTTGTATGGTTGTAGCCATAGAAATACTCAGTCACCTACATCAAAAATTCTTTCATTACAATGTTGATCTACTTGTTATTTTATTCTATTCTGTGCCAAAGTGAGGTTATCCCTTAAGAATTGGAAAACTTGTTGTTGAAGCGTGATATGATCTTCCACTTCTTGAACCTTAGAATTTTCTCTTAAATATGATGTGATGGATGGTGGATGATATCCATAAAGTGCCATAAATGGGGTCATTTTTGCTATAGTATGGAAAGAAGTGTTATACCACCATTCAACCAGAGGCAACCATTTGACCCATTCTGTATGTTTATCAAACACAAAGCAACAAAGCTATGCTTCCAAAAATTTGTTCACTATCTCTGTTTTCCCATTAGATTGAGGATGATATGATGAGCTATGAGCTAAGTGAGTATCGAGACAAGAAAATAATTATGTCCAAAAATTTCCGATGAAAATGGGATCTCTATTGCTTACAATCATCTTTGGGTTTCCATGTAGCTTTTGAATTGTTTCCATAAATGCAGTAGCAACTGTACTAGATTTAAAGGGATGATATAATGCACAAAAGTATGCATACTTGATACGTCTATCAACTACCACCATGATCACACTCTTTCCCTTGGACTTGGGTAAACCTGTGATAAAATCCATTGAAACCTCCTCCCAACATTGACTTGGAAAGGATAAAGGTTGTAATAGACCTAGGGTCTTAATTGTTTCAACTTTATTTTGTTGGAAAACCAAACATTTTGCCACAAAGTTTTGAATATAATATTTAAGGCCATCCCAAAAAAAATCCTTCTTAACCCTGTCGTAGGTTTTTAAAAATCTTGAGTGCCCTCCTAAGGGAAAGGTGTGAAATTACATAAAAATATTTTGTTTGAGTTGGGAATTATCACCTCCCAACTGTCCTGTTCAAATTAGATTTTTCTTCATATCTGGAACATTCCTTACCTCCTTCAATAGCCACTGATTTCCATTTTGTTGTTTTATGAAAACTGTACCCATTCCAATGATTTTACAGGGTTTATCATCACCTAATCGAACCTATCCAAAATCTCCTTGATCATAATCATAGAAATGTTTCCTATCAGGTGTGGCATGGAATGAGGTCCCTGAATCTACCACCCATGCATCAATAATATTTTCTAATGAAAGAATCAAAGCATCTTGCAACACATCACCTGTTACATTCGCTTCATGATTATTTTCTTGCTGCACGTCTCCTTATTTTCCCTTTTGAGACTTGCAGTCTTTCTTCAGGTGTCCTTTCTTCCCACATTTCTAGCACACTATCCCTGATCTGGACTTGGATTTGCCTTTTCTTGACTTACTACGATATCTAGGGCTCTTTCCTCTTTCCATTTTTCTTCCCCTAGTCTCTGTATTCAAAGCATTACCTGATGTCTCACCAGAGCTTTTTCGTCGCATTTCCTCGCTAAGGATTGCACCAACAACATCATCAAACTTTAAAGTACTAGATATAGAGACAAAGTTACTAATGACCATAACTAAACCGTTCCAACTTTCTGGCAATGAGCACAGAAATAACAGTACCCTAACTTCATCATCAAAAGTTACCCCTACAGAACTTAACTGACTGGTAACTGTATTAAACTCATTTAAATGATCAGCAACAGATCCACCTTTTGACATATTTATATTAAATAAATGCTTCATAAGAAATACCTTATTTGAGGCTGAGGGTTTTTCATATAGTTTGGCCAATGTCAATATTAAACCCTCTGTTGTTGTTTCCTTTGAAATATTAAACGCTACCAACGCTGCCAGGCATAGCGGTATTGTTCCAAATGGTTTTCTATCAAGAATACCCCATTCTGTGTCTGTCATACTCATCGGCTTCTTTGTCTTTCCGCTCAATGGTTGGTATAGATCTCTCTGGTACAAATAATCTTCCATCTGCATCTTCCACAGCTGGTAGTTTTGGCCGTTAAATTTTTCAACCCTAAACCTACCATCTTCTGCCATTTCTCCCACTCGAACCAGGAACCCTTTTCTCCTCCGAGTTTATTAGCCAAAAATACCTTCGGCTCTGATGCCATTTATTAGTGAATTATATATTACAGAGCAATGGAACACATAAAATATTGAAAAAATATAAACACAAAAAACACATAAAACAAGAGAGACACAGATATATGTGGTTCACCCAGTTTGGGCTACGTCCATGGAGAAACAACCAGTCCTTCTTATTATATTATACAGCAGACTGAAGAGATACAACCTACAACATATCCACTGTAATTACCTCTTCGCTCTCAATCTCCTCTCTCTTGCTCACTCAGAATGCATAAACGCAATACAATTCCCACATATAGAGTGAGGGGTTGCCTTCTAGGGAAAAAAACCCTAAATTAAGCATAACTTCTACTGTCAGATTTCTACCTAATGAACGACCCAGATTGACTATGAAATTACAACATTTCACAAGTCATTTTTACATCTATTCTTAACTTCGGGGGTGCTTCCCCCAATCCCCCCACCAGGGGTGGTGGGGTGGGGGGGGGGCTCCTAAAGGTCGCAGCCGCTCCACTTGGACCCCCCTTACAGCGAATATTTTATTGGCGACAATGCGAACTAGGGTCCAAAGTAGAGATTCCTTTGAATACAGAAGATAATCAGGCTCCACACCCAACAGGAGTGATCAAAGCATACATGATCTATCTACTATAAAACAATGGAATCAAAGACATTGAAACACAGAATCATCACATGTATGAACAATCATATTAGTAAAGGAATAAGTTATTTATTAATGTAGAAGGAAGAGTATCACCCAATATAGTTCGATCTTGTGCCACTCCTCTAGCTTCAATTCAACCCTCACCACATCAAAAGCACACAACTCCAGCAGCATAACATTGCTTAACATAAACTCAATTCTCAAACCAACTGAATTTCCTTACAAACTTCAGATTCTAGCCCCTTGATCACTATGATAAGTGCTCAATTTATAGGAAATGGAGGTGGTTTTGTCATAAATGAGGGTATTGAATGTCCTTCCAAACTTGGAGTTAGTTCCCATGGAGCAAGGGATGAGAGGATATGAGGTTAATGGATCCCTAGCCTATCCAATTTTGAGCTCATAGGAGGCGATAATACATGGGATCCTTCTAGAATCATCTAGAATGAAGGAATATTCCCATAACCCTATGCAAATTTCGATCAATCTTGCCAAGTGCAGGTCAAAGAGGGCCTCAGTGCACTACAATGTAGGCCACAGTGGGCCTACCTACTCTTCAGTGCATTGTCTCAAGGCTTGGGCTATGCTCGTGTCCCAATGAGGCATTTCAGGAAGGCTTCATGCCACGAAACTTTCATAGAAGGAAGCATTCAATGAGTTTACTTGTCTAGGGAATGTAACAACTGAATTAGGGTTTGATGAGCCCTAAAAGTACTTATCTAAATGTCAAAATTGATGTGCCCAAATAGACCTATAACAGTTGCCCCCTAAATCATGAAGTCGAAAATGATAATGTCGAGTGATATGCTTTATGATGTGACAGAGAGGAACTGAAGTGGATGGTGACTTGCATCGATTACAATACATAACATCATGATACTTTGGATTTTTCATGAATTTATGAGGGAAGACATACCCATACTCAACATATAAACATTTCATTACATGTACATAGATAGTTGTCTACAGATATAAACCCATGATAGGATGACTATCCCTGTAAAACCATTGTACAAATGATTTAGTACACGCCTGAAATCGCAGATCGGATGGATGAAACTAGATCTAGGGTTTTCTATCTTGTCCAATTGTTCACTCAAGTACGATTCTAACCATGTGAATATGTGATCTCAAGTCGAACATGGGAAGACACTGTCTGATTACTAGCCAATGATGTAAGCCATTAACAGATGCAAGAGTGATCAACGATAATGATAATGATCCTAAAGGTATTGCAGTACATTCTGCATGGTGTGAATAAATGTTTTGATGTCAAAAACCATACAAAGTCTTTTGGTCGAAGGCAAGTGATGTAATCTTTTCACCGGAAGAGAGAAAATTTCCATTGATGTATGCAAGCCCCAAGGTACTGAAAGGGTGTTTCTAACTCAACTTCTTGGATAATGTGCTGATGTCGACAAGAAGTGAATCGTCACAAGAGGGCCTTGATGTATCCCACATCAATGACACGAAATGAATGTAATTATTTTGGAGATGGAATGTGACTGACGACACAAGGTTCAGGAACGACAGTCATGAAAATGAAGGTTTATAAGTATTACAAAGGATGAAGTTTTACTGAGTGACTTCTCTTGAACATGTTGGCGACATTGAATGAATTGGCAGCATTGACCGAAAACCAAAGTGATGGATGTTGTGATAGACCATAGGTATTATAATCATCAAGTAGATAACCCAACCCAAATAGTCACAAACATTAAGTGAAAGTGTCATCTTGAAGAGCTACTTGCTACCATAAACTGATTTATCCCTTTTCCCATTTTCCCCAGTCATTGTTGACCAGTACCTCTTTATTTTTAAACAAGATTAGGAGGATAACATATGCTTGTAGTATAATTCCACACTTCAGGTGAATCCATCACTATGTGATGTTTTAACGATCCTAGCAAAGGTGAAACTCGGTCTTGTCATGATAGACAAGTTTGTCGCTATTTGATGTTTTAACGAGTTTAACGACAATAAGAACTCGATCCTTTTCATGTTTAGAAACTTTTAAAAGGGACAAAAAGAAAACTCCACAAGTTATTTTTCATAAATTTGTCTCTCAAGTTCGAAAAAGCATAAAATAATACAAGTGAGAACCTATTGACCATGCTCGATCATTGTATTCCTTCTTTGTAAGTAATCTATCTCAGTCCAGAAGAGGGTTAAACTTATAGTGAGTAGATGTTGTTTCCAATTCGTTTACATGCTGAAAAGGAAATCACTTGGCAATATTTTTTGCATTTAAAGAGTCATAAAAGAGCTTGAAAGAAGACCCTCTATTTTTATTTTATTTTAACGAGTCAAAAAATGAAAATACTCGGTGATCTTTTCATTTTTTACGAGTCAGAAAAGAGCTTAAAGAGGACTCCACTGAGACGGACGAGTGGTTTCTAGGATAGCAATTGGTTTCGGTGATGTTGGAACTTCTCAAAACATGTTTATTTATGTGAAGAGGCTGGCTAATAAGACCACTCATTGCAACTGTTCCTCAAAAAGGGTAAAACAACCAAGTGAAAGTGTATGATCGGCCAAGCAAATAGTGATGATGGAAGGAGAAAAACCAAGGCTCATATGACGAAAGAGGCTGATATAATGGAAATCACAAGGGTTAAAAATGGAGATGGGTTCGTTTTTACACAAGCTTGAACCATAGGGAACTATGCTTGGATTCGGTTTCATGTTTACACAAGCTTGAAATGAATAACTATGCTTGGATTCAATTTCATTTTTACACAAGCTTGAAACGAAAAACTATACTTGGATTTAGTTTCATGGTTTTCATGCCCCCAACATGATGACTTGATTCTAGGTGCATGCCCCCCAAGCTTCATTAAATTCACCTAAGTAGACTACTTGTGGTTATCATGTGGATGGAATGAAGGTTCATTTATGAGATCAAGTGAAAGACTTGACTGGGATTTTACGAGATCTAATCAAAGACTCGAATTGGAACTTTACATCAGAGGACCTTGTTTCATTTTTTAATGAGCTTGACACAAGACAAGGAAGTCTCCTCTAATTCCTTGTTTCATTTTTTAATGAGCTTGACAGAAGACAAGGAACTATGCTCTGGGACCTGTTTCATTTTTTAGTGAGGTTGACATAGTAAAATAACTATCCTCATATTCCTTGTTTCAATTTTTAACGAGGTTGTTACAAGACCAAGAAATATCCTCATGATTCCTTGATCATGACCCATAAGAGGTCATGACTTCCAAGAGATTCTCATCAGATGGGAGAACAATGCTCTGGAAGGGATACGTAGCAAGGAATCCATTAGAGAGATCTAGTTCCAATGCCCCCAGTACATAATGCACAACATCACAGAATTGATTGTCAGTTGATGTAGGCATGGAACAGGTTGCCACATAATTTACCCATGGCGGTGAAGATACCATTGGGACGAAAGGACCATTTAGGGAAGATAGGTGACTAGAAGCCATATTTGGATCGGGAAATCAAAGCTAGTCAATGGTGACAATTCTGCCTTCATGCGAGAAACACATCACTTTTTGAGTGTTGAAACTATAGCTCCCATGTCATAAACATAGTCGTACCCAAGAAGTAAATTGTAATCTAAAGGGACTGGGACTACCATCACATTGAGATAAACAATTTTCCCTCCCAAAGTAATAGGCAACTGAGGAAGGATCCCTAATGGTTGACTGGTTCCTCTGTTAAAAGCCAACATATTCTGGGTAATAGGAAAAAGTGGCGGCGAACCGAGTGCTTTCGAAGCAGTGGATGAAACGATACTCATAGATGCACCTTCATCTGTAATAGTTCCAAATACAATCATATTTATAAACCTATACTATGATCTGGAAAGGCATATAAGAAGGAAGACGACATCCTGCTAGTTGATTCCAATCAAAGGAAGCGACCAGACTTCTTGGAGGGGGTATCGTAAGAACAAGAAAATTACCCCCTTGAGTTACGAGAATGGGAGGATTTTCCTCCTGTTTTGATGGAATAGGAGGGTTTCCTCCAAGCTCATTGGAATCTGAAGAAATGAAAAGAACTTGAGTGGTATCATACTCACTCTCTATAGGAAAGGTACGATTAACTGAAGGTGAAATCGAGTCAACTATTTCCTCAACCTGTGATTGGTTAGGTATAGACTCATGGGATTCACATTCAGAGAAGGTGGGTTTGACTGACGATTGATTTGGGTCAGTCCCTTCATCAACTTGTGAAGGATTAAGGGTGAGTCTCCTGTAACCAGATGGAAATCGCTGCGGAGAAGCAAGATGGTTATCCAACACTTTTTGGCTTCATCTAGATAGGGACAAAGGTGAATGGGATGATTCCCTTCACATAACCTACAGGGAAACTTAACTTTACCCTTATTTCCATGATCTTTACTTCCACTAGTTGATGTTATGTCACCAACATGATCTCCAGAAGTTTATGACACAGGATGATGTGAACGAGAAGACCTTTCTTCTAAGATCCAAGGAATACCAGAAAAATTTCAAAGAATATGATCTCCTGTACAAATTTTGCAAGGATATCGAAGTTTGTGAGGCTTATCAGACGATTTCTCATCAGAAGTTTCATTCAAAGCAATGGTTGCTTGGTTTCCCCCCTGCTGAATTTTCTTCTTCTTTTTCTTCCCTTTCTTCTTCTTCTTATCCACCCAATTACTAGTGTCAATACTTTCACTAGGCGAAGAGGAAGAAGGGGAGGAAGAAACAACCGATGAAGAAGGTAAATGGTTAACTTCAGGATCAACTAGAGGCTGAATTTGTCCAATTGTAGGAATATTCAGTTGCAAGGCCAAGGAGGATGAGAACAACCACACTGGTAAGATGATGGTCAGTCTCGAAATGGTCAATGTAGCCATATAAGGAGCACTAATATTTCCAAAAAGAGGAAAAGGACTAGGATTCCCATCAAAAGGAATTCCTTGATCGATGGACTTCGGAGTTGTTGCCATATGTCTCAACCTAAGATAAACTAAGGAGTGATGTGGAGGATGTTATCCGCAACCAATTAATTTTATTTTAATCAAAATAACATAACAAAACAAAAGAGGGATAATATAGGCAAAAGGATTACCAAGTAATTGTGAACTACAATATACTACCTCAGTAAATTGAGGACTTAACATACGTGTAGGAAATCTCCGAGAATACTATTTTTGGTGTATTAGAGTACACAAGGTAGCCAAATCGGTTACCTAAGGATGGATAGAAACCTAATGTAGTCCTCCCATATATACCTAAAATTACGTGGAGGCCCAATCCGTGTTAGCGTTGTCTAATGCGAAACTGCACAATGAGAGCATTCCTTTATACTTTTCGTACTATAACACTGCCCTATATACCCGAAGGTACATGGATGAGCTACGATATAGTTGCATACGTTGAATGAGGTATCACACTCGGAATGTATCGCAAACAAGTAATGACAGATTCTATGTTTAACAATGCAGGAAGACGTATCTAGCCTAGACCTCTCAATGTTATGTGTTAAGTTACAATTCTCCATTAGGTTAATTGAGATAAATTTTAGTTGATCTTGTTTAAAATTTTTCCTTTCATGTTCACTATGTGATGTCTTTGAAATTCCTAGAATGCAACTATTATGAGAAACGTTCTTTTCATTTGATTTGAATAATGAAAACCTTAATTAAAAGGGATAAGGCAATTAGAATCTTTAATCAAAGAACATAGATCACATATAATGCAACTTTCCCTATACTATTCCTACAAGCACACACAAACCTCTAAATGCAGAATGCAAGTTTTTCTTTTCATTTCCCTTAATGTTAGGATGAACAAAAGGAAAATAAATGCACATACAACCAATCAATCTTTTTCGCAAGAAACAAAGACTTTACAATAGTTCCTTTTTGAAAGAAATGAAGACTTTACGACACTTCCTTTTCAGAAAAGATTAATCAACTATAAGCTAGCTTTGAAAATGAATTGATAATGATAAAGAAATAATTTAAGAAACACTAAACAATCAAGGCCAAAGTAGGGCTAGGAAGAGAAATACAGCCTGATTTCAGAACCACAAGAATCATTGATCTTTTAGCAAACAACAAGAGAAGCAACTTTGGAAAAAATCAAGCCAAAGGTGGGTTTTTTAGCCTAAGAGGAATCAACACAGGCCAGAGAGGGAGACAATGCACCAAAATCCATTGTCTCTAAGGTAGGGGCTGCTCTGCAATGCACTTTGTTAAGACCAACATTGTGAGGTACCAGAGAGTCAAATCAAGAGACATTCAAGCACAATTTTTGACTAAAAACACTTTAAAAAGACTGAAATAAGATCAATAAAGTCAAGCAATTTCTACTAGGGTGTAAGATGATGAGGGTAAGCCACCAAGAATAACATTCATTCCCCAGTATGGTCGCCAATTTGTTAAGCATCTACAGATAGACACATTTTCCCTAAGTGGGTGACTACACCTAGAATAATAGAAGGAAAGTAGTTTAACCTTTTCTTATAGAAGATAGATGAGATGGAGGAACTTACCTGTAGTCTTTCACTTCCTAGATCTCTTTTTAATTGCTCCCGTCACTCCCACTTGAACTAAATATGCTCAAAAGGTACCTGTGTCAAGAGAAATAGAAACAAGGAATGATTAAAGCATACATGATATATCTACTATAAAACAATGGAATCGAAGACATTGAAACACATAATCAACATAGATATGAACAATCATATGAGAAAAGGAATAAGCTCTTTATTAACGTAGAAGGAAGAGTATCACCTAATATAGTTCGATCCTGTGCCACTCCTCCAGCTTTAGTCCAACCCTCACCACATCAAAAGCACACAACTCTAGCAACATAACATTGCTTAACATAAACTCAATTCTCAAACCAACAGAATTTCCTTACAAAATATTCGAGAGGATCAACATCACACAATACCTCATCCATGAAGGGTTTGATGCTATAGGGAAGATGACACTTCTAGCTAACACGAATATCTTGTCCTTGGTGGAGCCACCTGATGGTGTACAACTGTGGGTGTGGTGTGGTCAATAGGACAACCCACTTCATGACCTATACTGAAATGATGTTATTTTGGCTTCTGCTATGGAAAATAAAATATAGGAGAGAACCTTTCACCCACATATGTGAGTGGAAGAGAAGCTCCCCCTCCACTAGATTTTTGGGCTTATGCACATCTTGGTCCCTTTGCTACTGTAGTGTGGTCTAGTGTATGTACTTGTCCTCATAGCTCTCAACGTGGGTAATAATGTTCCTTGACAATGTCTTGGGAAGAGTTCCAACAAGGGGTGGCTATAAATAAAGAGGGTTCATCGACCCTTTTCTCACAGTAAGTTTCCCATTATTACTTGACATGGAGGGTGGCCTTAAGTAGAGAAAAAGTAATGTTTCATATATCAAACAAGCTATGGAATCTAAAAGAACCTTCCAAAAGATTCAACCATTTATCTACAACATATGCATCTATTTGACTTTTGAATATAGGGATATTGAAGTTCTCTTGTACCTTGAAGGGGGTGGTGCCTTCGAAGTGTCTACCGGGTGAAGATGCGTCATTGGTGGGAATCTATGGAAGGATTTGGGAGAACTTTTCCATCATATTTTTCCTTTTCTACTCGAGGGATTCTTCGAGCAAGAATTTTATAGGATCTCCTTCTCCCTCGTCTTCATGGGAGGTCATTGGTGTCGGCGGGGATGGTATTTCAAAAGCTCAACTAGTTCAAGTCCCAACTCCTTATAACCCAACATCGTGGGGAACATGCACAAAAAAACAGAGAAAGAGTAGACCACTCTAATACTAATGATCCATATTTTATTTTCCCTCGGAAAAATCTAGGTAGATCAACCCCGAAGGGAATCTTTTAAATCCTGTTGGCCAACCTAGTAGGGCCTAACCCCTAGGGTGTTAAGAAGAATTGACCCTGTGACCTCCCGATTGATGAGGTACTTAAGAATAGGGACTCGACCAGTTGAGCTAACCCTTGGGGCTACCAATGATCCAAATTTATGAAGGAATGAAATGGAATACAAATATAAATAGAAGACAAATATACAATGAAAACTAAACTTCATTTTATTAATAACAAATTACTAAAAATTGTTTACATGCAGAATGGAAATAAACTATCTCAGATGATGGTAGATTATATTTGAGAAGAGATGTGGTGGCTACATGCCTTCTGAACTATGTTACAATGAGGCTTAGAGGCCTATTTATTATTTAGAAATAATAAAAAATCATAGACATCTATAAATAAAACCATAGGAGATGAAGCGCCAAAATTTTGAGGGCCCTTTTGAGGTAAATTGGTACATCCACTTCCGAGGGTCATAAGTTTGCATACACTCTCCATTTTTGTTTACCATACCTCATTAGAAAAATATATTCAAGGAATATAGATTTCGATTGAAAACCCACATCACAACTATTTGGATTGCCCATTTTCCTAAAAAATGTTATTTAGGGCCTAAAAATGGTTTCGAAAGTTCAGGACCTGAAAAACTGCCAAAAATAGTAAACTATTCTACAGTTAGGGAAACTAAAAGAAATAATGGTGGGGGTACGAGTGGAATAGGTAGGCGGCCATTAATATCCACTTGGATTAGTTGTCCACCCTTAGGAGGAAATGGTCTCCATGAGCTGGGGAAACATTTGCTGAACTTCGTCCCTGGTGAGCCACTTTCCTTGGCGCAGGAGTTGGCCAACTTTGAAAACTCGATACAGTTGGATATTTTGTTGGCAATTGTTCTTAATTTACATGTCTATGATTTGATCATTTGTGTCCTATTCCATGCAGTTTAGGCTTAGCTCTATTGGTGTTAGTTGTTCTGTAACATATGATGTGTCCACTAATGGTGGAAAGTATGGCCGAAGGTGGTTCACATTGAACAGTGAGTGCATGACAAGGAATGGGGAATCCTAAGCTCAAAAGCATTGTCTTCCATAAACCTAGTGATGGTGTGAGGCACATATTAGAGTAGTCTAAGCTGACAATGGGCTTTGGAAAGGCATTATTAATATAAATATATAAAAAAAATTGATGCCCACCTGAAGCTTGTGTGGCTCTTGATGCTAATCATGCCCTTTCTTGTACTTGACATTGGACTTATTCAAGATTTCACTCACCTACTGGCAGATGTGTTGGATGTGTTCAATAAATCGGGGTTCTTTATCAGCCTCAGATTGTACATGTGTATATTTTTTCTGTGTCGTCACATGAGGCATGACAACATTAATCAGACATAATGGTTGAAATCCTAGACCCACTTGAAAAGGATTATGGCCAGTCAAGCTATGGAGAGATCTATTAAAATTGTGCTACACATAAGGAAGGCTCTCATCCCAGGTTTGTGGATGGTTGGTGTCCAAAAATTTCTAGAGGCTCTAACAGAATGTGCTTAGTAACCTATTATCGCGATTTGATATAATGGTCTTCAGGATCCCAAAATGTACCCATACTCATTCAAAGAAGAGTTTGATTGTGTCCTCTACTGTGATACCTTTCTTGCAAGAAACCAATATATCCCTCTTAGAAAATATGTTCACGATCACAAGTATACAGTCATTACCATGCTTGGTAGAAGGGAGACTCAAGAGATAGTGCATGGAGATGGATTCCAAGGGTTGGTTGGGTGTAGGCAGAGTGTATAGGACTTGTTTCTTGATGGTTGGCTTGGTGATGGCACAGGAAGTGTAGGATCTGATATATTTTCCAATGTCCTGTCAGAGTTTTTACCAATAAAAATGCTTTTGTAGTAATACCACAATTTTATCCACACCAAAGTGTCTTGCAACCCAACTATGGTATGCATCCCAAATAAACTTTGCACACTCACTTTAAGGAGCACAAAGGTAGCCCATGCAACATAACGATGCATCTTGGTGATGGAAATCATGAATTTTCTTGCCAGCCACTAGCATCTGGTATGTGGTGGTGAGCTATGGATCATTTTTGTACACCTACAGCCATCTAGAGGTCTTATGTCCACAAGAGTTGTGAACAATAGTCAGTGTTATAACAGGGGGCCAACTGAGGAAATATACCACATGATTGGTGCTTCCTTCTTGTATTTAATCTTCAAGTAGAATTGTTGCAGATATGTAGACCAATTCTGATGTCGATTTTTCTATAACTTCCCTTGTATCTAGATAAACTGAAGATGTCGGTGATCTATGTGGATGGCCATCTCTTTCGCTAGAATGTAATATTTCCATTGTCTACACACCTGCATGATATAGTACATCTCTTTATCATAGGTGGGGTAATTCTGAATTGTATCAGAAAATGTCTCATTGTGATAGACACGAGATGGGGGATTCACTCAATGAACCTATGACTTATTATGTGCGTTCGTGGCATATTAAACAATAACCTTAATCTGATTACATATTGGAAAATACCTCTAAAATCAAATTATTTAACCCCATACCAATACAAACCCAATACATCTTCCCAATTTAAAAAACCCCACTTTCAATAGATATTGTAGGTATCCATTTTTTCATTAACATTTTTTATACCCATTTATATTTTTTCATTAACTTTGAGCTCCATTTTTTATACCAGCCAATATAAAAACCTTTTAACCCCTATATATCTTCCATTATATTATATCATTATTTCCTCAATATATATCCCACCAATGAAGCCCCCATGGTGATAGACCACCAATTGCCCTTGTTGGGTGAGAAATGCACCAATAACATAGTTGGAGGCATCTGCCTCAATTTCAAATGGTTGTTGTAGGTATGGAAATGTGAGTACAAGTGCACATTAGAGGCTATCATTCAACTCAATGAACGCCTTCTATTGGGAGTTAGACAATTTCTTTTTTCTTTTTCTCAGCCCTTGATAGCCTAACTCGTAGGCAAAGTGATATGAGAGAATCCCAAACAAGCCTCCGATAAAAATTTGCAAGGCATAAAATGTTGCAAATCTCTTTTAGAGTGGTCGAGGCCATCCAATATCAAATTACTTCGATCTTAGTTGTATCCACATTCAAACCTTGCTCATCAATGATGTAGCCCATATATTATACTTGGCTTATGCCAAAGGTGCATTTCTCTAAATTGGCACATAGTTTGTGCTATCGTAGGTTTTGAAATACCCACCGAATGTGTTGCAGGTGCTCTCCCAAATCTTGTTAAAGATGAGGATATCATCCAAATATACAACCACGAATGATTTGGTGAAGGGCCGTAAGATGTCATCCATCACCCTCATAAAATTTGCAGGGGAATTTGTCAATCTGAAAGGCATGACCAACCACTCAAAAATACCCTCCTTAGATTTGAAGGTAGTATTTCAAACATCTGTGGGTTCTATTGGCATCTGGTAATAACCAAAATTCAAATCATTCTTACTGAAATACTTGACCCCCTTGAGCTAGTCAAGAAGGTCATCAATTCATGGGATTGGATACTTGTTCCTCACAGTGATTTTGTCCAATGCCCAATAATCATTGCAGAGCCTCCTGGTTACATATTTCTTTTGTACAAGTATAATCAAGCTACCTCAGGGTCACGAACTTGGCCAAATGTTCCCTTTTTGGAGAAAATCCCGGATATGCTACCACATTTCTTCATTTTATAGAATGGAGCAATGGTATATCAACCCAATGGGTAGAGGTGCTACGAGAGTTAGGCTGATCAAATTCTTGACCTAAGAGTGAAAAGATAGCCCTGTGGATGAGGAGAAGATGTCCTTGTATTCTTCCATGATATTATCCACCTTCTTCTGCTACATGGGGGAACCCTTCATAGGGACCATGGCTGTGGCCACTATCTTCCCCTTTCTCTGAGAGCGAATCATCACAAAATTTGAGAGGAGAAACATACCACAATACCTCAACCGTGAAGGGTTTGGTGTTATAGGAAAGATAACACTATTGGCTAATGAAGATATCTCATCCTCGGTGGAGCCACTTGATGGTGTCAGATGGTGCCTCCGAAGTGACTGCTGGATGAAGATTTGTTGTTGATGGGCTTCAATCGAAGGATCTGGTAAATGTTTTCCGTCATATCATTCATTTTCTTCTCAAGGGCTTCTTCAAGAAACAATTTGATAGATCTCTTGCTCCCTCCTGTTTCTTTTCTTCTGTGATGGGAGGTCGTCATTGTCGGTGGGGATGCTCTTACAAAGGCTCAACTAGTTCAAGTCCCAACTCCTTATACCTTGATATCATTGGGGACATTCGCAGAAAAAAGAAAAAGAGTAGATCGCTTTGATACCATTGATCTAGATTTATGAAAGAATGAAATGGAATACAAATATAAATATAAAATAGATATACAAGTATTGAAATTTTTTTACATGCAAAATGGAAATAAAATAGCTCAGGCGAGAGTAGCTTATCTCTGAGAAGAGATGTGGCGGATACATGCCTTACAAAATGTGTGGGATTAGAGGCCTATTTATTATTGAGAAACAATGGAAAGCCCTAAACATCAAAAAATCTAACCATAGGAGATGAAGCGCCAAAAGTATGTGGGCCTTTTTGGGATAAATTGGTACATCAACTTCCTAGGGTTATAAATTTGGCATACGATCTTCGGTTGAGTGTATAATACCTCGATATAAATATCTATCTAAGGGGTGTAACTTTTGATTGTAAAATCACACCACAAACATTTTGTTTTTTTGTTAAAAAAAATGTTGCTTAGGGCCTCAAAATGGCTCCGGAAGTTTAGGACCAGAAAAACTGCTAAAAATAGTAAAAAATGCTATAATTAGGGAAACTGAAAGAAACAATGGTAGGGGTCTAGGTGGAATAGGCGGGTCATCACCAATATTAACATGGATAAGTCTTCCATCCTTAGGAATAAAGGGTTCCGATTGCGTTGAGTGCCTTCATGAGATGGGGAAACATTTGCTGAACTTGATCCCTATTGAGCCACTTTCCTTGGTGTATGAGTTAGCCCACTTTGACAAGCTGATATAGTTGGATCTTCTAATGGTGAGTGTTCTTGATCTAAGTTCCCATGACCCTATCATTTGTGGCTTGCTCCATGTATTTTTGTTTTAGCTCTATTGGTGTTAGATATTATGCAATATTTGATGTGTCGAACAATTGTGGAAAGTATGGCTGAAGGTACTTCACATTGAACATTGGGTGCATGCCAAGGAATTGGGGAATGTTGAGCTCAAAACCATTGTATCCCACAACCTTGGTGATGGTGTAAGGTCTATATCAAAGTGATCTAAGCTTCCTTTAGGCTCTGACATCGTTCTTTCTACAAATTCAACAAAACTTTGTTTCCCACTTGAAACGTGTGTGGCACCCAATGCTAGTCATGCCACTACTTGTACTTGGCGTTGGGCTTATCCAAGATGTCATGCACCTATTGGCAGATACGTTGGATGCATTCAATAAACTGGGTTTCTTTATCAGCCTTAGAATTTACATGTGCAGATTTAGTCTGTGTAGTTACATGAGGCATGACAATATCAATCAAACACAATGGTGGAAATACCAGACCCACTTGAAAAGGATTGTGGCCAGTCGAGCTATGTAGATATTTTTTATAACTATGCTACACATAAGGAAGGCTCTCATCCCAGGTTCGTGGATGCTTGGTGTCCAATAATGTCTAGAGGTTTGACCAAAATGCACTTAGCAACGTACTATCCTGATCTGATATAATGGTCTGTGGGATCCTAAAATGTACCCATACTTGTTCAAAGAATAGTTTGGTAATATCATCACTATTATACTCTTCTTGTAAGTAGGAAATATAAGCATCTTAAAAAAACAATTCCACGATTACAAATACATACTCACTACCATGCTTGGTAGAATAGAGGCCTGATAGATAGTCCATGGAGATGGATTCCCAGGGTTGGATGGGACTATGTAGAGGAGTGTACACGCATTCATTCTTTATGGTTGTCTTGGTGATGGAACATGCGGTGCAAGATTCAATATAATTTCCAAATTCCTATCAAAGTTTTTACCAGTAAAATTCTTTTGTAGTATGACCATAGTTTTCTCCACACCAAAGTATTTAAATACTTGACTATAGTGTTCCTCCTAAATTAGCTTGGCACACTCACTTGAAGGAACAAAAATGTGACCTAGGTAACATAAGAATGCATCTTGGAGGTTGAAATCTTGAACTTTCTTTCTAGCCACTAGCATTTGATATGTGGTCGTGAAATCTGGATATTTTTTGTAAAACGATGGCCATCTGGAGGTCTCATGGACACAAGAGGTGATAATAGTAGCCAGTGCTTCAACTGAGGGTTGACTAAATAAATATGAAACATGATTGGTGATGCCCTTCTTGTATTTAATGTTCAAGTGGAATTGTTGCGAATATGTAGACCACTCTTGATGTTTATCATTCTACAACTTCCCTTGTGTCTAAATAAAATAAAGATGTCGGTGATCTGTGTGGATGACCATCTCCTTCCCCAGAATGTAATGTTTCCATTGCTGGCATACTTGAATGATAGAATACATCTCTTTATCATATGTCGAGTATTTTTGAATTGTATCGAAAAATGTCTCACTTTGATAGGCCACTAGATGTCCTTGCTGGGTGAGAACTGCACTAATAGCATAGTCAAAGGCGTCTATTTCAATTTAAAATGGTTTTTTTAGGTTTGGAAATGTGATTACAGGTGCAGAGCACAAGCAGTCCTTCATCTTAACTAAATCTTTCTGTTGGGACTCTACAGTTATGCAACCAACTCACAAAATATAAGAAAACATAGAGGAACGACTTCAAAACTAGCCTCTTCGAGGGGGCAACCTACTTTACATTACACATATGAACAATTATTGGATGCTACAAATGACAAGAATTACTTTCTATACATAGGAGTCTAAGGGGTCACAATATAGATAAGCCGACATAACAATAATAATGTAAGGGAACAAAAATAACAATAGTGGGCTTCTATGGGGCACAATAATAACAATATGGGGACACCATGGGCACAACAATAACAATAAGGGACCAAAATGACAATAAGAATAAGGAAATAAACTAGTCTTATAGGGGCCTAACATGCCCCTCTCCTTCAAAAAAGTGTTTTCCTCAATGTTTGAGTAGTTCTGAATGCTTCTGTATAAAATTCTCATCCTCCCATTATGGAATCTTCAATGGTTAAGTTCCTCCACTTGATGAGATACTCTGAAATTGATCGATTTCAAGTTGTCGAGTTCTTATTTTTGTGACTGCTTTAGGTTCCAATGTGATTTTTTGCTTCCTCATCAAGTTCTAGCAATATTGTTTGAATTGGGAGCTTGTGACCTATAACCTTCTTTAAGCATGACACATGGAAAACTGGGTGCACTTGGGAAGCTGTAGGAAGCTCCAATTTGTATGCCATAGTACCAATCTTTTGCAACACCTTGTATGGACCATAATACTTTGCTGATAATTTATTATCCTTCTTAGCTTTCTTGAGGGACATTTGTTTGTATGCTTGTAGCCATAGAAATACTCAGTCACCTACATCAAAACTTCTTTCATTACAATGTTGATCTACTTGTTGTTTCATTCTATTTTGTGCCAAAGTGAGGTTATCCCTTAAGAATTGGAAAACTTGTTGTTGATGTGTGATATGATCTTCCACTGCTTGAACCTTAGAACTTTCTCTTAAATATGATGTGATGGACGGTGGATGATATCCATAAAGTGCCATAAATGGGGTCATTTTTGCTATAGTATGGAAAGAAGTGTTATATCACCATTCAACTAGAGGAAACCATTTGACCCATTCTGTATGTTTATCATACACAAAGCAACAAAGATATGCTTCCAAAAGTTTGTTCACTATCTCAGTTTTCCCATCAGATTGAGGATGATATGATGAGCTATGAGCTAAGTGAGTATCAAGACAAGAAAATAATTATGTCCAAAAATTTCTGATGAAAATGGGATCTCTATTGCTTACAATCATCTTTGGGTTTCCATGTAGCTTTTGAATTGTTTCCATAAATGCAGTAGTAGCTGTACTGTATTTAAAGGGATGATATAATGCACAAAAGTATGCATACTTGATACGTCTATCAACTACCACCATGATCACACTCTTTCCCTTGGACTTGGGTAAACCTGTGATAAAATCCATTGAAACCTCCTCCCAACATTGACTTGGAATGGATAAAGGTTGTAATAGACCTGGGGTCTTAATTGTTTCAACTTTATTTTGTTGGAAAACCAAATTCCACGACAGATTTTTGAATATAATATTTAAGGCCATCCCAAAAAAAATCCTTCTTAACCCTGTCATAGGTTTTCAAAAATCTTGAGTGCCCTCCTAAGGGAGAGGTGTGCAATTACATAAAAATATTTTGTTTGAGTTGGGAATTATTACAAAAGTATAAGTGATCTTTGTACCATAAAAAGTACTTTTGTAGCTAAATATATTAGATTTACTGGGGTCTTGTTGTAACTTTTGAATGAGTGCCCACAATTCTTCCTCATTCTTCCATTCATCCCTTGCTTCGTTTATCCAATCTAGTTGGATAATAGAAATGGGGCAAAGAAATGCTTCCACATCCTCATCCTTTATTGAGAGTGCATTTGCAACAACACTTCGTTTCCTTTTTTTGTAGATGATTTCAAAGTCATAGCCCAACATATTTGTGACCCATTTTTGCTGCTCTTCTGAAGATAATATTTGTTCTAAAAAGTATTTAAGAATATCATGATCTGTTTTTACCTTGAAGTGTCTTCCCATTAGGTAAGGTCACCATTTCTTAAGTGCATGTAGTATTGCCAACATTTCCTTCTCATAAATAGCTTTGTGTAAATACTTTCCTTGATTGGATGACTTTCGAAAGAAATGGGTCTTTCTTCTTGCATTAAAATAACAACAATTCCATTTCTCGAGGCATCACATTCCACAATAAAGGCTTTTGTGAATTCTGGCGTAGCTAAGACTGGTGCTTTGCACATTGCCTCTTTAAGATGTTCAAAGGATTTTGTTGCTTTTGGAGTCCAATAAAATTTGTATTTATTCAGTAATGTTGTTAGAGGTGCTGATGTTCTCCCATAATCCTTAACAAACTTGCAATAATACCTTTCAAATTGAGAAATCCTCACATATGCTTTATGGATGTCAGGATTTTCCATTCCTTAATGGATTTAATTTTTCTAGGGTCTACCTTAACACCTTCATGAGAATCATACAATATGACCCAAATATTCCACCTCTTGTACTCCAAAGAAACATTTGGAGGTTTTTGCATATAATTGTTTCTCCTCCAATAGTTTGATCACTCTATCAACATGTTGAGCATGATTCTTCCAAGACTTTCTATAGATTAGTAAATCATCAAAAATTAACACAAATTTTCTAAGGAAGGGTTTGAAAATGGAATTCATAAAACTTTGAAATGTAGAAGGTACATTGGTAAGGCCGAAAGGCATGACCAAAAATTCATAATGAACCTTATGAGTTCTAAATTTTGTTTTCGGAATGTCTTCAGTTTTCATTCTGATTTGATGATATCCTGAACAAAGGTCCAACTTGGTGAAGTAAATTTCTCCTTGCAATTCATCCAATAATTCGTCAATGACAAGAATGGGAAATTTATATTTAATAGTGAGCTTGTTCAGATCCCTATAATATGGACACGCATGCCATTATCCTTCCTTCTTGTGCACCAATACTACTGGAGCAGAGAAAGAACTTTGACTAGGTTGAATTATACTAGCCTGTAGCATTTCTGCAAACATGCGTTTAATTTCACTATTTTGGGCACATGGATATCTGTAAGGCCTGATGTGTTGAATAATCTAGGGCATGCATAATTAAATTGATTCTTCTTAGCATGATAATAATTTTCGAAGTATTTATGTCATTAATCTTAACTTGATCTTCCATTTTGTATTAGTGTCTGTATGTTAGCTTCATCAAACTGCTATCAAAACAAATGTTGGCTTAGTGGGTCCTGACTGAGGTTCAAAGTTAAGTTTGCCAAACAAATCCCTACACTATTGGTCCTTTCTGCATCAATCCGCGGGGCGTGCACTAAAGTCTCACCTGAAGCAGTATGGGGAGATGCTGGAACCAATTTTCCGCACCCAGAGATGGTTATGATGTTGTTTTATGCCCTAAACCTATATTCATGCAGATTGATAAGCCCTTGAGGCTTATCGATATGACTTCCCTTTACCAGCCTCTAGACCTTTGCAAAGGTCTACGTCTGTCTTTCACAAACCCGAAACAGCCGAACCAACCACTTACACACCTCTGTAATCACTCCTAAGTCTATTATTACCCAGATTGGATTAAGTGACTGATATCTTTAGCATGTAGTAAGATATTCTTCATGTAAATAAATATTATTACTTGTGTTCATATAACAATGTAAACCATTCAGAATCACGCATCAATACAATATTAAATCATAAACCAATATTCATCATAACATAAACACATTCATTCATAACAGAAGTAAATGGATAAAACACGGATATTTCCAGAATAGTCTCTTTATTGATACTTCAAATTTGCTGACAGACTCAAGAGTACCCTGTGCACTCTGTTACGGACTCTACTCTAGGCCTCTGCACACATAGCTACAGAATCTCTCTTCTACTCTAAGAATCTTCACTCTTCACTTCTAATGGCCCATTTCATGAATTATGAACTTCTCTTAACTGCCTTAGACTCTCTAAGGTTCTCCTTTTTATATAATCCCATGGTCAGTGAACAATGGGTAGGTCTATACAAGTTGGCACAACTTACATAAAAGAAGGGAAAATCCCTTTATGACACTTATTATCTACGCGCTCCAGGACCATAACTTGTGGAGAATTTACACTTTACATCACAAAATCTTGGGCTTTCTATCCCAAAACATGGGTTTTTGCCCCAAAATTGACCGCAGGGGACCCTGTCCCAACAGGCTCCTAATAGGCTCCCAACGCAAATATCGTGACTCACCCCCAAGTCACTCTGTTGGAGCGAAGATCTTGCTGTGGAGACCTCCCAGCTTGACTTGCGATACTACTTTTCTTTTAAAACATCCAGGTTCTGTTGACATTTGTCATTGCAACAGAATGTAGCATCCTTTTTCAACAACTTCTTCATTGACGCGATAATCTGGGCATAACTCTTTATGAACTTTCTGTAATAACCAATATGACCCAGTGTTGCACATAGCTATTTAACACTTCTTGGCACCTCCAAATTGATTATAACTGTGATCTTATTTGGATCCACCATTAATCCTTGTCTGCACACTACATGACCCAGCAAGATTCTGAAAGGGATGAAAAATAAACACTTCTTTAGGTTTAGCGTGATCTGATACCTTCGTCACGTATCCATCATCAAGTGTAAACTAGCTACATGGTGTTTTACCAACCCAAACACCATCCAATCGTCAAAGTATACCTCCAAAAACTTGCGAATGAACTCTTTGAACAATGCAATGACTACACGCAAAAAAGTTGCTGGCGCGTTATTTAGTCCAAAAGGAATTACAGTATATTGAAAGCATCGCCACTAGGTTGCAAAGGTAGTTTTACTCCTGTCTTTCGGCACAATAGTGATCTGATGGTACCCCAAGAACCCATCAATGAATGAATATGCTTCCTGTCCTCCTATATTATCCAACACTTCATTAGTGAACGAAGCTGGAAAAGGATCATGTACGCAAGCATCATTTAGCTTCTTGAGATCTATGCATATCCTTATCTCATCCTTCTGCTTCTTTTCCTGAACTACCGTAGGAATTACCCATTCAGACTCCTCCACTGGTTCAATAATTCTTGCTGCCAACATTTTGTCCAACTCTATGCGGACCATTTCCTTATACTTAGGATTAAGGTGATATGGCCGCTGCTTCATAGGATTCACATCTGATTTCAATGTTATCTTCATTACTCCTAAATCACCTATTATCCCTTTTAGGTCTGAAAATTTTGTAGGGAACAAATCCTGGTACTCGCGGAGAAACTCAACAAACTTATCCACTGTAGCATCATCCCAGTAGTCCCCTATCTTCTCAAACTTCAGCTCAACCTTTGTCCCAATGTTCACTTGTCTAGTTTTCAGCGGTGTAGCGATATCTGGATTCTCTATCTGTGGCCCCTCAACTTCACGGTGACCTTCTATCTCTGGGATATTAATGTTCCTTGGATCCTCCTCTTCTTCTTCAACAGTCACATTGTATCACTCCAGCGCATCGCTCAGCTGGGTGGTCCAATTTGGTTGAATCAAATCTAAGGGATCCTGTGGGATTCTGAAGATCACTGCTTTGACATCTTGCAATGCTTCATCAATTCACTTGAATCCATCTTCAAAGCTGAATGTCATCAAGAATCCCTGTATCAAAATATCCCATTCGTCTGTGCCATGGTGGAGCTTTGTTTCCAAGTACCAATTCATTGGTATTACATCCAAGGTGTGACAGAATAGATGCACCCTCTCTAGTTGCCTTTTTGCTCCATAAGCATCGATCCATTTTGCTAAGTGACTGTGCAGATCAATCCTTCCATCGTATTTCTCTATTAATCATACCTTTGGGTGACCACCCTCATTATTATTCTATATTTGTGTCATCCATAGAAATTGTCCTTATGCATACTCCACCATCTTGCGGGTGTAGGGCGCATCATTATGTCCAAGGCTTGGAAGCGATGCTTCTCTGGCACTTCCCTTTTGAATGCATCCAAGAATTTATCAACGTTAGTAAAAACATCATAATATGGAAAATTTCTTACCTCTAATGATACATAATATAGTGATTTTGTCATCATGTTATTGCGTATCATAGAAAATCCGTGCAATCGATTCTATCAGTGTTCCAATTCGTCATCCGAATCTGATGTGTAGGATATTTCACGATCCCATGCAATACATCCATCAAATGTTGGATTCATCCATTCTTGATCTTGCGCCATTATCTTATAAATTTGGTCCCAATCGTTGTCACTTCAATAATCATAGACCGGTTCAGTATAGAGAAATTCTTCTGCAGGGTCCAAAGGTACCACTATGCAGAAGAATTTTCTTTCAAATGACATCGTCTGCTTCTTCAAATTGATCACCCCACTCATGTCAATAGCCTAGTCGATCCCAAGAAGCGCAGGGTAGGGATTGCTATCATAGAAGATCTCTATCACTTCGAAATCCACTAATGCACTCATGCCTTCAATATCTACTGTCACTCCTTGCAATCTTCCCATGGGATAATCTTTTGCTAATTCGCCATCCGCAACTAAATAGGAGACCACTGCAGCGCAGGTCTCCCCATTCTCTCCCATGTCTATTTAGGCAAAACATTCGCATCTGACCCAAGATCCAGAATAACTTGGTCCATTTCATATTCTCCTATTTTCACGGTGAGCCTCATCTCATGCTTGTTCTTGCCTTATGCTTACCAATTTTCTTGACCACGTGTGGTCCCTCAGGAGCATTACTAGCACATTTATTGATCAACTCCTATAATCCTTTTACGACCTTGCTATCGCATAGCAGCTTCATACAAGTCTCCAAAATGGTAGTAAGCATGGATGGGTCCATTTCTTCAGTTTTCTTATCCTGACTTCCTGAGGTAGAATCCTCAACGAAGCTTTTCTTCGATTCCATGAAGGTTTCTTTCATGTGATCTAGATCAAAGCCGACCTCCTTATTTGGAGCTTTGCAGACCCATTCACTTTCTTCATGCTACTTTTCCTTATCTTCGCCAGTCGTGACACCACTTTCAAACATGATATTCACATTAGGACCCCCTTCACGGGGTTCATCCCTCATCATCTACAGGTTTTGCATAGGTTGCTAAGGTTGCATCCCCTTTTCACGCATCTTATCTATTAGTACCGGGTAGTATTCTATCGCATGGTCAAACTGAGTACAATATCAGTACGACTGGCGTGTCAGGTTCGTGTATTCTCATGCATAGTGTCCTGGCGCTCCACAACTGTAGCAAATAACTTGCCCCTGACCTCTTGAAGGTTCTCCACGACCTCAGCCTCTTCCACGCCCCCGATATCCTCCTCGCGCTCCCCTAGTGCCTTGATCTAGAGGCCGAGTTTCTATCTGCATTTGATACATGGGCATTCTCTCCATCATTAACTCGTAACTACGAAAATTGCACTCCTCATGACCTACTGATTTGAAGAAGTTGCAGAAGAGTTGTTGCGGTGTCTGTACAAATTTTTGTAGCAAGTGGTGATTATCTGTCACCTATTTTCCAACTACCTAATAGATAGCACACCATAGCACAAGCCCTTTACTTGGCCTTGCTTAAGCTTCCGGCCTTAGAGTCATCGACCCTCCTTTTGTAACATAATTTGCGAAGACAAGGAAATGATCTTTATCATGCCCTTGGCTCTTACATTTCAAACACCAAACTTCTTCGCACACTTTTGGTCGAGCCACTCTATCCTTCTTCAGACTTTGGAATTCTAAGCAAAGGTTTTGCAACTCTACATGAATCTGCTATACTCCCAAAGCAACATCTTGAATTGGTGTCTCATGCAATCTCATTGCAATCTCCAGGGCCTCTGCTCGGGTCCCAATCTTTTGTTGTGATAAAGCAAAACTTAGATGAGACAAGAGCGAAGTAGCAAACCATTCACAGTGTTTCCCATTCGTAAGATTCATGTTAGTGTCATAGTTCTTGCACTTCAATCTCTAATCCAACTCCCAGGGTGTCTCACCAGGCTTCATGATGATCTCCTTTGAATCCAACAATTGATTATGCTTTATATTTGGGCTTACTAAATTCCATATTCAGTGTAGTATGAATGTCTGCCAATGCAGCCATTGGGTTATCAGTGCAGTACCAAATATACCACGTTAGCACACATTCCTATAAAGCAGTAACCAACGTTTCTTTCTTCATCTAGTCATCTGTAATGCCTTGGGCTTCCCACACAGCCTTCGTAATGAACCAAAACTGGTCCGAGTCCTCATTCCCCAAGCCCTTGAAAATAGGAAATTTTACTGAATTCACCATATTGAATGGTGGTGGAGGTGGTGGCAGTGTGGGCGAAGGTGTATGCAGTGGAGGTGAAGATGGAGGTGGTGTGAGTGGATGGGGTATTCGTGGGAACCCTCGCCTTATTAGATAGACAACACTTTGTGGAGAAGCTTGTGCTGCTTCTTCGTCGTCACTTAGAGGAGGCTCAATTAGCGGGCTATATTCAGGTCCCATTCCCCTTCTATCCATGAATAACTTTCCACTTTGTGTAGCTCCAAAAATCAAGGTAATCACATAACCCACTTTTCACACAAGAGCATTTTAATCTAAGTATTCAAAGACCTTAAATACTTACCTTGTTGTCCTTTGAAGAAGCGTCTCCCTGCTTCACTGTAGGTGAGTGAGGTACCATGAGCTCTGTCACAAATACTTCAATGAAATGATCAAGGTAGTGATCGAAAACATGCATGATCTTATCTTCAGAGGATTCCAATCTCTGCACTAACTTCGAGGTCCAAACTACTGGACCATTAAGCCTCCACCTTCCTTGGCCGTCTGCCAATTTAGCTATCTACTCGTATAATTCAACCAGGAAGGAACATAAGAAAATTTTGTGTATCTTTGTGTAAAGATACCTATCCAACCACTGTTCTTTCATTAATCGTGGCTTCCTATTTTCTTGCACTGTAAATTCAATGGACCTTCCTATCCAACCAATATGAAATTTATTTCTTAGTTGGATTCCAGTGATGTGACAACACACGTCACTTTATGTAGATCCCGGTCCCGCCAATGGAACCATTTGCTGTCTTAGTGGGTCCTGACCTAGGTTCAGAGTTAAGTTTTCCAAACAAATCCCTACAATGCTGGCCCTTTTGGCATCAATCCACGGAGTGCAGATTGAAACCTTACCCGAAGCAGTATGAGGGGATTCTGGAACCAATTTTCTGTACCGAAAGATGGTTATGATGTCATTTTATGCCCTAAACCTGTCTTTGTGTCAATCGATAAGCCTTTAAGGCTTATCGATATCACTTCCTTTTACCATCCTCTAGACCTTCACAAAGGGCTATGACTGTCTTTCGCGGACCCTAAACAAGCGAACCAACCATTTACACGCCTCTGTAATCACTCCTAAGTCTATTATTACCCAAACTTTCATATGTTTTTGATATCTTTAGCATGCATTAAGATATTCTCTGTGTAAACATATATTATTACTTGTGTTCATATAACAATGTAAACCATGCAGAATCGTGCATCAATACAGTATTAAATCATAAACCCAATATTCATCATAACATAAATGCATTCATTCATAACAGAAGTAAATGGATAAAACGCAGATATTTCCAGAATAGTCCCTTTATTGATACTTCAGATTTTCTTACAGACTCAAGACTACCATGCGTACTCAGCTGTAGAATCTATTCTAGGCCTCTGTGCACACACCTGTAGAATCTACTATAGGCCTCTACGCACACAACTGTAGAGCCTCTCTCATACTCTAGGACTCTTCCCTCTTCACTTCTAATGACCCATTACATCAATTAAACTTATCTTAACTACCTTAGACTCTCTAAGACTCTCCTTTTTATACAATCCCATGGTTCACAAACCATGGGTAGGTCTATACAAGCCGACACAACTTACATAAAAGAAGGGAAATCCCTTTATGAAACTTATTTTCTACGCACTTTGCGACCATAATTTATGGAGATTTTCCACTTTACAGCACAAAAACTTGGGATTTCTACCCCAAAACTTGGGCTTTTGCCCCAAAATTGACCGCATGGGACCTTGTCCCAACAACAAAAGAGATGAGAACAAAAATATCTGGCTTTCTGTGAGGGAAAAAACCTCTCCCTCTTGGAGAGGAAAACCCACACAAAATTCTTCTTATAAATATTCCATTGACGAATACCAAGACGAGGACCCTTGACACAATTTTCCTCTCCAAGACTAAGACATCAATCCTCTTCCTCGAACACTATTGAGATCATCATCTTGCTACTCCTATGACACCACTACATCACCAAGAAATTCATCACTGTAGCAATATTATTGAGTGTATCATTGCTACACCATGACTACCTTTTGAGACTATCATCGAGATAATCTCCCCACCTATGAAGATCACGACTGTACATTATTGTAGGATGAGATCACTGTGAGATCATGATCCTTGAAATTGATCCTTGCCAAAGATGAATCTCCTTGAATTAGTGATCACGGCTTCTTTCCTCATGCTGAGACTGTAATGATCATACTACTTATGATCCTTGTCTTCCTGACTGTCCCTGAGATACATATTCATATAGAGAACACTAGATCTGAATACTGTGGTGACTGTTGAGACTGTGTGTCTCCTTTCATAGGTATGCCAAGGATCTCTTGATCATCAATGAAACCTATTTCATCATTATGGTTATACTGAGATAGTAATATATGAATATGTGAGACTTAGATGACACCCAACGTAATTCTCATTAAGCCAAGACAATGTGCAAAGAGAGTAGATCTACATTATGTAATCTGAGTTACTCTTGTTCATGATGTCGAGGTTGCTATAGGGATACCATCTAGATACACTTCATCAATGGTATGCCTAGAATGTATTTAGTCGCTTTCATCACCAAATTCATTTCAACATGACTTACATCAAGAAAATATGTATGCTGAGACAACGTTTGTGGCTGTGCTAATGGTATGTTGTTGTAGAAGTACCGAGATACATATATCTATATGCTGAGACTGCTTCTTGTGATGCGAGATCCTCTCTCTACACTTCTGTCCATCCAATATCCTCTTCATACCAAACTGAGATCCTCATAAACTAGTCTTCCTGCACCTTATGCCCATCCAAGGTGCAGTCCAACCCTTAGATACTTTCCCTAATACAATGTGGATCTGCCCATTTAATTCATACGAAATCTCAGAGATAAAATGCGAGTTCTTTCCATGTCTTTTGCGCAGACCTTAGCCACCTATTTATAGTGGTTTGTGCCTCTATGTTGAGCTGACATAAACTTGTGAACCGACATGTCTATTGCCCAAGCCGACATTCCCTTTTTAATTATGTATTTAATTTATTTTGGAGCTGACGTGAAGATCTCCTTATTGTTTTACTTGCAGACTTCTTGTGCTTTTTTTTAGAGGATTGTTCTTGGTCTTGGAGGGTTGTTTTAACATTAATACATTTAAATAGGTTCTTAAGAGAGTTATCTACACATGACATGAATCTTTGACATAGTAATAAAATCCTAAAGACATCAAGAAGAAGTCTTTTACCGAGTGACACTTCTTTCTCATGAAACCCATGTAGCAAAGCATACACAAATAATTTACATCATTTACAAAGATCATGTCATCATGAAGACCGAACCTAGTTACATTTTCTTCAACACTCCCTCTTAGCTAGGGAGGTATTCATAATGGTACTTGGTCATTCTCAATCTGAAGAATTTCTCATAGAAGAACTAGATTTGCAATCCATATGTTATAACATCATTTCAACCAACATTGTTTCTATATAGCAAGACCTTGACTAACTACTTAATCTTTCACTTAGATCAGAGCACAATGTTGGCGAGACTAATGACTAATAGACGTACATCATCATTGTCTCTCTTAGGGTCTGTTGTGCTCTACAACAACCCCCCATTTCATATCATTTTTATTTATAAATATTAACATATGAAATGGGTCCCTTTAAAGATTAATTGGTATAAATACTTTTATTGTTCAAAAAGGTCCGATAATCAAATCAACTCATTTTATAAAACCTTTTTGAAAAACCCATTTAAAGAAATAAGGAAAATCTTTGTCATCGCGATAAAGCGATCGCAAGATCGCATATCGCAATGACATAAGGAATATAAATAAGCGGCACATTGATTTCCGCCGATGCGATATCGCAATCGGCGATCGGCAAAACTCCATGCACATTTTAAAAGCACCCCATGCCATTAGCCCCGATGCGATGCAAAATCGGTGATTGGATAATCGGCGGTAATCTTTACTTAAGTCTTATGCTCAAAGCTTTTCCCTCGATGCGATGCAATCGACAGTCGGCAATCGGCAATATCCAATGCACATCATTAAGGCGCACAAGTCATACCCCCGATGCGATCCGATATCGCTATCGGCGATCGGCGATACACTATATGTGCACTTTATAACCCTCATTCCCCCGACGCGATGCGATAAAGCGCAATTTTCAATAAAAAGCCGTTAAGTGATGGGATATCGCAATTCATTCATATTTAATGCTTGATCGGTTAAGCAGTCATTTACCTGCACTCAACCGCCAAAACGCCTACTGCACGCTTAAGTGAATCACTCAGCCGAATAACGATATAATGGGAATTTAAGGGATGACAGGTTTTAAACGGCCAATCAATGAGATCATAATTCTTAAAATCTTTCCATGGATTGTGTCCGCGCCTATTTTTAAGAACTAATTCCTTATTACCCACCCATGCATATGTTCTCATTACTTGCAAGTTTTATTGCTATCTCTGTATTACGCACATTTGTCTCTCTGTGCAGAATCCATCCGAAAGAGAAAACTCAAACAAGATGGGAAAGAAATCAAAGAAGACCGCAGGCGCCTCCACTACATCAGCAGCAGGACAAGCTCTTGTGGACAAGAAGAAGGGCTTAATTTCTGATACTACATGCACGGGCCTCACCAGAGTCACTTGGCAAGGCACTTACAATTTGATTGAAGCCGAACAACCAGAAAATATAGTAATAGAAGCTACTGCGGATCCTACTCGCAAGTCTGATTGCACTCTCAAAGATTTAGCCGACTCTTTCCTTCACAGAATAGCGGCTAGGGAGAAAATTCTACCATACACAGATGTAGTGCGGTGGGAGATTCAAGAAATCCCAATTTTGGACAGAACTTTCAACACTAGAGATGGGAGAATCTTCGGATCGTTCAGGCCGGATGATTTAAGACAAATGTATCATTTTCCCGAGCCGGAGAAGATATATAATAAAGCATTCCTGGAGAAGTTTGCAAATGAAAATGAAGTTGAATCCAAACCCATCCGGGATTGGAGACAAAATCCAGCCAAACACAAGCATGAATCTTCGGGTAAGTACTCAGTCGACTCTCTAGCTTCTCCTTATTGCTATGCGGGGATAATGATGTGTAGATTATGGGGATTGCATGACTCTGCTAATTTTACCATAGAGATGGTTCCTCTAATGGAGGCAGTTGTAAACGGTATAATTATGGATTGGGCCACCATCCTTTCTGACAAATTAGCACAAGCTGTCCGTGACTTTAGACATCAGACTATCGTCACAGAAAGGAAAATTCCCCCATTTTATTACAGTGCATATATCTTAGATACACTATGTTTCAATTCTGAATTCCCCGTGCTCGGCTGGAGGTGGACGCCACAAGATCCCACGGCCATCCACATATACCATCAGAAACTATGGAAGACCTCTTACAAACACCATCTGTACGAAGTCTGCAACGGCTTTATGGTGCCTATTCACTATTCTATTTTTGACAAACCCATTCCCAAGATTTCCTATCAAGCTTTGTTTGATATAACAGCGGTAGCAAGTTGGTTCGGGGAGGAGAGATTTACCTACATAAGAGTTTTCGGCATCCAAGCCGACCCACATGTTCTCCCTTTGTATATACCAGATAAGTTGCTAGCAAGAGAAATTGCCTATCAGATTACGGCCGAGAGTGTTACACAAACTCTCAAGAAAGAAAAGAAGAGGGGCTGGCCCTCTTTTCCCTTCAGGTGTGGTGTCTATACCCTGCATGATCTCAAACATGCAGAAAAGGAAGCCACAAAGCTTCAATCTTTAACTCTGGCGACTATCCCAAACAGGCCATATGATCCAAAGAAAGTTGCCTACAATGCATTAGAACAGGCCAAATTGACAAAATTTGAGCACAAAGAAGATTGGTTTGACGACCTATTCGTTTCAGTCGAAACAATAGGTCAAGCTAAAGAACTTGCTCGATTGAAATATAATGATGAAGGGTTGACTGAGTTCAATAAGCTTAGAGAACAGAGGTTGCAAACTCTGCCTCTAGATTTACTGGCAACAACCCCGGCGACATCATCAAGCGGACCTGTTCGGCAACAATCAAAAGAACCTCTGGTAGTAACAAAGGATCATAAAAAGGAACAGGAGGAGAGGAAGAGAAAAGAAAAAGAAGAACGACAGAAGAGAGCACACGAGGAGCAACAGAGGAAAGAGAAAGAGGAACAACTAAAGAAAGAACATGAGGAAAGGCAACGGAGGGAACAAGAGGAACAACAGAAAAAAGAGCAAGAAAAAGAATGGGGAGAATCCCAAGCAGAAAAGGAGAAACAGACCACCACCGATGTCAATGTGGACACTACCATAGGCCCCAAACTATTTCAAGAATGGCAGCGATTTCATTCCATCATCAGTGGATTGGAATGTTCAAAAGATGGGGACACTTCCAAGACAAATGACACACAGGACATCACTTCACCTCAGGTTCTAAGTGGAACCAGCAGCCCACCCATTTCTAAGGATGTTGAAGTAATACCAAAGGACCCCTCTGACCAAATCGTTCTTCAGGTAGAAGATATTACTCCCCTGGATGTTTTCTACAGCCCGAGGCATAGAGCAGTTGTAAAGCGATCAAGGAAAAGACGAAGGACTGATCAACCTTCAATCTTTCCAAAGAAAACAGTCATGGGCAATGTAGTATGGAAGGAGGAATTGGACCCCTCCGATGACCTAACAAAGCTGTCACAATATGCAGGAGCCTATTCCGCAGCAACAATCGACAAGGCATCGGAGGTAAGTCTTCTACTGAAGACTAAGGACCAAGAAATTTTTGCAATACAGGCAGAATTGACCGAGACAAAGCAGAAGGCAGCGCAAACAGAGGAGCAGTTGCTGGCACAACAGCAAATGAATGATCAATTAACCCAGCAATTGCAGGAAGAAAGGCAAAGGATTGACCAAAATGCAATTCAGAAACAAAAGGAATTGTCGGAGGCACTGGCACAATTGAGAGCAGCAAATGAACAAATGATGAAAACGAAAGATGAGCAAATCGCTCAATTGTCATCACAGCTTGAAATAATCAAAGGCGCTCCACAGGTGGATGAGTTCAGAAAGGAAGCATCACTAATAAACAATGCACTGATATCACAAATTAGGCTCCTTTGTCAACAACTCACTGAGGCAGAGTCATTGTGTGAGTTAACTACATCCATTAATCAGCAGGTAGAGAAGGCCAGGAATGAGTTAGACCAGGCTGACGAGATCATAAGTGGATATCTTGACTGGCAAGATTCTGATCAAGGGAGAGAAGCAAATTTTCCCAAGATTTCAGAAACATATAAAGGCATACTTTTTACAGAATGGCACACACAGGTGATGAAAGCAGAAAGGGCAGCTTCAAGGTGTAAATCAACCTCCAACAACCTAGTTGATGTGGTTAACAACACTCTCTACTTGGCAAATATGATCTCCCAATGTACACCAGGAAAGATTAGAACAACAAACATGTTGGAGCAAACGTGTTATCCCGACTTGGAGGAAAAGGGGAGATTAATCGCTGGGGTTAACAGTTTGACCTTCGATGCATATTGTCTTTTCCTGATTAAGCCCCACACACAGAGAGCCGCCCTTAAGTGTTTGACAGATGCGATCGGGTGTATAATTCCCGATATTCAGGATGCCACCTATGTTGCCCAGCTCAGTTCGCTTCTCAACAAACCACCTGAAGTAGAGCCAATGCTTACGACAAGTTAGCTCAGGTTTAAAGGCAAGCATCCTACCTGATGAATCATTTCACTGATTGCCAGATCGCTCCATGAAATAGGATCAATATTTATTGATGCCAATTATGTAGGATTTCTGTTTATTAGATATTTATATTAGTTTAGTATTTATAGACCCTTTCGTTGTTTTGGAAAGGGTCGTAAAGTTTTGTAACAGACTTAATAGACTGAAGTTTGCACTATTGTGCTTCAGTCAATATTCTTTTATGAAACTGGGCCAATTGTTCTTAATTTAATAAGGAAGCTTCTTTATGCAATTGTGCACTATTGTCTTTGTTGAGGATGTTTTTGCGTTGAAGAAAGAACTACAAATAGCGATTGATATTCGGGAGTGTCAAGCAGCTCATATGGTATTTCTATCTATGTCTGAATTCATTCCTTTTATATGAATTGTTATGTGATTATTTTTGCTATTGTTGATTATATGCATGCGCTGTAATAGAAGATCTTTATTCATTCCACTATTGGATGTTTTACGATGTGCCTTTCCTTTCAATCATGCATGTGACAATGATATAAATGATAAAGTGTGGTAATTTTGTTTTAATCGCTCTGTTTAACTATTTAGGCACAGCAATCTTGAATGAATTAATATCTATGCCTTAAAGATGGAGTCATCTATATGCCTGTCTTTAGACACAGACCATCAAACGCTACGCTTTAAAGCTCAATAAGTCCCCGGGATAGATCATAGTTATTATATTCTTGCTGATAGTTTTAGTTATTCGCTCGTTGCTAGCATAGTTTATAATCATCCATCCATCTCATTTATCTACTTCTGGGAAACTGGTCCCATTATCCCCAGTCGGAGCCACTATTCCAAACGGAAAAGGAGCTGTACTAAGGTCTGGACCGGGTGGTTATCCCCGATGTCGTTGCAGCGATTTTCGAGGCATCAACATTTTTGGCGCTAGAAGGAGGGCCATCAACTGTGAATGGCACATAAGTCAAAACCTATAAGCCATTCTAAGAGTAATTCTCCCTCTGAATCCCCTAAATCTTCCCATTTGCATACTGATTCGCCGGTACCCAAACAAGGAGAAGGGGAATCAACTACCACTGCTCAAACGCATCATACTCCAAAACAATTAAGTCTTGAATCACCTGAAGTCCCGTCTCTAATCCATAAACTTCTGAGCTTCTCGATTTCACCACAGAAATCTGAGGTATCACAAAGCAATGCGACTTCGCAGTTCAATTTAACTCATCCTCTCACCAAACTTCAGAGTGAAAAACTCGGTATTGAACCCACTGAGTTCCCTTTACCCAAAAGGAAAAAGGCGAAGAAAATTACTGAAGGATCTGATAGTGAAGAGCTTTCATCCACGTCCTCCATTGCATCTTCCCCTCTGCAAAGTCAACCATCCACTTCCCCATTACATATTGTCATTCACCAGGGATTAGAAGCCTCAACATCCCAACCTGCTCACTCCTCAGCATTAATTTCTTCCCATACATCTGGAATTCCAACAGTAGTATCAACCACTACTGCTATTATAATGGCAGACCCATGGACCAGGCCAGGTGCAGTCAACATGCCTGCACCATTGCATCCTTTACCAGATGCTCCTGAAAAATGGCTACCTAAATTTAACTCAGATGATGGGACCCAGGCTGAAGAACACATTAATAATTTTATGTTAGCAGTTAACTTGAAAGGAGTGACAGAACAAGATGTTGTTGTAAGACTCTTCCCTTACACCTTGCAAGGATCAACAGGATCCTGGTATTTTTCCTTACCCTCTGGTTCAATTACCAGTTGGAACACTTGCCAAGAGAAGTTTCTTACCAAATATGGAGATGATAGGTCCTTAGCTACTTTAATAAACGACCTCTCCAATCTGAGAATAGAGCATAGGGAACCAATAAAGGAATTTAACACTAGATTTAATAAACTCCTGAATAAAATCCCTACAGCTTCCAAACCAAGTGAACAGATTCGAAGCGAATGGTATATTACCACCCTACCTGCCAATATAGCCATTTTTGTAGACAGGGCTGGCAAACCTACCTTAGCTGAAAACATGAGAGAAGCACTTGCTGTGGAAAAGCGCATCAATGCTCTAGAGAAGAAAGCTGCTTTGGAAGACAGAAAAGCTAAAAAAGTCTCATTTAAAGAAGATTCCAAGAAGAAAACCCCAAAAGACCCATATGACATGGAGGGTTTGCAAAAAGTCCTGAAAACTTTGTCTAACGAAATGGTTGAAATAAAGAAGCAGGTGGCCGAAACTTCAAACAAAAGACCATTTAGGACTTATAAGAAAACTGAAACAAAGCCACCTAATGTCATATCTAACGCAGATTCAGAGCAAGAAGAAGAGGAAGAGGAAATAACCTCACAAACTGATGATGAAGAAGAAGTAGCTGAATGCCACGGAATGTGGGATTTTATACTCCCTAACTCTGATACCGATAACGAAGAAGAAGCCTTCCCGGTTACTACAAGAAGTAAAAGTACTTCTCAACCTGCCCAGGCGACTTCAAAGAAAAGGAGTGCAGGTGCTACCACAACAAAGGAAAAAGTTCCCCCAAAGAAATCACCTGTAGTAGTTCCCCAAAACCAGCCTTCAACTTCTAATTCTCCTTCAACATCCAAAACATTAGTGGTATCCGATTCAATGGAATATAACATTGTTTATGACATGAAGAAAACTAAAGCAAACATAACTATGTTTGAACTTAGTAAATTAAAACATCAGCAAAAATTACTTCTTAAAGAATTGAATGTTGTTCCCTCTACACCCCTTCCCAGTGCAAAAGCTGCTAATGATTCAGGCCAACCTCCTCCAGGTATGGTTGAAGCTATCGATTCAGTTCTAATCGGAGATAGATCGAATTCTCATACTCCACCCTTCCTGCTGACCTATGAGATTTATAACAGAAACCTGCACAACTGTTTAATTGACTCAGTGGAATCATCCAACATAATGCCAGCTTCAGTTTGCTCTAAACTGAACATTGAACCCCAGAAGTCTGCTATTCATATTGTACAGTTGGACAGGACCAAAGTGCAGGTTGTGGGAGAAATTAATTCCGTAACTATCAGGTTGTCTGCCGATCCCAGAATTGTACAGAGGATTGACATCTTAATAGCTGATATACCTGAATTTTACGGTTTAATTCTGAGTAGGGATTGGTCCGAGAAATTGCATGGGTATATTTCCACCGATTGGTCACATATGTGGCTTCCCTACAAGGGGAAGCCAAATCAAATAAGGATCAATCGAGAGAAGCACATGACCCACACAGTTACTGAATTTGAGCAAGAAAACCAACCTGTAGCATTCAACAACAACATTCTGGGGAATTATTCGTCAGAGTCATTTTTTGGCAACTTTGTTGCCCAACCATCTCCTTTTTCAGTCAATCATTTTACATCTCAGATTGAAAATTTTTCACAAACTGATAAGTCTAGATGTTTTAATGATGCTGAGGAAAATGTAAATACTTTTGTTAATACCTCTTTATTTTGGTCTTTATATTTTGATGGCTCTAAGTCCAGCGAGGGTTCAGGAGCAGTTTGCATTTTGGTTAGTCCACAAGGAGAAAAGACAATGCTGTCTTGTAGGTTAGAATTTGAATGCACTAACAACACAGCCGAATATGAAGCTTTAGTCCAGGGATTATATAAAGCAATCGGCCTTAAAGTGCAATATCTAAAAGTATTCGGCGATTCGGAAATTATTGTTAAACAGGTGAGGAATGCAATTCATTGTCTTTCAAATCACCTCAAGCATTATCAATCGCTAGTACAGGATCTTACCTCACACTTTTCAGCATTTAACATTTCCTCCATTCGTAGGTCGCAAAACTCGGCAGCCGACCTACTAGCCAATGTAGCTTCAAAGCTTCTACCTTCTGAAGACTACAACCCTGATAGATTTTCTGTAGAATTACTTTTTAGGCCTTCAATTCCCGACAATGTCACTAATTGGAGAGTGTTTAACCATGATGAAGATATTTTGCAATTTCTAACTTCTGAAAAGTCCTATGACGATCAAATTATTGAAGAAAATGACCATGATCTACAAATGAAAGAAACACCTCAGGAAAATTCAATTCCTAAACCAGTGGTAAAGCTCGAAGATCTTTATGATATCAAAGACAGGTTTAAACCTGTAATTAATGCAAAGCTTCAAAGTTCTACCCTTAGGTTTGAATTGATAAATCTAGGTACTGACCATGCTCCTCAAAACATTAATTTATGATTAGGACTTTCCTTGGAAGAGAAGGAGGCATTCATTAAACTGTTAAGAAAAAAAAAACAGGTCTTTGCTTGGAAGTATGATGATTTGAAGACATATGATACATCCATTATCCAGCATACCATTCCTATGCTTCCTGATCAGAAACCAATTCAGCAGAAGTTAAGGAAAATACATCCAAATTTAGAGAGCCAGATAAAGTCGGAGCTTAACAAACTCTTGAAAGCCAAGATTATTTTTCCTGTCCGACACTCAAACTGGGTCTCTAATATGGTGCCAGTCAGAAAGAAAAATGGCGACATTCGAATTTGTATTGATTTCAGAAATTTAAACAAAGCGAGCTTGAAAGACAACTTCCCATTACCTACTATGGAGCAAATACTCCAATCAGTAGCAGGTTCTGAATTGATGTCTTTTCTTGATGGATTCTCAGGATATAACCAAGTTCTGGTTCATCCTGATGACCAACTTAAAACCACATTCAGAACAAAATGGGGAACATATGCGTATCGGAAAATGCCTTTCGGACTTATAAATGCAGGAGAAACATTCCAGAGAGCTATGGATATAGCCTTTAGAGGGTTGATTAATAGAATAGTAGTCGTCTATCTAGACGATATTACTGTATTCTCTAAGAAGAGGTATAATCATTTGCATGATCTAAATCAAATCTTTCAGCGTTGCAAAAGATATGGTATTTCTCTTAACCCAAAGAAGTCTTTCTTTGCTCTTGATCAAGGAAAACTCTTAGGTTTTATTGTATCCAAAGATGGCATTTATATCGATCCTGATCGGATCAAGGAAATCTCTGAAATCCCTTTCCCACACAATAAAAAGTCGATGCAGTCATTTTTAGGCCAAATCAATTTTGTTAAAAGATTTGTTCCTGATTTTTCTCAAATTATTTTACCACTTCAAACAATGATCAAGAAGAATTCAGTCTTCAAGTGGGGATCAGCAGAAAAGCAAGCTTTTGATGTAATCAAACAATCAATAATCAATGCCCCAGCCTTGAATACTCCAAATTTTTCTAATCATTTCACATTGTATACAATTGCATCCGACGTATCTTATGCTGCAGTACTCACGCAACTAAATGAACACAATTTGGAAGCACCCATTTCGTTCTTCAGCTCAAATCTTCAGGGTGCTGAATTAAATTACTCTGATGTAGAAAAACAAGCCTTTGCTGTATTTAAAGCAGTCAAACATTATAGACCCTTCCTTTTGAAAACCCATACAAAAGTGATAGTTCCTTTCCCGGTAGTTAGGCAACTATTAATCCAAAAAGAGCTGGGTGAAAAAAGGGCAAATTGGGTCACAGCGCTTCAAGAGTATGACTTAGAAATTAGGCCAGCAAAGATTGTTAGAGGTCAAGGTTTTTGCAGGATATTGGCAGGAGCATCCAACATTCCAGAATCAAGCGATACACAACAAACTCAAGAAATCAATCAGATAAGTGTTACTGATTCTGGATCTCAATATGCAGATTTAATATTTTATTTAAAGAATGGTTATGCTCCACCAAATTTGTCTTACAAAAACAAAAGGGCCATTAGGTTAAAAGCGAAGAATTTTACAATTATTGATGACGTGCTTTTTAGGCAGAATTATGATTCTATCTTGTTAAGATGCCTTGAGAAACCTGAAGCCCAAAAGGTTTTGCAGGAGTTACATGATGGACCAGCAGGAGGACATTTCGGAGCTGACACAACAGCTCACAAAATTATTCATGGTGGTTACTATTGGCCTACTTTGTTTAAAGATGCCCACGAGTATGTAAGGAAATGTCTCAATTGTCAAACTGCTAGTGGAAGACAATGCAAATCAGCTTTCCCTCTGCAACCAATCAACATTGAACAACCATTTGAGAAATGGGGATTGGATATCATAGGGTAAATCACTCCATCGTCTTCAAAACAGCATAAGTAAATCCTTACTGCTACCGATTATTTTACTAAGTGGGTTGAGGCAATCCCTTTAAAAACAGCAAATTCTGAAGCAATCATTGAATTCATAGATCAATTCATTATTACCAGGTTTGGTGTTCCAAATGCTCTTGTTTTTGATAATGCATCTTACTTTTCAGGCAATGTTATGTTTGAATTCGCTATCAAAAGAGGATTTAAGTTAAAATATTCTGCTAATTATTATCCCCAAGGAAATGGTTTAGCGGAGTCCACTAATAAGAATCTGATTAAAATCATTAAGCGAACTATCGAACAAAATCAGAAAAATTGGCACAAATCCCTAATGTTTGCATTATGGGCTGATAGGATAACACAGAAAGCCTCTATTGGAACTTCTCCGTTTAATCTTGTGTATGGAAAAGAAGCAGTACTGCCCACAAATCTCGTGCTTCCTTCTTTAGCCCTAGTTTAGTTCATTGAGGAAAATCCTTCCTCTTCTATTCAGCTTAGACATGACCAAATTCTAAAATTAGAAGAGGAAAGAGAAAAAGCCAAGGTTATCCATGCCAAACATCAGCAAGTCATCAAAGCAGCTTTTGATTCAGTCTCATCCGGTTCAAAACAATTCCAAGTCGGTGATTTAGTTCTGAAATGGGACAAAGCCCATGAGGACAAGGGTAAACACTCCAAGTTCCAGAAGTTGTGGCTTGGACCATTTCAGATCTGTGAAAAGATAGGCCATTCAACCTTTATATTGCAAGATTTATCAGGTTTGAGAGATTCTCTCCCTGTTAATGGCCTTATCTTGAAGAAATTCTTTAACTGAGGAGGTAACCCCTTCTCCTTTCATTTCAGTAGGATTTTATAGTTTGTAAGATTTTTTTTAGAAAATAAGGTTGTGAGATATCTTCCATTGACCTTTTGCTGTGTTTGAAAAGTTGTCCCACAGAACTAGTATGAACATTTTCTTTTAAATAATAGAACTTTTAACCAAAAAGGATAATTTCTGGGAAATTAGATATCATTATATTCTGAAATCACAATTCAAGTTTTGTCAACTCCTCTCAAAGCATAGAAATATTGTAAATCATTTTTGTTTTCAAATTGGTCTCAAAAGGTTATGAATATCAAGATAGAAATCAATCCAATTTCAGCATCTTCAACTCTTACCCTGTCATCCATTTACTCTTAAGGAGAAGATTGTTCATCCCATTAACTAAAGTTTGTGATTTTTCAGAGTGTAATTCTAAAATATAAGATATTAAAGATACGAGGTCTTATTACAAGCCTGCTTACCATGTTCATAGAGAAATAGTTTATCTGACATTACCAATACTGCAAACCAAAACAGGGTAATGGCTTGAAATTACAAGACAAGGGGTCTCATCACGAGCCAGCGTGTTCAGTTAGACTACTACCAGTGAATGGCATTGTCAATAGCTGGCCACCAAACCAGGACAATGGCTTTTTATCTTATCAACAACAGAAAAGGAAATGAAGTACAAAATATGAAAATATATTTTGAATTCATTCTGTTAATCACACTCTTAATTGGATGGGACAATGGACAATCACATGGTTAAAAGGTATCCCTGTCGAAACTATAGATGTTTGCTGGCAGCAGAGGCTCTACCTATGACAGAGGAGTTCATTATAAAAGCTGATTTGGGAAGGTATTCTATTTTATCATTATAAACCAATAAAGGCCTATTTTAAAACTTAGAATGTTTTTGTTCTCCTAGAAAGAGAAGGAAGTTAACAAAAAAAAGTTTCATTTTATTCAGAATGCATAAATATCTAGTTATATTAGAATTTTCCCCTTTGATTGAAACTCTATTTTGAAAAAGCTTAAGTATTTCTATTATTTCCAGAGATAACTGGTTCTTCCAGCGAATCGCCAATTGTTGTGCTCTACAACAACCCCCCATTTCATATCATTTTTATTTATAAATATTAACATATGAAATGGGTCCCTTTAAAGATTAATTGGTATCAATACTTTTATTGTTCAAAAAGGTCCGATAATCAAATCAACTCATTTTATAAAACCTTTTTGAAAAACCCATTTAAAGAAATAAGGCAAATCTTTGTCATCGCGATAAAGCGATCGCAAGATCGCATATCGCAATGACATAAGAAATATAAATAAGCGGCACATTGATTTCCGCCGATGCGATATCGCAATCGGCGATCGGCAAAACTCCATGCACATTTTAAAAGCGCCCCATGCCATTAGCCCCGATGCGATGCGAAATCGGCGATTGGATAATCGGCGGTAATCTTTACTTAAGTCTTATGCTCAAAGCTTTTCCCCTGATGCGATGCAATCGGCAGTCGGCAATCGACAATATCCAATGCACATCATTAAGGCGCACAAGTCATACCCCCGATGCGATCCGATATCGCTATCGGTGATCGGCGATACACTATATGTGCACTTTATAACCCTCATTCCCCCGACGCGATGCGATAAAGCGCAGTTTTCAATAAAAAGCCATTAAGTGATGGGATATCGCAATTCATTCATATTTAATGCTTGATCGGTTAAGCAGTCATTTACCTGCACTCAACCGCCAAAACGCCTACTGCACGCTTAACTGAATCATTCAGCCGAATAACGATATAATGGGCATTTAAGGGATGACAGGTTTTAAACGACCAATCGATGAGATCATAATTCTTAAAATCTTTCCATGGATTGTGTCCGCGCCTATTTTTAAGAACTAATTCCTTATTACCCACCTATGCATATGTTCTCATTACTTGCAAGTTTTATTGCTATCTCTGTATTACGCACATTTGTCTCTCTGTGCAGAATCCATCCGAAAGAGAAAACTCAAACAAGATGGGAAAGAAATCAAAGAAGACCGCAGGCGCCTCCACTACATCAGCAGCAGGACAAGCTCTTGTGGACAAGAAGAAGGGCTTAATTTCTAATACTACATGCACGGGCCTCACCAGAGTCACTTGGCAAGGCACTTACAATTTGATTGAAGCCGAACAACCAGAAAAGACAGTAATAGAAGCTACTGTGGATCCTACTCGCAAGTCTGATTGCACTCTCAAAGATTTAGCCGACTCTTTCCTTCACAGAATAGCGGCTAGGGAGAAAATTCTACCATACACAGATGTAGTGCGGTGGGCGATTCAAGAAATCCCAATTTTGGACAGAACTTTCAACACTAGAGATGGGAGAATCTTCGGATCGTTCAGGCCGGATGATTTAAGACAAATGTATCATTTGCCCGAGCCGGAGAAGATATATAATAAAGCATTCCTGGAGAAGTTTGCAAATGAAAATGAAGTTGAATCCGAACCCATCCGGGATTGGAGACAAAATCCAGCCAAACGCAAGCACGAATCTTCGGGTAAGTACTCAGTCGACTCTCTAGCTTCTCGTTATTGCTATGCGGGGATAATGATGTGTAGATTATGGGGATTGCATGACTCTGCTAATTTTACCATAGAGACGGTTCCTCTAATGGAGGCAGCTGTAAACGGTATAATTATGCATTGGGCCACCATCCTTTATGACAAATTAGCACAAGCTGTCCGTGACTTTAGACATCAGCTATCGTCACAGAAAGGAAAATTCCCCCATTTTATTACAGTGCATATATCTTAGATACACTATGTTTCAATTATGAATTCCCCGTGCTCGGCTGGAGGTGGACGCCACAAGATCCCACGGCCATCCACATATACCATCAAAAACTATGGAAGACCTCTTACAAACACCATCTGTACCAAGTCTGCAATGGCTTTATGGTGCCTATTCACTATTCTATTTTTGACAAACCCATTCCCAAGATTTCCTATCAAGCTTTGTTTGATATAACAGCGGTAGCAAGTTGGTTCGGGGAGGAGAGATTTACCTACATAAGAGTTTTCGGCAGCCAAGCCGACCCACATGTTCTTCCTTTGTATATACCAGATAAGTTGCTAGCAAGAGAAATTGCCTATCAGATTACGGCCGAGAGTGTTACACAAACTCTCAAGAAAGAAAAGAAGAGGGGCTGGCCCTCTTTTCCCTTCAGGTGTGGTGTCTATACCCTGCATGATCTCAAACATGCAGAAAAGGAAGCCACAAAGCTTCAATCTTTAACTCTGGCGACTATCCCAAACAGGCCATATGATCCAAAGAAAGTTCCCTACAATGCATTAGAACATGCCAAATTGACAAAATTTGAGCACAAAGAAGATTGGTTTGACGACCTATTCGTTTCAGTCGAAACAATAGGTCAAGCTAAAGAACTTGCTCGATTGAAATATAATGATGAAAGGCTGACTGAGTTCAATAAGCTTAGAGAACAGAGGTTGCAAACTCTGCCTCTAGATTTACTGGCAACAACCCCGACAACATCATCAAGCAGACCTGTTCGGCAACAATCAAAAGAACCTCCGGTAGTAACAAAGGATCATAAAAAGGAACAGGAGGAGAGGAAGAGAAAAAAAAAAGAAGAACGGCAGAAGAGAGCACACGAGGAGCAACAGAGGAAAGAGAAAGAGGAACAACTAAAGAAAGAACATGAGGAAAGGCAACGGAGGGAACAAGAGGAACAACAAAAAAAAGAGTAGGAAAAATAACGGGGAGAATCCCAAGCAGAAAAGGAGAAACAGACCACCACCGATGTCAATGTGGACACTACCATAGACCCCAAACTATTTCAAGAATGGCAGCAATTTCATTCCATCATCATTGGATTGGAATGTTCAAAAGATGGGGACACTTCCAAGACAAATGACACACAGGACATCACTTCACCTCAGGTTCTAAGTGGAACCAGCGGCCCACCCATTTCTAAGGATGTTGAAGTAATACCAAAGGAACCCTCTGACCAAATCGTTCTTGAGGTAGAAGATATTCCTCCCCTGGATGTTTTCTACAGCTCGAGGCATAGAGCAGTTGTAAAGCGATCAAGGAAAAGATGAAGGACTGATCAACCTTCAATCTTTCCAGAGCAAACAGTCACGGGCAATGTAGTATGGAAGGAGGAATTGGACCCCTCCGATGACCTAACAAAGCTGTCACAATATGCAGGAGCCTATTCCACAGCAACAATCGACAAGGCATCGGAGGTAAGTCTTCTACTGAAGACTAAGGACCAAGAAATTTTTGCAATACAGGCAGAATTGACCGAGACAAAGCAGAAGGCAGCGCAAACAGAGGAGCAGTTGCTGGCACAACAGCAAATGAATGATCAATTAACCCAGCAATTGCAGGAAGAAAGGCAAAGGATTGACCAAAATGCAATTCAGAAACAAAAGGAATTGTCAGAGGCACTGGCACAAATGAGAGCAGCAAATGAACAAATGATGAAAACGAAAGATGAGAAAATCGCTCAATTGTCATCACAGCTTGAAATAATCAAAGGCGCTCCACAGGTGGATGAGTTCAGAAAGGAAGCATCACTAATAAACAATGCACTGATATCACAAATTAGGCTCCTTTGTCAACAACTCACTGAGGCAGAGTCATTGTGTGAGTTAACTACATCCATTAATCAGCAGGTAGAGAAGGCCAGGAATGAGTTAGACCAGGTTGACGAGATCATAAGTGGATATCTTGACTGGCAAGATTCTGATCAAGGGAGAGAAGCAAATTTGCCCAAGATTTCAGAAACATATAAAGACATACTTTTTACAGAATGGCACACACAGGTGATGAAAGCAGAAAGGGCAGCTTCAAGGTGTAAATCAACCTCCAACAACCTAGTTGATCTGGTTAACAACACTCTCTACTTGGCAAATATGATCTCCCAATGTACGCCAGGAAAGATAACAACAACAAACATGTTGGAGCAAACGTGTTATCTTGACTTGGAGGAAAAGGGGAGATTAATCGCTGGGGTTAACAGTTTGACCTTCGATGCATATTGGCTTTTACTGATTAAGCCCCACACACAGAGAGCCGCCCTTAAGTGTTTGACAGATGCTATCGGGTGTATAATTCCTGATATTCAGGATGCCACCTATGCTGCCCAGCTCAGTTCGCTTCTCAACAAACCACCTGAAGTAGAGACAATGCTTACGACAAGTCAGCTCAGGTTTAAAGGCAAGCAGCCTACCTGATGAATCATTTCACCGATTGCGAGATCGCTCCAGGAAATAGGATCAATATTTATTGATGCCAATTATGTAGGATTTCTGTTTATTAGATATTTAGATTAGTTTAGTATTTATAGACCCTTTCATTGTTTTGGAAAGGGTCGTAAAGTTTTGTAACAGACTTAATAGACTGAAGTTTGCACTATTGTGCTTCAGTCAATATTCTTTTATGAAACTGGGCCAATTGTTCTTAATTTAACAAGGAAGCTTCTTTATGCAATTGTGCACTATTGTTGTTGTTGAGGATGTTTTTGCGTTGAAGAAAGAACTACAAATAGCGATTGATATTCGCGAGTGTCAAGCAGCTCATATGGTATTTCTATCTATGTCTGAATTCATTCCTTTTATATGAATTGTTATGTGATTATTTTTGCTATTGTTGATTATATGCATGCGCTGTAATAGCAGATCTTTATTCATTCCACTATTGGATGTTTTACGATGTGCCTTTCCTTTCAATCATGCATGTGACAATGATATAAATGATAAAGTGTGGTAATTTTGTTTTAATCGATCTGTTTAACTATTTAGGCACAACAATCTTGAATGAATTAATATCTATGCCTTAAAGATGGAGTCATCTATATGCCTGTCTTTAGACACAGACCATCAAACGCTACGCTTTAAAGCTCAATAAGTCCCCGGGATAGATCATAGTTATTATATTCTTGCTGATAGTTTTAGTTATTCGCTCGTCGCTAGCGTAGTTTGTAATCATCCATCCATCCCATTTATCTACTTCTGGGAAACTGGTCCCATTATCCCCAGTCGGAGCCACTATTCCAAACGGAAAAGGAGTTGTACTAAGGTCCGGACCGGGTGGTTATCCTCAATGTTGTTGCAGCGATTTTCGAGGCATCAACAGGGTCATACCCAACTGGCTGTTCTCCAAGTATGCCCTACTAGGACTATTCTCATCTTGGGTTCCCAACCCTCAAGAATATTGGTCCTCTTGCCCACTCTTGTCTTCAATGCCCTACCACATTCTAAAAGAGTGTCATATGCCAGATGATTACATAATCCTCCATTCTTTCTTCCAAACTAAAGACAAGAATGTTGTGTCTAACTCTCCCTCTTAACCAGCGACGAGTTCCGAGTTTCTATTCACTCATAAAATTTATCGAGTTCCTTTACTCATAGGAACCTCCTAGAGCTTCCTCTTACACATGGACTCTATAATCAATGCTTTATAGGGTCTTCTAGTTGATCAATGATCCAAGAATTTGATGTCATTAATTTCTTTACATGTAGGGTTCAACCATCCATCGCTTTCCTCTATCATGTCATTCCTTCTTTCCGGGAAAGTATCTTCCTTGGCTTTACATCCGAGGGTTCCTTCATAGTTCCATATATCTTTTCTTCAACGTTGATTCACAAGGTACATATTTGTGACATCCTTCACAACTTTCCTTACCTTGGTCCTGCACACATACCTAGACTTTTCCAAAAGTCAGATACCAAAAAAAAATCACATATTACCTTTTGGTGATGGCCTTTTACCAGTGACATCTTCTTGTAGGGATCAACATCCTGCATACATGTTGACATATCACCCAATGATATCTGTTGTCAAGGGTATTCACCTTTTGAGACTTCTATTAGAGTCTTCACATTTTTCTTGGAGATTTCCTGGTCAAGCCTTCCTAATCCTCAGATGTTGATTGCCTAAATCATGGTTGTAAGTTTTGCGATATCTTTCATCCTCATGTATTTCATTCCCAGGAACTCTCAGATTTCTTCAATTGTAATCAACTACCTCTTATATGAGGACATATTATGTTGATTTCATCTAGTTTGACATATGTCTTTCTGCATCCTTTTAGAGAAGGAGATCCTTTCCATTTTTATCATGCTCGATCCATTTTGCCTACAAACGTATATCATGATATTACGATATCAAATACAAATACAAATACAAATAAAAGAATACATACCTCATTTTCCCTTCAGGCTACTTTCAACAACTTTCTTGATTGAATGGTTTTTCAATCCCTTGATCTGCTTCATCATGTCATCATTCCATCATCTCATGAGTTCCAAAGGTTGGAATATGAGACATTTGTTGCCTTTCCAGACTAGGGGATCCTCCACTGAGAGACTCTTCAGGATCTAGTATATCCCCATCTGGAAAATATTCTCTTTGACTTGGATGACTTCTTCTTTTCCTTTAATGTCCAAAAATATTCCCCAGAGATATGTCCTTCCCATTCGAGCTCTTGATTCCATGATGCTATGATGCATCTTCTTACCATGGTCATATCTGCAAGGACTTCTGATGGGACCCATTTGAGAGGGATGCCATTTCACTCATACTGGAGATCTATTACTCCCTCTTCCCTTTAGCTTCCTCTATCCTTCAGATGATATGGACCCTTCCATAATCTTTTATAGTGTTGTTATGTCTTGTTAACCTTTCCTTTGCACATAGTTGAGTCCTTTCTACTTAGCTTTCTTTATCTGGCAAAGAGACCACACATTGTTGATTGAGGTGACCTTCTTGTCACCTTTCTTATCAATGATGATCATCTATTCATCATTTTCCAAGATCTCTCAATTAAGATGTCATGAAGATATTTCTTCTTTCATTGGAATCTTCTGCACTGTATTTCTAGCATTTCATGTATCCTTCTTATGTCTCCTTTCTTACCTTTTAGAACGTTAAGAGTTCTCATCACTTCAAAGGAGACCTTGATGTACTGACTTCTCTTCTTCACAAGGATTATGACAATCCTTCTTACTCCTTGCAAGAACCTTGATGACCCATCCAATATATAGGTCTTCTTGCAATCATGAAGTCATAAAACCAAACTTGATTATAAAATGAATAGGTACTTACTTGATTGTGAAGATGAAATATTCACCTAGATCATGATGGTTGTTGATGAGGCAGATTTGATGCTTCCACCAGATGAGATCCTTGATATGCAAATTGCCTCCTTTGCCTTCGAGCTATCTTGATTTATGTATTTGGGCTGCAACATCTTCTTGTGATTGCTTTCCATGATATAGAGACCCATCAATTAGTGTTATCAATGAACACCTTCATTCTTCATCGAGTACTATCCATACAAATCATGTTGTAGATGATCTGCTTCTTTGAGTGAGAATCCGAGTTGTAATGCCATGATGTGGATTGTGGGAGTCACCAAAGCTGTTGCTATGCATCTTGAGATCTGACTATTTCATTCTCTGATTGTTGTCTTTCAAAACCATTTGTTGTAGATTTGATGATATAAGTTTCTTCTTAGATCTAGGTGTTGTTTTTTGATTGTAGATCCTTCAACTAATTTGATGCCTTGACCTCCGAATGTCTCTTTTCTGCCCCTTTCCTAGACTGTTGAACCAATCCCTCTGATGCCATGTTGAAGAATCTAGGGCATGCATAATTAAATTGATTCTTCTTAGCATAATACAAATTTGTGAAGTATTTATATAATTAATCTTAACTTGATCTTTTATTATTTATTAGTGTGTGTATGTTAGATTCATGAAACTGCTATCAAAACAAAAGAGAAAAGAACACAAATATTTGGCTTTCTGCCAAGGCAAAAACCTCTCCCTCTTGGAGAGGAAAACCCACACAAAATTTTTCTTATAGATATTCCATTGATGAATACCAAGACAATACCCTTGACACAATCTACCTCTCCAAGACCAAGACATCAATCTTGTTCCTCGAACACTGCTAAGATCATCATCTTGTTGCTCCTCTGACACCACTGCATCACCAAGAACTTCATCACTATAGCAATATTATTGAGGGTATCATTGATGCACCATGACTGCCTTTTAAGACTATCATTGAGATAATATCTGCACCTATGAGGATCACGACTGTACATTACTGTAGGATGAGATCACTGTGAGATCATGATCCTTGACATTGATCCTTGCCAATGCTGACTCTCCTTGACTTGGTGATCACTGCTTCTTTCATCATGTTGAGACTGTAATGATCATACTACTTATGATCCTTGTCTTCGTGACTGCACCTGAGATACATATTCATATTGAGAACACTGGATCTGAATATTGTGGTAACTGTTGAGACTGTGTGTCTCCTTTCACAGGTATGCCATGGATCTCTTGATCATCAACAAAACCTATTTCATCATTATGGTTATACCGAGATAGTAATATATGAATATATGAGACTGAGATGACACCCAACATAATCCTCATTATGTCGAGACAATGTGCAAAGAGAGTAGATCTACATTGTGTAATTCTATTTATTGATGTTCATGATGTCGAGGCTGCTACAGGGATACCAACTAAATCCAACTCATCAATGGTAGGCCTAGACTGTAGTTAGTCATTGTCATTACCGAATTCATTTCAACATGAATTACATCAAAACATATGTATTCTGAGACAACGTGGTCATTGTGCTAATAGGATGTTGTTGTAGAAGTACCGAGATACACACACACACACACACACACACACACACACACACACACACACATATATATATATTCCAAGACTACTTGTGATGCGAGATCCTCTCTTTGCACTTCTGTCCATCCGATATCTTCGTCATACCCAACCGAGATCCTCATAAACTAGTCTTCTTGTACCTTATGCCCATCCAAGGTGCAGTTAAACCCTTTGATACTTTCCCTAATACAATGCAGATCCACCCCTTTAATTCATACAAAATCTTAGAGATAAAATGTGAGTTCTGTCCATGTATTTGCGCAGACCTTAGCCACCTATTTATAGTGGTTTGTGCCTCTATGTTGTGTTGACATAAACTTGGCAACCGACATGTATATTTCCCAAGCCAACATGCCCTTTTTAATTATGTATTTAATTTATTTTGGAGTTGATGTGAATATCTCCTTATTGTTTTACTTGCAGACTTCTTGTACTTGCTTTCGAAGGATTGTTCTTGGTCTTGGAAGGATGCTTTAACATTAATACATTTACATAGGCTCTTAAGAGAGATTCTCTACACATGACATGACCCTTTGACATAGTAATAAAATCCTAAAGACATCAAGAAGAAGTATTTTACTGAGTGACACTTCTTGCTCATGAAACCCATGTAGCAAGGCATACAAAAATAATTTACATCATTTGCAAAGATCATGTCATCATGAAGAACGAACCTAGTTACATTTTCTTCAAAATGAGGTTTAGAGGAACACTTCCTAGAATCAAATGAATAGCATGATGATGATCACGAATAGGTGGTAGGCATTTGGGAGTCTCAAATACCTTGGAATGATTGTCCACGACTTTTTGGAGATCTAGAGAAATAGATAATTTCGACGTGGGAACCTCTAGTGAACATAATTGTGCAATTGCATCACATGCTTATTTCTTTAGAAGCTTTGTCGTGCCATTAGAGTCGATTATATTTTCCAGTTTTCTTGTGATACCCCTTAATTCAACTTCTTTTCCTTCTAAAAAAAGTTCAAGGAAAGTTCTTGAAAATTAAAATCCATCGTACCCAAAGATTGTAGCCGTTGGACTCCTAGTACAACATCAACACCACCCATTGGAATGGAAAGCATTGGACTATTCAACACATATTCTCCCATGGATAGCTTGATATTATGGCACTTTCTAGAGACATTTAAGGTTCTTCCATTTGCAACCATCACTTGACACTCTGGTTCTGGATATAGGAAGAAATTCAATTCCTTTGCTCTCTTATAATGAATAAAATTATGGGTACTTCTTGAATCAATCATCACTATTACCTTTTTATTCTTGATATGTCCTTCTATCTTGATAGTTTGAGGAGTGGTTATTCTAACCAATGCATTACAAGGCATGGTTGGATTCATTTCCTATTTCTCTAGGCTTTGTTCCTAGTGTGTATCCTCTTCTTTTGATGTTTCTTGTTCCTTTTCTTGTTCCTCTTCACAATTTATGTAAATTAATTTCTTCTTAGCACACTTATGAAATTTAGTGTATTTGATATCACAATTGTAATAAATCCCTTTTGCTTTTTTTTCTTCCAATTGTTGTGGTGTCAAACTTGTATGCTGTGAAAGGCTAGGGGAAACAACACTTCCATCTTTAGAGTTTTTATTTTTAGGCTTCCTTGTTGCCATAATTTTGGTTTCAATTTTTCTTGCCAACCTGAATGCCTTCTCTAATGAATTAGGTTCTCAAATGCGAACTTCATGTTGGATGTTATCCTTTAATGTTCCTATGAACACATCAATCCTATGCTCCTTTGGAACATCTTTTGCCCTTATATTCAATTTTTGGAAGTCCTCAATGTTCTCCACCATTGAAACTTTTTGTTTGAGACTTATCAATTGGCTAAAAAAGGTGTTGCCTTTTGTATCCTCATAATGTGGAATCATTTCTTCCATAAAAAGTTCCCAAGTGGTAATTTGTTTATGAGAGAAAAGCCATCAATACCATACAAATTGATTGGGTTCCAAATATAAAGTTGCAATGCAGAAATTTTTGTGTTTTGCCCATTATGGAGATCGAAATATTCCTCCATCTATAGTATCCATGTTACAGGATCCTTGCCATTAAACTTCCTCATATCGATATTTGGAACATGGTGGGTCTTCAATCCAATGTTAGAGTCCATGAAATAATTATTAACATTTATTTTGTTCTCATCATGAGTTTCTTTTACTACCCTTTCGCCATTAGTAAGCATTTCTTGTAGCAACGTATTCAAATCTGTCTTCAAATCTTCCATGTTGCCTTTAAGTTTTTCTTCTATACCGTCCATCTTAGCTTCAATGCCATCCATCTTAGCTTCCAGTCCATTCATCGTAGCTTCCATGCCATTATTTAAACCATCCATCTTATTTTACATGCCTTTCTTAAACCATCCATCTTAGCTTCTGTTACTTTTTGTAAGAGTGAAATTTGTTGCACTTGGTCTTGTGATTTTGCTATATCATGTTGCATTTATTCCTCTTATTCATGAGTCATGTTAGATATTTCAGGTTTCTAACTAGGTGTTTCCATTTTGTTTCTTCGGGGCATCAATTAATGATAATTGTGCTTCACTATGTCCTTTGAATTCCTTCAAACTAATTTTTCAAACCAAACTTATGCAAAATTTTAAAAAGACTACACACATTTTTTGGCTTTGTAGGAGCTCTATATCGAATTGGTTTTATCTCTATAAATGTAGATCTCCAAGGTCTACAATTCATTCTTGTTATATCCCTCCCTGTCTTCATTCTAACCCCGAAAGTCTGATCAAGATTTGATTCTACAAGAAAGAGTTATTCCAAATCTCCCACGATGACCTAATTATAGAATTGTTTAGTAGAGCGAACTTGTACAAAGTGCCACGTGTCACCGTTTCGACATTCATATCTAAAAATAATACATAGAAAACTACAATCCATTCTCTTTCCATAACTTGTTACGAAATTTCAATCTGATGCTCAGAGAGAAAGCTAGGACGATTTTCCCCAGGTCACCTGTTTGAGATATAATTTAGGAGCCTGCAGAAACCCTAATTTCCTTGGATCATATCTCCGAAATAATAGCTAGACAAGATTTGAAATTCGTACTCAGTGTTTATCAATATTTTAGATCAAATGGGTTATTACTTTAGCATTTGAAACGTTATATAGAAAACATTATATCAAAATTCTACAATGAACTATTTGCAATAGTGAAACCCTAGAATCCAAAGCTCTTATACCAATTGTTATGCAAACAACTCACAAAATAGAAGAAAAGATAGAGAAACGACTTCAATATCAGCCTCTTTGAGGGGGAAAATTCATTTAGATTACACAAATGAACAATTCTTGGATTCCACAAATGACAAGACACTCTTTCTATATATAGGATTTTAAGGGGTCACAATATAGTTAAGCTCACATAACAATAATATTGTAAGGGCACAACAATAACAATAGTGGGCTTCTATGGGGCACAATAATAACAATATGGGGAACACATGGGCACAACAATAACAATAAGGGGCTACAATGACAATAATAATAAGGGAATACACTAGTATTGTAGGGGCCTAACAGATTCAAAGTAGAAAAATGTTTTCTTTGATCCATCCTTAATAACTTGACTTAGAGGCCAAGTGATATAAGAGAATCCCAACATGAACCTCTGATAAAAATTTGTAAGGCCCAAAATGATTTGAAGCTCTGTTAGAGTGGTTCGGTCTAGCTAATCTCAAATGACTTATATCTTAGCTGGATCCACATGCACGCCTTGCTCATCAATGATGTAGCCCAAATATTAGACCTCGCTCATCCCAAAGGTGAATTTCTCAAAACTGGCACATAGTTTGTGCTGACATAACTTTTGAAGGAACTACTAAATGTCTTGCAGGTGTTCTTACCAACTCTTGTTGAGGATGAGGACGTCATCCAATTATACAACCATGAAAAAATTGGTGAAGGGCTGCACGATGTCATCCATCGACATCATAAAACTTTTTAAGGGCATCTGTCAACCCAAAAGGCATGACCAACCACTCAAAAAATGCCTCCTTGGATTTGAAGGTGATCTTCCATACATTTGTGGGTTCTATTGGCACCTGGTGATATCCAAACTTCAAATCAATCTTGCTTAAATACTTGACCCCCTTGAGCTAGTCAAGAAGGTCATCAATCCATGGGATTGGATACCTGTTCCTGAAAGTAATTTTGTTTATTTCCTAATAATCAATGTAGAGGCTCCATTTTCACTCTTTCTTCTGTAAAGGTACAATCAAACTCCAAATAGGTGAGGAAATTGGTCGGATGTGCCCTTTTTGCATCAACTCTAGATTTTCTGCTCGATTTCTTAATTTTCCATAATGGAGTAGTACTATATTAGCCCATTGGGTAGAGGTGCTCCAAGAGTCAGATCAATTTAATGCTTGACTTGACAATGCGAAGGTACACATGTGGGCAGGGATAAGATGCCCCTGTATTCTTCCAAAACCTTATCCACCTGCTCTATTGCATGGGGGAACCCTTCATGGGGGTCATGGATGTGGCCATAATCTTCCCCTTGCTTTGAGAGAAAGTTAGAAAGAAAAAAACATTTCCTAGTTTGGGAGATAATATTACTGCATTTATTAACAAATATCAAACAGATGGTGGTAGGAGGGGCTACCTCTGGTATCTTATATAACTTATTTCCCAAACTAATAATAATATTGTGAGGGCTGGACTCATACCCAACATGACACTTCCACAAGTATGGTTGGGCTAGTAATACATCACAAACTTTGAGAGGAGAAACATGACACAATACCTCATCCACAAAGGGCTTGATGTTGTAGGGAAGGTGACATTGTTGGTTGATGCAAAGATCTTGTCCTTGGTGGAGCCATCTGATTGTGTATGACTGTGGGTGTGGTGTGGTCAGTAGGCCTAACCGCTTCACAAACTCTACTAAAATGAATTTATTTTGGTTCTCGTTGGTGACAATGAACTACAATGGAGAACCCTTCACCCACATCTGTGAGTCTTGTGTAAGAAATCCTCTCTGTGGACATAGACGATCCCTCTAGCCCAATGAGTGGGACTAGTAACCTACGTGACAATATCCTAGACACTTTCCTAAGTTAAAATCGAAATAGAAGAAGAGGAAGATGTCCTACCTCGTTCTGATGCTTATAGCATTTTAATTCCTGCACAAGAGACCAAGACACAACAAATCATACAAGTACAAATAGCATAATCGAAAGTAACCTACTTAACAGATCAAGGAGCATTAAGATAAATGATGCATTAACAAACACATTTATGGAAAATGAACCAGCAATTCTATATATTAATAGAATAAAGGAGGAAGCATAAAACCAAGCCTTGATGCTAATAAGCTCTCCCTGAGTGAATGTCTAAGTCCAAGCTCAAGCTCTCCAAGCACTCATTCTCTAAGCCAAATAAGTAGCATGTAGGCACAATTTCAGCATAAGGGTGAAAATAGCCAAAGACTAACAATTTGGGAATGGGAGAGGATGAATATATAGGTAGGGAAATGGAGTTAGGATCTCTCAAAATATATGAGAAGGTCCTCATATCAAGGAGGTAGCTCACAAGAATAATACCAAAAGGCAAAGTTAAGAGAACTCGACCTCATCCCTGCCGAACAACCTCCAGCTCGTCATTCTGGAAGCCTCTAGACTACAAAGCTTCTTGTCCTCTTTGGGAAAGTTTCCTTTTAGGGATCATCACTAGTATCCAAGAAAAAAACACACTGGCACTGCGGAGATAGTATAATGCAACTAGCGACCATCGCAAATTTTAGTGTCAAGGGAGCGATGATTCTACAATTAGGGTTTTAGAGGCATTTCCTTCACGGGAAGGTGAAGGAATTTTCAAATTAGTGTTGTAGGGAGGATCAGAGCTGCATATCTGGATGAGTACACTGCATGATGGTCATGATTCAGGAACTTTGGGGTATGTCACAGGGAAGTGCAGGAGGTGTGACAAAATACTGTGTAACAGCTTACCCCTAAAGCATGAAGGCAGAACATGAAGTTATGGTTGAGATGTTTTACGGGATTTTGCAAGGAAGATCAAAAACACTTTCAGGAGACTTGCAAATCAAGGATGCATATACATATACAAATATGACATCATAACATGAGTCCACGACATGGACGCAACCATTCAGATAGTAAGGACTACGTGAAAGGATCCATGGTATGGGTGCAACCATCCAAATGAAAAAGGATCATCTGTAAATATAAGATCTAAAGTATGGACACAACCATCTAATATAGGAGGATCAATGTAAAGTCCCACGGTATGGTCAGAACCATCCATATAGTAGAAAAAATTGTACAATCATGAATAATACATAACTCCACGCAGCTTGAGTCATATCAGACAAGGCTCAGGGTCTTATGCTCCATCCTGACTTGATCAAAGTATGAATTATAACATGAGAATGAATGTGTAAAAGTCGAACATTCTAGGAAAACCACCTGATTACCGGTCAATGATGTGGACCATTATCAGGCACGAGAGAGACCACTAGTAATGACAATGGTTCTCGAGGTACGATAGTACAATCCATGAATGTGAAAATGAAGCTAATGTCAAACACTCATGGAATCATCCGATTGAAGGTCAATGATGAATACCTATCCCCGGATGCGAAGAAATTGTCATTAAGGCATGCAAGCTCTAAGGTATTAAAAGGGAGTCTCTAAGTCATCTTCCTAGATAATGAGTTGAAGTCAATATGAAGTGCCCCATCAAAGGAGGGCCATGATGAGTCCCCCATCATTGACACGAAATGAGGAATAAAGTGGAATGAATGAAAATGATCCAAGGCTATAGCAAAGGGTTAGACAATGTATAGGTAATAGACTGTAGATAGGACTTCTCTTGAACATCGATGAGACGACTCTAGATTGTGGTAGCATTTGACTCAACATAGGACCAAGGGTCTTAATGACGAAGTGGAATAGTCAGATGAGAGGCAAAAATGGATCACCCAAATCTGGAAGGACAAATGACTGAGTGAGGATATCCCAAACCTGTCACAAGAAGCAAAAGAGTGTCATGTTCAAGAGCGACATGTTGCCTATCCAAAGGAGGTTTCATTTTCATCTTCCTCCACTATTTCTAGCGAGTACCCCAATTATTTTTTATCACAAGCTTGAAGGGGATAGCATATGCTTGTCATATAAGTTCATTCTTCGAATGAATCCATCCTAGTAAGTTCTACGAGTCCTAGGAAGGAGAAACACGCTCCTATCATGATGATGAGTCTTTCGTCGCAAGTTAATGAGTCTGGCAGAAGAATAAATCGGCATCATTTTCATATTTAGAGAGTTTAAAAAAGAGACGAAAAAGAAAACTCCATCATGTCCCTTAGCTTAATTTGTCCCTAAAACTCGAAAAGGTAGAAATCAATATTCGAGAGAACCTCTTGACCATGTCGACCAACGTGTACCTTTTTCATAAATAGTCTATCACAGTCCAGAAAAGGGTTAAACTTATACAGAGTAGAGGTCATTTCATTTACTTTTACAGGTTTGAAATGACAAGTAATCAAAAGTACTTTGATTTTTCAAGAGTCAAAAAACAGTTGAAAGATGACTCCTCCTGGAGGAAACAAGTGGTATAAAAGGATAGAAAATGGTTCCGGCGATGGAACTTCTCAAAACATGTAAGGGTCAAGAGGCTGGCTAATAATACCACTCATCGTAGATGTTCTTCAAGAAAGGGTAAAATAGCCAAGTGAAAGCTATGATTGGCAAAAGAGATGGTGACGATAGAATGAAAAAATCAAGGCTCATTTGGCAAAAAATTGACTGATAAAAACATCTATCACGAGATGGAAAGTGGGAATGGTTTCATTTTTACACAAGCTTGAAACATGGAAAACTATGATTGAGTATACTTGAGGATGGTTTCATTTTTCACAAGCTTGAAACATGAGAAAAACTATGCTTGGATTTGGTTTCATTTTTACACAAGCTTGGAACAAAGATAAACTATGCTTGAGATAAGTTTGCATGCCCCCATCATAATGACTCAATTCGAGGTACATGCCCCCAAACTTCATTTCATTTACGTAAGTAGACTACTGGTTACTAACAAGTAGATGGAATGAAGGTTCACTTACGAGATCAAGTGAAAGACTCAACTAATATTTTACGAGATCTAATCAAAGACTCTAATTGGAAGGGATTTGTTTCATTTTTTAATGAGCTTGACACAGGAAAAGAACCATGATCATGACACCTTGTTTCATTTTTTGTTTTAACGATATTGGCACAATTAAAATAACTCTACTCATAGAGACCTATTTCATTTTTTAACGAGGTCGACATAGTAAAAGAACTATCCTCATATCCCTTGTTTCATTTTTTAAGGAGCTTGACACAAGACAATGAACTCTGCTCCATGGTCCTTGTTTCATTTTTTAATGAGATTAGCACAAGACAAAGAAATCTGCTCCCAAATCTTTATCATAGACCAAAATAGGCCATGGCTTCCAAGAGGTTCTCATTGGATGGGAGAACAACACTCTAGAATGTGTACATGTCCAGGGATCCAAATGAAAAATCGGGTTCCAATGCCACTAGTACATGGTGTACTACATCATCTACTAGATCATTAGTAGATGTGGGCATGGAACAGGTGGCCACATAATTAACCTATGGTGGGGGCAATACAACTTTCACATAAGAACCACATAGGGATTATTGTTAACTGGGAGTCGATTCAAGACCAATGAATGTAAGCTGATCAATGATCACAATGGTTCCTTCATGCAGGAAACACATTATTCGAACGAGAGAAGATAAAAGAGATCCCATGACATTAACATAGTCCTGGACAAGGAGTATATTAAAATCCAACACGCCTTGGACAACCATCATGTCTACATAGACAATATTTCCTCCCAACTTAGGAAGGATCCCTAACAGTTGACTAGTTCCTCTGTTAAAATCTAACAAATTCTGGAGAATGGGGATAGGATGAGAACCTAAATCTTTCCAAGCAGTTGAGGATAGGATGCTAAGAGATGTGCCCTCGTCTATCATTTTTCTAGGTACATCCATATGGTAAGCCTATACTGTAATCTAGAAAGGCACATAAGATGAAAGGCGATATCCTGCCATTTGACTCCAATCAAAAGAAGTGACCAAACTAATTGGAGGAGGTGTCATAGGAACAAGAGAGATACCATATTTCTCTATGGGAATAGGAGAACTTCTCTCATGCACCTCGGGAACAAGAGGCTTTCCATCCAGTTCATTCAAAACTAAAGAAACCAGAAGAACCTGAGGAGTATGAGGTTCACTCTCAACTGGAAAGGTATAGTTAACTAAGGGTGGAGCCACATCTACTATTTTCGCAACCAATGGTTGGTCCAGAAAATACTCACGAGACTCACTTTTAGAGAGAATGGGATTGACCAAAGATGACTTTTGATTAATCATTGGATTAACTAGTGAAGTATTAGGGGAAATATTTTGATACACAAAAAAAAGACAAGGTTGGGAAGGTGTAAGTTGTTCCAACTCTTTGGAAGCTTCATACATAAGAGGATAAATGTGAATGGTATGATCACCTTCACACAATTTACAGGGAAATTTAAATTTCCATTTTTCCCATGAGCTTTACTGTTACTAGTTGAGGGTTTGTCACTAGCATGAACTCTAGAGGCTGATGACAAAGTTCAATGTCAACTTGTGGACCATACTTCTAAGACTTTGGGAATACCAGGACAATTCTGAAGAAGGTTGTCACCCTTAAATAACATGCAAGGGAATTTTACTTTCTGGGGTTGGTTGGAATATTTTTATTCATCAATTGCATCTGTAGCAATGGCTGCTTGGTTTCCCCCTTGTTTAGTTTTCTTCTTCTTCTTCATCCTCTTCTTCTTCTTCTTAGATTCCTAGTTACTATAATCCAGACTGTCACTAGGTAAAGAGGAAGTATGAGGTGAACAAATAGGCGAAGAAGGCGAGGGGTCAACTTTAGGATCAACATGATGTTGATGTTTTTTAGGAGGAGGAGAACTTGATTGAAAAGTAGTTTGGACACTCGAAATCACCGAGGTTGAAAATAACTAAACTGGAAAACCAATGGTCAATATAGGAAGGGACAATGTTTCCATATAAGAAGTACCAATATTTCCAAAAGAAGGGAAAGGACTAGGATTCCTATCAAAGGGGTTTCCTTGACTGGTGAACTTATTAAATGTTGCCATTTGTGTCAACATAAGATCTACTGAGGAGTATTTCCACAATAAGGATGTTTTTTCCATGGTCAATTAATTGATTTTATAATTTTAACAAAAATAAATAAAAAGGGGCAATTTAGGCAAAAGGTTTTACCAAGTATCTATGAATCACTATATACACCTTAGCTGAAAGCAAGGACTTAACGTATGATGACCAATCTCCCAAAATGTTGTGTTTGGTGTATCACGTTTACAAGGCAACTAACTCAGTTACATGTGGCTAAAAGATAGAAAACTAATGGGGTCAACCAATATATACTCGATGGTACGGGGAGCACAAGTCGGTGTTAGTGTTGTCTAATGCATAACCGTTCGGTGAGAGAATTTTGATATACTTGCCATACTGAAGTGCATATGATATACCTGAAAGTACTCGACAACCTTCGATATACTTCCTTACTAGAATGAGATTTCACCCCTGGGATACAATGCAGGTAGTTAACGACAACTGCTATGTTAAAAGACGTCGGAACACGTCTCTAGCCTATACCTCTAGATATATGCATTAAGTTCTAAATGATCCTTAGGTTAATTGAGGTAAATTTTAATGTCTATATTCAATCATGTTTCAGTTTTGGGCTCAAAATGATGTCACTTTAACATCTATGTGAAACTATATGAGAAAAGGAAAAATTTTCATTTCAATGAAAGCTAGACTAATCAAGGGAAGAAATTCAAATCAATAATGCATCAAACAAGAAAAATGCATCAGAACACAATTCTTTCGAAAGGAAAATGTAAAAAAGAAATATAATATTTAATTTCACTAAATGCAATGCCAAGATGAAATCCTATTAGAAACAAAAAATCACTTTCCTTTCACTAAGATGCAATACAATTTTTCTTTCACTTTGACTCAAGCAATGCAAACTAATGCAATGAGCAAAGGAAAATGAAATCAAATCGATAAAAATGAAAATCTATTTCACTTTACGGTTTTGAATGCAAGAAATATTTCAAAAATACTTAAATGACAAGATCTTTCACTTTTTCTTTTCGAAACATAAGAATGAAGACAAGTACTTTTCTTCAATTCAACCAACAAAAGCAATTTGTAATCTATGATCGATAATGGAACTAAAGAAATATTTAAAGAATCAACATAAATTGACACTAATGAAAACAACTTCACACCAATGAACCAAAAGTAAATTTTTAAAAGATGTTCGGATTGTAGGAATACTCTTGAACATGAGCAATCAATCTCAGAATAGTAGACTAAACAACGAGTGGAGGGTGATCTAGAAGCCCTAGAAACCCTACAAAGAAATAAAGCTTCAAACACACATTAACAAATTCAATATACAATTGTAGTCATACAAGCATAACATCCATGACAAATACACTATAGGCAAACTGAAAAATCACTGACAGAGGGCAAAAAGACTAAGAAGAAGAAGAAAACCTTAAATTTTTTTTTATCTTCTAGGATCAATGCACCTATTATATGTAAAATGACAATGCAAGGGTAATCAACGTGACTATAATTAGGAAATAAGCGATGATTGTGCGACTGTTAAGATGAAACCCACGATGGGTGAGAAAAATGAGGGAAAATAAAAAATCTTCAAGACCAAAACAGACTGAGTGTCCTCAAGAAATAACCAGTAAGTGAAAATAGCTACAGAGAAGAAAACAAGCCAAAAAAATAATGGTTGGTCAAACTCATCACAGAATCGGGGTGAAGGATTGGATGGAAAGGGTTATAGCCTCCCCAACGGAGTTGCCATTTCGTTGTCTAGGAAATCTTCTTTGTGGACAGAGACAATCCCTCTAGCCCAATGAGTGGGACTAGAAACCTACATGACACTCTACTAGACACTTTCCTAAGTTACAAATGAAATAGAAGAAGAGGAATATGGCCTACCTCATTATGATGTTATAATATTCTCCTTTGTTGAAGACCTCAAATAGCTTGCGCCACTGGCTCAGTCCTACTGCTCACAACATTTGAATGCTTGCACAAGAGATCAAGGCACAACAAAGCATACAAGTATAGATAGCATAATTGAAAGTAAACTACTTAACAGATCAAGGAGAATTAAGATACATGATGCATTAACACACACATTTATGGAAAATGAACCAACAATGGTATATATTAATACAATAAAGGAGGAAGAATAAAACCAAGCCTTGATGTCAATAAGCTCTCCTTGAGTGAATGTCCAAGTCCAAGCTCAAGTTCTCCAAGCACTCCTTCAAGATAAATGAGTAGCATGTAGGCATAATCTTATCATAAGGGTGGGAATAGCCAAAGGTCAATCATTTGGGAATGAGAGAGGATGAATATATAGGAAGGGAAAGGGGGTTAGGATCTCTCCAAAGATAGGATAAGGCCCTCATGTCAAGGAGGTAGCTCATAGGGATAACACCAAAAGGCCAAGTTGAGAGTACTTGACCTCATCGAGGCCGAACAACCTCCAACTCGTCATTCTGGAAGCCTCTAGATCACAAACCTTCTTGTCCTCTTTTGGAAAATTTCCTTTTAGGGATCATCCCTAGTATCCAAGAAAAAAGCACACTAGCATCGCGGGGCTAATATAATGCAACTAGTGACCATCACAGTTTTTATGTCAAGGGAGCGATGATTCTATAATTAGGGTTTTAGAGCCATTTCCTTCAGGGGAAGTTCAAAGCATTTTCCAATTAGTGTTGTAGGGAGGATCTGAGATGCATATTTAGATGAGTGCATTTGAGGCACTTTGGGGTATATCATGGGGAAGTGCAGGAGGTGTGGCAAAATATTATGTAGCAGTGAGAGAAAGAGAAACTCCCCCTCCCTTGGATCTTTGGGATCAATCTTCTGGACCTTGGTGCTGAAAATGGTGACACTGTGTTTTGCATCAATAATTTTCTTCCCCTTGTCATATTCTAGCTCAAAATCATAACTTGCATTGGACTCTGAATATTTCATTTCGACCATCAATGATTGCTTGGTGCTATTAGCACTAGGTTTGTACCTTTCCAAGAGGTCCAAATGTTTTGTTGATTAGTTGATAACTTCATTTAGAAATAGTGAAGGGTTAGGTATTGAGCTATGTTAAAAAGAAAAATTATGGAAGTGTGACATAAAGCTTATAAATATTTCAAAAGAGTTTATTTAAATTATATCTAAGTTTTCCCTTAGTTTTGCAACAAATTGGAGCCTATCAAATGTCTACAACTGGCACTATGAAAATATTTCGTAGCACACTACAAAATTATAAAAATACAATGTTTTAAAACACCATTTCCATAATTTCAAATGCCTATGATGTTTTTGAAGGTAATTTAACACATTTTCAATATTGATGTGACATTTTGTGGGACTTCCATGCCTTAGATAAGGTTTTAAAACTAAACCCTAAAATTACAATTTTTTGTAAAAAGGTCATTTCCAGGAAACCCAAAAAATCCTAATAGAGAAACAAAAATTAGGGTTTATGAAAGAAAAGAAAAAAGGAAGCACAAACCAATACAAGAATATGAAAAATAAAAGCATATCTAATCAAGGTTTTTTGCAGATTGCAGGAACGCATATTAGGTTCCTATGGTTTTGGTCAAATAGCCAAGAAGAAGAAGAAACAATGTCACTATGCTTTTCCCTGTTTTAGCCACTGTCTTTAGGCACAGTTTGAGAAAAGTTGAAAAGGAATTTTAAAAATAAAACATATATTTTTTTGGTAACAGGATGATTTAAAAAAACCTCTTTCATTTTTTACCTAGCTATCATGGTTTGGGAAATACAAAGGAATCTTTGAAGCCAATTTTACCAAATTTTGTAATTATATTTTTTCCCATTTTAGCCACTATTTTTAAAAGTGGTTTACAAATATATGGAGATGCATTTTGGAAAACAAAAAGAGGCTTTTTGAGGGAACAAAATAGATAACAAAAACCTCCCTCATTTGTATATAATATATCATGGTTTGAGATATTAGTATGTATATGTGAGGCTTATTGTTCTATATCTTTTGGAATTATGTTTCCCTTAAAAATGCCAAGTCAACAACTGAAGTCCACCTCATCAATTCGATTTGGTGATCAAATATTATATCCTCCTTGATTATTTCAAATAGTAATGAAGAGGTTTTGAGATCCATTTCTTTGAATCTTGAGGATTATTGTAATTAATATTTTCCACAAATTGTGGATCTCAAACTTATGTAGTATTTATATAAATTAAATGTAGAAGGAGGACAAAAGGTTGGATTATGAAACAAAGTACTATATTTTGCTATGTGTGATACAATTATTTATCTTTTAAAGTGCAAAGAGGACTAGGATATTATGTTCATGAATCAAATATTCTTGTGATGGTATACTCAGTTAGTTTTCCTCTATGATAGTTTCCTTTCTATGTGATATCAATTATCTTTTATCTTTTGATGTTTAAATGAGATTATGTGGAATAATTGATTAGTTAATTCTTTGGTTCATATGGTTTACTACCTTTTCATTCTTTCTCCTAAGACTTGTAGGATTCATGTTTCATGCCCTACTATAGTGGATTGTTTTCTCCTTCTACCACCATTCACATTATGTTGGGTATGTTATCAATTTTCCATCTATCCTGCCTCTGTCCCTCTTGATTCATACAATAAATATCTTAGTAAATGTATCTAAAAACTTAATTTGACTCCATTTCCCAATGGATTAATTGCTTTATGCCAACCAAACCCCATTTATAGCATAGCCCTACTAAAGATCTAGCCATTGTTTGAAGATGCAACCAATTTAAACTAAGCTTAGTGATTAGGATGTCAGAGAAATCCCTATCTGGATTAGAGGGGCTAGCCTTCAATCTACAAGATTGGGTTGAAAATATTACCTTAGGAAGATTTCTATTACAACCAAGAAACTTTATGAGTGCTAACATCTTGGTGACCATACCAGGGAAAAATTGTTTAGATCTAAATGGTGAACAGAAATCCAAAACAAAAGAGAGGTTGCACATAATTCACCTGGCGATTCCATTCTCAGTAAGATATAGAATCAAAAGAAACATTGGAAACTCCACAATACAAAGATTACTTCCATGGAAGCTTACAAATCAATAAGGTATGCTCCTATGAAGTTCTTACATGTTCTTGATTTTCCAAACTGTTTGCCTCACATAGATTGGCAAACATATCTCCCACAGTTCAATGATAAATAAGGAGATATGATATTTTGCATTTGATTAAGTTTCATAGATATATACATAAGATTGGCATTAAGTTTCATGAGGATTGTTTGATGAATATGTTTATGGATACCCTAGAAGGAAAAGAAAGATCATGGTACGAAGGGTTAAAACCATGTATATTATACTCCCTTAAATATTTCCACACAAGATTCTTTGAGTATTATGGATAATTTGATCCTTCCTTCTTGGTGTTTGAACATTGTTGTGAATTTTGTGAAGGTTTCATTCAGTACCTTGAAAATTATTCTGGTGATGAAGAGTGTATGAATGATGAAATCATAGAGGCCTTGTAAGAATTTTCATCTCAACAACAAACAATACTTTCCTCTTTGGATAAAAATCAAATAGATCAAGATCACATTCCTTCCCTTGAAAATGATGAAGAGGTTCAAATTTTAAGTGACCAAGAGAGGGATAATGATAATCAATCAATAGTTTCTATTTTAGTCATGGAAGAATAGAAAATTATTTTAAACTCTTTGGAAAATGGAGAAACCATTCAAGATCTTACATCTCTTGAAAACACAAAGTCAGAAATTTTAGAAAATCAAGATGATGTTTTTGTTGAAGCATGTGAAGAATCATCCTTAGTCACTCATGTTTTACAAGACATGGTTGTTCCATTTGTAGTTTTTCAAGAATGTACAAAATCCTTCTCCGAAATAAATGAAAATGATCAAGAATTAGTGTTGCAATCAACAACATTCTCTTGTCCATAAAATTTTTGTTTGCAACATTATGATAGCCATCAGATGGAGGTGTACGAGAAAGAAAATGTAGATGGAGTTCAATATCAGAGTGATAAGATTTGGAAAAACTGTAATATCAGTGTTGATTCTTGCGAGGATCCTTTTGCAACATGTTTGGAGTCAGAAATAAAACTGAAATTTTTTAATTTTGTCAAAATCCATATTAGATTAAGATTTTGGTTTGAATTGTTGTTTTTAGATTTGTTCTTTCTTTTTAAAGCAAGTGAGAGAAAAAAGCAATCAAAGGTTTATTTTCTGGATTGGCTACATTGGAAATCTATAATTACTTGATTCAACAGTTGGTTAGAGTAAGATAGAGTAGAAGGTAGTTTGTAATAAACTTTTTGGGACAAGCATTTGTTTCAGTTTGATTTTTTAGTCTTCAACTTTAGTTTCAAAATCCAGTCTTGAGTTTGTAGTGTGTAATTGTGATTTTCTATGTGTATAGCGGTTTTGGTTTCAGAGTAGGAATCAGATTGTAAGTTTTAGAAAAGGGTTGGGAGTTTCCCAATGGATTAGGCACATGGTCAACGTGTTCTTTATTTCATCACAGGGAGACAATATCCCCATTGGATCTACTTGTTAGCACTAGGTTTGTACCTTTCCAAGAGGTCCATATGTTTTGATGATTAGTTGACAAATTCATTTAGAAATAGTGAAGGCTTAGGTATTGAGATATGTTAATTATTATTATTATTATTATGATTATTATTATTATTATTATTATTATTATTATTATTATTATTATATATTTATGGAAGGGTGACATAAATCTTAGAAATATTTCAAAAGAGTTTATTTAAGTTATATCTAAGCTTTCCCTAAGATTTGCAGCAAATTGGAACCTACTGAATGCCTATAGTTGGTGCTACGAAAATATTTCGTAGCATGCTATGAAATTTTGAAAATACAAAGTTTTAAAACACCTCTTCCATCATTACAAATTCCTAAGATGTTGTTGAAGGAAATTTAATCCATAATTTGTAGATTGCAAGCATGAACAAAGACTGTTTTGAGGCTTTTTTAGCGAACAAAAGAAATAACAAAAACCTCCCTCGGTATTCTAAAATCTATCATTGTTTGAGAGATTCAGATGTATCTTTGAGGCCTATTTTTCCAAATTTTTCAAAATTTTGTTTCTTATTAAAATGCCAAATCAATAAGTGAATCCACCTCGTCAATTCAGCTTGGGGATTAGATATTATCTCCTCCTTGATTATTTCAAAGAGTAATGAAGAGTTTTTCAGATCCATTTCTTTGGATCTTGATGATTATTATAGTTAATGCTTTCTAAAAATTGTGGATCTAAAACTTACGTAGTATTTGTATAGATTAAATGTAAAAGGAGGACAAAAGGTTGGATTCTAAAACAAATTAGTCTCTTTTTCCGTGTGTGATCAAATTATTTATCTTTTCAAGTGCCAAGAGGACTAGGATATTATGTTTATGATACATACATTCGTGTGGTGGTATACTCAATCAATTTTCCTATGTGATAGTTTCCTTTATATGTGATATCATTTATCTTTTATCTTTTGATGTTTAAATGAGATTGTATGTCAAAATTCATTAGTTAATTATCTGATACTTATGGTTTAGACATCTGCACTATTTCTAATAAAACTTGCAGGATTCTTGTTTCATGCCCTCCTATAGTGGATTGTTTTCTCCTTCTACTATCATTCAGATGATGTTTGTTATGTCTACAGATTTCCATCTATCCTGCATCTGTTTCTCTTGATTCATATAGTCAATATCTTAGCAACTGCATTTAAAAAAATGATTTGAATCCATTTCCTGATGGATTAATTGCTTCATCCCAACCATACCCTATTCCAGCACAACCCTATTAAAGATGTAGCCATTATTTGAAGACACAATCAATTAATAAGCTTAGTGATTAGGTTCATAGAGAGCCCGCTCTGGATTGAAGGGGCTAGCCTTCAATCTGCAAGATTGGTTTGAAAAGGTTACCTTAGGAAGCTTTCTATTATAGCTAAGAAACTTTCTGAGTGATAACAGGTGTGATACTAATTTGTGTTGTAAGTGGGGCTCTTGTGGAACTCACACCACTTTCATGTTTCCTTGTTCATCTTCATGGTGCCATTATTTGTTTTCGGCTTCAATGGGTTGTCCTGGGAGAGTCCACCTTGGATATCTCCTTTATTCTGCAGTTTGCGGGAATTCTTTCCTTGCTTCTAGTTGTTAGATCCAAAGTCATGCTTCTTTTGTTTAAATTTTTGTTCAATCTTGGCAACATATTAGTATGTTGCACCAAGTAAGGAGATGTCTAGGAACTTCATTTCTTCCTAAATTTATTTGTGCAAAAAATTGTAGTACCTGAGCACCAGATTTCGCTCAAAGTATTTGTTACCCAACTTTGTGTGTAGATTATGGAAAATATTTGTGAACTCAAGAACATCTTAGACCCTTTGATGTCATAATGTGGTCCACTTATGTATTTTTCCTCATAGCTCCCCACGGGGTAATACTATTCCTAGATAACATCAGGAAAGGAGTTCCAAGAGAGGTCAACTATGAACAAAGAGGGTTCCTAGACCCTTTTATCACAGTAAGTTTCCCACTCATCCTTTATATAGTGGGCTGCCTTAAGCTACAATGTAAAAAGTAATCTTCTCCCTATTTGAGAAACTATGGTCCAAAAAATAACCTTCACCCAGATTCAACCATTTATGTACAACATTTTCATCTATTTTACCTTTGAATATAGGGATATCAAATTTCACTTGTACCTTGAAGGGGGTGACACCTTCCAAGTGATTGTTGGATGAAGATGCATCATCGGTTGGCATCCCCCGAAGGATATGGGAAAAGTTTTCCATCATGTCATTCCTTTGTTGCTAGAGAGCTTCTTCGAGCAACAATTTGATAGGATATCATGCCCCCTCATCTCTCTTTTCTTCTACCATGGGAGGCCAATGGTGTCAACAAAGATGGTCTTGAAAAGGCTCAACCAATTTAAGTCCCAACTCCTTATACCTCGACCTCATTGGGGATATGCACATAAAAATAGAGAAAGAGAAAACCACACTAACACCACTAATCTAGATTTATGAAGGAATGAAATCGAATACATATATAAACATAACACATACATACAACGAAAACATAACTTCAATTCATTAATAACAAAATAGGGAAAATTTTAAGAACCCCCACTAAATTTATATGTATAATAAAAGGGCGAATCTCCATGGTATATAGGAAAAATGGAAGGCGATTTTATCAATAATATAATATGTATATATAATTTTTTGGCGAATCTCTCACCAGGCATGGCAAATATTTTACTCAATTATAAAATCTTGTGTTTATTGAATACACAAATGAAATCATTGCATTTCTTTAAAATATCTTTTGAAATCAGAATTACCAAAATTACATATCGATAACCTAGTGGGTGTAGGATAAAATTCACCCGTGTCATTCACAGAAAACATGAGAAAAACAAAAAAAAAATTCAAATTCATCACTTCTAGGGACCTCGAAGTATGTTCCTGTTTGCAGTTAGAAAAATTAACCAAATTACACTCTACTTACTCCAGCATATGTTGGAAAGTTATAGAAGGATGACTAGTGCAATCAATCCATTCCTTTTAGCCCTCAGTTTAAAACAGAAGTATACAAATATACTTGTCCAATGTCTATGCTTTAACCTTTCGCCTTAAGATGTTTTTACAATATAATTTCCTAAGTCTATTTAATATCTTCATTATCATAAAAACCAACCTATATCCATGTTAACTCCACATCTACCACTCTTAAGGGGATGAAATCTATTTATCCCTCTGAGCACTTGGTAGACCGAGAATTAAGATGGATCTAAGATGATAGAATTTCACCTTTAAATAGTCTATGCTCACATGAATACCATGGTATTACCATGGGTTATCATAAACCTGGAGCTTAAAAATTACTATTAGTAATTTATAAAAATTAATAAAACTAATAGTTGATTTTTATTTTATTTTTTATTTTAACCAAGCTAAAATGTTTAACCTACATTTACTCTTGATCCACACCCCGAGAGGGATCAAATATATTTTCACTCTATGCTAGTTTGCATATCACGATATTTGATTTAGTAGATCCAGAGTAAAAATGGATCTATGTTGGTTTAATTCCCCCATTTAAATAGGCTACATTCCAAGTGAATACCATGGGTCAATACCATGTGCCATTTTGGTCAATACCATGGGTCAATACCATGTGCCATTTTTATTTTTATACGGGTTAATAATGTTTTTTGCATGGTATTAATAACAATCTAGTCCATGGTATTTGCCCCATAGTATTTTGCCCATAGGTTTCACCTAAATATAACGCATTTTTTGAGTGTTCATAAATATAAGGTGACTTATGGAGTAAATATAAAAAATGTTTTATTTGTTTGCCATACCTCTCGTTTATTTATATTTTTATTAATTTACCATACCTCTTTTACAAATATGGTATTTGGCCCATAGGATTCACTTAAATAAAACCTCTTTCTTGAGCCTTCATAAATAGAAAGAGGGTTATGGACTAAGTATAAAAAAAGGTTTTATTTATTTAGCATATGTCTAGTTTATTTATATTTTTATTTATTTACCATACCTTTTGAGTAAGTATAAAAAGACGTTTTATTTATTTACCATAGCTCCACTTTACTTATATTTTTATTTGTTTACACCCTTGCATGTATATAAGGTGACTTATGGAGTAAAAATAAAAAATGTTTTATTTATTTACCATACCTCTCATTTATTTATATTTTTATTAATTTACCATACCTCTTTTATAAATATGGTATTTGGGCCTTTGGCCCATAGGATTCACTTAAATAAAACCAATTTTTGAAAATGGGCGAATGGATTCACTTAAATAAAACCTATTCTTGAAAATGGGCGAATGGAAGGTTATAACTCCTAATTTCAAGGGCTAAATATACCTTTTTTACCCTCTCCCTTAAAATAAGGTGGGCTATTTGAGGTGATTTGTAAAAATGTACAATGATACAAAATATTCGCCCACTAAAAATTTAAAACCCCTTAATTTCCCCAAAAGGCGAACATTCGCCCCTAAAATCATCCCTAAACAAAATACTAAAAATTATTTACATGCAAAATGGAAATAAACTATCTCAGACGATAGCAGTTTATCTCTAAGAATATATGTGGCAAATATATGCTTTTTTAAGTGTGTTACAATGAAGCTTGGAGGTCTATGTATTATTGAGAAACAATGGAAAATCCTAAATATCCAAAAGCCTAACCCTAGGTGATGAAGCACCAATAGTCTGTGGGCCCCTTTTGGGTAAATTGGTATATCAAATTTTTGGGGTTGTAACTCTGGCATACAATCTTCATTTGATGTGTATGATACCTCGTTAGAAAGATCTATCATAGGAATAAAACTTTCGATTGCAAGCCACACTAAAAATTATGGGACCGCCTGTTTTCCCAAAAATGTCATTTAGGATCTCAAAACGGCTCCAAAATTTTAAGACCGGAAAAAATGCGAAAAATAGTAAAATGTGCTACAATTAAGGAAAATAAAAGAAACAACGATGTGGGTCCAATTGGAATAGGTGGGTGGCCACCAATATCTACCTAGATCTGTCCTCCCCCTTAAGAATAAATGGTCCTCAAAATCATTGTCTCCCACAACCTTGGTGATGGTGTAAGGCCTGTATCAAATTGGTTTGAGCTTCTAATGGGCTCTGGAAAGGCGTTCTTATGCAAATACAACCAAAATTTGTCACCCACTTGAAACTTATGTGGCACATGATGTTGATCATGTCACTTCTTATACTTGGTGTTGGACTTATCCAAGATGTTGTATACCTACTGGCGGATGTGATGGATGCATTTAATAAATCAAGTTGCTTTATTAGTTTGAGACTGTACATGCAGATTTTTTTGTGTAGTCTCATGAGGCATGGCAACAACAACTGGACACGATGGTTGAAATCTCAGATACACTTGAAAAGGAATTCAATCAGTTGACCAATGGAGAGCTCTATTATAATTGTGCTACACATAAGGAAGGCTCTCATCCTAGTTCATGGATGCTTGGTGTCCAATAATGTCTAGAGGATTGGCCAAAATGTGGTCAAGAACCTGTTATCTTGATATGATATAATGGTCTGTGGGATCTGAAAATGTACCCATACTTGTTCAAAGAAGAGTTTGTAAGTGTCCGCTACTGTGATACTCTTCTTTTAAGAGGCCAATATAACCATCTTAGAAAAATTGTCCATGACCACAAATACATATTGATTACCATTCTTGGTAGAAGGGAGGCTCAACAGATAGTCCATGGAGATGGATTCCCAGGGTTGTCTAGGAGTATGTAATGTCCCCATTTTTATTCTTCTTCATAGTACAACCAAGATGGATTTCTAGGGTTGGGGATTGCTAGGTCAGTGGAGCAAGTTTATGTCATCAGGGGTTCCGATGGAGTTTTGAGGAGTTTTCATGGGGTCCGATGGCATTTGCTTGGCATATTGATCATTATGAAAAGTTTCGCACATCTTTATTTTGGTTCCATGACTTTCTGATAATTCCCATAAAACTGGGTTATTATCGGCATAACTTAATTAATTATGCTTGAGGTGGCATTCCTGAGAGATTAATTTATAGAACACCTCAGTGTAATAGCTCATTGGAAACAAAATGAGAAGATCTATAGGATGGGATGCTAAGAAGAGACTTCTAGTAGCTGAAGAGAGTATGGTGGATGATTTTCCATTTTCCCTACTTAAAAATGACTTTAATTAGTCATTCAATTAAGGAAAGATCATTAATTGGACAAAAAGGGCCAAAAGTGACTCAAGTGAAATAAAATAAAATTAAAGATCACTTAAGATAAATTCAATGGATGAGCTTCTAGAATAATAATAAAATAGTAAAAGAATATGCTTCTAGAGGCTTGGGGATCTATCCATCAGGTCTATAAAAGGGGAGGAGGAGAACATTTGGAGATGTCTCGGAGTTGATATTGTTTCTTGTATGTGAAGTTGAGAACATCGTTCTTGACTCCAGCAATAGCCCTAGGACAAAAACCCTCGTTCTTGACTCCAGAAATAGCCCTAGGACAAAAACCCTCCGGTGATTTAGAGAGATTGGGCAAGCACCCATCTCCCCGTGGTGGATTCATTCAGAATCCACAAGTGCAGAGATTATTTTTCTATTTCAGTTTGGAGACTGGAGGGTCATTCCTCGCTACTGTATTGACATCTATCTATATATAATAAAGCTAGATTTTGGTTGTTGCATTTCTCATTGTTTCTCATGTTGTGATTTTTAATGAGATTTTATGCAATTTGTGAGTTTATGGTTTCAGTCAAATTTCTGGTGTTTGGGTTTCCATGGCAATTTCCTGTTAAGTGTTAGATAAATTGATTTGAAGGGTTTGTTCCAATTTTTCTCCATTTGGGACATTACAGTGGTATAAGAGCATTAATCTTGGCTCAACCTGCAAGTTTCAATCTTTTAATTGCAAATTATTCAAGGGTTTATATTGGAGGTGCTGAAAGAAGATTATTTTTAGATGAAGCAAGATTAAATTCTTCTATTAGTCGGAGCTGTAATTTTTTGTTGCAGTAAAATATATTTTGTTGGGCCAAATATCTTGCAGGTCCGAAATTATTCTACTGTGTTGAATTTCTCTTGATGGGCCAAAATTATCTTTTGGGCTGAGTTTATTTGTTGGAGCGTAATTTATTTTCCCAATCCTAGTTTATTTGCGAGAGCCAGATTTATCTATTGGGGCTGAGTTTATTTGTTGAGCCCAGTTTATTTACCATAGTTTTTTGCAGGAGATTTCTCTCATTTGAGCCAGTGATTCTTGAGTGAATTCGCAGGATTGACGAGTTGGAGCATTGTGATATTAATTTATAGCAGTGTGCAGAGCTAGGCAGATTGGGAAAATCTCACTAAATTGGGGATTTTATAGATTAGCTAGAATTTGCCCAATATTTTTTTGGGTTTTTGACAAGGACCTCAAATATAAATTTGTAGAATTTTTTGAGCAATAGAGGTGTGGTTTTCAACTATAGCTTTGCAGTAGATAGTGCATAATTGTTAGGGACTACGCAGTGCATTTTGGGGGTCGATTTTGGGAGGTCAAAATCTAACCAAACCATTTCTAGGTTTTTGTGAGTTTTGTCAGAGGAGTCTGTGGCTAAAATTTTAGAAATTTCTAGGTGACATTCGAGCCTGAAATCCTAATTCTTATAACATGGCGAATTTCTAGCTAGCTCGGGAATTTGCACCATTTTGTGGGTTCGACTTTGGTTGGGAGATAGGCCAAACCCTTTCTAGGTTTTTCTAGGTTTGTGGTGAAGAGCTCATGATTAATTTGTTGGAATTTTTTGAGCACTTATGGAGGCTCAAACAGGGGTTTCTTCCAACCAGTATTTGTAGAATTTCTAGGACCAGTGTAGAACATTGAGGAGAAGTCTTTCCTTTGCATCTGGGCAACATTTTTCTCATTTGGGATTGTCTAGATTGCTTTGGAAAACCATAGGTACACATTCCATGCATTGTACTCTCCTTTTGTAATAAAATGACTCAGTTTGTCACAGTTCTTGTCTAATCTAGAACTAGAGGACCTGTGCATTTCAGATGTGTGACCTGGGAATGCGACTAGAAGAATGCAATATAAAAATTATGGTTTCCAGTGATGTGGTCAGATACTAGCAATGGGGTATCAATTTCCATCAAGGCAAGGTGAGGCCATAGTAGGGGTGCGAAATCACTATTAAAAGAAGATGAGTTCTTTCTTTCCTCTTTGCTTAGTTTTGAGATTATTGTCATTGTTTTCTTCAAGTATATTGTCCAATAACCAGGAGTTAATTAATGTGTCATGCTTTGGAAATAGAGCTGCCAGCATTGTGTAGTAGCTAAAATATATTGTAGTCCTATGTACTAATGCATTGCCATAGATGAGCACAAACTGCATAATTTTCATTATAGATTGAAACTAAAGACTAATCGTCAGAGGGGTGCTATTACTGTAGTAACTATTGGCATGTATTAGTCTTAATCATGATGACGCCTTGATCTAGATTACATATAACTTGAAATTTATATGGTTATTGATACATTGAGTCAGTGCTTGAACCAGCAGAGTTCAGTTGCATTTTGAGACAAACAATTGTTGTTTATTATTGTCAAACTGAATGTTATTAGAGGGTTGCCGATTTGTGAGGGTGTTGTGACCGGGGATCATTTGTTCATATTATTGTGCTAATATGATTTCAATAAGAGAATTATCGTTGCTACCATTGAGTTTTGTTGAGAGGGTTGGTATTTAGTGTTGTGTCTTGAGGGAATTATTGTTATAGGTGTCTTATGATGTCTTGTTACTACTGAATAATGGAGTATTTGAAGAATCTTTTAAGACATCACAACAGTGCATTATTAGACTGAAATCTAGACCAAAAACCCAAAAAAAAACAAAAATTTCTCAGGAACGATATATGCCATTCTTCAGAAGGAGCAACCAAGAGATGTGCGGAAGGGGCAGGAAATTGGAAAAAATCCTTGCACTAGGGATGGATTTGAAGCACATGAGGGTCACATGGAAATTCCTCTTCAAACTCGATGAAATAGATGCCATCCTTTCCAAAGTGATTCAGTTAGAGGGGAATAAATTAATTTGGGCATTAAAACCAGCTATGCTTGTTCTCATACAACCTAAGTTCTTAAAGGAACCTTCTGAGGGGGTCAGACTTCCAGTGGCATCTTGTCTCAGTAACATCATGAGACAAAGCACCCTTATAGATCCTTACAATGATGATGTTATGAAGAGAGTTTTCAGATTGATGATAGAAACATTTCGAGACTTGGACAACATTGCAGGCTCTACCTTTGGGAAGAAGCTTGAAATTTGAGGAGGCATGGCCATGACTAGGAATTATGAGATCTTGTTTGATGTGGAGTGTGATGATTTGATCCTACATATGTTCCAATGCTTCTTCAGCATTAGGAAACGTCATCGTGACAAAGTCATAGCACACATGCAGTCCATCTTGTCCTCATGTATGAGAGGTCATGATGCCATTTGTTGGGAGTTGCAGTATTGTTTGTTGTCTATTTGGAGGAGAGAGAAGTTGGTCCCAACAGTTGTCCAGTAGTAAAAAGGGTATTTTTCACCTCTATTTACCCTACATTAATTATCAATCTAGGCATGATTTGTTATCTCAAAGAGTGTACTCAGTCTAAGGCAGTCACTTGTCAAGAGAAATGCTAGTAGTATAGTGCTTTTACAAGAGTAAATAAATGCTTGAAACAAACTCTAAATGTAATGGCAAGAAATCAAAATTCTTTGTAACTAAGTCATTAATTTAAGAAACTACAACACTTCATCAGTCAAAGGTGCAGTAATGATAACTATTCCCTTTGTAAACTGATGCAAATGAAAAGCAATCAAAGAGAAGATATCCAATCTAGGAACGAGACAACAATAGTCAATGTTCACTATAGTTGCAGACCGTTCTATTCAAACCAAAGCAATTACTTGAAGTGATAATTCAATTAACAGAAAAGGGAACAACAATTAATCTATTGAAAAGATCGTACAACAAAGCTTTAACTTACAAGAATGAATTAAGCAACAATCGCAACCTAAAGGAATTAAGCAGAAATCTTTAACTCAGAAATGGTTGGAACAACAAACCAAGAATGGAATAGAAAACTAAAGTAACTCTATGAAATATTGAACAACAACTGAATCATAGGTAAATGGAGAGCAAACTAAATCAAATGTTAACACATAGCGAAGTTATAATGATGGAATTAGTAATCTGAGTCTTTAGCATAATAAATATTAACCACTGTGATAAAGAAACAACAATTGCGGTTACAATGGAACGACAATCCAAATGAACAACAATCACACTTAGAGGTAAACCATAGCTAAATAGACAATAATACCAATATGTAAATGCACAACATCGTTACTCTGTAAACGAACAGTAATGTTAATCTGTAAAGGAACAACAATGTTACACAGTAATGCCAATTTGTAAGGGAACAACAATGCGATACGATTTCATAATGGACAACATAACATTTCAGTTGTAGAAGATAACCTTACTATTCAAATATGAATGAAATATGACAGAGCTAGTACACGAAATGATAAGGAACAACAGATTACTGAATGAAGAAAGTAAAAGAAATCAAACTACACACGACTTGGAATTGGAAAATAATGGTACAAGTAGCAAGTTATCCACTAGGGTCGGGCCCTTAGCCTCTATGGACACACTGCTGCAGTTACTCCAGAATCAAAGATGGAACAACAACAAATTTTATATATTAATCATCAAAACATAGTTACAGTAATTGCTTTTTAAAGAGAGTCGATGATCAAAGTTTAGTTTACAATAGTAGATTCTATAAAATAACAATAATCCACCCCTTGGGCTAGCAATGTTGTCCCTTTTTATAGCGGCCAGGCAGAAATATCAAAGATACAGATATTCTTAAGGTAGCGATCCCTCAGGATCAAAGGATCCTGAGGGATTCGCCATATCGTTATCCTTCAATTATCTCTTCGTCCTTTTGTGCTGATTTGGCATTTCTTCTTCCTTTTCCTGGCTTATGCGCTCCGGTCTCGATTGCCTCGTCTGGATGGAGTACCCTGTCAAAGGGACAACATTTGGTTTCACCTTGTCTTTTCCTTTGAAATGGCGATCTTCCATTTTCTTCATTTTCTGCATAGAAAATTTAGGTAATAATTAGTTATTCCACTTTACTCAGAAATCTCTTAAACTTTATCATAATCCTCCATCATATGCCTGTTTCATAATGTAAAGAAGTTATGAATTAAAGGAAAAGATAATTGAAATAAGTGGAAATCACATACCTTTTCTAATGCTCAACACACCCCCCTGGTTACCCTTTTTCATGCCCTCATGAAAACATTGTAATTGACATGCAAGGTAGTTAGGGAATAGGCTGGAGAAGGGTTCTTAGTCGGTGGTCTATAACCATGATTCCTAGCTACGAATTCAAAAATATGCCCTTTTTGACCTTCAGGCAATTCATATAAGGCTCTATATCCTGGTGCAGGATACCAAATGACTAGACTTCAGAACCTACAGCCTAACCAAGATGGGCCTTCTCTCAAAATGAGGTCACCGTAGATACCCAAGTGGTCAATAGTTAGCTTAAAATTCTCAGAATTGAATGGTTCTCTGTTTTGGATATTCCAATTAGAAGTCTGGTATCGGAATTTGGCTGCTACTATGGCAAGATCTTTGATGGTAAAGAAGTATTCTACCCCTTGCTGGATGGCTTTTGTGTGAATAGGTCCCAATGTCTGGATCACACCCTGAGTTCTCATTAGGCTCCTATGTTTATTCCATAATTGCAATGGGTTTCTAGGTTCACCCCTCACCCATAGATCTAATCCATTCTCCTCTCTTTGAACGACATTGTAGGCTTTAATCCACTTTATCTAATTAACGCCAAAAGAAATAAATTCCTGAAGTTGGACATCACCCACAAAAGGGCTAGGGTTCTGTTCTGTTTCTCCATCTAACACAAGGTTGTGAAAATAAAATTCACATACAATCGTTGAACTTTCACCCCGTAATTCTTACAACAGTTTATGAAATCATCAATGGTTTTTATCTCTATAGGTACTCTTTCCTTGACAACCTTAATTTTCAATTGTAAATATCTTTCCATAAAAAACGAAGCATAGTTTTTGGCGGGTGCCCTACATGCTAGAACATCAGTATATAGAGAACATAAGGTATCCATTTGATTTATGACTGTGTCTAGTCTATGGGTTACCTTTTTGACTCTTTCCTCTGCCTTTCGCCATCCTTCAAAGGCTTGGCTTTCCGATGAATTCATGTTCTTCAGCTGTTGTTGTAACTTCTAGAATTTTTCTTGAGGAACAACTTCCTCTATGAGTTTCTCTATTATTTGCTAGGCTTGTGCCAAATCTCTTCACAGAGTTACTATCCTCAGGTCATTATCCATCATGATAATTTTGGGCTGGAGATCTACATGGATCTCCTTATTGCGACATCTAGTCTTTATGGTCTGAGTTTCCTTCTCACTGGAGGACAGTGCCTTTGTCTAGATTTCCTTATCACAGGCCGGTGTGTTGTCTGTTTGTGCTTCTGCATTTGCAATAGCCAAATGTTGTTCCTTGCGATTCTGAATAAAAGGTTGGACTTGAGTCCTCTTGGTATTTTTCTTATGGGGTTTTTCCTGGGTGGTTGAACGCTTTTCCCCAGAGGTTCCTTTTGAGTTCTTCCCCATTTTTATGACTCTTATTTGTTGTCAAAGTTGCTTAATTATGTTAAGCAATCTCTGTTGTTCCTTTTGCAATCTTTTAATTTCTTCTATTTTCTTAGAAGGAACAACCATTTGTTTTCTCAGGCCTGGGCTTTGTACCTTAGGCATTAAACCTTCGTCTTGGCCAATTTCCATGTTTCCTTATTGGAACACTTCTTCATTGTTCTGCTGATCGGGTTTTTCTGGGGTAGAAACCCTGGTTTGTTCTACTGTCTCTTGGGTTGCTTCTTCTTCTACCTCTTCTTCATCATGCAATTCTTCGGGTGTATTCTGACTAGGAACAGATTGTTCCTCTTCCTCATCCTCATCACTCTTCTCCCCAGATACACTCTTATCATGGGCAGAGTGATCCTCTTCTTCTTCCTCCTTGTCACACATTTCCTCGGATGCACTTTTATCATGAGCAGAGTGCTCCTGCAGTTCTTCTTCATCATTTTGCTCCAATTCTTCTTCATTCTCCCCACCTTCCAATTGTGGGGGTTGTTCATCTTCTGAATCATGTATTTCCACAGGCTAGCTAATGTTTTCCTGGGAATTTCCCAGCATTCCTCTACTCCTCGCCAATCTAATAGATTGTCTTCATTTTAGTGGTCTACTCAATGTGCTGGCGATATGTTTTTGTTTTGGGGCTAGCAAAGTTAGTCCCCCATCTATCGAGAAAATCAATTCTTCCCAGGTACTCTGCTACTGGGCAAGACTATAACTGGCTACCAATCGAATTAACCCATGGTGGCTTACTACTGACTCTACATGGTGAGATTTACTCACGCTTCAGGAAACATCATGTAATAAAAAATTTAAGAACACAGACAAATTCACAACACATTTTTGCTTTAATACGGCTAAAAGTTTGGGATGGCATGGTCTTACCATGTCCTTTCTACCATTGCAAGTGATGTAGCTTTGGATAATTCTCACCAATTCTACCCACGTGTTGTAGGGAAAAGTATCCGACTCGGATGACCCTATCCCACTCTAAGGGTGACAGTTCCTTAGCAACAACTCTAAAACAAACTACTTAAGGTTTACTTCTTTATGAAAGCAAAAGAGAATGGAGAAAGCACTAACCATTGCCTTGCGCTTAATGTCGAATCCCAACTCTTCTCTTTGACCGCTTGCTCCTAGCTCTTTGTCCTTCTGCTCGCCCAGCTACGATGAGATCCTGCAAAATAACAAAGAAGGAAACTACAAGAGGCATGCAATCATAACTGGTTCATGAATTAGTGTAAACCAAACATGCAATCATCACAATATATAATTGAAACAAGAGCACATAGAAGAACCTCAATAGCTTTTATTAATGAAGAAATAAAGGTTCTGAGAGTATTACAACCATTGAAGGCTCCAACCCAGCAACACCTCCCAGCAGAAAGAATTTCTCTTCTTCACCTCTCTCAAACAATCACCCAATAACTCAATAGTGAAACCAACAGCATATCATTACTTTGCACAAAATTCCCGCCTCCTGAGCTCATAGGAGAGAGCTCAATATATAGATGAATTGAGAAAGGATGAGTCAGCTTGCAACTGATGTGTAGCTGCCTTGTGTCCTCTCTCTCTTCAGTTAATCTTTAGTTGATCTTCAGTTCTTGAGTCCACTTGGTGAACCTTGCTTCCACTTGGAGAAACAAAGCCTCTAACTCATCACAAGGCGAAATCCCTGATCCAAGTGTCATTTTTGGAAGATTCCAGAGCAATGACTCAGTGTGCCACATGTCCAAACTCGCTCAACGCAGGTGGGCTTTGTTCTACCTGCTTTGCAACGCAGGTACACCATGGAGCAGTTGTGTTTTAGCGCAGAAGCCTAGTGGAGCACCTGCTTTGATTTCAGGATTGCTTGTTTTTGAGTGTTTTCAGGTGGAGAACTGATCTGAGAGCTGTTGGTTTGCTGACCTTGTTCCTCTAGGGGTAGGAACATCATGTTTAGGGAACTTTGGATCCCTTGGATTATTGACAATTCATGCTTGTTGCTGTAAGGCACAAAATTGTCTATAACACCACGACTCACCCAAAGTTGCCAGAAGGACTCCTTTCCCTTTGATAATAAGGTTCTGCCCTTCATCCTAGAAGATGGTTATGGCATCTCGCAGTCTCACCTTTTTCAGAACCCACATAGGTCTAGCGAATGGCAGTCCTAAAACTTCAGCATTTATGTCATTTGTGACTGCTATTTGTCTCCTTGTCACCATGGAATGATTTTCTTGCAAGTTCTGCAGAAACTCAATTGCCACCGTCTTTTGGATTGTTGTAGATGGTTAAGGTAAGCTATCCATCCTGCCCTTGCTAGGATTTCTCGTGCAGCATCAAAGACCATTAACACTTGTGGCTCACTGCAAATTTATCTTCCTCCCATATTATTCACGCTTAGCACACTATAAAAACATAGAAAAAATAATGGAACAACAGGCTGTTTAAATTTTTAACTTGCTGTTAATTTTTGCAGAGAAAAACATGGAAATGGCATCAGAACAACAAGCCATGCATATTGGGAAACAAAATACCATTAGTATTTGCCATTCCTGAGTCATAATACCTCTGAACAATGAGCTGACACGTATGCCAATGAATTATGGAGATCACCCGCGCCCCCCTATAATGTGATAGGCTGTCCTCGGCCGTCAAATAAAGGAGCAACATGCTGAACTACCATCGTACAGTGGAATAAAGGAACAACGTATATATTTATGACATGTTTACAAAAATAAGGGGATTACCGAAATCGAGGCGTATTATAGAATCGCTAATAAATATGGAAATGCCGTGATATGATGCGAAAAATGGAGGATAGGACAGCTGACGTGAATAAAAGTTCTTATGCGGTCATTATCGACTTTTACTATCATGATTGATTTGTAAATGATTTTCATGTATCAAAGGTTCAAAAGGGTTATATACATAATCTCATTTGAAACCATTTATAAAGATATAAGAAGAAGGGTTTTATAATGACTATTGGCGTATAAGAAATATGACTTCAATACCATCAACAAATCTCTATTGCCCACAAGTGTCCATAAACTTGACAGAGTTGTTTATTTCACCCTTGGAACCATAATCCTTTGTGTATGCCTAGGAAAGTGCTATGCAATGTCAGAATGGAGGCCATTGTGCTAGCTTGATAACCAGATGAATCACAATGCCATTCACTAGGAAGGAGTGAAAGGTGGGTAGGCCGGCTCGTGATGAGACCTGCTGTTCCAAGAAATTTTTTATTTTTCTAATGTGCCTCTTGGATCATATCCTTGGTGTGGTGGCCATAGTGGGAATGTCACTTCACTTTCTTCCTTATGATCATGGTAGGCTGGCTCTTGATGAGACCCCTTATCCTTCATTTGAAAAATCATGTTAGTAATCATATAGATAAACATTTTTTCTTTTATATAGCACTTTTCCTATTTATATACAGAGGTTGGCTCAACACTCCTTAAGAGTAGGGATGGTGGAAGAAGTCTGAACATCTTAATAGAGAAAAATATGCCCTTATTCTTATTCAATAATAATGATCAAAGAAAATTATGGGGATTTAGAAAGAACCATCATGATAAAAAAAAATCAATCATATCGGTATTAGTGGAAATAATGACAGAAAGGTGACATAAATAGTTGTGTCCTTTCCTCTTTTCTCTTATCAATTCAAAGCAATTTCTTCTAAAGATGACAATTTTTCTTTGATTTGCTGATTTTAGTATCCTCTAGTTTTTGTATTCTTGCATAAATGTATAGTTGTGCCTTAAATGACCAATGCTCATAAAAATGGTAAAACACACGTACACACAAAAAGAAAAAAAAATGCACTCCAAAAGTGTTGTTCTTAAGATGGAACAACTATTGTTTCTTTAGAGGGACAGCAAAAGAATATTTTCACACAAAAACCGCAAGCAAAAAGGAAAAAAAAAATGCTTGAAGTTGTTGTTTCTTGAGAGGAACAAAAACTATTCCTTAATTGGAACAACAAATAAATCAAGCGCAAACAAAAGATGCGAAAATGTTATTCCTTCGGAAAGGAACAACAAAAACGAAAGTGTTATTCCTTCAAAAAGGAACAATAGAAAAACGAAAGTGTTGTTCTTCGAAACGGAACAACAAGAAACGAAAGTGTTGTTCCTTCAGAAGGAACAACGGAAAAAAGAAAGTGTTGTTCCTTCAGAAAGGAACAACAGAAAAATGAAAGTGTTATTCCTTCGGAAAGGAACAACAAAAATGAAAGTGTCGTTCCTTTGGAAAGGAATAGCAAAAATGCAGAAGTGTTGTTCCTTTGGAAAGGAACAACAAAATGTGAAAGTGTTGTTCCTTCGGAAAGAAACAACAAAACGTGAAAGTGTTGTTCCTTTTGAAAGGAACAACAAAAAGGAGAAAATGTTGTTCCTTCAAAAAGGAACAACAAAATGCAAAAGTGTTGTTCCTTTAGAAAGGAACAGCAAATGGCGAAAATGTTGTTCCTTCGGAAAGGAACAACAAAATACAAAAATGTTATTCCTTAGAAAAGGAACAACAAAATGGCGGTGAAATGTTGTTCCTTCTGAAAGGAACAGAAAAATGCAACAATGTTGTTCCTTCGAAAAGGAACAACAAAGCGGTGACAATGCTGTTCCTTTGAAAAGGAACAGCAAAATGTAAAAAAAAAGTGCAGAAATGCATAAATATGTACATAAAATAATTTACACAAACAGAATAGAATAAGTTATGTACAAACTTTTGAAAGCAATCAAATTACTTAGTGAACCAAAGGCGAGGAAGAGTCTTCTTCCTCAGCCTGAATCTGCATGTCAGAGTCTTTCTGAATTTTCTGGTAGAAGGATTCTCGAGTAAGCGGTTTGTGGTACAGTCGAACTCGGTGGCCATTTTCTTTAAAGGTATGTCCAGATCCATCAATGGTAATTAAAGTAATGGTGCCATTATCATGCACTTTTTGGATTTCATACAGTCCCAGCCAGCAAGTTTGAAGTTTCCCCGGAAAATCCTGAAACCTGGAATCGTATAGGAGTGCCCAATCTCCTTTGTGGAAGACTTTCTTTTTGATGAGGGCGTCATGCCATTTTGCTCTCTGTTGTTGGATTAATGCAGTATGTTGAATAGTTGAGAGCTTGACTTCATCTAGCTCATTTTTTTGCTGTAGTCTATTAATCTGGGCCTCATTTAAATATAGACCGACTTCTTGTGTTGTTCTCAACGTTTGTATTTCGAACTCTATTGGAAATATGGGTTCCTTTCCAAATACTAGTTGATATGGTGAATAAGTGGTGGTGTTTCTCCATGTTGTTCGGTATGCCCACAAGGCTTCCTGCAATCTTGTAGCCCAATTGTGTCTATGTGACGCAATGGTTTTTGATAATATTGCTTCTATTACTTTATTTGTGTTCTCTACTTGGCCATTTTCCTGTGGGTGGTACAGAGTGGTAATCTTGTGTTGAATATGATAGTTTTTTAATGTTGCAACAATTTTATTACCAACAAACCGTGGTACTCTGTCCGTGATTATGTCTCTTGGGAGGACATATCACACAAATATCTGGAACAAGAAATGAATGAAAAAATCCTCTGTAGCTCTTAGAAGTGCCTCTGCTTCAACTCATTTGATGACATATTCTGTTGCTACCAAAATATATGTTTTCTGGTTTGATGATGGGTTGATCGGACCAACAAAATCGGGTGACCAACGCTCAAATGGTTCAATGACTAGCTGTGTGTTCAGAGGCATTTCGTCGGACTATCTAGGGAGTCTTGCTCTTTAGCAACTATCACAAGCTTGAACAAATTTCTTTGCATCTTTGAATATTGTGGGATAGTAATACCCTGTTTGTAGAACTTTGTGACTAGTTCTTTGATCTGCGAAATGTCCACCACATGGTCCGTCGTGACAGGCTTTCAGAATGTCAAATATTTCATCTTCATGGATGCATCTTCTGATGTGCATATCTACCCTTGTATGGAATAGGTAGCCCCCAATCCAAGAAAATCGGGTACTACGCTGCACAATCTGTTTTCCTTCATTGGGGGTTAGATGCTTTGGTAATTTTCCTACTAATAAATAATTCGCAACATCAGCATACCAGGGTGTTTTGACAGTAACAGTGAATAAATGTTCATCTGGAAATTGATCTTCGATTGCTGCTGCGTCCACTGGCTTTGGCATTCATGAGAGAAAGTTAGCTACATGATTCTCTTTCCCAGGTCGATCTTTTATTGTGATGTCGAATTTCTGTAATAAAATCAACCATCTTGTTACTCTAACATTTGTAATTGGTTTATTTGCCAAATACTTTATGGTAGAGTGATCTGTATATAAAACAACAGGATATCCAGTGATATAATGCTTAAATTTATTTACAACATGAATTAAAGCTAAAAATTCTTTTTCAGTAACAGTATAGTTTAGCTCAAAAGGAAACAAATTATTGCTAATATAATAGATTGCATATGGTTTTTTGTCTTCTTCCTACCCAAGGACTACTCCAATAGTTGTATCTGAAGCATTTGATGAAATTTGAAATGGCAGGTCCCAATTTGGACCTCTAAGCACTGGGGCTGTTGACACAAGCTTTTTCATATCCTCAAAAGCATGGTCACATTTATTTGTCCAAACAAAATCAACATTCCCTGTTAGTGCATATAGAGGTGCAGCTATTTGAGAAAAATGTTCTATAAATCTCATATAATAACCAAAAAATCCAAGAAAACTATGTACCTCTGTATGTGTGGTAGGAGTAGGTATTAACAAAATTATTTGAATTTTGGCCGGGTCTACCTGTATTCCAGCTACTGAGATATAATCACCTAGTATGAATCCTTCAGTTATCATCATATAACACTTTTCATGGCTCAAGCAGAGCTTGGTGGTGATACATCATTGCAACACCTTTTCCAATGTGTCTAGTGCTGGGTCGAAATCATCTCCGTATGGGGTGAAATCAACCATATATACTTCGAGCCCTTCATTTATTAAATCTGAAAAGATGCTGAGGATAACCCTTTGAAATGTGTCAGGGGAATTACATAGGCCAAAGGGTAAGACTCTGTAGGCAAATGTTCCCCAAGGGCAAGTAAAAGTAGTTTTGTCTAGTCTTTAGGGGCAATCTGAATCTAATTGTACCCATTGAAGCCATCCAAGAAAGAAAAGAATTTCTTTCTTGCTAATGTATCTAATACCTGGTCGATGAATGGAAGGGGAAGTGGTCTTTCCGGGTTGATTTTTTTAATTCTCTATAATCTACACAAATCCTCCACTTTCCATTCTTCTTTGGCATCACTACTAGCGGAGAGACCCATTTGCTATCATAGTTTGGATAAATAAAGTTTACATCCAAAAGTTTTTGTAATTCAGCTTTCACAATGTCTTTTAGGTGAGGGTTAAGTCTCTGTTGGGGTTGATGAACAGGTCTCACATCCTTTTTTCTATAAATGTGGTGTGTACATAGCTGGGGGTTGATTCCCTTCATGTCCAGATAATCCCATGCAAAAGCTTCCTTGTATTTTCTCAGTAGTTGGGTCAGCTTCACTTCTTGTTTAGGAGTGAGGTTATTATTGATGTTTAAGGTTTTTCTTGGCTTAATCTCTACAGTTTTGCTATTTGAAATAGAGCTGGTAGGTATTGTTTGATTGTGAGTGTCTTTGAGAGGATCTTATTCTAGCTCATTGTGCTGCCTCTATCATGTGACATTATATGTGGGATCTCGATTCAGCTTGGTTAATAAAGTTAATAACATCATCCTCTGTTTGATCTTTGAAATTGAGGGCATCTTCTATAGTTAATGGGGATCTAATGTTTTTGGTAAGGTATGATATAGGATGTTTGTTAGTTTTTATTATTGTTACACTTGTCTAGGCTGGAGGGTATAGGGCTAGATTCTTGATGTTACTTCCTCTAGTTATGGTCATACTTCCTTGTCAACAGCCAATATAAGCATCAACGGTTGCAAGCCAAGGTCTGCCTAAAATTAATGGATGTCCATCGAGTTGTTTTTTAGGGTTTATTATTAGAAAGTCGGTAGGATATTCCTAGGAATCAACAGATACCATGACATCATGTAGTGTACCTTCTGGCCTAACCACTGATCAGTCAGCCAGTTCTAATAAGGTAGAAGTTGGTTCTACTGATGTAATGCCTAGTTTTTGAAAAGTGGTGGTTGTTAAAATAATATTTGCAGCCCCTAAATCAACTAAGGCATTTGAAAAGGTTTGTCCATTGATTTGCACTGTCATTACTGGATTTCCTGGGTCTTCATATTTGATGGGTGCTTCTCTTCCTGATAACAGGTCAGATAAAATACCAACTACTTGGAATGTTGGGTTATTTGTTATTCTCCTCCTTGGTTTTTTATACATAGCTCTTTGATGGTCTTTGCATATATCAGGTTATCTTGGATAGCTTGGAGGAGTGGGATTTTTATTTAAAAATTCTTTAGTTCTCCTAGAATATCAAAGTCAGGATGTTCTATAGGGTGCACTATGATTAATCGTTTTGGGAATGGGGGAGAAGATTTGGTTGCTTGGTCATGAATCTGTTTTCTGACCACATCTTCTTCTTGTAATGGTTGTTCTGCGAGTAACTGATTTTCAACTTGAACATTTTCATTTCCCTCGGTTTCTATAATGCGCCTAGACTTTAATTGAAGGTCATTGCACTCCCTTAGATCGGTTTCTAGTTCTGGTGTTTCAATTATTTGAATAGATTGCATCGGTCTATTATTTGGGTTCGGCTTGGGTTGGGTTAGGAGTTGTGGTCTTAAGTTGGACTGGGGGTTTTGTTGTAGGGCTGGCAGTGTAGGTTGAGGGAGTGGAATGGTTCCTACTGGCTGATTCATCGGTCTTTGCCAGTTTGCTTGCCAGGCTTGACTCTGCGCAGTGGGAGGGGACCATTGTGTTGGACGCATTGTTTTGCCAATATGGTGGAGCGTAGGGAAAATTTGGCCAATTATATTGGCTTGCTTGATTCGGCCATGCTGGTGATGAAGGAAATGGTTGTTGTGACCAATTTGAGAAGGGAGGTTGATTTTGCCACGTTGTATTATATTGCTGAGCATGATATTGTGGAGGCTGAAAAGAAGAAGCTGGATCAGGGAACATACCTGATTGTCGTGGCTGCCATTGATGATGCTGATTAAGTAGGTACACTGGTTCTGGTTCTTCTGCTTCTTTGTATACTGCTTTCAAACCAGGAAGTGAAGGGAAACTCTTCGTAGAGTGGTCTTTGTACAAATAGCGCAAACTTGAACTGCATCTAATGGGAACTCTTTGTGGCTGTGTTTCTTTCTGCATCTGGGACATAATATTGCCAAATTTTTCTTTTCTTCTTCTTGTTTCTATTTCACTTGCATAATATCGAGCTGCATTGTCAGAGTCCCCAATATATCAGTTTTGAAATTTTCTAGTAAATTTCCAATTTCTGCACGAGTTACTCCTTCTATAGAGATCTTGTTGTCCCTTTTAAACCTGTCATGGTCTGCTGGTTTTAGCCTTGTGCTACCTCGTGAGCTCCTGATACATAAATCAATGATGTAAGCAAAATCTTCTTGATAGATGTCTCATTTTCCCATAATATTTAGTGTTTCAATCCATTGTTCCTTCATACCTTTAATTAATGTTGTTTTTGATACATTGTCAGGTAAGGATAATGATGCATAAGGAGATCTTTGAAGATTATACTCAAAACGTTCAACATATTCTTCTAGTGTTTCATTAGGTCTAGCTACCATCTGAAATATTTCATCCTTTAACTCTTTGGACCTACAATAATCCTGATATTTCTTCAAGAAAGCACCTTTCATCTGATCCCAGTCATTTATAATACCTCCACCCAACCCCATAAAACATCATAAAGTAGCTCCTTTTAATGTATAGGGAAATAGTTTCATCTTTTGGGGATCGGTGGTATAGTCATATCCCCTGCACAGCACATCGAATTCAAACAAAAACGCATTTGGGTCTTCCAATGTTAGGCCATGAAATGTAGGGATATGCTGGAGAGGAATTGCCTTCATAGGTGCATTGACTGCAGTATCTACAATGGGATATTGTAGTGTGGAGGTTTGGGGGGTTTGCTGGTTCTGGGCCATTTGGTCAAATATGTGCCAATAAATTTTCGGGATTTCTAGGAGGGTATTCCTAAGTTGGTTAGACGGAACATGAATGGCCTTAACAACACTTCCTTTGTCTAGGATGATGAGAGTTCCTAATTTCTGGTGGGATTTTTCTCTTGAGGTTCTTCAACTTCGTTCTAGATGATTTTTATAGCACTTCCCTTATCTGAGTTGCTTAATGGCTGAATTATTCCAAGAGGAGATCTTGGCTCTTTATTTTCCCCTGTTTCTCCTCTCCCTTCATGGAGATTACTAAAGTTACCGTCTTGCAATGATTTTGGACTAGAATTCTCAATTTCTTGAAAATCTTGCTCCTCAGTTCGGCTATGCACCTCAACAAAGGCTATAGATGGTGATCCTGTGGCCTAAAGGGAACTAGTAGGTTGTCTAGAAGCAACTTTTCTAGGTCCTACTGAAGGCTGAGATTCTTCTTTTTTAAGGATTTCGTCTAAAAAGGTCGATCGGCCAAGGGTCACCAGCCCCTTAGCTCTATCAGGCTTGGGTAGTGGTTTAGGATTCTTTTCAGGCTTTTTCTACTTAGTCATGCACACAAATCAAATGTTGATTTCTACCCAAAACAATAGAAAATCTGCAGGAAAGCGGGCAGGGGAGCATGGCAGTTACATGCTCTGTACACAGGTTCTTACCTTCTATTTTTAAAACCCAGTTCTCTCCTAGTAGGTACTTACACTACTCTCAAGAGAGACAAATGACTAACTCTTCCTCGGTAGTGGCGCCAAAATTTCAAGCAGTAAAAAGGGTCTTTTTAACCTCTATTTACCCTACATTAGTTATCAATCCAGGTACGATTTGTTATCTCAAAGAGTGTACTCATTTTGAGGCGGTCACTTGTCAAGAGCAATGCTAGTAGTATAGTGCTTTTACAAGAGTAAATAAATGATGGAAACAAACTCTAAATGTAATGGAAAGAAATGGAAATGCTTTGCAACTAAATCATTCATTTAAGAAACTACAACACTTCATCAGTCAAGCGTGCAGTAATGATAACTCTTCCCTTTGTAAACTGATGCAAATGAAAAGCAATCAAAGAGAAGATCTCTAATTTGGGAACTAGACAACAATAGTCAATGTTCACTATAGTTGTAGACCGTTCTGTTCACACCAAAGCAATTACTTGAAGTGATAATTCAATTAAAAAAAAAAGGAACAACAACTAATCTATTGAAAAGATCGAACAACAAAGCTTTAACTTAAAAATATGAATTAAGCCGAAATCTTTAACTGAGAAATGGTTGGAACAACAAACCAAGAATGGAATAGAAAATTAAAGTAAGTCTATGAAATATTTAACAGTAACTGAATCGAAGGAAAGCACACAAAAAACTAAATCAAATGTTAACATGCAACAAAGTTATAATGATGGAATCAGTAATCTGAGTCTTTAGCATAATAAATATTAACCACTGTGATAAAGAAACAACAATTGCAGTTACAATGGAATGACAATCCAAATGAACAACAATCACACTTAGAGGTAAACCATAGCTAAATAAACAATAATACCGATCTGTAAATGCACAACACCGTTACTCTGTAAACAAACAGTAATGTTAATCTGTAAAGGAACAACAATGTTACATAGTAATGCCAATCTGTAAGGGAACAACAATGCGATACGATTTCAGAATGGACAACATAACATTTTAGTTGTAGAAGATAACCTTACTATTCAAATATGAATGAAATATGATAGAGCCAGTACACGAAATGATAAGGAACAATAGATTACTGAATGAAGCAAGTAAAAGAAATCAAACCACACATGACTTGGAATTGGAAAATAATGGTACAGGAAGCAAGTGATCCACTAGGGCCGGGCCCTTAGCCTTTAGGGACGCACTGTTATGGTTACTCTAGAATCAAAGATGGAACAACAACAAAGTTTATATATTAATCATGAAAATAGAGTTATAGTAATCGCTCTTTAAAGAGAGTTGATGATCAAAGTTTAGTTTACAACAGTAGATTCTATAAAACAACAATAGTCCGCCCCTTGGGCTAGCAACGCTGCCCCTTTTTATAGCGACCAAACGGAAATATCAAAGATACAGATATTCTTAAGGTAGCAATCCCTCAGGATCAAAGGATCTTGAGGGATTTGCCATATTGTTATCCTTCAGTTATCTCTTCATCCTTTTGCGTTGATTTGGTATTTCTTCTTCCTTTTCCTGGTTTATGCGCTCCAACTGGATTGCCTCGTCTGGATGCGTTTCCTTGTCAAAGGGACAACAGTTGGTTTCGCCTTGTATTTTACTTTGAAATGGTGATCTTCCATTTTCTTCATTTTCTGCATAGAAAACGGTAATAATTAGTTATTCCACATTACTCACAAATCTCTTAAACTTTATCATAATCCTTCATCATATGCCCGTTTCATAATGTAAAGAAGTTATGAATTAAAGGAAAAGATAATCGAAATAAGTGGCAATCACATACCTTTTCTAATGCTCAACACCTGTTTCTTATGAGGTAGCCAAGAGGTTGGTTGAGCAGAACATTGGGTTGTTCAAGAGGCAGTTGAATATGGAGGAGCAACTCAAGATTGGGGGATCATGCAACAGGAATGAGATGAGGAGGAAGGAACTTTTCTTTATCTGCAAGGGACCTTCAGGACCTAACCAGTCATGCTTTAATGACATTGAGAAGATGACATCGGTAGAGAAGGGATATATTATTTATGTCTCTCAGGATGAGGACATTTCATTAAACGAATCCATGGGTTCATATGATGATATCTTAGAGGAGCATGAGCAGTCATATGGAGTTGATGACAGTAGCACAGATATGAATCCATGTGTGGTAGAAGAGTTCAAGGAGTAGTTGATTGTTCCCATGTGGGAAAGAGATCACGGAGCAGATGAGAATCTGATGATTCAACATAGAGAGCACATAGAGGAGCAGAAGTCATGGTGATTCATTGACATCAGGCCAGACTCACATGTGAGTAGTCTGTGGGTCCTACGAGAGATATTCAAGATAATGTGTCACCAATGATGAGTTAGCATGAGCAGCATATGATGTAGCATGAGTCGGATGAGGAGGATGAGGCACACAATATGCATGACGAGCCTTTTTGGGAGACCCAGTTGGAGGTTCATATTGAGCCCATGATGGAGGAGGATGAGTAGCCATCCTTGGGGCCTTCCAGTAATGAGGAGCAGATAAATGTGTAGACAGCTAACAGGGTGGCCGTATTTGCAGACACATATCTTCAGGAGGTGCTGGAGTATGACAGGATAGTTTGGGAGAATATTGGTTGACTGGATGAGCATGGATTTTCCTATCAGCTGAGGGATATGGAAGTGCATCCATATTTGGGTATACCCATTGATGAGGTGCAAATTGATGTAGTGGTAGTCAGCTGAGCTACATCATTTTCAGGTAGCAGCTCTCTCTGGGAGTACATAGACGGGGCTTGCATCACAATTTTTCCACTTTTTCCCATTATAGGGAACGAGGCAGGATTTATTGGACATGTTTTGATTGTCTAGGTAGAGAATTAGGAGTTGAGCATGGATCAATATCAGCATAGCAGACATATTCCTTGCACAAGAGTCCATGCAATGGATTGGCGAGAGATCATGTGTTGGTATCCTTTTTATGGAGTATCAAGCTTAGTTCGAGGCACAATATAGTAGGGGAACTTAGATGAGGGGGTTACCCTATGTTTCAGTGCACAGTGGGATGTGAACCAATAGTTCATCAGTGTTTCAATAGCACTAGCCCAACATCAGAAGAGTAGATATGACTTCGGCCTATTCCCGAGATTGGATTGGAGAGGGTTGATGAGTTGGCATTTGCCTCATGGAGTAGCAGCCTTAACCAGAGACAGAGCATCATCTAAGCCAAGGGTCTTGGTAGATGATTGAACATGGTAGCATTGGGATCCAAGTGGATCTACTAGTAGAAGGTTGAGTCAGAGATGGATATGGGATCTAGGTATTGGGGGATCCAATCATGTTTCGATAGCTTGGAGGCATAACATGGACTAGTGGTTCATATGGGATCTAGGCATTGGATCTCAGTTGTGTTGTGACACCAGATTGGTCCACAGATTTGGATTGCTTGAGGGAAAGTAATCTTGGGGTGGGAGGACTATAATGTCCCCATTTTTATTCTTCTTCATAGTATAACCATGGTGGATTTCCAGGGTAGGAGATGACCACGTTAGTGGAGCAGGTTTATGTCATCAGGGGTTCCAATAGAGGTTTGAGGAGTTTTCATGGGGTCTGATGGCGTCCACTTGGCGTATTCATCATTATGATCAGTTCCACACATCTTGATTTTGGTTCCATGACTTTCTGATAATTCTCGTAAAATGGGGTTATTATCGGCATAACTTAATTAATTATGCTTGAGGTGGAATTTCGGGGAGATTAATTGATAGAAAACCTCAACGTAATAAATTGTTGGAACTGGAATGAGACGATCTACAAGGTAGGATGTTGAGAAGATACTTCTAGTGTCCGAAGAGAGTATGGTGGGTGATTTTCCATTTTCCTTAATTAAAAATGACTATAATTAGTCATTCAATTAAGGAAAAATAATTAATTGGAGAAAAAGGGCCAAAAGTGACTTAAGTTAAATAAAATTAAATTAAATGTCACTTAAGATAAACCCAATGGAGAATAATAATAAAATAATAAAATAAGATGCTTCTAGAGGCTTGGAGATCTATCCATCAGATTTATAAAAGGGGAGGAGGAGATCATTTGGAGACATCTTGGAGTTGATATTGTTTCTTGTATATGAGGTTGAGAATTTGGTTCTCTATTCTAGCAGTAGCCCTAGGATGAAAACCCTCGAGTGATTTAAGGAGATTGGGCGAGCACCCATCTCCCCTTGTTGGATTCATCCAGAATCCAAAGGTGTTGAGATTGTTTTTCTGTTTCAGTTTGGAGATTGGAGGTTCATTCCCAGCTATTGTATTGGCATCTATCTATATATAATAGAGCTAGATTTTGGTTACTCCATTTCTCATTATTTCTCACGTTGTGATTTTTAATGAGATTTTATGCAATTTTTGAGTTTATGGTTTCAGTCAAATTTCTAGTGTTTGGGTTTCCATGAAAATTTCCTGGTTAAGTGCTAGATAATTTGATTTGAAGGGTTTGTTCCATATTTTCTCCATTTGGAACATTACAGAGCAGGAAGAGGAGTGTACAGGCCTTTATTCTTGGTGGTTGGATTATCTATGGCACAAAAAATGCAAAGGTTTCCCTGTCGGTGAAGAAAAGATGTCCCTCTATGCTTTCGATACCTTATCCACCTGCTTCTGCTACATGGGTGAACCCTTCCTAAAGGCCATGGATGTGGCCACTATTTTCCCCTTGCTTTGAGAGTGAATAAGAAAGAAAACAAATTTCCCTATTATGGAGACTATCTTACTACAATCCTTGGCAGAGATCAAAGAGATGGAAGTAGGTGGGGCTACCTTCGGTATCCTTTATAACATATTTCCCAAAGTAATAATAACTATGCGAGATTTGGACTCATACAAAACATGACACTTCTACAAGTATGGTTTTCATAATAACACATCACAAGATTCGAGACGAGAAACATCACACAATACCTCACACATGAAGGGCTTGATGTTTTAGAAGGATTCATTGTTGGCTGAAATGGATATCTCGTCCATGGTAGAGCCACTTGATGGTGTATGGGTGTTATAGACATATTTGGGCACTGCAACCCCAAACTCATATGTCCATAAACTAAGGACTCCTTAAGTCCCTAAAAGTGTTGTTTCACACCCTAAAGGATCATGGTTAACGGATTACATCATTTCCTAGAAGTTTCACCTGAAAAACTACTCAAAACTTGCCAAAACTGGACCATACTGACTGCTCCATGGTCAGGGTGTGATGCATCTCACTTTCTACACACGGGGGGTGCGATGCATACTGAAATGGCATTCTGTAGGGTGCGATGAGCAAGAATAGACAAATGGCAGAGACAATTTGCTAGGTAGATGATCATGGAATCATCCAGAAACTTCTCCTGTGACACTTGCATCTCAAAATTTGCTCAGGGATGAGTAAGAGATCATTGAAATCTCCAAGTGGAACCAAGAACTATCAGTGAAATGACACTAATCAAAAACCCAGAGTTGACTCACACCCTTGCAAGACATCTATAAATGGATCACTCATCTGAGAGATCTAGGGGCTAGAATTTTGTATTTTGTAAGGAAGTGTTGTTGGTTTGGTGAGAAGAGACATTGCATTGTTGGGTGATTTGCTTGTTCATGAGGTGAAGAGGGCTCCTACAAATGGGAGGATGATGCCGGATCAGACAACTGGGTTGTAATCCTCTCTTACACTACTATTGATAAAGTTCTTTGAGTTTTCCTCCATATGATCTTGTATTTGTGAATCTTATTGTTTATGAATGCAATTATATGGTCAATGTGTTTCTGTTTCCATATTGGTTATGACATTTTAGATAGAGATGCTTTGATAGTTTGCTGTTACTTCGACTCTACAGGTACTCTTTGAAGTGGGACAAGTAGGAGAGGAGTGGAAAATTTTATCAAGGAAAGGAGAAATCAAGCTAGGATCAAAGCGAAGGATCGGGGTTAGTCCTTTATTCTTCTCTTCCATTTATCACACTTAAAGGAACTCTTGAAAAGCTTTCATTGTTTGTTTCTAAGATAGATACCCATCTTAGTGGGACTAGCAGTTTGAATCGACACTAGTTTTCCCTAAAACAAAATGGCGATTCCGTTGGGGAACGAATAGTTTGTTTTGTTTGTTTATTGTTTGCTTTATAAACTACAGACGTAGCTTGAAGTTAGCCAGCTAGCCTTCGAAATGCCTTTGCTATGAAATTGAGAAGTAGATAAATGTTGCTTTAGTCAATCTCCAGGTTGGTTTATGAACTAAACATCTGACTTACAAAGCATCTTAAGTGCCCTTGTGGTAGCTCGGAACCTCATCAAATGCTACCCTTATGCTTTGTCTTTACTGTCCATCATTACTCAGCCTAAATCACTGAACTTAGCTACAAGGTTTGAGCAAAAACCAAGCTCAGTTTCACTCTGTGGCCCATTGCACTATCTGTAACTGTGCAACCTAGATGCATCACACCTCCCGTGTGTTGCAGGTGAGATGCATCCTTGTTTCCCTATGTTGCAGGTGCGATGATTGAGTAAACTGTGTTTTCTTCTCTGAAATTTGGTTTTTCTCTCTATTTTCAAATTTATTCCGTAGTTTTGCTGTTCATGATCAGTACCTTCTTGCTGTAACCATATTCCTTCACATTATTTCAGCCTCCATCAGTTAGGAATTGTAAATGTTTTTGTGTATTTTTGAATCATTTGCAATCCTCCTTTGTTGAAAGTAGCCTAATCAAACTGTCGTTTTTGATGCAAGTGTTGTAATTTTCATTCTGAATCAAAAGAAGAGTGTTGTAAAGTCTTCCTCTTCTAGATAGTTGATTGTACTTTTGGCATTGTACTTGATTTTGAAATTATTAGTATTTCAAGTGTCGAAAAGAGTTTTAAATTTGAAATCAAAAAGTGTCGTCTTAGTCTTCCTTTCGTTATGAAAAGAGAAAAATGTTAGTGCCGTCGCTTTGAAAGAAAATATTTCAGATCTATACTTAGCATTCTTTTTTTCATTCACACATTAAGAAAGCGAAAAAAAAGTACATGCATGTGCACCTGCATTTTGATTGCTTGTTTTGATTTAGGAAAGTTCATTTAGTGTGTGCTCTATGCTCTTTGCTGAAAGAAAAATTGTTATCTTCTTTCCTTTGTAGCTAGGATTTTCATTGCTAAAAGAACATAAACAACTGTTTATCATTTTAGATTACATATTTAGGAATTTCACATCTACATCACGCGGTGAACCTTGAAAGACAAACTTCTAAGCAAGATCAATCATAAAATAAACCTCACTGAGCATAAAAGCGCTTTGGAATCTAACGCAACACATCTAGAAGTCTAGGATAGAGACGTGTTCTGGCATCATAAAGCTTGGTAACTATTGTTTTCATCGTAGGTTGGGTGATTCCTCCTCTTTGATATGACAAGTGCTAGTACAAAATTGTGCTCCCTGTACCATCGTGTATATATTGGGAGACCACAATAGGCTATCTTCCTTTATCTTTTGGAAGTTGTGTCTACCACCCTATCGATCGTAATGAACTGAACGTAGCATTCAAGAAGATTGACTGTCATACATAAGTCCTTGGTAATTTCTCTATCATTTATCACCAAGGTGTATTTTGCAGTTTTATGATCGATTGGGTAAACCCTCTAGCTAGACTTCCAGAGCAGTCACTTTCATTCCTTTTTGACTCCTTAAAAGAAAAGGTCCATCTGAGCACTTGTCACTTCAGGCTCATTAAAAATTGAAGGCAACTATAGTCACCTTTAGTTTTTTCTTGACTCTTAAAAATTGAAAAATAAAGTTGCGTCAAAGTGTCTTAAAATTCATTTAAATAGGAATAACATTTTTCCCTTTAATTTTTGAGTTGATCAAGTAGTCCGCAATAGTGGAAGAAAGTCAATCAAAACCCCGTTGTTCACGAAGACTAGTAAGTCAACCGTCTTTGACCTGGAAATGAAACCATCCCAGGCAAAGTGTTCTCATTTAACTCAGTTCAATACACCTGATTTATTTGAAACTTGCATTTCAACATCGTCAGAGACTACAGTTACTCCAATTATCTCTGGTACATCTGCCTTTACAGTAGAAGTTCTGCAGTTACAAGAGGACATTAGAACTGATTCTAGTGTAATGGTAGACACCTCTATTCCTGAAGCAACTCCACCTAGGACTGATCAAGAAACTGAATTTCGTTTACCTAAACATTTGGAAATTGAATTCCAGAATTCAGAAGGTGTCACCCCTCCAGTATTTGTTACTGCAGAAGCTACACTTTCTTCAGCTCCAGAAATATTTTACAGACCTGACGATCTACCTCTTCCACCCAGATTTATTTCTATAGAAGAGATAGTGGAGGATCTTCCACCAAGTACTCCAGTGCATTTTGGAACCGGTATCCACTTACATCCTTCTACTACAAAAGTCAGTTATTTTTCATTGCAAGTTCCTGTCGAATCGCTAGGAAATATTTTGGATAGACTAAACATGTCTGAAAAGCCATCAACATCTAGGACTGTGTCAACCGACACAACTACGGTGGAGCTTCTTGCTACTATTCCTACAATGATTGTTGGTATACGATCTGTCCCAACAAGTTATCAACAACAAGCCGGAGTCCAATCAGGGGCTGTTTTGACGACATGGTCAGTTCCTATTTCTTCATCTAGATTCTCATCTAGTATTTCTTATGTTGAAACTCAACAAGTTGATCTGATGTGTCTTCAAAGGCCAATCTACCATTTAAGTACTGGATTGCCACCATATGGGGGGCGGTATGCCTTTTCATTGTTCCCTCCAGGAGAACAACCATATGAGAGTTTACAACAAGGTTCAGGTCAAACTGGAATTACATCCAGCAGTTGGGTACCAATACTGCCTCAACAACCAAGGGTTATATATTCAATGCAACCATTCCATCCTGTGTCGAATATTCCCACTACATCTGTTATTGTGACTATATTGAAAGTACAAGCGCTACTTGTTGTATGTCAACCTCAAGTTTCTCAGGTTGTAATACAACAACCTCTCGTCTCAACGATTCAATCACAACCTCAGGTTAGTGCCTCCTTATCTGGAGTGACAAAGGCTCAAACAGGTACTATGACTCCTCATCTTGGTCAATCATCCAGTATTGGGCAACAACAAATGGTCCAACAACCATGGCTGGTTCAATACCAACAACCGCAATTCCAACAATCATACCAAGGACTTGAGCAACAAGTCTTTGTATGTAATGGGCAATTTCATTTCCAAAGTGGTTATCAACAACCATACTATAATGGTTATGCCCATCAACCTTATCAAAGTTACTAGCATCAAATACATTATGCTGGTATGCAAAGATCTACTGCTGAGGCAATTCCATATTATCATGGGTATGCTTCGCCTAACTTGAATCAACGGTTGCCATTTGTAGCAACTCTAGAATTACCAGATCTAAACTAGCTGACAAATGATCCGATCGCTTATGCCCCTTGGTGGCTTGCGATTCCTCACAAAATTCCCTCTGATATTCCTAAATTCAATGGAAATCTGGGTGAAGATCCGTCGAATCATGTGATGACTTTCCATTTGCGGTGTTCATCCAACACCCTGAATGATGATTCAATTAGGCTTCACCTTTTCCAGTGAATGTTAACAGGTCCGGCAGCTAAATGGTATATGGAATTTCCTAGAGCTTTGTTTGACAACTTTCATACCCTTGCCACTACCTTTTTAACCCATTTCCAGTTACCCATAAGGTACAAAACAGGGACAGAACTCCTTACCAACCTTAAACAGATGACAACCACTCATATATCTGATCATATTCACGAGTGGTGACATCGTCAAAGAATGGTGAAGACGTACGTTCCTGATCAACTTTTAGCTGAATGGTTTATAAAGTCATTGTTACCCTCTATTACAGAGGATGTGGCTAAGGGAGGAGTTGTTACAAAAGAGCAAGTCATTGCTCATGCGCAATATTTAGACTTGATCTATACTCAGTCTGGCATGCTCTATGACAAAATTCCTGACACTCCTAGACCAGAATTTTCCATTCCTCCTCCTCCTAAATCAAATAAAGACTCTCATGCCAGCGATGGCATGATAGGTACGACAAGCACGAAAACCACAAAGGCTACATCTAAGAAAGCCTGTACAGTTTCTAGTCAAAAAGAAAATGAGGAACCTCTTGCCTCGGAGGTCAATGCCGTGTCAACCGACAAAGGCAAAAATGTTAAGCAACCAGGAGGCAAGAAGAAAGGGACAAACAAAAAGAAGAAACAAGAGGATTTGACTGCTGAGAAACCTTCTAGAAAACCTACTAGAAACAAGAAACCTAATCGGCCATGCTTCATATGTAATGAGGACCATTACACAAAAGATTGTCCACATCAAGCTGAAGTGAAGAAGTTTTTCAAAAAGACTTCAAATACCTTAGTGGTATTGACTAATCTGTTTCCAAATCCAGAAACTAACCTAGTTGCTAGTGATCGTGCTTCTCCATCCCAAGTGCTTATGCTATCCATCTCAAAACAACAAAATGACACTTTGCAATATACAAGGAATAAGGATTATGGAAATCCACAATCGTCGAACAACAAGGCTACAGATCAACCAAGCAGTTCAACAACAACTTCCTCGGAAGTTGTTCCACCAATCATTCCTGAATTAACAATAAAACCACCTAAGGGAGTAGTACATAAATTGAAATTTAATCCTCATTCTCGAGTAGCACATAATTATAATATAGTGGAGGATCTGGCCCAATCGTCATCTGCCATGTCAACACTTCAAGTACTACAAAATTCTCCATCCCAAAAACAAGATTTGTTATCAGCGATAGGTGGGATTGATCCAGCGGATTCCCATCTAGTGGCCTTTAATCATAAAGGATATGAACCTTAGTTACCAGCACAACTCGCTTTCCTCATACAGGTAAAAGCCCTCAACAAAACTATTCATCGAACAATAATTGATGAGGGAGCATCTACCTGTATTATGTCAATGAGTTGCTAGAAAAATTTAGGTTCTCCACCCTTGTCATGATCATCAACGACTTTGAAAGTGTTCGATGCAAGAACATACATGCCATATGGAATATTAAGTAACTTTCAAATAGAGCTAGGGGCCAAGACAGTAGAAATTGAAGTCGAGGTCATTGATGGAATCCTTGACTACAACATCCTACTGGGCAGGCCCTGGATTTATGCTATGGCTGCTGTTGTGTCAACATATTTTAGAAATATTGCATTCCCCTTTCAAGGTGGAATCACAATCATTGACCAACTCACCTTCCTCCCCAACAGTTCTCAAGTTACTAGAAGCATTCCATTGATCCATGGAAGCTCTCAATCACTTCAAAATATCGGAGTACGTATCCTAAAAGACCCTTCTTTAATGGGCACTTTTTCCCTTCTGCCTCTGAGTAATCTAGCAAAATTGGCCACAATGGAAACTTATCACATGATATCTTCTACATCGTCAAAGATTAAGAAGAATCTTGAACATTTTGTTAACATGGATCATTTCCAAGTATTTCCCCAAGGCCTATAGAATTTCTGTAGCAATCAATATTCTGGGCATGGGCGGCAAACCCAAATCAACGCTCGACAAGTGTTTGGATAGATAGGTCTCTAGAGTATGGTACCTCTTCTAATCCTTGGTCACATGTACATTCTACAGATGAAGGAATCATTCAGTCAATGATGATAGGAGAAACACCATGGGAAGATCACCAACATCGTTCTCGACATCAAGATAACAATGAGGATTACTCTAACAACCTTAATCATCCTTTAATTTTTGATTTTCTATCAAATCTATAAATACAGTGGATTCAGAATGAAATTTGTCCAATATTGAAGAAACTATTGCCATTAATATCTCGACCAAACCAGATGTTGTAGATGATATACATTTTGGAAAATCTTGTTCTCCTTCAGAACTAGAAATATACTACACTCTCTTTCGCAAATTTAGAGGATAGTTCGTTTACTGGTGTCAACCTCGTTAAAAATGAAACCAATGATCTGAGCAGAATTCCTTGTCTTGTGTCAAGATCGTTAAAAAATGAAACAAGGCTGAGCAAAGTTCCAAGTTGAGTCTTTCACTTGATCTCATAAAGGAACCTTCATTCCATACACCTAATTACCAAGTAGTCTAGTGAATGTAAAAGCTTACGAGGCATGCACCCTTGTCTATTTTGCGGACAAACCTAGCTGTAGAGATAAGTTTCCATGTAAGTTACGTGATTGGTCCGAGTGACCTTTCACCTTTGTCTATTTGGCAGACAAAGTGCAGGAAGTGTTTTGTCTAAGTATTGACAGAAAATCATCCTGCTTAACCACAGTAAGTTTCCATATGGTTACTGAAGACATTTTTTTTTTTTTATGCTGGGGGCATGCAAACCTTTTTATACAAGTAAAATGACCAATTTCATTTTTTAGCATTTTACCTTTATAGTTTGGTCATTCCTAGCTTACATAAAAAGGAAAAAGAGCAATGTTCCCGCAAGGTTCAAGCTCGTTAAAAAATCAATCTGCACTGAGCACATGTTGGCACAAGGTTCAAGATCATTAAAAAATAAACCCGCCTCTGGTAAATAACCTTTTGTGATCTCTTTTCTATCTGCCCTTTTGAACTTTGGTTGTGTTCCTTCCATCACCTCCATTTCATTCGGCCGACCATATGCTTCCACTTGATTTTTTACCCTTTTGAGGAACATCTGTGACAAGTGATTTTGATTGCCACCCTCTTCACACTGCCATGTTTTTAGAAGTTCCAAACTTACCTGGAACCAGCTGCTACCCAGAAACATCACTCATTCCTAAAAAACGAGCCTCTTTTAAACTCTTTTTAGACTCATTAAATTTAAAAAGATCATCAAGCTATTAGTCTTCCCAGCTCGTTAAAGTAAGGGGAATGCTATCCCTCTCATATATTTTAATATTTTTGGACTTGAGGGATTATTAAACAAAAAGATCGAGTGCCTGTCTTTGTCAGCTTGTTAAAACTATCGAAAAGTCATCCCTTGCATATTATTTTACACTTTTTTGGACTTAAGGGATTATGCCATGAAAAATGACTGTTGGAGTCTCCTTTTTGTCTATTTTCAGACTCACCAAAAAAGAAAAGGACCGAGTTATCTTTGTTATTAAACTCGTTAAAACAATAGCGACAAACTTGTCCACCTAGACAAGAACGGGTCTCACTGACGCTAGGCTCGCTAAACACAAAGCGACAGGTTTTGCCCGAAGGGCAAATTATAGACCAAGAATATGTTATCCTCCTCAAGCTTGTCAAAAATAAAGAGGTATTGGTCAGCAATGACTGGGGAAAATGGGAAGAACACTTGAAGAACTTTATTGGTAGCAGGTCGCTCTTGAACATGACACTTTCACTCCATCACCGTGATTGAGTTGGGTTGGGTTTTTCTGTTCACCATCACCATTGGTCCTATATACCATCCATGGGGTTAACACTACCAGTCCATATCAGTGTCGCTAATATGTTCAAGAGAATTCATTCAGAGAATTCACCATCCAATAAACACCTCATCCACTCCATTACATCCACGCTTCATTTTTCATGATCGCCATTCCTGAACTTCATATCATCAGATCGTTTTCACCTCCACAAAAATCATTTTCTTCGTTTCACGTCATAGATGTGGGATACATCAAGGCCCTCCTACAACAGGTCACTTCTTGTTTACATCAGCTCATTATCCAAAAAGTTGACTGAGAAACAACCCTTTTAGTACTTTGAAGCTTGCATGCCTCAATGGCAAGTTTCTCACTTCCGACGACAGGTTTACATCAATTACCTTTGACCAAAAGACTTTGCATGGTTTTTGACTTGGAATCATATATTCACACCATGTGAATTGTATTGTAGTACCTTGAGGATCATCATCATTACCGATGACTCCTCTCGCATCTGTTAACATCTCACATTATTGGCTGGTAATCAGGCAATGTCTTTCCATGTTCGACTTCAGAACATATTTTCACATGGATTGACTTGTACATCGAGTGAAGATTGAACGAGTTTTGAAGTCCCTGGATCTAGTTTCATCCATCCAGGCTGTGATATATTTAGGAAAATGAAGACATCAAATGTACACGGAAGCTGCACAGATAGTCATCTAGCTAGGGAAGATGACTCTTCATGCGAAGAATCACAAGTCTGCAACAGCAGCCGATTTTCTGTCCTATGTACATGACAATGAATTTATAAAGTTGAGCATGGGAATGCCCACCTCAACTAGATCATGAAAATAATATGATGATGATGTATTGTATTGTATCTTATACAGGTCACCTTCCAGTTCGAATACCTCGGATCCTCATGAATAAAGCATTTCACCCGACATCAGAAGATTTACGACCTCATGCTTTAGGGGGTAGCTGTTATAGACATATTTTGGCACTGCAACCCCAAACTCATATGTCCATAAACTAAGGAGTCCTTAAGTCCCTAAAAGTATTGTTTCACACCCTAAAAGATCATGGTCAACTGATTACATCATTTCCCAGAATTTTCACCTGAAAACTACTCAGAACTGGCCAAAACCGGACCATACTGACTGCTCCATGGTCAGGGTGCAATGCATCTCACTTTCTACACATGGGAGGTGTGATGCATACTGAAATGGCCTTCTGTAGGGTGCGATGAGCGAGAATAGACAAATGGCAAAGACAGTTTGCTAGGTGGATGATCATGGAATCTTCCAGAAACTTCTCCTGTGACACTTGCCTCTCAGAATTCACCCAGGGATGAGTAAGAGATCATTGAAATCTCCAAGTGGAACCAAGAACTAACAGTGAAATGATACTAATCAAAAACCCAGAGTTGACTCACACCCTTGCAAGACATCTATAAATGGATCACTCATCTGAGAGATCTAGGGGCTAGAATTTTGTATTTTGTAAGGAAGTGTTGTTGGTTTGGTGAGAAGATACATTGCATTGTTGGGTGATTTGCTTGTTCATGAGGTGAAGAGGGCTTCTACAAATGGGAGGATGATGCTAGATCAGACATCTGGGTTGTAATCCTCTCTTACATTACTATTAATAAAGTTCTTTGAGTTTTCCTCCATATGATATTGTATTTCTGAATCTTATTGTTTATGAATGCAATTATATGGTCAATGTGTTTCTGGTTCCATATTGGTTATGATGTTTTAGATAGAGATGCTTTGATAGTTTGTTGTTACTTTGACTCTACAGGTACTCTTTGAAGTGGGACAAGTAGGAGAGGAGTGGCAAATTCTATCAAGGAAAGGAGAAATCAAGCTAGGATCAAAGCAAAGGATCCAAGTTGGTCCTCTATTATTCTCTTCCATCTATCACACTTAAAGGAACTCTTGAAAATCTTTCTTTGTTTGTTTCTAAGATACCTACCCGTCTTAATGGGACTAGCAGTTTGAATCGACACTAGTTTTCCCTGAAGCAATGGGTATGGGTGTGGTGTGGTCGATAGACCTACCCATTTCATGACCTCTTCTAAAATAAGGTTCTTTTGGCTCCTTCTATCTAAAATGAATTGTAGCACAGAACCCCTCACCCACATTTGTGAGTGGAAGAGATGCTCCCCCTCCTCTAGATCTTTGAGCTTAGTATTCTAGACCTTGGTGGTGGCAATGGTGGCATTGAGTTCTGCGTTATTAATATGCTTCCCCTTTTCATTCTCCTTGTTAGGTTCAGTCTTAGAATCAGAACATGCATTAGACTTTCAAGCTTTTAGCTTGGCCACCAATGACTACTTGGTGCCACACTAATTTGTGTTGTGAGTGGGGCTCTTGTGGAACTCATGCCACTTTCTTGTGTCCTTCTTCATCTTCATGGTTCCACTATTTTCTTATAGCTTTGATGGGTTGTACTATGCTGCTCCACCTTGGATATATCCTTTGTTCTATGGTTTGGGGGTGCTCTTTCCCTGCCTTTGATTTGTAGATTCAAAGTCATGCTTTTTTTGTTTAAATTTTTGTTCAATCTTGGCATCATATCAGTATGTTGCACCAAGCGAGGAGATGTATATGACGTCCATTTATTCATAAATGTGTTTGTGTAGATAGTTGTGGTACTTGAGTACCTAATGTCACTAAGAGTTTGTGATACCCAACTGCGTGCATAGAGTATGAAAAATATTGGTGAACTCATTCACATTGTGGTTCCTTTGCTACCATAGTGTGGTCCATTGTATGTACTTGTCCCCATAGCTCCCCACAGGGTAATATTGTCCTTTATAACATCTCAAAAAGAGTTCCAAGAGGGGGTAGCTATAAATAGATAGGGTTCCTTGACCCTTTTCTCATAGTAAGTTTCCCACGAGTCCTTGTCATTGAGGGCAACCTTTAGAAATGCAAAGGTAATCTTTTCCCTATCGAAGAAACTATGGACCGGAAAATAATCTTCAAATAGATTCAACCATTTATCTACAACATATGCATCTATTTGACCTTCAAATATAAGGAAGTTCACTTGTACCTTGAATGGGTGAGTGCCTCCGAACTAACTGTTGTATGAAGATGCATCGCCATTGGACATCTGAAGAAGGATTTGGGAAGATTTGTCCATCATATTGTTCCTTTGTTGCTTGAGTTCTTCTTCAACCAATAATTTGATAGGATATTTTTCTTTGTCATCTTTATTTTATTTCGCAATGGGAGGTCGTCGGTGTCAGCAGGGATGGTATTGTAAAGGCTCAACCAATTCAAGTCAAAACTCCTTATACCCCAACCTCATTGGGGTGATGCAAAAAAAATAGAGAAAGAGCATACTTCTCTAATACTATTGATTCAAATTTATGAAGGAATGAAATGGAATAAAAATATAAATAAAGAAAAAGATATAGTGAAAAAAAAACTTCAAATCATTGATAACAAAGTGCTGAAAACTGTTTACATGCAAAATGGAAATAAACTAGCTCAAACGCTGGTAGCTTATCTCTGGGAAGAGATGTGGTGGCTACATGCCTTATGAACTGTGTTATAATGAGGTTCAACAGACAATTTTTTATTTAGAAATAATGGAAAACCCTAAACATTAAGAAACTAAACCCTAGGTGATGAAGTGACAAAAGTATGTGGGCCACATTGGGGTAAATTGGTACATCAACTTCCCGGGGTCGTAACTTTGGCATACGATCTCCACTTGACATGTATGATACCTCGTTAGAAATATATATCTAAGGACTAAAAATTTTGACTGTAAAACCACACAAAATTCTTTGAGATAATCATTGTAGGTTTTAACCCTATACATAAATTACCTGCAAACGAATTCTAAAAAATAGAAAATAAACAATGGCGAGAGCATAAAACATAAAAAAAATATACACATAGATTTTCCCCTGGATCTGAAAAATGAGACTACTAGATTGATTTTTTATTTTATTCCTTTCAATGTTACAATACATATATATACATGTCGAAGCATCTATAAACCCCAATCCATTAACCCTAGATTAGAACATAACCATAGTTCCCTTGAGAGGATCTACAAAATACCATGGGAATAAAACCATCATGCCCAAAACCAAGTGTGAAATCCATGCAAATAACCATAGGTAGGTCCGCCCACTTAATACATAGTTCAAATTATTTTTCTCGAGGTTTCATGCGTGGGGCTATTCATGGAAAGAATATAACACACACCCAAGATTATCCCACTTGTTTTCCTTTTTCCATACGGGGCCATAGGAGAGCTTAGTCATTGGTCCAACCCTGTAGTGCCCATTGTTTCTCTACACCAATAAAAATTATCAGTGCTCATAAGCTTTGTTAATGCATCTACAATATTCTTCAAAGTGTCCACCTTTACTAGAGACACCTTTTTATCCTCAACCATATCCCTTAGAAAGTGATACTGAACATCAATGTGATTTGTCTTTGAATGATAAGCAGGGATCTTTGGCAAGAAAATTGCACTTTGGTTATCACAGTATATCCTTATAGATCGTTGTACTAACCCCATACTTGAACACAATCTTTGCAACCAAAATACTTCCTTTCTTGCATGAGTGGTTTTCATGTATTCTGCCTCTGTAGTTGAAAGTGCAACTATAGACTCTCTCTTACTCATCCAATTGACTGCACCTCCAAATAGGTTAAACACATACTTACTTATAGATCTTCTCTGATCTATATCTCTAGCCCAGTCTACATCAACAAAGCCATGGATTTCTAAAACTCTATCCAATCCTGGTCTTCCTTGGTTGCACAAACCATAATCACTAGTGCCACACAAATACATAAAAACCCACTTTACTACTGTTAGTGATCCTTCCCAGGTTTTGACATAAACCTACTCAATACTCCCACTGCATGTGCAATGTCTAGTCTAGTGCAGACCATTGCATACATTAGGATACTGACTGTAGTTGTGTATGGAACATGAGGCACATCCTCTTCCTCTTCTTGCGCCTTGGGACACTGTTCAATAAATAAATTTATACCTACAGGAATAGGAACCTTCATCGGTTTACTATCTTGCATATTTAACCTCCGTAATATTATCTCAACATACTTCCTCTAGTTTAACCACAGCTTCCTCTTTGCTTGATCTTGTTTAATTTTCATGCCCAAAATATAGCTTGCAGCACCAAGATATTTCATGTCGAATTTGGAGGAAAATTGGGTCTTCAAACCCTAGATAATTTCATTATTATTTCCAATCAACAAAATATCATCCACATACAATACCAAATAAATAAAATGGTTGCCAATTAATTTAAAATACAAACAATAATCTCCTTTGCTTTTGGTGAAGCCAAGTCCTTGTATAAATGTATCAAATTTCTGATACCACATCCTTGGTGACTCTTTTAACCCATACAAAGAATTTTTTAACCTGCATACCAGTTCTTTCTTACCCTTCACAGAAAATCCTTCAGGTTGCTTCACGTAGATCTCTTTTTCTAGATCCCATGAATAAATTTTGTTTTCACATCCATCTATTCTACCTCAAAATTAAAAGAAACAGAAACAAATAAAAGTAATCTAATAGAAGCTACCTTCGAAAAAGGAGAAAAAATATCAGCAAAATCAATTCCCGACACCTGGGAGTAACCTTTTTTCTACCAACTGAGATTTGTATTTATTCTCCTTGACTTCTGCATCCAAATTATTCTAAAAAATCCATTTGCTTCCAATGGGTTTCCTTCCAGCCGATAACTCCACCAGATCCCAAGCCTCATTTTTGTCCAAAGATGCCATTTCATCAACCATGGCCTCTTTCCATAGTTTTCCATCCTATCATTCTACTACCTCCCTGATATTTTTTGGGATCATCATCAGTAATAGATAAAGAAAAATTTGAATAGAAAGTAGATGGACTATACCTTTCTGGTTTCCTTCTTTCTCGAACTAATCTTTTCAGAGCTAGGATTTGTGGCTCTTCGTATTCTGATTCCTCTTCTGCTATAGAGTTTGATTCTTCCTCCTTTAGCTCAAACTCTATCTTCTCAGGTTCCTTTGGTAGGAATTCATGTTTAATAACATTTTTCACCTCTCCAAACACCACATCTCGGTTATACATTCCCTTCCTTGTTTCTAGGTTCCAAATCTTATAACCATTTAAACCATCCTTATACCAAATAAAGATGCACCTTTTAGATTCACTATCCAACTTGGTTCTTTTCTCCTTTGGAACATGTACATATGCATCATGACCAAATTCCCTTAGATGTGAAAGAGAGGGTTTATTACCAATCCATACCTCATGTTGATAATTATGCTCCAATGCTGATGAAGGTGATCTATTTACCAGGTAACATGCAGTCTCCACCGCCTCTGCCCAGAATTCCTATCCTAACCCGACAACACTGGGCGTGCTTCTTGCCTTTTCCATTAAAGTCCTGTTCATTCTTTCTACAACTCCATTTTCTTAGGTGTGTATGGAGTAATCTTCTACCATTCTATACCACATGTTTTATAGAACTCTTCAAATTCCTTCTTGGCATAACTCTCCACCATTATCTATCCTCAGCACCTTGTCTTCTTCTCTGTCTAGTTTTCCACTAGAGCATTAAATTATTTAAACCTGTCAAAGACATTAGATTACTTCCTGAGGAAATATATCCATGTATTACTTGAGAAGTCATTTATAAATGATACATAGTACACATAATTACCTATTGATGGAAATAACACAGGTCCAAACACATCATTTTACATAAACTCTAATATCCCTTTCGCCCTCTTAGCAGCAGGGGGGAAATCACCCGATTGTGCTTCCCATATACACAATGTTCACATAAAATGAAATTCAGAGATAAATTAGACATAACTTATACCATACCATTGCCATGAAGTATTCAAAGGCCCTTCTCTCCAATATGTCCAAGCCTTTGATGTCGTAGCATGGTATTTTCTCTAGAGACCACTAGATTTTTTTGTTCCACTTTCAAGAACCATAGAACCTTTTCACCCATCAATAACAATTCTACCCAAAAGCTTGTACAGAGTTCCAATCCAAAATCCTTGCATCAATCCTAGTTCTCCCCAAACCTCTTGTAAATATCCTTCTCGAACACTGTTTTACACCTGCATCGTCCATCTCGCTTACAGAAATCATATTTCTGTCCAATGCAGGAATATGCAGAACACCCAAAATTATTCTAATCCTTCCACCTTGCAAATTCAACTTGAATTTTCTGCTTCCAATGATTCTAGCCTTACTGTCATCCCCTAAGAAGACATCCCCACCATCATATTTCTCATAATCGTAGAACCACTCCCTATGGGGAGTGAAGTGAAAGGATGCACCTGAGTCAATCAATCATGCCTCATGATCTACATTTGTACTTGAAGAAGAAGCCAAGTAAGCATCCCCACCTTCATCTGAGGTGGTTTTTGCCTCTGTAGAAAGAGCATCATCAGATCCCTTTCCTTTCTCAGGAGCTTTAGATCTATAGTCCTATTTTAAGTTCCATTCCTTTCCCCAATTCTAGCACACCTTTATAGGTTTTCCTGGGGATTTATATCTCACTCTAGATTTAGATCTCCCACTCGAGGACTTATTTTTGTTTCTGTTCCGGACCATCGTTGCATAGAAAAGGCATCACCATTCTGGCCATCCATATTTTTCTGTCTCATCTCCTTTGACAGCAAGGCTGAGACTATTTCATCAAACTACAAGGTAGTTTTATTGTTACTTATTACAACAACCATACTATCCCACAAATCTAGTAGTGAACATAACAAACTAATGCACTTATCTTCATTTGAAATTTTAATATCAACAGATAAAAATTGGTTTACCACAGTATTAAAGGTGTTCATATGATATTTAATTGAGTCTCTCTCCTTCATCCTCAGGCTATACAACTTTTCACTTAGGAACAGTTTATTCATGAGAGACTTAGATTGGTACAAGCTCCCTAACTTGTCCCACAAATCCTTCGCTGAAGATTCCCATGATAAATTCAACAATGCTAAATCTAAGATACACAACCATATTGTTCTATTTCATTTCTGATCCAACTTATTCCAGTCTTCATCAGACAATTTGGTTGTTTTAATACTTTGATCTACCGTGATCCATTGATATTTATTCACCAACAGATCCTCCATATTGAGTTTCCACAACTCAAAACTATGGCCATTAAATTTCTTGATCTCTATCTTTCCACTTCTCACCATGTTCTTTCACTATAAGAATCAACTCCGCATATATCCTACTAAATAGGGTCTACCACAGACCTAAGAAAAACCCCTTAGTAGCAAAGGCGTCCCCTTGAATCCAAAACAACTATGATACCAAATGTAGGTTTTAATCCTATACACAAATTACCTGCAAACAAATTCTTCAAAACATAAAATAAACAATGGTGAGAGCATAAAACATAAAACATATATACACAAATATTTTTCCTTGTATCCCAAAACCAGGACTACTAGATTGATTTTTCATTATATTCTTTTCAATGTTACAATACATATATATACATGTCAAAGCATCTATAAACCCCAAGCCCTTAACTCTAGATTAGAACATAACCATAGTTCCCTTGTCTGGATCTACAAAATACCATGGAAAAAACCATCATGCCCAAAACCATGTGCTAAATCCATGCACAAAACCATACGTAGGTCCACCCACCTAATATAGGGTCCAATTTTTTTTTCCAAGGTGCAACCTCGGACACTATGCAGTGGGGCTAATGCCCCCCTATGACCCCCCCACTACGCCCGACACAATGAAGGGGTGACTAAACACCCCCCTCTAATGCCCCGATTTCCCGCTTGGGGCTAGTCATGGAAAGAATATAACACACACCCAAAAAAACAATCCAAAAAAAACCTCATTTAGGGCCTAAAAAAGGCTATGGAAGTTTAGGACTAGAAAAATTTAACAAAAATAATAAATTTCTACAATTAAGGAATATGAAAGAAAATATGATGGGTATATAAGTGGAATAAGTGGGTGGCCACCAATATCCACCTAGATCAATCCTCCCCCCTTAGGAAGTAACTGTCCCCATTACACTGAGTGCCTCCATGAGATAGGGAAACTTCTGCTTAACTTAGCCCTTGGTGAGCTACTTGCCTTGGTGCAGGAGTTGGTCAAATTTGACAACTTCATATAGTTGGAGCTTCTACTGGCGATTTCTCTTGATATACATGTCCATGATCCAATAAGTTGCAGCATATTCCATGTAGTATAGTTTGAGCTATATTGGTTTTAGCTGTTTTGCAATGTCTGATGTTCCAACAATGGTGAAAATTATGGGCGAAGGTGGTCCATATTGAAAACTCAATGCACACCAAGGAATGGGGGGATGTTGAGATCAAACGAATTTCCTCCCACAATATTGTTGATGGTGTAAGGCCCTTATTAGAGTAGTTTGAGCCTCTAATGGGCTCTGATAAGGAATTATTATGCAAATGCAACAAAAATTTGTTGCCTACTTGAAACTTGTGCTGCACTCGATGTTGATCATGCCACTGCTTGTACTTGAAAATGACTACAACCAGTTGAGCTATGGAGAGCTTTGTTATAACTATGCTAGACATAAGGAAGGTTCTCATCATAAGGTCATGGATGCTTGGTGTCCAATAATGTCTAGAGCCTTGACCATAATGTGCTCAAGAACCTCTTATCCCAATCTGATAAAATGCTCTGCGGGGTCCCAAAATGTACCCATACTCATTCAAAGAAGACTTTGACCATATTGTCTACTGTGATACAAGTCACCAACATAACCATCTTATAAAATTTGTTGACGATCACAAATACATGTCATTACTTTCTTGGTAGAAGGGAGGCCCAACAAATAGTCCATGTAGATGGATTTTGAGGGCTGGCTGGGAGTAGGTAGAGGAGTGTACAGAACTTGCTTCTTGATGGTTCACTTAGAAATGTCACTGGAAATGAAAGATCTGATATATTTTCCAATTCCTTGTCAGAGTTTTGGCCAACAAAAATGCTTTTGTAGTATTATGACAATTTTCTCCACACCAAGTGTCATGTGACCCGACTGTAGTGTGCCTCCCAAATCAACATGGCACAATCGCTTGAAGGAACACAAAAGTTTCCCAGGTAGCATAGTAATGCATCCTGGAGATGGAAATATGGAACTTTCTTACCAACAACTAGCATATGGTATGTGGTGGTGAACTCTGGATCAATATTTTATAGTTGCAGGCATCTGAAGGTCTCATGGCCACAAGAGTTTTGAATAGTAATAAGTATTCAACTGGGGGATGACTCAAGAAACCTGTAACATGATTGGTGATACCCTTGCTCTATTTAATGTTTAAGTGGAATTGTTATAGATATGTAGACCACTTATGATGGTGATCATTCTGCAACTTCCCTTGTGTCTGTATAAACTAAAGATGTGAGTGATCTGTGTGGATGATGTCTCCTTCCACAAAATGTAATGTTTCCATTTCCAAAATGCCTGCACGATAGAATACATCTATTTTAACATAGGTTGGGTATTTTTTAATTGTATTGGAAAGTGGCTCATTATGATAGGCCACTATATGCCCTTTCTGGGTGAGAACTTCACCAATTTCATAGTCAGAGGCATCTGTCTCAATTTCAAATGGTTGTGGAAATTTGAGTACAAGTGCAAAGAAAAGGTGATGCTTCAGCTCATCGAACACCTTCTATTAGGATTCACACCAAAAAATGTTTGCTTTTTCTCCGCTCTTGGTAACTTGTCTTAGAGGGAAAGTGATATGAGAGAATCCCAACACGAACCTTGGATAAATATTTGTAAGGCCCAAAAGTTGTGAAGCTCTATTAGATTGGTCGGGGCCGACCAATCTTAAATGACTTGGAACTTAGTTGGATCCATCTACATGCCTTTCTCAACAATGATGTAGCCTAGATATTGGACCTGACTCATGCCAAAGGTGCATTTATCCAAATTGGCACATATTTGTGTTGCCACAAGGTTTGAAGGACCTATTGAATTTGTTGCAGGTGCTCTTTCCAACTCTTGTTGAATATGAAGATTTCATCCAGATATACAACCACGAATGAGTTGGTGAGGGGTTGCAAGATGTCATCCATTAGCCTCATACAACCTGAAAGGCATGACCAACCACTCGAGAAGGACCTCCTTGGATTGAAGGCGATATTGCATACCTTCATTGATTTTATTAGCATTGGGTGATAACCAAACTTCAAATTAATATTGCTGAAATACTTGGCCCTCTTGAGCTGGTCAAGAAGGTCATCAATCAACGAGATTGGATTCTTGTTCTTGACAGTGATTTTGTTTAATGTCCAATAATAAATGCAAAGCCCCCATATTTCATATTTCTTCTATACAAGTACAAGCCGTCTCCCGTAAGGTGAGAAAATTGGTCGGATGTTCCCTTTTTGTAGTAACTCCTGGATCTTCCACTAGATTTCTTCATTTTCTAGAATGGAGCAATGGTATATCAATCCATTGGGAAGTGCTTCAAGAGTCATATCGATAGTATGATTGAGCTAAGAGTGCAAAGGTACCCCTTTGGGAGAGGAGAAGGTGTCCCTGTATTCTCCCATGACCTTTTCCACTTTCTTTTGCTGCATGGGGGGACCCTTCTCGGGGACCATGGATGTGGGCACTATCTTCCCCTTTATTTGAGAGTGAATCAGAAAGAAAAAAAAAAATCCTGGTCTAGGAGATGATATTATTCCATTGATTAGTAGAGATCAAAGAGATGGTGGTATGCGGGGCTACCTCTGATATCCTGTATAACTTATTTCCCAAAGTAATAATAACAGTGCCATGCCTGGAATCATATACAGTGTGATGCTTCCACAAGTATGGTTGGCCTAATAACACATCACAGACTTAGATAAGAGAAAATTCACACATTATCTCATTTGTGAAGGGTTTTATGTTATAGGGAAGGTGACACTGCTAACTAACACAAAGATCTCGTCCTTGGTAGATCCACCTAATGGTGTATGAATGCGAGTGTGGTGTGGTTGTTAGGCCCAACTACTTCATGACCTATTCTGAAATGTGGTTCTTTTTTCTCTGAATATCGATAATGAACTACAATAGAGAACCCTTCATGAACATCTATGAGTGTAAGAGATGCCCCTCCTCCTCTAGAACTTCAGTCTCAATCTTATGGACCTTGGTGGTGGCAATGGTGGCACTAGGTTCTATGTAAATAATCTACCTCCGCTTGTTCTTCCCCTTGTAGAGTTCTAGCTCAAAATTAGAACATGCATTAGACTTTGAAGCTTTCAACTTTTCCACGAATGAATGCTTGTCATGAAAATCATTTGTGTTGTGAGTGGGGCTCTTATGGAACTCATACCACTTTCTTGTGTCCTTCTTCATCTTTGTGGTGTCATTATTTGCTTGCAGCTTCGATGGGTTATCCTGGGCCACTCCACCTTGGCTCTATCCTTTGTTATGCGGTTTGGGGGCACTCTTGCCCTACTTCATATTCACAAATCCAAAGTTGCACTTCTTTTGTTTAAATTTTTGTTCAATTTTGGCAATATATCGGTATGTTGCACCAAGTGAGGAGATGTTTAGGAACTCCATTTCTTCCAAATGTATTTATGAAGACAACATAAATACTTGAGCACTGGATGTCGCTCAAAGTATTCGATACCCAACTTTGTGCATAGAGTATGAAAATTCTTTGTGAAGTTATGCACTTATTGGTCCCTTTGTTGTTATAGTGTGGTCCATTGCTGTACTTGTCTTCATAGCTCCCCATGGGGTAATATTGTTCCTTGACAACATCTCAAAAAGAGTTCCAAAAGGGGGAAACTATAAACAGAGAGGGTTCCTCGACCCATTTCTCATAGTATGTTTCCCACTAGTTATTGACATGGGGGTTGACCTTAGGTAATTGAAAAGTAATATTTTCCATATTAGAGAAACTATGGATCGAAAAATGACCTTCCAATAGATTTAGCCATTTATGTACAACATCTGCATCTATTTTACCTTTGAATATAGTGATATCAAAGTTCACTCTTACTTTGAAGGGGGCGGCGCCTTTGAATTGATTGTTGGATGAAGATGCATCATCGGTTGGCATTATTCGAAGGATCTGATCAAAGTTGTCCATGATATCATTCCTTTGTAGCTCGAGGGCTTCTTCAAGCAACAATTTGATGGGATCTTCTGCTCTCTTGTATTTATTTTCTTCCACCATGGGAGGCCATCGGTGTCGGCAGGGTGATCTTGCAAAGGCTCAACCAATTCAAGTCCCAAACACTTATACCTCAATCTCATTGGGGACATGCACAAAAAAACAGAGAAAGAGAATACTAATCTGATACCATTGATTCAGATTTATGAAGGAATTAAAGGGAAGAAAGATATAAATAGAACACAAAGACATAGAAAAAACAAAAATTTAGCTCATTAAAAACAAAGTACTGAAAATTGTTTACATGCATAATGGAAATAAACTAGCTCGGATGATGGTAGCTTATCTTTGAGAAGATATGTTGTTAGAAAATTATATATTACGGAGCAATGGAACACATAAAATATTGCAGAAATATAAACACAGAAAACGCACAAAACAAGAGAGACACAGATATACGTGGTTCACCCAGTTTGGGCTACGTCCACCCCGAACAGCCAGTCCTTCCTTTTTATTATCCAGCAAAATGAAGAGACACAACCTACAGCAAATCCACTGTAATATCCTCTGTTTTCTCTCACAGTCTCACCTCTCTGTTTCTCGCTCACAGAATACACATCTATCTCACAGCCTCAAATACAATACCCTCATACAAAGAGAGGGGTTGCCTTCTAGGGCAAGAAACCCTAAACTAAACATAAGTTCTACCGTCAGATCATCCGCCTAATGAACGGAACAGATTGACTAGAAATTACTATACTTTTACAGGGCAATTTTACAGCTGTTTTTAGCTTCAGGGGCGCTGCCCCCAAAACCTCCCCGCCAGGGGGGGGGGGGCTCCCAAAGGTCGCAGCCGCCCCCCCCTGGACCCCCCTTGCAGCGAATATTTTACGGGCGGCGTTGCCGCCCCCATTTCGAACTGGGGTCCTATGTGGCGATACATTTGAATATAGAAGATAATCAGGCTCCACACCCAACATATGTGGCGGCTACATGCCTTCTGAACTGTGTCACAATGAGGCTCAGAGGCCTATTTATTTTTTAGAAATAATTTAAAACACTAAATATATAGAAAACTTAACCTAGGAGATGAAGTGCCAGAAGTATGTGGGCTTGTCGACGTAAATTGGTACATCAACTTCCCAGGGTCATAACTTTGGCATACGATATCTGTTTGGCATTTACGATACCTCATTAGAAATATATATCCGAGGACTATGAATATTGATTATAGACCCATGATGTAGGCTATTGGTTTTCTTATTTTCAAAAAAATTTCGTTTAGGGCCTCAAAAGGGCTCTGGAAGGTCATAACCCGAAAAATTTCCAAACATAGTAAAATATCCTACAATTAAGGAAACTAAAAGAAATAATAATGGGGGTCCAAGTGGAATACGTAGGCGGCCACCAACATCCACCTATATCAGTCCTCCACCCTTAGGAAGAAATGGTCCCCATTGCATTGAGTGCCTCCATGAGATGGAGAAAATTTTGTTGAACTTAGTTCTTGGTAAGCCACTTGCCTTGACAGGTATTGGCCAACTTTGACAACCCGATATAGTTGGATCTTCTATTGGTGAGTGTCGTTGATATGAATTTCCATGATATGATCATTTGTGGCCTATTCCATGTAGTCAAGGCTTAAATTTCTTATTAATGGATGGAGGCTTAAAGTTGGAGGCTTAAATTTATTGGTGTTAGTTTTGTTGTAATGTCTGACGTGTCCAGAAATGGTGGAAAGGGTGGCCGGAGGTGGTCTACATTCAACATTGGGTGTAGGTTAAGGAATGGGAGAACACTGAGCTAAAAATAATTATCTACCAAAGCCTTAGTGATGGTGTACGACCCATATCAGAGTGGTATAACCTTCTAATGGGCTTCAACAAGGTATTATTTCTACAAATGAAACTAAACTGTGTTGCCTGCTTGAAACTTGTGTGGCACCAGATGTTGATCATGCTACTGCTTGTACTTGGCATTGGAATTATCCAATATGTCATGCACCTACTAGCAGATGTGTTGGATGAATTCAATAAACTATGTTTCTTTATCAACCTAAGACTATACATGTCTGGATTCTATTTGTGTAGTGGCATGAGGCATGACATGATCAATCGAACACAATGGTTGAAATATCATACCCACTTGAAAACGATTGTGTCCCATTGAGATACAGAGAGCTTTGTTATAATTGTGCTACACACAAGGAATGCTCTCATCCTAGGTTTGTGGATGCTTGGTGGTCCAATAATATCTAGAGGCTTAACCAAAATATGCTCAGGAACTGACTATCCCGATCTAATATAATTGTCTGCGGGATCCCAAAATGTACCCATACTCATTCAAAGAAGAGTTTTGCAATGTCCTCTATTATGATACTCTTCTTGCAAGCTGCCAATATAGTCATCTTAGAAAAACTTTCCATGCATACAAATGCATAGTCATTATCATGCTTGGTAGAAGGGAGGCTCGAATGATAGTCCATGAAGATGGGTTCCGAGGGATGGCTATGTTGGGTGTGGAGCCTGATTATCTTCTATATTAAAAGGTTTTAGCTAGATGTATACCCCATAAAGATTGTACACCCCTCCATGTGGGGGAGTGCGGGGGGGGGGGACTTGTCCCCCCCACAGGGGTCCGAGGGGGATAATCCCCCCCGGCTGGGAGGTCCGGTGGCCAGCGGTCCCGCAGCGGGGGTTCGGGGGCAGCACCTCCGAAGCTAAAAATAGATGTAAAATTTCCTTGTAAAAGTCTAGTAATTTCTAGTCAATCTAGGCTATTTATTAGGCAGATGATCTGATGGTAGAAGTTACGTTTAATTTAGGGTTTTTTTTTTCCTTAGAAGGTAACCCCTTACTATATATGAGGGAATTGTATTGCATCTATGCATATCTGTATTCTAAGTGAGGAAGAGAGAGGAGATTGAGAGCAAAGAGGGTGTTACAGTGGATTTGCTATAGGTTGTATCTCCTCAATTTGATGGATAATATAAAAGGAAGGACTGGTTGTTTCTCCATGGACGTAGCGCAAACTAGGTGAACCACATATATCTGTGTCTCTCTTGTTTTATGCATTTTCTGTGTTTATATTTCTGTAATATTTTATGTGTTCCATTGCTCCGTAATATATAATTTTCTAACAACTGGTATCAGAGCCGAAGGTATATTTTGCTGATAAATGCGCAGGAGAGAAGGGTTCCTAGTTTGAGTGGGAGCAATGGCAGAAGATGGTAGGTTTAGGGTCGAAAAATTCAACGGCCAAAACTACCAACTATGGAAGATGTAGATGGAAGATTATCTGTATCAAAGAGATCTGTACCTACCATTGAGCGGAAAGACAAAGAAGCTGACGAGTATGACAGACACGGAATGGGATATTCTAGACAGAAAGGCACTTGGAACAATACGGCTATGCCTAGCAGTGTTGGTAGTGTTTAGTATTTCAAAGGAAATGACAACACAGGGTTTAATGTAGGCATTGGCCAAACTGTATGAAAAACCCTTGGCCTCAAATAAGGTATTTCTTATGAAGCATTTATTTAATATGAAGATGTTAGAAGGTGGAACTGTTGCAGATCATTTAAATGATTTTAATACAGTTACAAGTCAGTTAAGTTCTGTAGGGGTAAATTTTGATGATGAAGTTAGGGCTCTGTTATTTCTATGCTCATTGCTAGAAATTTGGAATGGTTTAGTTATGGCCGTTAGTAAATCTGTCTCTAGATCTAGTACTTTAAAGTTTGATGATGTTGTTGGTGCAATCCTTAGCAAGGAAATGGGATGGAAAAGCTCTGGCGAGACATCAAGTAATTCTTTGACTTCAGAGACTAGGGGAAGAAAAATGGAAAGAGGAAAGAACCCAGGATATCGTAGTAAGTCAAGAAAAGGCAGATCCAAGTCCAGATTGGGGATAGTGTGCTGGAAATATGGGAAGAAAGGACACCTGAAGAAAGACTGCATGTCTCAGAAGGGAAAAGAAGGAGATGCACAACAAGAAACTAACCATGAAGCGAATGTAACAGATGATGTGTTGCAAGATGCTTTGATTCTTTCATTAGAAAATATTATTGATGCCTGGGTGATAGATTCAGGGGCCTCATTCCATGCCACACCTGATAAGAAACATTTTCATGATTATGTTCAAGGATATTTTGGAAAAGTTAGATTGGGTGATGATAAACCCTGTAAAATCATTGGAATGGGTACAGTTTTCATAAAACAACAAAATGGAAATCAGTGGCTATTGAAGAAGGTAAGGAATGTTCTAGATCTGAAGAAAAATATGATTTCAACTAGGCAGTTGGGAGGTGAAGGTTGTGTAACTTCTTTCATAGATAAAACCTGGAAGGTCACTAAAGGATCCCTGGTAATAGCAAAAGGAGAAAAGGTTGGTACATTGTATTTATGCAATGGTATTTCTAATTCTGTTAATGCTTTAGCCTCTATAGGAGAAGATATGGCATTGTGGCATCATAGGCTCAGGCACATGAGTGAGAAGGGGATGCAGATTCTTAACTCAAAAAATTTGTTACCAGGTTTGAAGCATGTTGATTTTAAATTCTGTAAGAATTGTATTTATGGAAAACAGAAGAGAGTCAGATTCCTTAGAGTTGGGAAAGAAAAGGAGAGTGAAAAAATAGAGCTTGTGCATACAAATGTATTGTGACTTACTCAGGTATCATCTCCTGGTGGCTCTCATTATTATGTTACTTTTATTGATGATGCAACCAGAGAAACCTCGATTTATTATATTCAAAATAAATCTGATGTATTTAATACTTTCAAGAAATGGAAAGCTTTGGTTGAAAATGAGACAGGGAAAAGGTTTAAGTGTCTCAGATAAGATAATGGATCTGAATATTGCAGTAAAGAGTTTGATAGCTATTATTCGTAGAATGGAATTCACAGAGAGAAGATAGTTCCAGGAACACCACAAGAAAATGGTGTGTTAAAAAGGATGAACAGGACAATCATGGAGGGTGCAAGGTGCATGAGATTGCATGCAGGATTGCCTTTACAATTTTGGGTAGATGCTGTAGATACTGTTGTTTATCTAATAAACAGAGGGCCTTCAAGTTCCTTGGATGGTGGTATTCCAGAGGAGGCATGGACAGGTAAAAAGGTAAACTACTCATTTTTAAAGACTTTTGGTTGTGAAACCTTTGTCCATATTAACAAAGAAAATAGAACAAAGCTTGAGGCAAAATCAAAGAAATGTACCTTTATTGGATATGGTGTTAATGATTTTGGTTATTTCCTATATGATTATGAAAATCACAAAATCATTAGGAGAAGAGATGTATTATTCAATGGAAAGGTCTTATATAAGAATTAGTTGCAGGAAAATAAATGAGAAAAAGAAAACAGAGAATATACAGTGCTTGACGATATCACAGGAAAAGTGATGGTGCCTGAAAATAATAATGATCAACAGCCAGAACAACAACCACAATAGCAACAAGCACTTCAAACATCTGAAAGTGGTGTTAGAAGATCTACCAGGATAAGTAGACCCCCTAAACGATGCTCTCCTTCATTATATTATGTATTGTTGACTGATTCCGGTGAACCAAAATGTTATGAAGAAGCAGTGCAAGTAGAAACCAGGAAGAAGTGGGAACAAGCCATGAAAGAAGAGATGGACTCCTTAGCACATAACCAGACTTGGGACTTAGTCAAGTTTCCTGCAAGTAAAACAACATTGCAGAATAAATGGGTTTACAGGCTGAAGGAAGAAGATGGAGGAAAAAAGATGTACAAAGCTAGACTTGTGGTGAAGGGGTTTGCACAGAGGAAAGGTATTGATTTTGATGAAATATTATCTCCTGTTGTTAAAATGACTTCACTCAGAATTATTTTAATTCTAGTAGAAGTTGAAGGTTTGCATCTTGAGCAGTTAGGTTCAAAGACAACCTTTCTCCATGGGGATTTGGAGGAAGAGATATATATGCAACAGCCACAAGGATATGAGGTAAAAGGGAAGGAGAAACTAGTGTGCACGTTTAAGAAGAGCTTGTATGGTTTAAAACAGGCTCCAAGGCAGTGGTATCTAAAATTTGACGAGTTTATGTCTGAACAAGGTAATACTAGATGTCACTCTGATCATTGTTTTTATCTCAAAAGGAAAAATGATGGCAACTATGTTATATTGTTATTATATGTAGATGACATGCTTGTTGTAGGTTCTAACATGCAGGAAATAAATGTGCTCAAAAGGAAATCGGAAAACTCATTTGAAATGAAGGATTTGGGTGCTACAAAACAAATCCTTGGTATGAGAATAACTAGAGACAAGAAGAATCACAAATTAACATTGTCTCAAAGTGAGTACATAGAAAAGGTGTTGAAAAGGTTTAATATGCAGAATGCAAAACCAGTTAATATACCTTTGGCTAGCCATTTCAAATTAATTAAGGAGGTGTGTCCCAATACTCAGGAAGAAATGGCTCATATGTCTAAAGTTACATATGCATCAGGAGTTGGAAGCTTAATGTATGCAATGGTCTACACAAGGCCTAATATTGCACATGCAGTGGGAGTTGTAAGCAAGTACATGAAAAATCCAGGAAAAGAACATTGGATGGTAGTGAAGTAGATTCTTAGGTATTTGAGAGGTACCAAAAATCAAGCATTATGATTTAGTGGTTCAAACATTGCTCTACAAGGATATGTTGATGCAGATATGGCAAGTGATAGAGATAATAGGAGGAGCACAACAGGGTATGTGTTTATTGTAGGTGGAACAGCTGCCAATTGGGTTTCAAAAATCCAAAGTTTTGTTGCACTTTCAACAATATAAGTAGAGTATGTTGTTGCTACAGAGGTTAGTAAAGAAATGATTTGGTTACAAAGATTTCTGGATGAATTGGGAAAGAAGCAGGAGTTGGGCAGGTTATACAGTGACAACCAGAGTGCCATACATCTTGCAAAGAACTCTGCATTTCATTCCAAGACTAAACATATACAACTTAAGTACCATTTCATATGGTCAGCATTGGAAGATGGACAGTTGAAGCTGGAAAAGATACACACTAGCTAGAATCCTGCAGAATGTTAACAAAAGTTGTAACCAAGGAGAAACTGAGAATCTTCTCAGTTTCAATTGATCTTCAAGTATGATGAAGAAGATGAGAAATAGTCAGGTCCAAAGTGGAGTTATTGCCTAGAAAATGAAGCAGCGGTGGAGTTTCTATAATCAGTCTCCAAGTGGGAGATTGTTGGCAGTGGAGCCTGAGTATCTTCTGTATTCAAAGGTTTCAACCAGATGTATACCTCAAGAAGACTGTACACCCCTCCATGCCAGGGGGTACGGGAGGGACTTGTCCCCCTCACGGGGGTCTAAGGGGGGCTAATCCCCCCCCAGTTGGGGGGTTCGGGGGCAGTGCCCCTGAAGCTAAAAATAGATCTAAAATTTCGTTGTAAAAGTCTAGTAATTTCTAGTCAATCTGGGCTGTTCATTAGGCGAATGATCTGATGGTATAAGTTACATTTAATTTAGTGTTTTTTTCCCTAGAAGGCAACCCCTCACTATATATGAGGGAATTGTATTGCGTCTATTCATATCTGTATTCTGAGTGAGGAAGAGAGAGGAGATTGAGAGCAAAGAGGGTGTTACAGCAGATCTGTTGTAGGTTGTATCTCTTTAGTTTGTTGGATAATATAAAAGGAAGGACTGGTTGTTTCTCTGTGGATGTAGCCCAAACTAGGTGAACCACATATATCTGTGTCTTTCTTGTTTTATGCATTTTCTATGTTTATATTTCTGCAATATTTTATGTGTTCCATTGCTCTGTAATATATAATTTTCTAACAGGCTGGGAATAGGAACAGGAGTGTATAGGAATTTTTCTTGGTGGTTGGCTTGGTGATGGCCATTAGGGGAATTTTGAAGTCTAAAATGAGCCTCCTAAGGAAATTATAAAATAATAGTGGAAATAATAAAATAATATTAGATTGCATCATCAAATTTTAGAGGGAAAAAAGGAAAAACTAATTTTTCATCTCATATTCTCAACTTATCTCCCTATGGGTTTACTTAAATTTCTAGCGGAAACACTCGTTAGATGGAAAATTTGATTCCTCATCCAAGGAGTACACATGTTGCATACTTTCGATGGACCCTGCTACACGAAAAATGAGAAAAACCTAAATAAACATGATTGCATTCATGTTTTTTCATGTATTTCTCATTTTTCGTGTAGAAAGTTCCATTGAAAGTATGCAACATGGGTACTCCTTGGATGAGAAATTAAATTTTTCATCCAACAAGTACTCCCACTCAAAATTTGAGTAAGAACTTAGGGAGATAATTTGAAAATACAAGTTGAAAAAGTAGTTTTATTATTTTATTATTTTTATTATTTTTACTTTTTTACTCCAAAAATGGTGAACCATCCCCCATGGTTGACATCATCATCCTGAATCCTATTGGTTCTTATAATTTTTTTTTGGTTGTACATTTTTCTTAGGAGGCCCATTTTATACCTCAAAATTCCCTAAATGATAGGTTGTGGAGGATCTAATATATTTTCCAACGTATTGTCAAAGTTTTGGCCAACAAAAATGGTTCTATAGTACAACAACAATTTTCTCCACACCAAAGTGTCCTACAAACTAACTGTAGTGTCCCTTCCAAATCATCTTGGTACACTTGCTCGAAAGAACACAAATGTGGCCCAGGTAGCATAATAATGCATCCTTGAGGTGGAAATATAGAACTTTCTTGCCAACCACTAACATCTAGTATGTGGTTGCGAACTCTAGATCATTTTTGTATAATTGTAGCCATTTGAAGGTCTTGTGGCCACAAGAGTTGAGAACAATAGTCAGTGTGCAACTAGGTGTTGATTGAGGCAATCTACAACATGATTCGTGCTTCCCTTCTTTTATTTAATGTTCAAGTGGAATTGTTGTATATATGTAGACCACTTCTAATGCCAATCTTTCTACAACTTCACTTTTGTCTAGATAGATTAAAGAGGTTGGTGGTTTGTGTAGATGACTGACTCCTTCCTTAGAATGTAATGTTTCCATTACCGATGTGCATGCATGCTAGCATACATCTCTTTATTATAGGTGAGGTATTTCCAAATTGTATCGAAACGTATCTCACTGTGATAGGCCACTTGAGTCCCTTGTTCGGTGAGAACTGCACCAATAGCATAGTCAAAGGCATCTGTCTCAATTCCAAATGGTTGTTGTAGGTTTGGTAATGTGAGTAAAGGTGCATATTAGAGGTGGTGATTTAGCTCAACGAACACCTTATGTTTGGATTCAGACAATAAAATATTTTCTCTTGCTCCGTCCTTGGTAACATGACTTATTGGCCAAGTGATAAGAGAGAATCCCAACATGAAACTCTGATAAAAATTGGCAAGCCCAAAAAGCATCAAAGCTCTGGTCGGGGCTGGCCAATATTAAATGACTTAGATCTTAGCTAGATCCAAATGCACGCCTTTCTCATCAATGATGTAGCCCAGATATTGGACGTGACTTATGAAAAAGGTGCATTTCTCCAAATTTTCACATAGTTTGTGTTGTCGGGGTGTGTGAAGGACCTGTCAAATATGCTGCAGGTTCTCTACCCAACGTTTTTTGAATATGAGGATGTCATCTAGACATAGAACCATGAACAAGTTGTTGAAGAGCTGCAAGATATCATCCATCAACCTTAAAAAAGTTGTAGGGGAATTTTTCAACCCAAAAGGCATGACCAACTACTCAAAAAGGTCATTCTTGGATTTGAAGGCAATTTCCATACATTCGTGGGTTGTATTGGCACCTGGTTATAGCCAAAGGTCAAATTGATGTTGCTGAAATAATTGGCCCCCTTGAGCTAGACAAGAAGGTCATCAACCCGTGGGATTGGATACTTGTTCCTGATAGTGATTTTGTTTAATGCTCGATAATTAATGCAAAGCCTCTAGGTTGCATATTTCTTATGTACAAGTACAATTGGGCTCCCACAAGGTAAAGAAATTGGTCAGATGTGCCTTTTTTGTATAAAATCCTAGATTTTCCACTTGATTTCTTCATTTTCCATAATGGAGAGGCGATATGTCAACCCATTGCATAGAGGTGATCTGGGAGTCAGATCGATCGAATGATTTACGTGACAATGCAAAGGTACCCATGTGGGTGAGGAGAAGATGTCACTATATTCTTGCATGACCTTATCCACCCACTTTTGCTGCATGGGGGAACCCTTCTCGGGGGCCATGGATGTGGCCACTATCATTCACTTGCTTTGAGAGAGAATAAAAAGGAAACAAATTTTCCAGTGCGGGAGATGATCTTACTGCATTTCTTAGAAGAGATTAAAGATATATTGGTAGACGCGGCTACTTCTACTATCCTTTATAACTTATTTACCAAAGTAATAATAACAGTGTGAGTCTTGGACTCGTACACAACATGACACTTCCAAAAGTATGGTTGGCCTAATAACATATCACAAACTTCAAGAGGAGAAACTTCACATAGTACCTCATCTGTGAAGGGCTTGGTGCTGTATGGAAGGCGACATTATTGTCTAGCGCAAAGATCTCGACCTTGGTGGAGCCACCCAATGGCGTACAAATAAAGGTGTCATGTGGTCGGTATATCCAACCACTTCATGACCTTTCCTAAAATAAGGTTCTTTTGGCTTCCGCTGTTAATAATGAACTACATCAGAGAACCCTTCACTCACATATGTGAGTGGAAGAGACACTTCCCCTCCCTTAGATCTTTGGGCTCAGTATTCTGGACCTTAGTGGTGGAAATAGTGGCACTGGGTTCTACATCAATAATTTTCTTCCCCTTATCATTCCCCTTGTTAGGTTCTGGCTCAAAATTAGAACATGCATAAGACTTTGAAGCTTTTAGCTCAACCCCCAATGATTGCTTAGTGGAACACTCATTTGTATTATGAGTGGGGCTCTTGTGGAACTCACACCACTTTCTTGTGTCCTTCTTCATTTTCAATGTGCCATTATTTTCTTACAAATTCGATGGGTTGTCCTGGGTTGCTCCACCTTGGCTTTGTCCTTTGTTCAACGGTTTCAATTCACTCTTGCCATTTTTTCTATTCACGGATCTAAAGGTGTGCTTATTTTATTTAAATTTTTGTTCAATCATGGCAGCATATCTGTATGTTGCACCAATCGAGGAGATACCTAGTAACTCAATTTATTCCTATATGTATATTTGTACATAATCATAGTACTTGAGCACTAGATGTCTCTCAGAGTTTTTGATACCAAACTATGTGCATAAAGTATAAAAAATATTTTTGAAATCATGCACATCTTGGTCCCTTTTCTACTGTAGTGTGGTCCCTTGTATGTACTTGTCTTCACAGCTCCCCACAGGATAATATTGTTCCTTGACAACATCTCAGAAAGAGTTCCAAGAGGGGGCATATACAAACAAAGAGGGTTCCTTGGCCCTTTTCGCATAGTAATTTTCCCATGAGTCCTTGACATGGGGGACATCCTTAAGTAGTGAAAAAGTAATATTTGCCATATGGGAGAAAATATGGACCAAAAATAACCTTCCAACATATTCAACCATTCATATACAACATCTACATCTGTTTGACCTTTGAATATAGGGATATCGAATTTCACTTGTACCTTGAAGGGGGTGACACCTCTGAAATGACTACTAGATGAAGATGCCTCACCATTGAGCATCCACTCAAGCTTCTGGGCAAATTTGTCCATCACATCATTCCTTTAACACTTAAAGGTTTCTTCAAGCAACAACTTGTTAAGATCTCTTGATCCCTCGTCTTTCTTTTCTTCTTCCCTAGGAAGCCATCAGTGTTAATACATATGGTCTTGGAAAGGCTCAACTAGTTCAAGTCCCAACTCCTTATACCCAAAAAAAAAAAAATAGGCTGCTTTGATACCATTGATCTAGATTTATGAAGGAAAAAAATGATATACATATATAAAAAAAACAAAAAGATACAACGAAAACAAAACTTCAATTCATTAACAACAAAGTATTGAAATTTGTTTACATGCAAAATGAAAATAGACTATCCCAGGTGATGGTAGCTTATCTTTGAGAAGAGATGGGGTTGCTACCTGCTTTCTGAACTATATTAAAATGAGGCTCGAAGGCCTATTTATTATGGAGAAATAATGGAAAACCCTAAAAATCCAAAAATCTAATTGAAGGAGATGAAAATCCAAAAGTCTGTGGGCCCCGTGGGGTAAATTAGTACAACAACTTATTGGGGTCATAACTTTGGCATACAATCTTCATTTGATGTGTAAGATACCTCATTAGAAATATTTATCTGAGCACTACAAAGTTCGACTGCAAGCCCCTATCACAAGCTATGACTTTGATCTTTTTCCAAAAAATGCCATTTAGGACCTCAAAATGGTTCTGAAAGTTCAAGAAGAAATGGTGGGGGTCTGAGTCGAATAGGAGGGTGTCCACCAATATCCTCTTGGATAATATATAATTTGTGTAAAAGGGTAAAGCAAAATTGTATTTTTTATTTATAAATGATATTATGAATAAATTTATAATTCTATTTAGTATGAAATTTATATAATGTAATAATCACGAAATGCAAAGATGTGGTAGTGTGGCGAAGCACCTTGAAACCTCTACACATCCGCATTTCTTCACTCTCGCATATACGTATAAAGGTGAGAGGAAATGCAGAAGTGTAGAGGCGTGGAGGTGCTTTTCAAGTAATATAGTGGGCCATGTTTATCAACGTTTATTTGTCAATCCAAGGTAGGTAAAGTATGAGTTGAAACACAATATGTGCAAACTAGCTACCTAGATGTTTTCCTATGAAAAAAAATAGGACAAACCAAGTACATGTAAATCTCACAATTGATTCCATCTTAAAAAAAAATCATAATTATAAATTTAATTATTGACCTTGTTGGAACAAGATTGCAGATTTAGACAAATACATTACACTTTCACACTAAATGCTCTTTCTAAATTTGTAGTCATTTGGTCAAAATTGGTTTGAGAATGTGATGAAAAAAATATATAAATGAAATCATTGTCGTAAGTTTGTAAGAAAATTCACACCAACTTAATGACAATCACTCATAAATTCAAAACTTAATTCCTTCTAATCATTATTTCAATCATTAATGTAAGCATTATTGACTCTAATTAATTCCAATAAATATCTTTAAAAGACAATTCTAATCAATTTATGATAAGTTCTATATTTTACCCACATTCTGACATCAAAACTATATTATTACAGGAAAACAAAGTATTAGTTACAGGAATTTTTATGTGATTACATGATCACTACAGGAAAATTACAGGGAATTATGTGTAATTACAGGATCACTACAGGAAAATTACAGGAATTTACAGATTGTGTGTTAATTGATGAAAATGACTAATGGAGTGAATTTAAACATGATTAATCATTTCTATATCAATTAAAATCAAATAGACAACACATAACAAGGGGGCCTCCTGGAATATGTTGTGAAAACTACTCAGAAGCTTTAGAAAAATGCGACACCATGTCACAAAAGAAGTCTTTGTATTACAATAAATTTAATCCTTAGTACAAATAACCACCTTCCTCAAAATAAACATATGAAAAATAATTATTGACTAACTCCTTCCTCTCTTCATGAGGATATATTTAAACATAAAATATCAATCAGAAATGACAGAACTGAATTTGATTAGGAATGGGGTTTAGTTCAACCTATTTAGGAAAAAATAATATATCAAATGGATTGTAGGGATCTCATGTGATGTTTTATAATCTTCCTTAATATTCTTTGACTTCAAATCCTGATCCTCAAGCCCTAATATTTGAATTCTAGCTATTGGATAATTTTCTTTTGATTTTTCTAAATGATTAAAAGGATTTCTGAACTAGTTACAAGAATTTATGAATTGATTACATGAATTTCTAAAATGATTATGGGAATTTCTGAACTGATTACAAGAATTTCTGTAGACACCTTGCGTTGACAAATCATTGATTTGAGGGTTACGCCCATCTACAAGGAGGATAGATAGGTATTTATCCATTATATGATCATTTTCAATGCATTCCAAGTGTCATAATAAAACTACCTTACATGGAACCCCATTGATCTTGGAAGAATTACAAGAATTCTGATTTTGGTGATTTTCTATAATTACAGGGATTCTCGTAGATCATTGTTTTGAAAATTGGTACATGAATGCATGCTTCTAATATGTATTTATAGATTAAAAAGATAATATTTTTCTTATGAAAGGTAATTAACTTTATTTTAGCCTTTTCATGCCATTATCCTGGCAAAGTTGATAAAACAGAATAATTTTGATTTAAAACTAAGGATAAAACAGATTGGAATAAGGTGGTTAAAAGTACCAAAATTTGTACCCGACATCTCCCCCAAACTGGTGTTTTTGCATGACCTCATGTAATGAAAACTGAAATTCATCTCCTCCTGAAATTTGGTCTAAAATTATAGACTTGCCACTTCATACAACAACTGATGCCTGGATAAAAAAATTTAAGTTTGTGTTTGATGGAGATCGGTTGTTTATTATTTTCCTTCAAATTCTTGTTTCTTTCTGTCAACCTCCTATTTTGCTTAATATTCTTTATATTTGTTGCAAACAAGTTTATGTACGTATGTCTGAGTAATTTGCGCTTTTCTCTGTTCTTGGCATACTACTCATTTAGTTTCTCACTTTATGCCTTTACTACCCTATTGTTTCAATTTATTTATCTTTTCGTCTTTCGTATTTAACTTAGAAAGTAGGGTATTTATCTGTTGATTTTTGCGATCCACTTATATTTCTATATGTTGAACTTCATCATGTATCAATGGATCTTTAAACATTCCTTGTTCCTCTTGAAATTGGGGGCATTGTTCAAAATGATCCTCTTTTATGGCTGACTCACTATGCACCACTCTTATGTGTACCATGTTGACTATATGGTAGAGAGCTCAGTTCAAATTTTGGTAGCGGTATAGGGTAAGAAAGCATGAAATTTTGTCTTATAGATTTCAAAATAATAGTGAATTGTAGCAGAGGCAAGTTTGAAATGGCATTAGGTTTAATGATTGTGATATTTGTAATATAAGTACATATATCACATTACATCATAATTATCATAATGAGTAATTGGATTAAGAATGATGAAATTTATTTGTATAGACAATTATTACGTCAAATGCTTGAATTGTTGGTTTTAAGCATTAAGGATAATCATTTTTTTTCGGGAAGAAGAATGAAATTACAGGTCTAAGTTCAACACTTAAGGTAATGGTGATTAGGGAATTCAAGAAAAGGATACATGGAAATAGGCTTTTCCAGGTAAAATCAACAATTTAAAAATCTTCTAAGTTTAATAAATAAACATAATTGAAACATATACCATGTTACCTTTTTGGAAAATCTAAAATATTGATTTGTTGACACCATGAATACCATTCATGGAGGAATAGATTAATGATTCATTTTACTAAAACTGACCTATGCTGAATTGATCTTTTCTTTTGAATCTTTTCTTGCAGATATATGAACTTCCACTTACATCAATATGGAAACTTTATTACATGAATATGGAAATTTGTTTTATAATTATCTATAAAACCACAATTTTTTTTCAATGAAACTTTGTGAGGTAGCTGATGTCACTGATATTATTATCCATGCCAAATATTGCAGCCAATTGATGCACATTTTTTGAGAAAAAGGAAAAATGGTTGTAGGTAACAACGAATGATTTTTTACAAAGCATGCCTCAGTTTGAATTGATTTTTTTGTGTTAATTCACATTAAGGTAGTGCATCTCCCTACCAAATTTCATTGCCATCAAATGCACAAATCTCATGAAAACCGTAAAATGGATGAAGGTGACAATGACCATTTTTTTAAAAATAATAAATAAGAATTGACTAAAATTTGGTGTGTTTATTCAACATACCTTGATGCATTTGTTATCCAAATTTCATGACAATAAAATCCACAGTTTATGAGATATTAGAAAATCAATTTCTACTATGTATATGAAGAAAATGGAATTGACTGTAGCTTTTAGCAAGAGCTTGATCTGAATGTGTGCAACCTAGTGTTGTGGGGAAAAGTATCCGATGCGGATGACCCTATCCCTACTCTAAAGGTGACAGTCTTTAGCAACAACTGAAAGTAAAGTTTTGATGATTTCCTTTATGAAAGTACAGAGAGAATGAAGAAAGATTAACCAACCTGGTGTCTTTCGCTTAGTCGATCCTTGTCCTCTCTCTTTGTCTCTTGTTCCCAGCTCTTTGCTCTCTTTGCCGGTCCAGCTACACACAGATCCTGCACAAAACAAGAGAGCAAACTACAAGATACATGTACTCATAACTGAAGCATGGATTAGAATGAATCAAATATACATGTAAATACAATACATCAATGCAATACAAGTATATAGGAGAACATGCAAAACTTTATTGATAGAAGTAACAGGGTTCTGAGAAGGTTACAACCAATGATGGCTCCAATCCAACAGCACCTCCCCAGCAGCAAGAACTCTCCTCTTCACCTCTAGTAAAACAATCACCCAATAGCTCTAACTGTAAACCAACAGCACCTCCTTGCTTTACACAAAATTCCAGCCTCCTTAGACCTCATAGAAGAGCTCTATATATAGGAGAGAAGAAGAGAGGATGAGTCAGCTTGAGGCTGGCATAGAGCTGACTAGTGTCCTCTCCCTCTTCAGTTAAACTTCAGTCCTTGAGTCCACTTGGAGATCCTTGCTTACACATGGTGATCAAGTACCTCTTACTCATCACAGGGCGAATCTCATGAACCAAGTGTCAGTTTGGAAGCTTCCTGGGCAGTTGACACCTTGCAGGATGACTGTGCCACTTGGCCAATCTCGCCCAGCGCAGGTAGCCTTCATTAATCTTGACTTCCAGCGCAGGTACAAGGAGGGACAGTTGCATTCCAGCGCAGAAGCTCAGTGGAGCAGCTGACATGATCCAAAATAAGCCTGTTTTGAAGTGTTTTCAGGTGGAGAACTGATTGGAAGTGCTGTTGTTTGATGACCTTGTTCTTTTAGGGGTAAGAACAACATGTTTAGGGACTGAGGATCCCTGTGATTATTGACATTTCATGCTCCATGATGCGAGGCACAAAAATGTCTATAACACCTAGGTTTGATATGAACATTACATAACCATATTGATGGGTCTAAGAAGAAAACCCATGTGTCATAATTTCATATGGAGTTGTGCAAATATGCAAACCTTGGAAGTCATTATGAAAATTTACCCTTCAGTTACAAGAATTTTATGTATATCACCTGTGTCGATTCAACACCATGCCCTTTTAAAGATGGAAAAATTCCTGCATATGATGATTTTATCATTTCTTTTGCCGCGTATTCAATTTTGAACTCTCTTGTAAGCACAATTTTCTTCTTGTAAATAGATATTGTTGATGTTGAACAAGGAGAAGATTCACCCAACAATCACTCCTCCACACATAAGAATATTCATATCCTCATGCAAATGAAATATGATGCCATTTGCTGCATTTGAAACTATAAGATAATTTTAGAATTATAGAAGGCTAAGACAGATCCTTCACCCAATCTATCCATGGATCACATTCACCAAATATGAAAAAGTATGAAGGGCTTCTTAGATGGCTGCCACACAATGTTGTTGTGCCATGCCTTTTTAATGCAGGAAAAGGGAACACTTATAAAACTTTGAAAACTGCTAATGTGTTGGAATTCCATTCCCTTTTTCCTTTTTTTTAAGGATGCACTTATAAAAAATTTGAAACTACAATCGAAGTGGTGAACAGAGGGAACAAAAGGACATTCCTTTTTTAAGCAAAACTAGAAACTGTGAGTTTTCTTTCAGCTAAAAATCTTATTGTACCTAACTACCGCTACCTCATGGAATCTTATCGAACCAGGGTCAATTCATGCTTGCCGGTGTTTTCAGTTTTAATGAGTCTAAAAAAACTGAAGAAGACTCAAATACTATCTTGTGGATTTTTCTTGATCCCAGGATGGTTGATGCACATCGATGTTTTCAATTTTAGAGAGTCTGAAAAAAATTAAAAAAGGCTCTAGGGGGCTTCCTTTCCCATAGATAATCTACCAAGACCAGATAAAGGGATAAAACCTATGCTTGGTACATGTTCCTCTCAAAGTTTAATGAGCATAAGAAGGAACAAAGTAAGCTCAAGATTATTATTTAAACAAATTTATTTATTTTTGTTTATTTATTTCCCTATACTAACCTATTCTACTAAAAATAGGAAAATTTCTTCAAGTGTATGCATATTTCCAGTGCATCCACCTATAGATCAAGATCTCTAAAGTATTCATACCCAGTGCTAAAAATAATGCTTTAATAAATACCTAGATGTGAAGAATTAACTGCTCACATGATTTGGATGCCAAGAAGTGTTGAAGAATGGAGGAATTAGGTGGCTGGATGACTGTTTGGAACTAATATTCGAGGTGACCTTGATTTTCTTGGATTCTTGTTTCAACAACTTCCTTTTTCATGCCAAGTAAATCTTCTGAAATATACTCTTCATTCATAGAATTTGTTGTCGAGTAGGAAAGAAACTTTTCAATCTCAGGTTCCAACATTTTCTCTTCATTAGTTGGTGTTCATGATTCTTAGGCTTCTTCTAAAAATTTGCAAGGATAACTAGTAAGGCCTTTCAAATATTCTTCTTGGATTTGTTCATGGATTTTCTGTTCTTCTTGGAAACCAAATCTACCTCTAGTTATAGCTCTAACATTGGAACAATGATTTAAGAAATTCGTTTTAGTGATGAGCCCTCCTTTGTTCAACACATTCTTAAACATCTTTGTTTTTTTGGTCGATAGTTCCTATCTTACACATGGACTAGTACATGGGGATGTTTTAATTCAATATGTTGGAATTCTTCCTCTACCTCTATGTGTTCGAATGAATTTACTTGCATTATCTCTTAACCTTTATGTATAGTATTTAACACAACTAGTTTTGTAGGACACACTATGATGGCGACACAGGTTCCTACATCCCGTCTTATATTCCTACTTCCCCATATTAATTTTTTTATACTATAAGGTAGGCAAAAGAGAACTGCTAAATTTTTTCTATGTTTAACAAAACAAGCTAAATTACTAGGTACTAGTTTGTTACACCTCCCCGAAAACGATGCCAAAATGTCAAGTAATATAGTGGGCTATATTTGTCAGCATTTATATGTCCAGGATAGGTAAAACTATGAGGTGAAACACAATGTGTGCAAACTAGCTACCTAGGTGTTTTTCTATGAAAAAATAAAGGATAAACCAAGTACAAGTAAATGCCAGAGTTGATTTCAACTTAAAATTGTTTTCATAATTCTAAATTAAATTATTGACCTTGTTGGAACAAGATTGCAGATTCAGACACATACATTGCACTTTCACATTAAGTGATCTTTCTGAAATCATAGCTATTTGGTCAAAATTGGTTTGAGAATGTAATGAACATAAACTCTAAATGAAATCAATGTTCTAAGTTTATAAGAAAATTCACACTAATTTAATGACAATCACTCATAAATTCAAAACTCAATTCCTTTTAATCATTATTTTAGTCATTTACTTAAACATTATTGACTTTAATTTATTTTAATAAAGGACATTAAAATACAATAAGAGTCAATTTTTGAGAAATCCTATCTCTTACCCACGCTCTAACATCAAAAGGGTATTATTACATGAAAAACAAAGTATTAGATTTTTTTTGTGATTACAAGATCACTATAGGAAAATTATAAGGAATTATGTGAGATTACAGGATTACTAGAGGAAAATTACAAGGAATTATGTGTAATTACAGGATCACTACAAGAAAATTATGAGAATTTATAGATTGTGTGTTAATTGATGAAAATGACTAATAGAGTGAATTTAAACATGATTAATCATTTCTAAATCAATTAAAATCAAATAAACAACACATAATAGGGGCCCCTCCTAGAATATGTTGTGAAAACTACTTAGAAGCTTTAGAAATATTCTACACCATGTCACAAAAGAAGTCTTCGTATTACAAAAAATTTAATCCTTATTACAAATAACAGTCCTTGCTCAGAATAGGCATATGAAAAATAATATTGATTAACTCATTCCTCTCTTGATGAGGATTTATTTATATATAAAATATCAATTAGAAATGATAGAACTGAATTTGGTCAAGAATGGGGTCTAGTTTAACCTATTTAGGCAAATATAATATATAAAATGGATAGTAGGGATATGATGTTATGTTGTATAATCTTCCTTAATCTTCTTTGACTTCAAATCATGATCCTAAAGCACTGATATTCAACTTACAGCAGTTGGAGACAAATTTGCTGATTTTTCTAATTGATTACAGGAATTTCTGAACTAATTACAAGAAATTTTGAACTGATTACATGAATTTTTGAACTGATTCTACGAAGTTCTGAACTGATTATAGGAATTCTCTTAGTAGACACCTTGTTTTGACCAATCATTAACTTGAGGGTTACAACCATATACAAGGAGGATAGATAAGTATTTATCCATTAGATGATCATTTTGATTGCATTCCAAGTGTCATAATTATATTAGATGACATGGAACCCCATAGAGATTGGAAGAATTACAAAAATTCTGCTTTGTCGATTTTTTGTAATTACGGGAATTCCTGTAGATTGTTATTTTGTAAATTAGTACATTAACAAGTGTTTCTAATAAATATTTATAGATTTAAAAGAGAATATTTTTCTTATAAAATATAATTACCTTTATTTTAGGGTTTTCATGCCATTATCCTCACAATATGGATAAAAAAGAAGAATTAGTTCAAAACTAAGAAAATAAAAAATTGGAATAAGGTGATTAAAAGTACCAAAATTTGTACCCAACATTGCTTCTCCCCATTCCTGCAAGGGGGACACTATTTTTCTATGTAGACGAAAGCTTTTAAGATGGTCAATGACCCCAAGGATGAAGGAAGAAAAAGAAAACATCCATTGCAAAAAAGCTCATATTGCAATGAGAGGCGTTGCATCTTTCTCATGCTCCACCAAATCTACATCTTGCCAAAATATTTTGATATTATTGTGTCCTGTTGAATATTACTGACAAACATTACATGTTAGTCCAATCTTTGCAATCCATCCATCCAAAGGAATTTGTTATTGATGAACACTACAGGAGATTCAAACCTTTGAATTCATATGTCCAAATGCACTGGCTACTTGTTTCATATTAAATAGATCTCCTTTTAGCTTTAATGTTTGTAAAGAGAAAATCCTTGATATTCCAAAAGGCAATGACTCCAAATTTTTACAACCCTTCACATTTAGATGCAACATAAATCTACGCTTGCTAACATCGATAAATTGGAGGCTTCAGATAGCAATCAAGGATTTAGGTAGCTCCTTTATCTTTCTCCCCAATAAATTCAGTAACTTCAAGCATTAGAAATTCCCATATAACTTAGGAAATGACCTGAGATAACCAAATATTTGAGCCCGTGAAAAAATATTGGGCAAATTTATGTGAGATTACTGTTGTCATATAACGATAAAATGCAGAGGCCTATACAGTTGATGTGTTTCTTGATTGTAGATATATTTTTGTTGGCAAATTAAATAATACAAATTTCCTTTCACTCTCCCAGAAGAAACTATGCTATTTCTCCTATGGGATTCAACAAACATTTAGCTTCATTGAGAGATTCTAACTGAGTTAAACCATGAAAAATCTTCTATTTGACAAAAATTTACCCGCCCATCCATATCGACCCTTAAATATTATATTAAAAATTGATAAACTAATTACTTTAAGTAATACCATGCTACATCGAAATAAGGGGAAGTTGTGTGGAGTGCGGAGTTGGCTGTCATTGTGTGGAGAGCGAATCCACCTATGTACTCCACACAATAAAAGCTATTACTATCAATGAGTGTGTGATCCACGTGGTATAATTATCATAGGTGATAATTATTTTTTTATATATGGTTGTTAAACTATGGATAATGCATGATAATCAACAAAATAAATTATAATATTAAAGTGAGAATCTAATCACACATTAATTCAATTTTACCATCGTATTTATTCACCCATGGACTTTGTAAACCATGGTATCATAAATTATTATATTTACCCATGGTGTTGTAATTTATTATATTTTCTCATGGTAATCATCCATGGATTTGGTAAACAATGGTATTTAGCTGTGGTATTTTGAAATGTAAAAGGGGATAACTCGATGGAAAGACACTTGTAAAAATTATAAATATGGGAATTCACTCGGAGCAAAGCATGCTTTTTCTCATAAGGTAGTTTCATGGAATATTATCAATTCAATAAATATTTGAGTTTTTTTTGTTTTGTTTTTCAAAAATAACTCTCTTGCACATGTTTCATATTCTAAGTTATCTTTATAATGTCAATAATTTTTTATGCATTGTGCCCTCTTCTAAATTATTTTTATAATGCTTTTCTACAATATTTATGTCACACATTATAACATATTCCTTTGTCACTCACGAAGTTTCATTTCTTAAAAAACTTGGATCATGCCAAGATTAATGTATCATATTATATGAGAACTTTTTAATTAAGCACAGTTGGGCTAGAGTAGTACTAGGATGGGTGACTTATTAGGAAATTTTTAGTTCGTATTATTTTTTCATTTTCCTTGGTCTTATTCCTCCAATGATCTAGATCAGTGGTATCAGACCAGGGCTTCTCTTGTCTATTTTTTTGCATGTGTCCCCAATGAGGTCAGGGTATAAGGAGATAAAAATCGAACTGTTGCAAACTTTACAAGACCTTCCTCCTTGACTCCAACAACCTCACATTGTGGACAAAAATATAAATGATAGGGCAGGAGGTCCTGTCAAACTATTGCTCTAGGAATCACTTGCATGACAAAGGAGTGAGATGATGGAAGCATTTACAACACCTCATTGGATGGTGAGAATTTATAAAGATAAGCCACCAGATCTCTACCAAGCGGATCGACAAGCGAACTATCTCAGAATGGTGATGGGTCAACTACACAAAACCCTTGCCACCAAAGTCCATTTGCTAGGCCACACACTATCAACATCATAGTTGGCCCAAAAACATTATAAGGTATCTCTATCCTCATAACTTCATACATCACAGTTATGGATCAACATAAAATCCTTGCAACCGAAGTCCATTTGCAAGGCCACACATGGTTATCATTACAGTTGGCCCACACACATTACAGGCATCTCTATCCTCAAATGTTCATGGTTAAGGGTCATCCACAAACCCACAATTATGGTTCAACCACCAAAAACCCTTATCTTCAAAAACACTTGGTTTTGGTTCATCCAAAAACCCGCAATTATGCTCCTATTCAACAAAGGCTTCCCTTAAGGGAAATTTACGCAGTGGGGATTCTTAAGGGGGGAGGATTGATCTAGGTGGAAAATAATTACTGATGTTAATAACTATTTTCTATAAATGGTTATTAAAACCACGGATAATGCATGATAATAAAAAAAATAAATCGTAATACTAAGGTGAGAATCTAGTCATGGGATGATTTCAATTTTACCATTGTAAATATTCACCCATGGTATTCACCCATGGATTTTGTAAACCATACTATTTACCTTTGGTATCCCAATTTATTGTATTTACCCATGGTGTCATAATTTATTATATTTTCCCATGCTATTCACCCATGGATTTTGTACGCCATGGTATTTTGAAATGTAAAAGGGGATAACTCGCTATGGAAAGACACCCTTAAAAATTATAAATACGAGAATTCACTACGAGAAAAATATGTTTTTTTTTTTTGATAAGGTAGTCTCATGGGATATTATAAATTCAATAAATATTTGAGTTCATTTTTATTTCTTTTTAGAAATACCTCTCTTGCACATGTGCCATATTCTGAGTTATCTTTATAATGTCAATATTTCTTTTACGCATTGTGCCCTATTCTCAGTTATTTTTATAATGTTTTTTTGCAATATTTATCTCACACATTATGTCATATTCCTTTGTCACTCATGAAGTTGCATTTCTTAAATAACCTGGATCATGCCAACATTAATGTATAATATTAGATGAGAACTTTGCAGTTAAGTGCACTTAGGCCGTAGTAGTACTAGCTTGGGTGACTTTCTAGGAACTTTTTAGTTCTTATTATTTTGTCATTTTCCTTCGTCTCATTCCTCCAACGACTTGGATTAGTGTAAGACAAACAATTTTGGACAACGAGACATCACCGTTTCACTATTTACAAGATTCCCACCATAGCATGCACATGTCAGTGTTGTTTCCTTGTGTTTCAAAAGTATTGCAATAGAAGCATTGTGGAATTGGCACCAAAAATTGTTCTCCCTGTCGGTGCTGAGTGTTGTTGTAGGGATTCAACAAGAATTTGACTTTGTCGAGAGAGATTTTGACTAAGCTAAACCATGAAAAAGATCGTGTATTTAAAAATACTTTATATTCCCATCCATATCGATCGTTAAATATTGTATTAAACATCAATAAACAAATTTATTTAACTAAGATCATGCTACATTGAAATAAGGGAAAATTTGTGCAGAGTGTGGAGGTGGCTATCACTGTGTGGAGTGAGAAGCCACCTCTGTACTCCGAACAACAAAAGATGTTGTTGTTGAAGAGTGTGAGACAAAAAATTCATGACAATGAGACATCACTATTTCATTATTTATCGGGTTCCCATTATAGAAAGCACGTGCTAGCTTTTCTTCTTTATGTTTCAAAGGTGTTGCAACAAAATAATTGTGGAATTTGTGCCAAAATGTGTTATCCCTGTGGGTGCCGAGTGTTGATGTAGGGCTTCAACAAACATTTAGCTTCGCTGAGAGATTCTGACTGAGCTAACCCATGAAAAATATTTTGTATTTGACAATACTTTACTAGCCCATCCATATCAAACCTTAAATGTTGTATTAAACACCAATCAACTAATTTATTTAAGTAAGACTATGCATACATCGAATGCATTTGCTCTAGTGATATGTCATACTTGATATTGTGATTCCCTTTATTGCATTTAATTTTGACATCTTTTGTTGTACCCTTCTCTTGATATGGCCAAGTCTGGTCATAGTTCACATATTGTTTGGAAATGAAATTACAATTCTCGTTCTTTCTGTTTTCAATTATGAAGTTGTAACCTACAATAAGCCTAAATAAGGAAATTGGTAAACTAGTACTTATTATTCTCACAACAATATCTTATGATGGCATATTCATGCACAAAAGTAGTGAAATTGAACTTGTGGAATGATGTTGTTTGACTAAAGAACTTGCAGAAGACACATGGGAAATATGCATATTCAGATTAGAATGCTGAGGGATACAATTGAGAGTCATTTGAGTGCTTGCTAAAGGGATGGAATATGTCAATGTCAGTGGGCCCACTATAATAGTATTCAAAGTTAGTTGCGCCTAGCTAGTTCGATATGTGAAAGGTATCTATTAAAGGAGGTAAAATTCATGGCTACAAAAATAAAACATTATAATATTAAAAGTTATAAATAAATTAATTAAGTGCACATTTTTATCGTAGGTTTCTTGCAAAAATCTATAAACGACACATCTTTTGCATGATCTGAATCACTAAAATTGACAGTTCAAGCTTCGAGCATAATTGAATTTAGGTTCAAACAACTACACATCCTAATCCACTCATCCTCTTTTGGTTTTCTCAACCACTTGTGGTAGTCGTCTCTCTAGCATAACTAAATGGCAGCACTAGAATCATACGAAACTTGCCAAAAAATCCTCCATGTATGGAATTCTTTGCACTTTTTAAAGTCAAAGAGAAGTCAACAACTGCTATTATGCAGAGTGCAGAAACACGAATGAAGCTTTCATTGTTCTTCTTCCACACTCCGCACAACCTTCATCAATTAATTAGTGGTAGATGCAGGGATTATGCTATGTTGTAGATATTAATCTTGTTTTTAATAATTTTTGCTTAAAATATATTTAGAAATTGTTGAAATTTAATAGTTGAGTTGTTGAGTTTGTATAATATAAGGGCCTTATTGTTTTTTCAAGGAGATAAATTCATTCATATATTAAAAAATGTAGTTTAACATATAAAAAATTGTATTTTTTCCAAAAATTATATCATTGAATTCTTGTGAAAAACCAAAAGGTAGAACATTTAGACTCCACCTAATTAAATCATATCAAAGGTGTTAAAAAAACAATTCTCATAAATAAATTCAAAATGTTTAATAGAAGTCATCACGTTACCTACATGGATGCTTCAAACTCAATAATCTTTCATAACAGTTTAGCCAATAACCATCACAAGATTTGTGTGTGAACCATTATCTAATTGACACCAGATATTCAAGTTTTGCAAATAATTTTAGACAAACATATTTGAATTTTAGTTTTTTTACATTGTACATGTATCAGATGGATAAATCACGAGTCATCAATAAGTGTTAATTATGTTTCTAGATCTCATGCAAGAATCAAGATTTATCTCCAAAATCATCGTTGCCTTGAAAATGTGAATTCATGTGAGTGGATTTAAGTTAGAATTGACTCAAAAAATGTTCAAACTAAATATTGATATATTTTTATACAAGAAAAACATTGATTTCAACTTAGCATGATCTTCATGTTAACTTGCATTCAATTTGGTGATGCAATTACATTCATTTCAACATTTGGTTTCTATAGTCTTTGGTATTGATGTTCCTATTGGTCTATAAGTATTTTGGAATTAACACAATTCTTGTCCTTTCAATGGTTTTGTTTGATATAGAAATATAAATCGTAAATCATTAAAAATTGAGCAACATCATGTTTATTATTAATGGGGAAATGGATAAAATAATATTAAATATGTAATAAGTCAATAATGACATCATATTAGAAGAAATGCATTGAATCAAATGCAATGACTCATTGAAATTGAAAGGTAAGACATAATGATATAGAAATAAGAGCAACAAATATTGTGAAAACAACAAATAAATGATCATCAAAGGGAAAGACAACAAAAAGAGGATCTTGAAAGAAAAATACAACAACTACAAATAATGAATGAGGATCAAAGGAAAGAACAAAAAGACAAGATTGTGAATGAAAAATACTACAATTGCAGAGGGTGAATGAGGATGGTAGGGAAGATCATCAAAGTGTAAATTGAGATCACTTAAGAGCATATCAATATGGTAATGTGTTACTGAGGTATTTTTGGGTTAATCTTGACTCGGTCATTAAGTGGTTAATATAATATTGAGTCACTCATATGATGGGTTTACCGTTGATGCTTTATGAGCCCATGGTAGTGGATAAACCATGTTATTTTCCCACTGTATCACATATGGTGAAGGTTATTTAGTGGTCTAAAGTACTTCACTGTAAAATGTATCAAGTGGATGATGTTTCCCTCATTGGACTAGTTTTGCCAAGTTTAATAGAGATCTATTAGCCGTTGGTATTCCTAGTTAAGAGTTTCAAGGGTAAATATTAAATCTTTTACATATTTTCCATGTGTTTGTTGATTTCATATTATTTTAATTCTCTCTTAGTTTTAACATGTTGTATTAGAGCCTGACTAGTTTGAACGCTCACATGGTATTTGTTGAAGAATGGAGAGGCTACATTGTTATTGTGTGCACTAGGAAGAAGTTAACTCTGCTTTCACAACTCATTGATCTATCCACAATGGTATGATGCCAGAGGGAAAGTGTCCAAATTATATGAGAGTCAAAGAAAAACAAATTTGGTGGTAAACCTCATTATTATGAAGAATAATATGTGAAATCTATTCTCTATGGGAAATTTTATTGGTTGAATTCCTAGATCCACTAAGATCATATCGTTTTAATGAATATATTATAGTTATAAGGCTAGCTCTGTGTCTTGGAATCGTTAGAGATTTATCTAGAATTGATGCTAGCAGTGGATGGCCAGGAAATGGAAGATCTAATGGAAACTACAATAACTATGAAGTAAGAGGAGAAGTAGTAGTCTGAGAACTTCTTGGTAGCAATAATGCTATGAATATTAAATGGGGTGGGGAAGATAAAGGGGCTAGGTAAATTTTGCATGGTGTCATGGAGGTTTAGCATGCTAGTGCTACTACTATTGGTGTTGTACAAATGATGTTGGAGTGCTTAGTGCAATCATTGGTACTATGCAAGGAGGACAATAACTAAGGATCATGACGAAAGTAGACCCTCCAAATTTTTCAACTTTGAGAAAAACATGGGAATGCTAATCAATGAGGGCATGCCAAAGGCTTGATTTATAGATTTCAAGAGAATTTTTTTTTTCTCGAGATGATGATGATAAAATTATCCTTAGCATTGGGGTGTTGACCATAGAATAATATCCTTTTACCTTATGCACATTCAACCCTTTCCCAACATATCAAATATGAGGATTAAATACCCTAGGGTGATATATTTTAGAGAAATGCCTTCAAATTAGTTGATTCAATGATGCAGTGGAGAAAATGAATGTTGATCTTCTCATAATAGAAAGTCATGGTTATGGAATTGTAAATAGGGCACTATTAGGATGTGTGGTCAAATCTTTGTATTCCTTTCTTGAGTTATGAAAGCTAAAGAAACAATTATGGAAACAAAGGTGAATAAAATAACAAAGTCTCATATGGTAATGAATGAGAGGTATTAGTGCAATTATTTTTAGAACTCATTGCATATTCATGCATTGGCTGTATATAATATTGCATGAAAATGATGTTTCTAGGAGGTGTAGATAACAATCATTGTTCATGTGTGTGTATGTGTATATATACATAGAGAGAGAAAGAGAGAGATGCACACAAACTAAAGAAATGGTTCATGGGTATATTGACCATGGTGAATGACAACTACAAATGCATCACAAGGATTGATATGGATCATAGGAAAAAGCACATGGGCATGGAGAAGAAGATGAATAGATAATTGGCTCACTATATTGAAGGTAGAGAGAATTTTATGTAAAGAAGCATGTATATTTTTGCACCATTTTCTCACCCATAAAATTACAAATATTTTTATGAAGTTTAGAATCTTATCATATAATTAAAAAATATTAATAGTTGCAATGAAGCATAGTCCATGTCTCTACTACTATTTAATTGATTATTTTTGCATGAAGCTTTCCACACAATGAAATCTATGACCACTTCTGCAGATAGCTAGTTCTATACTCAATAATGGCCTTCCGTCAACCATTGACATTGGAAGTTATTATTAATTGATATATCTATATATATATATATATATATATATATATATATATATATATATATATAGAGAGAGAGAGAGATATATATCTATATATATTTGCATCACAGAATTTGATTGCTAATATTTTAGTAAGAAGTTGATGTATACAATATTATTGTTATATTTAATTGTAAATAATTCTTATCTTCATATTTTCAAATATCTCTTTGTTTAGGCTCTTGTGCGGTAGTGCATAGGAAGTCCATTGTGCGAAAAAAGCTTTCTTTGTGTGAGCATCCACACTTCACACTAAAGATTTTACTGCTAATATTATTGGTAATATTTGAGTTATAAATAATTCATATCTCCATATTCCCTTTTGTTGGAGGATCCCTTTGGAGATCTCAGTATTTTATAGATATTAGTGGTTATTTCAGTAAAGGTTGTGCAAAGTGCATGAAAAAGTTCCGCACAGTAAAGGTGCTTCTACCACTATTTAATTGATTCTCTTTGCATGAAGCTTTCCACATTGTGCTATCTTTGGCAACTTCTGAAGATAACTACTTCCATAGTCAATAACACCTTTCGGTTAGCCATGGACATTGGAAGTTGTTATTATTAATTGATAAATATGTTCACATGAAATGATTTTATTACTAATATTTTAGTAAGCGGTTGACATAGACAATATCATTGGTCATAGTTTAATTGTAAATAATTATTATCTTTGTATTTCCAAATATATCTTTGTTTAGGTTCTGTTGTAGCTGCTGCAACAACCCCTCCAAAATTTCTGACCCTTTAAAATTTGGAGCCCCTATACCATTCCCGTAGATGTCGCTTGTTCTTAGAGTCTGTTTGGAAGCCTTGAAACCCCTTCATCCCGCAAACCTAACTCCTAAAAGGTTTCAAAAGCCTGAATCTTTGCCTCATAAGCCAAAATTGTGACCCTGCAACCTAACCAAAATTCATGTTCAAGTCTAGTCGCCAAGTCATAGTGAAAACTTGCAACTTATTTCCTTATGTGACCTTTGTGACTATGAAACCTCTCTAATTTGAAAAGTCACAAGGTCAAAAGGGAAAAATCTAGTATATTGTATAACAGATGTGACTTTGCAACCCCCGCAACCCACAAATTCGCTAGGTCGCAAGGTTGCAAAGGTCTCATAGTCACACAATTCTGACCTAGTGACCCCACGAGATCGCAAGGTTGCAAAGGTATAAGAGGCACACAATTGTGACCTCACAACCCATGCAACGTAGAAACCCATTGAGGTCACCAAGTCGCACAGGTCACAAACACCTAAAACCAACCAAGTGCAGCCCCTGCAATCCCCACATATGCGACCAAAATTATAAATATTGGCCTCAACCGATCATTTGAACAACTCGCTTTAGTCACACGAAGAACAGGGAAAATCAACAACTAGATAAGAAGTGTGACCCTTCCAGGTAGGTGACTCTTCCCATTGCCCAGTAATCATTTTTTTTCCATTTGTCTTCCTTTTTACCCTTGAATCTATAAATTCCAGACAAGGGGATTTTTATCCATGTTTCAAGCTCATTTTAACCAAAAAATCTTGCCAAGTTATTTTTTGCTTTCATGAGCCTCCTTGAGCATCTTCTATGGCCATCCTCATCCACAAATGACTTTCTCCCTATGAGGACCATGCCATATGCTCCCGCGAAGCTTCAAGGACCCATCCTAAGGCTCTTCCCACCCCTCAAAATCACCCGAGGAAGTAGTTTGAATGGTCAGAAATTGAGATAGAAAAACGAGTGTGACCCCGCGACCTACATGAGCTCGAGACATGTGTGACCCCAACGACCTAAATTCTAGGCTGCCAAGTGGCCAAGTCACACACTAAGCCACATGACCCATGCGACCTCTTAATCCCTACGACCTTGCGACCTCCCAAAAGGCCTTCTCTCGGTTTCTGAAAATTATGGTTTGTGCTTGTCACTAAGGTTTTATTTTCATTTCATCTCTCTCATCATGGGATTGTTTATTCTATATGCTAGGTGACAATGATCTCAAGTGAATCTCAATCTCCTCCATTGAAGATGAGATGACACCCTCAGTAGCAAAATTTTCCTGCAGGAGCTTTGGAAGCAGTTCACATGAATTTAACGAGGACGAATTATCCCCCATCTATGGGGATACCACTTGCAACATCAACAAAAGCACAAGGTTCTCCTGGTATTAAGTTTACACAAAATTCTCCAAACACGATATCCTAGAGGACTAGGAGGAATTCCAAGTGTATGTAAATGTGAAGAGATCGAGGCTTCACAAATTGGCATCACATCAACCAGTTTTCCCATGTGTCGAGACAATTGATTGGATCATACAGATCATGAACATGAATAAATGGATGGTAAGTGATCAGACTGGTGCACTGCTCATAGTTATCGCCTCCACAGATATTGCTACATATTAAAAATTTCGCGAGAAGGAGGAGTCCTTCAATACCCGGTGGCTCTCCAAGAAAATGTGAGCCTACAAAAGAGGTCATCTATTCTAAACAAGAAGCAGGATAAGCATCAGGCCACTGGGTAACTCAACAAACAGAAGGAGAAAGAGGTAGAGGATCCCCTGAGTGACCAGGAAGTAGGAGGGGATAACGAAACACCAGAGCAAAGGAAATCAACCATGGTGAGAAAAAAACAAGAGCTCAAGAGGAAAAGAGCTTGAGAAAAGGAAGCGACAAGAAGAGCAAGAAAGAAAGAAGCAGTTGGAAGAAAAACAGTTAAAAGAATAGGAAGAGTAGAGGGCCAAGGATGAAGATGAGAGGAATAATTTAAGAAACAGGAAGAGATACAAAAGAAGGTTGAGGAACTTAGGAGGAATTAATAGAAATAAGAGCAAGAGAAGAAGCGGCTAGAGGAAGAGTATAGGAAGAAAGCACAGGAGAAAAAGAGTAGAGAAGAGGAGTAAAGAAGAAAGAGAGAACAAGAAGAGGTCGGTAAGGAAACTCAACAAGACTTTGAGAAAGTTGATTTTTCTCTGTTGGATGTTCCCCCATCCACTCCCCTCACCAGAGGACATCTCCCTCTCAAAGATCTCGGCATTCTGAAGAAGCAGAAGAGGAAGTGTTGGATCTCACCAAGCTCACTTTTGATCAGGTTAACTTCAATATCATGCAGGAGAGAAGAAAGTGTTATGCTAGAAACACTAGAGAACCCCTGTTGTTGACCACAATGAAATAAATTATTCTTGAAACTACAATTAACCCTGAGATGATCGCGTCATCTAGGACTACATTTGTGACTGCCACTAAACACAATGTTGCCAGGATGAACAAACAAATCACAGAACCCTATAACAAGCTTTACACGTCAGAGCAGAAGGCCTCTAAAGAAGAAGAAGATAGAAAGAAGGTAGAAGAAGAAAATGTGTCTCTTCACTTGGTACACTCCAATACAAAGGGGCTAAAAGCTGCAATCAAGGATGAGGCTAAAGCTCTTAGTGAAGTCATGGTGATGGTCTGTGAAGAAATGTTGAAACTACACCATATGGTAGCCCCAATTATGGCCATACAAACCAATACAAAGGAAATATCTACTATGCTAAAGGAAGTTGTTGCAGCCTTGGATAGCATACATGAGTGGTCCACCAAGTATCCATGTGCACTTGCAGTAGTCTTGGAAAGGGACTACATCACCATGAAAAATCCCAAAGTCTAGTTCCACATGAAGATCCAATCAAGAGACAAACTAGCCAAAGATGTGGATAGAGTGTTGGCTTCTTACAGGCAACTTTTCATTTGTTTTTCAGTAAATGATTGAGAACCATGGGGTTCCATCTATCGGGGAAATCAGGCAAGTGAGGAAGAAAGAAGATAGCTCACGAGAAGTTCAAGTGTTTGCTAACACATATAGGCAGGCATCCCACTTAGATGACCTACAGGTTACAAAGGAGAATATCACATGGTACATCATGGAACCTATGAGAATGTATACAAAGATGGTGACCCTATCCAATCAAGTGAACACCAAAAGAATAACTCTCATCCCGGATGCCCTCGAGTGCCTTCACAGAGATGATGAGGAACAACCGCATATAACCTCCATAGCAGCTGAGTACAAGCTTTGGTGCACTTATCTAGTGGAGAAACTCCACCTAGACATCCCATAACTATCTATTGTCAAGTTGATAAGATATAATTTTCTTATTTTGTGTAATTAGAAAATTAGGATAGAATAGGACAGTAATAGAATATGAAGAGTCATGAGGAAGTCTAAAGGTTGTGAGGTAGTTGAAAGGTCATGAGGAAGTCTAAGAGTCAAGGGTAGACCAAAGGTCACTCTCTTTTTATAAATACACCCTCATGGCATATTCAAAGGGACTTTGAGCTTGGGACTTATTTTGGGACATATTGTTTTGAGAAATGATTTATGATCTTATAATAAATATGAGTTATAGTTGTTTTCCACTATTGGATTGGATGAGTGTTTTGTGTTGTGATACCATGGATATTGCTTTCTCAATGGATCAAAGATTCATGTGATTTCTTTTATGTATAATCTTCTCATGTGTCTTCCTATGCTATGAATATTGTTTTGAAACACATGGATGGTATATGGTATTCTAACTTTGTGCTTGTATGGATGAACTATTTTGTTAATATTGGCATCATCCTATTGTTGACTATGCATTTATTGATGTTTATTGTTGGTTAGCTACTGTGAACTACTTTATAGTTTCCAAGAAAATTATTTATATCGATATGATCTGATTTGAGGTTTTTGTAACAATTTCTTTAAGTGAGATCAATGTTGTAAAGTTATAATGTAGCTATTTATGGTATTCATATTATGAACATTCATCAATTATTTCCTTTTGTTTGTTGAAGTTCATACGTTCGACTAAGTTGGTATCCCACATCTGTCCAAAGAGAAACCACATATACAAAAATCAATCCTACATACCAGACAAGATCCCTGATGTAAAGGGTGCATAATCTAGTTGGGATTCTACACCGGGGAGATCCCCTTACTATTGACAGAGATTTCTGACTCGTCAATAGAATTCGTGCTAGAAGGAGGGGCCTAATGGTAGGTACCAATACACACCCTCACATGAAAACTTCCCATCAAGCTAGTAATTAACCAAGTCCTACAACCCCTGAAATGCCTTATCATCCCCCTTTTGGCCCACCTTTTGGGAAGCTCCATAGTGGGGATTATCAACCTCTTCCACTTGAAGACGCCCCAGGAGAATAGGAACCTCTTCTATTTGAATTTACGTATGAATAGTTGAGGGCCTTGTGTCTTATTACTTATTGGTTTGCCAAGGGTCTGAAGTGCATTCCGGCCACCATCTCCTTCCCCAACCCAAGCACCTTCAATCCTCATCACATGCTTCAAGATGTCCTAGTTAATTTTGTACAGCATTTAATTGGGATATTTTGGACGATTATGAAGAAGTTGTTGAAAGGCTCTCAATTGAGGGTTTGGAAAGTCCCCCAACATTTTAAAGAGATGACCCTAAGATCATAGTCCCAAGGGGAAACAATGAAACATGGCAGGAGCAAACACATGAAAATAATCAACGCCCTTGGAAGATACCCTTGTTAACAACAAACCTTTGAGAGGGAATGCTGAGGTACCCCTAGGACAAGGGAATGAAGAAAATATTAGAGACTGATTAATTTTTACAACAATGAGCAGGTTTTTAGGTTCCCTAGGAACTTTTGGAAATTTTCAAAATATGAGAAACTTACAAGGCTTAGGGCATTTGAGAGTTACTCGGGGTAATGGAAGACAACCTCCCCATAGTAGTGGGGCGTTAGGAATCAAAAGTGATTATGTGGGGAATGCCGATCACCCCCTTTTTCCTCCCCCATTGAGACAAAATCAAAGATAACCCTTGGCTTGGATGGCTTAGTCCCCTTTGGGTATCTGAGGCCCCCTCAACGACATGCCTCGCCACCTCGAAAATCACCTCCTGAAGTTCGACCCCGAAAAGGGAACCTCGATTGACGATCATATCAATAATTTTTACCTAGCCTTACAAATGATGAGAGTGCAACATGACGACGTGGCCTGTTTTCTCTACTCTCACGCTTTCAAAAATAAAGCTGCGACCTAGTATCGCTCGCTAGCTGTGGCATCCATTCAAACTTGGGAAGAATTCTGGAAGACGTTCCTCGATATGTTTTCGGAAGACAAGATTTATTCCATGCTCCTGATTGAGCTAAGCACGTTGAAGTATCATAAGAAGTAAAATGTGAAGTATTCCAACCTACGATTCACCATCATCTTGAATAAAGTTCCGACAGACTTGGTTCTCGACGATTCTATTACTGTTGATTATTACACTAGAGCCCTCCCATAGGATATCGCTTTGTTTGTCAAGAGTGAAGCTAAAGCCACCTTGGTGGAGAATTTTGCGACAACTCTTGCAGTAGAGAAAGATATGATATCCATAGGTGCCCTTGAGCATGATTTCCAAGAGGAAACTAAGCCGTCGGGAAAGAAAACTCAATTCTTGACTAGCAAGTCTATTGAAAAAGAAAAGGTTTCCTTCAATTTCGGGGGGTTAGAAAATTATTTGAAACAATTTATGAATGAGGTTTTTGAGTTGAAAATAAAGACTCTTGAGTCCTCATCGGGGAGAAAATCAGTCAAACCTTTCTTTCAAAAGACTAGTAATCCACCAACGAAGTCATCTCAAGGTTCCAATACAAATTTCAATGTGGCAGAGCTAGGAAAAGACAATTTTTTCACTTTCCACCAAGCCTCTCATTCTGAGAAGACCTGTCCATAATGGCTCCACAACATGACTACTATGGTGAACCAACTCTTGGAAGATCAAGCCACAGTGGAAGGTGAGGAAGAGTTAAATGACCTAGAAGAGGAAGTCACCCCTCCCGATGAGGACACTCCATCTGTTGTTCTAAGATTTAGAGGAATCCACGAAGGAGAGGTCTAATGCTTTCAAGAAGCTATTGTAGGAGACCCTCCTCCCACTAAACCTCAAAATAATTACAACCTAAAAAAAAGGGCTACTATCAGACTCTACCTTGGAAGAAAAGGAAAGGGCTTTATTGAGAAGAATCCTTCCCCCTAATAGCACAAACAAACCATCCACCCCCTCTCCTAAGGTTTCATCTGGCCAAAGCCCAAAGGATGCCTTGGCGAGTGGTAAAGGAAATGCATCCATGTCCAGAATATCAACCAAAACCACCCCATCCACACAGGTATCCATGGAAGGCACTGCACTCACGGACTTGGGATATAATATCATTAGAGATATGAAGAATATGTAAGCCAACATTTCACTCTACGAGCTTTCCAAGCTAGCTAGCCAATGCGAGATAATTGTCAAACCTTCACCACCTCATCACCAACTATAGGGCTTAACTCTTCGGTCAAACCTAACTCTCCTAGCCAATCTCGAGTTGTGATCAATTTCCAAGCTATTTTTAATGCCGCAAATGCATATTCAAGAGACTTAACTCCCCCATTCCTTTTAACCTTCGAAGTCTTAAACTACAATGTGCATAATTTCCTTGTCAACTTTGGTGCATTGACAAATTTGATGCCCATGTCAATATGCAAAACATTTAACATCCATCCCGAGAAGATGGATGCCAAGATCATTCAACTAAATAGGTCTCAAGTCCTTATTGCTGGCGAAATGAACAAAGTGTCGATTAGGATGTATTCTAACCCTAGGGTACATGAGCGCATTGACATCATTGTGGTTGACATCCCGGAAGTATATGGGCTACTACTAAGCAGGGACTCGTCAAGTAAACTCTAGTGGTATTTTGCGACAGATTGGTCCCACTTGTGGCTACCCTACAAAGGAAAGAATAATCAAATCATAGTTAACAGTGAACCTTTCATGAAACATATGGTCACAGACCTAGAAGGCTCCAATGAGTTGATTAGATTTTCTCAAGAGGAACTGGGAGTGTTTTTTCTAGAAGAAATGATGGGTTGCTACCAAGCCGAGCCATCACCCATCCCACCTGACACCCAATTGGAACTACCGTCACACCCCCCAACTGATGCAAATGAAATTTGTACTTTAGAGGAAAATACTCCAGATGCACACATGCTTAGCAATGAAATCTAGACACTCTATTACGATGGGTCCAAGACTCACGATGGGGCCGGAGTAGGTTGCATCCTCGTGGACCCCAATAAAAACAATTTTTTAATTTCTTGTAGGTTAGAATTCCAATGCACCAATAACACCATAGAATATGAAGCATTGATTCTTGGTCTCAAGAAGGCTATCGACCTGAAAGAAGAATGTTTGAAGGTGATTGGTGACTCTGAAATCATTACAAGATAGGTACAAAACATAATTCATTGCCTGTCACCACACTTGAATAATTATCAGCAAGAGGTATGGCATTTGATCGGTTCTTTTAAATCTTTCAATATTAATTATGTTCCTAGATTCAATAACGTTGTTGCTGATACTTTGGAAAATGCTGCAGCCATGTTTACACCTCTTAGGGATGGATTTTCAATTGAAATTGTTTATAAACATGTTGTCCCCGATAATGTAACTAACTTATGTGTTTTCAATGATGACCATCAGATATTGGATTTCATGGTGAATGCAAAGATGTTTAAAGACACAAAAATTGAAGAGGAGGAACATGAAAGGTCCCTGCAAGAAGAGGCGAACGAGTGTAAAGGGAACCCCATACCTAAAGCAATGGTCACACTAGAAAGATTATTCAATCTACAAAACCAATTACGAGGCCCACCAAACACCAAAACACAAAGTTTCATGTTTTTTCATGAGGAAATTAACCTCGGGACTAAGGCCAACACCAAATTCATCAACCCAAGCGTGGGATGGTCCCCTAAGGAAATTAAGTCCCTCATCAGCTTATTCAAGAAGCATTATGACATCTTTTCTTGGACATATGATTATTTAAAGACTTATGAAACTTGAATCATTCAAAACGTTATTCCTATGAAAGAAGGGGTCAAACCATTTCAACAAAAGTTGAGGAAAGTGCATCCCACATTGGAACCCCTCATAAGAAAGGAGCTCAAGAAGTTGTTGGATGCACGTATTATCTTTAAATTTAGGCATTCTACATGGGTTTCAAACCTTTTTCTAGTACAGAAAAATTCTGGTGAGATCTATTTGTGCGTCGTTTTTTGGAATCTCAATCAAGCATTAGATAAAGACAACTACCCAGTTTCGTCCATGGAACAAATTATCTAAACTATTTCTAGGTTGAAAATGTTTTCTATGCTCGATGGTTTCTTTGGCTACAACCAAGTGCTAGTGGGTAAACTAGACAGGCTAAAGACAACTTTTAAGATGAAGTGGGGAACATTCACATTCCGATGTATGCCTTTTGGGCTTGTCAATGCCGTAGTGAAATTTCAAGGAGAAATGGACATCGATTTTAGAGGATTGATGGGTCAAAGTGTGGTTGTTTATTTAGATGATGTCATGATATTTTTGAATAATAGATCTGACCACCTTCACCACCTCAAAAAAATATTTGATTCGTGTTGGAAGTATAGGATTTTGCTTAACCCCAAGAAGATAATATTCACGATTTTAGAAGGCAACTTTCTTGGGCATATCATCATCAGGGACAAAATCTATAGTGTAAATTCGTCTTCCCATCAGTAAAAAAGGTATGCAATCTTTTCTTGGTAAAATCAATTTGATTCATAAGTTTATTTCAGATTTTGCCCAGATTGTTAAGTCCTTGTAGAACATGATAAAGAAGTACTCGATGTTTAAATGGAACGAGAAGAAATGAATTTTTCGATCGTATCAAGAAATCTATTGTTGAAGCCCCTTCCCTCTATAGCCCCAATTTCAGCAAGGACTTCATCCTATACAATTTCACCTCAATTTCATCCTTAACTGTAATTCTTATGGAGAAGGATCAAAACAATGATGAGAATCCCATATCCTTTATGATCACGAGACTACAAGGTGCATAACTCAACTACCCTAACATAGATAAGTAGGTGTATGAAACTTACAATGCGGTGAAACGTTTTAGACCATACAGTCTAAAGATATGTGTCACAGTGTTTGTGCCTCACCCTACTGTTAGGTCACTTTTCGTTCAATAGGAGTTGGACAAGAGAAGAGCCAACTAGATGACTTGCCTCCAAGAATATGATTTGGAGTTCAATCCTACACACACGATTATAGGGAATGGACAATGAAAATTGTTTGCCGAAGCTACAGACCAACAAAACAAAGAGTCAGAAGGCTGGGATCATGAGATCGAAATGTATCAAAATGAACTCCCCAACACTCATGACCCCTCACCATGGTACTCTAACCTGAAGCAATACCTAGGGCAAGGGAATTTACCTCCTATCTTATCCGCGAAACAGAAAAGGGAAGTGAGGCTCAAAGTTGCATCCTACCAAATGATACAAGGTAATCTATTTTGTAAACACCACCACGACGTGCTACTCAGGTGTTTGGAATATGACGAAGCCTAGCGGGTGTTGAAGGAGTTACATGATGGACTGACAAGGGGCCACTATGTCGGCGACACCACTTCCCATAAGATCATGAGGGCAGGATTCTACTGACCCATGCTTTTCAAAGATGCACATGCTTATGCTTGGAAATGCTCCATCTGTCAAAAGAATGTAGGAAGAAAAAATTGGTCAGCTTCTCCCCTCTAGTCCATAGTAGTGGAAGAAAATTTTCAAAAATGGGGATTCGATGTTGTTGGGGAGATCGTTCCGAACTCATCAAAGCGACATAAATATATACTCACAGCCACAAACTCTTTCATGAGGTGGGTCAAAGAAATTCCATAGTGGAAAATCAACAACAAAGAGGTAATATGTTTTTTCAATCAATACATCGCGTCCAAGTTCGGTGTTCCAACCTCACTTGTATTTGATAATGCTACATATTTTTGGTCTTTAAACTTATATGATTTTCATTGGAAAATAGAATTGTTTTAAAATATTTGGCTAACTACTACCCTCAGGGGAATGGCCTGGTAGAATCCACCAAGAAGAACCTAATCTGCATCCTTAAGAAGACCTTGCTATCCCACCATAGAAACTGGAAGAACTCCCTCAGTAACACCTTGTGAGTCGATTGGGTTACACCTAAACCATCTCTCAGAACATCTCCCTATTTTCTGGTTTATGGGAAAGAAGTTATCTTACAACCAAACCCCTAATTGTATGCTCTTTAGTTGTCACAAGAGTCACAAGGATCCCCTTTCTCTACCTTTCAAAACCTCATTGACACCCTCCTTAAACTAGAAGAGGAGAGACAAAAGGCTAGAGAAAAGTTTGTTGTTCACCAAAGCTGAATCAAAATATGGTTTGACAAGAAATCCATAGGAACCAATGATTCAATGTAGGAGACTTGGTTCTTAAATGGGAAAAGGCCCAAGAGGAAAAAGGTAAACACACCAAGTTCCAAGCCTTGTAGATCAGTCCTTCCAAGTGAAAGAGAAAATTGGCCAGCACACCTATAAGATCCAAACTCTAGGATGGAGGGTGGAACCCCTTCCCGTCAATGGCCAATATCTCAAGTTCTAATTCACCTAGTAGCTTGAGCGGCTAGTCACAAACCCTATACTATAGTTTGCTTCTTATTCTTCCTTTCCGTCAATTTTATTTTACCTTCAACTTTTGTTTTGAAGTTCTGTTTTCCTTGAATAAAGAATCTCAGATGTCACTCTGAGGTTGAGGTAGCCCCTACTCTGGGTCTACCTTTTGACTGAACCATAAGTCGCGACCAAAATAGAGTGTCAAAAATTGTTGTAGCAAGGAACTCGATGTCATCTATGGTTCCCTATCTTTCACCAACTAATCCTAGCTGCTAACCCAACTGGAATTTTGGAATACGTTGTCTTACCCATTGGTTTGAAGGTGGAAGCTAAGAGAACGTTTTCTGAGCACACATATTTCAGGAAAATAATAAGGTATCTGAAAAACCAAAAACAACCTCTCTTGCAAGTCAAAAAAGTCAGGATGCCTCGCCCGCCTATGCTAACAACAACCATACGAATAAGTGCAAATAAGTTCAACTGAATAAGTGCCAATGAGCATAGCAATTAAACTAATAAGGGGAAAATGGTTGAGAAAGGCTTCATGCACAAAGAGGTGATGCAGTGACTCCATTGGGGTACTATCCAAGCTCTCTGGTAGTAGATCAATGTTTTTTTATTTCTAGGTAGTGTCTCCGTTTGGGTACTGTTCAGGCTCATTGGAAATGGAGATGGTCTCATCTAGCATGCATTGAAAGGCCAAGTCTTAACAACTTGAGATAGCTAATCAATATCAAGGAAAGACCTAGAAGCATTAGCGGGACCCAAAACCCTACGGGAAAACACTCTTCGAGGTCTATCTTACGCAAGGCCATGTGCAACGAGAGATCCTAAAGTTCTACCAGTAAATTGCCAATTGTTATAGCCGCTGCAACAACCCCTCCAAAATTTCTGACCCTTCAAAATTTTGAAGCCCTTATACCATTCACATAGATGTCACCTATTCTCAGAGTCTGTTCAAAAGCCTTGAAACCCCTTCGTCCTGCAAACCTAACTTCTAAACGATTTTAAAAGCCTAAATTTTTTCCTCATTAACCAAAATTGCGACCTTGCGACCTAACCAAAATTCATGTTCAAGTCTAGTCGCCAAGTTGCAGTGAGAACTTGAGGCTTATTCCATTATGTGACCTTTGCGACTATGCGACCTCTCTAAGTTGCGAAGCTTCAAGGTTGCAAGGGAAAAATCCAGTATATCATGCCACCTATGTGACTTTGCGACCCCAGTGAGCCACCGAGTTGCTAGGTCGTAAGGTCACAAAGGTCTCATAGTCACACAATTGCAACCTAGTGACCCCACGAGGTCGCAAGGTTGCAAGGTAGCAAAGGTATCAGGGACACACAATTGCACCCGTGTGACCCATGTGAATTAGAGACCCCTCAAATTCGTCAGATCGCAAGGGTCACAAATGCCTGAAACTAAGAAAGTGCGACCGTTGCGACCCCCACACATGTGACCGCTGTGACCCCCACACGTGCGACCAAAATTATAAATATCAACCTCAACCGATCATTTTAACAACTCACTCTGGTCGCATGAATAATGGGAAAGATCAATGACTGTATAAAGTGTGTGACCCTATCAAGTAGGTGACTCTTCCCCTACCCTGGCAATCATTTATTTTTGCCATTTGTTTTCCTCTTCTGCCCTGACTTTGCAAATTCTAGACTAGGGGGTGTTTATCCATGTTTCAGGTTCATTTTAACTAGAAACCCTTTACAAGTTATTTTTTGTTTTCATGACCCTCCCTGAGCATCTTTTATGGCAATCCTTGTCCCAAGTTGACCTGCTCCCCTTGAGGACCAAGCCCTCTTCTCCTAAGAAGCCCCAATGACCCATCCTAAGGATCTTTCCACCCCTCAAAATAACCCAAGGAAGCAAGTCGCACCGCCAAGAATCACAATAGGAAAACAGGCGCGACCTCATGACCTACATGACCTTACACCTGCACAAACCTAACGACCTAACTTCTATCCTACCAAGTCACCAGGTCGCAAACTTAGCCATGCGACCCACGTGACCTCTTGATCCCTATGACCTTGCGACCTACCAAAAGCCCTTCTCCCATGTTTTGAAAATTATAGTTTGTACTTGTCACTAACGTTTTATTTTCATGTTGTCTCTCTCATCGTGGGACTGTTTATTTGATATGTCGGGTGGCATTGATCTCGAGTGCATATCGATCTCTTCCTTTGAATATGAGATGGCACCCATGGTAGAAAAATATGCCCATAGGAGCTCTGAGAGCAGTTCACAGGAAGTTCACCGAGACAAATTACCCCCCATCTATGAGGATACTACTTGCAACATCAAAACAAGCAACAAGTTCTCCTGGTATGACATATATGAAAAATTATCCAAACAAGATATCCTAGAGGACCAGGAGGACTTCCCATTGTATATAAATGTGAAGAGATCATGGATTCACAAAGTGGCATCACACCCTCCAATTTTCCCATGCGCCAATACAATTGATTGGATCATACATAGCATGATCAAATATCAATGGATGGTAACGGATCATGCTGGCACACTTCTCGCAGCTATCACCTCCACATATATTGCTGCATATTACAGATTTACCATGAAGGAGGAGTCCTTAAACACCTGGTGGCTCTCCCATTTTGTGATCCCTGCTAGGGAGATTCTTAGGGAATGGTGGAAAGACCCATCCAAGTTCCGGGTTAGAACTGGAAAGATATACAGGATAGATGGAATGAAAAAGGCCTATCAACTTATTTCCGCCATGATGAACTGATTTTATGGAATAGAAGATTGTGATGTGTTCTGTGGGACATGGGTCCCTATCATGTATGTTGTCGCTACCCAGGGTACATTAATGAACTGGGCCAGGATCCTCATGTTAGCCCTAAGAACAAACATAATTTCAGCCAAGCATCCTGACCGAGACCAACCATCAGAGTTCTATATGGCCTCATATCTCCTCGACATGGTTTAACACAGGTGTTATAGACATTTTTGTGCCTTACAACTCTAAGCATGAAATGTCCATAAACCAAGGGCTCCTAAGTCCCTAAAAGTGTTGTTCTAACCCCTAAAGGAACAAGGTCAACAAATTACAGCTTTTCCCAGAAGTTCTCCAATAGAAACTGCTCAGAATAAGTCAAAACAGGATCATTTCAGCTGCTCCACTAGCCAGGTGCATTGCATAGCACCTAAACCCACTAGCTAGGTGCATTGCAACGCACCTAAATGCACTATCAGGGTGCGTTGAGCGGGAAATGACAAATGGCAGTGTCATTCCACAAGGTGGAGAGACAATGGAAGCTTCCAGAATCTTCTCCAATGACACTTGCCTCACTGAATTCGACCAAGGATGAGTAAGAGGCTTTCAGTCTCCAAGTGGAAGCAAGAACTGACAGAGAGAAGCCACTAATCAAATCAAAAGCTGACTCATCCTCCTTGCATACATCTATATATGGATCCCTCATCCCAGAGATCCAGAGGCTGGAATTTTGAACATTGTAAGGAACTGCTGTTGGTTTTGAGATAAACATCAGAGAATTGGGTGATCTATGCTTTGTTGGGGGTGAAGAAGGGACTTCTTTGCTGGGAGGTTGATGCTGGGTCAGGAATCATTGGTTGTAACTCCTCCTGGATCTTCTTGTATATCAATAAAAACTATTTGAGTTTCTTCTCCATGCTTTTGTATCATTGATGCTTGTTACATTTGTATGGTTAACTTAAATCTGATCCTAAGTTATTTATGAATATAAATCCATGTCTTTGTATAGTTTCCTTCTTCTGTGATCTTACAGGTACTTGGTGAAGCTGGGCAAGTAAGGGAGCAGGTAGCTGGAAGCTGTCAAAGAGGAGAGAGATTGGATCAAAGGACTAGCGCAAGACACAAGTTGGTTCTTCCTATTCCTCTTTGTTTATAGTTCATAAAGGAGATACAAAAGTAGTTTTCTCTGTTTGTTTCTAAGGCAGCTGTCACACCTTAGTGGGATAGAGAAGTTCTAAATAGACACTTTTCCCGGTAACAAAATGGCGACTCCACTGGGGATGATTGTCTAATTAGTTTGTTTGTGTATCTCTTGTTGTTTGTTTCATAAACTTATAAGTAGCAATCGAACTGCATTTTCCATAACAAATGCAAAGTAGACATCTGCTGCTTTAGTCCATTCACTGGATCTGTTTATGATTTGAACAGCTGATTCATAGACTAACCGATTGCCCTTGTGATAGCTCTTAGACCCTCCTTAGATCTACCCCTGATTGTGCATTACTGATTGCTTTTACTCGGCCAAAAACCAAAGATTAAACTGCAAGCTGTGACCTAGAACCCAGATAGAATTCTCGTTTCTACCCCAACACAGGCACTGTGAAGAGGTTCTGCATTTCAACGCACTTCCCGAGAGGGAAACCTGCGCTACAATGAAGTTTCTCTATGTAACAGGTGCGCTGATTAGCCTAGCCCTGTGCAGCTGAGGTTCTTTGCTTCATTCTTTCCAGTTTTGTCTCTGATTTTTGCAGCCTGTGATCAGTATATGACTGTTTCAAACCCCTTTTCTTTACTGATATTCCGCCTCATTTGTACAAAAGAACTATAGATGTTTTTGTGTGTTTGTTGAGTCATTTACAGTTTTCCATTGCAAAAGTATAATAATCGTATTGTCGTCCTTTGATTTAGATCTGTCGCAAGTGTCGATTTCGATCATAGGAGAAAGTTTATTTGCTGTTGATAGTTGATTATGCTTTTACTTTTTCCTTTGGTTTGAATTTGTGACTTTCTAGTGTCGAAACGAGTATTTATTTCAAAATCATAAAGTGTCGTAATCATCTCTACCTTTTGGTTTCGAAAAGAAGCTTGTTTGTGTTTGTCACTTGAAAGCAAATTCAGATTTGTGCATCAACTTTCTTTTTAGCATCAATATTAAGAAAGTGAAAAACAAATACATGCATGTGCATTTGCATATAGACAGTCTGTTTGGATTGATTTAGGAAAGTGCATTTACAGTGTGCTCTTTGCTCTTTGCGAAAAGATTGTGTCTTTCTTTTCCCTTAGTAGCTAGGATTTTCATTGCTGAAAAGAGATAAAAGTTTGTTTATCATCTTTAGATTGCATTTTAGGAATTACATCTACATCTCGTGGTGAACCCAAAAGGAAAAATTCATAAGAAATATCAACTTAAAATAAATTCAATGAACCTAACAACGCTTTGGAATTTAACGCACAACATTTAGAGGTCTAGGCTAGAGACGTATTCCGGCGTCATAAAGCCTGGTAACTGTTGTCCTCATTGATGGTTGGGTGATTCCTCCACTTTGAGACGATAAGTGCCAGTACGGACTTGTGCTCCCACGTACCGTCGAGTATATATTGGGAGACCCCTATAGGCTTAAATCCTTTATCCATAGGAAGCCGTGTCGGCCGCCCTATTGATCACAATGCACCGAACACTGCATTCGGGAAGATTGACTCCCGTACCGTAAAAAGTATTCTGCAGTTTTGCGATTAGTTTGGTACTCCCTCTACCTAGACCTCCAGAGCAGTCCCTTTCGTTCCTTTTCAGACTCTTTAATGGAAAAGGTCCATCTGAGCACTTGTCACTTTAGGCTCATTAAAAATCGAAGGAGACTAGAGTCATCTTTTGTTTTTTCTCGACTCTTAAAAACTGAAAAAACAAGTTGTGTCAAAAGCGTCTAAAATTCATCTAATTCGGAAACATACCTTCCCTTTATTTTGGTTGATCGAGTAATCCGCAATCGTGGAAGAAAGTCAATTGAAACCCCGTTGTTCGCGGAGGCTTACGAGTCAACTGTCTTTGTCTTCGGAATCGAAACCAATACGGACAAAGCGAACTCATTTAACCAGTTCCAAATCTCCTATCAAAGTTAGAACAAGTGTTCCAACGACATCAGAAACTCCGGTTACTCCAAACATTTCTGGAATCCCTGCCTCTACAGAAGAAGTTCAACAGCCACAGAAGGACAGTGATATTGATCCTAGTTTGAGAATAAACACTTGTGTTACTGAACCAGTTCCATCTACAACTGGTTCAGAGAGTCTTACTCTTCAAACATCTGTCGCTGCTTCTTCGGCACCAGAAATATTTTACGAACCTGACGATCTTCCCCTTCCACCTGGTCTGATTGCAATAGAAGAAAATATAGAAGATCCTCAGGTGAGTACTCCAACGCACTTTGGAGTCGGGATCACTCTATATCCTTGGACATCAGAAGTTAATCTACCACCAGCAGAAGCTCCTGTAGAATCGCTAGGTAATCTTTTGGATAGAATACAAATGTCTGAACAACCGTCAACATCTAGGACTGTGTCATCTGACACAGCGACGACAGAACTCCCTGCTATCACTCCGACAATGTTCGCCGGCGTACCATCTGTCCCCACTAGCTCTCAACCGCTAGAAGGAGCCCACTCAGGGGCTATTTCGACAGTCTGGTCTGTTCCTGTTTGTTCATCTAGAATAATATCTGGAAACTCTTATGTTGGGTCTCAACAAATTGATCCATTTGGAGGTCAATTTGGGCAGTCCGGTCCCCAAGGGCAAACAATTCCCTTGAGTTCTGGATTACCACCGTATGGGGGGCAGTATACCCTTTCATTATCCCCTCCGGGAGGATATCCATATGGGAGTTCACAACATCATTCAGGTTATACTGGAATTACCTCAAGTGGTTGGGTACCTATACTACCTCAACAACCAAGAGTTGTGTATTCGATGCAACAATGTGTACCTATGTCAAACATCCCCACTACGCCAGCTATTGTGACGGTGTCGCAAGTTCAAGCGCTGCCTGTTGTATGCCAACCTCAGGTTTCTCAGGTTGTAATGCAACAACCCCTTGACCCTGTGACTCAACCACAATCGCCGACTAGTGGGGCGACACATGTTGGCATTATGTTTCAAGTGTTGTCCTTGATGGAAACTCACTCAGAGGTTGGTACAGGTGCTCAGAGGTTGGTACAGGTGATGGCAACTTGATCAGAGGACAGATCTCAGTACAGCAGGACAAGAAAGAGATATACGCAGGTTCAACAAGGAGAATCCGCGTGTACACGCAGGTTGGCTTCAGTAAAAGCGCGTACATGTGAAAAGTACCTTTGGTCCGTGGTAGTTAGACCTTGGAAGTTGTGCCTATGGTTTTGGACCATAATGTCTCGACGGACGTGTTGATCCCTAGTTTCGAGGTTGATGGTATTGTGTTTCTATGGTTTTGGCTCTTGGTATTGAACAAGGCCTAAGGCTATATAAGGAGAAGATCACTAGGCAAAGAAGTATGGATTGTGAGTGTCTGACGCAGTGAGAGGATCTGGTATTGCTGGTTATCTGTTCGGGACGCTTGGTAAGGGTCGGATCTGACAGCGAAGGCAGAAGTAATCATTTCTAGATCTGCACGCGGGTTGCCTTTGGAGAAAGCGCATATACACGCAGTTTTGGTACAGTGAAGTAGCGTATGCATGATAAGGGTTAATATTTCAGGTTGCTGCTGATTCTGGTGGTTGTTGCAGAGTTCTGGATTCTGGTTTGGGTTCTGTGTTCTTGATGACAGGGTTTCAGTGATTCGGTATTGGGTTGTTTAATGAATTATGATGCAAGTATAAGTTGATGATTGTATTGCGGTAATGTTTGCTTTGTACTCTTGGATCCAGTCTGAAAATTGATGAAACGTGGTCCCTGAAGGTTGTAGGCTCAGCACCTACGTACTAGTAAATGGATCAGCTAGTACAAGAGCTGAGGGGGTTGTAACTCCCTTCCAGAAGTAGTTGGAAAATGAGAGAGGGTTGTAGCCCTCTGCAGGTTGTAGCCTGCGTACTGGTAAAGGACTGCACCAGTACATTGTAAAAGAAGTTTCTCATTAAAGAAGAAAGAGACGAATTGCAGCAGGTGGTTTTCACCCACATTGGGTTTCCACCTTATATCATGGTGTTCATGTGTGTGGCTCTTGTGTGATGTTCTATTCTGTTATACTGCGCCTGTTTACTGTTAAATTGCTTAATAATGTTCTGATGCATTTACTGAAGATTAAGCTAACTGAATTATAAGATCTCTGGGTATACGCTAGTTGCATTAGACACAGTCGCGTGTACACGCGGGTTCACTTATCTGAAGTTGCGTATATGTTTCTGAGTATGAAATTGAAAAGTTTTATCTGATCTGATAATACTGATTCACCCCCCCCTCTCAGTATTATTTCCAACAATTGGTATCGGAGCAGGTCCTTCAGAGGAAGCTTGATTGCTTGAAGGAAAAGATCCATCAAAATGGCTAATCCAGAAAGAGAGGCACACATCAGGCCACCAGTCTTTGATGGGAACAATTTTACTCACTGGAAGATAAGAACCACTGCATATCTACAGTCTCTTGGAGCAGAAGCTTGGGGAATCGTAGAAGGAGGATACAAATTCCCATCAGCAACTCCTACAGATCCAGCAGAGAAAAAGCAATATGAGCTCAATGCCAAAGTAGTTACTGTCCTATTGAGTACTTTGACTCAATCAGAATTTATGAAGATCATGCATTTCAAATCAGCTAAGGAAATATGGGACAAAATCGTTACAAGCTACGAAGGAGATGATCAGGTAAAAATAGCAAAGCTTCAAACTCTCAGAATCCGGTATGAAACTCTTAAGATGCGAAGTAATGAAAGCGTAGCTAATTATTTCCTGCGTATGGATGAGATTGTGAATTGTATGAGGGATCTGGGTGAAGAATTTGAGGAAGTTGTCTTAGTTCAAAAGGTTTTGAGATCTCTGTCTACTAAATTTGATTCTAAAGTATCTGCCATAGAAGAAAAGGAGAATGTGCAGAAAATTACCATGTCACAGCTTCACGGGATCTTAACTGCTTTTGAAATGCGACAAGAGGTACCACCAGAGGCCGCATTCGAAGTGTCAGAGGAAGAAGATGAGGTAAATTTTGTCAAGAATCTTGAACGGGGAACTGGACGGTTCAAAGATAAGCTACCTTTCAAATGTTTTCTATGTGGTAGAGTTGGTCACTATGCTGCTAGATGTCCTCATAACAAAGGAAAGATATATGAAGAAGATGGTAGAAGCTATTATACCCATATTAAAAGTACATTAAATGATAGTGAAGATATTAGAAGTCTCATGGCACATAAGAAGAAGAATGCTTCATCCAATAATAGCGAGGATATTAAAAGTCTCATGGCACATGAAGAGAAGAATGCAGAAACTGAAGAAGTTGCCAAATTAAAAGAACAATTGGAGACAGAAACCAGGGTAAGGGAGAAATTGCAGGATATAGCAAAAGATCAGAGCACAACTATTCAGAGACTTGAATCAAAGATCCTCTCTCTAAAAGAAGATCTTGAAGATCAAGAACATGAAGTGATCAAACTAAAGCGACAAGTGGAAGAAGGGAGAAAAGTTGAAGAAGACCTAAGGAAGCAGTATCTGAAAAAGGAAGAAAAACATCAAGTTGAGGTAAATATCTTGAAAGGTAAACTAGAAGAAAAGGATAAGCTCTTACGATTTCAAGATAGTTCTAAAGTCTTGGATGATATTCTTAATAGTCAAAGATCTCCTGCTATCAAGACTGGTCTTGGTTTTCATGAATATGTTGAAGGTGAATCTAGTTCACAAGGTGAGGCAAGAAACTCTAATGAGAAATCTGAAATGCTCAAGGAACAACCAAGGAAAGAAATTCCTCAAGGAAGATCCTTTACTCCTAACTATGGACGTGATAGACGATTATTTCCTCCACTGGATAATTTTGAATGTTATGTATGTCATAATCTTGGACACGTTGCAGCCAGATGTAGAAGTCGAATGGTTCAAGAAAGATCATCGCATCCCAGGTATTTCAGAGGGTATTGCTTTGCCTGCAATGCATATGGACACAAAGCAATTGATTGTGATAGAAGGAACATGAAAAATATAAGGTGTTATACATGCAACAACTATGGGCATAAAGCAAGGGAATGTAGGAGCAGATTTCAAAATTCAAGACAAGGGGACCATACATCATCACAGTTGCAGGAATTGAAGAAGACAGAAACAAAAAGGTGTGGGATAACTCAGTCAGCTGACATAACAGACACAGGGGAATCTGAAAGTGATGAAATTCAGTATTCCATCCTGCATACGCTGATATAATGAAGACAAGTCGCGTATATACGCGAGTTACAGGCTGCAAAGTCGCGTATATGGAGAAAGGGCAGCAGAACAGACCCAGGTTCAGTCATGGTTGGCTCAGGCTCAGGGGGAGAAGAACAGACTCAGGAAATGGTTCAGACATGGTTGGCTCACACTCAGGGGGAGAATATTCTTCAAATAATTCATTGTTGGCACTATGGTTAGAAGTTGATGATACATCTTGTTGTTTGATCAAAGGAATGGTATTGCAGGCTGATGCTTATGATACAGATCTGAATGGCTGGTCTTAGAACTTGCATCTGCTCAAGGGGAGCGTGGATAGATTGGTACACTTTGGCATATACAAACGGGGAGCCAAATCAGAAACTTCAGCATGTACTCAGGGGGAGTATGGACAGCAGTATGGACAGTAGAAGGTATACCAAAGAAGAGCATATCTTGGTACGCCCTTTGCCCTTGATGTCAAAGGGGGAGAGTGACTTGGTGTGGTGGTTGCCATCAAGTCCAAAGGGGGAGATTGTTGGCATTATGTTTCAAGTGTTGTCCTTGATGGCAACTCACTCAGAGGTTGGTACAGGTGCTCAGAGGTTGGTACAGGTGATGGCAACTTGATCAGAGGACAGATCTCAGTACAGCAGGACAAGAAAGAGATATACGCAGGTTCAGCAAGGAGAATCCGTGTGTACACGCAGGTTGGCTTTAGTAAAAGCGCGTACATGTGAAAAGTACCTTTGGTCCGTGGTAGTTAGACCTTGGAAGTTGTGCCTATGGTTTTGGACCATAATGTCTCGACGGACGTGTTGATCCCTAGTTTCGAGGTTGATGGTATTGTGTTTCTATGGTTTTGGCTCTTGGTATTGAACAAGGCCTAAGGCTATATAAGGAGAAGATCACTAGGCAAAGAAGTATGGATTGTGAGTGTCTGACGCAGTGAGAGGATCTGGTATTGCTGGTTATCTGTTCGGGACGCTTGGTAAGGGTCGGATCTGACAGCGAAGGCAGAAGTAATCATTTCTAGATCTGCACGCGGGTTGCCTTTGGAGAAAGCGCGTATACACGCGGTTTTGGTACAGTGAAGTAGCGTATGCATGATAAGGGTTAGTATTTCAGGTTGCTGCTGATTCTGGTGGTTGTTGCAGAGTTCTGGATTCTGGTTTGGGTTCTGTGTTCTTGATGACAGGGTTTCAGTGATTCGGTATTGGGTTGTTTAATGAATTATGATGCAAGTATAAGTTGATGATTGTATTGCGGTAATGTTTGCTTTGTACTCTTGGATCCAGTCTGAAAATTGATGAAACGTGGTCCCTGAAGGTTGTAGGCTCAGCAACTACGTACTAGTAAATGGATCAGCTAGTACAAGAGCTGAGGGGGTTGTAACTCCCTTCCAGAAGTAGTTGGAAAATGAGAGAGGGTTGTAGCCCTCTGCAGGTTGTAGCCTGCATACTGGTAAAGGACTGCACCAGTACATTGTAAAAGAAGTTTCTCATTAAAGAAGAAAGAGACGAATTGCAGCAGGTGGTTTTCACCCACATTGGGTTTCCACCTTATATCATGGTGTTCATGTGTGTGGCTCTTGTGTGATGTTCTGTTCTGTTATACTGCGCCTGTTTACTGTTAAATTGCTTAATAATGTTCTGATGCATTTACTGAAGATTAAGCTAACTGAATTATAAGATCTCTGGGTATACGCTAGTTGCATTAGACACAGTCGCGTGTACACGCGGGTTCACTTATCTGAAGTCGCGTATATGTTTCTGAGTATGAAATTGAAAAGTTTTATCTGATCTGATAATACTGATTCACCCCCCCCCCTCTCAGTATTATTTCCAACAACACAGGTCCAGATGGGTACAATTACCCCTCACCTTGGTCAAACGGTTAGTATCGGGCAACAGCACATGGCTTCACAACCATGGCTGGTGCAATACCAACAACCACAATTCCAACAAGTATACCAAGGTTCTGAGTAGAAAATCTTTGCGAACAGTGGACAACCGTACATCCAAAATGGTCAAAATCAACCATTTTACAATGGTCAAGTCCACCAACCTTACCAAACATATCAGCATCAAATGCATTATGCCGGTATTCAAAGACCAACTGCTCAGGCGATTCCATCGTATCCTGGGTATGCTTCACCTAACCTGAATCAACAGTTACCCTTCGTGGCAACCTTAGAGTTACCGGATTTAAATCGGTTAACAAACGATCCAATTGCTTACGCCCCTTGGTGGCCAGCGATTCCGCATAAACTTCCATCAGATATTCCTAAATTTAATGGAAATCTGGGTGAAGATCCATCGAATCACGTGATGAACTTTCATCTATGGTGTTCATCAAACACCCTAAATGATGATTCGATAAGACTTCGCCTCTTTCAGAGGACGTTAACGGGTCCAGCGGCAAAATGGTACATTGAATTGCCTAGAGCTTTGTTCGACAACTTCAGTACCTTAGCCACAACCTTTTTAACCCATTTTCAATTACCGATAAGGTACGAAATGAGAACAGAACTTCTTACCAACTTCAAACAGACAACGACCACTCACATATCTGATCATATACATGAGTGGCGACGTCGTCGTAGGATGGTAAAAACGTACGTCCCCGATCAGCTATTAGCTGAATGGTTTATCAAGTCATTACTGCCTTCCATCACGGAAGATGTGGCAAAGGGGGGAGTCATAACAGAAGAGCAAGTTATCGCTCGTGCACAATATTTGGACTTGATTTACACTCAGTCCGGCACGCTCTATGACAAAATACCTGACGCCCCTAGACCAAACAATGACTCTCATGCCGACGATGGCGTGATTGGCACGACAGACACGAAATCGACAAAGGCTACATCTAAAAACGCCTGTAAGATTTCTAGTCATAATGCAAATGAGGAACTTCTTGCCTCGGAAGTAAATTCCGTGTCGGCCGACAAAGGCAAGCAACTGAAGCAACCAGGGGGCAAGAAGAAAAAGAAAGGGAGAAAAAGAAAGCAGGATGAGTCATCTCCTGGAAAAGCTTCTGCAAACTCTTCTGGGAAAAGGAAACCCCCTGCGAGATGTCATATATGTGATGAGGATCATTGGACGAGAGATTGTCCACATAAAGCTGAAGTTAAGAAACTCTTTAAGAGTTCAAAAACCTTAGCAGTATTGACTGATCCGTTTCCAAACCCGGGAACCAAACTGGTTGCTAATCAAAACGCTTCTCGATCCCAAGTGCTTATGTTGTCTATCTCAAAGCAACAAAGTGATGCTTTGACAAGGAATAAAGATTACAGGAATCCACAACTGTCGAATAACAAGGCTAATGAACAACCTAGTAGTTCGACAACAACTTTGACTGAAGTTGTGCCACCCATCATTCATGAACCAATGATAAAGTCACCAAAGGGAGTAGTACACAAATCGACATTTAATCCTCGTGCAAAAGCACATAATTATAACATAATAGAGGACCTGGCTCAATCGTTGTTCGCTATGTCGACACTTGAGGTACCGCAAAATTTCCCCTCCCAAAAGCAAGCTTTATTATCAGCAATAGGTGGGATTGGCCCAATGGATTCCAATCTTGTGGCCTTTGATCATAAAGGATATGACCCTCAGCTACCAGCTCAACTAGCTTTCCTTATTCAAGTGAAAGCCCTCAACGAAACTGTTCATCGAACAATTATTGATGAGGGGGCATCTACATGTATTATGTCGATGAGTTGCTGGAAAACTTTAGGGTCACCACCCTTGTCGAGATCGTCAACGACATTAAAAGCATTTGATGGACGATCATACACTCCATACGGGATTTTAAGTAACTTGCAAGTTGAACTGGGGGGAAAAACAGTAGAATTTGATGTTGAAGTAATCAACGGAAACCTCGATTACAACATCCTACTGGGAAGGCCCTGGATATATGCCATGGTCGCAGTTGTGTCGACCTACTTCAGGAAGATTGCATTTCCCTTTCAAGGAGGAATTACAATCGTCGACCAACAAACATTTCTCCCCAATAGTTCACAAGTTACGGGAAGCATTCCAATGATCCATGGAAGCAATCATTCGCTTCAAAATATTGGAGTAGGCCTCCTAAAAGACCCTGCCATAATGGGTACTTTTTCCCTACCGCCTCCGAGTAATTTGGTGGAAGTGGCCACAATGGAAACCTGCAGTATGAAATCTTCTATATCTAATGGATTCGGAAGACTCCTAAACATTTTGTCAGCATGGATCATCACCATAATAGAAATATTGTAGCAATCAATTTTCTTGGTCTGGGGGGCAAACCCAAATCAATGCTCATCGAGTGTTTGGATAGATAGGTCTAAGGAATATGGTACCTCTTCAGATCCTTGGTCGCATGTACATTCTACAGACAAAGGAATCAATCATTCAATGATGTTTGGAGAGGCACCATGGGAAGATTACCACCATCGCTCCCATCTTCCGGATTACCACGAAGATTATTCCAGCAACCTTAATCATCCATCAGTTTTTTATTTTCTATAAAATACTGTAAATATGGTGGATTTCGAGGATGGTTCTTATCTCGTGTCAACCTCATTTAAAAATGACACAAACTCCCCTATCCAAATCTCAAAGGTAAACCTTCATTCCAACCCCCGAGTTGAATGCAATGAAGCTTGGGGGGCATGTACCTCGATTTGCGTTATTATGCTGGGGGCATGAAAACTTATCATCGAGCAGTTTTAGCACATAGTTCAAGCTCGTTAAAAAATAAACATAAGACATGAGCAAATGTTTCCACCCGCATTTAAGCTCATTAAAAAATGAACTATTCCCCGGTAAATAACCACCGTGAATGTAGTACTTCAGCCATTAAAGCCTTGGTCGTGTTTGCACCGTCACCTCCACTTTTTCATTGGCCGATCATTCACCTCCACTTGATTGTTTACCCATTTTGAGGAACAGCTGCGAAGAGTGATTTCACTAGCCATCCTTGTGACACTGCCGTGATTGGAAAATTCCAAACCTTACCTGGAATCAGCTGCTACCTGTTTTATCACTCGTTCCTCAAAAGACGAGTCTTCTTTAAGCTCTTTTCAACTGACTCGTAAAATATGAAAAGATTGTCGAGTCCTTAACCTTCTAGCTCGTTAAAGGGACAGGAAGTGCTATCCCTCCTCTAGATTTTAATCTTTTTGGACCTGAGGGATTATTGCACAAAAAGATCGAGCGCTTGTTTTGTTCGGCTCGTTAAAACTATCGAAAATTCATCCCTTCTGTATTGTTTTATACTTTTTTGGACTTAAGGGATTAGATGACGAAAAAGGAATTTTGGAGTTACCTTTACGTACCTTTTCAGACTCTCTAAAAGTGAAAAGGACCGAGTTATCTTTGTCGTTAAACTCGTTAAAAATATTAATAGCGACAAACTTGTCTTTAGGCGAGAACGAGTTTCACTATCGCTAGGCTCGTTAAAACATAGCGATGGGTTTGCCCGAAGGGAAAATTATAGAACAAGCATATGTTATCCTCCTCAAGCTTGACAAAAATAAAGAGGTACTGGTCAGCAATGACTGGGGAAAAATTGGGAAGAAAACTCAAAGAATCTTTATTGGTAGCAAGTCGCTCTTGAACATGACACTTCCGCTCCGTGTCCGAGTCGGGTTGGGTTGTTTCATTCACCAGTCACATCGCCATGGTCACGCCATACCATCCACATTTGGGGTTAATGCTACCAATCCATCACATTAGTGTCGCCGATATGTTCAAGAGAAGTCATCCAGAAAGGCCACCTGTGTCTCGCCCACTACCATACATTATACTCCATTCTTTCATGACCGCCACCCTGAACCATATATCATCAGATCGTTTTCACCTCCATCAAAATCATTTGCTCCGATACGTGTCATTGATGTGGGATTCATTAAGGCCCTCCTCTAATGGATCGCTTCTTGTCGACATCAGCTAATTATCCAAGAAGTTGGTCTAGGAACACCCCATTCAGTACTTTGAAGCTTGCATGCCTCAATGGCAAGTTTCTCACTTCCGGCGACAGGTTTACATCAATGACCTTCGACCGAAAGATTTTGCGTGGTGTTCGACGCCAAGTCCTTTATTCACACCACGTGAATTGTATTGCAGTACCTTGAGGATCATTATCATTATCGGTGATTCCTCTCGCGCTTGTTAACAGTTTACATCATTGACTGGTAATCAAGTGATGTCTTTCCATGTTCGACTTCAAAACATTTCTCACATGGATCGACTTGTACCTCGAGTGAAGATCGGATGAGATTGAAGACCCTGGATCTACTTTCATCCATCCGGGCTGCGATATATATTCAGGAAAATAAAGACATTGAAATGTACAACATTGCAGCACAGATAATCATCCTACCAAAAGGATGATGGCTCTATCAGAATCATCAGTCTACCATCAGACGATTGTCTATCCTATGTACATGAAAATGAATTTATAAAGCTGAGCATCGGAATGCCCGCCTCAGCTAGATCATGAAAACAGTATGAAGATAATGTATTGTATTGTATCTTATTACAGGTCTCCTCCCAGCATTGAAAGAACTTTGGATCCTCATAATAAAGCATTTCACCCGATAAATGGCCTCATACTTTAGGGGGCGATTGTTATAGGCATTTTTGTGCCTTACAACTCTAAGCATGAAATGTCCATAAACCAAGGGCTCCTAAGTCCCTAAAAGTGTTGTTCTAACCCTTAAAGGAACAAGGTCAACAAATTACAGCTTCTCCCAGAAGTTCTCCACCAGAAACTACTCAAAATAAGTCAAAACAGGATCATTTCAGCTGCTCCACTAGCCAAGTGCGTTGCATAGCACCTAAACCCACTAGCTAGGTGCGTTGCAATGCACCTAAATGCACTATCAGGGTGCGTTGAGCGGGAAATGACAAATAGCAGTGTCATTCCGCAAGGTGGAGAGACAATGGAAGCTTCCAGAATCTTCTCCAATGACACTTGCCTCACTAAATTCGACCAAGGATGAGTAAGAGGCTTTCAGTCTCCAAGTGGAAGCAAGAACTGACAGAGAGAAGCCACTAATCAAATCACAAGCTGACTCATCCTCCTTGCATACATCTATATATGGATCCCTCATCCCAGAGATCCAGAGGCTAGAATTTCGCACATTGTAAGGAACTGTTGTTGGTTTTGAGATAAAAATCAGAGAATTGGGTGATCTATGCTTTGTTGGGGGTGAAGAAGGGACTTCTTTGCTGGGAGGTTGATGCTGGGTTAGGAATCATCGGTTGTAACTCCTCCTAGATCTTCTTGTATATCAATAAAAACTATTTGAGTTTCTTCTCCATGCTTTTGTATCATTGATGCTTGTTACATTTGTATGGTTAACTTAAATCCGATCCTAAGTTATTTATTAATATAAATCCATGTCTTTGTATAGTTTCCTTCTTCTGTGATCTTACACGTACTTGGTGAAGCTGGGCAAGTAAGGGAGCAGGTAGCTGGAAGCTATAAAGGAGGAGAGAGATTGGATCAAAGGACTAGCGCAAGACACAGGTTGGTTCTTCCTATTCCTCTTTGTTGATAGTTCATAAAGGAGATACAAAAGTAGTTTTCTCTGTTTGTTTCTAAGGCAGCTGTCACACCTTAGTGGGATAGAGCAGTTCTAAATAGACACTTTTCTCGGTAACAACAGGGTGTAATTTTGGCAACTAGTGCTACAACTGGAACACGGCTACTGCAAATCCAATACACTATCATTACAAGATTTTTTGGAACCCCGGTTATAAGTGTATGATTGATACTATCTCTGAGTCATTTATTGCCCCATTAAATCAACTAATTTTTGGGTAAGTGCCATTTTGTATGTTAAAGAGGTCCATACAAACCATCCTCAAGGTGGTACATTGGTTCCTAATACAAGAGGGGACATTTATTAGAGTCTTTGGTTCCTACAAGACCCCACATGCAATTCCTTTGTTCGCCACAGATTGTGTACTCATTCAGGACGTATGCTATCAAATGACACAAGGTTTCTCAAAAACATTAAGCAAGGGGAAGAAGAAAGCATGGCATGCATTCCCTCTTGTTATTGAGGCCTACATAATATAAAATTTCAAGAAAGTGGAGGCAGAGGCTTAAGAATTAAAGGGATGTCATTTCATGACCCTAAACCATCATATAGATTATCTCGAGAAAGTCATGGCAACTCACTACAAAAGAGGTAATTTCAATTAGTCCTACCCACATTCTAGGAAGGATCATGAAAATGGGATTAGAAACTGGAAAAATGCCACCAAGAAGCTCATCCCCAGCGAGGCACAAGAAAAATACGATGAGAAGCCTGAACACTCCTAGGAAAATGTGAGCCTATAGGAAAGGTCATATACTCTGAAGAGGAAGCCAAAGACACAGAAGGACACTAAAACGAAATAAAAACACAGATAAAAAGGTAGATGAACCCTTGAGTGACTAGGAAGTAGGAGGGGATAACGAAACACTAGAGTATAGGAATGCAACCATGGTAAGAAAAAATTAATAGCTCAAGAGGAAAAGAGAGGAAATTCTCAAATAGTCACAAGACTCAGGTCACCAACACTCTAAGGACAAACTTGAGAAAAGGAAGTGGCAAGAAGAGGAAGAAAGAAAGAAGCAGCTGGAAGAAAAGAAGTTAAAGGAATAGGAAGAGCAAAGGGCCAAGTAGGAATATGAGAGGGAGAAACGAGAGAAATAATTAAAGGAACAATAAGAGATATGCAAGCAGGTCGAGGAACTTAGGAGGAAGTAAGAGAAATAAGAGTAAGATATGAAGCGTCTAGAGGAAGAGAAAAGGAAGAAATAAGAGGAGGAAAAGAGTAGAGAATAGGAGGAAAGAAGAAAGAGAAAACAAGAAGAGATTGGTAACGCAACTCAACAAGACTCTGAGAAAGTTGATCTATCTCCGTTGGATGTTCCCCCATTTACTCCCCTCACCAGAGGACATCTCCCTCTCAAAGAGTTGGGCATTCCCAGAGAAGTCGAAGAGGAAGTGTTGGATCTCACAAGCTCACTTTTAATCGGGTTAGCTTCGAGATCATGGAAGCGAGAAGAAAGTGCTAAGGCAGAAACCCTGTAGAACCCCTATCATTGACTACAGTGAAAGAAATTGTTCCTGAAACTATAGTTAACCATGAGATGAATGCCTCAGCCAAGACTACATTTGTGACCGTGACTGAACACAATGTTGCTAGGATGAGAAAACAAATCAGATAACTCGAGAACGGGGCTTTACTCGTCAGAGCAAAAGGCATCTAAAGTAGAAGAAGATAGAAAGAAGGCAAAAGAAGAAAATATGATTCTCCGCTAGGTAAACTCTAGTAAAAATTTGTTATAGGCTGCAATCAAGGATGAGGCTAAAACACTTCGTGAATCAATGGTGATGGTCTATGAAGAAATGTAGAAACTACATCATACAGTAGCCCCAATTGTTTCCATACAATCCAACACAAAGTAAAAGTCTGTTATGCTGAAGGAATTTGTTGCAGCTTTGGATAACATACATGAGTGGTCCACCAAGTATCCAAGTGCATTGGAAGTTGTCCCAAAAATGGATTGTATCACCATGAAAAATTCCAAAGTCTAGCTCCACATCAATATCCAAGCAAGAGACAAACTAGCCAAAGATGTGGACTGTGTTGGCTTCTTACAAACACACCATTTCTGTGGTTTGGAGTCAATAATTGAGAACCATAGGGTTCCATATGTCGGGGAAATTAGGCAAGTGAGGAAGCAATAAAACATCTCACAAGAAGTTTAGGTGCTTATTAACACATAGAGGCAGGTTTCTTACTGAGACAACCTACAAGTTACAAAGGAGAATATCACATGGTACGTGATGTAACTGGTGAGAAATTATACAAAGGTGGTGACCCTAGCCAATAAAGTGAACTCCAAAAGAAGCACTCTCATCCCGGACGCCCTCGAGTTCCTACATAGACATGATGAGGAATAACCGCAAATAGACCCCATAACACATGAGTACAAGCTTTGGCACACTTATGTAGTGGAACAACTCCACCTAGACATCCCAGAAATGTCTATTGTCAAGTTGATAGGATATAATTTTCTTCTTTTGTGTAATTATAAAATTAGGATAGAATAGGACAGTAATAGAATATGAATAGTCATGAGGAAGTCTAAAGGTCGTGAGGTAGTTGAAAGGTCATGAGAAAGTCCAAGAGTCAAGGGTATACCAAAGGTCACTTTCTTTTCATAAGTACACCCTCATGGCATATTTAAAAGGACTTTTAGCTTGGGACTTATTTTGGGACATATTGTTTTGAGAAAGGACTTGTGCTCTTCTAATAAATACAAGGAGTAATATTTGTTTTCCACTATTGGATTGGATGGGTGTTTTGTGTTGTGATACCATGGATATTGTTTGCTCGATGGATCGAAGGTTCCTATGATTTCTTTGATGTGTATTCTTCTCATGTGCCTTACTATGCTATGAATGTTGTTTTGCAACACATGGATGGTATGTGATATGCTAAATTTGTGCTTGTATTGATGAATTGTTTTGTTAATAGTGGCATGATCTTATCGTTGACTATGAATTTACTTATGTTTATTGATGCTTAGCTACTGTGAACTACTTTATAGTTGTCAAGAATATTATTTATATCAGCATGATCTGATTTGAGGTTTTGCTAACAATTGCTTTAAGTGAGATTCATGTTGTAAATTTATAATGTTATTATTTATGGTATTCATATTATGAACATTTGTCAGTTATTTCCTTTTGTTTTTTGAATTTCATACGTTTTACTAAGTTGATATCCCACCTTCATCCAAAGCGAACTCAAACCACCTGTACAGTCGTTGGGCCTACATACTGGACCTTATCCCTTAAGTAAATGGTGCAAAATATAGTTGGGATTCTACACCGGGGAGATCCCCTTGCTGTTGTCGGAGAATTATGGCTCGTCAATAGGTTCTTTTGCAGAAGTGTGCATGAAGTTCATTATGCAGAAAAAATATTTCTTTTTGTAGATCCTCACACTTTCCACTAAAGGATTTTTTTTCTAATATTATTGTAATATTTTAGTTATAAATAATGCATATCTTTGTATTCCCTTTTTCTCAAAGATTCATTCAGCGATATCGGTATTTTATAGATATCAATAGTCAATTGAGTAAAGGTTGTTTGATTTAGTAGAAGATTTTCTATGGGATGCATGGAAGTGCAGTTAGAGTTCATTGTATGGAGGAAATTTTCAAGATTTCATTGTGCGGATATCCATACTAAGCATTGAAGGTTCTCATTTCTAATATTTTAGTATTAAAACATAATCCATATTTTTGTACACAACAATGCTTTTCGATTAACCATTGACATTGGAAACTATTATTAATTGATAAATGTATTTGCATTAAAGAATTTTATTGCTAATATTTTAGTAAGCGGTTAACGTATATGATATTATTGGTAATATTTTAATTGTAAATAATGCTTATGTTCATATCTTTGAATACCTATTTGTTAAGGCTATTGTGAGGAAGTGCACAAGAAGTCCATTGTATGAACAAAAAATTATTTATGCAGATCTTTGCACTTCCACATTCCATTCCACATAAGCTTTGTTTATGGTTATGTTTCTGAAACTAGGCAGATGTGCGAAAGTGTGGAGAAAGTGGCTTGTGCAGAGGAATATTTCAATCCTTCATTGTGTGGATATTCACACTCCACATTGAAGGCTTTCATTGCTAATATTTTATTATTAAAACATAATCCATATTTTTTTCTCACAATAATATTGTTTATGCTTATATTATTGATAATATTATAATTGTAAATAATTCTTACTACCACTATTTAATTGTTCTCTTTGCATGAATATTTCCGCAAAGTGGAAGCTTTGGACACTCCCGTAGATAGCTACTTTCGTATGCAATAAAACCTTTCGGTCACCTATTGAGTACATATGAAAATCCCCTCCAAAAGAGTTGAAAATGCATTACAAATAAAATATCTCTCCACACTTCCCTCATTCCACACAAATTATGCATGTGCATTTGTTCTCTGCATAACCTTCATACATGCACAACCACCTTTGCACAACATGTTCCTAAATAAGAATTGAAAAGGATATTTTCATATTTAGTATTTTAATCAACTTTGCAAAAATATTTCGGTACAATGCACTATCATTAGTAATCTTCCTTTTATTTTATTTTTGGCATATACTCTTATCTTGTTTTATTTTCAAATGCTTTTGACATTATGTGGAATGAAGATTGACATAAAATATTGCTAATATTTTAGTAAGAAGGTGATGTATATGATATTATTCGTAATATTTTAATATAATTCTTATGTTCGAATTTTTTAATATCTCTTTGTTTAGCCCATTGTGTGGAAGTGCACAGGAATTCCATTGTGTGAGTAAAGCTTTCTTTGTGCGAATCTCTGCACTCTGCATTGAAGGTGTTCATTGCTAATATTTTAGTAATAAAACATAATCCATATGTTTGCATTATGATGCATGTGTTGTGCTTGATGGAAACCCACTTGTAGCATACAACTCACTTGTATATGGTAATTAGATGAATCTACAGGAGAGAGATCAGATGCGATAGAATGCATGACAGTTGTGTTTACAGATGTGACAAAATACAGGGCAGTTCAAAGGAATCATTTCATAAGTAATATGAAAAATCACAGTGTAACAAGTATATTAAGATGTAACAGGGCATTGGCCTAGAAGAACATGAATATGGAATTAAGGTCTACTGATCATAATAAAGAATTTGAAAGAAAAGGATGGTGTAAAGCAGTAATATGGCAAATCACAGTGGAACAGGTCTATTCAGAGGTAACAGGGCATTGGACCAGAAGAACAGGAAGATGGAACTAAGTCTACTCATCAGAATAAAGAAGTTGAAAGAAAAGGATGGTGTAAATTAGTTTAAGATGTATACGCATATCCACTTAGTCAAAGTACTGTATACACGTGGGCTAACAGAACAAAAAGAAGGGTATACATATGCACACACTTTCATAGAAGGAAAAGCACGTATGGGATGGAAAATCAAGGTTTTTATTTGAGATATTGGTCCGAGGTTTTGGTTCGAGGTTTTTGGTCTGAGGTATTGTTACAGGGAAAAGTGTCTATTTAGAACTGCTCTATCCCACTAAGGTGTGACAGCTGCCTTAGAAACAAACAGAGAAAAACTACTTTTGTTTTTCCTTTATCAATTATAGATAGAGAGGAACAGAAAGACCAACCTCTGTCTTGCGCTAATCCTTCGATTCGATCCCTCTCTTCTTTGATAGTCCCGAGCTACCTGCTCCCTTGCACGCCCAGCTTCACAAAGTACCTGTAAGATCAAAGAAGCATAGCACTATACAAAGACATGGATTTATAATCATAAACAATTTAGGATCAGATGTAAATTGACCATACAAATGTAACAAACATCAATGATACAAAAGCATGGAGGAAAACTCAAATAGTTTTTATTGATAAACAAGAAAAGATCCAGGAGGAGTTACAACCAGTGGTTCCGACCCAGCATCAACCTCCCAGCAAAGAAGCCCCTCTTCACCTCAAACAAAGCTTAGATCACCCAAAAATCTGATGTTTGTCTCTAGAAACCAACAACAATTCCTTACAATGTGCAAAATTCCAGCTTCCTGGATCTCTGGGATGAGGGATCCATATATAGATATCAGTAAGGGGGATGAGTCAGCTTGTGGTTTGATTAGTGTCTTCTCTCTGATAGTTCTTGCTTCCACTTGGAGACTGAGGGCCTCTTACTCATCCCTGGTCGAATTTAGTGAGGCAAGTGTCACAGGAGAAGATTCTGGAAGCTTCCATTGCCTCTCCACCTCGCGGAATGACACTGCCATTTGTCATTTCTCGCCCATCGCACCCCACAGAAGGGACTTTTGAAATGCAATGCACCCTCACAGTGTATTTGGGTGAGATGCAACGCACCTAGCTAGTGGAGCAGCTGCAATGATCTTATTTTGACCAATTCTGAGTAGTTTCTCATGGAGAACTTCTAGGAGAAGCTGTAATCTATTGACCTTGTTCCTTTAGGGGTTAGAACAACACTTTTAGGGACTTAGGAGCCCTTGGTTTATGGAAATTTCATGCTTGGGGTTGCAGGGCACAAAAATGTCTATAACAGTTGCCCCCTAAAGTATGAGGCTGTTAACCTTTTGGTGTCGGGTGAAATGCTTTATTATGAGGATCTGAAGTTCTTTCAATGCTGGGAGGAGACCTGTAATAAGATACAATACAATACATTATCTTAATAATATTTTCATGATCTAGCTGAGGCGGGCATTCCCATGCTCAGCTTTATAAATTCATTTTCATGTACATAGGACAGACAATCGTCTGAGTGTAGACTGATGATTCTGGTAGAGCCATCATCCTTTTGATAGGATGATTATCTGTGCTGCAATGATGTACATTTAATTTATTTATTTCCCTGAATATATATCGTAGCCTGGATGGATGAAACTAGATCTGGAGTCTTCAATCTCGTCCGATCTTCACTCGAAGTACAAGTCGATCCATGTGAGAAATGTTCTGAAGTCGAACATGGAAAGACATCGCTTGATTACCAATCAATGATGTAAATTGTTAACAAGCGCGAGAGGAATCACCGATAATGATAATGACCCTCAAGGTACTGCAGTTAAATTCACGTGGTGTGAATAAAGGACTTGGCGTCGAACACCATGCAAAATATTTCAGTCGAAGGCCATTGATGTAAACCTATCGCCGGAAGTGAGAAACTTGCCATTGAGGCATGCAAGATTCAAAGTACTGAATGGGGTGTTCCTAGATCAAATTCTTGGATAATGAGCTGATGTCGACAAGAAGTGATCCGTCACAGGAGGGCCATAATGAATCCCACATCAATGACACGGAACGGAGCAAATGATTTTAATGGAGGTGAAAGCGATCTGGTGATATAAGGGTCAGGGTGTCGGTCATGAAAGAATGGAGTATAATGTATGGTAGTGGGTGGGACACAGGTGAATTCACTGAATGACTTCTCTTGAACATATCAGCAACACTGATGTGATGGATTGGTAGCATTAATCCCAAATGTGGATGGTATGGCGTGACCATGGTGATGTGACCGGTGAATGAAACAACCCAACCCGACTCGGACACGGAGTGGAAGTGTCATGTTCAAGAGCGACTTGCTACCAACAAAGTGTCTTTGAGTTTTCTTCCCAATTTTTCCCCAGTCATTGCTGACCAGTACCTCTTTATTTTTGTCAAGCTTGAGGAGGATAACATATGCTTGTTCTAAAATTTTCCCTTCGGGCAAACCCATCGCTATGTTTTAACGAGCCTAGCTATAGTGAAACTCATTCTCGTCTATAGACAAGTTTGTCGCTATTAATATCTTTAACGAGTTTAACGACAAAGATAACTCGTTCCTTTTCAATTTTAGAGAGTTTGAGAAGGAACGTAAAGGTAACTCCAAAATTCCTTTTTCATCATCTAATCCCTTAAGTACGAAAAAGTATAAAACAATACAGAAGGGATGAATTTTCGATACTTTTAACGAGCCGAACAAAACAAGCGCTCGATCTTTTTGTGTAATAATCCCTCAGGTCCAGAAAGATTAAAATCTAGAGGAGGGATAGCACTTCTTGTCCCTTTAACGAGCTGGAGAGGCCAATGGCTCGGCAATCTTTTCATATTTTACGAGTCAGTTGAAAAGAGCTTAAAGAAGACTCGTCTTTTGAGGAACGAGTGATAAAATGGGTAGCAGCTGATTCTAGGTAAGGATTGGAATTTTCCAATCATGGCAGTGTCACAAGGATGGCTAGTGAAATCACTCTTCGCAGTTGTTCCTCAAAATGGGTAAACAATCAAATGGAGGTGAATGATCGGCCAATGAAAAAGTGGAGGTGACGGTGCAAACACGACCAAGGCTTTAACGGCTGAAGTACTACATTCACGATGGTTATTTACCGGGGAATAGTTCATTTTTTAACGAGCTTAAACATGGGGGGAAACATTTGCTCATGTCTTATGTTTATTTTTTAACGAGCTTGAACCTTGGGGTAACACTACTCGATTAAAGGGTCCCATTTTGATTTTACCATAAATAGCTCTTTTCTTTCAAAGATTGCACTGTATCTTTAACTGCTTCATCAAACTAGTCAGAAATGAACAATATATGCTTGAAAACGAGTTAGAACACTAATATTTTACTTTGAACTACGTAAAAAGTAATGAAAAAGTGTTTTTACCTCTCATTTTACCATTTCATTTGAACTTTGGTTTGCTGGAGCTTTGGAGAAGATACCATTGATGTAGCCGCAGTATATTTCACTCGATTTACCTTCTCCTACTGAACCACATATGCAGAGATGGGTTGACCATATGTCTAGGCATGCTGGCTAGTCTCAGATTTCATTTTCTGATACCTTTTTCAGGTGGTTTGATCGTCAGGAGATGGTTTATTCCGAGTATCCATACGCTGGCATGGACTTCCGGGGTGATCCAGATTTAGTACTGCCGGATGGCGAACAGTGGGGTGCCATTGGTAAAATCTTTGACCATATTCTGTTTATCGTTTTTCATTTGTCATGTTCTTGTGCTTTATTCTATCAAGACTTTAATCAAACTCATGTGTACATGCAGATGTTGGTCCTGTTCGTCCAGTAGTTCGCCTGAGAATACCAGCTGCTGCCCCAGCAGAAGAGGCCATCGGAAGGGCTATCCTTCGCGACCTCGACGTGGCCGAGACTCTCACAGCCTTACAGGAGCAGGTTGAGGGCCTCACTCTTGGTATTCCAGATGTGAGGACTGACGAGCTACCTTTGAGGTTACAACGACATACTACTGGTGTGCCCAGACGATGGACTCGTCTCTTACGCATGATCGTACAGGCTGTGACTTGCTATCACGAGCATCATTAGACTAGGGTGCCCCTAGCATTTTGAGTTTTTTGGTCATTTGACCGATTTTGTCTTGGTTACAGAACATTATGTGTAAACCATAAACAGTTACATATATTTTTGATTTTCAGAGTTTTGTTTTGGTTAAGTTACATGATCCAAATGCAAACATTGATGATATGTTTCTTTTTATAAATGTTGCAAATTTCTATCTAACACATAATTTGCTAATGAGTCAGTTAATGTGTTTAAGTTTCTGGAAATGTGTTGATATTGAATAAAATCAAATTGTCTTTCCAAAATCTTAAACCTTAGGAACATGCGATAAATAGATGGGTTTCGGACGGAATATATACCCGTGAGTTGTAGTATTACGAGTTGTGAGTCTAGCCTGATAATTAGTCGGCGTATACCATGTGTGATGGCATTAGAGAGAAATTCTATCAACGCGCTATATTCAACGATGTTATTCGTTGATCGACCAATACATAACCCTCTGAAACTTACTAACTCGCCGCTTTGATCAAAAATAGCCCAGGCTGCGGAGGATAGGTTCCGCGAACTACGACTTGCTCCGTCAGCATATCCAACACATGACTCCAATAGGTTCGGCATCTGCAATAAATATAAAAAGTGGATTACTTGACCAAAATAAACACTTTAGCGAAAACAAAAACATAACAAAAGCACACAGGTTACCATTACGCATAGTAATGCTTGAGGTACAACCCATTACGAGGTTGCGCCAGTGGAATTTCGTCATAATCCATTAACTCGTAGGATCCTTTTGTTAACACTCGTTTAACAATATAGGGGCCCATCCATAAAGACTTAAATTTACCTGCTCCCAATTTATCGGATTCTTGGTCGTAAAGCAAGACCAAGTCACCTTTTGAGAAGACACGGGGTTTGACATTTTTGTTGAACTGTGCCTTGACTCGTTTCTTATGGGATTCGTTAGCCAAAGCGGCATCACGACGGGTTTCATCCAATTGGATTAATTACAAGAAACGATCTTCTTCTTCTGAAGTTCCGGGGAGGTGATCAATTGCGAGTTTGAGAGACGAGATTTCACACTGGATTGGTAAGACTGTTTCCAGGCCATATACCAGTTGGAAAGGTGTAAACCCGGTTGCATTCCTTACTGATGTTCGGTAAGCCCACAAAGCTGAGTACAGGATTAGGTGCCATCTTCTTTTGTGAACTCCGATCATCCTTTGCAGCATGCGCTTTAGGACTTTGTTGATTGCTTCAACTTTTCCGTTGGCTTGCGGATAATATGGAGTAGAGATATCATGAGACAACCCTAGTTTGGCAGCTAATTCGACCATCATGTGATTGCGGAAATGCGATCCATGATCTGTGACTATAGCCTGTGGTACGCCGAATCTGGCGACTACATGATTAAAAAAGAAGAGGGCAGTTGTTTCACCAGTATTATCTAATGTAGGCATCGCCTCAGCCCATTTGGTAAAATAGTCAACTGCGACTATGATATACCCATGCCCCTCGGTCGAGGTGGGGTTACATGTCATGAAATCGATGCCCCATTTGGCGAATGGCCCAACAGCCACTATTGCTTGTAGAGGTGCGGGTGGTCTTCTGGTTTTTCTATCAAAAATTTGACAAGCATGGAAACTTCTGACTGCGGTTATGCAATCTTTGAACATTGTTGGCCAGAAGTATCCTGCTCGTAAGATTTTTTGCGTTGTAGCATATCCAGATTGATGCCCCCCACACGCGCCTGAATGACAATCATTCATGACTTTTTTGGCCTCCTCATGGGTGAGGCACCTTATCAGAACTGTATTGATACCACGACGGTAAAGTGTATCACCGACGATCATGTAGTCTTTTGCTTGGTATCGAATACGTTTTTGTTCGAAGTGGGAGGTGTTTGGCTTGTATTTTTGGGTTTGGAGATAAATGATTATATCTCCACACCACTCATTGCTTGCAGATATCAGAAACAAATTTTCGTCCACGATTGTTTCTTCGGATGTGTCATCGTTGGACGACGATGGGAGATCGCACAGTAATTCTGTGAAAACTAGAGCTTTCTTTGACTTGGATTTTACAAATTCCAGATCAAACTCTTGTAGGATTGCTATCCATTTTGAATATTTTCTGCCCATCAACTGTCGCGACAATATATAAGTCATGGGGTTGCAATCTGACAGAATGGTAGTTTTCCGAAAGAGGGCATAGTGTCGAAATCTCTGTATCGCTTGAACAGCCACAAGTGCTAGCTTTTCAACATAAGAATATTTGCTTTCTATATCATTTAAGTTTTTACTTAAATAATATATAGGATGTTCAATTCCATCGACTTCTTGAACTAAAATCATTGCGATGGTCGTATCCTCTGCAGCCAGATACAGGTTAAAATCTTTTTGATAATCAGGAGCGTACATTAATGATGCTTTCATTAGTGATTCTTTTAAAGAATCAAAGGAAGCTTGCGCAACCTGATCCCAGACAAAGGGTACTTCCTTCTTCAAAAGACGTGTATAACCTTTAGCAAGTTCGAAGGTGGAGGCAAATTTGTGATTGCTTGGACCTTACATGGGTCGAGACGAATCCCGTCCTTCGAGACTACAAAGCCAAGTAAACGACCAGAACTGACGCAAAATACACATTTGCATGGATTGAGTCGTATCTTGTAGTGTCGGCAACGTAGAAATATCGCTCTTAAATGCTGCGGATGATCAGTCCGCTTTCGCGAATGAGCTGGAAGGTCGTCGAGGTATGGTTGAGCGATGTTTTTGATGTCATGGAAGGCATAATTCATTGCCCTCTGAAACGTCGCCCCTGCATTCTTTAAACCAAAGGGTAATTTTCGATATGCCAATGTGCTCCACGGACAAATAAATGCAGTCTTTGACTAGTCCTGTGGGCGGATATTTATTTTATTATACCCGGAGAATCCATCCATGAAAGAAAAGATTTCACATCCGGCGCATTCATCAATTATCTGGTCAATGAAGGGTGTAGGGTAGTTGTCTTTCGGACAAGCTTGATTTACATCCCTATAATCGATGCACACTCTAATTTTTCCTTGTTTTTTCATAACAGGGATGATATTCGATACCCAATTGGTTAGAGGAACCGGGTAGATGAAACCAGCAAGGAGAATTTTTTCAACTTCTGCCTTAATGGCAGCGACTTTCTTGGGGTGCACCTGCCTTAGCCTTTGTCGTACTGCTTTGACATCTGGATACATCTTAATTTCGTGTTCAACGATACTCGAGTCAATGCCTGGAATTTCACTATATGACCAAGAAAAGACATCTCTGAATTCGCGAAAAAGAGCGTTATATATTTCCAGTTCTGAAGGAGAACAAAATTTTCCAACATAAATATTCTCTACAACATCTGTTTTGGTCGAGATATTTATGGTGATAGTCTCTTCAATGTTGGAAACGTTTCGCTCGGAATCCACCGTATTTACAGTATTTGAGAGGAAATCAAAGACTGAAGGATGATAAAGGTCATCTTGAGTATCTTCTCCACTATCGGGAAGAAGGGAACGATGGTGGGAATCATTCCATGGTGCCCCTTCAATTACCATTGATTAGACAATTCCTTCGTCAGTGACATGCACTCGCGACCAAGGATCTGAAGGGGTACCATATTCTTTAGACCTATCTATCCAAACACTCGATGAGCGTTGATTTGGGTTTGCCTCCCATGCTAGGAACATTTATTGCTACAATATTTCCATTGGACTTGGGGGCACAACCACTGCATGATCCATGTCGATATCATTTTCTGAGATCTTTTTAGAAGATATCATATTGCAGGTTCCTATCGATGCCACTTCCGCCAGGTTGATTGGAGGTGGAAGGGCGAAAGTTCCCATTAGTATAGGATCTTTAAGTAGGCCTACTCTGATATTTTGAAGCGAGTGGGGGCTTCCATGGATCATGGGAATTCTTCCTGTAACTTGAGAACCATTGGGGAGGAAGTTTTGTTGATCGACGATTGTAATCCCTCCTTGAAAGGGAAATGCAATCTTCCTAAAATAGGTCAACACAACAGCCGCCATAGCATATATCCATGGTCTTCCTAGTAGAATGTTCTAATCAAGATTTCCATCGATGACTTCAACATCTATTTCTATCGTTTTCCCTCCTAGTTCAACTTTCAAGTTACTTAAGATACCATATGGGGTATATGTTCTTCCGTTGAATGCTTTTAATGTTGTCGAAGATCGCGACAAGGTTGGAGATCCTAAATTTTTCTAGCAACTCATCGACATAATGCATGTAGATGCCCCCTCATCAATAATTGTTCGATGAACAGTTTTTTTGAGGGCTTTCACTTGAACAAGGAAAGCTAGTTGAGCTGGTAATTGAGGATTGTATCCTTTATGGTCGAAGGATACAAGATTGGAATCCTTTGGGTCTACCCCACCAATGGCTGATAATAAAGCCTGCCTTTGGGATGGGCAATTTTGTAGTACTTCAAGAGTCGACATAGCGGATGGCGATTGGGCTAAATCTTCCACTATATTATAATGTTGTGCCGCTCTAGCACGGGGATTAAACATCGACTTGTGTACTACTCCCTTTGGCGGTTTTATTGTCAATTCAGGAATGATGGGTGGCTGTTGTGGGGAAAAATGCCTACGCAGGACGATCCTATCCACCTAAGGTGTGACAGTGCCTTAGCAACAAATGAGTACAGCTATTCTGGTTTCTTCCTTTATGAAATGTGAAAGAAGAGAGATCAATAGACTTACCGGTGTCTCCCATTTGTCCTTCGATCCGATCTCTCTTCTCTTTGGGTGTTCACAGCTACTTGCCTTCTTGCTTGTCCAGCTTCAACGAGTTCCTGCAAGATCACAAGAGAACAGCTACTTGTGACAAGAGAACAGCTACTTGCGACAAGAGAATAACACTACACAAAGACAGATATTCACATTCATAACTAGTTTAGGATTAGAAATAAACCAAATACACTAATACATTCATACATCAAAATACATCAACATATAGGAGAAACCAAGATAGCTTTATTGATGAATAACAAGGTTCAGGAAGAGATACAACCCAGAGGGCTCCAATCCAGCATCTCCTTCCCAGCAAATGGAATTCCTATCTTCAGCCCCTTCAAAGCATTAAGCACCCAATGATTCCAGTCTCAAACCAACAACAATTCTTTGCAATAACAAAATTCCAGCCTTTAGATCTCATGGAGGAGAGATCCATATATAGATGTTTGGAGAGAGGATGAGTCAGCTTGAGATCTGACTAGTGTCCTCTCCCTCTGTCAGTTCTTGAGTCCACTTGGAGGTTCTTGCTTCCACTTGGAGATTTGGAACCTCTTACTCATCACCAGTCGAATTCCCTGAGGCAAGTGTCATTTTGGAAGCTTCCTGGGTTTTGACACCTTGAGAAATGAGCCTGCCACTTGTCCATTCTCATTCAGCACAGGTAGCCAGTGTTCTAGTTGACATTCAACGCAGGTAGCCAGTGTTGGCTTTGACATTCAGCGCAAACAGCTAGTGTAGCCACTGAAATGATCCCGAATTGACTTGTTTTTGAGCAGTTTCAGGTGGAGAACTTCTGTGAATTGCTGTGGTTTGTTAGCCTTGTTCCTCTAGGGGTAGGAACAACATGTTTAGGGACTTTGGATCCCTTAGATTATGGACATTTCATGCTCAATGCTGTAAGGCACAAAAATGTCTATAACAGTTGCCCCCTAAAGTATGAGGTTGTTTATCGGGCGAAATGCTTTATCAGGGGGATCCGAAGTTCATCCAATGCTGAGAGGAGACCTGTAATACAATACAATACAATACATTATTTTTCATACTGCTTTCATGATCTAGCTGAGGCGGGCATTCCCATGCTCAGCTTTATAAATTCATTTTTATGTACATAGAACAGACAACCGTCTAATGGTAGACTGATAATTTTGATGAAATTATCATCCTTTGTGTAGGATGATTATCTGCTGCAATGATGTACATGTCAATGTCTTTATCTTTCCTGAATATATATCGCAGCCCAGATGGATGAAACTAGATCCAGGGTCTTCAAACTCGTTCGATCTTCACTCTAAGTACAAGTCGATCCATGTGAGAAATGTTCTGAAGTCGAACATGGAAAGACATCGCTTGATTACCGGTCAATGATGTAAACCGTTAACAAGCGCGAGAGGAATCACCGATAATGATAATGACCCTCAAGGTACTGCAGTACAATTCACGTGGTGTGAATAAAGGACTTGGCATCGAACACCACGCAAAATCTTTCGGTCGAAGGTCAGTGATGTATACCTGTCGCCAGAAGTGAGAAACTTGCCATTGTGGCATGCAAGCTTCAAAGTACTGAAGGGGTTGTTCCTAGATCAACTTCTTGGATAATGAGCTGATGTCGACAAGAAGTGATCCGTCACAGGAGGGCCTTAATGAATCCCACATCAGTGACACGGAACGGAGCTAATGATTTTAATTGAGGTGAAAACGATTTGTGACATATGATTCAGGGTGGCGGTCATGAAAGGATGAAGGATAATGTATGGCAGTGGATGGGACACGGTTGAATTTTTCTGAACGACTTCTCTTGAACATATGGCGACACTGATACGATGGATCGGTAGCATTACCCCAAATATGGATGGTATGGCGAGACCATGGATGTGACCAGTGAATGAAACAACCCAACCCGATTGTGGTACAGAGGAAAAGTTTCATGTTCAAGAGCGACTTGCTACCATCAAAGTTTTCTTTAGTTTCTTCCAATTTTTCCCCAGTCATTGCTAACCAGTACCTCTTTATTTTTGTCAAGCTTGAGGAGGATAACATATGCTTGTTCTATAACCTACCCTTCGGGCAAGCCCATCGCTATGTTTTAACGAGCCTAGCGATAGTGAAACTCGTTCTCGTCTAAAGACAAGTTTGTCGCTATTTAATGATTTTAACGAGTCTAACGACAAGGATAACTCGGTCCTTTTCATTTTTAGAGAGTCTAAAAAGGTACATAAAGTTAACTCCAAAAGTCCTTTTTCGTCATCCAATCCCTTAAGTCCGAAAAAGTATAAAACAATACAGAAGGGATGAGTTTTCGATAGTTTTAACGAGCCGAATAAAACAAGCGCTCGATCTTTTTGTGCAATAATCCCTCAGGTCCAAAAAGATTAAAATCTAGAGGAGGGATAGCTCTTCCGGTCTCTTTAACGAGCTGGAAGGCCAAAACTCGACAATCTTTTCATATTTTATGAGTCAGTTGAAAAGAGCTTAAATAAGACTCGTCTTTTGAGGAACGAGTGATAAACAGGGATAGCAGCTGATTCCAGGTACAGGTTGGAATTTTCCAATCACGGCAGTGTCACAAGGATGGCTAGGTGAAATCACTTTTCGCAGCTGTTCCTCAAAATGGGTAAACAATCATATGGAGGTGAACGATCGGCCAATGGAAAAGTGGAGGTGACGGTGCAAACACGACCAAGGCTTTAATGGCTGATGATATTACATTCACAGTGGTTATTTACCGGGATAGTTCATTCTTTAACGAGCTTAAACGCGGGTGGAAACATTTGCTCGGTCTTATGTTTATTTTTTAATGAGCATGAACTATGTGCTAAAACTGCTTGGATCTTGCGTTTATTTTTTAACGAGCATGAACTTTGTGCTAAAACTGCTCAATTACCCAGTCATATGATAAGAGTGTCTCATCAAGATTCTATTTTTTATGGAGCTTCATCTCACTAAGCTTTGCTCCAGATCCTTTCTTTATGCAAGTTTGGAGACAACTAATCCTACGAGTTTAAAGGGTTAGAGGTGCTAAAAATTTAAAAAATAAATAGCCGCCCCTTGCTTGCACTCCAAAAGGTTTGCATGCCCCCAGGTATAAAACAGAGTTTCAAGGTTACCTCTACTTCACTTCCGCCAAAACATTTGTTTTAACGAGAGAGGCTTACCTCTTTCAGGTTACCCAAAGATTGTCTCCTTTTCAAACAAAACACTTCCTCGGCAATGTCTACCGAAATAGACAAAGGTGAGCGACGTAGCCCGCCAACTCACATAACTTTGACAAAAGAATCTTATTCTAGAATAACCCTCTTCCTAGACGGACGGGGTACAGACTAGTCATATTCTCCCGCGGAAACCTACTCTATACCCAAAGTTTCCCTGCCGAAGCAGACCAGGTGGCATGCCCCCTGGGTTCCAGTCATATCCTCCCGGATTACTCGCGCTCATCAGGAGGACGGACCGTGGGCTGAGACACTTCTTGCGTGAATAGACCATTTAGGGATGGTACATGACTATTTGCGATGCATGATCCGGGAAACGAAAGTTGGTCCACGAGCTTGACCATTCTTCCTCCATGCGGAAAACACATTACTCTAAAGAGTGAGGAGACTATAGCTCCCATGCAATATATATAGTCTCGTCCAAGGAGTAGGTTATAATCCAAGGGTCCTTGAACGACCATCACGTTCATTTGAACGGTCTTCCCTTTCAATGTTATGGGCACATTGGGGAGGATCCCTAAAGGTCGACTGGTTCCCTTATCAAAACCTGATAGATTTCTCATTTTAGGTAAAAGCGCTGGCGAACCAAGTGCTTTCCAAGCAATAGAGGAAAGGATACTCACAGATGCCCCCTCATCAATGATAGTGCCAGCCATCACCATTCTGTATATTTGAACGATAATTCTGAATGGTATGCTTGCTGGCAACCGGGGTCTGCCTAGTTGGTTCCAGTCAAAGGACACAACCAGGTTGCTTGGTGGTGGGACCGAATAAACGGCCGGATATGGCTCTGACGAGCTTCCTTCTTGTGATAAAGGAATGGGGGCATTGCCCCCTTGTTCATCAGAGTCAGTGTTGATGAAGAGAATTTGGACGGTGTCGTCTTTATTCTCCTCTGTGATGGTATCATTCGAAGATAGAGCCTCTAAAGGCAAAACCGGGTCAATTGCCATCTCAGCCTTTTGACTTTCATCAGGCATGGATCCAGACGGTTCATCTTCAATGATAGGTGCTTCGGTTGACCACTTGGGCGGGCCAGCCGGGTTCTCAACTAGTGAAGGACTTGGCAGGAGTTTTTGATATCCAGGAGGAAGTTGCGCTCGTAAAATCGGGCGATCTTCCAGGCCTCTTATAGCCTCGTCTAAGAAGGGACAACGGTGGATGGCGTGATCACCTTCACACAGTTTGCAGGGAAATCTAGATTTCCCTCTCTGTCCTGTGACTTCACTTTCACTAGTCGACGGTGAGCAGTCAACATGGCTATCAGAGGTTGATGCTACCGAATTGTGCAAACGGGGAGACCAATCCCTTAGTATTCGAGGGATACAGGGACAATCTCTGTGGAAATGGTCTCCCTTGCATATGACACATGGCGATTTGGGCCTGGTCAGTGTTGTGTGTGGATTTTTGTCAGACGACACTCGTTTGCCCCTAGTCGCCTTTGGCTCCTTCTTCTTCTTCTCTTTCTTCTTCTTTTCCTTCTTCTCCTTAGGAACTTGGTTCTTTGTTTTACCAGTTCCGTCAAGCGAAGAGGAAGGAGGAGAGGAAGATGAAGTAGAAGGCTGGTTGGCAACTCTGGTCTGGTCTAACTGTTGACTCGACTGTTCAGGAATGGTGGTGTTCTGAACGACATTGGTTGAAAAGAGCCAGACTGGCAGGCCAATTGTCAGTCCTGGAAGCGACAATGTGGCCATGTGGGGCACACCAACATCTCCCCAAGAGGAGAAGGGACTAGGATTTCCACCAAGGGGAATTCCTTGGTTGGTGTGCTCCATTTTTTCAACCTAAAGATCAATGCAGGAATAGGGGTGATTGTTCCTTTTAAAATAAATTTTAACGACGCTTTAGACACAACTTGCTTTTTCAATTTTAAACAGTCGAGAAAAAGCTAAAGATGACTCTAGTCTCCTTCGATGTTTTAACGAGCCCGAAGTAACAAATGCTCGGATGGACTTTTTCTGTTATAGAGTCTGAAAAAGGCCAAAAGGAACTGCTCTGGAGTTCTAGGCAGAGGGTGTGCCAAACTTTTCGCAAAACCGCAGAATACTTTTTAGGGTACGGGCGGTCGATCTTCCTGAATGTTCTGTTCAGTGCATTGCGATCAGTAGGGCGGCCGACACGACTTCCTAAGGATAAAGGTTTTATGCCTATAGGGGTCTCCCAATATATACGCGACGGTACGTGGGAGCACAATCCGTACTGGTGCTATCGTCCCTCAGGAGGAATCACCCACCATCCACGAGATCGACAGTCACCAGGCTTAACGACGCCGGAACACGTCTCTAGCCTAGACCTCTATGTTGTGCGTTATGTTGCAAAGCGTTGTTAAGTTCATTCAATTTATTTTAGGTTGATCTTTTTAGAAGTTTGCCTTTCAAGGTTCACCACGAGATGTATGATACAAATTCCTAAATGCAGTCTAAAGATGATAAGAAAGCTTTATATATTTTCAACTTTGAAAATCCTAGCTACTAAGGGAAAAGAAAGACACCATCTTTTCTCAAAGAGCAATCAGCATACTGTAATGCACTTTTCCTAAATCCAACATGCAAACTATCAAATGCAAATGCACAATGTAGGTGTTTGTTTTCTGCTTTCTTAGTATTGATGCCTACAAAGAAAGCTTTTTGTACAACTTTGAATTTGATTTTAAATGATCAATACAAACAAGTTTACTTTTTCGAAATCAGAGAGGGTAGAAGAGATTACAACACTTAACGATTTTCGAAATAAAGACTTGTTTCGACACTTAAAAGAGACAAATTCAAACCAATAAGCAAAAGTAAATGTATAATCAATCTGAAAACAGCCAATGAACTCTCTTCTAAGATCACAATCAACAGATCTGAATCAAGGGCTACAGGATGACTATTTCACTCATGCAAAGGAAAACTGTAAATGACGCAAAAACACATAAAAACACTCACAGTCTTTTTGTACAAAAGGAGGCGGAATTTAAGCAGAGAAAAGGAGTTATTAGACTGGTACCTATGCTGGTTATAGGCTGCAAAAATCAGAGATCCAAACAAGGCAAAACAGAGCAGAGAACCCCAGCTGCACAAGGGCAAACTGGTTCAGCACAACCTCAACACAGGGGTTTTGACATTCAGCGCAGGTAGCCTTCACGGGACCTACATTGAAATGCAGAATCCCTTCACTGGGTCTGCGCTGAAGGAGAAACTCTCGTTTCCCTCAGGTTCTGGGTCACAGATTGCTACTTAATCAACTGTTTTAGGCCAAATAAAAGCAACAAGCAAGGTGTAATCAAAGGGATGCTTTGAAGGGCTACTAAGATCTATCACAAGGATCATCAAATCATTTGTGAATCCATTGTTTAGATCATAGACAAGTCTAGTAACTGGATCAAAGCAGCAACTGTCTACTTTGCATCCGGGAAAGATGCAGTTCGATTGTTGCTGTCAAGTCTATGAAACAAACAATGATAGAAACACAAATAAAATGACTAAACAAATATCCCCAGTGGAGTTGCCAATTTGTTGTGGGTAAAAATGCCTATGCAGGACGATCCTATCCACCTAAGGTGTGACAGTGCCTTAGCAACAAACGAGTACAGCTATTCTGGTTTCTTCCTTTATGAAATGTGAAAGAAGAGAGATCAATAGACTTACCGGTGTCTCCCGTTTGTCCTTCGATCCGGTCTCTCTTCTCTTTGGGTGTTCACAGCTACTTGCCTTCTTGCTTGTCCAGCTTCAACGGGTTCCTGCAAGATCACAAGAGAACAGCTACTTGCGACAAGAGAGGAACACTACACAAAGACAGATATTCACATTCATAACTAGTTTAGGATTAGAAATAAACCAAATACACTAATACATTCATACATCAAAATACATCAGCATATAGGAGAAACCAAGATAGCTTTATTGATGAATAACAAGGTTCAGGAAGAGATACAACCCAGAGGGCTCCAATCCAGCATCTCCTTCCCAGCAAATGGAATTCCTATCTTCAGCCCCTTCAAAGCATTAAGCACCCAATAATTCCAGTCTCAAACCAACAACAATTCTTTGCAATAACAAAATTCCAGCCTTTAGATCTCATGGAGGAGAGATCCATATATAGATGTTTGGAGAGAGGATGAGTCAGCTTGAGATCTGACTAGTGTCCTCTCCCTCTGTCAGTTCTTGAGTCCACTTGGAGGTTCTTGCTTCCACTTGGAGATTTGGAACCTCTTACTCATCACCAGTCGAATTCCCTGAGGCAAGTGTCATTTTGGAAGCTTCCTGGGTTTTGACACCTTGAGAAATGAGCCTGCCACTTGTCCATTCTCGTTCAGCGCAGGTAGCCAGTGTTCCAGTTGACATTCAACGCAGGTAGCCAGTGTTGGCTTTGACATTCAGCGCAAACAGCTAGTGTAGCCACTGAAATGATCCCGAATTGACTTGTTTTTGAGCAGTTTCAGGTGGAGAACTTCTGTGAATTGCTGTGGTTTGTTAGCCTTGTTCCTCTAGGGGTAGGAACAACATGTTTAGGGACTTTGGATCCCTTAGATTATGGACATTTCATGCTCAATGTTGTAAGGCACAAAAATGTCTATAACAGTGGCGCAACTTCTGTCGAAGTTGTTGTCGAACTACTAGGTTGATCTTTATCCTTGTTGTTCGACAGCTGTGGATTCCCATAATCTTTGTTCCTTGTCGATATCAAAGCATCATTTAGCTGTTTCGAAATCGACAACATTAGCACTTGCGATGGGGAGGCATTTCCACTTTCAACCAGATTTGTTCCTGGATTGGGAAACGGATCAGTTAACATTGTGGAGGTTTTTGAATTCTTGAAGAATTTTTTAAGCTCAGCTCTGTGTGGACAATTTGCGGTCCGATGATCCTCATCACATATAAAGCATGGATATTTTGGTTTCCTATCTCTAGGAGGGTTTGAAGAAGATTTTTTAGGTGATGATTCCTCCTGTTTCTTCTTATTCCCTTTCCCTTTCTTCTTGCTTCCTGGTTCTTTGGTTTCTTTGCCTTTATCTATCGATACAACATTTACTTCCGAAGCAAGAAGTTCATCTTTTGCATTTTGACTTGAAATCTTACGGGCCTTTTTGGATGTAGCCTTTGTCGATTTCGTGTCTGTTGTGCCAATCACGCCATCGCCGGCATGAGAGTCATTGTTCGATTTAGGAGGAGGAGGAATTGAGAATTCCGGTCTAGGGGTGTCAGGTATCTTATCGTAGAGCGTGCCGGCCTGAGTGTAAATCAGGTCCAGATATTGTGCACGAGTGATAACTTGCTATCCTGTTACGACTCCCCCCTTTGCAACATCTTTCGTGATGGAAGGTAGTAACGACTTGATAAACCATTCAGCTAAGAGCTGATCGGGGACATATGTTTTTACCATTCTACGACGACGTCGCCACCCATGTATATGATTAGATATGTGACTGGCCGTTGTTTGTTTGAAATTGGTAAGAAGTTCTGTTCCCATTTCATACCTTATTGGTAACTGAAAATGGGTTAAAAAGGTTGTGGCTAAGGTACTGAAGTTGTCGAACGAAGCTCTAGGCAATTCGATGTACCATTTTGCCGCTGGACCCGTTAACTTCCTCTGAAAGAGGCGAAGTCTTATCGAATCATCATTTAAGGTGTTTGATAAACACCATAGATGAAAGGTCATCACGTGATTCGATGGATCTTCACCCGGATTTCCATTAAATTTAGGAATATCTGATGGAATTTTATGCAGAATCGCTGGCCACCAAATGGCGTAAGCGATTGGATCGTTTGTTAACCGGTTTAAATCAGGTAACTCCAGAGTTGCCACAAAGGGTAACTGCTGATTCAGGTTAGGTGAAGCATACCCAGGATAAGATGGGATTGCCTGAGCAGTTGGTCTTTGCAAACCGGCATAATGCATTTGATGCTGGTATGTTTGGTAAGGTCGGTGGGCATGACCATTGTAAAACGGTTGATTTTGACCATTTCGAATGTACGGCTATCCACTATTAGCAAAGATTTGTTGCTTAGAACCTTGGTATATTTGTTGGAATTTCGGTTGTTGGTATTGCACCAGCCATGGTTGTGAAGCCATGTGTTGTTGCCCGATACTAACATTTTGACCAAGATGAGGGGTAATTGTACCCGTCTGAACCTGTGTCGTTCCACCGGTCAGCGATTGTGGTTGAGTCGTGGGGTCAAGGGGCTGTTGCATTACAACCTGAGAAACCTGAGGTTGGAATACAACAGGAAATACATGAACTTGCGACACCGTCACAATAGCTGGCGTAGTTGGGATATTTGACATAGGTAAGCATTTTTGCATCGAGTATACAACTCTTGGTTGTTGAGGTAGTATATGTACCCAACCACTTGAGGTAATTCCAGTATAACCTGAATGTGGTTGTGAACTCCCATATGGATATCCCCCTGGAGGGGATAATGAAAGGGTATACTGCCCCCCATATGGTGGCAATCCAGAACTCAAGGGAATTATTTGCCCTTGGGGGCCAGACTGCCCAAATTGACCTCCAAATGGATCAATTTGTTGAGACTCAACATAAGAGTTTCAAGATATTATTCCGGATGAACAAATAGGAACAGACCATACTGTCGAGATAGCCCCTGAGTGGACTCCTTCTAGCGGTTGAGAGCTAGTTGGGACAGATGGTATACCAGCGAACATTGTTGGAATGATAGCAGGGAGTTCTGCTATCGCTGTGTCAGACGACACAGTCCTAGATGTTGACGATTGTTCAGACATTTGTAGTCTATCCAAAAGATTACCTAGCGATTCTACAAGAGCTTCCGCTGGTGGTAGACTAACTTCTGACGAAGAAGGATATAGAGTGATCCCAACTCCAAATTGCGTTGGAGTACTTGTTTGAGGATCTTCTACAATTTCTTCTATGGAAATCAGACCAGGTGGAAGGGGAAGACCATCAGGTTCGTAGAATATTTTTGGTGCCGAAGAAGGTATGAAATCGGCAGCGACAGATGTTTGAAGAGCAAGACTCTCCGAACCGGTTGTAGATGGAACTGGTTCGGTAACACAAGTGTTTACTCTCAGACTAGGATCAGTATCATTGTCCTTCTGTGGCTGCTGAACTTCTTTTGTAGAGGCAGGGATTCCAAAAATGTTTGGAGTAACCGGAATCTCTGATGTCATTGGAACACTTGTTCTAACTTTAATTTGAGATTTGGAACCAGTTAAACGAGTTCGCTTTGTCCGTACTGGCTTCGATTCCGGAGACAAAGACGGTTGACTCGCAAGCCTCCGCAAACGACGGGGTTTCAATTTACTTTCTTCCACGATTGTGGATTACTCGATCAACTAAAATAAAGGGGAAGTATGTTTCCGAATTAAATGAATTTTAGACGCTTTGACACAACTTTTTTTTTCAGTTTTTAAGAGTCGAGAAAAAACAAAAGATGACTCTAGTCTCCTTCGATTTTTAATGAGCGTGAAGTGACAAGTGCTCAGATGGACCTTTTCGGTTAAGGAGTCTGAAAAGGAATGAAAGGGACTGCTCTGGAAGTCTAGGTAGAGGGAGTACCAAACCAATCTCAAAACTGCAGAATACTTTTCAGGGTACGACAGTCAATCTTCCCGAATGCTGTGTTTAGTGCATTGCGATCGATAGGGCGGCAGACACGCCTTCCTATGGATAAAGGATTAAGCCTATTGAGGTCTCCCAAAATATACTCGACGGTATGTGGGAGCACAATTCCGTACTGGCACTTATCGTCTCAAAGTGGAGGAATCACCCAACCATCAGCGAGAACAACAGTTACCAGGCTTTACGACGCCGGAATACATCTCTAGCCTAGACCTCTAAATGTTGTGCGTTAAGTTCCAAAGCGTTGTTAGATTCATTGAATTTATTTTAAGTTGATCTTGTTTATGAAGTTTTTCTTTCGAGTTCACCATGAGATGTAGATGTAATTCCTAAAATGCAATCTAAAGATGATAAACAAACTTTTTATCTCTTTTATGCAATGAAAATCCTAGCTACAAGGGAAAAGAAAGACAGAATCTTTTCACAAAGAGCAAAGAGCACACTATAAATGCACTTTCCTAAATCAAGCCAAATAGACTGTCTATATGAAAATGCACATGCATGTATTTGTTTTCAACTTTCTTAGTACATGGATGCTAAAAACAAAGTTGATGCAAAAATCTAAATTTCTTTTCAAGCGACAAATATAAACAAGCTTCTTTTTGGAATCAAAAATTGAGATGATTACAACACCTTACGATTTTGAAATGAATACTTGTTCTTGACACTAGAAAAATACAAATTCAGACCAAAAGCAATAGTAACAGGATAATCGACTGTCAACAGCAATCAAACTTTTTCCTACGATCAAAATCGACACTTGCGACATATTCAAATCAAAGGACGACAGTATGACTATGCTACTTTTGCAAAGGAGAACTGTAAATGACCTAACAAACACACAAAAACATCTACAGTTCTTTTGTACAAAGGAGGCGGAATAACAGTAAGGAAAAGGGGTTTCAAACAGACATATACTGATTCCAGGCAGCAAAATTCAGGAATAGAACTGGAAAGAACGAATCACAAAAGCCACAGCTGCATAGAGGTAGTCTGATCAGTGCACCTGTAACATAGAGAATCTGAAATGTAGTGCAGGTTGTCCACTCGGGAAGTGCGCTGAAATTCAAAATCTCTGAACAGTACCTGCGCTGGGCCAGAAACGAGACTCTGTTCAGGTTCCGGGTCACAGTTTACAGTTCAGTTCTTGGGTTTTGGCCGGTTAAAAAGCAATCAGTAATGCAACAATCAAGGGTAGATCTAAGGAGGATCTAAGAGCTATCACAAGGGTAATCAGATAGTTTGTGAATCAGTTGTTTAAATCATAAATAGATCCAGTAGATGGATTGAAGTAGTAGTTGTCTACTTTGCATTTGTTATGGCAAATGCAGTTCAAATGCTACTTGTAAGTTTATGAAACAAACAACAAAGAATGATAAACAAACAAACTAATTAGATCCCAAGCGGAGTCACCATTTTGTTACAGGGAAAAGTGTCTATTTAGAACTGGTCTATCCCACTAAGGTGTGACAGCTTCCTTAGAAACAAACAGAGAAAAACTACTTTTGTTTTTCCTTTATCAATTATAGATAGAGAGGAACAGAAAGACCAACCTCTGTCTTGCGCTAATCCTTCGATTCGATCCCTCTCTTCTTTGATAGTCCCGAGCTACCTGCTCCCTTGCACGCCCAGCTTCACAAAGTACCTGTAAGATCACAGAAGCATAACACTATACAAAGACATGGATTTATAATCATAAACAATTTAGGATCAGATGTAAATTGACCATACAAATGTAACAAGCATCAATGATACAAAAGCATGGAGGAAAACTCAAATAGTTTTTATTGATAAACAAGAAAAGATCCAGGAGGAGTTACAACCAGTGGTTCCGACCCAGCATCAACCTCCCAGCAAAGAAGCCCCTCTTCACCTCAAACAAAGCTTAGATCACCCAACAATCTGATGTTTGTCTCTAGAAACCAACAGCAATTCCTTACAATGTGCAAAATTCCAGCCTCCTGGATCTCTGGGATGAGGGATCCATATATAGATATCTATAAGGGGGACGAGTCAGCTTGTGGTTTGATCAGTGTCTTCTCTCTGACAGTTCTTGCTTCCACTTGGAGACTGTGGGCCTCTTACTCATCCCTGGTCGAATTCAGTGAGGCAAGTGTCACAGGAGAAGATTCTGGAAGCTTCCATTGCCTCTCCACCTCGTGGAATGACACTGCCATTTGTCATTTCTCGCCCATAGCACCCCACAGAAGGGACTTTTGAAATGAAATGCACCCTCACAATGTATTTGGGTGAGATGCAATGCACCTAGCCAGTGGAGCAGCTGCAATGATCCTGTTTTGACCAATTCTGAGTAGTTTCTCATGGAGAACTTCTAGGAGAAGCTGTAATCTGTTGACCTTGTTCCTTTAGGGGTTAGAACAACACTTTTATGGACTTAGGAGCCCTTGGTTTATGGACATTTCATGCTTGGGGTTGCAGGGCACAAAAATGTCTATAACAGGTATTGGTCTGATTGTTTGGTCCAAGGTATTGGTCCTAATTTGTTTTGGTCCGAGGTATTGAGAAAGGACAAAACTATATAAGGAGGAGAATATCAAAAGGCTAAGGGCACAAGAAATGAATATCTTATGAAGTCTTAGATCATAAAAAAATATGCATGTTATGGGTTTTTGATGCTTTGCTTGATCTAGACTAAGTATGCACCTAAGTGTTTGATGATGGATAAGATCTAATGATGGATCAGGATCATAATGACTTATCATTATGTGATCTGATAATGGATAGGCTAGATCTGATTGCTAACACATGTTTCATCCTTTATATGCGATGATATGGGTATGTCTGAAGTCAGGAATTACAGTGAAGTTATAAGTAAGTATTTGCATATCTTTATGTTGGTTGGCTTTGGTAAAGGTGCGTATACATGCTGGTTCATCTCTTCCAAGTAGCGTATGCAAAATAAAATTTTGATGTTTAGGGATGACTGACCTATCATATCAGTGTTGTTGTTTTACTGCTATTTGTCAATGACGTTTTCTTAGATCTGGAAGTAGAACTGAATGTATAAGGAAATTGAGTCTGATTAATTGATTGATTGAGAAAGAAGGGTGATCCTTGTTACTGTCTATTTAGAAATCTATAATATGACAATAGATCTTCAGAATGTCATTGATTGGTACAGTTTGTGGTTGAGAGGTTTTATGATTTAGTATCTTTAGAGGTATACATAGGTTGGGCTAAAGGAATTAGCATATACACGTAGGTTGGCTTCATTGAAGGACCATATACATTCTGACACATGAATTTTGAGGTTTCAGTTGGTTCTGGCAATTGATGCAATTTTTTGGGTTCAAATTTATGTAATGGTTACAGTGATCTGTCAGTTCCAGTTGATTGGTTGAATTTGATTAGGTTTGAATGAATGGTTGATTCAGTTGTGTCAGAAATTTAGTGATTGTTTAGTGTCAGAGGTTTCAGTGATTGATTGATTCATTTATGGTTGATTCAGAGATTAATGATTGGGTTTCAGTTATATCAGAGATTGATGATTGAGTTTCAGTGGTTGGTTGATGCAGATGTATTTGATGGATGTATTGTAGTGGTGATTGACTTTGAGCTTCAATGTTACTAATAGGTCAAGTGTGAAAATTTGATGAAACGTGACCTACATATAGTGTTGTTATGTACCAGGAGTATCTAGTCTAAAAATTCATGAAACGTGGTCCCTGGAGGATACTGAGGGTTGGAGCCTTCAGTAAGGAAGTAAACGCTTCCTTCCAGTAGTGGCTGGTGATTTTATCAGCGGGTCGAAGCTACCTTCTAGTAGCATCTGGAGAATGAGTGAAGGTTGTAGCCTTTTGTAGGTTGGTGCCTAAGTACTAGTAAACATATCGGCTAGTACAAGAGCTAGGGGGTTGTAGCTCCCTTCTAGTAGAATCTAGAGAATGAGATAAGGTTGTACCCTTCTACAGGTGGGTGCCTGCATACTGGTATGAGTCTTCACCAGTACAAGATTGTAAACAGATTATTCTTTATATTAAAATCAAGATAGAGACAACAATAGTAAGTGGTTTTTCTCTCGCATTGGGTTTCCACCTTAAATCTTGGTGTTCATGTGTGTTTCTTATGTGTGATGGTTTATTATGTTATTACTGCTCATGGTTACTATATAATGTTTAGTAAAGTACTGATGCACTAATTAAAGATCAACATATGATGAATTAACTGAATCGTAAGTTCTTTGGATATATGTTGGTTGCCTTACGAACAGTTGCATGCACATGCGAGTTCCCTTCATTGAAGTAGTGTATATAAATATGATTATGGAAATGAAAAAGTTATAGATTTGTAAGTAATGATTCACCCCCCACCCCCCCCCCCCAGTATTATTCCCAATGATTGGTATCAGAGAGGGTCCTTTGGAAAAAGGTTGGTCGCTTGAAGGAGATCCGTAGAATCAATGGGAAAGAAGAAAAAGAAGAAAGCACCTCAAAAGAAGAAGACATCTCAAAGGAATAATGACAATGGGAGAGATGATTGGCCATTATGTGGAAGCAAATCTTCATATTCAGAATCACCTCAGAATGAATATGAACAAGCAAAAGAACTATCAGGTATGAATTCATTGTCCTCTGGTTATAAATTTCTTTGTTCATTTGAAGATAATGAAAGTGATAGAGAAAAAACTGAATTTTCTCTTCTGAGTGAAAGAGAAAGAAATCAAATAGAGGAAGAATTTAAAAATCTCACAAACACAATTAGATATCAAAAAGATCTAATTGATAAAAGGGAATGTGCCTACAAAGAATAAGTTACTAGGTTAAAATCCTAGTTGGAGGAAGGAAACAAAATAAAGAAGTAGTACAAAGAAAAGGAAGATTAAAGTCAAAGGCTGCAGGATGAAGTGACATTATTGATAAATGAAGTGAATGAAAAAGACACAAAAACCAAGGAACTTATAGAAAGAACTAGTTATTGTGAAGGTCTTGAAGCTATGGTCATTTCTCTAAAATAAGATCTCAAAAATTCAAATAAGTAGAATGAAGAACTACTCCAAGAATTTGAAGAACAAGAAAATGAAGTTTTCGAATTAAGGCAACAAGTGGAAGAAGGAAGAAAAGCTGAAAAAAATCATGAAGAAGCAGTATCTTGAAAAGGAAGAGAAATATTAGGTTGAGGTAAATATCCTAAAAGGTAAATTAGAAGAAAAGGAAAAAAATTTATGATTTCAAGATGGTACTAAAATTTTGGAGGATATTCTTAGTAGTCAAAGGTCTCCTGTCATCAAATCTGGTCTTGGTTTTCATGAAACTGTTAAAGGTGAATCTAGATCACAAACTAAAGCAAGGAAATCTAGTGCAAAATCTTAAATGCTCAACAAGGATATAAGAGGTCAACCCCATCAACAACCAAGGAAAGAAAGTATTCAAAGAAAATCACTTACTCCTAACTATGGAAGTGTCAATCAGTTCTTTCCTCCAATGAATAACGTTGAATGTTTTATATGTCATAATTTTGAGCATGTTGCAGCCAGAGGCAGAAGTAGAATAGTTCAAGCTAATAATAGTCACACATAAAGATAATCAGCTTCCAAGTACTTTAAGGGATGTTGTTTTTCTTGCAATATGTATGGTAACAAAGCCATTGATTGCTATATAAAGATTATGAAACATATAAGACGTTATTCTTGTAACAAGTTTGGGCATATATCAAAAGAATGTAGGAGAAAATTTCCACCAACATACCAAAAGGAACAAACATCATCACACTCCAAGGTATGGAAGAAGAAGGAATTACAATAAAAAAGATGTGGCATAGCTCAGTATAAAGACAAAACAGACTCAGAAGGAACTGAATGTATGAAATTTTAGTTTCCTAATTCTCATATGTAGTTGTCATGAAGACAAGTCACGTATATACACAAGTTAGAAGGTGAATAGTCGTGTATATGTTGGTTTGATGAAGAAGTTGTGGGATAGACTTAGGAAAAGGGGTTTGATATGATTCAGTCAATTATAAATTATCTTTTTTGTTCTGATTGATGATGATTACAGTCTGTTGATGATATGTAGTAGTGATTTTGACCCTCATAAGTTGTTGATGACTTGATGTATAACTAGTTGATGATGATGCCTTGATGATCCTCACTGATATATGCAATGATCAGATCTGACAGTGAACAATTGGCACAAGTTCAAGGGGAGAATATGCTATGCTTCTAATAATGCATTGTTGGCATTATGTCTAGAAGTCTTTGGTACTTATGTTGTTGAAGTGTTTAAATGATACATCATGATATGCTGCAATCATGAGTTTCCTATGATGAAACTTATATTACTTGAGCCAATATTTGTTATTCAGATCAGATTTATGGGTGATTATGGATAACCTTCTTTATGATGCATACAGCACATATGATATGTTGCTTACGTGGTGATATTCAGAAGGACAAGGAGAGTTACAAAGGTTGAGTACACAACTTCATTATTTGATGACGAGTCACTCGTTTCTTTTATGTTGCTGTCATCATGCCCTCAAAGATGCATAAAGTTAATATGGTGCAGTTATGATGCAGGATTCTTGGCTCTCACATGTTAAGGATTGTTTTTGTTGATGGTATCAAGAAAGCTTGACAAATGACTATGAGCTCATGGTTTTCCAGATACATAGTGTTATCTCTTTGATGGATACAAATTATGTTGGATATATGGATGATTATTAAGTTGCATATTGATAAATATTGTTGGTTGGCCAAGAGAATGGTGTTATTGCAGGTCTCAAGAAGACATATCTTTTTGAAGACATGGATATTTGGAGACATGGCTTACTTAGTCACATAATGATGATGACTTCTTACTTTATGATGATAATTTTGATACTAACACATGTTTATTATCATGGTTTATGCTTATCAGATGTGGGATGTTCCCTAGTGATGATACATGGTTGATATATTGAGGGTTCTTGTGGAAAGATCATGTAGTTCTTGATGATTATGTATGATCATAAATGATGATTATGGTGTTTTAACATACATATGATATGATGTGAATGATTTTGTGTTACTTCTTGGAGATATGACATATTCTTAGTTGATTCATGGAAGGTTATGATAAGGCTCTTTTTGTTAAGGAAACGAAGCAAGTTGAACTTGATGTGATCAAGAGGATGAGTTGATATCTATATGCATCATACTTTGTCACAGGATGATGATATTGTCATATCTTGGGAACTGATGATGGACATATACAGGTTTCTAGTCTGGATGTTGCTGACAGATGCTTATGGAGCAGATCATATATGGTGTATGATAGTTTCTGATGACTATCATGGTCTTGTTTAGATCTTTGGTCTTTGTTTTAAATATCATGTATATCATTTGATATAAAGGTAATATAAAGGCCCATAATATGTCTCTATCTATCATAGTCTTTTAATGAGTCCTTTTTGGTCATATGATGTAATTTGTACCCCCACTATGCATGGGAAGGATGATGTACTAATTGCTATATTTCATTCATGTATAAACAATTGGTATATCCCCACTTGGTTGGGTAAATGAGTCAAATTTGGTATATCCACACTTGGTTGGGAGATTGATGTATGTATGAGTCATTGGTGATAGGAAGGTCATACTCACATAGTTTAGTTATAGAGTCATGTTATTATTTTGGAAATTATTATTTTCAGACTCTACATGTGCTCAGGGGAAACATGGACGGTATAGTGCATCTCAACATGTACAAAGAGGAGTTTAATAAGAGAATTAAGCATGTGTCTTGGGGGAGCATGACCAATGTTCATATTCAGCTGCTCATATATGCAAATCTTCATTTTCGTTAGCCCTTTTCCCTCGATATCAAAGGGGGAGAATATATTTATCCTCCCTTTTCCCTTGATGTCAAAGGGGACAATATTTTGGTGTTGCTTGTTATCTCTAACATTTTCTACAACTTGTAGTAATCAACACCAACATGGTTGCCATCAAGTCCAAAGGGGGAGATTGTTGACATTATGAAGCATGTGTTGTACTTGATGGAAACCCACTTGTAGCAGAACAACTCACTTGTATATGGTAACTAGATGAATCTACCAGAGAGATATCAGATGTGACAGAATGCATGACAGTTTTTTTTACAGATGTGACAAAATACAGGGTAGTTCAAAGGAATCATTTCAGAAGTAATATGGAAAATCACAGTGTAAAAAGTCTATTAATATGTAACAAGGCATTGGTCCAAAAGAACAGGAAGATGGAACTAAGGTCTATTGATCAGAATAAAGAAGTTGAAATAAAAGGATGGTGTAATGTAGTTTAAGATGTATATGCAAGTCCACTTAGTCAAGGTAGCATATACATGTGGGCTCATCGAACAAAAAGAGCGTATACGTATGCACACACTTTCACAGAAGGAAAATCGTGTATGGGATGGAAATCAAAGTTTTTATTCGAGGTATTGGTCCGAGGTTTTGGTCCAAGGTTTTGATCTGACGTATTTGGTCTGAGGTATTTGGTCCAAGGTATTGGTCCTAAGTGGTTTTGATCTGCGGTATTGAGAAAGGCCAAAACTATATAAGGAGGAGAAGATCAAAAGGCTCAAGGCACAAGCAATGAATATCTTATGAAATGTTAGATCAAAAGCAAATATGCATGTTATGGGTTTCTGATGCTTTGCTTGATCTAGACTAAGTATGCACCAGAGTGTTTGATGATAGATAAGATCTAATGATGGATCAGGATCATAATGACTTATCATTATGTTATCTAATAATGGATGGGCTAGATCTGATTGCTAACACACATTTTATCCTTTATATGTGATGATCTAGGTATGTCTGAAGTTGGGAATTGCAGCAAAGTTATAAGTAAGTATTTTCGGATCTATATGCTGGTTCGCTTTGGTAAAGGTGCGTATACACGTTGGCTCATCTCTTCCAAGTAGCATATGAAAAATAAAAGCTTGATGTTCAGGGATGACTGACCTATCATATAAGTGTTGTTGTTTTACTGCTGTTTGTCAATTATGTTTTCTTAGATGAGGAAGTAGAACTGAATGTATAAGGAAATTGAGTTTGATTGATTGATTGATTGAGAAAGAAGGGTGATCCTTGTTGCTATCTGTCTAGAACTCTGTAATATGACAGTAGATCTTTAGAATGTCACTGATTGGTACAGTTTGTGGTTGAGAGGTTTTATGATTCAATATCTTTAGAGGTATACACAGGTTGGGATAAAGGAAGTAGCATATACACGCAGTTGGCTTCATTGAAGGACCATATACATTCTAACACATGAATTTTGAGGTTATAGTTGGTTCTGGTAATTGATGCAGTGTTTTGGGTTCAGATTTGTGTAATAGTTATAGTGATCTGTCTATTCCAGTTGACTGGTTGAATTTGATTGAGTTTGAATGAATGGTTGATTCAGTTGTGTCAAAAGTTCAGTGATTGTTTAATGTCATAGGTTTCAGTGATTGATTAATTCATTTATGGTTGATTCAAAGATTAATGATTGGGTTTTAGTTATATCAGAGAATGATGATTGAGTTTCAGTTATATCAGAAAATGATGATTGAGTTTCAGTGATTGGTTGATGCAGATATATTTGATGGATGTATTGCAGTGGTAATTGACTTTGAGCTTCAATGTTACTAATGGGTCAAGTGTGGAAATTTGATGAAACGTGGCCTACATATAGTGTTCTTATGTACTAGGAGTATCCAATTTTAAAATTCATGAAACGTGGTCCCTGGAGGATACTAAGGGTTGGAGCCTTCAGTAAGAAATTCAAAGCTTCCTTCCAGTAGAAGTTGGAGAACGAGCGAAGGTTGTAGCCTTCTATAGGTTGGTACCTATGTACTAGTAAACATATCGGCTAGTACAAGAGCTAGAGGGTTGTAGCTCCCTTCTAGTAGAAGTTGGAGAGTGAGATAAGGTTTTAGCCTTCTACAAGTAGGTGCCTGCATACTGGTATGAGTCTACACTAGTACAAGATTGTAAACAGATTATTCTTTATATTAAGAGGAAGATAAAAACAACAATAGCAGGTGGTTTTTTTCTCTCGCATTGGGTTTCCGCCTTAAATCTTGGTGTTCATGTGTGTTTCTTATGTGTGATGGTTTATTATGTTATTACGGCTCATGGTTATTGTATAATTTTTAATAAAGTGTTGATGCACTGATTAAAGATGAACATATGATGAATTAATTGAATCATAAGTTCTCTGGATATATGTTGTTTTCCTTACGAACAATTGCGTGCACACATGAGTTCCCTTTACTAAAGTAGTGTATATAAATCTGATTATGGAAATGAAAAAGTTATAGATCTATAAATACTGATTCACCCCCCCTCTTAGTTTTATTCCCAACACTGTATTTGTTGTTTGCAATAACATTGTTTATGCTTATATTATTGATAATATTTTAATTGTAAACAATGCATACTACTGCTTCTGCATAACCTTCACGGACATGTAACCACCTCCGCACAACACATTCCTAAATAAGAATTAAAAAAGAGATTTTTATATTTATTATTTTAATAAAATTTACATAAATAGTAACGCTTACCTTCATATTCCAAATATCTCTTTGTTTAGGCTCTTATGTGGAAGTGTGTAGGAAGTGCACTGTGTGAAGAAAATTTCCTTTGTGTGGATGTCTACACTTCACACTAAAGGATTTTATTGCCAATATTATTAATAATATTTTAGTTGTAAATAATGTCTATCTCCATATTCCCTTTGGCTTGAATATCCCTTCGAATATCTTGGTCCTTTATAGATATTAGTGATCAAAATCACATTGCATTGAGTAGAAGCTTTATTTATGGTTATGTTTATGAAATTAGGCAGTTGTGTGGAAGTGCAGAGAAGCTTTCAAGCTTTCATTTTTTGGATCTCTACACTTTGTAGTGAAGGATGCCATTTCTAATATTTTAATATTAAAACATAATCCATATTATTTGTGTGCAATATGATTGTTTATGCTTATATTATTGATAATATTTTAATTGTAAATAATGCATATCTTCGTATTTTTGAATATATTTCAAATTGGGCACATGTGCAGAAGTGTGGAGGAAGTCCATTGAATGGATGAAGCTTTCGTTATGTGTAGCTTTGTGCTTCACACTAAAGACTATTATTTCTAATATTTGTTGGAAATAACACTTAGAAGGGGGGTGGGTAAATCAGTATTATTAACTCACTAAATTGTTCTTTTCATAATCATGTTTATATGCTACTTCAATGAAAAGAACTCGCTTGTGAGCACAATTTTTCTTAAGGAAACCAATGCATATCTAATGAACTTATAATTCAATTAATTCATCATATGTTGATCTTTAATCAGTGCATTATTACTTAATTAACGATTTAAATAGTAACCATGTGCAATAATAATAGAATAAGCAATCACACATAAGAAACACACATGAACACCAAGATTTAAGGTGGAAACCCAATGTGGGAGAAAAATCACCTGCTGCTGTCGCCTCTATCTTCTTTTAACATAAGAAAAAACTATTTACAATATTGTACTTGTGTAGACTCATACCAGTACGCAGGAACCCACCTACAGAAAGCTACAACCTTATCTCGTTCTCCAGCTTCTACTAGAAGGGAGCTACAACCCCCTGGCTCTTGTACTAGCTGATATGTTTACTAGTACCTAGGCGTTGGCCTATAGAAGGATACGCCCTTCTCTCTTCCTCCAGGGACCATGTTTTTATTAATTTTCATACTGGATGCTCCTGGTACACAACAATACAATATGAAGGCCTCGTTTCATCAAATTTTCACTCTAGGCCCATCAACAACATTGAAACTCAATATCAATCACCACTGCAATACAACTAATCACTGAAAACCCATTAACTCTGAAGCAAATCACAATCAATCAATCTAACCATTCAGAACACTGTCACCAGAACACAGAGCAGAACCTAGAACTCTGCATCAACAACGAGAACCAACTTCAACTTCGAACATCATATCTCATAATGTATACGCTACTTCGAAGTACCGAACCAACATGTATACATGCGTTCACCAAGGAAAACCAACGTATAGATCTGCAAATACTAACTTAAAAACTTCACAACTATTCCAGACTTCAGTCATACCTAGATCATAACATTTATAGAATAAAACATGCATTAGCATTCAGATCTAGCCCAACCAATATCAGATCATTCAATGACAAGTCATTTCAGGTCTCATGATCCTGATCCAACATTGAATTCAAGGTTCGAAAAATATTTCAGATCATATCATAATCATAGCCCCTGCAACATAAAATATACTTCAAATAGAAGTATTCTTGAGAAACCTTGTCACTTGAACACCTAGCCCTTTGATCTTCTCCTCCTTATATACTTAGATCCTTTGTCAATACCCCGTACCAAAACCTCGGACCAATACCTTGGAGCAAAACCTCAAATCAATACCTCGGACCAAAACTTTGATTTTCCATTACATACTCACTTTTTCTTCTATGAAAGTGTGTGCATATGTATATGCTCCTTTTTTTCTATTAACCATGCCTGTATGCTGCTTGGACACAGTGAACCAGCATATACTTCTTAAACCATTCTCTTTCTTCAATCTATGGAGTCTGATCTGTAATCCTTTGCTATTAACTTGTTGCACTGTGAACTTCTATCATTCATCATATATGTGAGTTTCCATCAAGGACAAAACCCATATCATAATGCCAACAATCTCCCCCTTTGGACTTGATGGAAACCATATTGGTGTTTATTACATCAAGATGTAGAACCTGATAAATATATCAAACAACACCAAGATACTCTCCCCCTTTGAAATCAGGGGTAAATGGCAAACCAAGATATTCTCCCCTTTTGAGATACATTATGTTGTCCATGCTCCCCCTGAGTACATGTAGAGTCTATAAAGGTATGTTTCAAAAGAATAACATGACTCTATAACTCAACTAAGTGAGTATGAACTCCCTAAGACCAATGACTCCTACATACATCAATCACCCAACCAAGTGGGGATACACCAAATTTGACTCATCCATCCAACCAAGTGGGGATATACCAAATGTTTATACATGATTAAAAAATTTGAAATTATTACATCATCCTTCCCATGCATAGTGGGGTTACATCATTGGTATTTACCTAACCTTTTCATCAAATGATATACATGACATTTACAACAAGGAATAACAATCTAAACAATACCATGATAGTCATCAACAACTATCATACACCATATATGATTTGCACCATAAGCATCTGCCAACAGCATTAAGATCAACTGCCTGTAAATGCCCATCATCAAAAGAGTCATCTAAATCAAAGCAACTATGTGGATCAAGCAATATAAGAATCATCATGTACCAAGGTCTTCTAATATAATGCCAACAATGCATTATTATAAGCATATGCTCCCCTTGAGCCTGTGCCATATTTTCACTATCACAGCTAATCATTGCATTTGTTAGTAAGAATCATCAAGGCATCATCATCAACCAGTTATCCATCAACTTATTAATAGCTTATGAGGTCCAAAAACGCTTCCACATATCATCAGCAAACTGTAATCATCATCAATCAGAACGAAACGGATAATTGATAATTGACTGAACCATATCAAACCCTTTTTCCTGAGTATGTCCCACTACTTTTTCGTCAAAACACCATATACATGACTGTGCAACTTCTAACTGGTGTATATACATGACTTGTCTTCATAAGAACTGTGTATGAGAATTGGAATACTAAATTTTTAAAATTTCAGCTCCCCTTGGGTCTGTTATGTCTATATACTGAGCTATGGCACATCTTTTTTACAACAATTCCTTCTTCTTCAATACCTTGGATTGTGATGATATTTGCTCCTTTTGGTATGGTGGCCAAAATTTTCTCCTACATTTCTTTACTATATGTCCAAACTTGTTACATGCATAACATCTTACAAGATTCATATTCCTTCTATCGCAATCAATAGCTTTGTGACCAAACATATTGCAAGAAAAACAGTATCCCTTAAAGTACCTGGAAACTGATGATCTTTCTATATGACAGTCTTGAACCATTATATTTTGGCATCTGGCTACAACATGTCCAAAATTATGACATATAAAACATTCAACATTATTTATCAGAGGAAAGAGATGATTATTCCTTCCATATTTAGGAGGAGATGATATTCTTTGAAGTCTTTCTTTCCTTGGTTGTTGATGGGGTTGACCTCTTATCTCCTTATTGAGAAATTCAGATTTTGCATTAAATTTTCTTACCTCATCTTGTGAGATAGATTAACCTTCAACAGTTTGATGAAAACCAAGACCGGTGTTTATAAGAAGAGAATGTTGAACTTTGATGATTTCATCTAACGTTTCTGATCCTTTAGCAAATCTAAGATTCAGAGTTTTTCTTTTCTCAAGTTATTTCCTTAGACTTAGTACTTCACATTCTAACACTTCATTGTGCTTGTCCTTTCAGTGAGTTGATGTGTCACTGTGTCTATGACTATATCATTTTATGCCAAACGGATTTTGAGTTGAGTGATTTCTTTAAGGAAATCTTCCTTTTCTAAGGTATCATTTTCATATGCCATGATTAGTTTAATTTCTTGATCATCTTCATCACTATTAGACATGCCATCACTATCTTCATGACTATAATAACTTCTATTACCTTCTGCAGAAATATTTCCTTTGTCATGAGGGAATTTAGCAGCATAATGACCAACTCTTCCACAAGCAAAACATTTGAAGGGAAGCTTACGTCTGAATCTTACGAAACCCCACTAAAATTTCTTCACAAAGTTTACCTCTTCTTCTTCTTATATATATCCTTATTATTTTAGATCTCCATTTTCTTTTACTTTTGTAGAAGCTTTGAAAGCGGCTTCTCTGATGTTTGTTGGACCTCATTTCCCCATTTCAAAGGCAGTTAAAATTCCATGAATTTGAACAATAGTAACATATTGTAGATCTTGCTTTTCTTCAATGGTAGATACTTTTGACTCAAATTTAGAAGACAAAGATCTCAAAATTTTCTCAATTATAGTAGCCTCCTTATTTCTTCACCCAGATTTCTCATATGATTTACAATCCCATCTACTCACAAGAAATAACTAGAAACACTTTCATCACTATGCATCATGAGAGTTTCATACTAGATTCTAAGAGTTTGGAGTTTAGCACGTTTTACCTGGGAGTCTCCTTTGTAGCTCTGAATGATTATGTCCCATATTTCCTTGGTTGTGTTAAATTGCATGACTTTGATGAATTCTGATTTTGATATACTTCCCAATAAACCATTTATGGATTTGGCATTGATTTCATATGATTTATTTTTAGCTAGATTTGTGGGGACTGCTACTAGATATTGATATCCTCTTTCCACAATTTCCCAAATAGTAGCTCCAAGTGATTGAACATAGGCTCTATTTCTTGTCTTCCAATATACTAAGTTATCTCCATTGAATATTGGTGGTTTGATAGATCCCATTCCTTTGTGAGTGTTCATCTTGAGAGATCTTCCTTCAAGAGATCAAGCTTCTTCTTAAGGCGTTGCCCTGATACCAATTGTTGGAAATAATACTGAGAGAGGGGTGAATCGGTATTATCAACTCACTAACTTTTTATATTCATAATCAGCTTTATATGCTACTTCAATGAAGGGAACTCATGTGTGCACATAACTGTTCTTAAGGCAACCAACATATATGTAGTGAACTTATGATTAAGTTAATTCATCATATATTGATATTTAATCAATGCATCAGTACTTAATTAACCATTTAAATAGTAACCATGTGCAGTAATAACATAATAAGCAATCACACATAAGAAAAACACATGAATACCAATATATAAGGTGGAAACCCAATGAGGTAGAAAAACCAGCTGTTGCTATCATCTCTGTCTTCGTTTAATATAAGAAAAACTTGTTTACAATCTTGTACTGGCGCAGACTCATACTAGTATGCAGGCACCCACCTACAGAAGGCTATAACCTTCTCTCATTCTCCAACTTCTACTAGAAGGGAGCTACAACCCCTAGCTCTTGTACTATCTGATATGTTTACTAGTACGTAGGCGCTGGCCTATAGAAGGCTACGACCTTCTCTCTTTCTACAGAGACCACGTTTCATTAATTTTCAGAATGCATGCTCTTGGTACACAACAATACAATATGAAGGCCTTGTTTCATCAAATTCTCACACTAGGTCCATCAGCAACATTGAATCTCAATATCAATCACCACTGCAATACAACCAATCACTGAAAACCATCAACTTTGAAGCAAATCACAATCAATAAATTTGACCATTCAAAACACTGTCACCAGAACACATGGCAGAACCCAGAACTCTGCATCAACAACCAGAACCAACTGCAACTTCAAACATCATATCTCGTAATGTATACGCTACTTTGAAGTAACAAACCAGCATGTATAGGCACCTTCACCAAGGCGAACCAGCATATAGATCTACAAATACTAACTTAAAAACCTCATACTTATTCCAGAATTCAGTCATACCAAGATCATAACATTTACATAATAAAACGTGCATTAGCATTTATATCTAGCCCAACCAATATCATATCATTCAACAGAAATTCATTTCAGGTCTGATGATCTTGATCCAAAATTGAATTCAAGGTGCAAAAAATATTTCAGATCATATCACAATCATAGCCCCTACAACATAAAATATACTTCAGATAGAATTATTCTTGAGAAACACTTTTACTTGCACACTTGGCCCTTTGATCTTCTCCTCCTTGTATACTTAAATCCTTTGTCAATACCTCAGACCAAAACCTCGAACCAATACCTCAGACCAAAACCTCAAACCAAAACCTCGGACCAACACCTTAGACCAAAACCTTAGACGAATACCTCACACCAAAACCTTGATTTTCCATCCCATACGTGCTTTTACTTCTGTGAAAGTGTGTGCATACGTATACACTCCTTTTGTTATGTTAACTCGTGTGTGTACGCTACTTAGACAAAGTGAACTAGCATATAATTCTTAAACCATTCTCTTTCTTCAATGTATGTTGTCTAATCTGTAATCCTTTGTTGTTAAATTTTTGCACTATGAACTGCTATCATGCATCACATATGTGAGTTTCCATCAAGGACAACACTTGTATCATAATTCCAACAATATTTTAATATTAAATAATGCATACTTGTTTGCAATAGCACCAAAGCAAGCATTGGACCTATACGATATTATTGCTACTATTTTAGTCATAAATAATGCATATCTTTGTATTCGCTCTTTCTGGAAGAGTACTTCAGATTATTGTGTCATAATATAGAGGTATTGTTTGCTTATCAAGCACATAAATTTTCGGATCTTTGAGCAAAAGGTTTGTTTACACCATTTTTTCTTAAATTAGGTAAATTTGCACACATGTAGAGACAATCCATTGTGTGGAGGAAGCTTTCAAGCTTTCACGGTGCAGATCTTTATACTCCACATTGAACACTTTTATTTCTAATGTTGTAGTAATATACACACTTCCACACAAGCTGGGCAAAGAACCTACAAATGCATCAATTGTCACATCATTGACCTGAGAAGTGTCAACGTCATAGCACCCTCATTTATGAAAAGGACCCTCGTATTTGCAATAAGATAGAGACAAGAATTGCACCCATATGATATTATTCATAATTTTTTAATTATAAATAATTCTTTTATTGCTAATATTTTAGTATTAAATAATCCATATTTGTTGTTCGCAATATTTTGGTTATAAATAATGCAAATCTCTATATTCTCGAATATCACTAGTCAATTGAGTAAAGGTTGAATTGTTCCGAAACACGAACAATCTCGAACCACATTAATTTTCATATCATTGAGCAAAAGCTTTGTTTATGGTTATCTTCTTGAAATTAGGCACATGAGCGGAAGTGCGAAGGAAACCCATTGTGTGGAAGAAGCTTTCAAACTTTCATTGTGTCAATTTGTGCACTTTGCGCAAAAGGATTTTGTATATTTTTTCTTAAAACACATGCATGAGTGTGGAGAATAAGTGCGAAAAATTCAAGGCTAACATACAATGCCTCACAATCGCTTCATAGCCAATATACAATATTAATGCCCATTTATCGAATTTAATATCACATATTGTACTCATTATTTGTGTAGTATAACATTACTATTTATAACATATTTTGTTACATAATTATTATTGTAATGATAATAGTGAACGTACAAAATGTTGGAAGCATTTAGTTTTTCTTCATGGTTAAGTTGCATTAACTGTGAATTATTTGGCCATGTTTTTTCAATTTTAACCAATGTTTCAGGAAAAATGCTCAATATTTCTATTTTTGCATATATTCAAAATAATTCTCAAATTTTCAATAAATGGTATTTCTACTTTCTGATTGGATGATGAAGCTCTCTTTATAGTTATCTTTCTGAATTTATGCACATGTGAAAAAGTGCGAACAAAGTTCATTGTGAGGAGGAAGCTTGGAGGCATTCATTGTGCAGATCTTCGGACTCCGCATTAAAGGCTTTTATTGCTAATATTTTAGTATTAAATTATCCATATTTGTTGTTTGCAATAACATAGAGGCAAGCAGTGGACCCATACAATATTATTGCTAATATTTTAATGATAAAAAGTGCTTTTATTACTAATATTTTAGTATTAAATAATATGTATTTTCTCTTCGAAATTTTTTAATTATAAATCATGCATATCTTCATATTCCTGAATATCAGTAGTCAATTTAGTAATTGTCGTGTAGAGTGCAGAGATAATTGTATCATTGAGAACAAGGTTTGTTTATGGTTATCTTGTTGAAATTAGGCAGATGTGCGAAAGTATGGAGGAAGTCCATTGTGCGGAGGAAGCTTTCAAGTATTCTACATTCTGCACCAAAGGATTTTTGTGTATTTTTTCTTAGAACACATACCTGAGTGCAAAGTCTGACTGCATGCACGGTTTTAGCACTCTGTAATTTTTGAGATTGTGAAAGAAAACACAGATTTAACCAGAAAACCACTTTGGAGCTTAGGATCTAGCCTTCCCAAACGTAGAGAGGGATCTCTCTATAAGATTTAACTTTGTTTTACTTAGATATTAGGATAGTTATGAGAGTTCAAAGTTTGATTTTAAAATTCATTTGGTTGATTAAATGCCTGAAACTTTCATTGGGCTATGGATTCTACAAACTTAACGTGGATCTGTCTCAGATTTTCAAAGGAATTTCACAAGGAAAGGTAGTTGAAATAACTAGCTCTTTTAGATCTAAATGAAATGTAATAGAAGAAAATATATAGGTTAAATTGAATCTAAAGAGTCATTAAGAATTCTTTAACATGATATCAGAAGAAAAAATTTGAAATTGTCAATGCCGAGTAAAGAGTGCTAAGAAACAAATTATGTACTTATAATTTATTTTTAACAATTAGGAATATAAAATACATAAGAATGATAGACAGAGAAAATAAACACATAAACAGTGAGAGAAGCACCTCACCAAGTAGTCCAACACATGAATCCTATGAAGAATGTCCTTTTTCTTATTGATCAACCCATCAAATGTAAATAGTACAATAGCATTCTAGAATGAAAAATTCAAACCCTTGTACTTCAAAAAGAGAAGGATTTATAAGTTGTTTACAAAATATCCTGTCAAAACTGACTAGGATATATTTTAGGAATTCCTGAAAAGAATCTATATAAATATTAGAATAATTTAGGAAAATTCAAACTGCTTGAATTGGTGGCACTAGATTTTTGGAATTGTTGAAGATCTGGCCCTTCGAATTCTGTTGTGTTGTTGATGCTGATTTGTACAACCAAGTCATATACTTACTCCAGTAACTCGCACAATTGATCCCAACATTGTTCACTGGGGATAGATATCTTGAGTAACTTCCTCTAGACCTCATCCACTTCAGTATATTTAGAAAAAGTTGGATTGGAAAAGAAGATGTGCTTGATTTCATACTGCATTTCTAAATCATAGGTCAATGCTTCTAAAAATGCTTTCCTTGTTATGCTACATTTCACTCCTACAAACTTATAACCATATTTAGCAATGGTCTTTAGTTTTTGGCTGTAATCTGACCATGCACTGATCTTTTCATTTATCACTAATAACTTTGGAAGTCATTTTTTGTAGAGGACTTCCAATTTGCCAAAGAAATTTTGTACACCTATGTCCAGAACTTGACATTTTTCTTCCAATTTCCTCATCAAATTCCTTTTGGCCAACACATTTTTTTACCTCTAGTATGGTCTCAGTCCTGTCCTCAATCTCTAGTTCTTCTAGCTCCTGCTTCTTTTTGGAATTGGGGAACTTAATGAGATTTGTAGCTTCACTGGGTTTATCACCCAACTACTCTCTGATTTCTTGAATGGCTTCATTAGATCTCTCAATTAATTCCTTCTTCTCAAATATGATCTATATATATGGCCATATTTCTATCATGGCTTCATCTGTCCTTTTCCAAATGTTCTCTTTAACTTGGGCTAGGGTATTGCCTATGGCAGTTTCCTTTTCTATCTGTTCTCTAGGTAAGCCTCTGGGATTTCTGCAGCTTTGTTAGAAGGGAATTCTCATATATGGTGTTATGATCTTATAGGACCTTTAAATCCTCTCACATCTTTTTTATCTCTTCCCCTTGTATCGACATATTTTCCATTGATTGGGCTAGTTTAATTGAATCATCTATAGTTGAAGTTGTGGGTGTTGTAGAGGAGGATGCTCCTACTGTTGTAGTTGTTGTAGGAATACATGTTTGATGTAGTGATGCAATAGGTATTGCATCAAGAGGAACCATAGCAAATTGAGAATTTTTTTCTTTCTCTTTAATTAGTTTATCCATTTCTACCTCCATTTCCTTAATCTATGTACTTTGTTCCACCAGTAACTTCAACAATTCCTCTTTCTCTATCTATGTTTCTTTTAATTCCTTTGCTTGAGGATCTTTAGTAGCTGGAAATTTTAATTGCTTCCTTAGGGATGCTATATCATCATTCTTCTTCTTAATAATATCTTCCACGACCTTTGAATCAGTTGGATCAGATCTTGCTTTAATCATCATCTCCTCTAAATACTTAATTCTATTGGCTTTGGCTAGAGAGGAAATTTTCTCTAGTTTGAGATGTGATTGAACATTGTTCAAAAATAATTGCATCTTGGAAGTAGTGATATTAGACTATGTGAAATTTGAGTACACCGTCTCTTCTATTTTCCTATGCATGTCCATTTGGTCCAAAGAATGGACATCTTTTGCCTCAAACTCAAATGTAGTCTGCTTGAAATCAACTTTTGATTTAGGTTGAGGTACTTGGGATTGCAAGAATTCCATATGCATTCTTCCTTTCTCTGTATCATAGGCTGAAATGAGCTTGTGTTGAATTGAGGGAGACTATTTCCTAAATTGAGTGTAAATATTGTCATGGAAGGCTTCATTCCTCTATTTGATTTCCTTGTACCTTTGAAATATGTCTAGTTGCGTCTGCTCTATAAATGACTCTAGTGTATGAGGTGTTGTGGTTGATTCTCTTTAATGGTTGAGGATGATGGAGAATCAGTTGTGATGCTACCAAACTTTAAAGTGTGAAGGCTAGAGAGTACAATAGTACGCTGTGTTTCTTCCAGTGGTGGAAAATCTACCTTAGAGTTTGTTTTTGTTTTCTTGGAATAAATCTTGAATTCCTCGACTGAGACTTTTGTAATGGAAGGTGAGTCCTCTTTTCTTAGTTTTCTATCGAGGGGTAGGAGTCTTTGAAATAGTTCTAGACAACACCTGATCCTTGGCCTCCTGCAATGTGTTCTCTACCCAATCTTGTTGATTCATATATTTATCTATCTATGGTCTTTGGGTATGTACGTAAGGGGTTGTCTTCTATTCTACCCTCAACTTAGAAATTACCCCAAATGGGTCATAAGACCATGTGAATTTTAGGGGAACATTCATATGTTTTAGAAGGAGGTTTTCTTCCTCTGCTGCTACTCGGCTATTATAGATAAATGGCCCTATCTGTGTTTTTATTCTGAAATGGGACTTCTTCCTGGATGCCACAAAATGAATGTTATCTGATTGGATTATTTTCCTGATGTATTCCAAGGCAAATATCCTCATAGGAAGATATTTTGGTAGTTTATAGGGTGGCAGCTCGAAGCCATAAACCCTGATCTATGTATAGTTTTGGTATAAATACCAACCTCATGTATTCACATGGTCACTGAGATGCAACACCTTTTGAATTTCCTCACTGATCCTCAGAATTTGTTGGCCACTCAGCAAACAAGTTGGTGGATATATGAGCTGATCTATAAAATCTTTGAACCTATACTCCTACGAATATTTTCTGATAATTAAGGTCCAAAATATTATGGACTAAGGTTTGTTGGGTGTGGAACCTGATTATCTTCATTATTCAGAGGTATCATCGCATTGGACCCCATTTCGTAATGTGGCGGTAACACTGCTCGTAATATTTGTGCTACAAGGCAACCCCTAGAAGGAAACCCCTTGCACTATAGTTAATATTTTCCCTCAAAGGCAACCCGTCGCCATATATGAGGGAATTGTATTGTGTCTACGTAGATCTGTATTTTGGGCGAGAAAGAGAGAGGAGATTGAGCGAGAGAGAAGGGGAATCACAGTGGATCTGCTGTAGGTTGTATCTATTTAGTTTTTGGGATAATATAAACTGAAGGATTGGTTTTTTCTCCATGGATGTAGCCCAAATTAGGTGAACCACGTATATATGTGTCTCTCTTGTTTTATTTGTTTTGTATGTTTACATTTCTATATATTTTATGTCTTCCATTTCTCTGTAATATATAATTTTCTAACAAGGCTCTCCCTGCTGATTTAGTTTCTAAACTACAAAAGGAAACCTATCTGTATGGAAGAAAATAAACATATGCATGAGAATAGAAGAGTATCTGAACATTCCTCTAGTTAAAAACTAAAGGAATTGTTCATGTATTACATCTGCAAGAAAGTGACCATAGTAAAAAATGAATGAAATTCCTTCTTATGTGGAAATGGTGGATAGAAAGCCTAAAATAGGCTCATCTACCCATTCATCTACAAAATACCCGAGTATGCAACACAAGACAACGATGATCTGTTTGGTTCTTTGGGGGAAAATATAAGAGGCATAAGGGTTTTTTTTTTGGGGGGGCAATTGAGAATCCTCTAGCAGTAAGACTTCAAAAATTTGGGCTCTTTGGGGGAAAGTGAGTTTCTAGTAAATCTCTTTGAGAGCATCAATTGAGAAAGGGGTAAGGGATTCAATGTGTGGGATCTCTAACATTTGATTTATATTCTCAAGGGTAATGGTGAAAAGGATTTCACCATTATGGGATATGATGGCTCTTTTGCTTGAGAGATAGGAGGCCTGACATTTGAGGAAAAACTCTGGGAAATAATAGGATTGAGGGAAAATGAATAGGGGTAGTCTGGATTTCCATAGCACAATTTCATCTGATTGGTCTAGATAGGTGTCTTGAAACCAATAGTGTAATTCAAAGAGGTCGAATTCACACTATGTGTCGGAAATTTGTAGTCTCTGTCAGCTAAGGGAATGTGTTCTAAATCCACATAGGGAAAAAGCATTGGGTTTAGCACAGTGGCATCAGTTTTGGTTTTGGGGGCCATTGTGATAACATGGTATTTCAGAGGATGATAACACTCATTGCATAGGTAAAGAATTCACAGGTAATTGCTCTGTCCTCAATGGATGATAGACGAGGAAAACAAAGATCTGATTAATATCACTATGAGAGTATGAGGGCGAGGAAAGAAAGTGATCAAGGAGAGTACAATGATTTATAAGTTTGCAATGAAGTGGGACCATTGGCTGAAACTTTTGTTTAGGGAGAATTTACTCTGCAAAGGGAAAATTGCAACAGGAGGAAGTGGTAATGGAAGGGTGTAACGGTCGGTCAACATGGAGATGAGCGATGGGCGGAAAAAGGCACGGGATCTTTGTGCGAGAATGGGTGCAGGCTGAGTGGTTTTCAGAGGGGGGTATGAGCGGTAAGTGGTAAGTGAGGGGGGATGCGAAATAGTGTGATAGGGACATGTAATGGTTGAGCCCGGAGAGGAAACTACTTTTTCATACCCCTATCCCCCCCCCCCCGCGCCGATAAAGGGAAACACGGGGGGCGGATTAGGAGCCGTCCAATTAAGCGGGGATCATGATCGGTAGCGGGGAGATGTGTGCAGTTTAAGCACCAATGATAAGATGTCCCATCACGCAAATATTTTACAATAAGGTCAAAACTTTCAATAAATAACATCAACGGTTAACACTTTTCATAATAGGTTCAATTTTTTTCCTAAAATAACTTAACTAAAAGCAATTAGGGTTCCTTTAAGAGTGCAAACCCTTATTTATTTTTCAATTCAAAGGACTAAACACCTATTCAAAAACTGATCTAACAATTGCATTAATCCATATTACACTGTTGGATTAATTTATTCACCTAATTTACCTAATATAATCTCAGCCAAGTTTACACTATTCGGCTAACTTATTCATTCTAATATATTTGACATAAATTGGAAATTACTTGAACTTGATTAAACAATATTGATTAAACAATATGTTTCAAACAAGAAAAAGGATTTTGGCATGTTGAACAAGTTTCACACAATTTCATGAATTTATTTTTAAAAAATTATTGTACTAATAGTGGCACTTCAGCGGGCATCACTTTCACATTTTTTCCTTTTCTGTGGGGTTCTTTTATCATTTTTTCTATTATATATATATATATATATATATATATATATATATATATATATATATATATATATATATATATATATATATATATATATATATATATATATATATATATATATATATATATATATATATATATATATATATATATATATATATATATATATATATATATATATATATATATATATATATATATATATATATATATATATATATATATATATATATATCTATAAATACACACACACACACACACACACACACACACATATATATATATATATTGGAAATCATTTGCAATATGCAATAGTATTTACAATTGAAAATATTGAAAGAAAGCATTTAATCATCATTTGATCTTTTGAATTATACGACCCTAACAGTGGCTCCAACTGGGGATGGCACTCTCCTTGTAAAGTGTCAAGAACAATAGAGTGGTAGCCTTGAATCCTCCTCTTCAGTGATTTACTGCATCTAATTTTTTTGTAGTAGTCGTAGTTATTGTGGCAAAGATGACTAAATGCTCAAGGCCTTCTCCATGAGCTTTAAATTTTAGACATAAGATACCCCAACCATAACAATACAAAGAAAATGGTATCTACAATAAATTTGATGATAATTGCTTCTATTCCTGAAAAACATAATGTTTCAACATCCTTCCATTGAGAGGTCCTCCAAGTAGCTTTGTTTCATCCATGTACTTTAGAAAACATGCATTATTTCCCTTGAAAGCATGGATTATGTAAGGTCCCATCCATAGATTATCAAACTTACGATGTTTGTCCTTTTCTTCTCTTCTTGAATCCCATTTCAAAACTTGGTTCCCTATCTTAAAATCATCAACCTTAGTTCTTCTGTCATATATCTTCTTAATAGTTTCCTAGATTAATTGAGTTCTATTGTGAACTTTCTCTCTTGACTACTGCAGGTTTTCTATTTGATTTATTCTTCTATGTAGGTCATTTGGTTCAACCTCCAATTCTTGCAACATTTTCAAAACTAGAATTCCCAAGGAAGTTGGAAAAAAAACATCCATCCCATAAACTAATTGCTATGGAAACATGCCAATTGACTTCTTTGTAGTAAGTTTGTCTGCCCATAATGCATTTACAAGCTTATTATGCCATGCTTTCTTGTTATCTTGCAACAATGTTTTGATGATATTAACCAAACTTTTGTTGGAAGATTCTGCCAGTCCATTTCCCTGAGGATAATAGGCTATAGAATGTCCCAACGTTGTTTGATATTTGTTGCAAAATTCCAACATCCTCTTTCATCTGAATGTTGCAGCATTATTTGTAATTATTTTCCTAGGGCATCCAAATCTTGAAAGAATATTATTCTCTAGGAATTTAATGATTATTGCATTAGAGGCTTGCATAGTAGGTATGGTTTCAATCCATTTAGTAAAATAATCAATGGCTGTAAGAGTCCACATATGTTGGGTAGAAGAGGAAGTGTGAATTTATCCTATAAAATCTAGACCCCATTGTTGAAAAGGAGTTTCAACTGATATGGGGTTTAAGCTTGAAGCAAGTAGTTTCGTTTTGCCTTCAAATATTTAGCATTTGTGACATGAGGTGACTTTCTTTTGGATATCAGCAAATAAGGTTGGCCAATAAAAACTGGCTCTTAAGATCTTGTTGGCAGTGGTCTTCTAGTATAGGTGTCCACCACAATCTCCTTCATGAAATTCTTGCATCACTTTATCTGCCTCATCTTTCAACAAGCAATTTAGTAAAACTCCACCAATATCTTTCCAATTAAATTATTATCTAAATTACAAAATTGCATAGCTTTGAGTTTAAGAAATCTAGCTTTCATTTTGATGAGACCAGGAGGAGCTTGTATATGATGTAGAACAAAAATAAGCTTTGCATACTAGGGAGAGGTAACAAAAGCCTCTGCTACTTGTGGAGTCGCCAACTCTACTGGTTCGTTGAGTATAGCTAGAAATTTTATATCCAAAGTATGTAAATTAGATTCAACCATCAATTTAGCTAACCCCTGAACTTTAATGACTTTGGTAGGTTTGATTTCAATGTCATATTCTAAGATAATGGAAAACCATTTACCTCTTTTCCCATCAGGATAATTTTGGGTTAGTGTGTCTGTTACCACAACATTTGGAACAGAAGCAATTATATGTGAATGGAGGATATAAACTCTAAAATCTTTTATTGCTTTGACCAATGCAAAAGCTTGTTTTTCCATGATATCGTATTTTAATTCAACATATCTTAAGGCTTTACTAAAGAAATAAGTAGGTTGTTCATGTCCTTCCTTATTTTTCTGTAAGAGAATTGCAGCAAAGGTATGCTTAGGAGAAGATGAGAAAATCAGGAAATCATTTGTAAAATATGGACTAATCAACACAGGAGCCTGGGTTAAGGATTGTTTTACCTTATCAAATGATTATTTAGACTCAATGTTCTACTTTAATTTTGTATCTTTTCTCAACATGTTTGTTATATTCTTTAGAAGCTCTACTAGATTAAGAATGAATCTCCTGAGAAAATTGATCTGGCCAATGAAAGATTGAAATTCTTTTACATTTCTAGGGGGATTTATTTTTAATATAGCTTCAATTCTGCTAGGATCTATTTTGATTCCTTCCTCTAAAATGATATGTCCCAACATTTTTCCTTCTTCTAAACCAAACAATTATTTTCTTTTGATTAAGGTAAATACCAACCTCCTACATTTTTCAAAGACTCTCCTTAGGTGAAGTAAGTGTTCCTCATCTGTTTTTGAAAAAATAGTGATATCATCAAGATATATGACTATAAATTGACCCATTTCATTTGCAAAGGTAAAGTCCATGGCTCTTTGGAAAGTGGCACCAATATTCATTAGACCAAAAGGCATCTTTGCATACATGAAAGTGCCCCAATGTGTATTAAATGTTGTCTTTCCTTGGCCTTTAGGATGTACTAGGACTTGATTGTAACCTGAAAAGCCATATAAAAGAGAAATACTACTAGATCCAACCACCTTCTATAAAATGTGATCCATCTTAGGAAAATGGTAATTTTCTTTCAAATAGGCTTTATTAAGATTTCAGAAATCAATACAAAGTCTGATTTCTCTAGTCTTTTTTCTAGTTGGAACTGGATTAGACACCCATTTAGAATATGTTAATGGCACTATGATCTTGGCTTCATACATTATTTTTACCTCCTTTTCAATTAGAGGCATGAGCATTGGGTTGGTTTTCCTTAATTCATTCTTAAAAGGATTATGGTCTTAATTTAAGAGAATCTTATGTTGTATAATGTTGGTGTCATAGGATTTCAAGTCTTCATAACTCCAAGCAAGCACATCTATGAATTCTTTGAACAAGTCTATGTACTTTTTCTTTTCTTCTGGGGGTATAGATTTGGACAATTGAGTCATCTTAGGTTCTCATTTAGTTCCAATGTTACATTGTTCAACTTCAGGTCCAATAGGTTCGATTTTAGGTTTTTTGGCTATGTCATTAAAGTCAAACAAATCTTCTAAGGGGGAAAATCCTCTAGGAAAAACAGTGTCTTTCAACAATAAAATTTCTGATTCTTCTTTTTCTTGATATATTTCCTCCAATTCTAATTTATTCACACCATTATGTACACTATCTTATACATTAATTTATGTATCTATATTAGCATATTCAAAATCATGTTTTGACTATAAAAAAATTTCAATCTGTGCATCATTTCCAAAACATTTCCAGTATGTAATATAGTCTGGTATAGTAGTTCCATTCTTTACTTCAACAATATATTGGTGACTAGGATAATATGGAATTTTACAGGTACTAGCCAAAGTAACAAGACCATCAGGTAGGATGTTTTGATCTCTAGGGACCACAGACATGATATACTCAATAAATGATTCCAAAAAATCCAACACAACATTCCTATAGGCCCTCATCCTTGGGTGTTTAGTAGAATATTCCCTTGTAATTTGTTTTGTTATGAGTTCAAAATCTCCAAAAATTGCAATTCGCTCAGCACCTAGCTTCTTTAAAATATGTAACCCTAAAATTAAGGCTTCATACTCGACTACATTGTTAGAACATTGGAAATTTAATTTATATGAATGGCCTTCTGAGTGATGAGTTTGTGAATTTGAAACCCATATGTCTGCCCCTGATCCTTTACTAACAACTCCATCAAAACTTAAATTCCACAAAGGTTCATTTGGTTTATCATGTTCCCTGATATCTATTTGGCATTCATCCTTGGTGTGACATAACTAAGTTTTTTCATTAGGAACTTGTTCCTATATATTTCCATCATTGTACAAAATAAAAGAATCAAGTTCTGAATGGACTCAATATAAGGGATAATTGTGAGGTCCATCCTAACTAGTAACCATAAATTTCATGAGATTTTCCCGAAATAGCCTCCTATTCTGACCAAACATTGGAATTATAGCATAGTTCATATCCATTTGGAGGGTTCCTTGGAGTTTAGCTCCCCATGAATGAGACAGTGGCATGCCATATTTAGGGGTTATGTCAGCAACAACTATGTCCATTACCACACCCTTGGCTGGTATTTGCACCAAGTTGACACACAAATCCTTAATAGGTCCAAGGCATTTTACTTTACCCGAATAAAAAAAATACAGATCCTTGTATCATCTAGTGATATCTAATCCCAATTTTTCCATGATAACCCTAAGCATGAGATTGTGAGAGGACCCTGACTCTAGCATTGCATTATGTAAAATTTTATCATGAATGTTTAGGCTAAAGTAAAAAAAAAGGTACTTCTCCATCTTTGAGTTTACCATCGACTTCAGGCCCAAACAATATTTCTGGTTGATCATTAGATACATTGAATATATATGTATCTTCTCCTATACTTAAGGCTTTCAATACTTGTGATCTATATGCAGTTTTTCTCATGAGTTCTGTTATAGGAATGGATATTTTAAGCTTTGAAAATTCATGTTCTATACTGAATCATGTTCGATTTTTGTTTAAATTGATAGCCTCTTGTTTTTCAGCCAGGTCCTTTTGGGAAATATCTCTTTGCTGACTAGTAGAGGGATCATCAGTTTGAGTTGGCTAGACTATAATATCAGGTCTTTTTTGGGTTGGAACCTCAATTTTCTTTCTAGCAAGAATCTCAAGGTTTTTCTTAGCAGGTGTATCAGCTGGCTTTTTACTTGGAGTATCAGGTTTTTTCCTACTCCTGAGATTATATTGCTTATGAACTTCCATAATTTCATTTTCAAAACCTTTCTTATACTCTTCAAACTCTTTGGGATCTATTTCATCCTAGGATAGTAGAAAAAGGTCTTGTTCTTCTTGAGTAAGAAATGTAGAATCATTATCATTTACTCCCATTAAATTCATTTGAATATCATTCATGTATTCATCTATTTCTCCCTCCTCATCTATATAGTTCTCTTGAAAAGGAGGTCTTACCTATTGATATGGACATTTTGGGTCCCTTTATTTGATCTAGGGTTGGTTTCTTCTGAAACTTGGATTTCTGATTTGGGGAACAATTTGGTTTTCTGTAGGAGGAACCCTATCACTTATTATTTTTCTATCCATCATTTTCTCCATGGTTCTAAGTAGGCTATATATTTTATAATGAGATGGAGAAGAAGAGGAAGGTTCCTCTTTGATGGTAACCCTTCTTTCATATTTTAATTTTTCTTTTTTGGCTAATAAATTATTCTTGACTTTAAGGGCATTGGCTTGCATTTCCTCTAAGGTAGTACGGTCTCTTTCAATTATTTGATATGTCATATCAACATCAAATCCTTCAAGGAAATGTATAAGGGCCAACCCCGAGGGAGGTTTAATAGCAGCTAAAATTGCATTATAAGCTTTATTGAATCTATCACAATATTCTTCCAAAGTCTCGTTAGGTCCTCTCCTTAGGTTTTTATATTCATTCAAAATCGGAAGAGGATTCATTTTGGTTTCCAACCTATTTAAGAAAAACTAATGAAAGGCATCAAGGTCATCTATACTAGCTATTGCTAAATTTTAAAACCATTTTATTACCTCTCCACCCAAACTCTAGGAAAAAAAGACCCATATTTACATCACTTTCATCCACTTCCTGAAGATCAAAAAGTCGTTCATTTTATATATTTTTTTTTGTGCATTGATAGCACCGGTGGCATCAAATTGGGGAATTTTGGTTTGATAATCTTTGGGCACAGGATGCAACTGGGAGGGTAAAACCAAGGGAGCATAACGAGAAACCATATTGGGTTGAATAATGTGTGATATTGCAGGAGGTGTAGATATAGGATTTATTTGGATTGGTTGGATTATTGTTTGTGATACTATTGGAGAAGTAGTGGAGATTACAAAAAGGGTGAGACTAATTGATGTAGGATGAAAGTATTGTGAAAAAAGAGAGGATGCTGCAATAATGAGGGTGGAAAGTTCAACAAATTGTTGAATATATGCCTAATGTACAACTTGATCAAGTGCTAATACAAGATCATGTAATTTTTCAAAGTTTTGGAGGGATTTCAGATGAAAATCAGGTTCAACAGATAGTTCTATAGATTTATAGGGCTAGATAACAGATTTATCAATTACCTTTTGATTGACAAAACTTTCAGATTTGGTCCTAAATAGACTGTGTTCAAATGGTATGTCAAACTGAATATCTTGTATGGTAACAAACTACTCTGGAAGAGAATTTTCCCTAGAAAGGGGACTATTACTTCCTTGACTTTGAACTAAAATTCTTTTCCTTACTAACTTTTGAGGATCATTTAAAATTTCAAGATGTTCTAGATCACGATGAGATCTGGTGTAAATCCTCTTTGGAGCCATATATTTAATATGAAAGACACAGTTTACAACCTCTAATCCTTTATTTCTAAAATTTGGATCATTAATCTTCCTGAAATAAAGTTTTATGAACTAGGGAAGTTAATTTTGTAAAAATTAAATGAAGGATTGTTCTTCCCTAGTATGGTCACCAGAATGTTAGCACTCTGTAATTTCTAAGGTTATGAAAGAAATCACAGAGGTAACCACAAAACCACTTTGGAGCTTAGGATCTAGCCTTCCTAAAATCAGAGAGGGATCTCTCTATTAGATTTAACTTTGTTGTATTTAGATATTAGGCTAGTTACGAGAGTTCAAAGTTTGATTTTAAAATTGATTTAGTTGATTAAATGCCTGAAACTTCCATTCGGATATGGAGTCTACAAAATTAACGTGGATCTATCTCATATTTTTAAAGGCATTTCACAGGGCAAGGTATTTGAACTAACTGGATCTTTTAGATCTAGATTAAATGTCATAGAAGAAATTATATAAGTTCAATTGAAGTTAAAGAGAAGTTAAGAATTCTTTAACATGATATCAGAAGAAAACATTTAAAATTGTCAACACCAAGTATAGAGTGCTAAGAAACAAATTTTGTACTTATACTTTCTATTTAACAATTAAGAATATAGAATGCATAAGCATGATAGATAGAGAAAATAAACACATATACAGTGAGAGAAGAACTTCACCAAATAGTCCAACACATGAATCACGTGAAGAAATCCTTTTTATAACTAATCAGCCCATCAAATGGAAATAGTACAATAGCATTATGGAATGCAAAAATCAACCCTTCATACTTCAAAAAGAGAAGTATTTATAAGTTATTTATGAAATATCCTGTCAAAACTGAGTAGGATATATTTTAGGAATTCATAAACATAGTCTATCTAACTATTACAATAATTTAGGAAAATTGAAACTGCTTGAATTGGTGGCACTAGAATTTTGGAACTGCTAAATATCTGACCCTTCGAATTTTGATGTGTTGTTGATGTTGAGTTGTAGAACCAAGTCATCTTCTTACTCTAGTAACTCACACAATTGATCCCAATTTTGTTCACTTGGGATATATATATTGAGTAACTTCCTATAGCCCTCATCCAATTTAGTATATTTAGAAAAAGTTGGCTTGGAAATGAAGATGTGCTTGATTTCAAAATAGATTTCTAAATCATAGGTCAATGCTTCTAAAAATGCTTTCCCTGTTATGTTGCCTTTCACTCCTGCAAACTTAGAACCATATTTAGCAATGTTGTTTAATTTTTGGATGTAATTTGACCATGTTCTGAGCTTGTCATTTATCTCTAATAAACTGGGAAGTCCCTTTCCGTAGAAGACTTCTAATTTGTTGAAGAACGTCTATACACTTATGTCCAGAACTTGACATTTTTCTTCCAACTACCTAATCAAATTCCTTCCAGTCAACACCTTTTTTTTACCTCCAGTGTGGTCTCAGTCTTGTCCTCAATCTCTAGTTCTTCTAGCTCCTGCTTGTTTTTGGAATTGGGGAACTTAATGAGATTTGTAGCTTCACTAGGTTTATCACCCAACTGCTCTTTGATTTCTTGAATGACTTCATTAGATCTATAAATTAATTCCTTCTACTCAAATATGACTTGTATAGATGGCCAAATTTCTATCATGGATTCATCTTTCCTTTTCCAAATGTTGTCTTTAACCTGGGCTAGGGTATTACACATGGCCATTTCCTTTTCTATTTGTAACACTCTCTAGGTAAGCCTCTGGGATTTATACAACTCTGTTAGGAGAGAATTCTCATTTTGGTGTTCTGCTCCTGTAGGAGCTTTACATCCTCTCACAGTTTCTTTATCTCATCTCGTTGTATCTACATATTTTCCATTGACTGGGCCAGTTTTCTTAAATCATCTATAGTAGAAGTTGTGGGTGTTGTAGAGGATGATTCTCCTACTATTGTAGTTGTTGTAGGAATGCTTGTTTGAAGTAGTGATGTAATAGGTATTGCATCAAGATGAAACATAGCAAGTTGAGAATTATGTTCTTTCTCTTTGATTAGTTTATTTATTTCTACCTCCATTTCATTAATATGTGCACTTTATTCCACTAGTAACTTCACCATTTCCGCTTTCGCTATCTTTGTTTCTCCGAATTCCTTTTCCTGAGGATCTTTAGTAGCTGCCAGTTTTCTACCTCGGGGATGCTATATCAACATTATTCTTATTAATAATCTCTTCCATGGCCTTTGAATTAGTTGGATCAAAGCCTGCTTTAATCACCATCTCCTCTAAATACTTAATACTATTGCCTTTGGCTAGAGAGGAAATTTTCTCTAGTTTGAGCTTTGATTGAACATTGTTTAATGATAGTTGTAGCTTGGAAGTAGTGATAGAAACTTGTGTGAAATTTGAATACACCATCTCTCCTGTTTTTCTATGCATGTCCATCTGGTCCAAAGGATGGACATCTTTTGCCTCAAACTCAAATGTAGTCTACTTGAAATTAGATGTTGATTTAGGTTGAGGTGCTTGGGACTGCAAGAATGCTATATTCATTTTTCCTTTCTCTATATCATATGCTAAAATGAGACTGTGTTGAATTGAGGGAGATTGTTTCTTGAATTGAGTGTAAATATTGTCATGGAGGGCTGCATTCCTCTATTTGATTTCCTTGTACCTTTGAAATATGTCCAACTGCCCTTGTTCTATAAATGACTCTAGTGTATGAGGTGTTGTGGCTGGATTCTCTTTAGTGGTTGAGGATGATGGAGAATCAGTTGTGTTGCTACCAAACTTTAAAGTATGAAGGCCAGAGAGTACAATAGTACCTTGTGTTTCCTCCAATGGTGGGAAATCTACCTTAGAGCTTGTTTTTTTTCTTGGAATAAATATTCAATTCCTTGGCACATTTATGTAACAGAAGGTGAGTCCTCTTCTCTCGGTCTTTTCTTAGTTTTCTCTCTAGGTGTAGGAGTCTCTAAAGCAATTCTAGACAACACCCGCTCCTCGGCCTCCTAAAATGTGTTCTCTACCCAATCCTATTAATTCATATATTTCTCAATCTCTGGTCTTTGGGTATGTGCATAACGGGTTTTATTTTGTTCCACCCTCAACTTAGAAATTACCCCAAAGGGGTAATAATACCATGTGAAGCTGAGGGGAAAATTCATCTATTTTAGAAAGAGGTCTTCTTCCTCTCCTATTGCTTGGCTATTATAGATAAATGACCCTATATATGTGTTTATTCTAAACTAGGAATTCTTGGATGCAACAAAATGAATGTTATTTGATTGGATTATTTGCTTGATGTATTCCAATGCAAATATCCTCATAGGAAGATATTTTGGCAGTTTATAGGGTGGAAACTCAGAGCCATAAACCCTGATCTATGTATAGTTTTGGTTTAAATACCAATCTCCTGTCTTCACCTGCTCACTAAGATGCAACACCTTTTGAATTTCCTCACTGATCCTAGGAATTTGTTGGCCACTCAGCAAACAAGTTGTTGGATATATGAGCTAATCTATAAAATCTTTTAACCTGTACTCCTATGAATGTTTTTTGATAATTGAGGTCTAAAAGATTATGGACTGAGGCTCTCCCTACTGATTTAGTTTCTGAACTACAAAAGGAAACTTGTCTATATGGAAGAAAATAAACATGTCCATGAGAATAGAAGAGTATCTGAATATTCCTTCAGTTAAAACCTGGAGGAATTGTTCATGTATTACATCTGCAAGAAAGTGACCATAGTAAAAAATGACTGAAAGTCCTTCTTCTATGGAAATGGTGGATAAAAAGCCTAAAATAGGCTCATCTACCCATTCATCAAAGAAATACCCAAGTATGCAAGCCAAGACAAAGAGGATATGTCTGGTTCTTTTGGGTAAAATAGAAGAGGGATAAGCGGGGTTTTTCTTGGGCAATTGAGAATCCTCTGGCAGGAAGACTTCAAAAATTTGGGCTCTCTGGGGGAAAGTGAGCTTTTGGTAAATATCTTTGAGAGCATCAATTGAGAAAGGGGTAAGGGATTCACTTTGTGTGATCTACAACATTTGATTTAAATTCTTAGGGGTAATGGTGAAAAGGATTTCCCATTAGGGGATATGATGGATATTTTTCTTGAGAGATAAGAGGCCTGGAATTCGAGGAAAAACTCTGGGAAATAGGCGTAGTTTGGATTTCCAAAGCCCAATTTCATTTGATTGGTGTGGATAGGTGTCTCAAAACCAACAATGTAATTCGAAGAGGTAGAATTCAAACTTTGTCTCAGAAATTTTGTAGTCTTTGTCAACTAAGGGAATGTTTTCTAAATCCATGGAGGGAAAAATCATTAGGTTTACCATAGTGGCATCAGTTTTGGTTTTGGGGGCCATTGTGATAACAAGGTATAATTTTAGAGGATGAAAATGCTTGTTGCATGGGAAAATAATTCACAGGTAATTTCTCGTTGTACGGGAAAATAATTCATATGTAATTGCTCGTTGCGCGGGAAAAGAATTAACAGGTAATTTCTTTGTCAGTAATGGTGATAGATGAGGAAAACATAAATCAAATTAATATCACTGTGAGATTATGAGGGTGATAAAAGAAAGTGATCGATGCGAGTACAGGGATTTATAAGCTCACAACAGAGTGGGGTCGTTGGACGAAACAGTTATTTAGTGGACCATTTACTCTGCAACGAGAAAATCACAACATGAGGAAGTGGAAATATAAGGGTGTAATGGTCGGTCAAGGTGGCGATGAGTGAGAGGAAGAAAAAGGCGTGGGACCATTGGGAGCAATGGGCACGGGTTCAGCAGTTTTCGTAGGGGGTATGAGTAGTAAGTAGTAAGTGGGGGGATGAGAAATAGTGTGAGAGGGACACGTAGCAGTGGGGCCTGGCTGGGAAAACCGCTTTTTTGGAGTTGTTCATGTATTACATCTGCAAGAAAGTGACCATAGTAAAAAATGGTTGAAATTCCTTCTTCTATGGAAATGGTGGATAAAAAACCTAAAATAGGCTCATCTACCCATTCATCAAAGAAATACCCAAGTATGCAAGCCAAGACAAAGAGGATATGTCTGGTTCTTTTGGGTAAAATAGGAGAGGGATAAGGAGGGTTTTTCTTGGGAAATTGAGAATCCTCTGGCAGGAAGACTTCAAAAATTCAGGCTCTCTGGGGGAAAGTGAGCTTTTGGTAAATCTCCTTGAGAGCATCAATTGAGAAAGGGGTAAGGGATTCACTTTGTGTGATCTACAACATAAATTGATTTATATTCTCAAGGGTAATGGTGAAAAGGATTTCACCATTAGGGGACACCCCCCCCTCCCCACAACCAATAAAGGGAAACATGGTGGTGGGGCCAAAAAGGCTTAGGAGCCATCTAATGAAATAGGGATCATGATTGGGAGCGGGGATATGTGTGTAGTTTAAGTGCCAATGATAAGTTGTCCCATCGCGCAAATATTTTTACAATAAGGTCCAAAATTTGGACAAATAACATCAACGATTAACATTTTTCATAATAAGTTCAATTTTTTCTCTAAACTAACTTAAATAAAAGCAATTAGGGTGCCTTTAGGAGTGCAAACCCTTATTTATTTTGCAATTTAAAGGAATAAACACCTATTCAAAAACTAATCTAACAATTTCATTAATCCATATTACATTGTTGGATTAATTTATTCACCTATTCTACCTAATCTAATCTTAGCCAAGATTACACTATTTGGATAACTTACTCATTATAATCTAATTGACATAAATTGGAAATTGCTTGAACATGATTAAACAATATGTTTCAAACAAGAAAAAGGATTGTGGCATGTTGAACAAGCTGCACACAATTTCACGAATTTATTCTTCAAATAATATTGTACTATCAGTGGCACTTCAATTGACATCAATTTCACATTTTTTCCTTTTCTGTGGTGTTTTTTTATCATTTTTTCTATTTATTTTTTTTATATATACCCTCTTTTCATTTTTAATTTTTATTTATATATATATATTTTGGAAACCATTTGCAATATGCAATATTATTTACAATTGAAAATACTGAAAGAAAGCATTCAATCATCATTTGATCCTATGAATTATAGGGCCCTAACACACGGAAAAGTTCAAAGCTAACATACAATCCTACAAAATCACTTTGTTTCCAATATACAATATCAATTTTCATTTATCAAATTTAATATCACATATTATATTTGTTATTTGTGCAATATAACATTAGTGTTTATAACATATTTTATTATGTAATTATTGTAATGATAACAACTAATGTATAAATTGTTGGAAGCATTTAGTACTATAGCATGTAAGAAAAGACAAGTGTGTTATATGGAAAACACTGTCAAGATGGTAATGTTTACGAAGAAGCGAAAACTTGGAAATCACATTTAGCATTGAATAATTAATTAATGCTTAGTAGTCATATTAATATTTGTTCAACAAATCTATACACACTTACATTATGCATGAAACACTGCATGAATTGAAAAATACATAGTGCTTTTGAAAGAGTGGTTTCAGTTAGAGATGTCGTTGGTGTTGGTGTTGGTAATCTGTAGTTTGTATCCACATCATTAGTTAGAAATTTTATTCATTAAAGGAGGATATGTGGAGGACCTATAATTTACATATTATAGATTAGGTTGTAGGTGAATTCATAGTTATGCGAATGGACCTGATTTTGTTTCTTCAATGCCAGATTCAATCTATTTCGAACACTATTTCTCAACTAAATAGTTTGAGAATTATTTCTATTATGTTGTGCCTATATGAAAATGCAACATGAAAATGGATAGTGCTATTGAGTCGTATTTTTCTGGTGATGTTCATATCAAAATGGTTTCTAGAAATGCAATGATCTTGAAATTTTTCCAGGCACTAGAAGTTTTGCTAAATTGTTCTAGAGTTAACAATCAAAGATTTGTTTGTGTACGAAATCTTATAAGAGTTTTGGGATACTAGCTTTTATGATAACATGGTAAGCCTACTTAGTAAATGTGTTGAATACGTGTTGGTTTAGTGAATAATTATGGAAAATACTTTTATTTATTGGAAAAAGAGATTTGGTTTATGAAAGTAAAATATGGTTCACGATATTAATAAAATAATATCGTGATATTGATTTCTAAAGCGTGTAATATAGTTCAATCATGAAACGAAATCATATCAATTGGACTATGTAAAGTTGGAATTTAATTAAAACATGTAATATTTAAAGTAACCGATTTCATAATAGTATTTTCTGATTAAAGATCAGACAAATTAGTATTATCCATATTGATGACAATCAATAGTTAATGATACAATTAAAACCGATAGTAGTTAAGTGACGTTTCAGAACTAAGTTGTCAATTCGTGATTTAGATGACTTATCGCCTCTAACGCATTATATGCACGACTTTTGTTCGTCAATGAAAAATTTATCAATGTTCATATTGTTCTAGACTCATTACTAAGTTATAGAAAATCAACTTGCTTTGTTACTCTAAAATTGTTAAGTGTTTTAAGGGTTTTGCTTTATAGTTTATCTATTGTTTTTTTGTTTATTACTAATAGCGAAGAAACAACCCAAAGAAATAATGGAAAGTGCACATAGGAAGAGGTACATGCAGAGAGACAAGATAGCTTAATGCTCATCCATGATATATTAATGCTTAGCCAAGATATTTTAATGCTAATGGATAAAATACTAGAACTAAAACAAATGCGTAGGCGACTTGAAGATGGACTATTTGTCGTAATAATGTTGTCAGAAGAGATCTTGTAAAACATGAACAAAGCAATCACTTCTCAATTTTGACGGCATAATCACTAAAAGTGTTAATGGCCAGAAATAGTGGTTAATTAATAAAGAAACCACTACCAATTTTTTCTATCTGTTAAACCAATTTGAAATTTAGTATATGCTAAAAGCTATGTATAGTAATATTCTCAATAGAATTAAGAGAAAAGACATATCAGTCTATTCTGTATTACATATGTATGTAAAAATGCAATATGTTTTACAAGTTATATCGTAATCTTGCATATTCGGTTTATAAATTTGTTTCATCTTTGTACGACAATGATTTATTTAGACATTTGTTTAAATCTTGTATGGAACAACTTTTCAAATAGAAAAAATACTGGATTGGTCGACACTATAAACAAAGAAAACCGTGATTGTAAATTGTTGTCACAAAAAATTGTAGCGTAACCAACTTGTAATATTTCCTAAGTAGTTATAAATCAATTCATCAAGGAAACATTATCTAACATCCTCCTTAAACAATAAAAAATAAACATAAATAAACATATAAATCAAATAATTGGTTATTTCATAACTAATCATTTGATAACATTGAAATAAATTAAAATCATAACTTATTAATTACAATAGCATAGTAACACTTGTATTTTAATTAAGCATATAGTCGTCTCATATTAAAACAATTAGAAAATAAACAATAGGAATTATATATGAAATTATAGTGAATTAATTAAACAGGTTAGTTAATCAATTAAACAAATTAATTATTAAACAAGTTAATTAATTAGTTTAAAAAATTAATTAGTTAATTGGTTTAATTAATTAATTACACAAACTAATTAGTTAATTGGTTTAATTAATTAATTAATTTAACAAATTAATTAATTAATTAAACAATTAATTAGTTAATTTAACAAATAATTAATTAATTAAACAAATTAATTGATTAATTTAACATCTTAATTAATTAAGTAAACAAATTAATTAAATTAATTATTAAAAATATTAATTAATTAGTTAAACAAATTAATTAGTTAATTGGTTTAATTAATTAATTTCTCAAACTAATTAATTAATTCAACAATTGATTAATTAATTAAACAAATTAATTGATTAATTAAACAACTTAATTAATGAATTAAAAAAAACTGAATATTAACAAAATTGGAGATTGGTTGGCCTAATTTCTTAGATTAATTTCTTTCATAACCTATATATAGATAACCTTAAATATAGCTCATGGATAAATCATTAATATCTCTAGAATATCTATTGTCGCAACCCCTGATGATGGACTCACTTGGTAGTCTGAAACGTTGGGTTCATAAAACTCTATAACAGGACATTCCTCCTCTATTTAAAGTTACAGAACTTGCAAAATTTGTAAATCAACAAAATAATGTAAGAAATGAAACTGCAAGAAAGAAAAAACAACATAACATAGTACAAAACATAGAGCCATAATAAAATAGTTCATTGGATTAAATTTTTATACAATGTCATACTAACATTTTCATTAGTAGAAGAAATCATCTTATTTTCTATGATGATTACAATGCTATTTTTTTTCCCATGAGTATAGCATATTGATTGATAATGTGAAATCGGATCCCAATTATCCAGTAAAATAAAAGATTTGTTTGACAAAAACAATGCATTTCTTGAACTAGAAACTTTGAGGAAATGTTAGGATGCTTGACAATGCAAGGAATGCAAACTATGTTGTTACCAAATTTGATGCAAGAGCATTTGGCTCAAAAGAATCATTGTATTTTAGTAGACGTAGGGGGGGCTTTTGTTTTAAGGAAGTTAGTTTCCTAAGTGTTGAATTAATATAATTACTTAGGTTTTGAGTGATTTTAATGAAAATAGGAATTAATTAAGTATTGTGAGGATATTTGTAAATGTTCCCGAATGTAGGATAACATGAGTGATGATGAGTAATTAGTATGGATTGAGATATTGTAATCTTAGAAAGTAGTTCATGATTTATGGAGGATCCTTAGGACTAGTTGAAAGTTGATATCCTTAAGGGATAAAGAAGATATTGTAGGAACTAATTGAGGATTTAGAGGATTCTCAAGGTTTAGTTGAGAAGATTGAGGATCTGAACCAAAATTGGAAACATAGTCCTTTTGTATAAATGTAAACCAAAAAGGCAGAGAAAGAGTGAGTCGAGTTAGTCAAGTAGAGTTAGTTAGAGATAGAAAATAGATAGAAGGTTTGGATTGTGAGCCTATGAGCATTGAAACGAGAAAGGGTTGTTGATACAGATCATGTAAAGGCAGATCAGGCCAAAGCTAGATTGTAAAAATAGAGTTTTATTTGTATCTGTACATTTGTTAATGAATGAGGAAATTGAATTCATTGTGACTGTGTGTTTCATTCCATTTTTGTACTAAGTGATTCGTAATTGGGAATTTATAGTTCTGTGTGATAAACCATGATGAATGAATTCAAGTTGAATTTCTAAAAGTCTTTCTGAGTGACAAAAGACTTATTGTCTGGGTAGAATCTGTGTGATTCTAGTCAGATTTAATAGATGTATGTATAGGTCAACTAATTACGAAATATGAAGGAAGGGAAATAATACAGAGTGTATTGAGTATTCCAGTTCGAAGTGGTGTTAAAGAAATAGAGGTATAACTTGTAGGCAAAGTAATCAAAAAAGTCTCGGCACGCTGTCGCTAAGTGTAGAAATGAGTTGGCAGAATTGAACTTGATGACAAGGCATTCTAGAATGGTGAGCCGGCAATGAAATCGAGTTATCAGTAAGTGCGGGGATAGAAGTGGATGAATGATCATGGTTAAAGCACCATATTAAACCCTGGTCATCAATCGTGTTTTCAACCGATGACGTCACAGTCAACTGCGGGGGTTAACCATTATTTAACCAGTGTGTTAGTTGAAGGGCCGCAGACCATTGGATCATTGTTATGTTAACTTTTGGATTAATATCGAATTGCATGAGTGAATAAACCCTGGGTGAAATAAATTGTGACATGTGATGTAAGATGATCGGGTAATTAAATGGCATGTAAGTAGTCCATGTGATATCACTACTGGGTGTCGGATCAAGTGTGTCTTGATCAAATAGTGGAGAATTAATCTAACAAGATTTGTGTGGAAAGTCAGTGGGAAGTCAACATGGGAGAAATTATTGTTCAATTGTTGTTTAATCAGGTGTTGTTCAATTATTTCTCAATCAGGCGATGTTCAATTGCTTTTCAATCGGGCGTTGTTTAATTGTTGTTCAATTGCAAGTGATGTCCAGTTGATGTTCAATCGATGTCGTTTAATTGTTGTTCAATCAGGCATTGTTCAATTGTTGTTCAATCCTACGTCATCTTGCATCATTTTTAGGCGAGCCTCGGGAAATGTGCCAAAGCCATGGAAAACGTGGAAAGGTAAAGTTAAAAGCAATTTATCTATATTTCTATAATAAAGTGAATTAATGGAAATTAACCATGGTATGATTAGTGTTGAGACCAGAGTAAGAGGGTATGGTTAATATGCGTGGGTTTAAGAATTAATCAGAGTTTATGAGAATTGAGTAAAGTTTCCACTGGAGTGATTAATTAAGGTTTAGACCATTGATTAGTTTTTGAAACATTTCTGCATGAGAATTTATTAAGGGGTCTTAAACCTTAACTAGTGAAGGTTTGGCTAGGCAAGATAAATGAAATTCCTAGGAATAAACGAGATTATGAATTTTATATGCATACCGTGGGTATTATCGGCTTAGGTTGGCATCATTTTGGTATCAGAGAAGGAAAAAGGTTTTTTGGGAGAAAATCAGAGTGGGTTTGTCTTTTGAAGATAATTAAGAACTTATGGAATTATTTTATTTCATAATTAACTTTGTGGACAGACAATAAATTTTGAAGAGTTTTCTTTGAAAAGGACAGAACGGGAAGAATTTTCAAGAAACTAGAGTGGCATGATAGAAGCGAAGAGAAGAATCAGATTTTAATTTGATTGAGGTAAAAATAAATTGATTTTCTTATTTGATTTTGAAATTAGTGATTGATAAATTTATTTTTGAAAGAGATAGAAGAAAATCTACTTTGGGATAAAGTAGATCAGATTATTGGAAGGACAAATTGAAAAATTGTTTATGAAGGGATAGTGGAAAAACTGCAACAGCAACATGTATTCAGAAAATTTGGACAGTGAGGTATGGTATTTATGATTTCGGTTAATTAATGATGAATTATTGATTGAAAAATGCTATGAAGATGTTTGATACTTGTAGAGAAGAATAAGCAAAGTTTTTGATGATGATGGCAATGAACCTATCCAACTAGAGGTTGGAATAAAGGAGAAAGGTGACTAAGTGCAAAAGCCAGAGGAGCAGTGAGACTCTAAAAGGTTCGAGAGAGTGGACCATGAGAGAGAAAATGTAGGAAGAGATCAAGCTCAAAGGGGAAGCTTGATAGGGTATTGAGTAGTAAGAGAATAATGCTACAGGAAAAGGCTATGTTGCCGATCACCAATCGGGCCTAGATGAGCTCATGAAGGAAGATGGCTATGGAAGGTCATAGAAAAGGTTCTAGAGAATGCCATATAGGTAAGATGAGTAATGAGGAGCGAGAGAGAAATATTGCAGTGATGAGAGTACAGTTGGAGATACTACAGGGATGGCTACAAGAGAAAGAGAACGAAGACCGAAGACATGGATGGAGAATGAGGAAACATGTCAAATGGAACCCATTGCAAAAGAAATGGAATGCCAAGCTGATAAACGAGTTCAGAGAAATTGAACAAATACATATTGCTTTGTTGGAAAAGGAGAGACTCAAAGGAATTGAGTCACAACAAAGAGGATTTGTTGAAACCCAGAAAGTCCATTGTGAAAGATTGGAGACAGAGAAGCTTGAAAGAGTTGAGCTACAACAAAAGGAAAATGCTGGAGAAGGTGTTGAAGTTTTGGTATGTGAACCAGAACATGGACCATTACTTTTTGAAAGTGATGAAGAGACAGAGGAGTTGAATCATATGAATGATTCAGAGCAGCCAAAAGACTTGATGATTGAAGCATCAAATGAGATCGTAAGGTCTTGTGTTTCTAAAATTGATAATTTGTGTATGGTTGTAGGTTTGGAAGAAGATATACAGTCTTTTAAAGCTGTCAAAAATATAGAAGAATACCTTCCAGAGGACGAAAGATTTGAAGCAGAGTATGACAATGATAATGGGGAAGAAACAGTTCATTACAGTGAACAAGTGCAGAGAAGCATCATTAAAACAGATGGCATGGAAAAGGGACTTGTTGATAGTCTTAAGGAATCTTTGAGTTTGAATCAGCATACTAATGTGATGACAGAGGAGTTAAAGGAAATATCAGAACAACGTACTGAAAGGTTTCCAGAGGAAGAAGAGGTACAAAAGCCTTATATTTTTTATTTTGATAATTGTCTTATGATTACAGATTTTTTTGCAAAAACAGGAACATATTTGGCACAGGTGGACAGCCAAATGAAAGAAGAAAAGAAAGAGCATCTATTGAAATATTTTAAGGAAGATATAGCAAAAGAAGAAGGACCATATGATGATAGGTCAATAGAAAATGAAGAAATGGGAGATTGTGTAAAATTTCCAAATTTTACGCCAAGTAAAATCATTGAGTGATATCGAGAGTTATACGTTCAAAGAAGAAAGCTAGAAAACAAGAGGATAAATGTTCAGGATAAATTTTTGATGAAGGATGACAAAGAAATTGTCATGAATGACAATCAGGAAGAATAAGTTAACAGGTACAACAAACAGAAGTGGAAAATTATCTTGGAGGATAATATTGCAGTAGTTGAAAAAGTGTGAAATTTTACGGAAGACAATAATGAACAAGAGTGTAAGGATGTAAGGTTAGCATTTGTAGCGAGGATAAGAGTTCAAAAATCAAGAGTTGAAGGTAATCAACAGACACAGGATATACTAGAAAAAGAGATTGAGTTGGTAAGAAGGTTAATGATGAAAGTGTCTCAGAAGAAGACAACCACAAGAAAGGAAAGAAGCAACAACAAGAGGAAGACAACAAAAGAATGTGAGCTCATAACAAGTGGAGCATTACAACATAAGATATGGAGACCTAGAAAACATCAGCAGATAACTGCGACAATAGAGCAGCTGAAAGGAAAATAAATAGGCAAAGATAAATTACAAAACAAGTATGGGATCCATGAGGACAAATATTAGAAGCACATGATTTGGAGATCATGATTATTTTCTACTTTGGGAGTCTGATGCAGGAGCATTTGGCTCAGAAGTATCATTGTATTTTAGTAGACATAGGGGGGTCTTATGTTTTAAGGAAGTTAGTTTCCTAAGTTTTGAATTAATGTAATTACTTAGGTTTTGAGAGATTTTAATGAAAATAGGAATTAATTAAGTATTGTGATGATGAGTAATTAGTATGGATTGAGATATTGTAATCTTAGAAAGTAGTTCATGATTTATGGAGGATTGTTAGGACTAGTTGAAAGTTGAGATCCTTAAGGGATAAAGAAGATATTTTAGGAACTAATTGAGGATTTAGAAGATTCTTAGGGTTTAGTTGAGAAGATTTAGGATCTGAACCAAAATTGGAAACATAGTCCTTTTGTATAAATGTAAGCCAAAAGGCAGAGAAAGAGTGAGTCAAGTTAGTCAAGTAGAGTTAGTTAGAGATAGAAAATAGATAGGAGGTTTGGATTGTGAGCCTATAGGCATTGAAACGAAAAAGGGCCACCGATATAGATCATGTAAAGGTAGATTAGGCCAAAGCTAGATTCTTAAAATAGAATTTTATTTGTATCTGTACATTTGTTAATAAATGAGGAAATTGAATTCATTGTGACTGTGTGTGTCATTCCTTTTATGTGCTGAGTGATCCGTAATTGGGAATTTATGCTTCTGTATGAAAAACCATGATGAATGAATTCAAGTTGAATTTCTGAAAGTATTTCTGAGTGACAAAAGACTTATCATCTGGATAGAATCCATGTGATTCCAGCCGGATTTAATAGATGTATGTACAGGTCAAGTAATTACGAAATCTGTAGGAAAGGAAATAATAAAGAATGTATTATGTATTCCAATTCGAAGTGGTGTTAAAGAAACATAAGTAGAAGTTGCATGTGGAGTAATCAAAGAAGTCTCGACGCACTGTTCCTAAGCGGAGAAGTGAGTTGGCAGAATTTAACTTGATGACAAGATGTTCTGGAATGGTGAGCTAGCGATGAAATTGAGTTATCAGTAAGTGCGGGGATAAGAGTGGATGAATGTTTTGATCATGGTTAAAGAGTCGTATTAAACCCTGGCCGTCGATCGTGTTTTCAACCGATGAACTCACAGTCAACTGTGGGGGTTAACCATTATTTAACTATTGTGTTAGTTGAAAGGCCACAGACCATTGGATCATTGTTGTGCTGACCGTTGGATTAATATCACATCGCATCATTCATGAGTGAATGAACCCTGGGCGGAAGAAATTGCGACATGCGATGTAAGATGATCACGTAATTACATGTCGTGTAAGTGGTCCATGTGATATCACTACTAGGTGTCGGATCAAGTGTGTCTTGTTCAAACGGTGGAGAATTAACCTGACAAGATTTGTGTGGAAATTCAACGTGGGAAGTCAACCTGGGAGAAATTGCTGTTCAATTGTTGTTCAATCGGGAGTTGTTCAATTGTTGTTTAATCGAGCGCTATTCAATTGTTGTTCAATTGCAAGTGATGTTCAATTACTGTTCAACCGGGCGCTATTCAATCGTTGTTCAATCCTGCATCATCTTGCGTCATTTTTAGGTGAGCCTCAAGAAATGTGCCAAAGCTGTGAAAAAAGTGGAAAGGTAAATTTAAAATCGATTTATGTATATTTCTACAATAAAGCAGATTAAGGGAAATTAACCATGGTATGATTAGTTTTGAGACCAGAGTAAGAGGGTATGGTTAATATGCATGAATTTAAGAATTAATCAGAGTTTATGAGGATTTAGTAAAGTTTCTGTTGGAGTGATTAATTAAGGTTTAGACTATTGATTAGTTTTTGAAACATTTCTGCATGAGAATTTATTAAGGGGTCTTAAACCTTAACTAGTGAAGGTTTGACTAGGCAGGATAAATAAAATTCCTGGGAATAAATGAGATTATGCATTTTATATGCATACTTTGGGTATTGTCGGGTTAGGCTGGCATCAGAATTTCTTGAAAAATTAAACAAATAAACCCATCATTGTATACATATAACTACATTTTGATGATTTATTGTAAATGTGCCATGCATCTCGAAGTTGGTCAAGATTTCAATGACATCTATTTTGTCTGCATAATATTGGACATAAGAAATTTTTCGTAGTGCAGGTAATACTTTTTCTAGTTTGATGCCCCTCAGAATACACTGTATTTCATTCTTATCACTTGCAAGTATGATGCATTTTAATCGATGAAAATAAAGGAAGCAAGAGTCTTGCTTGCAAGCAGAACAATAAATCATAGTTTTATTCATAGTTATAGTACGTGTAATTGGACTATTGTATTTTACACATATAAAGTCTTAAATGGATTCATATATGAACTAATCACTTTTAGGTATCCTTGGAAATACTCTAAAATTGATATAAAAAACATAAGCTTAGTAACATGAAATCAAATGTATTTTTTATTTCTTGTTCTTTATCTATGCCTATTTAAACTATATGATATAGTTTATCATGTATATTTCACTTGGACATGAAAGCAGGTTTCTTAGTTTATTGGCTTTCTTCCCTATTTTTAATGGACATGTGAATGCCAATTGTGAAGTTTGGAAAACTCTTTATTGTTTTTAAACTATATTTTTTAGCAATATCAATGGAAAAATTTGTTCCAAATCTCTTTGAAGTGAAACACGTGCTGAAACAAGTTTATCGTGTACTTAAACCTATTACACATGCAACATTTGTAACAGAAGAAGAATATCTATCTATCTATATATATATATATATATATATATATATATATATAATTTTTTTATTTTTTATTTTTTATTTATTTATTTTATTTTATTTATTTTATTTTATTTTATTTTTTTATGAACATTGGGGTATATAGACCTACGCACATGGAACTTGATTTTTATTTCAATGAAAATTGGTTGGGTGGGGGAAACAACAAATAGATGGATAAAAACTTTATAACAATAAAACATTCAAATAAAATAAATCTTATTGTAGCCTTTTTCTATTATCCCTTCTCGTCTTTGATTTCTAGTACATACTGCATTATTGTGTGTGTTACCAAAATTGCAATAGTTGCGATTGTGCCACCTAGAAACACATCGTCATTATGTGCTAGATTTGCAATCATCATGTTTGGAAAAAAATGATACTATGCACAAAGAGGACAAATGTTTTCTACACTGCTAAAACTATTTAGACAAATAGTCTTTTCACAATCACCACTATCATATTTCTGCTTTGGAATTATTTCTAAATCTCTAATAGAAACACAAACATTTGCAATAAGCTTTGACTCATGTTTTTCAATTAACTGTGTCATTTCTGATTTCTTATCTGTTAGGTCTACATAGAGTATTTCTTTTGACTTATCTTCTTTGTCCAAATATGTTCAATATGTAACCAAGACAACGCCTCAAAAATTCCTCCTAGTTATATTGTTACTGATATATTTGATCAACAATGGCATCAAATCAATTTCTTTTTTCCTAGTCATGAGGATTGAGTTGAAATAATTTAAAAAAAGGAGAGAAAAGAATAAAAAGACAAACAAAAAAAAAGAGAAAAAGAAAGAAAGAAAGAAGAGATCTCATACAAAGTTAATTAAACATGTGCATAAGCACCTATTTGTGTTTATTTATTCACTAGTTTTTGTTTCTTTTGTTTTTTCCATTTCGAAATTTGTTTCTATAGCACTGCTAATTGTTATCTCTACACTTTCATCCATCTCTACAGTGACATCATTCAAATTCGATAAATTTTTCTTGTTCACAAATAATACACTAAAATCACTACTTAAAAGGACATTATAGTTGAAGCTAAGTAAGGACTACTTAATGAAAACATAATAAGAGAATGAAAATTCATTACTAGTGTACCTAAATTCAAAATAGACTTTAGTTTTAGAAAATACAAATGTTTTATAGAAATGTTCAAAGTACTTTTTCCTTGTAATTATTGTCCCGAATCCAAATCTCTAAGTGTCATATGTTTCATGTAAATTTAAAAATATTTTCTTTTAGTTATAGTACATTAAAAACTTTGTATTGTTTTTAAACTATATTTTTTAGCAAGATCAATGGAAAATTTTGTTGCAAATCTCTTTGAAGTGAAACACATGCTGAAACAAGTTTATCGTGTACTTAAACCTATTACATATGCAAGAATTGTAACAGATGAAGAATATATCTATCTATATATATATATATATATATATATATATATATATATATATATATATATTCTTCTTCTCAACATTGGGGTATATAGACCTACGCACATGTAACTTGATTTTTATTTCAACGAAAATTGGTTGGGTGGGGGGAAAACAAATAGATGGATAAAAACTTTATAACAATAAAACATTCAAATAAATAAATCTTATTGTAGCCTTGTTCTATTATCCCTTCTCATCTTTGATTTCCATTACATATTTCACTCTTATGTGTGTTACCAAAATTGCAATAGCTGCGATTGTGCCACCTAGAAACACATCGTCATTACACGATAGATTTGCAATCGTCATGTTTGGAAAAAAATGATATTATCCACAAATAGGACAAATGTTTTCTACACTACTAAAAATATTTAGACAAATAGTTTTTTCACAATCACCACTATCATATTTATGCTTTGGAATTATTTCTAAATCTCTAATAGAAACACAAACATTTGCAATAAGCTTTGTATCATGCTTTTCAATTAACGATGTCATTTCTACTTTCTTATCTGTTAAGTCTACATAAAGCATTTCTTTTGACTTATTTTCTTTGTCCAAATATGTTCAATATGTAACCAGGACAACGCCTTGAAAATTCCTCCTAGTTATATTATTACTGATATCTTTAATCAAAAATGGCATAGACTCAATTTCTTTTTTCCTGGTCACGAGGATTGAATTGAAATAAATTAAAAAAATAGAAAAGAATAAAAATACAAACAAATAAAAAGAGAAAAAGAAAGAAAGAAAGAAAGAATCTGATACAAAGTTAATTAAATGTGTGCATAAGCACCTGTTTGTGTTTATTTCTTCACTAGTTTTTGTTGCTTTTGTTTTGTCTATGTGAAATTTGTTTCTGTAGCACTGTTCATTGCTATCTCTACACTCTCATCCATCTCCACTATGACATCATTCAAATTCGATAATTTTTTCTTGTTCACAAATAATACACTGAAATCATTGCTTAAAAGGACATTATAGTTGAAGATAAGTAAGGACTTCTTAATGAAAACATAATAAGATAACACAAATTCATTACTAGTGTACCTAAACTCAAAATAGATTTTAGTTTTAGAAAATACAAATGTTTTATAGAAATGTTCAAAGTACTTTTTCCTTGTAATTGTTGTCTTGGATCCAAATCTCTAATTGTCATGTGTTTCATGTAAATTTAAAAATATTTTCTTTTAGTTATAATACATTACAACTATATTGCCCACGGGGCTTTGGATTGATGGTGATTGGGTGTGCTGTTAAGGCACTCCTTGCGATAGGTCACCGGTTCAAATCCCCATGGGTACTTAGGTTAGTCTTAATTGAGAAAAAAAAAATACATTAAAACTATATTATTTTTAAACTATATTTTTTAGCAAGATAAAAGGAAAAATTTGTTGCAAAACTCTTTGAAGTGAAACACATGTAAATTTAAATATATTTTCTTTTAGTTATAATACATTAAAACTATATTATTTTTAAACTATATTTTTTAGCAAGATAAAAGGAAAATTTTGTTGCAAACTCTTTGAAGTGAAACACATGGTGAAACAAGTTTATCGTGTACTTAAACATATTAATATGCAACATTTGTAAGAGATGAAGTATATATATATATATATATATATATATATATATATATATATATATATATATATATATATATATATATATATATATATATATATATATATATATATATATATATATATATATATATATCTATATATTTCTTTTCTTTTCTTTTCTTTATGAACATTGGGGTATATATACCTATGCACATGTAACTTGATTCTTATTTCAATTAAAATTGGTTGGGTGGGGGAAAAACAAATAGATGAATAAAAACTTTATAACAATAAAACATTCAAATAAAATAAATCTTATTGTAGCCTTGTTCTATTATCAATTTTCGTCTTTGATTTCTACTACTTATTGCATTATTGTGTGTGTTACCAAAATTGCAATAGCTGTGATTGTGCCACCTAGAAACACATCGTCAATATGCGATAGAATTGCAATCGTCATGTTTGGAAAAAAATGATACTATGCAAAAATAAGACAAATTTTTTCTACACTACTAAAACTATTTAGATAAATAGTTTTTTCAAAATCATCACTATCATATTTATGCTTTGGAATTATTTATAAATCTCTAATAGAAACACAAACATTTGCAATAAGCTTTGACTCATGCTTTTCAATTAACATTGTCATTTCTGCTTTTTTTATCTATTAAGTCTACATAGAGTATTTGTTTTGACTTATTTTCTTTGTCCAAATATGTTCAATATGTAAGCAAGACAACGCCCTGAAAATTCCTCCTAGTTATATTGTTACTAATATCTTTGATCAACAATGGCATAGACTCAATTTCTTTTTGCCTAGTCATGAGGATTAAATTGAAATAAATTAAAAAAAAGGATAGAAAAGAACAAAAATACAAACACAAAAAAACAAGAGAAAAAGAGAGAAAGAAAGAAGAAATCTGATACAAAGTTAATTAAATGTGTGCATAAGCACCTATTTGTGTTTATTTCTTTACTAGTTTTTGTTGCTTTTGTTTTGTCTATTGCGAAATTTGTTTCTGTAGCACTGCTCATTAGTATCTCTACACTCTCATCCATCTCTACTGTGACATCATTCAAATTCGAAAAAAAAAATCTTGTTCACAAATAATACACTAAAATCACTTCTTCAAAGGACATTATAGTTGAAGCTAAGTAAGGACTTCTTAATGAAAACATAATAAGATAACACAAATTCATTACTAGTATACCTAAATTCAAAATAGATTTTAGTTTTAGAAAATACAAATGTTTTATAGAAATATTCAAAGTACTCTTTCCTTGTAATTGTTGTCCTAGATCCAAATCTCTAAGTGTCATATGTTTCATGTAAATTTAAAAAGATTCTTTTATTTATAGTGAAATAAAAAATATGGCCCAAATGCGGGAAAAAAACAAAAAAACAGTGGGATATGTAATGCAAATATAATCTAATTACAATAAATAAAACAGAAACGTACATCTTAGAAGAGTTATCATTGTCCTTAATGGTATTTGTTCTACTTGTATTTATTTATGCTGTTATGAAAATATGAGTTACATCAAATATACAAAAATAAGAAAAATAAGAGGTTTTAATTCCATAACACATAAGCACTTTAGACATAAGAACTATACGTAAATACCATATTTTGTGCAATGTGTTTAGTATTATCACAATATATAGTATTAGAACTTTATACATCATTGTTGCAAGATTGTATCATATATTGTATAAACGTTCTTAGTACTCACATATAAAACAAGAAATGCATTGTTTACTTGTCAATAATGCTACACGTTTTGCACTTTCACTCTAAATGATAATCCCTCCTGGTGTGCAACTACCAATCAAATATAGTACAGGCCAAACAAGGATTATATTTGTAACTAGCTCCTCTAAAAACTAGTTTAACATGCATTCATAATGTATATGCTAAAAGGATTGCATGATTAACACCTAGTGAATGCTTTTATGGATAACACAACAAAAATTAGTGGCTACTATTGTAATGTTGCCATATAAATATTAAACATATGTATTAGATACTCATCAGATTTGAACTGGTAGATAGGAAAAATTGTAATAAAAAACTAATTGAAAGTCAATGAATGTTGACCATGAATGTTTATGTTTAATGTCATATTTTTAAAAGTAACGAAAAAAATCAACACCACGTATTCCAAAATGCTTAATTTTTTTACATGCTTTGAAATAAATGATTAATTGGTAAATATGATTAATTTCATGAATTTAATAAAACTTTAAAGCTAAAGTTTCAATAATTTCATTACCACTGTGGAAACCTGTAAAACTAATAAATGCTTGTTACTTAGCTCCCTAGCTCATGCTAAGAAATAAACCTTAAAAATATTTCCTAAACTTATGTAGATCTTTGCTTGTGCATGGTTTTCACTGTGTCAAAAGCTCCACAAAAAAAAAAACCTTCACATATTTCTTTTAATGCAAATCTCTCACATTGTTTAATAACTTTAAACAAGAGGTGGGAAAGAACACTTTGATATTTTAACAATATGTCTTTGAGACTAAGGCTATTTTTCTTTTTTTCTTCCAAGAGAACAATACGCTAAATGACAGTTTAAAGATCTAGAAACATTTCAGGAAATGTTTTTAGATTGAATCAATGAGATTATTAGCTACTTTTCGTGATATTGTGAGTTCTTTAATTGTGTGATATTTCTCTACATAATGGTGCTAGAATTGACGTGTTTGCAAGTCTTTTGAAAAGTTGGGGTAAACGAAGAAAGCTGAATAAATATGCAATTAATATTATTATATTTGCTTATGTAGAGAAGATGACAGGATATGTGGGGGAAAATGGGGATGAAGACCAAAAAGTGCTTGTGTGGATCAATTTCTCATAATATTTCTTGACCAAGTAGTTTGAGAATCATTTCCATTATGTTGTGCTTATATGAAGGTGCAACATGGAGATGGATGATCAATTTTCTTGAGTTGTGATTTATGGAGTACTATTTAGTGTTAGCCTTTTGATAATGTTTGGAGGAAAATGATTTTGTCGCAATTTGATAATGATAAATGTTTTCTACATCTTGAAACATTTATTAAGTTGTTATCGATATTCTCGTCTTCCTTTTCTTTTTTTGTTCCATATACTATTATCTTGTTTAATTCAAAAAATCTTCTGACATTGTGTAAAATGAATATTGATTATGTTCCATTGTGTGGAGATTTTACTATGCAAAGGATGGACTATGTGTGGGAAAATACAAATGCAAGGGGAATTAAGAATTGATATTATTATGTTTCATTGTACAGATCTTTGACTGTGTTGAGTGCAAAATATGTGCACGAGAACAGAGCTGCATATGGAACTTTATTCACATAGATGAAATTAATTTTATACTATTTTTTCATTTAAAACTTTTGCATATTTAGCTAATAAGGTTAGTAGTTAATGTGTATGTAATGTCTCGCTTCTATTTCTTCGGTTAATATTTTCCTGTGTAGAAATATAGGCCACCCACATGCACATCGTAAGAGCAAACGCATTGTGCAGAAAATATCTCAAGCTTTCATTGTACAACCTCTGCATTTCACCTAACCTATTAATAATAAAATAACCATTGATCTTGTACCAAAATGTGAGCGAAGATTTCAAGATATTAAATATGGAAACATAATTTCCAAAGAATAAAAATATTAATATTAAAGTATACTTTCAAAATAACATAAATGCATATGTACTCTAAATCTTTCATTGCATGCACTTCCGCACTCTGCAAAATCTATTAATAATAAAATAAGCATTTTCCTTGTGCTAGAGTGTGATCCAAGCTTTCAAGTTTCATTATGCAGACCTCAATTCTCCTCACAATCTACAAATTCCACAAATTCTTCACTCCGAACACACACAACCACCTCTGCACAACTATTTCCATACTCAATAGTGCTCTTTGGTCAATAATTGATTGTCAAAGATGTTATTAATTGATATGGGTTTTACATATCATCGAGAGAAAGAAATCATTGCAAAATACATTCCTAAATAAGAATTAAAAAAAGAGATGCATATATTTTTTCGATTGCCTTGAAATAAAAAGACACTCCTCGAGTTGATAATTAACATCTAGCTGAAGCGCACGAATGATTAGCTAGGGTTACAGGCTTTTGCAGAGGTTGTTCTCCATGGAAGAACACAAAGGAGGGAGCTCCACTCCCTCCTACAAGTAGGTGGTGGCCAATAGAGGCAAAAAACCAATAGAATATTATAGAGGTCCTTCAGATGGAAGGAAAAGAAACAATGAAGAGGAGCAAGATGGTTCTAAATCCAGGGAGAATAACAAAAATAGAGAAAATGAGGAAGCAGACAAGGAACAGGGAACAAAAGACAAAGCACAAAAGGGACCATGCAAACCCAAAGCCACGATCACACCCATAGTAGTTTTAAATGATCCTGCTCTGCAGGCACATAGGGACCACATGCAAACATATGAAATCATTTGTAAATTCATGGGTTTATGGCCCACTGAAAAGGCTTTACAGACGTGGATTAAATACCACGGGAAACCAAAAGGAAGAATAGACCTACATCTTGGGTCAAAGGGATTCTTTACTGTGGTCTTTGCTAATATTGAAGATAAGGACAAAGTGTTTGAAGGAGGGCCCTACTTTTATGCAGCTGCAGGCCTGTATATGTGACCATGGATTATGAATTTTGTCCCAGAGCGTGATACTTTTACCTCGGTCCTAGTTTGGGTTAGACTCTACTCTCTACCTCCTTATTACTGGCAAACAGAATCCTTATCTGCCATAGGAAATAAGACAGGGCATTTTTTCCAAGCCTCTAAGGCCACTAAAAGGGAAAAATATACTTCCTTTACAAGAATATGTGTGGAGATGGATCTTTTAGGAGCTTTGCCAAATGAGGTAACCTTGGAAGTGTTTGATGAAGAATGGGTGCAAACAGTGGATTATGAAGATATTCCATTAAGATGTCGCAAATGCCATGAGCATGGGCATCTATTTAGAGACTGCCCTCTAAGTAAAATTGAAAACAAGAGTAAATTTAACACCATGAACGATACTAAAAGCTTTTACAAAGTGGTACAAAAAGGAAAAGGAGGCAAAAGGGGGCCAAAGCTACATCAAATAGAAGGGTAACAGGTCAGTCAAAACAGGTTCCAAGTATTAGAAGAAGAAGAGGTGATAGAAAAAGTAGATCAGGCTAAGGGAGAAAGTCCAGTGGAGGAGGAGAATGAAGAAGATGGAGAACAAACACAAGATATTAATAAACAGAAATAATGATGAGTGATATAGAACTGGACATGGACTAGGAAACGACCTAGAGTGAGATGGAGATGGAATACCGCAAACTACAAGAGATTCTTGATAAAGAGAATCTAGATCTAGAAGGATTCTTGAAACAAGGAACCAGGGAGGTAGTGGACACGTTACCTCCAGAGGAGTTCAATAGAGTTCAGTAGCTATTTATATGGAAAACTCAGACCATAAGGCTGGAGAAGCAAAGGAACAATGAAATGAGGGTAGTGAAGGTGTGAAAACTATAAAAACCACACCAGGATTAGCACCCAAAAACGCAGGAAAGAAAAGAGGCAGGAAAATGTAGAACAAGCTTTTGATGGAATGTGGAAAGCTAATGATAGATTCAGGTAAGATGAAAGACCTAACCAACTACTCCTTTACAAATATTTAATAATGAAGTTCAATTCTTGGAATATTAGGTGTCTAGACAGTAAAATAAAACAAAGATTACTTAGTAATATAATGAAATAAGAAGCACCGGATGTGATCTTCATCCAGGAAAATAAATGTTCCATTCAAAAAATAAAAGAAATTCACAGCAAATGGCTCAATAGATTTGAGTTTCTGGAAGTCAAAGTAGAGAATACAGCAGGAGGCATACTCGCGCTTTGGAACCCCCAAAAAATTGGCATTATAGATGTAGAGGCATCTAGGGATTATTTATCAGTGGTGATCCAACCTGTGGGAGATAAGGAAACCTACCTGGTCACAAATGTGTATGGTCCCCAAAGCATGGATGGTAAACTCAAGTTTCTAGATTCTCTAGAGGATCTCAAAGATAGACATGCAGGAATACCATGGATCTTGGGGGGTGATTTCAATATGATCAAATCACTTTCGGAGAAAAAGGGGCAACCAGAATTCTAAGTAAAGACTCTTTGGCATTTCAAACCTTCATAGATAATATGAAGCTAGTGGACATTGTAACGAGTAATGGTATTTTTACGTGGAACAATAAGAGAGTATGAGAGTCTTAGGTGGCCTCAAAATTAGATAGATTCATAATCTCAAAGGATATTATGCTCAAGGACAAGGAAATGGTAGCAAGATTTCTCCCCTTTGGAGGCTCTGATCACTGGCTAGTTCAACTAGAGATTCAGGGCATTGGTACCCCCAGGAACAGAAATTTTATATTTGAAAATATCTGGCTCTCCCACCTAGATTTCATCAACAACATAGCCAACTGGTGGTCAGAAGATATGAATATTCAGGGTGCAAGAATGTTCCTTCTTCAAAAAAGACTAAAATATATCAAGCTCAGGCTCAAAGAGTAGAAGAAGAATGAATATGGCAATATTTTTGAAGCAAAAAAAATCTGTTGAAGGCAAAATGCAAGAACTCAACCAAGCACTTATCATGGATGGCTTTAATAAAGACAGAAGTGATCAAGTCAACAAATATCATCAAGACTGAGAGAACTTACGTAAACAAGAGGAGATATTTTGGAGACAAAAACCTAGAGTTCAATGGCTAAAAGAAGGAGAATGTAACACTAGATTTTTCTACAGATCCAATATGGAGAACAGATCTCACAACAGGATTTCTTTGATCAAGGACAAGGGAGGTAACCTTCTCAATTATCATGAAGAAATAGAAGCGGTGCTAATTCAACACTTTCGAGGTATTGCAAAGGAAACCTGGTCAGATAGAGAACACTCCATCAGGGATTTAACAAGACATATACCTAAGCTAGTGTCTAAAGAGGACAATTTCAACCTCAATAGGCCAGTGACTGAACAGGAGGTTGTTGAGATCCTAAAAGAAATGCAGAATGGTAAGGCACCAGACCCTGATGGTTTCAATGTAGATTTATTTAAAGCTTGCTGGAATATAGTCAAACAGGACATTCTGAATGTAGTAGAATATTATAGGAGCAATAGAACTATTTTGAAGGCGCTTAATACCTCCTTTATCTTCGTGATCCCTAAACAAGACTTGGCTCAAACTCCTGATAGGTTTAGACCCATAGCTTTGTGCAATGTTGTTTACAAGATAATATCCAAAGTCATGGCCAATAGACTCAAACCTCTTCTTCCTACCCTTGTTTTGGTGGAACAATTTGGATATGTGGAAGGTAGAAAAATTCTCAACAACATCATCCAAGCTCATGAGGTGGTGAACTCACTGACTATCAATAGGAAGGTTGGAATGATCATGCAATTGGACATAGCCAAATATTATGATAAGTTGAATTGGACATATATCTGGAAAGTTCTTATTGTTTTCTGGGTTTGATCACAACTGGGTTAGATGGGTAATGGCCCTAGTTACTTCTTCTAACTTTTCAATTCTGGTTAATGGTTCTCCCTCAAAGACTTTTATTCCTTCAAGAGGCCTCAGGCAGGGAGATCCACTCTCTCCCTTTCTCTTCATACTCATGATGGAAGGGCTGGGTCGATCTATCAAGCATGCTAAAGAAGTTGGTAAGGTCAAAGGTCTCCAACTTTCTGAAAATGGACAGGCCTTGACTCATCAACAATTTGTTGATGATACCATGCTGCAGGGAATCCCCACGGTCAAAGAAGCTCTTGCATATAAACAAATCCTGAGTTACTTTGACATGGCTTCAGTGATGGAAGTTAATCTCTCCAAATCTAAGATTTTTTTCTTTAATACTCATATTTCTATTCAGAGAAATATATCCAGAATATTGGAATTTCAAAGGGAGATCCTCCCATCAAAATATTTGGGAGTTCCTCTAACTGCCAAACCTTTACACAAGGGCATCTAGGAGCCGATGATTAATAAGTTGCAAGATAAAATCAGGAAATGGACTATTAGATCTTTAAACTTGGCTAGTAGGTTGGTGCTCACTAAGGCTATCCTACAATCAATCCCAGTCTTCATGCTATCAACTCTCCCAGCACCAAAAGGAGTCCTGCAACAATTCAAAACCATACAAAGAGACTTTCTTTGGGGCAAGGGGGAAGAAAGAAAGAAATGGGCCTTGGTAGCATGGGAAAAAATCTGCAAACCTAAAAACCATGGAGGTCTTGGATTGGATGATCCTGAGATTCTAAGCAAGGTTTTAGGAGAAAAATTATGGTGGCACTTGGTAAAATACCCAGAGGCTCAGTGGACTATTATTTAGAAAGAAAAATACGCCAGCTCTTGGAAAAATAATGATCTCATAAGGATGTTTGGAAATATAAAGGGCTCACACATTTGGAATAAGGCCTAGGAGAACTGGGGCTTAGTACAAGAAAATATCTTCTGGGAATTCAAAGAGGGAGACATAGCTTTATTCTAGGAGGATAAATGGCAACAAGAACCTATATTGTTAAAAGAGGACTTGAGGGACCTCGAAGAAGAGACAGATACTAAAGGGTTATCTAAATTAAAATACTTTTGGGACCAAACCAACAATATAGGAAAATGGAGAACCTAGAGGAACATTGATTTTAGGGATGACAACGCCCTAAAAGCTAAAGCATAGACACTAATGAAAGTGTTAGAACAAAGGAAGATTTTGATGTCAGAGGGGCATGACCAACTGAGATGGGGAAACAATAATGAGGGTAGCTTTAATCTTAAGGAGGCAAAACTCATTCTCCTTGAACTGGATTCCCATGCTCCGGATAGGATTTGGCAAGATCTATGGAGGCATCAAGGTTGGATGAAAATTAAACTCTTCATGTGGCTGGTTCAGCATAGGAAAATTTTAACCTAGGATAATATTAGGAAGAGGGGTGTATTGGGGCCTTCAAGATGTCAGCTCTGTGAAGCCTAAGAAGAAACAATGGAGTACCTTCTCAACAATTGCATTTTCACCTCCAGGTTGTGGGATTCTTTTGCCACCATTTTCCAACAGACTGATAGGGAAAAAGGGAGTATTATCAACACCCTAAACAAATGGAGAAGAAACTTTTCAGATTATGAAGTTCTTGGCTCAACATGGGCTATGATGTGAAGCTTCATTATTTGGAATGTCTAGAAAGAAAGGAATGATAGATCCTTCAAGAATGAAAAGAAGACATCCCAATTCCTTTATGATCAGATCTTAAAACAACTCAAGGAGATGGTCGACACTATTGTGCGAAATCTCCCTAAGAACCCACCTTCAACAGCAGAATTGAGAATACCTAGTAAGCTAGGTTTGCAGGTGTTATAGACATTTTTGGGCACTTCAACCCCAAGAATAAATGTCCATAAACAAAGGGCTCCTAAGTCCCTAAAGGTGTTGTTCCAACCCCTAAAAGAACAAGGTCAACTGATTACAACATCTCCCAGAAGCTCTCCACGAAAAACTACTCAGAACTGGTCAAAACTGGACCATTTCACCTGGTCCATAGGCAAAGTGCATTGCATCCCACCTAAATACACAGAGTAGGTGCCTTGCATGTCAAAAATCCCTTCTATGGGGTGCGATGGGCGAGAAGGGACAAATGGCAGGGTCAATCAGCAAGGTGGAGAAGCATGGAATCTTTTAGAAACTTCTCCTGTGACACTTGCCTCTCTGAATTCGACCAAGGATGATTAAGAGATCATCAATATCCAAGTGGAATCAAGAAATATTAGAGGGGAGACACTAATCAAATCTCAAAAGCTGACTCACCTCCCTTGCAGACATCTATATAAGGATCCCTCATCCTAGAGATCCAGAGGCCGGAATTTTGTATCTTGTAAGGAAGTGCTGCTGGTTTATTGTTGCAACATCATATTGTTGGGTGATCTAAGCTTTTCATGAGGTGAAGAAGGGCTTCTTGCTGATAGGATGATACTGGGTCAGAACAATTGGTTGTAATTCTCTTGTCTCTTTCTTGATTATCAATAAAGCTATTCAAGTTTTCCTCCATACTCTTGTATGATTTATGTTTTATGCATTTGTATGGTTAATATACATCTGATCCTATATTGCTTATGATAATAGATCTATGTTCTCGTATAGTGTTATGCTGCTTTGATTCTACAGGTACTCTGTGAAGCTGGGTATACAAGAAAGCAAGTGGCAAAGGACTATCAGAAGAGAGAGGAATCGAGCAAGGAACCAAGTGAAAGACAGAGGTTTGTCTCCTTTATTCTTCTCTCATCTATCTTTCATAAAGGAAAACGAAAGTAGTTTTAAGTTTGTTTGTTTCTAAGGTAGCTACCAGCCTTAGTGGGATTAGCAGCTCTGCATAGACACTATTCCCGGTAACAAAATGGTGACTCCACTGGGGAGCGAGTAGATTGCTTGTTTATCTACATTTGTTTGCTTTATAAACTTATAGACGGAGCCTGAAGTCAAGCCAGCTAGCCTTCGAACTGCATTTGCTATGTAAGTGCAATGTAGATCAACGCTACTTCAGTTAATCTCCAGGTTTTGTTTATGAATTAAACAATTGATTTACAAGCTCTCTCATTGCCCTTGTGGTTGCTCTAGTAACCTCGTTAGATCTACCCCTGCGATTGATTTACTAATTAACACTTGCTTGGCCAAAATCCCTGAACTGAACTGCAAACTATGACCCGGAACCCAATCAAAGTCTCGTCCCCGGTCCAGCGCACTGTATGTTCTGTGAACTTCAAATTCAGCGTACTTCCCGAGTGTAGTAGGTGCGTTGCATTTCAGTTTCACTGTGTTACAGGTGCACTGATCATACAAGGCCTTGTTCCTAAATTTTGGTTTTTGTGTTCAATCTTTTCAGATCTATTCAGGAGTTTTGCTGCCTGTAGTTAGTACACCTCTGTTTGAAACCCCTTTCCTTGCTATTATTCTGCCTCCATTGTGCAAAGAACTGTAAATGTTTTTATGTATTTTTTGAGTCATTTTCAGTTCTCCTTTACAAAGAAGTAGCTTTTCTAGTGTCGAAATCAAGTTTTAAATTCCAAATCACAAAGTGTTGTCATTGTCCTCATTTTGTCTTGAAAAGAAACTTGTTAGTAATTGTCGCTTTGAAAAATAATTCAGATTTGCACATTAGCTTTCTTTTTATCATTTACACATTAAGAAGGCTGAAAATAAATACATGCATGTGCATTTGCATTTAGACTGATTGTTGGTTTGATTTAGGACAGTGCATATAGTGTGTGCTCTTTGCTCTTTGTTGAAAGAACGCCATCTCTCTTTCCTTAGTAGCTAGGATTTTCATTTGCAAAAAGAAGACTAAACGACTGTTTATCATCTTAGATTGCATTTTAGGAATTGTACATCTACATCACATGGTGAACCTGAAAGGAAAATGTCTTAAGCAAGATCAACTATAAAATAAATTTAATGAATCTAAAAACACTTTGGAACTTAACACACAACATCTAGAAGTCTAGGCTAGAGACGTATTCTGGCATCGTAAAGCCTGGTAACTGTTGTTTTCACTGTTGGTTGGGTGATTCCTCCACTTTGAGATGATAAGTGCCAGTACGGACTTGTGCTCCCACGTACCGTCGAGTATATTTTGGGAGACCACAATAGGTTTAATCCTTTATCCATAGGAAGCCGTGTTTGTTGCCCTATCGATCGCAATGCACTAAACACAACATTCAGGAAGATTGACTGTCGTACCATAAAAAGTATTCTGCAGTTTTGCGATTGGTTTGGTAATCCCTCTGTCTAGATTTCCAGAGCAGTCCCTTTCGTTCCTTTTCAGACTCCTTAACGGAAAATATCCATCTGAGCACTTGTCACTTCATGCTCATTAAAAATCGAAGGCGACTAGAGTCATCTTTTGTTTTTTCTCGACTCTTAAAAATTGAAAAAACAAGTTGTGTCAAAGCATCTAAACTTTATTTTAAACAGAATAATTATCACCTTTCCTACATTGGTCTTAGGTTTAGAAAAATGGAGTCCACCAACCAAGGAGTTCCCCTTGGAGGAAATCCTAGTCCCTTCTCCTCTTGGGGAGATGTTGGTGCACCCCATATGACCACATTGTCGCTTCCAGGATTGACAATTGGCTTGCCTGTATGGCTCTTCTCAACCTCCGTCATTTAGAACACCGTGATTCCTGAACAATCGAGTCAGAAACTAAACGATTCCAGAGTTACCCCCCAACCCTCTACTTCATCTAATTCTTCCTCTCCTCCTTCCTCTTCGCTTGATGAAGCTGGTAAAGCCAAAAATAAAGTACCTGAGAGGAAGAAGGAAAAGAAGAAGAAGGAGCCAAAGGCGAAAAGGGGCAACCAAGCATCGTCTGGCGAAAATCCACACACTGCACCGACCATACCTAAATCACCATGTGTCATTTGCAAAGGAGACCACTATCATTGAGATTGTCCTTACATCCCTCAGATCTTAAGGGAGTGGTCTCCTCGTTTGCACAACCTGGTGTCGTCAACCTCTGATGATCACGTTGAAAGTACACCGTCAACTAGTGAAAGTGAAGCCCCTGGACAAAAAGGAAAATGCAAATTTCCTTGTAAACTGTGTGAAGGCGATCACGCCGTCCACCGTTGTCCCTTCTTAGATGAGGCTAAAAGAGTTTTGGACGACCGTCCGGTTTCACCGTTACGGATCCCTCCTGGATATAAGAAACTCTTGCCGAGTCCGTCACTAGTTGAAAATCTGGCTAACACACCCTTGTGGTTGGCCGTAGCATCTATCACTGAAGAAAAACCATCTGAATCCATACCAAACGAAAGTCAAAAGGTCGAGGTGGCAGTTGACCCGGTCTTGCCTTCAGAAGTTCCGTCTTCAGATGATACAATCACCGAAGAGAACAAGGATGACACCGTCCAAATTCTTTTCATAAGCACAGACTCTGATGAACATGGGGGAAGTTTACCCGTTCCTTTACCGCAGGAAGGATGTTCGTCAGAGTCGTACTCGGCCATCTATTCGGTCCCACCTCTAAGCAACCTAATTGTTTCCTTTGAGTGGAATCTACTAGGCAGACCCTGTTTACTGGCTAGTTTACCATTCCGAATCATCACTCAAGTATATAGAATGGTTATGGCTGGTACCATCATAGATGAAGGGGCTTCTGTGAGTATCCTTTCCTCAACTGCTTGGAAAGCGCTTGGTTCACCATCGCTTTTTCCTGAAATGAAAAATCTAACAGCCTTTGACAAAGGAACCAGTCGACCATTAGGGATCCTTCCCAATGTGCCCATTACATTGAGAGGGAAAACCGTTCACATGAACGTAATGGTAGTCCAAGGACCCCTGGATTATAATCTACTCATTGGACGAGACTATATTTATTGCATGGGAACCATTGTCTCCTCACTCTTTAGAGTAATGTGTTTTCCACACGAAGGAAGAGTGGTCAAGCTCGTAGACCAGCTTTCATTCCCCGGTTCACGCATAGAAATAGTCATATACCATCCCTGAATGGTCTTTTCACGTAAGGAATGTCTCATCAATCCCTAGTCCGTCCGCCTGATGAGCGCGAGTGATTCGGGGAACATGACTGAAACCCAGGGGGCATGCACCCTGGTCTGCTTCGGCAGGAAAACTTCAGGTATAGGGTAGGTTTCCGCGAGGCATATATGACTAGTCTGACACACCCATCCGTTTAGGAAAATGGGATTAGACTAGAATAAGATTCCCTCGTCAAAGTTATGTGAGTGGAGGTGTCTGCGCCACTCGCCTTTGTCTATTTCGGTAGACATCACCGAAGAAGTGTTTTGTTTGTGGTACAAATAGAACAATCTTTGGTAACCTGAAAAAGGTAGGCCTTTCCCGATAAAACAAATGTTTTGTCTACAAATTGAGGGGTAACCTCGAAACTCTATTTCACTATACCTGGGGGCATGCAAACCTTTTGGCATGCAAGCAAAGAGCGACCATTTATCTTTTTTTTGGATTGGTCGTTTCCTAACTTGCATAAAGAAAGGATGCGGGGCAAAGCTTTGAAAAAATGCCGTTTTTAGATGAGACATTCTTATTATACGACTGGATCGAGCAGTTTTAACGTGGACTTCATGCTGGTTAAAAAATAAACATAAGAAATGAGCAAGTGTTTCCCCCAGCATTTAAGCTCATTTTAAAATAAAAAATGAACCAATTTCCGGTAAATAACCGTCGTGAATGTAGTACTTCAGTCTTTGAAGCCTTGGTCGTGTTCTCATCATCACCTCCACTTGATTGTTTACCCCTTTTGAGGAAAAGTTGCGAAGAGTGATCCTGTTAGCCATCCTTGTAACACTGTCGTGATTGGAAAATTCCAAACCTTACCTGGAATCCGCTGCTACCCGAATTTATCACTCGTTCCTCAAAGACGATGTTGTGGGGAAAAATGCCTATGCAGGACGATCCTATCCACCTAAGGTGTGACAGTGCCTTAGCAACAAACAGAGACAGCTATTCTAGTATTCTTCCTTTATGAATTAAGAATGAAGAGAGATAGATGGACTAACCGGTGTCTTCCGTTTGTCCCTCGATCCGGTCTCTCTTCTCTTTGAGGGTTCCCAGCTACTTGCCTTCTCGCTCGCCCAGCTTCAAGAGGTTTCTGCAAGATCACAAGAAGAGAACACTACACAAGACATGGATTCATATTCATAACTAGTTTAGGATTAGAAATAAACTAAACATACTAATGCAATCATACATCAAAGATACATCAGTATATAGGAGAAACCAAGATAGCTTTATTGATGAATAACAAGGTTCAGGAAGAGATACAACCCAGAGGGCTCCAATCTAGCATCTCCTTCCCAGCAAATGGAATTCCTATCTTCACCCCCTTCAAAGCATTAAGCACCCAATGATTCCAATCTCAAACCAACAGCAATTTTTTGCAATAACAAAATTCCAGCCTCTAGATCTCATGGAGGAGAGATCCATATATAGATGTTTGGAGAGAGGATGAGTCAGCTTGATATCTGACTAGTGTCCTCTCCCTCTGTCAGTTCTTGATTCCACTTGGAGGTTCTTGCTTCCACTTGGAGATTGGGAACCTCTTACTCATCACTAGTCGAATTCACTGAAGCAAGTGTCATTGAGGAAGATTCTGGAAGCTTCCTGGGTCTTGACACCTCTCGGAATGAACTTGCCATTTGGCAATTCTCGCTCAACACACCCTGGTAGTGCTTCTACCTGCGTTGCAGTGCAGGTAGCCAGTGTTGGCTTTGACATTCAGCGCAGACAGCTAGTGGAGCCACTGAATTTTTCCTGAATTGACTTGTTTTTGAGCAGTTTCTGGTGGAGAACTTCTGTGAATTGCTGTGGTTTGTTAGCCTTGTTCCTCTAAGGGTAGGAACAACATGTTTAGGGACTTTGGATCCCTTAGATTATGGACATTTCATGCTCAATGCTGTAAGGCACAAAAATGTCTATAACAGTTGCCCCCTAAAGTATGAGGCTGTTTATCAGGTGAAATGCTTTATCAGGAGGATCCGAAGTTCATCCAATGCTGGGAGGAGACCTGTAATAAGATACAATACAATACATTATTTTTCATACTGCTTTCATGATCTAGCTGAGGTGGGCATTCCCATGCTCAGCTTTATAAATTCATTTTTCTGTACATAGAACAGACAATCGTCTGATGGCAGACTGATAATTTTGATGAAATTATCATCCTTTGGATAGGATGATTATCTGCTGCAATGATGTACATGTCAATGTCTTTATCTTTCCTGAATATATATCGCAGCCCAAATGGATGAAACTAGATCCGGGGTCTTCAAACTCGTTCGATCTTCACTCTAAGTACAAGTCGATCCATGTGAGAAATGTTCTGAAGTCGAACATGGAAAGACATCGCTTGATTACCGGTCAATGAGGTAAACCGTTAACAAGCGCGAGAGGAATCACCGATAATGATAATGACCCTCAAGGTACTGCAGTACAATTCACGTGGTGTGAATAAAGGACTTGGCGACGAACACCACGCAAAATCTTTCGGTCAAAGGTCATTGATGTATACCTGTCGCCGGAAGTGAGAAACTTGCCATTGAGGTATGCAAGCTTCAAAGTACTGAAGGGGTTGTTCCTAGATCAACTTCTTGGATAATGAGCTGATGTCGACAAGAAGCGATTCGTCAAAGGAGGGCCTTAATGAATCCCACATCAATGACACGGAATGGAGCTAATGATTTTGATGGAGGTGAAAACGATCTGTGACATATGATTTAGGGTGGTGGTCATGAAAGGATGAAGGATAATGTATGGCAGTGGATGGGACACGGTTGACTTTTCCGAACGACTTCTCTTGAACATATGGCAACACTGATGCGATGGATCGGTAGCATTACCCCAAATATGGATGGTATGTCGAGACCATGGATGTGACCGGTGAATGAAACAACCCAACCCGATTGTGGTACGGAGGAAAAGTGTCATGTTCAAGAGCGACTTGCTACCATCAAAGTTTTGTTGAGTTTCTCCCAATTTTTCCCCAGTCGTTGCTGACCAGTACCTCTTTATTTTTGTCAAGCTTGAGGAGGATAGCATATGCTTGTTCTATAACCTGCCCTTCGGGCAAGCCCATCGCTATGTTTTAACGAGCCTAGCGATAGTGAAACTCGTTCTCGTCTAAAGACAAGTTTGTCGCTATTTAATGATTTTAACGAGTCTAACAACAAAGATAACTCGGTTCTTTTCATTTTTAGAGAGTCTGAAAAGATACATAAAGTTAACTCCAAAAGTCTTTTTTCGTCATCTAATCCCTTAAGTCCGAAAAAGTATAAAACAATACAGAAGGGATGAGTTTTCGATAGTTTTAACGAGCCGAATAAAACAAGTGCTCGATCTTTTTGTGCAATAATCCCTCAGGTCCAAAAAGATTAAAATCTAGAGGAGGGATAGCACTTCCTGTCCCTTTAACGAGCTGGAAGGCCAAGGACTCGGCAATATTTTCATATTTTACGAGTCATATGAAAAGAGCTTAAAGAAGACTCGTCTTTTGAGGAACGAGTGATGAAACAGGTTAGCAGCTGATTCCAGGTACAGGTTGGAATTTTCCAATCACGGCAGTGTCACAAGGATGGCTAGTCAAATCACTCTTCGCAGCTGTTCCTCAAAATGGGTAAACAAACATATGGAGGTGAACGATCGGCCAATGGAAAAGTGGAGGTGACGGACAAACATGACCAAGGCTTTAATGGCTGATGATATTACATTCACTATGGTTATTTACCGGGATAGTTCATTTTTTAACGAGCTTAAACGCGGGTAGAAACATTTGCTCGATTTTATGTTTATTTTTTAACGAGCATGAACTATACGATAAAACTGCTCGAATCTTGCGTTTATTTTTTAACGAGCATGAACTGTGTGCTAAAACTGCTCAATTAACCCAGTCATATGATAAGAGTGTCTCATCAAGATTCTATTTTTTATGGAGCTTCATCTCACGAAGCTTTGCTCCGGATCCTTTCGTTATGCAAGTTCAGAAACGACTAATCCTACGAGTTTAAAGGGTTAGAGGTCCTAAAAATTTTAAAAAATAAATAGCCGCCCCTTGCTTGCATTCCAAAAGGTTTGCATGCCCCCAGGTATAAAACAGAGTTTCAAGGTTACCTCTACTTCACTTCCGCCAAAACAATTGTTTTACCGAGAGAGGCCTACCTCTTTCAGGTTACCCAAAGATTGCTCCATTCGCGGCCACGAATAAAACACTTCTTCGGCGATGTCTACCGAGATAAACAAAGGTGAGCGACGATCCTGCCAACTCACATAACTTTGACAAAAGAATCTTATTATAGAACAACCCCTCTTCCACTCACGGACGGGGTACGGACTAGTCATATTCTCCCGCGGAAACCTACCCTATACCCAAAGTTTTCCTGCCGAAGCAGACCAGGACGCATGCCCCCTGGGTTCCAGTCATATCCTCCCGGATTACTCACGCTCATCAGGAGGACGGACCGTGGGTTGAGACACTTCTTGCGTGAATAGACCATTTAGGGATGGTACATGACTATTTGCGATGCGTGATCCGGGAAATGAAAGTTGGTCCACGAGCTTGACCACTCTTCCTTCGTGCGGAAAACACATTACTCTAAAGAGTGAGGAGACGATGGCTCCCATGCAATACATATAGTCTCGTCCAAGGAGTAGGTTATAATCCAAGGGTCCTTGAACGACCATCACATTCATTTGAACGGTCTTCCCTTTCAATGTTATGGGCACATTGGGGAGGATCCCTAAAGGTCGACTCGTTCCTTTATCAAAGCCTGTCAGATTTCTCATTTCAGGCAAAAGCACTGGCGAACCAAGCGCTTTCCAAGCAATAGAGGAAAGGATACTCACAGATGCCCCCTCATCAATAATGGTGCCAGCCATTACCATTCTGTATATTTGAACGATAATTTTGAATGGTATGCTTGCTGGCAAATGGGGTCTGCCTAGTTGGTTCCAGTCGAACGAGACAACTAGGTTGCTTGGTGGTGGGACCGAATAGATGGCCGGGTATGACTCTGACGAAGTTCCTTCCTGCGATAAAGGAATGGGCAAATTGCCCCCTTGTTCGTCGGAGTCTGTGTTGATGAAGAGAATTTGGACGGTCTCGTCTTTATTCTCTTCCGTGATGGTATCATTCGAAGATAGAGCCTCTAAAGGCAAAACCGGGTCAACTGCCGCCTCAACCTTTTGACTTTCGTCAGGTGTGGATTCAGACGGTTCATCTTCAATGATAGGTGCTTCGGCTGACCACCTGGGCGGGCCAGCCGGGTTCTCAACTAGTGAAGGACTTGGCAGGAGTTTTTGATATCCAGGAGGAAGTTGCGCTCGTAAGATCGGGCGATCTTCCAAAAGTCTTTTAGCCTCGTCTAAAAAGGGACAACGGTGGATGGCGTGATCACCTTCACACAGTTTGCAGGGAAATCTAGCTTTCCCTCTCTGTCCTGTGGCTTCACTTTCACTAGTTGACGGTGAGCAGTCAACATGGCTATCAAAGGTTGACGCTACCGAATTGTGCAAACGGGGAGACCAGTCCCTTAGTATCCGAGGGATGCAGGGACAATCTCTATGGAAGTGGTCTCCCTTGCATATGACACATGGCGATTTAGGCCTGGTCAGTGCTGTGTGTGGATTTTTGTCAGACGCCACTTGTTTTCCCCCAGTCGCTTTTGGCTCCTTCTTCTTCTTCTCTTTCTTCTTCTTCTCTTTCTTCTTCTTTTCCTTCTTCTCCTTAGGAACTTGGTTTTTTGTTTTACCAGTTCCGTCAAGCGAAGAGGAAGGAGGAGAGGGAGAATTAGATGAAGTAGAAGGCTGGTGGGTAACTCTGGTCTGGTCTGACCGTTGATTCAACTGTTCAGGAATAGTGGTGTTCTGAATGACATTGGTTGAGAAGAGCCAGACCGGCAAGCCAATTGTCAGTCCTGGAAGCGACAATGTGGCCATATGAGGCGCACCAACATCTCCCTAAGAGGAGAAGGGACTAGGATTTCCACCAAGGGGAATTCCTTGGTTGGTGTGCTCCATTTTCTCAACCTAAAGATCAACGCAGGAATAAGGGGTGATTGTTCCATTTAAAATAAATTTTAACGACGCTTTAGACACAACTTGCTTTTTCAATTTTAAAGAGTCGAGAAAAAGCTAAAGATGACTCTAGTCTCCTTCGATGTTTTAACGAGCCCAAAGTGACAAATGCTCGGATGGACTTTTTCCGTTATAGAGTCTGAAAAAGACCAAAAGGAACTGCTCTGGAGTTCTAGGCAGAGGGTGTGCCAAACTTTTTGCAAAACCGTAGAATACTTTTTAGGGTACGGGCGGTCGATCTTCCTTAATGCTGTGTTCAGTGCATTGCGATCAGTAGGGCGGCCGACACGGCTTCCTAAGGATAAAGTTTTTCTGCCTATAGGGGTCTCCCAATATATACGCAACGGTACATGGGAGCATAATCTGTATTGGCGCTATCGTCCCTCAGGAGGAATCACCCACCATCAACGAGATCGACAGTCACCAGGCTTTACGACGCCGGAACACGTCTCTAGCCTAGACCTCTATGTTGTGCATTATGTTGCAAAGCGTTGTTAAGTTCATTCAATTTATTTTAGGATGATCTTTTTAGAAGTTTGCCTTTTGAGGTTCACCACGAGATGTATGATACAATTCCTAAATGCAGTCTAAAGATGATAAGCAAGCTTTATATCTTTTCAACTTTGAAAATTCTAGCTACTAAGGGAAAAGAAAGACACCATCTTTTCTCAAAGAGCAATCAGCACACTCTAATGCACTTTTCCTAAATCAAACATGCAAACTATCAAAAATGCAAATGCACAATGCAGGTGTTTGTTTTCTGCTTTCTTAGTATTGATGCCTACAAAGAAAGCTTTTTGTACAACTTTGAATTTGCTTTTAAATGACAAATACAAACAAGTTTACTTTTTCGAAATCAGAGAGGGTAGAAGAGATTACAACACTTAACGATTTTCGAAATGAATACTTGTTTCGACACTTAAAAGAGACAAACTCAAACCAAAAGCAAAAGTAAATGTATAATCAACTGCAAACAGCCAATGAACTCTCTCCTAAGATCACAATCAACAGATCTGAATCAAGGGCTACAGGATGACTATTTCACTCTTGCAAAGGAAAACTGTAAATGATGCCACAAACACATAAAAACACTCACAGTCTTTTTGTACAAAAAGAGGTGGAATTTAAGCAGAGAAAAGGAGTTATCAGACTGGTACCTATGCCAGGCTGCAAAAATCAGAGATCAAAACAAGGAAAAATAGAGCAGAGAACCCCAGCTGCACAAGGCCTAACTGGATCAGCGCAACCTTAACACAGGGGTTTTGACATTCAGCGCAGGTAGCCTTCACGGGACCTGCGTTGAAATGCAGAACCTCTTCACAGGGGTCGCGCTGAAGGAGAAACGAGAGTTTCTCACTGGTTCTGGGTCACAGATTGCTATTTAATCTACAGTTTCAGGCCAAATCAAAGCAACAAGCAAGGTGCAATCAAAGGGATGCTTTGAGGGAGTACTAAGATCTATCACAAAGGATCATCAAATCATTTTTGAGTCCATTTTTCAGATCATAGACAAATCCAGTGATTGTATCAAAGCAGCAGCTGTCTACTTTGCATCTGAGAATAGCAGATGCAGTTCGATTGCTGTTGTTGAGTCTATGAAACAAACATTGATGGAAACACAAATAAAATGACTAAACAGATCTCCCCAGTGGGGTCGCCAATTTGTTGTGGGGAAAAATGCCTATGCAGGACGATCCTATCCACCTAAGGTGTGACAGTGCCTTAGCAACAAACAGAGACAGCTATTCTAGTATTCTTCCTTTATGAATTAAGAATGAAGAGAGATAGATGGACTAACCGGTGTCTTCCGTTTGTCCCTCGATCCGGTCTCTCTTCTCTTTGAGGGTTCCCAGCTACTTGCCTTCTCGCTCGCCCAGCTTCAAGAGGTTTTTGCAAGATCACAAGAAGAGAACACTACACAAGACATGGATTCATATTCATAACTAGTTCAGGATTAGAAATAAACTAAACATACTAATGCAATCATACATCAAAGATACATCAGTATATAGGAGAAACCAAGATAGCTTTATTGATGAATAACAAGGTTCAGGAAGAGATACAACCCAGAGGGCTCCAATCCAGCATCTCCTTCCCAGCAAATGGAATTCCTATCTTCACCCCCTTCAAAGCATTAAGCACCCAATGATTCCAATCTCAAACCACCAGCAATTTTTTGCAATAACAAAATTCCAGCCTCTAGATCTCATGGAGGAGAGATCCATATATAGATGTTTGGAGAGAGGATGAGTTAGCTTGAGATCTGACTAGTGTCCTCTCCCTCTGTCAGTTCTTGATTCCACTTGGAGGTTCTTGCTTCCACTTGGAGATTGGGAACCTCTTACTCATCACTAGTCGAATTCACTGAGGCAAGTGTCATTGAGGAAGATTCTGGAAGCTTCCTGGGTCTTGACACCTCTTGGAATGAACTTGCCATTTGGCAATTCTCACTCAACGCACCTTGGTAGTGCTTCTACCTGCGTTGCAGTGCAGGTAACCAGTGTTGGCTTTGACATTCAGCGCAGACAGCTAGTGGAGCCACTGAATTGATCCTGAATTGACTTGTTTTTGAGCAGTTTTTGGTGGAGAACTTCTGTGAATTGCTGTGGTTTGTTAGCCTTGTTCCTCTAGGGGTAGGAACAACATGTTTAGGGACTTTGGATCCCTTAGATTATGGACATTTCATGCTCAATGCTGTAAGGCACAAAAATGTCTATAACAGACGAGTCTCCTTTAAGCTCTTTTCAACTGACTCGTAAAATTTGAAAATATTACCAAGCCATTGGCCTCTCCAGCTCGTTAAAGTGACAAAAAGTGCTATCCCTCCTTTAGATTTTAATCTTTTTGGACCTGAGGGATTATTACACAAAAAGATTGAGTGCTTGTTTTGTTCAGCTCGTTAAAAGTACCGAAAATTCATCCCTTCTCTATTATTTTATACTTTTTCGGACATAAGGGATTAGATGACGAAAAAGGATTTTTTGGAGTTTCCTTTATGTCCCTTTTCAAACTCTCTAAAATTGAAAAGGACCGAGTTATCTTTGTCGTTAAACTCGTTAAAACCTAATAGCGACAAACTTGTCCATAACAGACAAGAACGAGTTTCACTATCGCTAGGCTCATTAAAACATAGCGATGGGTTTGCCCGAAGGGAAAATTATAGAAAAAGCATATGTTATCCTCCTCAAGCTTGACAAAAATAAATAGGTACTGGTCAGCAATGACTGGGGAAAAATTGGGAAGAAAACTTGAAGAAACTTTGTTGGTAGCAAGTCGCTCTTGAACATGACACTTTCACTTCGCATCCAAGTCGGGTTGGGTTGTTACATTCACCGGTCACATCACCTTGGTTTCATCACACCATCCACATTTGGGGTTAATGCTACCGATCCATCATGTCAGTGTCGCCGATATGTTCAAGAGAATTCGCTCAAAGAATTCACCTGTGTCTCACCCACTGCAATACATTTACACTCTATTCTTTCATGACCGCCACCATGAACCTTATATCACCAGATCGTTTTCACCTCCATTAAAATAATTTGCTTCGTTCCGTGTCATTGGTGTGGCATTAAGGCCCTCCTATGACGAATCGCTTCTTGTCGACATTAGCTCATTATCCAAGAAGTCGATCTAGGAACAACCCTTTCAGTACTTTGAAGCTTGCATGACTCACTGGCAAGTTTCTCACTTCTGGAGACAAGTTTACATCAATGGCCTTCGACCGAAAGATTTTGTGTGGTGTTCGATGCCAAGTCCTTTATTCACACCACGTAAATTGTATTGTAGTACCTTGAGGGTCATCATCATTATCGGTGATTCCTCTCGCGCCTGTTAATGGCTTACATCATTGGCTGGTAATCAGGCGGTGTCTTTCCATGTTCAACTCCAGAACATCTCTCACATGGATCGACCTGTACTTTGAGTGAAGATCAAACGAGACTGAAGACCCCAAATCTAGTTTCATCCATCCGGGCTGCGATATATATTTAGGAAAATAAAGACATCAAATGTACATCATTGTTGCACAGATAATCATCCAATCTAAGGGATGATGGCTCTACCAGAATCATCAGTCTACACTTAGACGATTGTCTATCTCATGTACATGAAAAATGAATTTATAAAGCTGAGCATGGGAATGCCCGCCTCAGCTAGATCATGAAAGTATTATGAAGATAAAGTATTGTATTGTATCTTATTACAGGTCTCCTTCCAGCTTGAAAGAACTTCGGATCCTCATGATAAAGCATTTCACCCGACATCAAAAAGATTAACGACCTCATCTTTAGGGGGAAACTGTTATAGACATTTTTGGGCACTAAAGGTGTTGTTCCAACCCCTAAAAGAACAAGGTCAACTGATTACAGCATCTCCCAGAAGTTCTCCATGAAAAACTACTCAGAACTGGTCAAAACTGGACCATTTCAGCTGCTCCATAGGCAAAGTTCGTTGCATCCCACCTAAATACACACAGTAGGTGCGTTGCATGTCAAAAATCCCTTCTATGGGGTGCGATGGGTGAGAAGGGACAAATGGTAGGGTCAATCCGCAAGGTGGAGAAGCATGGAATCTTCCAGAAACTTCTCCTGTGACACTTGCCTCTCTGAATTATACCAAGGATGAGTAAGAGATCATCAATCTCCAAGTGGAATCAAGAACTATCAGAGGGGAGACACTAATCAAATCTCAAAAGCTGACTCACCTCCCTTGCAGACATCTATATATGGATCCCTCATCCCAGAGATCCAGAGGCTGGAAGTTTGTATCTTGTAAGGAAGTGCTGCTAGTTTATTGGTGCAACATCATAGTGTTGGGTGATCTAAGCTTTTCATGAGGTGAAGAAGGGCTTATTGTTGAGAGGATGATGCTGGGTTAGAACAATTGGTTGTAATTCTCTTGGCTCTTTCTTGATTATCAATAAAGCTATTCAAGTTTTCCTCCATACTCTTGTATGATTTATGTTTTATGCATTTGTATGGTTAATATACATCTGATCCTATATTGCTTATGATAATAGATCTATGTTCTCGTATAGTGTTATGCTGCTTTGATTCTATAGGTACTTTGTGAAGCTGGGTATACAAGAAAGCAAGTGGCAAAGGACTATCAGAAGAGAGAGGAATCAAGCAAGGAACCAAGTGCAAGACAGAGGTTGGTGTCCTTTATTCTTCTCTCATCTATCTTTCATAAAGGAAAACGAAAGTAGTTTTAAGTTTGTTTGTTTCTAAGGTAGCTACCAGCCTTAGTGGGATTAGCAGCTCTACATAGACACTATTCCTGGTAACAGCAGGGACTTATTCCTCAAGGACTAGATAGGAAGGTAATGACCATGGAATATGAGCAAGATTTATGGCATCCTCCCCCTAAGGGTTTTTTGAAATACAACATCGATGGGGCTTCAAAAGGCAACCCAGGCACTACTGTTTATGGAGGGGTGTTAAGGGATGAGAACGAAAGCATCCTTTTCATCTTCTATTGTCATTTAGGAAGAGCTACCAACAATATGGTGGAATTGATGGCTATGGAGCAATGTTTAGATTTCTTGGAACAGGAGAACCACCAAAATGTGATTGTTGAAGATGATTCAGAGTTAATCATTAAATTGGTTAAGAGAATCATCTGGGGTACAAAGCCAAAAAAATCCTCAAGAAACTAGAGGTTGATCTAGGTCTTTCAACAGATTCAGCATCACCTCTAGTGCCTTCATACAGTAAGTTTTAAACATGTGCGAAGAACGGCCAATAAATTGGTGGATGTTCTGGCCAACCAAGGAGTGATCTGCACAGAGAATAGGGTTTCAATGAGCTGGCAAGAGCTACCTCAGAACAGTTTAAAGGCGAATTGTCATGACTAGGAAGATGAAGATAGGATGGTGTTTCGGAACAGAGCCATGGAGACGGGCTCCATATGATTCAAGTGCTTTATGATTAATGGTTTTTTCACTATTAGGTCTTTAGTGTGTTGCAGGCCAATCTCGACCTTCGCTATCCGGGTAAGTACTTTCATAGCGGCTCTAGGTGGTAACCACCTGGGTGGCTCTAGTTCTTAGATGATTGGCAGGCCGGCAGGAGTTTCTTCTTTCTTTGGTTCTGGTAGAAAACGCAACAAAAGGTCAGAATCCGAGAACTCTCGGTGGCCTCAAAACCCTGGGTTTCTGTCTTTGATTGCTATACCATGTCTGGGGTGGTTTTCTCGTGATCGTAGGCCTTGCAAGTGGGAAATGGTTTTTCCGAAATTGGAGTCATTCCATTCAGCGAGCTACACATGGCAGTGGGGTCGTCTAGAATACCAACCTCATCGTGTGTTATTGTTTGGTGATGTAGTCCGACGCGATATGATCTTCAGTCATTGGATCAAGCAAAGCGGATCTACGGCTGGGATCGATAGAGCATATTGGTGGTCCATGTGGGTAAGCGTCATGATTCTTAGTACTGTGAAACTGGCCACAATCGTTGGATTGGCTGAGGAGGTTCAACGATGGATATTAAAGATGCATGTCAGGAAGATGGCGGGACGTGTTAATGCATTTTATTCTTGGTGGGATGCAAAATGTTATTAGTAGGAATCGTTGTTTTTTGTTCGTTCTTCAAGTTCATGGGTTTGTGAGTTTTCCGGACATGAAATCCTTATAAATCAGTACATTTGTTCCTCTTTGGGTCCATTGCCGAATTCTACATTATTTTTCTTTTAAGAGTTTAGAGGTTTGATTTGCAAGGGTAGGGGCTTTTGCCTTTGGCCCATTATCAATTTGACTTTGGGTTTTTTCCTTGGTCCATAGCTCCTCATGGAATGATGTAATTTATGTATTTTATTAATGAAAAAGAAGGTCTGACTCTTGCTTCAATAAAAAAAGAATTAAAAAAAAGAGATTTCTACATTTATTATTTTAATAAACTTTGCACAATGCATCACAGCAAAATCTCTATGCACACGCATTTGTTCTGCACACATTCTACCTCTGAAAAACTAGCTCCACATAACCACATCCGCACAACTATTTTTGTAGTTATGAAATACATTCTTAAATAATAATAATAAAAAGTAGATTTAATATTTATTATTTTAATAAACCTTATGCCCAATTTGTTTTACCAAAACATTCAATCTATAGAAAGCTCACACATTACTTGTTCGCACAAGAAATGCTTCATACACTACTTATTCCTCTTCAAAAAAACTTGATAATTACGGTAAAGGTATTTAACTTTTGTTTTTTAATTCTGAAGCAAGCAATTTCACTCACACTATCAACATGGTTTTATTAGGGACCCAATCCAATATATATGAAAATAAATGGTTATCACCTAACAATGTTGTTCAACTGGGCATTATATCAAAGCATTAAAATATTAAATATAAAATCATGGTTTTCAAAACATTGAAATATTAATATTAATATATATTTTAAAAACTAACACAAATGCAAAGATTTGAAGCTTTCATTGTGATTTTGAAAGCATTAAAATATTAATTCTAACTAATTAGTTAAAGGTTGTGTAGTGCCGCAGAAAACCCATTGAGATTTAAATTGCATAAAATTGATATATCAATTTCATTTCGAAATACAACAAAAAGATTTCATTTTGTACAATAGGAAGATACGATGAAAGCATAATAAAAGCCCTTTCCAGAGTATTGTACTCTGCACAAATTTAAAATATGACAATAATCAACATTATTCATGTTTCATGTTGTTGGCATATATGTATCGATGACATAATATAGGTGCTCAAAGCACAAGTCTGTAACATTGAGTAATACAATCACAATAACAAGAATTGTATCAAGTTTTAAATTTCAATCACCATAGTTATGATTAAAATAAATAAACATAATACAAATGTATAGAGAATTAGATGCAATGCATTAAGAACTCTGATTCTCAATGGGAAACACTTATATTAGTAATAAAAATGCTCAATGGCTTAGTTCATTGGCTCATTCACTATGTTATTCTGGCATTGTGTCTTTAACTACCTGCTCCTGCATTTGGGAAAAGTAAATGTGTGAACTATAATATGCAAAGAGGGAATTGCAAAATAAAACAAGGAACTGCATTAAGAAACTTGACTAAATGAAATTAATAAAATTAACAAATTACATTCATTGAATACTAGTAAATAAAAAACAAATATGCAAATATTTAAGGACAATTACAATGTGTGAAAGCATATATGCTATTTGTTTCACTATCAATTGTCTTTTGGATGCATGCCCTATTGAACCAATGTCTTCAACATAGCTTCAATGAATTCATTCATTGGTCCCATTATAATCTCTAGCCTTACATGTTAATTGAATAATTTCTTTTTGATCTCCATCGCCTCTTATTGTAGTTGAGAAGTTAACAAAGACTTCTCGTCATTAATACTAACAAAGCAAACTAGGCATTTGATAATTTATTCTAAAGTAATATGATTTATATAATCAAACTATTTTTCCATTGATTGTCTTATCTGTTCCATTCAAATGTTAGCATATATTTTGTTGAAAATAGCAACAAGAAATTATAAATATAGAATTGCTAAATTTAGTACTGCTATAAATAGCATTTCGGGATATCTTCCTATTTTAGTTAGTCCCTGAACTAAAATAGAGAAGCAAAATTCAAATCTGATCTTAATAGTTATTTGTAAAATAATTAATTAATTCACCATGAGTTAATTAGTTGTAGAAAATCAAACATGAAGTCTATGTGGGGACATGCAACAGTTTCTCCATTAATTGAGGAATTTATCCTTCAATTAAAGACATAATGATGAGTTGGATAATTGATTTTGGAGGTCGGACGGCAGGGAAGCTCGGTCTGCAATGCTCACTCCTGCAACTAAACCCTAGACGCAACTCTCCATGAACACCCTCGGGGGGGGGTCGACCCCCCCAGCCTTCGGCCCCTTTGTATTCGGAAGCCTCCCTCCTGAGCCCACCTTCACCTCATTAGCCTCTCGATCCAGGGATAGAGGCAAAGCTCCAGTGGCAAACTATAACTCGAAAGCGAACGAATCTGTGGTTGAGAGAAGCATCCTCAGCCAAATCAGAGCAACAAGATCATCCCCCTGCAAACTGATATCGAAGGAAACACCCTCATTAATCATTGAAGACCCATGGATCGAAGAATACAGAGATCACATGTGCAAACATGCCCTAATCTGTCGCTTCATGGGAGTGAGACTCAATGAAAAAGCTCTCTTCTGTTGGATAAACCAGAAATGGAAGCCCAAAAGGAACTATGAACTACAGTTAGGAGCAAGGAATTTTTTCATGGTCATCTTCACCCACAGGGAAGATAGAGATCGCACTTTCGAAGGAGGCCCATACTTCTACAACTCGGCAGGACTCTACATAATGTACTGGAAGCCCAACTTTGTTCCAGAGTAGGAAGATTTCATAAAAGTTCTAGTCTGGCTCAAACTCTACTCCTTGCCGTTGGATTATTGGAATAAGCGGATCCTGGAAGCCATCAGGAACAAGCTGGGCGTCTTCATCAGAACCTCAAATCTCACATCTCAAGGTAAATACACTGCCTATGCCAGAATATGTGTTTATATGGATGTCTCAGGACCTCTCCCAGGTCATATTGCTCTGATCCAGAAAGGAATTCATTGGAAGCATTCCATTGACTATGAAAATATCCCTTTTAGATGCAGGAAATGCCGACAGCATGGAAATCTTAGTCATGGGTGCCCCCTAAATCAACCCCCACCTCAACCCCAAGAAGACAAGGCAGACAACCCGTCCCCAGATTGCATCCCTGTTGCTAGGGAAAGCAAAAAGAAGAAAGGGAAAAATCCTCTGAAACACCCCTCCAACCCAACCCCCACCCAAAAAATAGCTTTGAAGTTCTAGGCAACCTTGATCCATTCGAAAACCCTCTGGAATCCCATGCCCCCCCGACTCAAGATCCACCCAGGCAGTCTCAACCATCTAACCCTTCAATCATCTCCATCCCAAGCTCGGACCATCCCCAAACCGAGAAACAGCCTCAAATCCCACAGCCCAACTCCGACCACAGCGATACAAGCCTCGATCCTCTACATACCCCTCCCTGCATAGAAACTCATCCAAATCGGATGCCCTCAACTGCTCCTATCAATCCCCTGGAAGAAATCCTGGGTGACCTAGATCTCCAGGAGGTCACCGAGCAATGGTCCAAACAGGGAGTGAATGCCATTCCCCAGGAACACTTGGAGAAAATTGAAATGGCATACCTGCAGTTAGAATATCTTAATCAGAATGCAGCCAAAAAGAAATGGGGAGATAGCAGCCAAACAGGCATCCAAGCCAACCTAGACGTGGACCAATACAAGCCAAAAGGTCAAGGAAGAAAACATGGGAGAAAATCGAGAAAGCAACAAATACAAGAACTCGGCAAGCGCCTAATCAATGAAGGAAAAATGAGGGCTCTGGTCCTATCCACACCGAAGATTTCTCAATGAATATAACAACATGGAATATCAGAGGGCTAAATGGCACCTCCAAAAGACGAATCCTCAAAAACCGTCTTTTCACGCAATCTCCAGACATTGTCTTACTACAAGAATCCAAATTCTCAGCCAACGGCATAGAAACGCTCAAGAAACTATTTTCAAAAGGCTTTCAATGCACAAGCATAGAAGCCATTGGGCAAGCAGGAGGGCTCCTAATGTTTTGGAACAAAAACAAGCTTTTATGCAGAATGCTCTGTCCACTAAGCATTCGCTATCAATCATCTTCAACATGCCAGACTCACAACAAAAGATATGCATCACCAATGTGTATGGACCTCAGTGAATTTAGGAGAAGTTCAAGATGCTGGAAGACTTGAATGAAATCAAACAACACCATGGTGCCAACCATTGGATCCTAGGTGGCGATTTAAACATGATCACCAACCTAGCGGAGAATAAAGGAGGCCTAAGAAGATTGGATAAAGATGCGGAAGCTTTCAGTACCTTCATAGCAGCATCTAAACTCATTGATGTTCCCACAGTCAATGGTCTACACACATGGAAAAATAAGCAAGGGGGAAATAGACAGGTTGCATCAAGGCTTGACAGGTTCCTCATATTGGAATCCATCATGCTCCAGAATCTAGACATGGAAGCCAACATTCTGCCCATTGGGGGATAAGATCACTGGCCAGTACAATTGCACTTCACCAATATGATCAAGCCCCAAAACTAGCCTTTCAGGTTCGAAAGCTTCTGGATAGATCACCCAACCTTCATGCAAAATATACAAAGTTAGTGGACCCAAACCTCTGTAAAGAGAGACAAAATTATGTACATCTTTCAGCAAAAGCTCAAGAGCATTAAGACCAAGCTCAAATGCTGGAACAAGAACACATTTGGTAACATTTTTCAAGCCAAAAAAGAGCTTGAGGAAAAAATGGCGAGCCTCCAACAATCAATGATTAAGGACGGGCCTAACGAGGACAGGTTAGCTCAAGAATCAAACCTCCAAAAGCAATGGGAAGACAGGCTAAGAAAAGAAGAGTTGTTATGGAAACAAAATTCATGGGTGCAGTGGCTAAAGCATGGGGAACGAAACACAAGCTTCTTCCATAAATCAACCATTCACATAGAGTCAACAACCGTATTCTATCCCTCAAAAAAGATGATGGTTCTCAGGTCTCAACCAGAGAGCAAATAGGATCCGAACTAAATTTATACTTCAGGTCACTGCTCTCTGGGTCCAATCAAGATAGAATCCAAGCTATAAACAAAATCATTAGTGCTATTCCCCCCTTAGTAACAGAGGAGCAAAACTCCCTTCTCTTAAGATAGTTCACTGAGTAGGAGATTGAAGAAGTCGTCTTCACTATGGCCTCTAACAAAGCCCTTGGACCAGACGGCTTTACAATTGAATTCTTCAAAGCTTGTTGGAACATCATCAAAGCATACCTTTTCAATCTGATAAAGAACTTCCACAGAACCAAGAGAGTGCTACAGGCCATCAATGCTACCTTCCTCACCCTCATCCCGAAATCTGATCATGCTGACTCCTCCGACAAATTCAGACCTATAGCCCTTTGCAGTGTCATCTATAAAATCCTCTCAAGATTGATGGCCAACAAACTTAAACATCCTTACCTCAATCATTTCTCATGAACAGTCTGGATATGTTGAAGGAAGATAGATAACTGATAGCATCATTCTCAACCAGGAGGTGTTGCATTCTATCAAAACTCAAAAGCTCCCGGGCATGCTCATTCAACTTGACCTCTCCAAGGCCTTTGAAAAAATCAGCTGGACATACATCAAGGAAATCCTCCAGGCTTTCGGCTTCAGTCAAATTTGGATAAAATGGATAATGGAAATGGTCTTAGGAGCATTCTTCTCAATCATCCTAAATAGAGGCCCCTTACAACCATTCCTCCCATCCAAAGGCATACGACAAGGAGATCCTTTGTCACCTTTTCTCTTTGTCATCATGGCAGAGGGCCTCGGAAGATCTCTATCCCAAGCGGTCCAAACGAATCAGCTCAAAGGCATCAAAGCTACGCATCAAGGACCCACAGTAACGCATCAGCAATTTGTCAATGACACAATGCTTATGGGAACCCCCATAGTAAAGGAAGCTCGAACCTTCAACAAGGACCAAGGTGCTAAGTACTTTCACGGAAGCCTCAGGTATGGAGATCAATCTAACAAAATCCAAATTATTTTTCTTCAACACTTTTATTCCTGTGCAGAGAATTCTCAGCAAAATTCTCAAGATTCATAGGAACTCCCTTCCAACCAAATACCTCGGCATCCCACTTTCAGAATACGCCCCCAAAGCTGCAAATTGGGAAGATCTCCTCAACAAAATGAAGGCCAGATTAAGCAGCTGGACTCATCGAGCCCTAAACATGGCCAGCAGACTGGTACTGGTCAAATCAATTCTTCAAACAATGTCGGCCTACATGCTTCTAGCCCTTGCGGCACCCAAAACAGTCTACAAATCCATTCAGAACATCCAGTGGTCCTTCCTCTGGAATGGAGATTCAAAGAAGCGCAAATGGGCCCTCCTCAAGTGAACAGAAATATGAAAACCAAAGCTGGCAGGAGGACTGGGCCTAAGAGATCCTGAAATCTTAAGCAAGGCTATTGCAGCAAAAATCTGGTGGAGATGGGTGTAGAATCCTAATTTCCTATGGGGCACCTTATGGAAAGAAAAGTAGACAAATCAAATATAGGACAAAGACCTCATCAGGCTCACTGGTAGCACTCAAGGCTCTCCCCTCTAGAACAAAGTATGGGAGAATCGACACATTGTTCAGCAGCACTGCTTCTGGGAAGTGCACCAAGGCAACACTGCCCTCTTTTGGGAGGATGTTTGGCAGCAACTCCCTCCTCTAGACCACCCAGATTAGACTACACTCAAAAATGACATGTAAGAGGCAGGGCTAAAAAAGGTAGCAGATTATTGGCAACCCCAAACAGTGACCACCACTTGGCAAAAATGGCTAACCAAAGATCAATGGCCAACTCATGACCACAATGGAAATATATAACAACTCCTACAATAGCTATAACAGCAAAGGATCCTCACCTCAACCAGAGAAAACATCCTACGATGGGGAAACAATTATAAAGGAACTTTCAATCTAAAAGAAGCCTACATAATCATCGCTGCTTCACCTGACTATCAACCGGACCCTAGATGGCACGCCCTCTGGACGAAAGGCACTTGGTGCAAAATAACCTTGTTCTCTTGGATGTTCATGCACAATAGAGTGCTTACTTGGAACAATCTACAGTGACGGGGTTTCATCGGACCCTCTCGATGTGCCCTATGCAAGAATGACAATGAAACTCTCAACCACATTCTCAACACATGCCCCACCGCCTGTGCGTTATGGGATGATATAGCTTTTGTCTTCAAGCAAACTGACAGAAATAGAGACTCGATCTGCCCTACCTTGAGCAATTGGTGATCCACCATGTCCACCAATAATCTGATCAACAAGGCATGGAACCTCATTCTGAGAGTCGTGGTATGGATTCTCTGGAAAGAGCGCAATGCTCGAATCTTTAAGAACTCTGCGATGTCAGTGGATAGGTTAATGGAAAAAATGAGGCAGCTAATAACAGAAACGATCCATGCCATGGACATAATGCTGCAAGAGGGGAACCTGTCACCAAAGGATTAAAGGATTGTCCAAATCCTCAATCTCAAAGCCTGGACCAATCCTACAGGGAGGAACCAGACCACAAAAGTGATGAAGCAGGACAAATGGGGAACACTGCCATTTCCAGTGTTCAAACTAAACTTCGATGGCGCGTCAAAGAAAAACCCGAGAAAAGCCAGGTACGGCAGAGTAATCAGGGACCACAAGGGGAATATCCATCTTATCTACCATGGAAATCTGGGAAACAACACCAACAACGCTGCAGAACTGATTGCTCTCATCAAAGGCATCACCTTGGCTGACCACTACAAATTTCTACGCCTGATAGTGGAAGGAGACTCAGAGATTGTCATCAAGATGATGAGAAAACTCCAAAATGACACTCAAGTGGACAAGATTACACCCAGTTGGAGGCTCTCGGAAATCCTGAAGGATCTGCAAGCCCATCTCGGAAACATTCAAGGCATTACCTTTCAAGCAATCAGAAGAACTGCAAATAAGTTGGCCGACACCATAGCCCATGCTGGTGTTCAGTCCAATAGTGAAGACTATCATATCCTCTGGCAAGACTTGGAGGAGGGGGAACTTAGAGAGAAATGCCACACCATAAACAAGGTAGACCAGCAAGCATAGCGAATGACAGGCTCCATTGATTCTTCCATATCTGCATCTACTAACAATTATACAAGCCATAAGCGACCCACTCGAAGGAAAAAAAAAGAGAGAGAGTGAGAGCAGAGACTAGACCAGCTCAGTTGTACAAAGGTAGACAGGGAGGTCCCATCGACTCCCACCCTACATCATGTATTTTACAGTGTTTATTCAGTCTGTGAGCTGTATTGTTTGATTGCAAAGAGAGCAAGATAGCTTGAGAGCTGATTATTTTTATAACTTGAACAAGATTTCCACTTGTATGATAATACAGAGATTTGGGTTTTAGGCTGAGCCTTTTCCTAGGTTATTTATTTTATGTTATGTGTGATTAATTTCTCATTCTCAGTTATGTGTGTTCTCATTGATCATGCTCAAATTGATGAAGATTCCTCAAAGTTTATTGTAGAAGTAGATCTTGTATTTTTCTTTAGTCTATTTCATAATCTATTGATCTACAGTGGGAATTTCTACATTGTATCAGAGCAAAGGTGATCAAAGGAGAAGAACAGTATACGAAAAGGGAGAAGTTCAAAGGTTGTGGTTCCTAAATATAGAAATCGAGTTCTTATCACATCTCAATTTCACCAATGGTGTTCAGTGGTTTAGGACTCGAGTATGCCCTTGATGGCAGCTCAAATTATATAGCCTGTAAGGATCGCATGGAAGTAGTATTAGAGCATAATGGTCTAAAGGACTTCATTGATCAAGAAGTCTCCAAGCCGACTGATGCTACTCAATTGGCAGAATGGAAGAAATGTGTGGCTAGATCAAGGAGAATCCTCCTAGAGGGAGTTTGAGACCACATTGTCTCAAGCCTCCATGGGAAGGAGACACCTTTTTTGATGTGGAAAATATTGAAAGTTCTATATCAGAATAGCAGCAATCAGAGGAAGTTGGTGCTGAAAGACAAGCTTCGAAAGATCAAGTGTGAAAAGGGCGACACGATCTCTAAATACCTGAACAAGCTCACCACCTGCAGGGATGAGCTTGGAAGTGTAGGGATCACAACCGCTGATGATGACATGGTGAGTCTTGCACTCCTCGTTCTTCCTAAGAGCTGGAATAGCTACCAAGACTCGGTTAATGGAAGAGAAAAATTGCTAGATTGGGAACGACTTTGGTCGGATCTGATGCATGAGGAAATAAGAAGAAGCACCAGAGATGGATCCTTATCGAAGCAAGATGATGAGGAAAATCTAGCTTTAGCGAGTAAGGCAAGGAAAGGGAAAGGTAAGGCATCCCATCCCAAATCCGGTTCTAGAAGATTGACAAATCTAAAGTGTGATGCTTTCATTTTCATGAAATGGGCCATTATGCTACAAATTTTCCACGGAAGAAATCCAAGAAGGGTTCCTCGAAGGGATCTGATGGTGAGGCACTGGCCTCATAGTTTCAGATGGATTTCTCTCTTATCGCACACATGGTTTCATCCATGGTGGGATGTGTGTGGTACTTGGATAGTGGAGCTTCATTCCACATGTCAAGTGACAAGAATATTTTCAGTACCTTGGAGGAGAAGGATCTTTAGATGCGGATCGAGATGGGTGATGATGGAAAGTATCGTGTTTCAGGTGAAGGTACAGTTGTGTTTCATAGGGAGCATGGAGCTCCCCTCACCCTGACTGATGTAAAGTATATACTAGGTCTGAAGAAGAATCTTGTTTCTATCACTATGCTAGAAGATAAAGGCTATGATGTAGTCTTAGTAAAGGAAAGGTATTCCTGAGGCATATCGGTACTGGACAGACAAAGAGAAAAGGGATTCAAGTTAAGAATCTCTACAAGCTAGAGGTAGACGACTATGCTGCATTGAGTTCCAAAGTTGAGATGGTGCAAAGCCAAGATGTTGGCAAGCTATGGCATAGAAGACTGGGCCACTTGCACCATGGAGCCCTGAAGATCATGCAGCAGATTTCTACCGGATTACCCAAGGGAATACTTGAGCAGGAAAATACTTTCAAAGGTTGTACCTTGGGTAAGTATGCGAAATCTTCCTTTTTGGATTGAGATAGTAGAGCTGGAGAAATCTTGGAGCGAGTTCACTCAGCTGTTTGTGGACCATTCTCTACAGCCTCCACTGCTAAACAAAGGTACTATGTTATTATTACTGATGATTTTTCTCGTAGATGTTGGATCTACTTTATGCAAAAGAAGGATCAAGCCTTCTTGAGGTTTTGTGAGTTTAAAGCCTTGGCAGGGAAAGAATCTGGAAAGAAAATAAAATCCTTGCATAGCGCAATGGTGGAGAGTATGTCTCCCAACAGTTTAAATACTTTCACGCTGCATAAGGAATTAAATGGGAGTTGACGACACCCCATAACCCACAGCAAAATCGGGTGGCCAAAAGGAAGAACAGATCAATTGTGGGAGCAGCTCGAGCGATGTTGCATGACCAAAGCCTACCACTACATTTGTGGGATGAGACATGCAATACAGCACTATACTTGCAGAATGAAGCTCGCACCGTATACTGGGAATGAAGACACCTATTGAGGCCTTTTCCAGGAAGCGACCTGATGTAAGTCACTTCTGAATGTTTGGATCATTAGTTTACTATCATGTGACCAAAGATGCAAGGAAGAAGCTAGACCCAACAGTTGAGTTGGGAATAATTATGGGGTACACAGATACACCCCACAACTATCGAGTGTACCTACCTTCCACTTAGAGGACTGTGGTATGCAGGGATCTGAACTTCGACGAGTAGAAAGCCATGTGATTATCACTTGAGAGGGAGCTCAAGTTGCATGCAGAGGAGGAGCATTCAGTTCCTAAGGAAGAGGAGCCTCATGTTGATGCGAAGCAGCCGCATGCAAAGGATCTGGGAGTGGAGATATCCACTCATGCTGATACTTCCAGAGATGGGCAAAAATTCTTAAGGGAAGCTGAAAGGTTGATGATGTATGCACAGGAGAATGTGGGACAGCCATCTTCTTAGTGCAGAAGGAGGAGGTCACCCGAGTGGTACATTGGGTACATGGCCCTGGTTGGGGAGTGTGTAGATACCGAACCTTCTTCATTCGAGGAGGTAGTGCAGCAACCAATCTTTGTTATATACCTAGGGGGGATAATATGGGGTACCAAGGGAGGTACCCAAGGTAATAATGTAATAATGGGATGAGCCATAGTAATAAATAAGGTGGTTAACCCATGTCATGTAAGGGACCACAAGTAGTAAATAATAATGTAATGGGACCATGGTATTAGTTGATGGTATGAGGGAACCATGGTAATGACACATGGTATTGTATGTATGAGGCCTATATAGAGGCTAGAGACTCCATGTGGAGATATAGTCAAGGATTATTGTATGAACAGGCGTATGGCTTGTGGAGTGTTCTCCTTCCTTAAGGAGTGAATGTATGGTGTTGCCCTACCTTAAGGGTTTGATAATAAAGAAGCATTTCTATCTATTTCTATCTTGTTATTCTTGGGTTATCAGATCTATAATATTTCTGGGTTAGATCTATCTATTTTGATCTTGTTATTTATTGGGTTATTTCTGTTATCATATATTCCCGGGTTAGATCTACAACAAGTGGTATCAGAGCTACAACAAGTGGTATCAGAGCACTTTCTTGGGCAAACCGTGGAGAATTTTTTTTTAGAAATTGGGTAATTTTTCTCAAACAATCCAGATCTACAATTAGATTTTGCAGATCTTCCACCAGGACGTCCAGATCTGCGCCGCAAACTCGCTGCCCTGAAAAATTGTCTGCAACCCCACGGATTTTAAATCATCGATATCTCATTCATCCAGACTCCGATTCGACCGATTTTTTTTTTGAAATCAGGTATTTTTTCACATAGAATCCAGATCTGTAATTAGAATTTACAGATCTTGCACCAAAACTTATAGATCGGATCTGCAAACTCGCCGCCCCCAAAACCTTGCAAAAAATAAATAAAAAAATTCTCCACGGTTTGCCCAAGAAAGTGCTCTGATACCACTTGTTGTAGATCTAACCCGGGAATATATGATAACATAAATAACCCAATAAATAATAAGATCAAAATAGATAGATCTAACCCAGAAATATTATAGATTTGATAACCCAAGAATAACAAGATAGAAATAGATAGAAATGCTTCTTTATTGATATCAAACCCTTAAGGTAGGGCAACACCATACATTCACTCCTTAAGGAAGGAGAACACTCCACAAGCCATACGCTTGTTCATACAATAATCCTTGACTATATTTCCACATGGAGTCTCTAGCCTCTATATAGGCCTCATATATACAATACCATGGGTCATTACCATGGTTCCCTCATACCATCAACTAATACCATGGGCCCATTACATTATTATTAACTACTTGTGGTCCCTTACATGACATGGGTTAACCACCTTATTTATTACTATGGCACATCCCATTATTACATTATTACCATGGGTACCTCCCTTGGTACCCCATATTATCCCCCCTAGGTATATAACAGTCTTGGTTGATGCAATGGTAGAGTAGTACGACTCTATCATTTGGAACAGTGTGTGGGATGTTGTCCCAAGACCTTAGGGTAAGTCAGTGGTGAGTTCCAGATGACTTTACAAGGTAAAGCAAGCAGCTGATTGTAGTGTTGAGAAACATAAGGAAAGGTTTGTTTCCCGGGGTTTCTCACAGGTCGAGGGGGTCAACTACGATGAGACTTTTGCTCCCATAGCAAGGTACCCATTGATTAGATCGATGTTGGCACTATCAGCTTAGATGGGGTGGAAGATCCACTAGATGGATGTGAAGACAACATTCCTCAATGGGAAGATTGAGGAGGAGGTGTACATTGAGCAGCCAGAGGGTTTCGAGACCTTCATCGTGAGTCGCATGTGTGTAGACTCAAGAGGGCTCTGTATGGGCTGAAGCAAGCACCCCGTGTTTGGTACAGCAGGATCGATAGATATTTCACTGGGTTGGGCCTCACCAAGAGTGAAGAAGATGCAAACCTTTACGACATCATGGTAGAAGGTAAACCATTTATCATTGTTCTTTATGTCGATGATCTGATTTTGACAGGTGATGATCAGCTGATACAATCTTGCAAGGAGGACCTTGCAAGAGAGTTCGAAATGAAAGGCATGGGTCTTATGCACTACTTTCTAGGCATGGAGGTGTGGCAGAAAGATGGTGAAGTATTTGTGTCTCAAGGCAAGTATGCCAATGAGATACTCAGGCACTGTCACATGGAGAAGTGCAAGCCCATGCAGACTCCTTTAGCTGGGAAGTGGAGGAAGGAGGATGCTACTTTAGGTGAGGTATTAGATGCTACTGTTTATCGGCAGTTGGTGGGTTCACTTATGTATCTGGTGAACACACTACCCGACTTATGCTTTGCGGTGAACTAGTTGATTCAAGCTATGGTTCAGCCTACCAAGTTGTTTTGGAAGGTAGTGAAGCATGTGCTAAGATACCTCAGTGGCACATCTCATTTCGGATTGTGGTATAGACGGATAGAGGGAGTGAAGCTTCAGGGCTTCACAGATGCGAATTGGGCAGGGAGTCCATCAGATCGGAAGAGAACTTCTGGAGGAATCTTCAACCTTGGTTCAGCTACAGTTTCCTAGTATAGCAGGAAACAGAGATCAGTTGCACTTAGCTCAGCAGAGGCTGAATACATGGCTGCTAGTTAGGCTGCATGTGAGGCCATTTGGATGCGAAAGATTCTAGTGGGATTTTTGGTCAGAGGATTGATCCTACAGTGATCTACTATGATAACCAGAGTTGTATCAAACTCTCTAAGAATCAAGTTTTTCATGACAGGTCCAAGCACATTGATATCTGGTATCACCATCTTCGAAGCTGTGTGGTCAAGAGGATCATGTTGTTGGGGTATGTTTCAACCAAGGAATAGGATGCAAATATTTTGGCTAAGGCATTGTCAAAATGCAAGTTCGAGTTCCATAGAGACAGGATCAGGGTTACTAATAATCCATTTCTTATTGACAGGGAGTGTTGAAAATAGCAACAAGAAATGCTAAATATAGAAGTGCTAAATTTAGTACTGCTATAAATAGCATTTCGGGATACCTTCCTATTTTAGTTAGTCCCTAAACTAAAATAGAGAAGCAAAATTCAAATTTGATCTTAGCAGATGTTTGTAAAATAATTAATTAATTCACCATGAGTTAATTAGTTGTAGAAAATCAAACATGAAGTCTATGTGGGGACATGCAACTGTTTCTCCATTAATTGAGGAATTTATCCTCTAGTTAAAGAGATAAGGATGAGTTGTAATATTGAGTTGTAATTAGTTGGCTCAGTTAACTGAGTTAACTCCAGTTAGATTAATTCAAACAGTTTGTTGAATTAATTTTGAGTTTAGTTAGTTAATGCATGCATGCATGTAACTGTTGCACTTTAGATAACTAAATATTCTCTCATAAATAACTCATACATTCCAGTTCAAATAGAGACCCAATTGAGATCAGATGGAGGGGCAGTGTACTATCAGTTGCTATAATATTCCATTGTGAATATCCTTTGCATGCAGAAGGAATTCTTTTCTTGAGGATTGCACAGTTACTTCTTCAGGTTTTGTGAGTGTAGTGAGGCCAATTCACACATGTGGCTTCACTAGGCCCCAAGAAAAGCTACGCAAGGAAATAGGAGGCTTGGAGGGCTTGAGGAGGACGTATATAGTGTCTATTCAGTATGCGAGCTATATTGTTTGATTGCAGAGAGAGCAGGATAGCTTGAGAGCTGATTCTTTTTGTAACTTGAATAAGATTTCCACTTGTATGATAATACAGAGATTGAGGTTTTAGGCTGAGGCTTTCCCCAGGTGATTTCTTCTATGTTATGTGTGATTGATTTCTCATGCTCAGTTATATGTGTTCTCATTGATTGTGCTCAAATTCATTAAGCTTTTGCAAAGTTTATTGTAGAAGTAGATCTTGTATTTTGCTTTAGTCTATTGCATAATTTGTTGATCTACAGTGGGAATTTCTACATATTTTGTAATCAATTCATAATTTTGTATGTTACATGAACCATCTCAATCTTGAGCAATTTGTGTCACCTCTAGAAACACATCACTTCTCCTTTTCTTTATGCTATCACATTCAGAAATAGTATTTTCTAATTTATTGATTATTATGGACCATCCAAATTTGATTTGCCTCATTCCATTAACATTTGGAAGTTTTCTATTTTTCTTGTCCATATCAAACAACAATTCAAGCCTTTGACTGAAATAAAGTAAGTCGTTATTAAAAAATTCTAGTAAAAATCAAATGAGAATTGTTGAGTCGAAATATTTCGAACTATCCAGTGTTGTTTATCGTCTGGACTAAGATGGGGAGTTTGATCATGGCGAAAGAATAAATAATGAGAATGATGTAGAAAGAGTTAATTTAAACGACTAAAATATAATAGTAAAATCTTGAATAAATAATATTTCAATTAACAGTCCAACCATACTATTTAATAAATTAAAAGTTGAATTCAAATACTTAAAGAAAAATTTAAAGAATAAAAAAAAAAATAAGAAAATAAAAAACAATTCTACTAAAAGTCAAACAATTATTTTATTTTTGTTAAAAATAAAGAGTAAATTTATTTTGTGTACTCATTATTATATATTTTCTCTTTATTTTAACCAAAAAAAAGAATTGTTTGACTTTTAATAGAATTGTTTTTCTTTCCTTATCTTAATTTTTTTTATTCTTCATATTTTTCTTTAATTACTTGAATTCACCTTTTAATTTATTAAATAGTATGTTTGGACCATTAGTTGAAATATTCTTCATTCATGATTTTACCGTTATATTCTAGTTGTTGAAATTAACTATTTCTATATCATTCTCATTATATATTCTTTGGCCATGATCATACTCCCCATCTTAGTCGTGATGATGAACTACACTAGGTGGTTCAAAACATGTCATCTCATCCATTTTCATTTGATTTTTACTAGAAAATTTTCGATATACACAATATGGATCACAGAAGCCTCAATTAAGAAAGTATGTCATTTTTAATGAAGTTCTTTTCTTCATTAATATTAATTTTGACCAAGTCAAGAAATGAGTTGATTTCCTATGCTAACCATAGAAAATCAGAAACCGTCGTCCATGCATGTTCAATGATTTCTAAACCTTTGGCATATATTAGTCACAATATGACGTTTGAATGCATTAACCAATCACAGAGTTCTAATAGATCCATGAGATGTGTTAGCAGTGGGAATTGCAGATCACAAAGTCAATGTTGCGACTAGAGACATAAAATAAGGACCCATATTTAAAGAATTTTCTAGCTCTTCTATTATTGCATTCGGTACCAGGTTCTTTTCTTCCCTTTGCTCAATAGAAACTACAAGTGAAATCTTTTCTATAGGACACTTTAAATATATAACAATTTAGTACAACAAAGTCTGCATTTATGAGAAAAAATATAAATAATTTTCATAATCTAAACGCGCAACAATTTTGGCTAGAAAATAGTAGAAATTATGACATGATTTTTAGAAAGTTGGGCACATATTTTTTGGAAAATCATATTACAGTTGTCAAGCTTTAGGATTTTTGGTATCAGAGTAAATGTAGATAGTACTAGATTTTTTGTTTTTTCCATTTTCACTATCTATTATATTTTTACGTGTGAAATCTATTTGATAAAACATTTTGAATAACTAACAATTCAAAAACGGTTTTTTTGATAATGGGATAAAAATGAGGAAATTGGGCTCTGACCATTCTGTAACCTAGAATCTCTAGTCAACACTTTTTGTGGCTGCCTCTGGCACACCTGGACCCAACCAAGCTACCCCATGGCAGAGACAAACCAAAACCTTGGAGCCCTCTCATTCAAAGACATGGTCACGGTTCGACCTCCAAACCAAGAATATTTCTTCATAAAGTTAGCCTCCAGCTCCACCTTCCACCCCCCTAGAGAAAACTCTGAAAACAGAGAAACTGGCCACACCTAGTTGAAGGAATTGCCTCAGAGAAACAAAGATACAAAGTAAGGGAAAAAGCAAGAATCAATCTCAGAAAATGGAATGGCGTCAGCTAATCCCTCCTCCATAAACACAAATAGAACAAGGAATTAGGAACAATAGAAAGAGTGGAGGACAAAATCAAAGAACAACTACAACCCAATAGCCAAGAAAATACTGGAACTGGAAATCCAGGGCTCAAGAGTTGTGGTCTATATAGAATACATGTAATAACATGCAGTCTAATCAATAGAGAATACAAATCAAATGGAAACCCAAGGGGGGAATAAGACTCCAACTGGGTTCCAAAAGATTCTTCACAGTAATCTTTGACCTCCAAGAAGACAAAGAATTATTTTTGAAGGAGGGCCTTATTTCTTCAACTCAGCAGGCCTATACATGAGATTCTGGAAGGACAATTTTACACTAGAAAAGGAGGACTTCACAAGAGTTCCAGTCTGTGTGCACCTCTATTCCCTACCAACTGATTACTAGACTCCTTTGGTTTTAAAGGGCATAGGAGACCAAATGGGAGAGTATATTAAAATTTCAAATGGACATTACTTCTCCTATACCAGAATATGCGTGTACAAAGACATCTCCGGAGCCCTTCTAGACGCAATAAAATTAATTTTCAGGGATGAAGTCTAGTTACAAAAAATAGACTATGAACACATCCCCTTCAAGCGTAGGAAGTTCCATGAGCATAGTCACCTATTCAAAGACTATCCTTTAAACAACGCCCCTCAAATCTTTGATCATGTAAGAAAAAAAAGAATACAATGAAGGATACATCTGAGTCAACTCTAGGAACAAGAACAGCAGCAAAAAGACTATCCCCAAAAATCATCAACATAATGAGGCAAATTAGAACCTGTTTGATGCCTTGAACATCACACAAGAACAATCAAATCCAAACTATCCAATAGGAGATGAAGCAGGAGAAGAGGAATAGACTCAAGAAAAAGAGAACTAGACAATAAGGATGCAGATAACAGTAACAGAGAAAACAAGCACTCACAACAGGACACTAAAATGGAACAAATAGCGATTGAGGAAACACCAGAGGAGAGCGTCATAGAAGAAGAATAAGAAGGGGTTGACCTCACAACCATCACAGAGGAATGTAAGTTAAATAGTATAAACACTATACCAGAACACCAATTACAAACAATTGAAGGAGCTTACCTCCTTCAAGGAGATCTAAAACTCTAGGCACTCCACCCCTCACAGGAAAGCAACATATCAAAAGGCATCTTAGAGAACATTTTTGTAGTAGGACTCAACCTCAAAGGTCCAAGTCAAAAAAGAGGCAAAAAGACCACCAGTCAGCTACTCCAAGAACTGGGAGCCAAGCTCATCAATGAAGGAAAGGTAAAAGCTCTGGCCCTAAACCCCTCTCCTTACTTATGAATTGCATTTCTTGGAATATAAGAGGACTAAACAATCCTAGGAAGAAATGAATCTTGAAAAATAGAATATTGTCTGACAATCCTAATATTCTCCTTATTTAAGAAACCAAACTTGAGTCAGTGCACCTTTCTCTCCTTCAAAGAACCTGCTTCAAGCCTTACAACTTCTTAGCCAATTCAGTGATAGGTTCTCTAGGATGGATCATGACATTATGGAAAAGCTCAAATTTCAACCTCATCTACTCTTTGGTAACTCACCATTCCATTCTCGTTGTCCTGAGAATCATTGGTACTAATGATAGTATCTATATAACCAATTTCTATGTCCCCCACAAGGTCATAGACTGAATCAAGATGCTTCAATTCATCTCCAACCATCTTTACCCCATACATCTCCCTTTCAAAATAATACCAAGTGATTTAAGCGTGATTACTAATCTGGCAGACAAAAGGGGAGGCATATGAAAGCTAGACAAGGACTTAGAGGCTTTCCTTTCAACCATAGAAAGGCTCAACCTCATCGACATCCCTACCAGCAATGGCATTTTCACTTGGAACAACCAAAGAGGAGGGGAACAACAAATTGCCTCTCGACTAGACTATTTCCTCCTATTGGAAGAAACTTACCTCACCTCCTAGGAAAGGAGGCTCATATCCTCCTACAAGCAAGCTCGGATCACTCGTCCGTCTCTCTAAAGATAAAAATCTCCACTAGTCCTAAAAACAAGCCTTTTCGATTTGAGGCCTTCTGGTTGGATCACCTAGACTTCCTAGACATAATAAAGCAATGGTGGACCAACCCTCCCACTAGATCTGGCAACAAAATGTACTCCTTCCAGCAAAAGCTAAAATATCTCAAAGAATAAATCAAAAAGTTGAATAGGGAATCATTTGGAAATATCATCACGAAAAAAAGAAAACTAGAGCTCAAGCTGGAGCTTCTCCAGCAAAACATCATTGAAGAGGGGTACACATACACCAGCAAGCAAGAGGCACAAAAACTTCAGCAAAGATGGGAGGAAAGGGCTACCCAGGAAGAGAAGTTATGGAAACAAAAATCCAAAATCAACTAGCTGAAATGTGAGGAAAAGAACATTGTGTTTTTCCACAAATCTATGATATAGCACAGAAGGAACAACAGAATTTTGGCTATGAAGAATCGAGAGGGGAAATTTATTCACTCTCTAGAGAAGATGGAAGTAGAGATCACTCATTACTTCATCTCTCTTCTCAAGGAGCCAAGGAATGATTATGATCAAGATATCAAAGAAATCACCAAACACATTCCCAAGATCCTTGTAGAAGAGCATAATAAAATTCTCTTAAGAAAAGTCTCCCTCCAGGAAGTGGAGGATGTTGTCATGGGTATGCCAAATGGTAAAGCACCTCATCCGGACAACTCTACCATATATTATTACAAAGAATGATGGCCTATCCTTAAAAATGAGGTCCAAATCCTTGTTGAAGAATCTCACATTCAAAAGTCTATCTTAAAATCCCTCAACTCAACGTTCCTCACTCTGATTCCTAAGGGAAACTCTGTTGACTCCCCAGACAAGTTTCATCCCATTTCCTTCTGCAATGTCATTTATAAAATTATCTCCAAAGTCCTAGCCAATTGTCTTAAATCTACCTTGCCTCTCCTTATCTCTCATAATCAATCAAGATATGTGGAAGGTAGGAAAATTATAGACAACATCATCCTCTCTCACGAACTTATCCACTCTCTCAATGCACAAAATAAACCAGGCCTGATGATTCAATTATACATGTCTAACACCTTCGACAAGATATGTTGGGAGTGTATGAGATAAGTTCTGGATGCTTTTGGATTTCACAAGGAGAGTATCAAATGGATCATGGCAATGGTGTCTAGTGCATTCTTCTCCATCCTCTTGAATGGCTCCCCCACACCACCCTTCCATCCCTCTAGAGGAATTAGGCAAGGGAACCCTATCTCTCCTTTTCTCTTTCTCATCATGGCTGAAGGGCTTATCCGCTCTATTTTTGTTGCCTTGCAAGCCAACAAGCTATCTGGTCTCCAACCTCATACCTCTACTCCTCCCTCCACGCACCAGCAATTTGTGGATGGCACCCTGCACATGGGGCTCCCGAGAGTTAGAGAAGCTTCCCCTTTCAAGACCATTCTTTCTAATTTTTCTACAACCTCTGGTACCTCTATCAATCCTGAGAAATCTAAGTTGTTCTTCTTTAATACCCCTCTGCCTATCCATAGAAATATTGTTGTCCCCTTGACAGACAGGCCACTATCCTGGGCTACTTAGGAAGCTCTAATGAACAAACTAGAGAAAAGGTTAGCCAATTGGACCTTTATATCACTCAATCTAGCTGGCCATCTTGTCCTTATGGAATTTGTCTCACAAGCAATCTTGCTCTACCTTTACTCAGCTCTAGCAGCCCCAAAAGTTATCTCCAACAAGATTAGAAACATGCATAGGAAATTCTTGTGGACAGGCGTAGGGAAAAATAAGAAATGTGCTCTTTTTGCCTAGGAAAAAATTTGTAGGCATAAAAAAGATGGTGGCCTTGGTCTCATAGATACTAACCTCATGGGAAGGCTCTAGGAGAAAAAAATCTATGGATATGGATTGCAAACCCAAAATCCTCTCGGGGAAACCTATGGAAGGCTAAGTACACTCCCACCCTCTCGCAGGAAAAGATCATAAGGCTTAATGGTAGCATCAAAGGTTTGGTTATTTGGAACCAAGCGTGGGAGAATAGGACCATCATCCAAAAACATAGTTTCTGGGAGATTGGAAATGGAGACAAGGCACTCTTCTAGGAATATTCCTGGCAACAAAGGTTTGAACTTGATCAAGATCAATATCAACAAATCAAGCCCGAAATGAAAAACAGAGGTAGAACCCTAGTCTGCCATTATTGGAAACCAAGCACAGTTGGGGATAACTAGAGAGAATAGTTGGATCAAGAGGATAGGGCTCCCCACATCAATCTCTAGGTATGGTCTATTCTCTCAACTGAAATTCAAAAAAGGAAAATCCTTCATGACACCTGAGAGGAAAAAATCTGATTGGGAAAAAACACTATTAGTCATTTCAATTTAAAGGAATCTTATAGATATATTGCAAAGCATGATCAAATTCAACCTGACCCTAAATGGAGAATTATCTGTGATAGAAAACATTGGCCAAAAATTTCTATTTTCCTATGGGTTTTCCTGCATAGGAAGATTCTAACCTAGGATAATCTAAGAAAAAAAGGATTTATTGGTCCCTCCAGATGCAAACTCTGTCAAAAAGAGGAAGAACCTTCAAATCATCTCCTGAACGAATATCTCTATGTGTTCAAACTTTGGGTTTGGGTTTTCTTGGTATTCAACAGTTGAGATCGAGATCCCTCCTCCATATTGATCACCATCTCAAACTAGATGACTTCCTTCTCCTCCCATCCATTGGTTAATCGTGCATGGAACATAATCCAAGATTTGGTTTGCTAGGCTATATGGAAGAAGCACAACTCTAGAATTTTTCGAGGCATCTCAAATCTGGAGAAAATCACATTATATAAGATCAAGAGCGCCATTCAGGAGACTGTGATGTCATCTCCCTTTCAGATTACCAATGGCCCTCCCAGCAACTCTGATGCGAGAATTCTGAAAATGTTGGACCTCCTCCAGATTAGTGTCCCCATCGTCCCTTCCTCATCTAGGAATAACAAATAGAAGGATACTTGGAGGCCACTAGAGTTGGGCACCACTAATCTTAACTACGATGGAGTGGGAAAAGGAAACACGGGTCGGCTGGTTTTGGAGGTGTCTTTAGGAATAGAAAAGGCGAAATTTGATGGGTCTAGAAGGGTAACATTGGTTCAGCTACTAATAACGATGCTAAACTACATGCTCTGGATCATGGCATCTCCATTGAGAAGAGGCTAGAGCTCAACCTAATGATCTTTGAAGGGGACTCCACTCTAGCCACTCATATTTGTAAAAAGCTCCAACAGGTATTGAGGTGGCCAAAGTCTCAGATAACTAGCACCTAAACAAAATTATGCAGAGAATCAAGCACAAAATCGACAGCATGGAAGGTCTACACTTCTAGGCCATCAAAATAAATGACAACAAGCTTGCAAACAGGTTAGCCAATGAGGGGATGGTAGGGACCCTTCGGCTGAACTCCAGATCATGGCATGATCTAGAAGACAATGATATCCACCAGCACTGCACAACCATTAATGTCAAGGATAACTAGACTAACAAAAAATAAATGTTCGTGTACCATGCTTCACAACATGGATGATTATAAGAATTACGAGAAGGATAGTTCTCAGGGGCACATGCCTAGACCCATCCTTGAATCGAGATATGTGTTGGACACTCCTGCTGCACCACCTCTCGTCCGCGAGGTCACCACCTTCATGTCCCATCAACTATGTAAGGCTCCTTCTCCACCTCCTTACCCCTGTACTTCTCACACTTCCCCTTCCCTCCCATCCCCTCCTGTTACACAGCAATTTGTCATTGTCCTTGTACTCCTTGTTCCTTGATCCTGGAGGACCTCTACAGTGAATCCCGCATGCTTTTCCTTCATGGAGAAACTCCCATTATGTTCCTCTTCATGAGCAGATCATTTCCCTTTTGCACCATTTCACCTAAAATTTATGTTTTTCCCAGTTTACAAGGTCAGCGCTAATGACCTTTATCTCCCCCATGACGATGTGTAGAGATTAGCACTATTCCTTGCACCGACCGATGTGACTGAGTTGTGTTCCAGTTGCATCGGTCCTATTATGGAATTTTTTTAAATTAGAGCCGAAGCTTCCATCTCTAGAAGCTCCATAATGGAAGTCTGGTAAATGGTTTGGCTGGATGGGGTCGAGGACGATAGTTTGGGCTCCTTTCCCCTATAATGATGGAACTACCTCAAGGGATAAGTTCTTCTCTCATGAGAAGAGGATCCATCTCCCATCCATATTTCCTATATAAACCTCCCTTATTCCCAAGCATAAGCTAGTTAGACTGTTGGCTGAGTGTGAGTATAGTATTTTCATTAGACAAGCAATATATTACTAGTTGTAGCCATCTAGTTGTGTGAGGAAGAAGTTTTTTTGGTTTGGAGCAAAGCCTAAAGGTAAGAGCCTTTAAACTATTGTTGTTTGATGCCATCATGGATTGCTAGCAGAAGTGTGTGGGAACCCAGTCTTGTTAGAGGAAGACTGCGACGTCAAGACGAATGGTTGTAATCTCTATTTGATATTAATATATACAACTATAAATTTATTTCCTACATGTTTTTTAATATTATATATTCGTGTCTTAATGCTTATTGACTCATTAAGTAGGTTGAATTGAAATTTGTCCATTATTATGTTTGTGTGTTGTTGTTATTTATTTTTTTCAAGAGCTTGAAGAAGGAAGCGAGAGTTTGCTGGAGCGAGCAAGTGAGGACATCATCAAGCAAGATAAGCTACCAAGGGGTAGGCCCTCTTGATTGATTCTAACCTAAGGAAATCTTCCATAGAATGTATTTGTTGTGGCTAAACCCATTATTAGGCTAGAAGAATTCGTTCATGTTCACACTTATAATTTTACTTCACCACAAATTGGTGACTCCACTAGGGATCCCAATCCTTTTGTTTGTTTTGGATTTCATGATTTTGTTAGAAATTTTCTAGTTTCACGTTTTTCCTTTGGTTTTGTTTCTTTTCTCCTGCTTACTGGCCTAAGTATAAAATTCATAGTAGCAGATCTGGTCCCTGTTTTGAATTTTTTTTATTTTTCCTTAGTTAGCTCGGCCAGCATGCTTAATCCACTGACAGTCATGCCGACCAACATGAATCGCTGAGGAACAGTCGCTCTGACCAGCCTCTGGCACTTGTTGTCAGTTAGGCAGTCACGCCAATGTCTATAAGTGAAGATTAGGGTTGGACCCTAATCATGGCCAGTGTGTTCTACTCTTGTGGTTTTGACCTTGTAAGCCTTTTGGACTATCTTCTCCCTCACTAGAAAGCTTCATTTAGCTTGGTGTGTGTGCTTTCTTGGTTTAGCCCACCCTCTGATATGTTAATTCTAGCCCTGTGTGAAGTTCTCTTCTATTTTTTCTTTGAATCCCTCAATCAACACTAGTTATGAGTTATGCATTCGTGCCGATCAGCCATCGGCGCTAGTTTTAGTACTAGTCAGTTGTGTCGGTCGTGCCAATCGATGCTAGTTGTAGTACTGTTCAGTCATGGCGGTCTCTGAGTTAAGAAAAAATCATAATTTCTCCCATTCCAGTGCCAGTGTGTCTTGACCCTGAGACTCTCTTCTTTCGCCAGAGGTGACTAGGATGCTTTGTTTGCTTCATTTTAAATTAAATGAGTGAAAGAGTCTCGTTTGTTCTCTTATTTCGAGTGTCTCTTTTCTATTTCCAAGCATAGATTACATTGCTTGGTTTGTCGATTGAAGCATTTATGTGTTTGGTTAGTTTGATTCAGGGAAGAAGTTGCTTTTAGTTTATTTTATCATGCTTTTGATTTGATCAATGCTTGTTTGTTTGAAATTGTGAAAATTTTCATTAAAGTGCTTTATGTGAAAGGTTCATTTTTCATTTTATGAAAAGGAGAACAACATTCTAGTTTACTTAAGTGAAAATATTGCATTAGTAGCATCACTAAGAAGCTAGAATCGCATCAACATAGGCATGGAAATGAAATGAAACTTCTTTTGTTGTTAAGGGAAGATTAAGTGCAATTAGGACATGTACTAGTGAAAGTTTTCATTCTTTTATTGTTGCATTAATTGTGTGCTCTCTATCCCTCAATTAGTGTTAACTTTCATCGAAGAAAGATCTATTTTCTCATATAGCTGCATGTCGGAGTTTTTTCAGATGATAGCGGTAGGGCCTTGTAATTGAAACCTAATTCAAGATCAACTACTAAAATTTATTGAATTAACCTAAGGAAGCATTGAAACTTAACGCTCACATTTAGTGGTCTAGGCTAGAGATGTGTTCCAACATCTTTAAACCTAGCATTTATCGTTTGTTTTGGCACTAGACAGTGCTAGTATAGATTTGTGCTCCTCGTATCATCAAGTATATAACGGGAGACCCCTTTAGACTGAAATCATTTATCCATAGGAAGCCGAGTCGGCCGCCTTGCAAACGTGATACACCAAACACAACATTTAAAGAGATTGCCTACCCGTACTTCTCGGTTCGACGGGAGGTATTCTGCAGTTCATGGTTGCCTGATAATCCTTTTTACCTAGATCATCTAAAGCAGTCATTTGATCTTTGTGACTCATTAAACTTAAAATATCATTCGAGCACTTTTCCTTTCAAGCTTGATAATTCCGAAAGCGACTAGAGTCACCTTTCGTCCTTTTCTTGACTCTTAAAATATGAAAAGGCAAATTTTTGTTTTAGTGTCTTAAAATTAACTGCCCACGAAATATTGTTGGTTAAAGTTATCTTCCTTAGTGTTTCTTTGAAATTTTATTCCAATGGAAAAATTCCTAGTCTATCGGTTAAGGGTTCCCCTCGGATGGGAATCCTGGTTCTTTTCCTTCTTTTGGAAACACCGGTGCTCCTTATATGGCGACATTGTCCCTTCCTAGGTTAACCATTGGTCTACCTGTTTGGTTGTTTTCAAACTCAGTGGTCCCGAGCATCCTAAATCTTGTCCAAAAATCTTCTTCATTTGAATCACATCATGATGTCTCAGGTTTAACCCTCGCCTTCTTCCCCCATTTCTTCATCCTCATATTCTACTTTGCTTGGTGAAAGTTTGAAATCCAATAACTAGGAGGCTAAGAAGAAGAAGAAGAAGACGAAGAAGAAGAAGTCAAATAAGCAAGAGGCCAACCATGCAACTATTACTCCAAATGCATCCCCCATCGACAAACCTTCTGATCCTTCATGGAAGGTAATATTCCCTTGCAGGCTGTGTAAGGGTGACCATCTCCTTCGAGATTGTACTGGCATTCCCAGAGTCTTAGAGGTATGGTCTCAAAACCTGAACCAACAATCCCTGTTGGCCTTTGGAGATCATGTCAATGCTATGCCTTTAGCGAGAGATGGTAAGAAGAAGGGAAAGATTAGATTACCCTATAGGTTATGTGAAGAAGACCATCTTCTTCACCTTTGTCCTCTTATGGATAAATCTTTGAAACGTTTGGAGAACCTTGCAACTCTTCAACCCCAACTTCTTGTTGGTTATCAGAGGCTTTCTTCTACCCCTCTTGTGAAGCAGGAAAGTGTTCCCTCTGCGGACAGAGGCAACCCTTCTAGCCCTAGAGTGGGTCTAGTCACAAACAAGGACAAATCAACAACAATTCTCCTTAAATAGTTCAAGTTTGAGGCCTACCTCAACCAGTGGTCGATGGAGTTCTGTTGCGCTGCTCCAGCTTCCGCTTCCTTCTCCTAATGAGTAATCAACCTGAGAGAAAGCAAGGAAATACAACAAAGCACGTAACCGGATACAACAAAGAACTATTTACCCATAAAGTCAAGAAACCATGAGCTATCTAGTACATTGCATACAAGACATAGGAAAACATCATTGATTGTATTAAACATAAAATAGAGTAAGCTTACAACCCAGGTCTTGACATCACAAGCCTTCTCAGGAGGGTCCAGCCAGCATGTTCCTCAAGCATTCACCCTTGAAGATGGATCTCCCAATACAAGTCTCTCTCACTCACAAGTTTCACACAAAATAAAAGCACTTCACAACCTTCCTCAAGCTCTCAAACAATCCCACATTTGTCACACCAGCTATCTATCAAGCTCACAATACTATGAGCAACACTCCAAAGACTAAGAATTCCAAACTAGCAGCTCATAGCAATGGTGAGAGCTTAAATAGGAGAAGGAGTCTCCATGAATGGTGGGAGGATGAGCTTATCTCCAAGGAGGGTAGCACAAATGATGGAACAGCCACGCCAGAGAAAGGAGGGCGACATAAACAAGGCCAACAACGAGGTTTGGAGTCATCTAGAAGGCCGACTGTTAGAACAAACTCACCCGAACTAGATCATCGTGGGCACATAACTGGTCTACCACGCTGACATCGCTATTTCATAACAGAGATATTCATGTCATCGCGGGAAACTACAAGCAACAGTTGTGCTGGCGCATGAAATTCGACCATCGCAGGAATCATGTGTACTTCCGCGATGGCAGCACGTATGGATTGTTTTGGAGCACTCATCAGCAGATTTATTTGGCCAACAGACATGATGAGGCAGAAACTTTGGCAAAGTGGGTCATTTGGCAACATCAAAGAGCATGAGCATAAATGATTTTGGACTCATGACATAGTAGGAAGACTAGGAGGAAGGCAGTGAAAAATTACTGTGTAACACCTCTCCTAGTTGGTGAAGAGATTGACTTGGATTCATCTCTTGCCCATCACACTCTTCTTGAGCGAGACTCTTTTGTGTATGTTTCTGGCCAAACATTGGTCGAAAAGAGTGTCGACTTGGTTCCATGTTCAGTTGTTCACTCTGTTACGGGAGAGAGTGGTGATCATACTGCTCATGTTCTTCTCATCTCCTCAGATTCTCATGAATCGAAGAGTGACCCTCCTGTCTTGGTTTTTTAGGAGAGTCCTTCTCCTATTCATGTACAACATGGGGACAATCCTATAATACGCCCTCCAAGTAGTTCTATCGTCTCTTTCGATTGGGGTCCATTGACCGCTTTCCGCCTCCCATCTTATGTGCCTTTCTAGATCATAGTACAAGCCTATAATATGGTAGTACATTGCATTATATTAGATGAAGGCGCGTCTGTTAGCATCATGTCTTCTACTACTTGGAAATATTTGGGTTCCCCACAGCCTGTGCCTCTCACCCATAATTTGTTGGCTTTCAATGGAGGAACCAATCAACCCTTGGGGATCCTTCTGAAATTCCCTATTACTTTGGGAGGAAAGATCGTCTATATAGATGTAATGGTAGTCCAAGGTCCCTTAGATTTAAATCTTCTCCTTGGACGTGACTATGTTTATGTCATGGGAGGTCTTGTTTCTTCACTTTTCCATGTGGTTTGTTTTATGCACGAAGGGAGAACAATGACCATTGATAAATTGTCATTCATTGGTCACCAAGTGCCTCCTATGCAACCATTGTCCCCTATTAGTTCATGTTTGCAAGCAGTACCCTCCCCACCACAAGTCAATTATGTGGCTACCTGTTATGTCTCCTTATCTGTTGTTGATCACACCGATGGCATTGTACATTATGTACTAGGTGCATTGAAACCTGATCTGTCTTTGGTACCAAATGACATGTTTTCCTCCCAGAGTGTCTTTCTTCCATCTAGTGAAGTCCTCTTGGGAGCCATGTTCTCGTATGGTTCATGAACAGATGGTGTGAGGATAGTTCCTGGTTTTGTGTCAACCTTGTTAAAAAATGAAACATATGTTTGAGGATAGTTCTTTTACTATGTTAACCTCATCAAAAAATGAAGCAACTCCCTTTTCCAAATTGAGTCTTTCATTAAGAGCTCATAAAATCCCAGTTGAGTCTTTCCAAGATCTCGAAAGTGAAACTTCATTCTATCCATCTAGTTGATTGAAATGAAGCTTGGGGGTCATGTACCTCGATTGAGTCATTATGATGGGGGCATGCAAACTTATCTCAAGAAAAATTTTTTGCTTCAATAGTGCGTAAACATTAAATCAAATCCAAGCAAAGTTCCCCATGGTTCAAGCTTGTGTAAAAAATGAACCCATGCCCGATTTACATCTCATGATTTCCTTTCTTATCAGCTACTTTCTGCTATATGAGCCTTGGTTTTAAATGATCATATGCTTTCACTTGGTTGTTTTTCCTTTCCTGAGGAACCATAGCAATGAGTGGTTTTGTTAGCCCACCTCTTGACCATTACATGTTTTGAGCAGTTCCACCATTGCCAGAACCAGTTTCTACCCTTTATACCACTCGTTCCTCTAGGGTGAGTCATGTTTCAACTCTTTTCTCAACTCGTTAAACTCATATGAAAAGATTGCCAAGTATTTTTTCCCTTTTTGACTCATTAAAGAGAATAAAATGGGGGTTCTGCTTTCATCTCTTTTCGACCCTTTAAAAGTGAAAAAATGGTTGAGCCCTTGTCATTTTGAACTTGTTAATGGATGTGAAACATCATGCGCCCAGTATAAATTTACCCCTTCTTTGGGTTGGGATGCAATGTTTACGAAAAAGTTACTCCTTAACTAAAATGGTCAAGCGATTCTCTCAAGTATTGTTTTCTACCTTTTCGGGCTTGATAGACACAAATGTATGAAAAGGGACCATGTGGAGTTTTCTTTTACATGTCTTTTTCAAACTCTCTAAAAATGAAAAAGATACTGAGTTACACCTTTGTCGGACTCATTAAACTATTAAATGACATTGAATTTGTCACCATGACGAACACAAGATTCTCCTTCCTAGGGCTCGTTAAACTTACTAGGTTGGATTTGTCTGAAGGATGAACTTACAGTGCAAGAATATGCTATCCCCTTCAAGCTTGCAACTAAAAAATAATTTGGGTACTTGCCAGAAATGGTGGGGGAAAAAGTTGTAAATATATCAGTCGTATCGGCAGCTCACTCTTGAACATGACACTCTTTGCTTTGTGTCGGGTTGGGACATCCTCCTTTGTATCATAGACCTTCCTGTTTTTGGGCCATTTGTTTTTTCCATCCATTTGATCTCTACCACATCATCATGACCACCAATCCTATGGATCCAAAAGCTGCCAAAATTCCAGTTGTCTCGTTGATATGTTCAAGAGTTTTCCTTCTACAGTTACACTTGCCTCTGATTCTCTGTATCATCCAAAATCATTTTGCATCCTCTCATCTCACGTCGATGATGTGGGATTCATTATGGCCCTCCTTTGACACGGTCTCTTTCCATCGACTTCAACTCATTATCCGGGAAGTTGACCGAGAGACTCCCTTCTAGTACCTTAGAGCTTGCATGCCCTAATGGCAAGTTCTTCACACTCGATGACAAGTTCACATCATTGGCTTTCGATCGAGTGATTTCACAGGTGTTCGACTTCAGTTCCTATATTCACATTCTGTGAATTGTGTTGATAGTACCTTGAGGACCATTTTCATTATTGGTGGTTTCTCTCACACTTGTTAACAATTTATATCATTGACTGGTAATCAAGTGACTTTCTAGCATGTTCGACATCAACACATCTATTCACAAGCTAGGATTTGTACTTTGATCAGGTCGTGTTGGAGTGTAAGACCCTCAACTCAAATCACACATGTCCAGGTTGCAAAGTGGTGTCACATGGTTATGATGATATGCATGTCTCTTTCTTATGGCTAGCTGTGACCAGACCATGAGTTATCATATGTGATCCTTCTCATTATTGGATGGTTGCAACCATACCTTGGTTTTGTTATGATCCTCTTTAATGGATGGTTACGCCCATACCTGGATCTATTTACATGATCATTCTCTGGATGGTTGCATCCATTCCATGATTCATGTATCATTTGACAGAGATCTAAGTTTATGTATATGTATCTGTACTTTCTTGTAGGTTTTCCGACGACAAACTGGTTCCCCACACTGATTTATAAATCATTTCATCCCTTATTCCAGCTCGGCCTTCATGCTTTACGGGGCATCTGTTACACAACATTTTGTCACTGTCCCTGTACTCCCCATTCCTTGATCCTGGAGGACATCTACAGTGAACCCCGCATGCTTTGCCTTCATGGAGAAACTCCCATGTCCCTCTTCATGAGTAGATCATTTCCCTTTTGCCCCATTTCCCCTGAAACTTCTATTTTGCCCAATTTACAAGGTCGATGCTAATGACCTTTGTCTCCTCTACGCCGATGTGCAGAGATTAGGACTATTACCCGTGCCGACCAGTGTGACTGAGTTGTGTTCCATTCGCGCCGGTCCTGTTATGGAAACCTTTTTAAATTGGAGCCGAAGCTTCCAGCTCTAGAAGCTCTGTAACTGAAGTCTGGTAAATGGTTTAGCCAGATGGGGTCGAGGATGATAGTTTGGACTCCTTTCCACTATAATGATGGAACTACCTCAAGGGATAAGACCTTATCCCATGAGAAGAGGATCCATCTCCCATCCATATTTCCTATGTAAACCTCCCTTCTTCCCAAGCACAAGCTAGTTAGGGTGTTGGCTGAGTGTGAGTATACTATTTTGATTAGACAAGCAATCTATTACTAATTGTAGCCATCTAGTTTTGTGAGGGAGAAGTTTGTTTGGTTTGGAGTGAAGCCTAAAGGGAAGATCCTTCAAACTATCATTGTTTGAAGCTATCATGGAGTGCTAGCAGAAGTGTGTGGGAACCCAGTCTTGTCAGAGGAAGACTGTGATGTCAAGACGAATGGTTGTAATCTCTATTTGATATTAATATATGCAACTATCGATTGATTTCCTACATTTTTATAATATCACATATTCGAGTCTTAATGCTTCTTGACTCATTAAGTAGGTTTAATTTTAATTTGTCTACTATTATGTTTGTGTGTTGTTGATGTTTACTTGTTTCAGGAGATTGAAGAAGGAAGTGAGACATTGGTGGAGCAAGCAAGTGAGGACATCACCAAGCAGGATAAGCAGCCAAGAGGTAGGCCCTCTTGATTGATTCTAAGCTAAGGAAATCTTCCATAGAATGTATCTATTGTGGCTAGACCCATTATCAGGCTAGAGGAATTCATTCTTGACCGCACTTATAATTTTACTTCACCACACCTCTACTCCATGCCCCCCAAGGTCCTCCCACCTCTATTCATCTCCCCCTCACCCCTCTCCTTCTCTTCATTCCGTCTATTCTCTGGACCCCCCATATTTCCTCTGCTCTTTAGTTGTTTTGGCTCTCCTATCCCTCTTTCTACCTCATGGCCCCAAAACGCTACTCCAACCCAGCTTCTAGTTAGGGGTGTGAGTATGGTAGAGCTGGCTCCCACTGTAAATCTCTGGGTCTGCCCCCCTCTACTCGCACTGTGACCTTCGTGAGATGCACACCTCTAGACTTCACAGAAATAGTCAACCCAGAAACTCAAGAGCATATCGCCAATCATGAAGCTCAAGCCATTGTTCTTCGCAGAGCAGTCTCTTTGGAGGATATAGACACAGAATTTGCATGGATCTGTCATGCGGAAAGAGTCGTTAGTGCGGACACAACCGACCTCCCTAGAAGCCTAAGACTTTCTGGTGACAAAGAAGACAAATAAGAGCAATCTTTCACTAAATATGCATTTACAATATGAGAAATCAAGTGTTTAGATCCTACCTGTAACCCAACGCTGTTGTAGTAGTCCAGCTTCGTTGATCCGGATGAGCTCCTCCTTCTCTTCAAAACCTACATTCACTAATAATCAAACGATTAAATAGCACCTGAATATCACATAAAATAAAACATATTTAACATATAGACCAAGGAGTATATGAAACAACTTATAAATAACAAATTGTTGAGAAGAATGGACTTATTTGTATTAAAAGGTAACAAAAGGAACCATTACAACCTGAGCCTTGGTGTTGTGCAAGTCCTTCCCAGGGTCCACAAGAGTTCTCCTTTACTCTGATCAGCTCACCCACTTCCAAATGAAACAAGCAAAGATGGTAATCTCTCCTCACAAGCTTCTACAAGGAAGTCCTAATTCCAACAGCATCTACCCTTAGGAATGTTCAGCTTTCAACCTCTCCTCCCTTTGGCCCAATGCCTGTATTTATAGTGCTCTAGAGGAAGTTATTCAGGTCCACCATCAATGGGATAAGCCCCTCTTTGGATGGGATAGCTCCCCTCTTGATGGGATAAGTTCCTCTTTGGTAGGGATACATGAACCATCTGGAGGCGCTTCATACATGTCAAACAAGCTTCTAGAATGCTCTAGAAATGACCACAAGTAACTTTTTTGGAGTGAAACTTGCGCCTTTTGACCTTTACAGGAGTACGCACCCACCCCTTTACATACAGAGCGTAAAAGTACGCAGGTATTGTGAACTTGGGTTGCGTACACGCAGGTAAGGCTAAGAGAAATTGCGTACCAGAGATAATTGACTTTAAATGACTTTTCTCTCTTTCTTGAAGTTTGACATGAAAAGCAGAGGCATGAGACTTGCCAAGGAGGATAGTATGACAGTGGATGGAGCCATACTAACTGCAAATAGTCATGGTGACATTTTTTAGTGTAACGGATTGCCCCCTAAAGTGCGAAGCCTGTAGTAGATTAGGGTTTTATATGATCTAGGAAGGGTGAAGTACTTTATCATTTCAAGGAGTATCTTGCAGAGAGCCCGGTCAGAACCTGCAAATATTCAACACAAAATACATATATAAGATGATATCATCGCTGAGGTAGGCATTCCCATACTCAGATTGAAAACTTTAACTAACAATCTAACCACTGCTCTGATACAAGAATGATTTTGCAATACATCACAATCGTAGACTTTTGTAGACACAGTATGGACGCAGCCATCTGTTTATGGTTAGTCTACTATATAATGAATACAAAACTCCTCGTAGCCTGGATGGTGGAAACTAGATCCAGGGCCTTCATCTCTACTTCCTGAATTGGTACGATTCTATCCATGCGAATAAATGAGTTGATGTCGAACATGGTAGAAACCACTTGATTACCAGTCGATGATGTAAAATTTTAACAAGTGTGAGAGAGACCACCAGTGATGTCAATGGTTCTCAAAGTACCCAGTACAATCCATGAAATGTGAATGAATGGGTTGATGTTGAACACGTCACAGAATCCTTTGATCGAAAGTCAATGATGTAAACTGTCGTCAAAGGCGAGAAACCTGCCATTGATGCATGCAAACTTCAAGGTACTAACGATTTCTAAGTCATCTTTCTAGATAATGTGCTGATGTCGATAGAAAGCGACCCGTTGTAGGCAAGCCCACAACACGAAATCATTGTTCAAGTTGAAGAAATGTTGCTGTAAGGACTGACTCAGGGATGGTCAAATGGATGACAAGTATTTTGCATATGAATGGTTTATTTGCAGAGACCTCTTGAACACATAACGACACGACAGATGGCTTGGTGACGATTGACCCAAAGTTAATACCCAGAAATGGTTGAAGACTTTCAAAGTGGTTTTATCAGCTTTAAGGCAAAGGATTTCCCAACCCAGGTGAATGAAACGTGTCGTGTTCAAGAGCGGTGATAAGGTTCTTCTGTAACAAAGGATAACAAATAGGTTCATTCTTCTCTCTTTTCCCCCACCATTTCTGGCAAGTACCTCTTTATTTTTTACAAGCTTGAGGAGGATAACATGTGCTTGATTATAAGCTCATCCTTCGGATGAGTCCAACTTAGTTTAGATTCGGACCCTAAGAAGGAGTGGTCCGTTCCTGTTTGTAATCGAACAGGTCCTTTACTGTGAAATTTTAACGAGTCCAGTATAGGAGAAACTCGGCGTTTTTCAATTTTAGAGAGTCTGAAAAAACTAAAGGAGACTCCAAGGTGAACTTTTTCGTAAATTTGTGTCTCCCAAGCCCGAAAAAGTATAAAATAATACCTGAGAGAACCGCTTAGCCTTGCGACCAAGGAGTACTTTCATGATTAATGCCTTTGACCTGAAAAGTAAAAAGTGATCAGAGGCATGTCGTTTTATTTCCAGTATCGAATTTGAAACGACAAAAATCCGGCAATCTTTTCGTGTTTTTACGGTCAGAAAAGGGCTGTAAGAGGACCGTATTTTAATTCCATTTTAACGAGTGTAAAAGAAACGCTCGGCAATCTTTTCATGTTTTAGGAGTCAGAAAAAGGGCTTAAAAGATGACTCAGATGTCTTGGTTCGTGAAAAATGATGATTTTACCCTAAAGTCCTTTTGTCCTGCACAAAAACAACACATTACTCATACCTGTTTAAGATGGGCAAAAATACATTGAAAAATATCCTTTCATGGTGAAAATAAACAAACTTAGCATTCATTTATCCAAAAAACCTATAAAAAGACTTTTTACCATGTTATTTTTACCATTTTACTGTTGAGGGTGAGAAAAGGGCTTTTGACAAGAAACTTCCCGTGGACTTTGCGGAGAATCCGACCGTCGGAATTGAGCGCCGTCTCTTTCAGGTATTTCACAACATCCTCCTCTTCAATTTCATCCGTTTAGAATTCCATTTTAAGTTTTAGTTTGATTTTTTGGAGGGTTCGGGGTTTTAGGGTCTGCTTTTCGGGGGACGCAGGTGCCCCATGGGTGACCTGCGTACCCCGACATTTTCGTATATGGGAAAATGGTCGGAGTACGCAGCCCACCTTCAGAACAGCTGCGTAACCACGCTCTGTTTTCTGAACGCGGGGTGCGTACTCCGCGCAAAGCGGATTTTCAAAACCCAAACTCAAAACCTAACCATCAAAATTTGATTTAATGAATTCTAATCAATGTTTTTTGGTGTGTAGATTGCCCACCATGCTAGATTGGCGCGAAAGAGAACACGAAGATGTCGATTTGGCCGCAATAGGTCATCAACCTTCCATTGATGCTTTAAAGGCATGCGGTCTCTACAAGTACTGGGCCATACCTAGCATGAGGGCCCAGGTGCCATTCTTAGAGTGGCTGGTTGAAAGGTGGAACATTCAGGATCAATGTTTCTACATCAGAGAACACCAGCTCGAGATAGAGCCCTCCGACATATATTTTCTCACTAGCTTGCCTAACAGGGGCGAGCAACTGTCTCTATTCGGGACTAGGCCGGGTGGCCAATCCCTTGCTAGTCTCCGGCTAGAGTGGTGCAACAATCAAAACCAGGAGAAGGGGATAGAAATCAAATACATATCCCGACCTGAACTTATGGTAATTGCCTTTACAGTTACCAGACTTTGCGGTGCTGCCGCTTTGCACATAGCCACTGGTTCCCAAATGCGGATGGCTATAGATTGCTTCCGAGGCACCATTTTCAACTGGTGCGATGTTGTGTTGGCCAATATGAAGGGCCAACTGACTAGGGCAAAGAACAGACAATTGAAGACCTTTGGATATGGGCCTTTAGTTGTGAGCTTTGCCCTAGAGAGAGTTCCAATGCTGATCCCCCAGCATCTTACTATTCCAGTTGGGCCTCCTCAGGAGCCTAAGTTGACGCGGTGGGTTTCGGTAATGGCCCGGCATCCTGATGAGGGAGCGGGAGTTGTCCGATTTCCTGCGGGTTACTTTCACTGGTTGGAGGACCAGGTCTTTGCGATTCAGGATTTTCCTTATGCCGGAATGGATTTTCGCAATGATCCGGACATGGTTCTTCCACAGGGAGAACAATGGGACGACAAAGGTACTTCATTTTTCACAAGTTTTTAAATTATCTATTTTTTTTGTTTTTTATATATCGTCTCAAAACTGACAGCAAAAATTTTCAAAATGCAGATGTAGGCCCACGGCGTCCGGCCAATCTCCGGGCTTTTGAGAGAAGAGTACCAGTTGCACCAGCACCAGCCCCACAGGATGCGGCCGCAGAGACCTTAGCCGAGCTGGAACAGGACCTAGAGCGTCTCACGGTGGACATACCAGAGACGACTATAGACGATATTCCTATCCGACTTCAGCGCTATGTGGTCGCAGTCCCAGGACCTTTCAGGAGGTTCCTGTGTAGGGTAGCGCGGGCAGTGGTCTCATATAGAGAGCACCACCAGTGATTGGCTAGTCACTTTTGTAGACACATGTGACATTTTTGGTTTTTTGTACTTATCATTTTTGTCGATCATAAGGTGTTTTTCAACCTATGATCGAAGACGATGTATATTTTTGACACACTCCTATCTATATATATCATTATTACCGGCTTATTTTGTTAAACATGTGTGATGAAATGTTTATAAATTTACATTTATGATTGTTACAAATGTCTATTTAACATTCGAGACGCCATTGCATCTGCTAATGTATTTAAAGACCTTGGAATATGCTGATATTCAATGTAATCAAATTCACGTTCCAAGAGACGCACCCTCAAAAAAAATCTTAATAACACTGGATTTCTAATGGCATAGACTCTATTAAGCTGAAGTACAACGAGTTCAGAATCTAACCTCACTATCAAACTCCGAATCCCAAATGAAATAGATTCAGATAATAATTCAATCACTGCACTGTATTCTGCAATGTTGTTTGTTGTTTGACCGAGGCTCACCCCATGCATAGAAACTAACTCGTCAGAGGGCGAATAGATAACCCAAGCTGCGGAAGAGATATTCCGTGTACTACAACAAGCACCATCAGCAAATCCAATGTACGTTTGGAGAGGCGTCGACATCTGCAATATCAAGAGTAAAACCAAGGTAAGCCAGAATAACGACGAAAAACACACTCTCTAAGCTAAGCACACTGTCTAAACTTAACAAAACACACCAGCTAGAAAGAAAAATTAACCTAACTAACCTAACTGAATCTCCATACCCACCATTTAAGCATAATACCTCTTTAGGTAAAGTCCATTTCTGGGCTTACCCAAAGAGTCCCCATCAAAATCTACCAGCTCATAGGCCCCTTTTGCTAGCTTTCGCTTGACATTGTAGGGCCCATGCCACATGGGAACGAATTTTTCAGCACCTAATTTATCGTTAGCTTGATCATATAATAGCACTAGGTCTCCTTCCGAAAAATTACGAGGGGTCACGTTACGATCATACTGAGCTTTCATCCTTTTTGCGTGAGTCTCGATTGCCAAAGCAGCATCACGTCGAGTCTCATCTAATTTAGCTAAGTATAACAGACGCTTCTCCTCTTCGGAAGTGGCTGGGAGTAATTCGATAGCCATTTGAAGTGATGGGATTTCGCATTCAATGGGCAACACTGCTTCCAAACCATAAACTAGTTGGAAAGGAGTGAACCCTATTGATGTTTTCACTGAGGTTCGGTATGCCCAAAGTGCTGAAAATAACATGTTGTGCCAATTCAACCGATGAATGCCAATGATTCGTCGGATCATGATAACTAGAACTTTGTTGATGGACTTAACCAAACCGTTTGCTTGGGGATAATAAGGAGTAGAACTATCATGACGCAAACCAAGCTGGCTTGTAAGTTCTGTCATCATAATGTTTCGAAAATGGTGTCCATGGTCAGTGATTATCGCTTGTGGGACACCAAACCTAGCAATAATATGATTGAATACGAAAATCGCAGCTGTCTTGCCATCTGCCTTGAATGTAGGCATCGCCTCAGCCCACTTAGTAAAATAATCAACCGCAAGGATGATATACGCATGCCCCCCGGCCGAGTGAGGGTTACATGTAATAAAATCAATACCCCATTTAGCAAAAGGACCAATGGCAATTATAGGGTGGAGAGGAGCAGGTGGTGCGCGCATCTTGCGATCAAACACTTGACAGTTGTGGCATTTCCCGACCGCAATGATACAATCTTTAAACATGGATGGCCAGAAATAGCCAGCACGCAACACCTTCTGAGCTGTGGCATACCCAGACATATGACCACCACATGCTCCAGAATGACAGTCATTCAGAACCCTTTCTGCCTCTTCATGAGTTAAGCAACGACGAAAAACCAAGTCCGCCCCACGACGATAAAGAGTTTCTCCAATAATTTTGTACTGTTGGGACTGGAATCGAATTTTCCGACGTTCCAACTTTGAAGCTTCGAGCCGAAAGGATTGGGTTTGGAGATAGACGATTATATCCCCATACCACAGATCTAAAGTGATGATAAGAAACAAAGATTCGTCCGCAATGGGCTCTTCTGCCACTGTTTCTGTGTCAGCACGCGGGAAATCACACATTAACTCGACAAAAACTAAGGATTTCTTAGACTTGGACTTCTCGAACTCCAAATCGAACTCCTGCAGGATAACAATCCATTTGGAGTACTTGCCCCCTAGCAATTGTTTAGTCAGAATATAGATCATAGGGTTGCAATCCGAAATCACTGTAGTTTTATGGAGAAGAATGTAATGATGAAAACGTTGGACAGCCTGAACAGCTGCCAGGGCCAATTTCTCCACATGCGAATATTTTAGCTCAGTGGGATTTAACGTCCTACTAAGATAATATATCACATGTTCCGTTCCGAATTCGTCTTCCTGAACTAAGACCATTCTAATGGTGGAGTGGGAGGTGGCAAGATACAAAAAGTAGTCCTGGTTGTAGTTGGGAGGATGCAGCAACGATGCATCGGTCAACGCGTGCTTAAGTGCATCAAAAGATTTCTGAGTTATCTCATCCCAAGAGAATTGAGCGTTTTGCTTCAACAACCGGGTGAAACCCTTTGTAACCTCGGCGTAGTTAGGAATGAATCGACGTAAAAAGTTTGCTTTCCCCTGCAAACTTTGGAGTTGGCGCAAACTCGAAGGAGGAGGCAATTTGATGATAGCTTCGACCTTCGAGGGATCGACGCGGATGCCGGCTTTTGAAACGACAAATCCTAGCAATCGTCCCACTTCTATGCAGAAGACACATTTGTGAGGGTTCAACCGAATTCAATAATGCCGACACCTCATAAAAATAGTGCGTAAGTGAATAAGGTGATCAGCTCGATGTAAAGAATGAGCAGGCAAATCATCGAGATACGGTTGCACAATGTGCTTGATGTCGTGAAACGCGTAAGACATTGCCCGTTGGAAAGTGGCTCCGGCGTTCTTAAGTCCAAAAGGTAATTTGCAGTAAGCAAATGTCCCCCAGGGACAAATGAAAGCCGTTTTTGGTTGATCGGTAGGTAGAATATTGATTTGGTTGTAACCGGAAAAACCGTCCATAAAGGAAAATATTTCACTGCAGACACAATCATCAATTATTTGATCGATATAGGGTGTAGGATAGTTGTCTTTTGGAAAAGCATGATTTATATCCCTATAGTCGATGCATATTCTTATTGTTCCTTGTTTCTTGTTAACCGGAACAATATTCGATACCCAATCCGTTAACGGGATCGGATAAATGAAACCTGCTTTCAACAGCTTCTCGACTTCTGCTTAATCGCAGCCGCTTTCCTAGGGTGTATCTGACGCAGACGTTGTCGAACAGGTTTAGCGTCCGGGTAGGTCTTGATTTCATGAACAACAATGGAGGGATCAATTCCTGGCATTTCCTCATAGGACCAGGCAAACACGTCGCGGAATTCTTGAAATAGGACCTTTTATGTTTGAATTTCGTCATCTGTACACGAGGCACCTATATGAATGTTCTCAATAATTCCGGTTTTGACTGAAATGTCAATGGAAATAGTTTGGGAAATGTTTCCCAAATTCAACTCTGAATCAGGATGTTTCATGGGATTCTGAGCGTCCTTGACGTATTCAGCTGTAAAAATTGATGAAAAATCATTTTCGAAATCATCACCCTTAGGTAAAAACGAAGATCTATGATGAAGATCTTCCCATGGTAGATCGTCTACACTTAGGATTTCGCGAAGTTGTTCGTCAGATAACACAACTTCAGGAAACGTTATCCGTTCTGAGGTCGATGTGAAAAGTGATTCCTCACGGACCACATTCATTTGGTCGATTTGGGTTGAACTTGAGTCGGAAAAAGACTGCACGGCCTCATAAGCAATTTCATATGGACTCAAAGGCATTGCATTACCGAATGAGTCTATCTCAGATTCAGATGGGACAATCCAAGGATCATCGTAAATAATAGTGTCTGAAGTAATCATATGAATGAAAGCAAATGAAGGGTTTGCGTTGATTGGAGGGAAAGGAAAAGTTCCCAGTAAACCAGAATCTTTAACTAATCCTACACCAACATCCTTGTAAGGGATAGTCGTTTTACCGACATGCTGGATACTTTCTGAAGAGGTGGGGTCGGATGAAAAGTAAGCCAGCTGGTCTATCGTCACGATCTTACCATTGTGTGGGAACTTTATAACTCTGAAGACCGATGACACGACCGTGGTCATAGCGTAAGACCAACTTCGACCCAAAAGAAGGTTGTAGTCCAGAGGGGCATCAACCACCTCCACATCTAGACTAACGGTTTTTCCTTCAACCCCTATAGGCAAATCCTGTAGAATGCCAAACGGATGGAACCCACGGCCATCAAAGGCCTTAAGAATCGTCGGGGATTGGTTCAGTGAAGGAGAACCAAGCGATCTCCAACACTGAATCGACATAATACACGTGGAAGCTCCCTCATCAATTACAGTGCGATGAATAGGCCTGTTTTTGACTATCACTGGAATCTGGAAAGCCATCTGATGAGGGAGACACGGTGTACTATTTTCTAGATCAAAGATTATCAGGTTCGGGTCCTGAACATCAACAGCTCCTATAGCCGACAAAAGTAATTTTCTCTGTGCTGGGCATGATTGCAGCACTTCTAAAGCTGACATTGTTGAGGGTGAAACAGCTAAATCCTCAACAATGTTGTAATTCTGGGCCGCTCTCGCATGTGGATTGAAAGCAGACCTTCGAAGTACACCCTTGGCGGGCGGTTTTATTACTAAGTCAGGGTTAGGTTTCTCGATCTGTAGTGGATCGGAACCGGGAGCTGAGGTTGATGGATTTGAACGAGAAGATTCTGCTTCTTTCGATCCATCAACAGGACTTTTACTACCATAATCTTGTGATCGAGTCGCAATCCGTACATGAGACATCATCAATATGGGTTCTTCACTGGCACTCGAGGAAGAACCTATCATTTTACTCTCCTGCTTTGGAAATGGATCTTTCAAAACAGCAGGAGTTGGGGAACCTTTAACGATTTTCACAACCTCTGCCCGATGAGGGCAATCTCTTGTGAAATGATCTTCTTCACAAATTAAACAAGGATAGCGAGGTTTGCGCTTTTCGTCGTTAGATTCCGACTTCTCTTTTTTCTCCTTTGGAGCCTTGTCTGCTTTATCCTTTTTCTTGCCTTTCTTCTTACCACCGTTTTTTGATTTAGCCGTAGATGACTCTACAGCGTGAATGTCGGCGGTAATTTCAGGAGAAGACTCTCCTGTCGGGGAGTCTAGTAAGGTTATTATTGGAGAAGAATTCTTTGAGGATTTCTTCTTACTTTTAGTATTCACCGTACCAATCATGCCATTAGCAGCATGAGACCCCGAAGGAGCAGCAGCGATTTGATTCGACTTAGGAAGATCTGGGATCTTCTCGTGCAATGTACCCGACTGAGTGTAAACTAAGTCAAGGTACTGGGCTTGAGCAATGACTTGCTCCTCAGTAACTACTCCGGCCTTAGCTACGTCTTTAGTAATCTTCGGTAATAATGATTTTACAAACCATTCAGCTAAGATTTGGTCCGGGATAAAAACTTTCACTAAACATCTTCGATGTCTCCATTCATGGATATGATCGGAAATATAAGTGGAGGTCGACTGTTTTAATGAAGTTAATAGCTCCGTGTCGTTATCGTATCTGACCGGCAACTGAAAATGAGTTAGGAACGAGGTATCTAACTGACTAAAATTGTAAAAAGAGGCCCGTGGTAACTCAATGTACCACTTGGCCACGAGACCAATGAGCGTACGCTGGAAAAGACGTAAGCGGATCGAATCATCCGAGATGGAATTTGAAGCACACCAGAGGTGGTAAGTCATCACGTGATTGGACGGATCCTCTCCAGACTTACCTTCGAACTTGGGTATATCACTGGGAAACTTATTTGGCATTGGCGGCCAGAACGGAAGATATTGTATTGGATCGTTCGTTAGGCGCGTCAAGTCGGGTAAATCCAAAGTTGCGATAAACGGTAATTGCCAATTAGGATCCCTAAAATTTTGGGTCACAAGACCAGTCCCAGGAGGAGGATATCCAGGATAACTTGGAACAGGAATCGCATTCGGGATATTATATCCTCCTGGAAAACCAGGATTAACCAGACCGTACTGGGGTTGTTGAGGTTGCTGATAAGTTTACCCAGGATACGGTTGATACTGGTAAACCAGTTATTGGACAGCAGGACCGAATTGGTACTGTCCCTGGTACTGTTGATAGGTAAATTGAGGTCGACTTGTTACAACAGTACTTAAACCAGGCTGACCTACAGGCATCTGGACCGTGGTTTGAATCGTAGATCCGGACAATGGTAAAGATGTCTGAGGAGTGGTTGCAGAGACAGTAGAAACCGGAGCTGTCGATACTCCAGAAGTAAGTGCAGTAGATGTTGCGGTAGTTGCAGCAGTCGTTTGAGATGGAGTACTAGGTGCAATTGGTGGATGAGTAACTACCGAAGTTACAGAAGTTTGAATATTTGACTGGACAGGTTGCGGTTGCTGGGGTGAACCAGAAACTACGGGTTGTCCAGTTTGAGGTAACAACTGTATACTTGGTTGCAACACCTGTTGACCTTGTGATGGATCCCACACTATCATTCCGGGGTATTGACCCATAACAGGTTGAGGATACTGAGATCCATAACCGGATTGAGGATAGGATTGATAACTGAAAGGCACAGTTCCCATACCTTGAACATATGACTGACCTTGAGGTGGTTGATAACCTTGATTCGAGTATTGACCTTGAGGTTGATAACCTTGGGGTAAATACTGATACTGGAGTTGACCTTGACCTTTAGGACTGTAAAAGATAGATTCACGCTCCCTTAGATCAATAGTAGGTTGATCTTCAAGGATAGATACGCCTAATTCTTCCTCTGGAGCAAGTTCTTCAATAGCTATCAAACCAGCAGGAAGATTTTCGGTGATGACTCTTTCTACCCTAGGTGAATCAGGTGCACTAGAAGTTGGAGTAACAGGTTCAGATACTTCAGGTTCTTCGCCTATATCACTAGTAGATGAAAAACTACCAGCAAGCTCAGAAACTGCAACAGCTTCAGGATTATAACCTGTTTCTAGACCTTGGTAATCTGGATGGACTACCAACGACGATTCTCCTTCTTCAGGTGAACCTACTTTACTGCCACTAGGAGTAACAAGGACCTTTAAACCTTCGTAATGACTCGGGACGTCTTGAGGAGGCTCACCCCAAAGTCTACGGGATTTCCTCAACAATTTGGCCACAGAAACAACTTCAGGAGACTTGCCCCGAAGTCGACGGGACTGTCTCGGTAATTCCGCCATAGTTAAAAAATTTTAACTACTGCACACGCAAACAAAGTAAAATCTCAAAGCAAACCACCTAAAGTCTCTAACGAACCAAACAAATTTGAATCACACGCCTAAAGAATCTAGGGCGTCAAACCATGCACAAACAGTAGCCTTCCGGACCAAAAACGCTAGTTGGAGATGAAACCCAACATCGTCGGATTCAGTACAGAAGTGGCGGGTGGAACAGTTACCCCGGCAACCTGCTTAATGAATAGACCGGCACAAGTTCCTCCACTTTAACCGTCTCGAGTGAAGTGAACCCCCCGGAAAATCCAAGTGAGTCTAGCCGACGTCTGCTCCAGGTACAATGGGATCTTCCCTCCACCGTCACCTCGGTAGAATCCTAAAGATAATGGTCACTAAGGTTACCAACAGCAACAAATGCACCTGGGGGAACAGTCTACACTCCGACAGCACGCAAGGGCAGAGTATCAAGCTCAATCCCCTTGTCGGCTCCTTGATAATAATCCAAGGTTTACCGACAAGTGACCCCTGGCTCCTCGACAATGGTTAATCCGAGGTTTACCGTTTGTAATACGTGCGTGTCTGGCGTCGTTCCCAATGAGGGAGGATTGATCCCCTCACTGGTTCGGACACGAGCTCGTGCTTCTCCTTTAAGAGGAGCTTTCCCATAGTACAAATGAAACAATTGGATTTATTCTATCACAAGATAAGCTACTTGTTTGGTTTTGTTGTCTTGGAGAGTTAATTACTCTCCTACTCCAAGACACTAGCCTGATCTAAATTGGTGTTTCAGAGCCCTAGTAAATAAAAGTTACTAAATTGATTTTACTTTAAGCGTTAATTTTATGGTTTTTCTTAAAGACAAAAAGGTAGTGGAGATGAAACTGGTGGTGTGTAGACTCGACTCGCAACCACTACAAAGATGATTTACACTACTTTTCTTTTTCAATGAATCTCCTAGCTAAGAGAGTTGGAAAATGCAAATTTTATAGAAAACAACTTTCTTGGCAAAGACAATCAAAGAAACAATCTCTTTATCTTTTCAAAACATACAACTCATGACCACTAATTACTTCACGAAATTTCCTTTTCTCCCAAAAGACTACAAATGCTACCAAAGCAAACTTTTTCCAAAAGAATTTTTGTATTTTTTCTATATTAATAAAGCATGTAAAACTATTTATCAAATCAAATTTAACAAATCTAAGACAATCAAATCAAATTCACTCAAAAGCAAATTAAAAGGAAATTTACCTAAAAGCAAAAAATAATGAGGTCAAAAGCCTACAAGGATAATTCCCGGATGTTTTACTCAGTCAAAATGCAACTAAGGATCAGTTCATGCCGAATCATAAACCAATCAAAAAACAAAATCGAAATATTTTTGTTCTTTTTTCTCAAGAATGGAATTCAAAGCTTTAACCAACAAACTTTTCGAGATTCGCAAAGAGAAGACACAAAGGTAGGTCTCTCACAAGGGTGACTTCTATGACAGGCCCGAGTCCTAAGAGGACTGATCATAACCAAGGAGATCCAAAGTTTGACAACCTCTAACGCCAAAGTCACTACAGGACCAGTTAAAAATCAAACCCTAAGGCAAAATCCCTATGAATTCCACCAAAACCCTCGACACTAACGGGACAAGTTTAGGTGAAGATCTCTGACAGTAAACCAATGGATCTGGGCAGTAAAAACAAATTAAAAACAAAATCTAAAGAGCAGAAAAAGGAAAAATGAAATTTTCTCAAATTTGACAGGGGTACGCAGGTGATCTGTTGACACAGGCGCGGGTACGCCCTGTGCACAAAGACGCAGTGCGTACAAGTACGCACTGTGCCTAACTCAGAGACTGCGTACTGCTGGCAAAGCTAAGAAAAATAAAAATCTAATTTGACTCTAAGCTAACCCACCCAAATACACAGTTAGACAGCCAAAAATCAAAAAACAAGCGATTTTTCTCAGACCAAAATATCAAATCAAAAAGAACTCAAACACATTCATGGATTCCCCAGTGGAGTCGCCATTTTGTCATGCGGAAAGAGTCGTTAGTGCGGACACAACCGACCTCCCTAGAAGCCTAAGACTTTCTAGTGACAAATAAGACAAATAAGAGCAATCCTTCACTAAATATGCATTTACAATATGAGAAATCAAGTGTTTAGATCCTACCTGTAACCCAACGCTGTTGTAGTAGTCCAGCTTCGTTGATCCGGATGATCTCCTCCTTCTCTTCGAAACCTGCATTCACTAATAATCAAACGATTAAATAGCACCTGAATATCACATAAAATAAAACATATTTAACATATAGACCAAGGAGTATATGAAACAACTTATAAATAACAAATTGTTGAGAAGAATGGACTTATTTGTATTAAAAGGTAACAAAAGGAACCATTACAACCTGAGCCTTGGTGTTGTGCAAGTCCTTCCCAGGGTCCACAAGAGTTCTCCTTTACTCTGATCAGCTCACCCACTTCCAAATGAAACAAGCAAAGATGGTAATCTCTCCTCACAAGCTTCTACAAGGAAGTCCTAATTCCAGCAGCATCTACCCTTAGGAATGTTCAGCTTTCAACCTCTCCTCCCTTTGGCCCAATGCCTATATTTATAGTGCTCTAGAGGAAGTTATTCAGGTCCACCATCAATGGGATAAGCCCCTCTTTAGATGGGATAGCTCCCCTCTTGATGGGATAAGTTCCTCTTTGGTAGGGATACATGAACCATCTGGAGGCGCTTCATACACGTCAAACAAGCTTCTAGAATGCTCTAGAAATGACCACAAGTAACATTTTTGGAGTGAAACTTGCGCCTTTTGACCTTTACAGTAGTACGCACCCACCCCTTTACATACAGAGCGTACAAGTACGCAGGCATTGTGAACTTGGGTTGCGTACACGCAGGTAAGGCTAAGAGAAACTGCGTACCAGAGATAATTGACTTTAAATGACTTTTCTCTCTTTCTTGAAGTTTGACATGAAAAGCAGAGGCATGAGACTTGCCAAGGAGGATAGTATGACAGTGGATGGAGCCATACTAACTGCAAATAGTCATGGTGACATTTTTTAGTGTAACAGGATCCCCGACCCAACTTTCACCAGAGCATGCTTTAAATTTTATGCGTGCACCATAGAAACCTAGTGGCAGATGAAAACTATCATCGACCTTGCCATGCAGGAGCAAGAGGAGCTTTCCGAGGCGCTCGAAAGCAAAATAGACGGTCTCACGGAAAAGTTCATGATCTATGTTGAAGTGGTCCACCATTGTCACTTCATTACGAGAGAATCTTCGTAGTATACCGTCATTAAGAATAAATCCATGATGAAATTCCACTCCACTGCTGAAGGGTCATCAATAATTAACAAAGAAAATGTTCGATCCTCCTCTAGCTCACTAAATGCCACTATGCCACAAGAGGGGAGTACCTAGGAAACTCCCATCATTTTGGATGACGAACCCATCACCACAAATCCAGAATGAATTCTTCATGTTATATTTGGTCTCTTCTCCCCTGCAGTTGTCTGACTACAGTAGACCTCGCAGTCTCAAAAATAAAGAACCTCGACTTTGTCTGTGTAGCAGTGACTAAGTCTTTACCTCTTCTTTTTTAGTCTGTTGTAAAAAGGGTTCCTGAATGGTTCCTAGATATTCACCATTGTAACTATCATAGTTTTCAGAACCCAATTTTTGCAAAGTCGCATTGTAAAGGGAGAAAATCAAAATATAGAACAGACTGTTTAGTTTTTCTTTGTGTCAGGCTGTCTCTCCGACACAACCCAACTCATGTAATTATTCTCTTTTTTCAGTGATATATTTATCTTATTTAGAAAAAAAACTAACAATTCAAGAAATAATTGAAATAGTTTAAAAATAAATCTAGAAATTCGGAAAGCACTTACTCCATCTATGAAACAAATTAAATGTGAATCTTTTCTAATAATGACAACTATCTTATAGGCTATCAATAATCACATCCACTACTATATCAATGTCAGTTTAGAGGTAATAGCATTTACGTTCCCGATTACATGTCGATCTGTCCATTCGCTAAAACAATATCGAGCCTTTAATGTCATTGTGTCATGTACGAAAATGAGCAAACCGCACTTCACACAATGAAATCACTTTTTTTTCTTCTTATTCTTATTTTTTTATAATGAAAATCCACATACAATTATAGTTGTCAACTTACTAGGTCAAATCTTTCTGCATAATAACATTATTAATTTCTTTTTGAAATTGATAAATTTATTATTAAATAATGTTATTTAATTTAGTTTTATGATTTCTAGGTTTATTTTTATTTAATAAAATATTTCATATGTGGAAGTAGCTTCATAAGCACAGTGTAAGCTTTATTATGGGCTTCGGGTAAGAAAAGCTCTACACAATGAAACATGTTTCTATATATTGCATGAGTTATATAAATACTTTTGTAGATGCATTTTTTCTCCACATAACCTTTGCATATGCACAACCACTTCCACACAATTTTGTCCAAACAACTACTTTCGTACTCAATAACGCTTTGCAAATACTCATTTACAATTGACTAGTACAAATTTTATTATTTACAATATAATCTTTAATATGAGATTTAGATAAGAAAAGCTCCACACAATAAAAAAGGTTCCTATATACAATAGGACATTGTATATGTCTATAACCAAATTACTTACAAAGGCTGGTTTACAATTGACTATTGCAAAATCAAATATGGATTCGTTTTCACAATGCTTTGAAAAAATAGAACCCATAGTTTAATGTATTATTGTTATTATTATTATTATTATTATTATATGTTGTTATGCAAAGATTTTACTCCTGGCAAGAAGCTTCCTCGCACAATTAAGACTCTCATACCAAACCCCACGTAATGAAAACTTTGTACAATGAAACATTGGTGCGTGCAATTCTCACTTTGTACATGCATTCGTAAATAAATAAAACTGGGACCTTTCTAGCTGAAAAGCCTTCAATAGTAATCAACACAGTTACAACAACTGTAATTGTATTCATATTAAAATGTTAGTCACAACAAATGAAATAGATATCGAACAGCCAAAACTTTTTCCAAACATTCATTTCCATTGTAAATAGAACTGGAACAAACTAAAGAGTCTTTTTGCTTCACAAGCCTTGAACAATAATGAACACAATACAAAAACAACAATTGTATTCAGATTAAAATCATAATCACTATAGTTATCATTCAGATAAACATGACAAATGCAATAGATACCTCTGAACTAAAACTCCTAATAAACATTTATTTTCATTGCCAACAATTCTCATACTGTTACATAGAATATAAAAGGTCAAAAACATAGCCTAATGAAATTATGCTCAATCAATGATATTAACAAATGCTAAAGAATCCAGAGTAATACAAGTTCACATGTAAAATGATTATCTAATAATTATTGATATAATTGGTAAAAAGTTTTAGTATTAGAACATAGAATCGAAATCCATTTTAATTATCATTCATTAGATAACATTAGCTAATATATAAAATCTCAAAGAAAATACTAGAAAATAGGTGTTCAATTACTATTTACTATATAATGTTTAATAATCAAGGTCCATACAACATACCATGTCAAACGTTATCTCAAAATTATTTACATAATTAGTAAACATAGTGAGAGATAGAAAAGACAATAATCAAAATTCAAATAAGCTATGATTACAAAGCCATGGTCCAAAAAATAGCCATTTCTACATAAAGTGTTTATGAAAATGCCAATACTTCAGTTTCAAAATGAAATGCATTCATCCCAATCGGGAATGTGATTGGGATCCCTTCGACCATAATATTTAAATGTCATTTGCAACAAATAACAAGGAAATGCATTCAAGAATTAGACTATTCCATCATAATGCACAAAAAAAATTTAAATAGTAAAATGATTTGATGACAAAAATAATGTTCCAATGTATTAAAACACTTACAATATGAAAAACCACAACCCAATATTATTTAGCCCTCATATGTATCTCAGAATTGGGCTTTTTGCAATGAATTCCTCCACTTCATCTTCAAAGAATTATTTTATCGGAGCGACAATAATTTCCTTCTTAACACATTCATTGAATATCTCCTCCTCAATTCTCTAGCTTCTTCTTGCAATTGCAAAACTAAGGCATATTACTCTTTGTTAACACTAATAAAAGTAATTACCCATTTTCTAATTTCCTATGCAGTAAAATCAGTTATATGATCAAACTTTGTTTCCTGTCATTGTTTCATCTTCTCCAAATCATCCATCAACTTGTCTTTCACAATTAATCCAAACTCATATGTAATGCACGAACCATTTAAATCCTGAACAGTCACTGCTGCCTTGAGATACACATATTTTCTTTGATTTTATATGTCTCCACACTCATAAATGATGTCCTCCAATGCTATGATTTTCTTAGACCACACAACCTTGATTTTCCTATGTGATTTGTTAGTCCCTTACAATTTCCTAGGTTGAAAGGAGTTCGAGAAGGGTAACCTCAAACCACTTCAGCTCAGTAGCTAGCCCTATTGAGCAAGAGAGGGATCTCTCAAAATATTTTATCAGTGAAATGACTCTAAAGAAAATAATTTTTAGGCTAGATATGTATAATTGTTTATGTGTTGGTGAAATTTATAATTTAGGGTTTGTTGGACTAGGGCTTGGAGCCACAGATAGGTCTAGGTTGTAGGAGTGCAGAAGAAAATATGGAAAGGAGCTAGATACTAGAAGACCATGGTGTATTTTGAATATTGTCAATGTAGTATAGAAGAGAAAGTGTAGAAGAGACTAATGAGCATAAGTAAACATGAGTTCATTAGCTTTTAGAAGACATAAACATAACTATGAAAACCATATAAACAGAGTTTGAGATCAAGAATTATGTCTATTTCATTGTAAGGCATCCATAAAAAGAAGAGATATTATGTAGATAAATATGTTTTAGCCATTATAAAGAAAACTAAAAATAAGAACAAACACCATGAACTCATTGGGCTAGAGTTCCTTAAAAATATATACAATTCTCTGTATTAGCTGAGAAGATCATTACATGCAAGCCTCCTCCACAAAAAGTCCAACTCTTCTCTCTGAAAGAGAAATTATACATATAGACTCTCTTATACCACTTGCCCACCTTCATGAATCGAACTCCTTGGTGGAGGAACTGACTCCAAGATTCTCTCAACCAACAGTTGAGAGTGAGAAGGTGAAACCCAAACACTTCTTGGAGAGTTTGTTTAGGAGTTTGTTTCCTTTCTGAGGCCTAATAAACATAAAAAACAACCTATCATGTACATCTATTCATGCTTACATCACCTAGCCTCAAAACAAGTTCCATTACATAAAGAGTCTTGACTTTGACTAAGTCAAACTGGAAACTAGAAATTTTACACAGTGAAATTTGCAATTCAAAACACAGAAAAATGCAGAAGCGCAACGCTGACTTTGAGCTGATTTTCAGGTGCCTTCCTGAGGTCCAAATGCAGATTTGAGAGAACGGTAAACTATCCCTTCAAGTCTAGTTTCCAGAACAGTTTGAATTTTTGAAAATTCCATGGGAAGGCCTTCAAATATCCATTCTCCCAAGGTCACTCCAAGAGCACAACGCCTGTTAAAAAAGGGTCTAGAAAGCTAGTTTTTGGCCACTTTTTCCACTTTTCTCAAAATTTGAGCCTCCTCTAGAAAATTGAGCAAATGGGTTTTTAGAGGATGGAAAGGGATTTCTAAAAATGAAGATTTTTCCTAAAATGGATGCCTGAGGAAAATGCATAGCGCTAAGGCGTTGTGCTCCTGGAACTGCTAAATTTCTGAATTAGGCCTCAAAATTTGCTAAAAACCAAAAATGCTCAAAATTTGCTCAAAATTGGCCAAGAGTAGTAAAATGATGCATGTTAAGCCCTCATAGATGCTTCATCAAGCATATCCAAGTTTCCTTCATCTTTTTTGTCCTTTTGGGCTTCTTTGAGCTTGTTCTCCAACTGCTTGACCTTGACATTACTGATCATGTTTTGGGCCTCGTAATGGTGCACCATGTGCCTTAAGAGTTGGTTGTCTCTATTTTATTTCTCTAGAAGCTTATCCAAGTGATCATTTACCCTGTTGAGCAGTACTCCTTGTCGTGATTGACCTCTAGAGCAATTATGTCCTCTACGTCTAGCTCTTCATTCAGCAAAATGTGTTCCTCTTCTTCTTACAGTGCCTTCTTTAGCCCTTTTTTTCTTGGCCTTTTTATCTTACCCTTCCCTTCTGTTCCTTCAGGATCAGTTGTCTCTATGACTACTTTTCCCTTGCCGACTTGCTGAAATAATTTATTTTGCTCTTTCTCCATGATTAATTGTTGCGCTTTCAGTTGACTATTTCCTGTTCTAGGAATGAAATGATGTACCTTTCTCTTGCCATGTTAACTGTGAGTTCCTTGATCTGATAGTATTTATCTCTGTTCATTTGTTGCATGCTTGAAGTTTCATCCTCTTCCTCTAAATCAACCAACTCAAACTCATACTCAACCATGTCCTTATCCTGCACTGATGGTCCATGTTTTGTTGATGTCGAAGGCTTGGCCCTTTCCTCAACTTGAGGAGCAAACACAAGTCCTTTTCATCTCTGGTATGCTTTTGTCACCTCAGGTCTAGGTGCGTTGGGAAAATACTTTAATTTTTTTGATAACCTTACTTCCATAGGTTGTGTTGATGTGTCTTGGTGATGTCTTGGTGAAGTAATCTCATTTCCTTTTTGAAACCCTAGATGATAGGAAAGGGGAAAAAAAGTGAGGGATGAGTGAAAAATGAAATGATGGGTAGGTGGAGTAGAAAAGATGGCAAGGGAAATTCTAGGAGGTGGATATGGACTATGAACAAATTAGGAATATGAAATGAAGTTAAATGAAGGAACAATGTATTTGTGAAAGGGGAAAAACATGGTTTCTAGGAAAACTATCTAAATCCCATAGGAATGAGCCAGGGTTTCACTTTTAGTGAAGTAATTTAAGTATTAAAGTTGGTTCAATGGTTCATGTAGCATATTAAACATGTTTAGAGGTGTAGGATGAGGTTTTACATGTTTAAAATCAAGAAAAATAAATGACCATCATCAACCCTATCATCATTTCATGACAAATTCACTAGAAACCCAAAATGAAGAAATATTTGGCTTAAATTCATCTTGAAAAATAAAAAGGTGAGTAAGGTGATGTACTTACTTGTATATGAGCTTATGATTTCAATAAAAAAGATGATCAATCTTAAAAATTCAATCTAGGTGAGTTTCGAGCAAATTTGAGCTACTATGGCCCAAGCGCAGTGCAGAGTTACTGAGCAGAGTGCTAGCCCCCCAAGCTCAGCGCAATGTCTGTGAGCATAGCGCCATATTCCAAACCTCGTTTGGAGCCCTTAAACTACTCCAAATCTAGAACATGATAGCTTGTTGGAAAGCTATTTAAGTCTGCTATAAGATGGACTCATTGAGCATGTAATTTGGACACTCCATCAGGGAGAACAATTTATTTTCCCAAGGTCACTCCAAAAACCCAGGGTGTCTCTGAAAAAATCGTAGCATCAACTTGCAGAGAATTTTCGGATGCCTTCTTCTAATCCAAATCACAATCTGAAGATACCATTGGAAATCTTAGGATTTCTGATACATAATAAAGTCCTTAAGTACTGCCAACACCTACTCCAAACTCCTAAAACACTGTCTTGATGTCAAGCTTTCCAGAAGTGCAGCTACTCTCTCGTAGCAAGTGTGGTTTGGGAATTTCTTTTAAATAATAACATCCATTCATAAAATGAAGGAGGTTTTTTATTCTTGGACTATAGTGGACAAATCCATCTTTCACTGTTGTAAAATTATTCTCCATTTGATCAGAAACATATTTTGAAGCAAATATGTCCCTATGAGAAATGATGAGGCAAGGTAGTGTATTGCAACATTGTCTTATTTGAAATAAAATGTTACCTTTACCTTTATTTTTATTCCCTAAGCTGCAAACTCCCTTTTCCCATTGAATTACATGATGGACATGTTTTTGTTTTGACCTATGGTATCATGATGACACATGGAGTGAAACCCTAAACCATGACCTAAAACGAAGAATTTGACCATTTTGTGACCTAAGAAACTTAAATGACGATATGATACCTTGAAGAAGATAATTACCATGATGATTGATGAGAACCATGAGTAAGTGAAGGGAGCGGCAGTGACCTAGGCACAACAATCGGTGAACAAATTGTTATTTGAAGACTCACTGAAATGACAAAAAATTGACTTGACACCCTAACAACACCTTGTAAGAGCATATTTGATCATCAGTGACATGCTGAACTGACTGACACTAACACGCTCAACAGGAGGAAACCATTTTTATATTTTTCTAGTTCATATAGTAAATCAAGCTCCCAACTAAAAGTTAGTAGATCATTATCTATGAATTCCTCATCTCCCTCCATATCACTTTTGACCAACTCAGTAGAAGACTTAGTTCTCTACACTAAATGTCATATATCAAAAGAAACTTTCCATGCAGATGAAATAATTCACAATATTGCAGATATATTACTAATAATATATCATTTCACTGCACTCGGAATATTGGCAGGTTTCTCAAATCTATGAGATCCAGCACAACTAGAAATTTATAATGGAGGTTTAAATATCGCTAGTTGAGTCTCCAACAAAGGGCTCAGATCAGAGTATCTTCGATTTATTTTATTTTTGCCTATAGCTTAATTTTTATTTTTATTCTCGTCAACTAATAGAATCTGCAAGCACTTCATCACTAGCTTGATGTAATTTCATCAAACCTAGCATTGCATCCAAAGATGGATCAACATTAATTTTTGCATGATTAACAACCTTCTTGTCGAAAATTTGGACCCTTTCAATCTTCAATCTCTTACTACCCATGTCATAATTTTCATCCTGCAATATGACAGAATGATCATCGAAAGTATTCCTCTTTAACAATTTCCTCCATTATTTTCCATTTTTCTTGCAAACAAGTGCTAACCCAATTAGGTAGTACATCTCTATCAACTTCCATGTTCATGTCTTCTTCAATTCTCCTTGTTTCAAGTGAACTCTTGGATTTATATGATTCAGAAATGTGTGCTCTTTCTGGAGTAATTCTACGAGGAGGCTTGTCGTCATCCTCACCACCTAATAACCTATAAACAACCAATTTTTCGCTTCTAGTAGTTCTTTTACCTTTTTTGTTGGCAGATGAAGTTGCACCAGTACTGTGTGTGCAATATTGAGATTGTCCATAGGATTTGTGCCTCTTTGCTTATATCTTTCTTTTGTCCTGATGATCTCTTGTTTAGCGATTTGTTCAACATTTATTAGCATTTTTTAATATTTTGTTGATACATTGTGACTTTCCTCACTCTGCTCTCTATTTATTGGAAACAAGTGCCCATACCTCATAGACTCAAGGTGTTCCATGAAAAATATTCCTCTATAAAAACCTTTAATAGTTTCATCTTCACTTAATTTAAAATCATCTAAAGACTTTTCAAAAATGTAAGCGTAAGTCGTATTATTCATAGTGACTTTTCCAACAGTAAATGGAAAATAAATAAATTATTTTTTATTTTTTAGTTCAGATATAGCTAGCAAATGACAATATTTTTTGCAGACTTCAGCAACAAAATACCTATCTAGAACAAACATCGACAATAGCAATGACCCATCTTCAAAACCATAAGTTCGTATAACCACATTGCTTTCTCTTTCCTCATATTCCCCTTTTCTAGATAGGGAAATCTCATCCTTTGTAGATATTTGAGAAGGCTCTTGCCTAGTTACCATGCAATACACCTTCCTTACAAACACTTCTTGAATTAAAAAAAATTAAAGAAGCTTCATGCTTCCACAATATAGGATACCAAAACTGCATTGGTTTATCGCAAAAATTGAATTTAGGATTACGGGGTAACCGTCAAACACATGTCTTGACACAAGCGTTGTTATTAGATATGCCATCATAAAGAAGATATTTTTCTTGGGTAATCTATGTAATTGAACAACTAATTCTTTAGAAATGACATCAGTCCAATCGAAAATACAATTATTTTTGTATGTCTCATAAAGAACGTAGGAAATGAATTTTAGAAAAATTGTTGTACTTTCTAGCCTTACTGCATGGGTAAAGAGCCAACAAAAATCCATAAGAAGTTTCCTAAATAAATAAATATCTATAAGAAAAATACCAAAAGGAACCTTAGAAGTTGGAGAAATGAATTCTCGCACAATGTCAAACTCGTGTCCTTCTAGCTTTGGGAAACTATTCACAACATACAATTATAAACACTTGTTTGGTTCTAATAACTTGAATAACAATATGAATGCATTGGGATTCAAAGGAATCATCATCACTCCTAGATTAATTTTCCTATTTCTTAAATAATAATTATTTTCACAAAGATAAACAATTTCTCTGAAATCAAAGACCTTCAAAACACACCCAACATTCCCTAATCAAACACTCTAAAGCGTGTTGCTTGTTTTCTCTTCCATTGATAGATCCACATATCTCTCATACGTTCTCGACCAATCAAATCTATCATCGATATCAGCAAGCGAGTTAACCATTTCACTGCAGATAACTTCTTTCCTTCACTTGTTACCCATTTTCGCTTTGCAGTAAAAAAATAATTTTTCGATGAATAACGTATTCAAATCCCATTTCAATTTACAATTCTTCATTTTCTTCACAAACACTAATTGTTACTATTACTCATGTGAATACCATTAGACATGGCACTCTAGATAAATAACGATTAAAGATACCAAAGGTAAATTTTACGGAGAGTAAAAGGGAAAGTTTCCGAAATTACAAAAGTGTCTTATTCATTTACTTTGTACTTTTCTCCTACTTCAAGATCATTGATATACATGTCATAAGAAACATAAACTTACAATATACAATAATAGACATTGTCTATCGAGTCGGTATATTTGCCCTCACAACCTAAAGTCACCGTAATTCAACTTTTTTTCAATAGAAAATGGTAGCACGAGTGTTTGAACCATATTTTGTGATAGTGAAAATGGATTCAACATCATAAAAAACCCCATCGGAAAATTTTCCCATGCCACAAAAAATCACGCAATTTGACTTTTTTTTTATTTTGTTTTTTAAATAAGAATACGACATCATGAGTAGTTGAATCGTATTTTTTGATAGTGGAAATGGATTCAAAATCATCAAAAACCTGATCGGCTCCCACTCGACACCCAGGATCATGAAAGTTGACAACTGTAACATTGAGTCGCAAAACATTTTCGCGATATTTTATCAAGAACGTGCTAGAATTTCCATTGTTTTTCCGGTTAATTTTGAAGACTTGTAAAACTATCAATAATAACTACAAATAGTAAAGTGATCAAGAAAATTCATAAAAAAATATTATGTCAACACGTATTCAACTACCTTCTATAACGAATCAACATAACATCTAGTCCCCACTACTTTGTAAAACCAAACCAATTTGGATTTACGAATCACTTGACACACCTATGTCTTACGAAATTTGACACACAATTTTGATGCAATGGGAACTTTATTCCACACAAATGGATTTAATTTTAAACTCTTTTATTTTTGTGAAAATATTTTAATTATTGAAAACAACAACTTTAGTTTGTAATGTAACAGGAACTATTACAAAAATAAAATTGTAAACTGGAAATAATGAACATTTTATTGATTAAATACTTATTACTATTATGCAATATTAGATTAAGTGTCTTTTTAATTGATGCCAACAAGTATTTCTCTGTGGTAGAATGTATGTGCGGAATAAAAAAAGAAACATTATGTGTATCTGTATATTGAATAAAGACGTGGGCACATACCTACTTTATAAATTTAATGTTGAAAGCACTAATATCTACTCGCACACCTGTTTTCTATTAATAAGAAAACAAACATTGGAATGATTAAAAATATGGATGATGAAAAATTCCATTTAACATTAGGACTCACTCAAAATAAAAAAAAAACTAATGACTTCGACTAAACTACACAAGTCAAGGAACGAAAACTAACACTATATCATATTCCTTGCTTCTCGCACCTGAACTCCGAAAACTATTACTATTACCCATGCCAACACTGCTACACATGACACGTTGAATAATTAGCAATTGAATAAACCAAAGATAATCACAATCCACTAATTTAATATCATCGTTATACATGTCATAAGAAATAAAAAATTTACCATACCAAACAAGTTTGAACTAACCGTAATCATGATAATTAGCTAAGAAATTGCCAAATTAAAAGAAGATACCGAAAAAGGTGAATCGATTTAAAATATTACAACGTTATATAGTTTATGTATTTATGGACTACTTCTATCATCCACGATTTAATAGAAACAATATTGAGACATCATTGAAGATGAAATTTCACCTTTAAAGATAACAGTTTATGTAAGGAAGCAGAAGCTCATATAATACTCCAAGCTCTTAAACTCAATTTGCAAAGAGAAAACACTACACAGCCAATTTCTTGAAATACGTAAATGATTAGAAAATGCTTCTATCAATGTCAGCAAATAACTTCTTTCCTTCCTCCGTTGACTATTTCAAAATGCTTCTCGACGCATTTCATTATAATCATCACCTTTATGTCACAAAATCTTGTATTAGAGATAAAGTTAACATCTCGATCTCTCTATCATTCCAATGTTTGTCCCATCATTAGTATTTTTTTATTATTATTATTATTATTATTATATTAGTTCACAAATCTAACAATCAGAGTGAAGTGAGCTACATTTTCTATCACTGCAAATAACCTTTTTCCCTCACTATACTAGTTATTTGAAATGTTTGTAGACTAGTTTCTTTAGAAATCACCACTTGATACTATTTTGAGTCTGAAACACACTACAAAGATAAAATCCGTCCATATTTTTTATTGTCTCGATTCCTATCCTCTGGTTAATAGAAAACAACCTTGCAACTGAATACCAATCCTATCATCATTTAATTTGTCGGCTACACACCTTCCCTCATATTTAGAAAAACATGGAAGCAATATAACATCAAATATAGAAATATGCTTTATGTATACTTTAAACATAATACAAATGCATATGTGCAGGACCACAGAGAAAATCCATTCTGGGCAAAAAAATATCAAGCTTTCATTGTATGAACCTTCGCACTTCACACAATCTATTAATAATAAAATAACCATTGGTCTCGTTTTCAAAATAACGCAAATGCATATGTAATATAAATCTTTCATTTTTTGAAACTTCACACCCCACATAATCTATTAATAAAAAAATAAGCACTACACTTGAGCACAATCTACTAATATAAAATTATAATTAAAAGATCCCTCCACACTTCCCTCATTTGGCTCAAAATCTGCACATCCCTCATTCTGCATATGCATATTTTCTTTGCATAACCACTACAAATGCACAACCACCTCCGCACAACTTCGTCCACACAGTTATTTTTGAACACAACAATGCCCTTCGGTCAGTGATTGATATTTTAAGCTTATATTAATTGATGTGGGTCCCAGATATCATGAGGAGGAAGCATTCATTTCAAAATATGTTCCTAAATAAGATTGATTTTAAGAATATTTGCACAAATATTTCAACACATTGAAAGATCTGCACACATGAATTTGTTCTCCACACATGCTTCCTATGAACAACACAGTCCATTGTGCACAAAAAGTTGTCAAGGTTTCATTGTATGTGTAGAAATTATGGTGTACATTCGCAACTGCTCATGAATTTTTAATCAAAATCACAAGACATAAACCTACTCTAATTATTTGTGTAATTAAATGCACAATTTATAACATCAATCACAAACATGCAATGAGAAATAACACATGCCACACAGTATTTTTTCGAGGGGAAAACAATCTGCTAAAAACCCCTATGCCTCCTTGCATTAATTGGATGAATAGAGATGTATTACAATTGATTTTCACAATTGTGCACAACTTGAAAGTGAATAACCTATCTCTTTGCTCACTAAGAAGCTCTGACCCAGACTTAGTCAATTTTTGCCTCTGCTTGAACCCTTATTTCTTTGTGAAATTCCCAAAGTTTGATCATCTGACTACATGCAACACCTGTAAACTCAAGACTAGTCTACAATTGATGTTACATTGCCTTCGAATCTCCACCACAGTTAGGAAACTCAAATTCTATGCATGCACTAGATATCTTGGGTTTATTAATCAGTTAACTGGATGATCATTGAGTTACACTGAAGTCTCACTACACAACTATCCTTCCACTAGTTCCTCCAATAGTTGGAACTATTTTAACTAAAAGAAACTTGAACCAACTAACCTTGATTTCTACAAATTATCAATCACGCATGCTTAATTTAAATCCAAGCCATCTAAATCGAATTTACTAAGTAAGCTAGGTGACAAAAGCCATGTCACACAAGTTAATTTCACCCAAGTTGTCTGGTGATGTGGAAATTCAAATTTTCTCAATTTAATTAAGGAAAAATAAAATTAAGAGTTTATTGTTGCATTTTTCAACACTCCCTCTCAACAATAAAGGGATTATCAACCACCCCTATCCTGCACCTGTGGCACTTGAACTTCCCTCTTGACAAAGCCTTTGTCAAAATGTTAGCATCTTGTTCCTCTATCGAAATGTATTGTAGCAACATTATTCGCCTCTGCACATAGTCCCGCAAATGGTGATACCAAATATCTATATGCTTGGATCGATCATGAAATTCCACATTCTTATAGAGATTGATGCAACCTTGATTATCACAGTAGATCACAGTTGGATCCATCATCTGACCAAACAATCCCACAAGTATCTTTCTCATCCAGATCGCCTCACATGTTGCTTGACTTGCAACCATGTATTTTTCTTCTCTTGAGTTGAGCACCACAAATATTTGCTTCTTGCTGTACTAGGAAATCGTTGCGGAACCAACACTAAACATTCCACCTGATGTAATCTCATGTTGTGATGGAATTCCTGCCTAATCTGCATTTTTGAAGCCACGCGGTTTCACTCCTTCTATCCATCTGTACCATAGTCCAAACTGGGTAGTATGTTTGAGGTATCTTAAAACATGCTTAACTACCTTCCAAAATAATTTGGTTGGCACAAAAATAGCTTGGCTCAGTTGGTTGACTACGTAGCACATATATGGTTGTATGTTCACAAGATACATCAGTGAACCCACTAACTGTCGATAAATGGTAGAATCCACTACTTCACCTAAAGTGGTATCCTCCTTCCTCTAGTTGGTTGCTAGACGCATCTCCATGGCATTACAACTCTCCATGCAGAATATCTATAGTATCTCATTCGTATACTTTCCTTGAGACACAAATATTTCCCCATCGTCTTGCCATACTTCCAACCCAAGAAAGTAGTGCACGAGCCCCATGTCCTTCATTTCAAATTCCCTTGTAAGGTCCTCCTCGCAAGATCTGATCAGCTGATCATCACCAGTCAAAATCAAATCATCAACATATAAGACAATAATAATAAATTTACCTTCTGCAAAGATGTAATATAGGTTTGTGGCCACTTCAATTTTGGTGAAGCCTAAACTCCTGAGATAACTATCGACCCTGGTGTACCAAGGATAGGGTTCTTATTTGAGACCTTACAATGCTCGCTTGAGTCTGCACACATGAGAATCTCAATCAAATGTATAAAAACCTTTTGGTTTCTCGATGTACACCTCCTCCTTAATAACCCCAATGGTAAATGTTGTTTTTACATCCATTTGGTGGATCTTCCACCCCATCTACGCAGCTAGTGAAAACATTGATATAATGGATGATTACCTTGCTACAGGAGAAAAGGCCTCCTCATAGTCAATTCCCTCAACTTGAGAGTGTCCCTTTTCCATAAATTTGGCCTTATACTTCTCCATGCTTCCATTTGTCGCATGCTTAACCTTGAAGATCCATCTTGAATCCACAACTAATTGATCTATTGGTCTTGGGACCATTTCCCAAACACTGTTCTATATAATGGATTTCTATTCCTCCACCATTGAATCAACCCATATAGGTTTCTCTACTGCTCCCTTGAAAGAGAATGGCTCAATATCTACAAGCTTAGTCATTAGAGCCATGTAGCCAGTGTACCTCTCAAGTGACCTTGTTTTCCTGTGAAAACTTGAAGGAGCTCCCACATTCTCCCTCGCATCCTGCACAAGTCTATCATCTTCCCTAGTTCTTTTTATACCTTCTTTGGATGGTTCTTCTTGAGTGGATGCCTCCACTCTATGCTCCTCAATTTTTTTCTTCTCAAAAACTTCCTGAGGCTTCTCCTTTAGAGTTAAAAGCTCCTCTTCTAGTGGGATCAAAAGCTCCCTCTCAAGAGAGCACCACATGGCTTTCTCCTCATCAAACTTTACATTAATTTGCACAATTGTCATTTTGAGGGATGGAAAGTACACACGGTATTTGTGTGGAGTTTCCTTGTAACCTACAAATACCCCCAACTCTATTTTTGGCTCAAGCTTCTTCCCTGATTCTTTGGAGACATGGTAGTAAATAGAGGCTCCCAAAATCCTGAAGTGCAACACATCCAGCTTTCTCCCCAAGAAGGCCCCTTCTAGTGTAATCATACCAAGAATCTGATAAGGACTCTAGTTATGCAAATAGAATTTTTTGTTGTATGCTTCAGTCCACAAATGTAGAGGTAGGCCTTGGCCATGTAACATAACTCTCGCAACTCCTACAATGCTATGGTTTTTCCTCTTAGCCACCCCATTCTGTTGTGGGTTGTGGGGTGTTGTCAACTCTCTTGAAATGCCTTCTTTTGAAAAAAAATGTATGAATTCATTCAAAATATTCCCACCTCCATTATTTCTCTTAAGAGCGTTCACCTTCTTGTCGGTTTATTTCTTAACCAGTGCCTTGAATTCTACAAAATTGGAGAATGTCTCATCTTTCTTCTGCATGAAGAAGATCCAACACTTCCTTGAGAATTCATCAATAAAAATGATTAAATATTTTTGTCTCATAGTGGAGGCTGCCGAGAGAGGTCTACAGACATCATAATAGATCCTTTTCAAGACTGCATGTGCTTTACTATCCTAATCACGGAATGTGGATTTTTTGTACTTCCCCAAGGTACATCCTTTGCATACATCATGTTGCTCAAGTTCTCCTTTGTGGAGGCTAGTGGTTATTTGTTGTAAATATTCAAGGTGTCATGATGTAAATGGCCAAGTCTTTTGTGCCAAAGTTCACCAACATTGTGGCTCTGCACTTTCTCCACCTTAGTGCTTAATGTAGCACAATCTTCCACATCTAGCTTATACAGGTTCCTCACATGAACCCCAATTTGCTTCACATGTCTCATGACCATGTGTGTTTGGAATGCTTTCCCTTTGAAAAAGATCACATTGTAATGATGGTCTTCAAAAACTGCAACATAGATGACATTCTTCTTTAGGCCTAGAATGAACATGACATCCTTGAGTCTGAGAGGAGAGCTCGACTCCCTCTGAAACGTGACTTACCAATCGTGGTTGCATTGTACCTTTCTTTATCCCATAACTCGATGTGCATCTGGAGATTCTTCTCCTCCACGTGAGTGAAAAGGTCTCCACACCATGTCATGTGGAACAATGCACCTGAGTCCATGTACCACACAACCCATCACTAAGTTGGCCATGCAGAAAATAAGGGTGAAGTCAAGCTCAACCTATGAATCCAAATCTTCACCTATTGCTCCTCCCGAGGTCTTATTTCTTGACTTTTTGTGTGGACATTTCGTGGCATAGTTCTTGAATACATGACAATTTAAACATTTAATTTTTTACAAATGCTTCTTCTTGCCCCTTTGATTGGATTTCGGTTTGGTTTGAGATTTCTTCCCTTTTCCCTTATTTCCCTTTCCAACCAGTGAAAATTTATTTCGTCCTTGCCCTTGTATGAGGTCCCATATCTAGTATTATGCCTTATTTCCTCCTATACCAAATCATACCATAAGTGTTCCCAATTCAGTAATTTATCCCTCCCATTCATCGAATCTTGGTAGCTATGCCAGCTCTTGGGAAGGCCTAGAAGGGCTAGGATTACCAAGTCATCATCTGAAACAGTAAAACCAACTCATAAAATCTCATCACAAACTTGTGTGACCCTGCTTAGATACTGCTGAATAGTGTCATTCTTATGAATCTTGATATTTCAAAGTTTATCCTTGAGTGCCAATTTCCTATGGTCGCTACTATTATGGAACAGATCTATGAATTCTAGCCACATTGTGTAAGGAGTTTCTTTCCCATATATATTTGTGTCAATGTGGTCTCGCACTCCCTCCAATATTATTCTCCTCACCTTGGCTACATCTTTCTTCCACTAAGTAATGTTTTGGGCATAGGATGCCAGTGGTTTGGTAACATTTGTCTTGATGTATTCTAGCAATCCATTGTCATCCAATACCAATTCCATGTGATCCTTCCATGTAATAAAATTAGAGTTACCTTCCAAGGCATACTCTAGTCTCACCCTGTTGAAGGTCATCTTCCCAACTCTGAAGAGATCTTGCTACACTGAACTACAAATTTGAACCTCCTAAGAAACAACTTTGAAATTCCTGCTCTAATGTGAATCCTGCTCTAATACCATGTAGAAATTATGGTGTAGATTTTCAACTTCTCATGAAGTTTAAATCAAAATAACAAGAAAAAAACCTACTCTAATGCTCTGCAAAATTCAATTCAAAATTTAGAACATCAATTACAAGCATGCAACGAGAAATAACACGCATGCACATAGAATTTTTTCCAGGGGAAAGCAATCTACTAAAAACCCCTATGTATACTTGCATTAATATGATGAATAGAGATGTATTACAATTTATTTGCTTAACTCAGCAGAACCTATAAGCGAATAACCTCTATTTTCTCACTGAGAAGCTTTGACCAGACCTAGTCAATTTTTGCCTCTAATTGAGCCCCTGTTTTCTTACACAATTCCTCGAGAAATTAGGCCCCTATTATTTAGGAAATTCCTCAAATTGATTACACAATTCCCAAGGTTGATCATTTGACTGCATGCAACACCTATACACTCAAGCCCAGTCTACAACTAATGTTACACTTCCTTGGAATCTCCACCACAGCTAGGGAACTCGAATTCTCTACGTGCAGTAGCTATTTTGGGTTGATTGATCAGTTAACTAGATGACACTTAGTTAGATTGAAGTCTCACTGCACAACTAACCTTCCATTAGTTCCTCCAACATTTGGAACTAGTTTAACTGAAAACAACTTGAAATTACTAACCTTGATTTCTACAAATTAGAAATCACACATGCTTAACTGAACTCCAAGCCCTCTAACTTGAATTTACTAAGTAAATTATTTGACACAAGCCACGTCACATAAGTTCACTGCACCTAGGTTGTTAGCTGATGTGGAAATTCAAATTTTCTCAATTTAATCAAGGAAAAATCAAATTGAGAATCTCTTGCTACATTTTTCAACATTATGAACCTCTCCACTTCACATAATCTATTACTAATAAAATAAGCATTTCTCTTGCACACAATCTACTAATATCAAATTGCACATGCACTAACTCCAAAAGAGTTGAAAACACATTACGATTAAAATATCCCTCTGCCCTGCCCTCATGCTATACATGCATTTTTTTCTCTCCATAACCTCTACACATGCACAACCACCTTCGCACAAATTTCTCCACACAACTACTTCTAGACTCAATAATTCCCTTTGGTCAGTGATTGACATTCGAAACTGATATTAATTAATGAGCATAAGTTGCAAAATACGTTCCTAAATAATAATTAAAAAAGAGATTTGTATATTTATTATTTTAATAAAAATTACACAAAACTTTTGACACAATGAAATCTCTACACACATGCATTTGTTATCTGGACATGCTTCCTCCGAACAACCAACTCTGCATAACCACCTTCCTATAGCTTCCTTCACACAACTACTTATGTAGTTGTGAAATACATTACTAAATAATAATTAAAATATATATGTGTACATTTATTATTTTAATAAACCTTGCATAAAGCTTTCGACACATCTAGGGGACTAGAAACTCAACTAAAAATAAGGAATTTTAATACTGACATGGTATTTACTAGCGATAATGCATAACATGTACTGACCCCTTTCAATGGAAAGATTGAATTGACTCACTTTGTTTTACAACATAATACTTCTTCTTCACACAGATTGAAAACATAATTTATTTCTCCCGCACATACTCTATCCTCCGCACAAGGAAAGATAATAATATTAATTGGAGATTTTTTTACCCCCCCTCCACCAGGGCCTATGCAAAAAACCTGCAATCACATCAATTCTCACATCATTGAGCAATGAAATAACATAACAATGTCTTGCAACTGTATGTCGCACGGATTGAAAACACAATGTATTTAATATTTCATAATAAGAGTAGATTTTATAGTCCAATGATTGCAATAATTGTTACAAAAATGACAATAGCTCCCTTTACATTCCTGTCATTGTCAGAGCACCCTCATCTTTGCAAAGGACCCCCTATTCTCCCACACACACTCTGTCCTCTACACAATAAAGTTACGCACAAAAAACCATACCAATTATTGCATCGTTGATCAGTGTCAGAACACTCACTTTGCAAAGGTCCCTAGTTCTCACACATACTCTGTCCTCTGCACAAGGAAACATAATAATATTAACTCGACATTTGTTTAGCCCCTGGGGCCTATGCAAACAACCTCCTACTGCATCAATTCTTGTATCATTGAGCAGAGCACTAACATAATCGTGCCTTGTAATCACATCAATTCTCGCATCATTGAATAGAGAGCGAACATAACACTGTCATTGTCAAAGCACTCACCAACACAATGGTCACTCACAAAATTACTTTTATTTTAATTTTAAAATGAATTGTCAGACACTGGAAAATACTGAAAATAAAACACCCGCTACTATGGGAATTATGTCCCATTACAGCTTCCTCATCCAAAGGGAAATTATAAATAAAATTTACTGAAAGTTCAAAAAAATATTTTTGAACTTGTGAAAAAATAGAAATATTAAGCATTTTCTGAAAACTTTAATTCAAATTGAAAAAATACAATTAAAAATACACAGTCAATGCAATTTGACTATAAAACGAATGTTATAGTCTCTAGCAAAACAAGGAGTCCCTAGCAAAACAAAGACTAATAAACATATAATTGTAAGATCTATTTAGACATACATACCATTAATATTGTAAAATATATAATATTTAATATAATTTAATAAGTTGATCCCATTTCATTCTATAAACTCTTTTCCAATAAATCATTATCCTTAAAAGTCTTATTTAGGCCCACATTCCAATGAGACATAATAGTGACCTTTTTTGTACCACCCTTTTGGTCCACTATAATCATGATATCCACTTAGTGTTAAATAGAAAGTACGTGAATGGAATACTAATTTAACACACCAGCTAATTGAATCGAATTGTCAAGTAGATTTAATTTAGGGAACAATGATATATGCATGCCCACCAAGAGAACTATTTAAATTAGTGGTAACAATTTCATTGTTTATATCTATATATATATATATATATATATATATATATATATATATATATATATATATATATATATATATTGATTGTATCATGAAGTTAATTATAGGTTTAGATGAGAAATTTATGTTGTTGATATAAATTGGATTATTATATAATTTATTATTTATTTTGGTATTTTTTAAATGGAAAAATTAGAGGAATTCATATGTGAGCTTCATTTTAGTGGTTGATCCAAATTGGATCCATAGAAGACTGTCAAAGAACCATGACTGTATCAGGTCAGGACAAATCTCTAAGAATTCCAAAACAGCGATCAAAAACACCCTTGACCAGTGGCAATGGCACCCAGCATGGAATGATGAGGACCTCGGTCAAAGCGTATTGACCAAGGCCCATGGAGACTGCGCATGAGGTCAAAGTAGCCCATAGGAGCCCTAGATCGGGAAAAGGAGGTGGAATTTGATGCGTGATTAGCGCTAATCGCGCATCGCTGGGCGAACAGGGCCATAATGGAGGAAGCCTGAGCACTTGAACGCATGGGGAGCTGAAGAACCGTAGGCGAAAAAAAGGCAAGAGCGTTAAAAGTACAAAGGTGAGACCCGCGCTTTGGAAATCGGTGGTATTGATCGGGGTTCCCACAAACGGTAAGAGGTTTTGGACGAGAGCGAAGCAATTCCATTCATCGATTGACACATGGCAAGTGGAGGTGAGAGAAAACCGTTGTTGATCACGTTCTATCAGTCGAGCAAGTCAACTGCATGAAACGTGCGTATGGCGTCAAATCTAGAGGCCCCAGATCAGATGGCTGAGATCGTGCCCGATGGAGGAAGCGGAATCGAAAAAGGAATGAGCCACACTTTAGAGGGGATTTGAAATCTGTTTGATCGCCACGGTGGAGGAAGAACTCATCCACGACATAACTGAAGAAATGAACCGACAAAGAAAGCTAGTGTTGTTTAGAGGAGGACATGTGGCCACTCCCTGAGCGCTAATGATGACACCGAACAAGGAACTCCAAGCGCAGCTGCAAGAGGTGAATCGACAAAGGCAGAAGAGGAACCAAACAGTCTTGGAACGAATGGCCTAAAAGCCATGAACAAAGACAGAATACATAGTGACAGTTAGTCGAGTCAAGTTAGACGAACACAGAGAGACAAAAAACAGAGAAAGAAGGCAGTAAAGCAAAGTAGAAAGAGGATAGAGGGCCGAGTTGAATAGAGGCAGCGTCGAGCACTAGAGGCTTGAGAGATTTGAGCCATCCTAGAGGGGATCTGTCCAGGTTGAGCACCACATTGGACTCTCCACTGTAGACCAGAAGGTCACAGAGCTGGTAGGAAGAAGAAATTTGTGTACTCAAGTGGCCTGAGGAATCCAAGAACCACCTTGCCAAGAAAATCTGCTTCAGGAGAACTCATATTGAGTCCCTGTATTGTAATTTCTCTACTTAAGACACAATAAAATAAGGCCACCACTGAGAGCTGGACCAGAGATGTAGCCCTGGAGAATAGGGTGAACTCCTTATTAAAATTTCTTGTGTCTTTGTATTTGCTTATTGTATTTCTCTGTTGTCTTTCCATTTAAATGTCTATGTATTGGCAATTTGATCGATTTGTTGCTTAAATAACACAGAACACACACCCGCACATGAGTCTGTAATACCTTTTTTTAATAAATCTTTCACTGATGTCACTCATAGGTGAATATCAGATCAAGTGGTATCAAAGCTCTAGGCTATAAGGTTAGACAATCTTGTGTTGGTTTACCTGTGAATGCTCACTAGATCAATGCTCAAATTAGGAGAAGGAGAGTTGGTGGAAACTAATCCTGAAATTGGGAGAGTCTATCCTCGAAAGACAATGTCAGAGGAAGGCTCTATAGGGCTAGACCCTCAATTGATAGAGAGTTTCCTAGCTATAAAGTCTATGATTGAAGAAATTTACAGAGACTTTAGAAAGCATAAGGTGGAGGATTCATCAGGTTCTAAACAAGATAAAGAAGAAGATGAGTCTCACCTCCATGAACACTCTAAAGGAAATGGGAAAGAGGAAAGATTTCCTACACCTCCTAATAGCCCTGTGCATGATAAGAAAGCATCTTTGGTTAAGCTAGATGTTAAATTTGATTTGCCTATATATTATGGAGAGCTAAATGTTGAAAAGTTGGATAATTGGATTAGACAAATTGATGTGTATTGCAGGGTACAGAACATAGACTCAAACAAGAGTAAGATTCATCTGGCAAGCCTACACCTAGGAGGCACTGCCTTGGTTTGGTCGAAAGGCAAAACCCAAGCTGATATGAAAAGACATGGTAAGACCATCTTTGTCTGGAGTGAATTTGTTGCTACGATCAAAAAATAGTTCTATCCATTGGGCTACATGTGACAAGCCATGATGAGTTGGCAAACTCTTCGACAGTTGAAAGGGAAAAGTGTGAAAGGGTATACTCAAGAATTTAGAAAGAAAGCATTGATGTTGGGTATCTCATTAGACTCACCAGAGGCTCTTTTGAAGTACATTGGTGGTCTACACAACTACATGAGGCATACCATCCTCATGTTTAATCCCACTAGTATAGATGAGGTATTTGTACAAGTTACTCATCTAGAAGCTAAAGGAAAGAATCGAAATCCAGAAGTTGGGGGACCATCCCAACCCACTGTAAGCAAGAGCAAGGAGAAAAGAAAGTAGAAGTGGAAAGCAAGGGAGGCTAACAATGCACAAAATGCCAAAGCTTCATGCACTCACTGTAAAAAGGATGGGCATGATGATGAGCATTGTTGGATTTTGCATCCAGAGCTAAGACCTAAGAAGTCCAAGGGCAAGAAGAAGAAGACTGCTGCAGCTATTTAGAAAGATTTTGGGTCAGACTCAGGAGATGAAACAACTATAGCAGCCACAGGTACAAAAGGTAAGAATTCTGAAGCATCTACTAGTAATTCTGCTCAATCTGTTATTGATGAAGAAAATGAGATAAAAATACATGAGCTTTTCCATATTCGAGTTATTTCCAAAAATCAAACGATTGATACTTTGTTTCATAGTGGGTCATAAGTAAATCTAATTTCTGAAGCAATTGTAAAGAAATTGGGATTAGCAACTACACCTCACAAGAAACCATACCCATTAGGATGGTTGAATGATAAAGTACAACTACAAGTGACTAGACAATGCAAACTCAAGTTTTCTTTTGGGTCAGCATTTGTAGATGAGGTTGAGTTAGACATAATTCCTTTGGATATATGTGGAATCGTTTTAGGAAGTCCTTACTTGTATGATAGAATGGATATTTTCTATAGAGATGAGAACAAGTATCTACTTGTTAAAGATGAAATCGAATACTTTGTAAGAGCTCATAAGCTCAAGAATAATTATACTCTCATAAACTTAGGGAAGATGAAAAGAATGATAAATTCATGCAAACAATTCTTACTGATGGTTGTAAAGGAAAAGAAACCTGATAAAACCAATGTATTTGAGGGTTGTAATGCTGAACAAAAAGTTGATATAGAAAGGGTCATTTCAGAGTATGATGTCTTACTTCAAGAACCTAAATGTCTGCCACCCAAAAAGGGAATAATACATGATATTATTTTGCAGCAAGATGTTCCATTTCCTAACATTGGTATGTATAGGTTGTCTACTTTAGAGAATGCTGAAATCAAGAAGCAGGTGCAAGAGTTGCTCGAGAAAGGGTTCATCAGGCCTGGCACATCACCATGTGGGTCACCAATCATTTTGGTGAGAAAGAAATATGGCTCATGGAGAATGTGCATTGATTACCGAGAACTGAATAAGATAAAAATCAAGAATCATTATCCCCTTCCTCGCATAGATGATCTTTTAGATCAATTAAATGAAGTTGTTTATTTCACCAAGCTAGATTTGCATAGTGGATACCATCAGGTCAGAGTTGCAGAGCAAGATGCATGGAAGACTGCTTTCAAAACAAAGCAGGGATTGTATGAATGGCTGGTTATGCCTTTTGGCTTAACTAATGCTCCTACTAATTTCATGAGATTAATGAATGATGTACTTAGACCTTTTCTTGATGATTTTGTTATTGTGTGTCTGGATGACATTCTGATTTTTAGTAAAATGTGGGAAGAACATTTAAAGCATGTTAAGCAGATATTAGATGTTTTGAAAAGAGAAAAAATTTACGTTAAACTCTCAAAATGTGAATTTGGAAAAACATCTCTAAACTACTTGGGTCATATAGTAGGGGGAGGTGAATTTAAAATAGATCCCTCTAAAGTGGCAGTCATTGTGAACTGGCCTAAACCCAAGTCTACTACAGAAGTGAGAAGCTTCTTAGGAGCAACATAGTATTGGAGGAAGTTCATTTCTAACTTCTCCTCGATTGCAGTTCTCTTACATGCTTTAAAAGGTTTGAATAAGGTGTTTGAGTGGAGAGGCAAACATAAGAAAGCCTTCAACACCTTGAAAGAAAAGGTTAGTACAACACTTGTACTAGCACTGCCAGATCTACAAAGTCCATTTGAGATCCAAACTGATGCCAATGACTACGCCATGGGAGCAGTGTTGACACAGCACAGTAAACCCATATGTTATCATTCTGAGACTTTTAATCCTACAGTAGTTAACTATCCTACATATGATAAATAATTGTATGCATTAATTCATAGAGTGAAAAAGTGGAAACGTTACTTAATGGGAAAAGAGACAGTAATACATACTGGTCATCAACCACTTCAATATCTACACTCCCAAACTAAGTTGCAGCAATCAAGACATTACAGATGGATGGGTTTTCTATAACAGTTTCATTTAGTCATCATATATAAAAAGGGCATACATAACAAGGTTGCGAACATGTTATCTAGACCCATTATAAATGCATCTACCATACTTAAGCATAATTATGTGCTACATGAAAGCTACATAGAACAATATGCTCAGGATATGGACTTTAAAGATGTATATGCAACTTTAAGTCAAGGCAAAAGAGTAGAAGAATTGGACTATCATGTGAAGGACCGACTCTTATACCATTGTGGGAAACTCTACATTCCACAAACTGAGAGAGTAAAGATAATTAGGGAAGCACACACTTCTCTGATATCAGGTCACTTTGGGGTAAGTAAAACAGTTGCATAGCTACAAAGATTCTTCTATTGGCCAAAAATGAATGAGACAGTTTCTAGATATGTAAGAGGGTGTGCTATGTGTACTAAAAGCAAGCCCAGTAACAGAAAACTAGGCTTGTACACTCCATTGCCAGTCCCTTCCCACCCTTGGGAAAGTGTTTCCATGGATTTTGTTGGAGGACTGCCTAAATCTGTGAAAGGTCAATATTATCTATATGTTGTTGTGGATAGGTTCAGCAAAATGTGTATTTTGATACATTGTAATAAACAGATTATAGCTGAACACACTGCAAAATTGTTCTTTGAACATGTATGGGTTCATCTTGGATTACCCACTTCCATTGTATCTGATCGAGACACCCGATTTGTGGGGAAGTTTTGGTCGAGTTTGTGGGAACTGATAGACACCAAACTGAAGAAAAGCACAACTTTTCATCCACAAACAGATGGCCAGACAGAAGTAGTAAACAGGACAGTGATCCAGTTTGAGGGGACATTACAACAAACATCCTAATCTTTGGGATGAACACTTGTGTTATGTGCAGCATGCTTACAACAGAGAAAAACACTCTTCTACACAGAGATCTCCCTTTGGGACTTGTTTTGGTTTCACACCAAGGTCTCCTTTGGATTTTGTCTTTGGTAAAGATACCATGGTTGATGGACACAGTGATGTGGACAAGGAAACTAGGTTCATTGAACAGATCCAGGAGATCCAACAGGCAATACAGGAACAGCTGGAAAAGAGCCAAGCCAAGTATAAGGCTAGGCATGATAAACATTGGATGGAGCATAGTTTTCAAGTTAGAGACCAATTCTAGCTGTATATCAGCAAGGACATGATGCAAGGTGAAGGTAAAAAGCTAAAACCTATTAGGTATGGACCTTTTAGGATACGTGAGAATATTGGTGAGAATGATTTTCGTCTTGACTTACTAGCTTGCATATCTACTCAGTTGAAAACGCATATTGCTTGAGATTGTTTGAACCTTCAATGATTGAGGACCCTAAAGAGCAAATTCAATTGCTTTTTATTAATGACTTGCTACCTGAATATCTCAATGAATTTTAGGAAGACACAGTGCTGGACAGGAAGGTGAGGACGACGCGCAGGGGAGATGTTGATTACCTCAGGATTGGGCTCAAAGGTTCAAAGCCAAGCAGTGCAAAGTGGATTGAGATTGGATAAGTGAGAAAACAATACACTCACCTAATTGATGCTTGAAAACCAACTTTTGGTGGTCCAAAATCTTTTTCAGTGGGAAGGTCGTGATCCGAATTGGATCCATAGAAGACTGTCAAAGAACCGTGATTGTATCAGGTTGCGACAAATCTCTAAGAATTCCAAAACAGTGATCAAAAATACCCCTGACCAGTGGCAATGGCAGCTAGCGTGGAATTATGAGGACCTCGGTCAAACTGCGCTAACCAAGGCCCATGGAGACTGCGCATGAGGTCAAAGTAACCCCTAAGAGCACCGGAACGGGAAAAGGAGGTGGAAATTGATGCGCGAGTAGCGCTCATCGCTGGGCGAACAGAGCCATAATGGAGGAAGCTCGAGCACTCGAACGCATGGGGAGCCGGAGAACCACGGGTGAAAAAAGGTAAGAGTGCTAAAAGTACAAAGGTGGGACCCACGCTCTGGAAACCGACAGTATTGATCAGGGTGCCCACAAATGGTAAGAGGTTTTAGATGAGAGCAGAGTGATTTCATTCATCGATCAACGCGTGGCAAGCGGAGGTGAGAGAAAACTATCGTTGATCACACGCTATCAGTCGAGCAAGTCAACCAAGTGAAACGTGCGTATGGCGTCGGATCTGGAGGCCCCAGATCGAACGGCTGAGATCGTGCCCGATGGAGGAAGTGGAATCGACAAAGGAATGAGCCGCGTATTGGAGGGGATTTGAAATCCATTTGATCGCCACAGTGGAGGAAGAACTCATCCATGACGTAACTAAAGAAATGAACCGACAAAGCAGGCTGGCTCCGTTTAGAGGAGGACGTGTGACCACTCCCTGAGTGCTGATGATGACGCTGAACAGGGAACTCCAAGCATAGCTGCAGAAGGTGAATCAGCAAAGGCGGAAGAGGAACCGTACAGTCTTGGAATGGATGGCCTAAAAGGCATGAACAGAGACAGAATACACAGTGACAGTTAGTCGAGTCAAGTTAGATGAACATAGAGAGACAGAAAACAGAGAAAGAAGGTAGTAAAGAAAAGTAGAAAGAGGACAGAGGGTAGAGCTAACCAGAGGCAGTGTCGAGCACCAGAGGCTTGAGAGATCTGAGCCATCCCAGAGGGGATCTGTCCAGGTTGAGTACCACATTGGGCTCTCCAATATAGACCAGAAGGTCACAGAGCTAGTAGGAAGAAGAACTCTGTGTACTCAAGTGGCTTGGGGAATCCAAGAACCACCCTGATAAGCAAATATGCTTCAGGAGAACTCATATTGAGTCCCTGTATTGTAATTTCTCTGCTTAAGACACAATAAAATAAGGCCACCACTGAGAGTTGGACTAGAAATGTAGCCCTAGAGAATAGGGTGAACTCCTTATTAAAATTTCTTGTGTCCTTGTATTTGCTTACTGTATTTATTTGTTGTCTTTCCATATAAATGTCTGTGTATTGGCAATCTGAGCGATCCGTTGCTTAAATAACATAGAACACACACCCACACATGAGTCTGTAATACCTTTGTTTAATAAATCTTTAACTGATGTCACTCATAGGGTGAATATGAGATCAGTGGTAGATTCTAATTTGGGGTTTTCTAGATGAGAAATTTATGTTGCTAATTTATATTGGATCATCATTTAATTTGTCAACTATTTTGGTATTTTTTGGATGGAAAATTGGAGGAATTGACATCTGAGGGCCAATTTAGAGGCAGGTCTTAATTTGGAAAATTGGACTATGGAACCTTTTAGAGCCATTTTGAGGCATCAAATGATGTTTTTTGGGGTCACAATGTCTAGAACTCGCATGTCAGTGATGTTGATCTATATACCAATACATTTCCAATGGTTGATGCAAGCCCAAAACTTTATTAAGCAAAATAATTATTTATATTTCCTACCAAAGCCACATCTGGAGTTAAACCCTCAAAGGAGACAACTCACCATTTTCCTTATTTTATAAAAAACAAAATCCATCTATTCAAATACCCAAAGAAAAACGTTAAAAATCCACTTTTATTAAAAACTCAACAAATAAACTGACTTATTCCACAATTTTAGTAGGTCGAGTTAGGGTCCTCCTCCACTTTTTTTTTTTAATTGTTCGACATAATCATCAACACGTTCTACAAATTCATGAGGTAGGAGATGAGAATTTCAAAGCAATTTGTTATAACTCCCGACTCGGTTCGGAGCTAAATTATTGTAGACTAGTCAAAGTTCGAGATCCTTATGGGGACAAAGGTTAGACTTCCTTGTAAAAAACCTCCAAATAGAAAAGGTATGGCTATGGGTTGGAGCCGACCTCTAGTGCGACTACCCAAAAAATTCCCACTCTACATAGATCGAGGCTTCAAAATAATTTCATAAGTTGTGGTGAAATTTTATCCTTTCGGCGAGACTGCTGACTATTCTTGACTTATGTGCCACCATTTGAATAAATAAAGGAAAGCACATATTATAAATTTTTACTCGGTTTTGTACAATCCCATAATAAACCAACATCATGATGAATATACAACAAAGGAATTTGACTTGGGAATTCTACCAATGCCACAAAGGATTCGATCTAGTGAAGGAATATCGATATCGAATGGTTAGTTGCAAATGAATTGACATACAATGGTTTCCATGGACCTCGACAAAAAAGCTTAAAACAAAGATTTTATAGTACACATGTAACACATAATTTGGAATCAATTTGAATCATATAAAAGCACCAGAAATCCAATGAAAAAGAGAACACAGTTTCTTTAATTCATTTATTTCGTTTCTTTGGAAACACACTAATCCACACTTCACACTCACACTTTCAGAACCCCTTTCTCGAGTTATAGGTTTTGATTAAGTACAAAAGAATAAATATTTTAAGATTCGTTAATTGTGTATCTAATTCCTAAACCTAGAAGATATCTAATCTATCAAAACTAATTATAACGTTTCTCAGAAGTCAACTTCAACAAATTCCTATTTTTTATAAATTCATAACAACTCTAACTAAATACTAGTTTTCCTACGTATATCGAATAATTAAATAAATTCAGAAAACTCACTTCTTGTAGCAAATGAAATTTTTCACCATCATGGTCAAATGAATTTACTGATGGTGATGCTCCTATATCAATGGTGCAAAAATCACATATATCAGAGCTCATATGTGAAACTTATGTCTCCCATAGGTTGACCTACCTTGTTGACCACAATGGTATAAGTGGATGTCATGTAAACCCCCCATTACTCACACATGTGGGGCTAGCCATGTGTGGAATTTCAAGGATATTCTAGAAGGTCCAAGGCCTTATCACAATTAAGTATTGAGGAAGTCAAAACTTTCCTTAGATGGCTATCGGGCTATGTTAAATACTAGGCTATTAGGAGGAGAAGGGGTTCCATCCTTTAGTATTGTACTTGTTCTATAACCAAGTAAAACATAACTGAGTAAAACATATAAAAGTTGCATTATGTGGGCATAATGGAGGAAAGAGAGGATCATGTAGCAGTCGTTTAAGCTACAACATCAAAAGGTAACTCCATAATGAATTCTCATTCCTTTGTATGTGCATTTTACAAAGTAGAGCATAAGCCTCACTTTTTAGCAAGATTTTATCACATATTGAATTTCCCAAAATAAATCTTATATTTATTTGTGGTGTATACTTATACCTATTCTTTCATTTTCATTTTTCAATTATTTCAAAATTCAAATAAAATTAATAATTAATAAATCTAGGATCTCAGCACTAATTGATTAAGATAGTCTAAAATTCCAAAATATTGTAAAACATGTTGTGATAAATTGTTCTAATAAAATGTCCCTGACATTTTATAAATCAGTTACCATCCATTTACTTTTCGTTTTTGTTGATATTTTAAAATGTGTTTACTCTAGGGTTGAAAATTCTTAATAAGTTGATTTATTCTTCACTCCAAACATTGGATTAACAATTTTGCGTTTCTTGACTTATAAAATTTTCCACCTGGTATGTAAACAATGATCTAAACCTATTTTTGTTTTATTATAAGAGTTTACTGGAACACGTGACGAGATCATTTTATCCTACTTCAACCAAAATTCAAGTCATGATGAAGCCATATTTTTTTCTTAATTTCTTTCCTTTTTTAATATAAAAAAGAAATTTAGTTTTTCTAATTGACATCTTAAAATGTTTATGGATTTGAGGAAGGAATCCTCAAATCTTATTGATTAGGGATCCTCAATCTTATTATTAAAAATAAAAGTTGCTATCTATATAGTAAGTTCATTCACCGTATTGTATCTTATATTTTTGTGAAATTAGGTTCGTTCATTCACCATATCGCATCTATATTTTGTGAGATTTTAAAAATATTATTGAGAAAGAAAAAATCGACATATTTAAAAAAAATTGTGAAGAAATATTGAGAACTTTCCCCAAAAAAAGCTATTAGACCGCTGTGCTCTGTAATTATCCCACATCATTTTTAAGCGCTAATTTGTTATGACATATAAATTCAATTTAGCAGGTTAATTATACCAATAAAATATCATTATGGCAAAACAATTTTCTCCATTAACATAATTACACAATTAAGTTAGTTTTCACTAAACTCTTTTAATCCAGAGATGGTAATGGAAAGTGTTTTAATGTGAAATTGAATTGTAAAACAAATAATAATTTCTGATGGTTATTGAAAAGGTTAATAGAAAAAGGAGTAAAGCATAGATCAATTAAAAAATTAATAAATGAAGTTGTTGTACCGGTTACAATATTTTCCAAAATTTTGGTCTACATCCAATTTTGGAGCCTCTTTTGAGTTTTTGCTTGATGTTTGCAAGCACTCGGGCTCACCTCGTGGGTTTGTGTTAAGTCTTTGCATCCACCTTGCTTGATCATTCAACGGACAACTTTTGCATGTTGGTAACAATGTCTCGCTTGCGACCATGTTCTGGTCATGCACAAGGTCTTTGATTCATGTGTACATGTTGCATTCGCTATGTAAACATCTGTTACCCACACAGGAAGTTGTATGCATTGTTGTGCAAGCGTCGTCGCGGTCATTCAATGATCTATCACAAGCGTCGTGCTTGTCACTCGCACTGTCGGTCAGTGATGTTGAGCATGTGTTTTAATGGTTTGAGGGGTGTTGTCGTCAAGTCATGTGAGTCTATGTTAATAAGGTTGCGTATGCACAAATTCACTCGCTCACACACTTAGTCATTTTTGCTGAAGTTATAACGACCAGATCACCCTCTAACAACCAGATCTTCATCCCACCATCGACTCGACCGACTGTCACCAAGAAGAGCGCAAAAACATTCAGCAAGCCAATTCAAGCTACACTACCCGCAAGCTGATCAATCAACCCTCCTACTGGTCAACCAGAGAGTTTCACTAGGCAGTCACCCTGGGACTCACTCCCCTCAAAAATTGTGCAAAAGTTGCAAACCTTGCTCTCTCCACTAACTGAGAAAATTGCGCATACAGGCAGGACAGACACCCAATGCCCATCCATGTCTCCCTTAGAATATTGTGTAGTTTTCCCAGCCAGCCACGCAGTCAGCCACCCGACTGCTCACCCAGAAAACTGCGTAGATTTTAGGAGTAAGCCCTCTATAGCCCGCTCAGCTCAGAAACTGCACATAGGTGGTCAGCAAGCCAGCCTCCCAGCAACTGCGCAGTTTTTCCTACTAGCAACACACTGCCAGATCCCTCCAGGGACTGCGCAGTTTTTGCTGCGAAGCTCCCACAATCCACTGCCAACTCCCTCTAGAAATTGTGCACATTTGCCTGCCAAGCCTTCCCACATCCCACACTGCTTCCCTCTGGAAATTACACAGATCTATCCTCCAGCCGAGCCGGATCCCATGGACAGTCACTACCAATCCAGATTGCATGTCTCCACCTCCTAGAGGCTTCTACACAATTTTCACCAGTAGTGCCCGGAGTCCACATCCCAGCTCGAAATTTCCCTCTCATAGTTTCGTAACCTTGTCCTCTCTCCTGGTCACCTACATCTGAAAACGATCATGCATCATGGTAGACCAGGAGGTTTATGGATTTGATGTCATCTCGTCATGATTGACTGTAGATACAGGTACATGAATATACATGGCACGACGACAGAGGGGATGAACAAGGAGAGAACATGAAAAAGGACATGTTTGCTAATAGATGAACAAACAATGCATGTGAGGAGATGTGTTCACGAACGGACAACCATGCGAAGATGTGTTTGCAGATAGACGAACGGATGAACATGCAAGGATGAGTTCACAAACAGACGAATGGACGAACATGTCAAGCATACCAAAGTACAAGAAAGGAGCAACATGCAAATGCAACATCAAGCAAACCCAATGACCATCGAAGACCGCACACCTTGCAATGTGGAGGTGAAGTTGTGATACACCTTTAGGACATCCATCACTCAGTAGCATTGCAACTCGACATGCACACCATGAGTAGCAGGAACGTAGCAGCACTGTCATGTCAAGTCATGTCATGAGTCATGTCAGCCACATCACTACTGTGGCCATACTATGTCAATCAATGTAATGTAACATGGAAGTCCAAGTGACCCACTTATCATCTGAAGAGTCATGTAAAGTTGAAAAGTCATGAAATTCAAATAGTCATGAGGGAAGTCGAATAGTCAAGGGTCAATTTTACCCTTGGCTATAAATAACCCTCATTTGTACATGCAAAGGAATTTTCACCTTGGCTCCTCCCACATAGCCTTGAGAGTTTGTAATATTTTCTTTGACGAGTGAGCAGTGGCTTCAATGCCCCACCTATGGGGTTAGTGATGTAATGGTGTACCGATGTGTCTTGCAACTTTCTCTTAATTCAGAAGCTTGCTAATAGGCCAACACGTTTTAACATGTGTTGTAACTGTTTGTAAAATTTATCTTGAACACTTGTAATACATGTTTCTTTAACCTGTGTTAAAAAATTGAACTCATTAAGTTGTTCTAATACATATACTTATGAAAATGTGTTGTATAAGTTGTTAATGTTGTCCTTTCCATGTTCGTTACCTCCTAGAACATCAGACATAACATTTCACGTAAACTTGTTATAACCACTGTCGCATTCATACGAATTGTCCCGATGGGTGTTGTACGTGCTACCTTCCATTTTGTTTTGTGATTGTCGCATCTGTGTGGATTTCTCCTCCAGAAGTTGCGCATGTCTTGTTGTGTTGTGTGTCTCTCACAGAGTTGGGACTTCATCCCTTCCAACTTAAGACTCAATCCCACCCTCTCTCTCTATGGTGAAAGAGCCTTGACACAAGTAACACTAGCATTCACCAGGCACACAAACCTCGTCGTTAAAAGACAAAGTAGACTACTCTCATTTGTTTGCAAGAAAGAGCTAAGGCATATCTTTAAGATAATGCCAACTAGCCCATTGTACCGGATGGGACTCCACTAAATGGTGTGAGGTCTAGTTGGGACTTCATACCAGGGAGATCCCCTGATGTTGGTGGGCCGAGCACCGTCAACATTTTGGTGCTAGAAGGAGTGCCAAGTGACAAGTTGATCCCATACATCTAGGTTGAATCTCTTACCCAATGAATCATACACAATTCATGGTCCTGGGGTGTTTCTCTCATTTCTCCCTTAATCAACTAATAATCCTCGATGAGCTTCTCGATCACTTGTCCTCATTAAAGTTTGACGGTGGGGACAGAACATCCGTAACCGAGCACATTTCTAATTTTCTTCATTTCTGAAAATATCATGAAATCAATAGTGATGAGCTTGTTTGCATACTTTTCTTCCTCACCCTTGAAGGTCATGCCAATCAGTGGTGTCATACCTTGCCACCTGCTTCCATCCATTCCCTTCTCACTTTCCTTAAGGAACTCCATCAAGCATTCGATAAGTGTGACCACCAAGATGTCTATGAAAGAATCTCTCATTTAAGAATGAATCCTAGCAAATCAGTTGAGGAATTTTCTACCTGCTTCCTTCACCTCTTCCATGAAATCTCTGAGTGGTTTGTGGACCTTGACTTCATGAACCAAGAGCTGAAACGCTTGGTTCATGTCTCCCAAAATGGTGAACCTCTTGATTTCCATACTTCCTCGACTCTTGTGGATCACGAGAAACCTCATGTCTCGAAGAGGGTACACCCTCGCAGTGGTCGCAAAGCTGAGAAATCTACGTGGCATGCTCCTAATCCATCTTCTCATCTGTTCCCCACTCCAATGGATGAAATTCTAGAATGGATCAGAAAACCTATGGAAAAAACTCATCTCTCTATTCCGTAAGAGGACATCACCATTCATAACCCAAGTCTTGAGTCTAATATGCATCTCTACCATCCTCCATCATCTACAAGCCATGCCTCCTTGCACCATGACTTGCTTGAGTGATCTGCTTCATAAGCTAGCTACATGCACTCTCTTGATTCTCAAGATGTTGGCTTAAGTTGTGGTCATGTGCAAGGTAGTCTCATCATACAAGTGGAGGAGGAGGATGGTGAAGACAAAATAAATTCCTCTCAAAAGAGCTTCTATTCTTGATCGATTCTCAATCCACAAATCTTGGTGAAACATCATGCACAATCGATTCTTTCGATCATCCTCCAGTCTTGGTTTGTCATCACTCCCATGCTTCCGTATGTTGTGATGAATTCTCAAGCACATCATGTGATATACTATCATCTCATGTACACTCTAACTCAGATCTAGAATTTTCACTGATTAAAGCAGACATCCATATCAAAGCTTCCTCTGAAGTGTCCTATCATTCATAGTGCATCAACATGCATTGGAGATACTTTGTGTTCTCTTGATTCTTCATCTTATGAGTTATATCCTCGATCGACACAAGGCAATGAAGTTTTCCATGATGAAAATAGTCTCAATGCATAGGACTCCTCCCACTCGTCATCATCTTATGTGTTGCATGAAGACAGCTCGTCAAGTCATCTTGCTGAAAATTTTGATGAAGTCTGTGACAGAGATGGATGTCATCCTCAGATCAGTTTTGAAATCAGCAACAACAACCATATTCAAGCCATGAATGATCTCGTTCACATCTAAAAATGAAATTTTTCATTTTGGAAAGTTTTGGGATGTGTTAGGGAGTCGAGGCACTTCAACATTCGTTGATGTTTTTGTTGGGATCTCATGACTCTGGTAAGCTCGTCAAAACAAATCAGATCTCGTTTCTCATGCACAATCAGTCTATCTACATGATTACACTCGATGTGGATCCCCTTGTAAATAATATTTACTATTCCGAGTGTGATATTTCAAATTTTCACTAATGACCGAATCCATGAGTCTATTGTAACATGTCTGTCTTCATGCACCTCTCTTACATCCAATTTGGGTTGGGATTGTCTGTCCCTCATGTAATCATGGAATAATGAAGTTGATCATCTCAAAGAGTATCTTTATCCGGAATCATACTTATCAAATGTTCTCTCTCGTAATCATCTCCTTGGTCTTTTTGCAAATTTTGCATGTCAAATCTGCCTACTCATCACACTAGCAATCTCCCCATGTGATGATGAGCGCACAACCTATCGCGCGAATCAAGTTACTCTCATTTCACCACACCCCAACTGGGTTCACACATTCATAGCGTTGGCATCCTTTCTACATTTCTATGATGACCATGATGCATGTGCAACTTTTCACCAGTTGCAGGTGGGTATTTTGTCATGTCTAGGGCACAATGAACTTGGTTCCCTCATTCAGAGAGTTTGCATGATTGTTCAACAATTTTCTTTGTTAATATCAAACTAGGAATATGGCATCTCGACCAACTGGTCTAATTTTTCTTCTATATTGGGTGGTTGTCATGTGGTTTATCATTTTCCCAATAGTACATCTAATGATAGTTACTTCACGCACTATGATCTTCAATGTGTAACATCTTTCTTCTTAGACTTTTGTGAAGAAAGTGAGGCACTTCGGCCTGCACTGATGGCTATGGCAGGTCCTCAGTATCTTGACATGACCAACAAGAAAAATCATATTTATCTATCTCTACCATATTCCCATTGTAATCCCCTCTCTCGAATCAGGCATCCATCTTCTCAAAGATCACGAGCCTTTCAAACCATCCATCACAAATTTTATAATCCAATCAATGAATGGCTGGAAAAATCTTACTTGGCGATCCATGTTGCAGGTAACAAGCTTCAGTCCTTCTTCGCACTCGCTAAGAAATTTGGCACAAAACAACACACACTCACAAGAGGCCTCCGAGGTTTGTTGAAAAACATTAGTCATGGAAGAGGTAAGCATGTGTGTTGGGTTTTTGTGACACATTTTTTCACCCATAGGTGAGACCTTCTCTCTCGTGTGCAAGTTTGTCAAGTTTTTGAATTTTCTATTGCACAATATTTTTTTATCTTTTTTAATTGCTTGTATCTTTGTGACTGCAGGTCAGGTACACCTATGGTGGCTTCAACAGAAATTTCATTTCATGTAACCCTGACTGTTTAGCGTAGGAGTAGGAGTAATGTTTGGTTTTTCACTTGTCTTTGCTTTGTGGTTTGCATGTTTAGTTTCTTGCTGACTTGGTTTAGTTTGTTTCTTGTTTTTTTTTCTTGCTTGTTGTTTTTTTGGCTTCGATTACTATTATTGTTTTGTTTGGTTATGTTTGCTTAGTATCATACTATTCTTAGTTTTTCAAATAAGTGTTGGCCTTTACTGATTTTTAGCTTTTGAATGAGTATGTGGCTGAGATCTAAGAGTCTTTTGATACTACAGCACTTGGCCAATATTGTGTCTATCTTCTCTATGCTTGGTTGTAACATTTGGTCGATGAAGTCTAGATGGAAAATACGAGCTGTGTGCAAGGGGAGCTTGGGTTCAACCATGAACTTGTGTCCACACTGGGAAACCCCATGCTTGTACTTAGCCTTCTGCTCTGTGTGTTCAAGTTCATCCAACTAGTAGAAACGGAGAAGGGGAAATCTAAATGAGAAAACCTATGTCAGAGGTCTTACATGCTTCTTTGAAGGAATAACTTCTTATGCTCTCAATAGGTCGGGATCCCTCTTCCACCCCAAAAATAAATAAGTGACTATGCACAGTCCTCTTGAAAAAAATACAAAGGCGAAAGAATGGAAAGGCTTCCTGCGCAGAGAGGTGAAGCATGCAACTCCACCAAGGTACTGACCAGGCTTGCTGGTAATGGAGAAATGCATGTGTTCCTGTGTGACTTTGGCGATGTACTGTCCAGGCCTGCTAGTAGCGAAGTAACACCAGAGATGAAAACCTATACTATGAAAATTTTCAACTTGTGAGCCAAACTATCCTTCTCGATTTCGAAACACTATGATCAAGCTGAAATTTTTGTTGTGTTTGACTGAGTTGGCAAAAGGTGAAGCACATCTGTCCATGGGGTAAGTGGGGAAGCTGAAGTAACCCACATAGAGATTCAATACTCCAAAATTAGAAAGGCCCTGTGTTATCAATGAACCAAAACAAAGAAATTTGAGTTCTACCAGTGTGTCGCCAAGTGTTGTAGCAACTACAAAACCCTCCAAAATTTTGGCCCGCATCTAATTTCAAAGCCTCCCTTGAGTTTTTTCTTGATGTTTGCAAGTACTCGGGCTCACCCCGTGGACTCGTGTTGAGTCTTTGCACCCACCTTGGTTGACTGGTCAATGTAAAACATTTTCATGTTGGTAACAATGTCTCACTTGCAACCATGTTGTGGTCATGTACAAGGTCTTCGCTTCATGTGTACATGTTATCTTCGCTATGTAAACATCCATCGTGCTCACACACGGATTTGTATGCATAGTTGTGCAAGCATCATTCCGGTTGTTCAATGATCTATCATAAGCATCACGCTTGTCGCTCGCATCGTTGGTCAGTCATGTTGAGCATGTGTGTCTTGATGATTTGAGGCATCTTGTCATCAAGTCATGTGGGTTTTTGTTTGCAAGGTCGTGTATGCACAAATTCACTCGCTCACTCACTTAGTCGTTTTTGCTAAAGTTCTAATGACCAGATCAACCTCTAACAACCAGATCTTCATCAGCGATCAACTTGACCGACTGTCACCAAGAACAACACAAAAACGTCCAACACACCATTTCAAGTTGTGTTTCCTGTAAGCTAATCAGTCAACCCTCCTGCTGGTCAACCAAAGAGTTTGACCAAACAGTCACCCCGAGACTCACTCCCCTCAAAAATTCTGTAGAAGGTATAGACCTCGCACACTCCAATGATTGAGAAAATTGTGCAGACAAGCTTAATAGACACCTAGTGCCCATCCCTGTCTCCCTCAGAAAATTACGCAGTTTTCCCAGCCAGCCACCCAGCTGCTCAGCTATAAAATTGCACAGATTTCATGAGCAAGCCATCTACAGCTGAGTAGCCCATTCAGAAACTGTGCAGAGGTGGTCATCAGGCCAGCTGCCCAAAAACTGCAAAGTCTTTCTTGCCAGCAGTGCATTGCCATCTCCCTCCAGGGACTGTGCATTTTTTGCTGCCAAGTTCCCGCAGCTCGTTGCTAGCTCCCTCCATAAATTTCGCATATTTGTTTTCCAAGCCTTCCTGCACTGCTTCCCTGCAGAAATTGCACAGATCTGCCCTCTAACTGAGCTAGATCCCACGGAGAGTCACTGCCGACATAGATTGCATGTCTCTGCCTCCTAGAAGCTTCTACGCAATTTTCACCAGCAATTCCTACAGCCCACATCCCAGCTTGAAACTTGCCTCGTGTATTTTAGTAACTTTTTCCTCTCTCCCGATCACCTACATCCAAAAATGATCTTCCATCATGGTAGACGAGGAGGTTTATGGATTTGATGTCATCTCGTCATGAGTGATTGTAGACACATGTACATGAATAGACATGACACGACAACAAATGGGATGAACAAGGGGAGTAAATGCAAAAGGACATGTTCGCGAAGGGATTGAAAAACGATGCATGCGAGGAGATGTTTTTGCAAACAGACGACCATGCAAAGATGTGATCATGAATAGACGAACTGACAAATATGCAAGGATGAGTTTGTGGATCGACAAACATGAATTTTCACGAATGGATGAACATGTCAAGCATGCCAAAGTACAAGAAAGGAGAAATGTGCAAAAACAACATCAAGCGAACCCAATGACCATCAAAGACTACAAAAACCTTGCCATTCTGAGGTGAAGTTGTTATACACCTTGAGGACATCCATCACTCAGCAACACTGCACCTCGATATGCACACTAGCAGCGACATGAATGTACCGACATTGTCATGTCGAGTCATGTCGGCCACATCACTTTTGTGGGCCATACTGTGTCAATCAATGTAGTGTAACGTGAAAGTCCAAGAGACCCACCTGTAATCTGAAGAGTTATGTAAAGTTTAAAAGTCATGAAAGTCAAATAGTCATGAGGCAAGCTAAACAACCACAAGGATCAGTTTTACCCTTGGCTATAAATAGGACTCATTTATACATGCAAAGGACTTTTCACCTTGGATCCTCCCATATAGCCTTCAAAGTTTGTAATATTTTCTTTGAGGACTGATCAGTGGCTCCAATGCCCCACCTACGTGGTTAGTGATGTAATGGTTTATCAATTTGTCTTGGAACGTTCACTTAATTTAGAAGCCTGCTAACAAGCCAACATGTTTTCAAACATGTGTTGTAACTGTTTGTAAGATTTATCTTGAACACTTGTAATACATGTTGCTTTAACCTGTGTTAAAGAATTGAACTCATTCAGTTGTTCTAATACATATACTTATGAAAATGTGTTGTATAAGCTGTTAAGGATGTCCTGCACATGTTGGTTACCTCCCCGGACATCAAACATAAGCTTTCATGTAAACCTGTTATAACGATCGTCGCACTCGCATGGACTCTCCTGATGGGTGTTTTACATGCTACCTTCCCTTGTGTGTTGTGACTACCGCATTTGTGTGGATTTCTACTCCAGAAGCTGCACATGTCCTATTGTGTTTTGTCTCTCTGATACATTTTGGACTTCCTCCCTTTTGACTTGAGACTCACTCCCACCCTCTATCTCTGATGTGAAAGAGCCTTGACACAAGTAACACTAGCATTCACCAAGCACACGAACCTTTCATTCAAGGACAAAGCATACCACTCTCATGTGCTGACAACCAAGAGATAAGGCACACCTTTAAGATAATCAAAGTGGGCCATCGTACTGGATGGAACTCCTACACCAAATGGTGTGAGGTCTAGTTGGGACTTCATACCGGGGAGATCCCCTGATGTTGGCGGGTCCAGCATCATCAACATTTTGGCACTAGAAGGAGGGCTAGATGACAAGTTGAGCCCATACATCTGGGTTGAATCTCTTATCCAATGAATCATATATGTTTAGTGCTCTCAGGGTGTTTCTCTCATTTCTCCCTTAATCAACTCTAAATCCCCGATGAGCTTCTCCATCACTTGACCTCGTTAAAGTTTGACGGTGAGGACAAAACGTCTGTAACCGAGCACATTTCTGATTTTCATCATTTTTGTGAATCTCATGAAATTGATAGTGATGAGCTTGTTTGCGTAATTTTCTTCCTCACCCTTGAAGTTCATGCCAATCGTTGGTCTCATACCCTGCCACCTGCTTCCATCCATTCCTTTCTCACTTTCCTCAAGGAACTCCATCAAACATTCGACAAATGTGACTACCAAGATGTCTATGAAAGAATATCTCATTTAAGAATGAAGCTTGGTGAATCAGTTGAGGACTTTGCTACTCACTTCCTTCACCTCTTCCATGAAATCCTTGAGCGGTTTGTGGACCTTGACTTCATGAGCAAAGAGCTGAAATGCTTGATTCATATCTCCCAAAATGGTGAACCTCTTGATTTCCCTTCTTCCTCGACTCTCGCGGATCATGAGACACCTCATGTCTCGAATAGGGTACACCCTCACAGTGGTTGCAAAGCTAAGAAATCTATGCAGCATGCTCCCAATCCATCTTCTCATCCATTCCCTGCTCCAACGAAGGAAATTCCAAAATGGCTCAGAAAGCCTATGGAAAAAATTCATCTCTACATTCCACAAGAGGAAATCACCATTCATAACCCAAGTCTTGAGTCTAATCTGCATCTCTGCCATCCTCCATTGTCTACAAACCATGAATCCTTGCACCATGACTCGCTTGAGTGATCTGCTTCACAAGCTAGTTGCACACACTCTCTTGATTCTCAAGTTGCTGGCTCAAGTTGTGGTCATGTGCAAGGTAGTCTCATCATACAGGAAAAGGAGCAGGATGGTGAAGACAAAATCAATTCCTCTCAAAACATTGAGCTTCCATTCTTGATCGATTCTCAATCTGTGAATCGTGGTGAAACATCATGCACAATCAATTCTTTCAATCAACCTCCAATCTTGGGATGTCATCACTCCCATGCTTGCGTATGTTGTGATGAATGCCCAAGACATCATGTTACCTACTGTCATCTCATGTACACTCTAACTCAGATCTGAAATGTGCACCAGTCAAAGCACACATCCATATAAAAGCTTCCTTTGCACCTCACTTGCCCGTGTGTCCTATCATTCACAACACATCAACATGCGTAAGAGATACTTCACGTTCTCTTTCTTCTTCATCTTATGAGTTATCTCTTCGATCAACACAAGGTAATGAGGTTGTCCATGATGAAAATAGTCTCAATGCACAAGACTCTTCCCACTTGTCATCATCTTATGTGTTGCATGAAGACATCTTGTCAAGTTAGCTTGCTGAAAATTTTGATGAAGTATGTGATAGAGATGGTTGTCATCCTACGAGAAGTTTTGAAATCAGCAACAACACCCATCCTCAAGCCATGCATGATTTGGTTCACATCTCAAATTGCAAATTTTCAATTCTGGAAAGTTCCAGGACATGTCAGGGAGTCGAGGCACTTCAACGTCCGTTGATGGTTATGTCAGGCCCTCACGACTCTAGTAAGCCTATAAAACCAAACCAAATCTCGTTTCTCACACAAAATCCATCTATCTTCATGATTGCACTCAACGTGGATCCCCGTGTAAATAATATTTACTATTCCAAGTGTGATATTTTAAAATTTCAAATTTTCACTAATGACTGAATCCACGAGTTTGTTGTTGCATGTTCATCTTCATGCAAATATCTTACATCCTATTCGGGTTGGGAGCATCTGTCCCTCATGTAATCATGGAACAACAAATTTGATCATATCAAAGACTATCCTTATCAAGAATCATACTTATGCAAAGTTCTCTCTCATAATCAGCTCCTTGGTATTTTTGAAAATTTTGCGTGTCAAATCTGCCTGCTCATGACACCAGCAATCTCTCCGTGTGATGATAAGTGCACAACCTATTGCGCGAATCAAGTTACTCTCATTTCACCAAACCCCAACTGGTTTCACACATTCAAAGTGTTGGCATCCTTTCTACATTTACATGATGACCATGATACCTGCACAATTTTTCATCGGTTGTAGGTGGGTGTTCTGTCATGTCTAGCACATGATGAACTTGATTCCCTCATTCAAAGCATTCACACAATTGTGCAAGAGTTTTCTTTGTTAATGTCAAACTAGGAATCTGACATCTCGACCAACTGCTTTGATTTTTCTTCTATCTTGGGTGGCTGTCATGCAGTTTATCATTTTCCCAACAGTATATCCAATGACATTTGCTTTTCACACTATGATCTTCACCATGTAACATATTTCTTCTTAGAATGTTGTGAAGCAGGTGAGGCAGTTTAGCTTGCACTGATGGCTATGGTAGGTCCTCACTATCTTGACATTACCAACAAGAATCGTCAGATTTATTTATCCTTACCAAATTCACATCGTGATCCCTTCTCTCGAATCAAACATCCATATTCTCAAATATCATGAGTCTTTCAAAACAACCATCATGAATTTTATGATCCAATCGCTGAATGGCTCGTACAATCTTACTTTGTGAACCATGTTGCAGATAACAAGCTTCAATCCTTCCTTGCACACGCTAAGAAACTTGGTGCAAAATAACACACACTCGCAAGAGACCTCTGAGGTTTGTTGAAAAATGTAGTCACATAAGAGGTAAGCATGTGTGTTGGGTGGTTGTGACACATTTTTCTACCCATAGGCAAGACCTTCTCTCTCGTGTACAAGTTTGTCAAGTTTTTGTATTTTCTATTGCACACTATTTTTTATCTATTTTAATCCCCTATATCTTTATGACTGCAAGTCGAGTACACCTATGGTGGCTTCGCTGGATATTCATTTCTCATAACCTTGATCTTTTAACGTAGTAGTAGGAGTAGTGTTTTCTTTTTCACTTGTCTTTGATTTGTGGTTTGCATGTTTGTTTTGTTGCTGACTTGGTTTAGTTTGTTTCTTGTTTCCTTTTCTTGCTTGTTGTTTTGTTGTCTTTGCTTACTATTTTTGTCTTGTTTTGTACTATAGGCTTAGTATCATTCTATTCTTAGTTTTGCAAATAAGTGCTTCCGTTTACTCAGTTCTGGCTTTTTAATGAGCATGTGGCTAAGATCTAGGATTCTTCTGACACTACAGTATTTGGCCAACCTTTTGTCCATGTTCTCTATGCTTGGTTTTAACCTTTGGCTGATGAAGTCTTGATGGTGAATATGAGCCATATACAAGGGGAGCTTGGATCCAACCATGAAGCTGTGTCCACACTAAGAAACCCCATGCTTGTACTCAGCCTTCTGTTCTATGTGTTCAAGCTCATCCAACTAGTAGAAATGGAGAAGGGGGAAATCTAAATGAGAAAACCTATGTTAGAGGTCTTACATGCTTATTTGAAGGAACAACCTCTTATGCTCTCAATAATTTTGGATCCCTCTTCTGCCCCAAAAATAAATAAGCTCCTATGCATAGTCCTCTTGAAAAAAATAGAAAGGCGAAAGAAGGGAAAGGATTCCTGCGTAGAGAGGTGAAGCATGCAACTCCACTAGGGTATTGACCAGGCTCGTTGGTAGTGGAGCAATGAATGTGTTCCTGTGTGACTCCGCCAACATACTGTCCAGGCCTGCTGGCAATAGAGCAACACCAGAGATGAAAACTTATACTCTGAAAATTTTCAACTCGTGAACCAAACTACCTTCCCTGATTTCGAAACACTGTGATCAAGCTGGAACTTTCGTTGTGTTTGACTGAGTTGGGAAAAGGTGAACCACATCTGTCCATGGGGTAAGTGGGGAAGCCAAAGAGCACAGTGATTCAATACTCCCGAAAGACCAAGGCCTTGTGCTGTCAATGAACCAAAATAGAGAAACTGGAGTTCTACCAGTGTGTCACCAAGTGTTGTAGCGACTACAACACCCTCCAAAATTTTGGCCTGCATCCAATTTCGGAGCCTCCCTTGGGGTTTTTTCTTGATATTTTCAAGAACTCGAGCTCACCCCATGGCCTCGTGTTGAGTCCTTGCACCCACCTCGCAACAACTAATATTAACTAATGATGTTTGCATGCAGAGTTATACTTATAAAGACATTCGAATGAATTAGAATAAGATTATGACCACTCTACAAATCCTATATGACTTGTTAAGAGTTTCAGTCCTTCCACAATTAATAATACTAAATATTAACAAAAACATATCCTATGAAGCACAGGAAGAGATGAAATGAAATTCATTAATAAATCACAGTAACAACAAAGATGACACATTAAGGAAAGAGAAACCACAACCATAAATTAAATAGTATGGAATGCAGGAAATAACACGGTTCAAAACAAATTCCTTGTATTTGAACAAAGGAGGTCCATTTACCACGAAAGTAGTTCTAGTAGAAGTTGTAATGAATTGAAACTTAGAGCACCGAGTAATCTCAAAATTTAACCAAGTAATAATTACATTAAACCACCACTCTACTATGTCGAGGGTTCTACTAAAAATCTAGCAGGCCCATAAGAAACAAAAGAAAAGCCCAAAATTCGGGCACCATATGGAGAACCATTGAAGGGTTCAACACAAATTACACACTTGTAATTCATGGGAAAAAGAAATCCTCATTAATCTTTGCGGAAGTATCCATACCTGTAGGGGGAGAAGGATCTACTTGTAACAGGTAGTAAATACGAGGTTAGAAAGAAATCGATAAATGATAACCACAAAAGAAAATCCTATAGCTATGTAAACGAAAGCTTACCTATAGATAAATATGGTTAATCTAGAAATTTTTCTCTATGCGTTGGGGTATCAAGAAATCTTTAGAAAACAGAAAAGAAAACCATCTGAGCGACCTCAGTGGCCCCAAGCCTAGGTAGATAGGATCCTTTCAAGAAGCAACATATTACCTGCTGGAAGAAGGGACAACCCTTGTCGGACGAGTGGTAGCAACAAGTGAGCCCTTGAACCGAACCCAAGACCAGCCTTGCCACAGGACTATCAAACCCTGGATAAACAACCAACAACACCAACAATGTTTTAAGCTATCAGAGTGGGGCTACAACAACATTGTAACATAAAAAGGAAGTGAATGACCCTTACCACTTAGTCTCGGAAGTGAAAGACAATTGGATTCGGCTCAGTTTCACTCTAGAATTGTTGAAGGAGACCAAGGTTTGCAGGGATTCAAACCCTAAGGCCTTAAACAATTTCGTCATAGGTTTTGACACCAAAAACCAAACAAAGAAAATGACGCCGGAGCGAGAGGGGTTGGGCCAAGTTAGTTTTTCAACCCTTGTCTGTTTAACTCTTAGCTGTCCGATCAAATGACCATATGTGAACCGTGGATGGAACACCAATCCTAAGTCTTAGATCCCAAGTTAATGGAGCTACCGCAACTTCCAGAGGCCTCTACGCTGGCATAATTAACTAATCTATTAAATGAGCTAGAGTGTAATCAGCTATATCACGATGGTTTAATTATTAAGGTTTTCATTGCATAATGATAACACTAATGTGAACTGGTAGTATGTATTTAATGATACAAGTGTATTGCATAAATGATCAAAACCATAATTACCATAATTACCATGGTAAACTCTAATATACATTGTTTTAATACATTACCTTTGCATGAAGTGATTTACTTGTTTATATGCATATATTTGGTGGTAAAAATGAATTTTTTTTTCTTCGTGGATAGGTTTGTTACAGGTGGTATCAGAGAAAAGGTTCCACACTGAGGACCTGATTGGATGTCACCAAAATCTATTTGTGTGTGTGTTCAGAGGAGGAAGATAAATTATCATGAGGAGGAGAAGTGGACTCACCCCTACACCTTCAGTGAGACCTAGTATAGAACATGACACAATACCAGTAGAAGGAACTAATTCTGAGTTGTGGATTCAGCTGGAAAGTGAATCACGTAATAGAGTCACTGCAATGATGGAGACAATCCAACAACTTCAAGAAGAAATGGTGACTCTCTGAATAGAAAATGAATGATTTGTATGGGAACATGAACAGATTATCAAAAGCCTGACAGATAAGAAAAATCATCGAAATTCAAAACCAAGTTCTGATAACAGTAATTAGGGTGAGTCTCATTGAAGGAAAGAGGACTCTGTGCCAGAAGGGAGCCAAACTTAGGAGTCTGGAGGTGGTCAGAAGACACAAGATAGTGAGACCAAAGCGACCTCTGTCAGTGACAAGTGTAAAAAAAAAAAGATGTAAGGTTGAAGTACAAGGAGAATTTAAAAAAATTCATCCCCCAAGCTATGATGGTGAGACTGAGGAGGCTGTTGAGTCCTATTTAATAAACTTAACGAATTATTTTCATATTTATGATTACGACGAGAATTTAAAGGCCCGATTAGTTGTTTATCAATTATGGGGAAAGGATACCCTCTGGTGGGAGTAAATAAAGGAAATGGTAACTCTAGACTTTATCACTGGACTGCCAAAATAAAAAAGACATAATGACTCCATCATGGTAGTGATGGATAAACTGAGCAAGGCTTCTCATTTTATTCTAGTTCAGTCAACTTACAAAGCGGTGTAGATAACTTACACTTTTATGAGAGAAACTTTTAGGTTGCAGGGGATTCCTAAAGTGGTTATCTCAGACCAGGATGTAAAGTTCACCTACGCATTTTGGAAGGAATTATTCACTGGCGTAGGCACTCAGGTACAGTTCAATACTTCTTACCATCCGCAAACAGATGGACAAACTGAGCATGTAAATCAAGTGCTAGAGGATATTCTTAGAATGTATGTAATGCAACAACCCACAAAGTGGGAGGAACAAATACATTTAGTAGAGTTTGCGTGTAATAATGCTTATCATGCATTGTTGAAAATGAGTTAACTGGAATATCCTGGAGGAAAAATTTATGTTGGGACTATATATGCTAAATGATATGGAAACTATAGTGAAGAAAGTACAGTCGAATTTGAAGGCTGCGCAAGATCGAAAAAAGAGTTATGGCAACTAAAAAAGATCTGATCGGGAGTTCTAGGTTGGGGATCATGTTTATTTAAGGGTAAAATCCAAAAGAAGTACTCTAAGATGGAATGAATGTACTAAATTGGCCCCATAGTTTTGCAGACCTTTCCAAATCATTACACAAATCGGTCCGGTAGCATATCAGCGAGCTTTACTTAGACATATTCATTTTCATAACATATTTCATGTCTCCTTATTAAAAAAATATATACATGATCCTAGCCATATAATTCATTGGAGAGACGTTCAGGTAGAGTAATTGAATGAATTTACGTTCTTCTTTTAGATTTTTGGTAGTCTTACCATTATCAACCTGATGTGAATATATTGAATGCAGGTTGAACCAGACTTCATGGTCAAACCCTCACGCATTCTTGATCAAAGAGAAACAATATTGCGGAGACATGTTACCCCCTAGGTTAAAGTGCAATGACTACACTTTAGCCTAGAGGAGGCTACCTTGGAGGATGAACAAGTCATGCAAGAAGCTTACCCATACCTATTCCGAGGAGAATGAAGACTGAGGGCGGTGTTCGAATCAAGAGGGGAAAGATGTGATGACCCTTGGTAATTCTGAATTACTGTAGTTAAATAGTTTTGTTCAGCCAAGGATGGTTAAAAGAAAAGGATAACATTTGTAAATGAAATATGTGTTGATTTTATTTTATAACATGATCATGTTTTTTTTTTGTTAACTATAGTTGAAGAGCAATGCTAGAGTAAGAATACCCCATGTTGTTAAACAATTATGAGTATTTATCTACTTAGATCCCTTCTAAAAACAAAAATGCCTTAATAAATGCCAAGAAGGTATGAAGAACCCAACGCAAGGATAGTTACAAAAGTGGAAATGACTGAAGCGTTGGATGGCCAATGGAGTCCATTTTGGGAGTTGAGGCTCAGAATCTATGTCTAATTCTGGTAAGGACCAGATAGCTTAGAGAAGTTGTAAAAGATTGGCTAAAATCTTCCCGGGGATAGCTAGCCTGGGGGGAAAGTGCAGTGAAGACTGGCCTCACAGTTGGGTGGAGTATTGCTCTTCCCTGTGGTTTGAATTTTGTTCAAGGGAAAAGGTAATTAGAAACATGAATTTCTTGTTCTATAATAAGTTCTATTTCTGTGTATTTATTGTTGTATAAGTAGTGTGAAAATATTTCCTACTTCTGTGTATTATTGTTAGTGTGAAAGTATGGTCTTTCTCTCTATATATTTGATTTTATCTGATAAAGGAAGTTTTTGTTAGAGTACATGATATATATATACACACACACACACACACACTACCCTTTAAGATCTTACCCAGTTTCAACATTTAGACTGTTTTGTTTTACCTGGTCTTTTATTAAAGAAAAGGGTAGTGTGTGTGTGTGTGTGTGTATATATATATATACACACACACACACACTACCCTTTTCTTTAATAAAAGACCAGGTAAAACAAAACAATCTAAATGTTGAAACTGGGTAAGATCTGAGGAGATGGCATGGCTGAGACTAGCAGAAAAAATGGACCATTTCATCCACCTACGAATAGTAAGTAAGCCTAGGGACTGAGACATAATTTAAATTAGGAAAATGAGGTAAAGAACCCTGAGAGGGTTAGTTCCAGGCCAACTGACCAACCAAGCCCAAAACAATTATCAAGGATTCTGACACAGTGTCAGGTGTGATAACATGAAATGAAATCTAGCAACAACTGATATTAACTAATGTTGTTTGCATGTACAATTATTCTTATAAAGACATTCAAATAAATTAGCATAAGATTATGACCACTCTACAAATCTTATATTACTTGCTGAGAGTTTTCATCCTTCCACCATTAATAATAGTGAAGACTAACAACAACATATCCTATGAAGCACGAGAAGAAATGAAACAACATTCATTAATAAATCACAATAACAACAAAGATGTTGCAGTAAGAAAGGAGTGACCACAACCATAAATTAAATGGTATGGATTGTAGGAAAATAATACGGTTCATAACAAATTCCTTGTATCTGAATGAAAGAGGTGCATTTACAGTGGAAGCAGTTCTAGTAGAAGTTGTAATGAATTGAATCTAACAGCACCGAGTAATCTCAAAATTTAAGTGAGTAATAATTACATTGAACCACCACTCGACTGTGTCGAGGGTTCTATTAAAAATCTAACAAACTCATAAGAAACAAAATAAAAACCAAAAAGTCGAGCACCCTCAATAGAACCCTTGATGGGTCGAATGCAAATTACACACCCGTAATTGATGGGAAAAAGAAACCCTCATTAATCTTTGTGGAAGTCTGAAAACATGTATATATGTGCCCAAGGGGAGGAAGGATCTACCTATAACAAGCAACAGATACAATGTTAGCAAGAAATTGATTAATGATAATTGCAAAAGAAAATCCTACAACTACACAAACGAAATCTTACTTGTAGATAAATAGGGTTCATCTGGAAATTTTTCTCTATGCGCTGGGGTATCAAGAAACCATTAGAAAATAGAAAAGAAAACCCTCTGAGCGACCTCGATGGCCTCAAGCCAAAGTAGGTAGGATCCATTCAAGAAGCAACAGATTACCTGTCGAAAGAAGGGACAAGCCTTATCACAAGCCTTATCAAACGAGCGATAGAAACAAGAGAACCCTTGAACTGAACCCAAGCTTTGCCTTGTCAGGGGATTGTGGAACCCTGGATAAACAACCAACAAAACCAGCAATGCATTAAGTCATAAGAGTTGGGCTACAACAATACTGTAATAGAAAAAGGAAGTGAATGACCCTTACCACTTAGTCTCGAAAGTGAAAGACGACTGGGTTCGGCTTAGTTGCACTCCAGAATTGTTGAAGGACATTAGCGTTTGTAGGTATTCAAACCCTAAGGCCTTAAACCATTTCACAGAAGGTTTCGACACCAAAAACTAAACAAAGAAAATAACGCCGGAGCAAGAGGGGTTGGGCCAAGTTAGTTTTTTGACCCCTGCCCGGTTAACTCTTAACCGTCCAATCAAATGACTAGATGTGAACCATGGATGGAACACCAATCCTAAGTCTTGGTTGCCAAGTGGACGGAGCTGCGGCAGCTTCCAGAGGCCTCTACACTAGCATAATTAATTAATCTATTTTAATGAGTCAGAATGTAATCAACTATATCCGATGGTTGAATTATTAAAGTTTCATTGCATAATGATAACACCAATGTGAACCGGTCATATGTATATATTGATACAAGTGTATTGTGTAAATGATTAGAACCATAATTACCATGGCAAACTCTAATATACACTATTGTAATACATTACCTTTTCACGAAGTGCTTTACTTGTTTATATGTATATATTTGTTGGTAAAAATGATATTTTGTTTATTTGTGGATAGGTTCATTACATTATCATACCTGGTGCATGGTATTATGCATTCAATTTTGTCTTTGATTGTCCATTAATTTGTCTTTGACCAAATATTTATGCATCGTATCCATAGTTTAATATTGATAATTTAATTTTTGTTATTTTTTATAATTATTTAAATTTATTATTTGCAAGGTGATTGGTTGAGGTCTTATTATGAGCTGTTTAGTAACTTCCATTTCTATTAGTAACTAATTTTTTGTTTTATTCCATTTTTTATTTTTATTTTTCCCCCTTTTCTATTATTTCCATTTTCATGAATTGTAGTTTTTCTCCATATTTTCAATTTATAATGACTTATTATACCTTCTTATATTGTAATCAATTTATGGAAAAAAAACTTTGGCCTCTAAAATTTTTCAATCAATCTATAAAGTTTATTAAAATTTTTAAGAATTAAATATTAAACTAATTTTTTTGGAAATTAAAAATTAATTTTGAAATTTAAATTTCTATTTTCTAAAATGACTAATTTTATGAGTTTATCAACTTAGTCTAAATTAAAACTTATTTTAAAAAATAAAAATAAAAATAAAATTATTTCTCTATAACTTGTCCTAAAAATAAAATTATTTCTCTATAACTTGTCCTAAAAGTACAGCTATCAAATTTTAATATTTATAAGTGTCATAAAATACACATATCAACCGTTAATATTTATGAAATATTTATTAGTGAAATAACTATTACACATCCTTCAGCTCACACCAAATCTAATAATTAAAAACAAGGTGTAACTCACATATCAACTCTTCATATTTATGAAATATTTGTTAGTGCAATAACTATCCCACATCCTTCACATCACACCAAATCTAATAATTAAAAACAAGGTGTAACTCACTACTTTACACATTTATAATATTATTAAAAAGAAACTATTAAAATATTAATATTAGTCCCCTTGCTTTACGTGTCCGTGTCATTTAGTAGTATTTGGTTCTCATATCAATTCCAATAGTCCCCTATTTCATAATTCTTCTCTCGTTTGGACATATGTACATTGGCGTCAAGCTTCATTAATAGAATAGGTTAGAAGTTGTTTCATTAATCTATTCTGATTTTCAATAATTCACTATTAGTTTCTCTTTGACTAAAAAATTTAAAATCTATTCAAAGTTTAACATTATGAAATTAAATTTATTATTTTTAAATAAAATTTATTTCTATTTATTTCAAATATGATTGGTTGAAATGTCTCCCCTCTTATTATGTAATGATGACAAGAATTGACTTTTGTGTACTCTATTATTAATTATTATGTACTATATCACTAATTACTATGTACAATAATATAAATAATTTGAAAAATAACATTATATATTAATTACTATGTACTATAAACACAAATTATTTGTAATTAAATTCAAAAATTCCATTTTCTCATTAGTGTAAAGTATTGAATAGACAATTTTTATGGCTTTTTTTTAAATTTAAAAAGAATAAATTGAAAAAAATAAATTTGAAAAAAATATAAACATGTATACAATTTGTACGACTCTCATCACATTAATCTATACTCTAATGACATGACATGTGTACTATACTATGATCATTATATAAAAAAATTGTCATCATTTAATAATAAGAAATAATTATTAACTTGTTATCATTCTCTTCAATGTGTGTGTGTGTGTATATATATATATATATGGAGTAGTCTACGGAGGCAGTAGAATGGCCCCTTTTCCGGCACCGGCCGGAAAATCGTCCGGCTCCGGCTGCCGGAAATCTCTCCCTCTTCCGCCACCATCTCTCCTGGTCAACGGTCGAATCACACTCAGTTTATTTGCAGAGACACACCCATTCTTCGACTCGTGAGGCGTTTGGAATTCATGCAAAACCCGGATGCAAACATTGTGGAGCCAAAAAATAATTTAAAACATATTGAACTAGCAACCTACAGATACTAAAGAAGGAAACCTGGGTGATTTGATATATAATGGCAAGTTCCAGCTAAGGAAAGCTGGGTGCAACTAACATAATGGAGACCTGGGCACTTAATCTCAAAACCGGCCCTTTAAGATCGATATTCTTCCGAATGTCGACGGTACATGCAACCAAACAGATGTAGTTTAAATTACTTGAAAACAAATTATATGGCTATAAACAATGCAGCGAATGTCGACGGTACATGCAACCAAACAGATGTAGTTTAAATTACTTGAAAACAAATTATATGGCTATAAACAATGCAGCGAAAATCTATTGAATATCGATCTTAAAGGGCCGGTTCTGAGATTAAGTGCCCAGGTCTCCATTATGTTAGTTGCACCCAGCTTTCCTTAGCTGGAACTTGCCATTATATATCAAATCACCCAGGTTTCCTTCTTTAGAATCTGTAGGTTGCTAGTTCAATATGTTTTAAATTATTTTTTGGCTCCACAATGTTTGCATCCGGGTTTTGCATGAATTCCAAACGCCTCACGAGTCGAAGAATGGGTGTGTCTCTGCAAATAAACTGAGTGTGATTCGACCGTTGACCAGGAGAGATGGTGGCGGAAGAGGGAGAGATTTCCGGCAGCCGGAGCCGGACGATTTTCCGGCCGGTGCCGGAAAAGGGGCCATTCTACTGCCTCCGTAGACTACTCCTATATATATATATAACCTTTATCTACTAAAAGAATGTTAAAATATTTTGTTAGACTAAGCGACAGGGAACGCTAGCTATGTGGCCTTGTTATAAATTATGTTTTTTGGCCCAACCAAAAAATTTTCAAAACATTTTAATATATATACTTAGTTTTTAATAATCGAAAAGATATGTTAATATTTTTTAATTTATATTTTTAAAATTTATAATAATTTAATTAAAATTTTTAAGATTAAATATTTTATAAATAAAACTATGAAAATTTTGAGATTTAATTTTTAATAATTATTTTTAAGGTATAGTTTATTTATTTTGAGATTTAATTTTTAATAAATTTTTTTAAATATAGTTTAATTCTTTTGTTTGATTTTTTTAATTTAAGATTGACAATATAATTTTGGATTTTTGTTATTTAAAATATATTTTTAAAAATTTAAAATTTATATCCAAAGGTTTGTATTCAAGAAAAGTATCAATATTATTTTTAAGTCTCATAAGACACTCAAATAACTTTTCAAAGGTCTTAAATATAATAAAAACCCGTTCCATTATGGAATTTTTCTACTTTTATGGAAAAGCTTACATTGGCCAAGATAATCATTATGTCCAAACCCTTCTTAAATAACACATTATTTATAGCTTGTCGTTATTTGACATATATTATTAGAGAAACCTTATAAAAAGAAAAACATCGCAATGACTTTAATCATGAGTATTCAATATCTTCACCCTTAAATTAATAATTGATGAATTTATTATATATATTTTATTTCATCATTGAGTTTTTCTAGCTCCATTGATTTCCATATTTTTCTTATGTATTTATGCCATTACCTTCACATTTAATCATGTCTCTTTACTTTTCTTATTTCTATTATTATCCCCTTACCTAAATATCATTAATCATCCTTAGTTTCATATATATTCTCTTTATCTATTGATTACTTTTTGCATAAGAGGCAGGTACTAAGCAACAATGTTGCATATTACACATGTTATTATATTAGAAACACATTGTAATAAATTTAATTATAAAAAATTATATATATTAATAAAAAATAAAACACTCACACACACACACACACACACACATATTAAAGTGTATATATGTTAATATAAACAATATTAATTAATCATATTTCTTAACTTTTGGCAATGCCATTGAACAATATTTTCTTAGTTGTTTTATTTTTGTGATAAAATCTGTCTTTATTTTTTTTAGTTTAATTAAGCTATATTTGAACCAACCGGTACTAGCTACTATGTAGCCATTGTTTTGTACATCTAGAGTATGACCTAAATTTTTTTTTATTTGGCTAAGATCTAGTCTTGTAAATACATAAAGAAACATATCAATTACTAAATATCGAGAGGCATCTTCTAGGAGTGAAGGACTTCCCCCTTATGGACCACCAATTGGTAATTCCCCTGACGTGGTTTTCCTTAAATAAGAACGATGAGTCAACATGCATTAGCAGATAGTACATGGTAATGGTTGCCCCCACTATTGATTTGACAACTGAGTTATAATATGTTTTCTCGTTTTTTTTTTAAATATAATTTTTGTGTTTTAAAAATTAAACGTATAAAACATGGTTTTAACATTTTTAATAGAAATAAATGCATAATTAATTTTATATTGAACACACACACACACACACATATATATTTGTAAATTAAATTTCATTATATGAAAAACATGTTACATCAGGAAGTAATACACTTCATAAATCTTCTTTAACATTTATGGTGTCACACACCAGAATTGTTTATGGGTTTTTCTCTTTTCCCATTTCTCCTACAAACATCTACCCACCCTATAGAGTTATCAGTTACAACTGGAGATAAAGTCAAATTCTCATTTTTGAGAGAAAGCTCCATTCCTAGCATCTCAATAGAGCATGGGATATATTTTTCACTATCCGAATGGTCAGACTCTTGGGAGTGCTTCTGTTTACTAATTGCAGACACAAATAAAGTTGATACTCCTTCATTCTCTTTTAACGAGGGATTATCCTCAACATAAGGATGTGGTGAATCCAAAGGTCATTGAACTTGATCTTGAGAAGTGGAGGTGTCAGTAGTTGTATTATGCCACTTTGAGCAGTGCTTCTTTTGGCTTGATGTGTTCTTTCCATTAGATGTTTCCTTCTTCACCCTCCAATCATAGCTAGAATTTCTTGTCTCCAGGAAACCAAGAAACCCTTTTGATGTAGGGCATGCATTTTGGAGATACCCTGGTTGTTGAAAAACTTTGCATCTACAACCAGTGTTTTCATAGTCCATCAGTTAAAGATACTCTTTTCCATCCCATTTAAGATCGATTTTATCTAAGAGTCCCTTACTTAAATCCGATTCCACACAAATGTGGATGAATGAGATGAACCCATTTCCCAATATTTCACTGTTAATTTTGACGGAATGACCTAATGTATTTCCAATAACTTCGAGGAAGTCTGGCCAAATACACTGGAGGGGTAAGTTTAGGAGTCGAACCCATACCACAATAGCCAAAGGCTTCATTAAAAGGGGGTTGAACTCCGGAAACCATCGCTGAATTGAAAGACCTGCATGACCCCAGAACCAAGGTCTTAGCTCGAAAACCCTTTTTTTTTATTCAACGTCCTTGAATATAACCGAAAAATAGCCTTTGGAACATAATAGTAGTTCCAAGTTCTGGGTCCAGTTATGATGGACCAACACTACAAGGAAATGACCCTCTAGCGGAGGTTTTTACGGAAGCACCTAGAAACATAACCCAAAAATTCATTTGTATCGAAGGTGGGAAAGCATATGTTTTAGCAGATGTTCTTTTAATGGTGTGTCTATAATATACAAATGCATTGGTGCTTTACTATACATATAATCATCAGTTCCTAATAGAACGTGGTGCATCGTGAAAGGATTTTTTTAATTAAAAAAAGGTGCACTCAATAAAATAGTGCATTGGTGCGTATATTACTCTATAGCACTGGAAAAGGGTTAAATTTACAAAAATGTCTATTGTAAGATTCATTTTTCCCAAACCAGTGTTATACTGTGATGAGGAACGGGTGATAAACTAGTACACTAACACATGCACAGTATAGCGCACCGTGACAGAATTATTTAAAACAATGGTGTGTCACCTACATATAACTCATCGGTGCTTACACTGCCCGATAACACCAAACAAAGTTTAAGTTTAAAAAATGTCGGTCCTAAAATTATTTTCACGATAATCATATTATATCTATTTGAAGCACCAATGTTGTTCTTGTATTAAAACGCCCTGGTGCTTACTTAAAAAGAGAACCTCTATAAGGTTTTTAATTAAAAAAAAAATGAGGTTCTATACTCCCATGAAGCACCGATGTTGTTCATGTATTAAAAAGCCTTGGTTTGTCTTAGAAAGAGCATCACTAGGGGATTTTTATTTATTTTTAAATGTGGTGCTATATTCTCATGAAGCACCAGTGTCGTTCATGTGTTAAAAAGTTATAGCGTGTCTTAACAAGAGCATTGCTATAGGGTTTTTAATTTAAAAAAAATGTGGTGATATATTCCCATGAAGCATTGGTGTTATTCATGTATTAAAACTTTTTGATGTGTCTTAGAAAGAACACCGCCAGGGAGTTTTAAATTTTAAAAAAATGTTGTGCTATATTCCCACGAAGAAGTGGTGCAATTCATGTATTAAAACACCCCAATGTGTCTTAACAAGAGAACCGCTATAGGGTTTTTAATTAAAAAAAAAATTGTGCTCTTGGAAATAGTACACAATGGTTTTATTCTAATAACACACGAAAACAAGGTTAAATAAATAAAAAATTATTGGTCGTAAATTTAATTTCTACCATTTGCAATGTTGTAAAGATATGAAGAACCATTGCCACTCTTGCCTCATGTAAGTTCCATGTCGTCGGTGCTTCGCTTGTTATCCATCCTTTCGTACTGTGCTCAGTGCGTGGCTTTCAAATTTTCTCAAACGGTGGTGAATTTTTTTTCTCATTTGCGTATCAACTATGCCTCTCCAACGACCAAATGTCTAAGTAATGTCTATGTTTCTATCTAAATTTCTAATTTTTTACTTTTTAACATATTATAATTGCAAAATAGGTCCAAAAATCCATTGTTTTTGAATTTTTTTTCCTGCATTGTGTGTTTGATAGGTTCAGCTCACATTGATAGCGATGAAACCTATAAATTTATATGGTGCAACACAATTCGGTGTGTGAACCTAACACACAATGGTCTTGTCAGTGTGTTTCGTAAATTACAATGCACTGGGAAATGCTATAAATTGTATGTCGATGTGTACAATTTTAGGTTACTCCTAGTTCATTTACATTTACCAAACACACCACATACATAATATTAAAAAAATATAGCTCGGTGCGTTTGAAAACATGAACATTCTGTACCGGTGCGAAAAGGTTATACACACACATCAATGCGTAAGGTTGTATCGATGCACTGTGTTGAAAATGTATATATGGGAACCAAAAGAGGTGTGCTATAAGTACATACACATTGTTGGTGATGTTGTTCAGTTTGATAATGCACCGCAACCAGTGCATTACTGTTTTTTGGGTGCACCAGGGATGAGTTTTTTTTATTTTTAACTGAAGGTTATGTGTCCATATTTAAAAATACATTTTTCATTTAATAAAAAAAAAATGCTTTATGTATGAGGCTGATGTATTTTATATGCTAATCATGTAGGAGAGACGCAAACTTAGGGAGCAACAATAAAAGTAGGAGTAAATGCAAAACCAATACAATGTGGTTCAACCATGGGAGGCATGAGAGAGGGAGAGGGATTAATACCCTCACCATTTTAGCACAGGGACCTAAGAACTCTTGAAGAATGTAGGCCTCCTTAAGTACTATGAGTTGGCTACATCCATGAGGGCACACTCTAGCTTATTGGCACAACTTATCTGTCAGTGGAATGTCCACCAAGAGTCTTTCCATGTCGGTCCTAAGACATGGTATAGGCCCTTTGAGAAGGACATATATTTTATCATTGGCCTATCCAAGATAGGGGAGCATTTTCCCAAGTTCTCTAGTGTCCCCCATGGGGTTGCAAAAGAGTGTCAACTTGTCTACTCTCAAAGATATGTTAGGGGTAATGTAGTTCATCCAACAAATTTTCAAGTGTGTGGGGGAAAATTATGAATTGCTTCCTTTGTTGCACATGAAGTTAAGTTCCTCTCATTATTAGTGACCACCATTGCACACACTAGTGATGGGAAACATATTAATTTCTCTCTTTTGGTTTAAGTTGATTCTTTGATGTAGGCGCCATGATGTATCTTGGTGTCGTATTCATATGCGGGGATGGATTAGAGATATTGTCCCAACATACTCTTCACATCGGATGAGTCTGTAGATGATAGAGGTGATATTAATGTTTTCTTTAAATTAATCTAGTTTCATTTTATCATATTAATTAATTAGAATAAAATTTATTCTAGCATGTTATTTAACTTGTTTTAATAAATTGTTTAATGGCATTGTCTAATTATTGTTGTGTACTATATAATTTGTGGACATCAACACATTCATTGGGGACATGCCTCCCCCCCCCCACCAGAAGGAATAGATGCAGAAATGGATGAGGCCCAAGAGGGTGAGGTGCATACTCATATGCATAGGGGCATGGTTACCGGGCCAGTAGGGGTGGTCTCAAATTTAGGATGAAATACTGCGATTGACTATCTAGACTTTCAGTTGAGGAGTGAATCCACCTTGGGAGGGTTCAAGACATCAAGGTAGATCCTAGGCTCCTAGAGCTCTTGAGGGATTTTCTATGCGATATGACAACTCTTATGTGTCATAGTGTCAGAGTTACTGGGCTATTGACAGCGAAGAAGGATTTAGGGCATGCAACAAATATGTCACATGAATCTTCACGCAATGCTAACTCGTCGAATCATGATGATGAGGGTGGTGATCATACTTCTGGTAATACTACCCCATCAGATCATGGTCATGGTGTCAATGATCCTTCTAATAGTACACTTCCTCATCATTCACCTGATGATCACGTCCCAGTACTCACAGAGGTGCCTCATGTTTCTCTTGAGAGAGATGACCAACCACCTTCTCCTCCACCTGATAGTTCGATTCTTGAGGCAACACTTGACCATCCATCATTTTCTGCTACATACCAGAATTCATTTAATGTGCATGTATATAGATGTGTATGTGATAACATTATTTGACATGAAATATATATTAATTTGAGGATGTGTGTGGTGATGATGTTAGTTTAGAATGCTTGTGTTTTGTTAGATGTGATCACGATGATGATTCCATGTTAGATTAATTAGATGATGGTAGTGAATTTGAATGTGTACCTTAGATGATATTTATGTTTGTTAGATGGTTATCATTAGGATGTTTATTTTTATGAAAATATATTTATTATAGATTATGTGTGAACTTATATCAAAATTTTATATATGAAATTACATGCAAACTGACTTACTTTAAAAAAAATGCAAAGGTATTTTTATAAATTACAAAGTTTAGTATCGTTGAAACTATAATTGTAAAATTATCATAAATATTTTTCTATTGCTTAGATAGTTCATTCATATTCATTCTAACCTAATTAGTAAAATATTTAAATACTCACAAGGAAAAACTAAATAAAGGTTAAATTATTTAGTTAGTTCTTAATAAGACAAAAATGTGTAACTCATTCAATTTTCAATATAAAATATTAATAATAATAAATTATTCAAAAATACAATTTAAACAATAAAAAATTACACTATGGTCGATCTATATATAGAGATAGAAAACCACTATGTATCCATCTTAATCACATATTTATCAATCACTAAAAGAGATTAAATCTTTTGACATGTACATCATTTTGGTGCCATTTTGGTCCTTTATTTGCCATTATGGTTTAAATTTATATTGTTTTTTTAATAATAAATATGATTTAAATAATACAAAAATCATAATTTTTGACAAATAGCACCAAAATGAAAAATTGTGCATAAGTTGCAGACCTCACATGCTCCACTGATTGAGATAATTGTGCAGACATGCCTGATAGACACCCAGTGTCCGTCCCTCTCTCCCTCATAAAATTGTGTAGTTTTCCCAGCCATCCACTCGGCTCCTCACCCAAAAAACTATGCAGATTTCATGAGCAAGCCCTCTACAGTCTAGTAGCCTGCTTAGCTTAGAAACTACACAGAGGTGGTCAGTAGGCCAACCTCCTAGCAACTGTGCAATTTTTCTTGGCAGCAGTCCACTCCCAACTCCCTCCAAGGACTGCGCATTTTTTATTGCCAAGATCCTGCAACTTGCAACTAGCTCCCTCCAGAAATGGTGCAGATTTGTCTACCAAGCCTTCTTGCACTGCTTCCCTCTAGAAATTGTGCAGATCTGTCCTCTAGCCGAGCTAGATCCTGCAGACAGCCAGTGTCGATCCAGATTGCATGTCTCTATCTCCCAGAGGCTTCTGCGCAATTTTCACTAGTAGTTCTTGCAACCCGCATCCCAGCTCAAAACTTGCCTTGCGTAGTTTTCTAACCTTGTCCTCTCTCCCAGTCATGTACATCCAAAAACAATCATGCATCATGGTAGACCAGGAGTTTTATGGATTTGATGTCAACTCGTCATGAGCGACTGCAGATACAGGTACATGAATAGACATGACGAGACGACAGATGGGATGAACAAGGAGAGTACATGCAAAAGGACATGTTCACGAATGAACAAAAAAACGATGCATGTGAGGATATGTGTTTGTGAATGGACAACCATGCGAAGATGTGTTCACGAATAGATGAATGGATGAACATGCAAGGATGAGTTCGCAGATGGACGAACATGCATTTTCGCGAATGGACAAACATGCCAAGCGTGCCAAAGTACAAGAAAGGAGCAACGTGAAAACACAACATCAAGCAAACCCATTGACCATCAAAGCCTCCGCACACCTTGCCATTCCGAGGTGAAGCTGTGATACACCTTGAGGACATCCATCACTCAGCAGCACTGCAACTCGACATGCACACCAACAACAACACGAATGTACTGACACTGTCATGTCGAGTCGTGTCATGAGTCATGTCAGCCACATCACTACTGTGGGTCATACTATGTCAATCAATGTAATGTAACATGGAAGTCCAAGGGACCCACTTGTAATCTGAAGAGTCATGTAAAGTTGAAAAGTCATGAAAGTCAAACAGTCATGAGGAATGTCAAACAACCACAATGTATAATTTTATCTACAAATCAGCTAGCTCACTCATATCATGTAGAAATTTCACCTACAGATCAAACTGATATATGCAATGTACTAAAGCATAATACTAGATCTACATCTACCATAAACTTTGCGGAAGCTTAATTGAACATGAGCAACATCAAGCATGAACAGATATAACTAAGAATGAGAAGTAATCAACCATAACACAAAAGATATAACCTAGTGAAAGCACCAGCCTAAAACCCCATCTATGTATTATCAATCAAGTGGAAATCCTCAACAATATACAAAAAGAATCAGCTCAAAAGCTATCATGCTCTCTCTGTACTCTGATGATGTAGCTCATGGACTACCTAGGCCTGTATATATAGGCTGCACAAGTCCTCCAAGCTCCTATTTTCTTGGACAGTTTTGATTGGGGTCCAATGTCATAACATGTGTGAATTGGTCACATCATACCTGCTATAACCTCAAGTCCAACTATGCAATCCATAAGGAATAATATTCCTTCTGCATGCAAGGAATATTCACCAAGGAATATCCTAGCAACAAATAGTACACTATCCATCCATCTGATCTCAACTGGGTTTTTGTCTGAACTGACATGCATGAGTTATCCATGAGTGAATCTTCAGTGATATGAAAATACCAGTTGTTACATGCATGCAAGCATTAACAAACTGAATCTCATTAATTTAACAACTTGTTAAATTAATCTAACTGGACTTGACTCAGTTAACTAAGCCAACTAATTACAACTCAACCTCATCCTTTAACTCATGGTTAAATCCCTCAATCAAAGGAGAAACTGTTTCATGTTCTCACATAGACTTCAAGTTCATAATTCCTTAACTAATTAACTCAAACTGAATTAATTAATTAATTTACAAATTGCTGTTAATATCAAATTCAAATTTTACTTCCTATTTTTAGTCCAGGGACTGACTAAAATAGGAATCCACACTAAACTAATAAAAATAGAACTTCTATTTTTAGCACTTCCATTTTTCATTCCCTGTTGCCCAATCCAGCACTTTTACCCAAACTGCTATTTTTAGCAGTGCTATTTTTAACACTTCTATTTTTAGCAATTTCTTGTTTCCATTTTCAACACTCCCTCTAAAAAAGAAAGGCTTCCTCTCAAACCTGATCCTATACCTTCAAAATGTTCTACATGCAACACTTCTACCAAGTGTGGTTTCTCCAGCAACTCTTAGAACAAAAAAAACTCCCAACTAACCTCTCTGTTGGGCTAGAAACATACTATGATGCTGAAGCTGTACCTACTATTGATAAGTGCTCCCTCTCTGACCTCTGCACTACTGCAACATCTCCATGCATCTCACACCATTGCACACCTCTTTGTGCTACCCTGCACTGTGCAACACACTTGTGCCTCTCGCATTGCTGCAGCTTGCTAGCTCTGCGTTGTCCTCGGATTCCCTGCACTGTAGCTCTCTTTGCCACTCCATCCGCATCTGTCTCTACCCAATGAGTTAGTTCTGCTACTCCTCATCGGAGCTCCCATAGAAAAGTTGAATCAAAGAGGTTGGGTACCTCAAGGATCCTGCCCCTCCTCCTTAGGACGATCACTCCACATCACCCCACCTCCTACCTGGAGGCATGGCTGCATGTGATCCCTCAGCCCACCTGGCTCGAAGTTTTACCCTATTGGAGGTCTCTGCATGAGTAGATGTCTCTGCTTGATCTCCTCTCAACTTCTCTAGTTGTGGTTGCTTCACAACCTCCTTAAGCTGCTACACCAATCGTGGCTCCTCCACAATCATCTAAGACTTCTTCTGGCTCTGCATGTTGAGAGGTAATATACTCACCCTCTCAACCACCAAGTCTCCATCAGTTACCTTGCTTCTCAAGGCTTTGAATGTATCTTGAACTTCAAGAGCATACAGGTTCTTGACCTGTGAACCAATCTGCTTCACCTGGCTAGTGATGATGTGTCTAAGGAAAACCTTTCCCTTACTAAAGACTACATCATAGCCTCTATCTTCCAGCATTGCGATCAACACCAAGTTTCTCTTCAGTCTTGGTACATACTTGACATCGGTCAAGGTAAGGTGAGTTCCATGCTCCCTCTGAAAAATAATCATGCCTACACCTGAGACACTATACTTTTCATCATTACCCATCGCTATGAGTATCTGGAGATCTTTCTCCTCCAAAGTACTAAACAAACTCTTGTTGTCAGTCATGTGGAAAGAAGCTCCACTGTCAAGAAACCAACGACTTCCCGCCATGGATGAAACCATGCATGCGAAGAGAGTGAAATCCAACTCGAACTATGAAGCAAGTGCCTCACCTTTAGATCCTTCCCTAGATCCCTTCTTGGATTTCCTCTGTGGACAATTTGTAGCAAAATGGCCCACCTCATGACAACGAAAGCATCACACTTTTGATTTGTCAAACTTCTTCCCACCATGGGAAGAACTGGACTCGGAAAGAGAAACCTTCTCCTTCCCCTTCTTCGCCTTACTCGCTAAGGCACAATTTTCTTCATTCTCCATGGATGAAGAACCATCTCTAGTGCTTCTTCTTATCTCCTCCTGCATCAAACTTGACCAAAGTCGTTCCCAAACTGGTAGTTTCTTTCTTCCATTAATCGAGTCCTGGTAGCTATGCCAGCTCTTAGGAAGACCGAGAAGTGCAAGGCTCACCATGTCATCATCAGAGGTCATGATCCCTACACGTCCAAGCTCATCCCTGCATGAGGTGAGCTTGTTTAGATACATAGAGATCGTGTCCTTATTTTCACAATTGATCTTTCGAAGTTTGTCCTTCAGTGCCAACTTCCTCTGATCACCGCTATTCTAATAAAGATATTTCAATGTTTTCCACATCTAAAATAGAGTCTCCTTCCCATGGAGGCTCGAGATAATGTGATCTCGAACTCCCTCCAGAAGGATTCTCCTTGCTTTAGCCACACACTTCTTCCATTCCACCAGTTGAGTAGCATCAGTCGGCTTCGGGATTTCTTGATCAATGAAGTCCTTAAGGCCATTATCTTCTAATGCTGCCTCCATGTGATCCTTCCAGGCTATATAATTCGAACTTCCATCAAGGGCTTATTCAAGTCTCAAAAAATAGAACGCCATCGGTGAAATAGATGTGATAAGAACTTAATTCAATATTCAGAAACCACAAACTTCAACTTCTCCCTTCTTGTATACTGTTCTTCCTTGATCACCTGTGCTTCGATACCATGTAGAATTTTCTCTACAAATCAGCTAGCTCACTGATATCATGTAGAAATTTCACTTGCAGATCGAACTAATATATGCAATGTGCTAAAGCATAATACTAGATCTACATCTACCATAAACTTTTCGGAAGCTTAATTGAACATGAGCAACATCAAGCATGAACAGATATAACTAATAATGATAAGTAATCAACCATAACATAGAAGATATAACCCGGGGAAAGCACCAGCCTAAACTCCCATCTCTGTATTATCAATCAAGTGGAAATCCTCAACAACATACAAAAGGAATCAACTCAAAAGCTATCATGCTCTCTCTGTACTTTGATGATGTAGCTCATGGACTACCTAGGCCTGTATATATAGGTTGCACAAGTCCTCCAAGCTCCTATTTCCTTGCGCAGTTTTGATTGGGGTCCAATGTCATAACATGTGTGAATTGGTGACATCATACCTGCTGTAACCTCAGGTCCGACTACGCAATCCATAAGGAATAATATTCCTTCTGCATGCAAGGAATATTCAACAAGGAATATCCTAGCAACTGATAGTACACTGTCCCTCCATCTGATCTCAACTGGCTCTCTGTCTGAACTGACATGCATGAGTTATCCAAGACTGAATCTTCAGTTATCTGAAAATACCAGTTGTTACATGCATGCAAGCATTAACAAACTGAACCTCATTAATTTAACAACTTGTTAAATTAATCTAACTGGACTTGACTTAGTTAATTGAGCCAACTAATTACAACTCATCCTCATCCTTTAAATGATGGTTAAATCCCTCAATCAAAGGAGAAACTATTGCATGTCCTCACATACACTTCAAGTTCATAATTTCTTAACTAATTAACTCAAACTTAATTAATTAATTAATTTACAAACTGTTGTTAATATCAATTTTGAATTTTACTTCCTATTTCTAGTACAGGGACTGACTAAAATAGGAATCCACATTGAACTTCTTAAAATAGAACTTCTATTTTTCGCACTTCCATTTTTCATTCCCTGTTGCCCAATCCAGGACTGGTACCCAAACTGCTATTTTTAGCACTTCTATTTTTAGCAATTTCTTGTTTCCTTTTTCAACACACAAGGATCAGTTTTAGCCTTTGCTATAAATAGCACTCATTTGTACATGCAAAGGACTTTTCACCTTGGCTCCTCCCACATAGCCTTGAGAGTCTGAAGTCTTTTCTTTGAGGAGTGAGCAGTGGCTCCAATGCCCCACCTACGAGGTTAGTGATGTAATGGTTTACTGATGTGTCTTAGAAATTTCACTTAATTTAGAAGCCTACTAATAGGCTAGCATGTTTTCAAACATGTGTTGTAACTGTTTGTAAGACTTATCTTAAACATTTGTAATATAATACATGTTGCTTTAACTTGTGTTAAACAATTGAACTCATTCAGTTGTTCTAATACATATACTTACAAAAATGTGTTGTATAAGTTGTTAAGGATGTCCTGCACGTGTTGGTTACCTCCCTAGACATCATAAATAACATTTCACATAAAATTGTTATAACGGTCGTCGCACTTGCACGGACTGTCCCTGTTGTACGTGTTACCTTCCCTTGTGTGTTGTGACTACCGCATCCACGTGGATTTATCCTCTAGAAGTTGTGCATGTCCTGTTGTGTTTTGTGTCTCTGAAAGAGTTGGGACTTCCTCCCTTTCAACTTGAGACTCACTCCCACCGTCTCTCTTTACGGTGAAAGAGCCTTGACACAAGTAACACTAGCATTCACCAGGCATGCGAACCTCGTCGTTCAAAGACAAAGAAGACCACTCTCACATGCTGAAAGGCAAGAACTAAGGCATACCTTTAAGATAATGGCAACTGGGCCATTGTATCGGATGGAATTCCTACACCAAACGATGTGAGGTCTAGTTGGGACTTCATACCGGGGAGATCCCCTGATGTTGGCTAGTCTAGAACTGTTAACATTTTGGCACTAGAAGGAGGGATAGATGACAAGTTGAGCTCGTATATCTAGGTTGAATCTCTTATCCAATGAATGATACACGATTCATGTTCTTGGGGTGTTTCTCTCATTTCTCGCTTAACCAACTATAAATCCCCAATGAGCTTCTCGATCACTTGTCCCCATCAAAGCTTGATGGTGAGGAAAGAACGTCCATAACTGAGCACATTTCTAATTTTCTTCATTTCTTTAAATCTCATGAAATTGATAGTGATGAGCTTGTTTGCACAATTTTCTTCCTCACCCTTGAAGGTCATGCCAATCGGTGGTGTCATACCCTGCCACCTACTTCTGTCCATTCCCTTCTCACTTTCCTCAAGGAACTCCATCAAGCCTTTGATAAGTGTGACCACCAAGATGTCTATGAAAGAATCTCTCGTTTAAGAATAAATCCTGGTGAATCAGTTGAGGAATTTGCTACCTGCTTCCTTCACCTCTTCCACGAAATCCCTCAGCGGTTTGTGGACCTTGAATTCATGAGCCAAGAGCTAAAATGCTTGGGTCATGTCTCCCAAAATGGCAATCCTCTTGATTTCCCCTTTTCCTCGACTCTTGATGATCACGAGACACCTCATGTCTCGAAGAGGGTATGCCCTTGCAGTGGTCACAAAGATGAGAAATCTACACAACATGCTCCCAATCCATCTTCTCATTTGTTCCTCGCTCCAACAGAGGAAATTCCAAAATGGATCAGAAATCCTATGGAAAACCTCATCTCTCCATTCCACAAGAGGACATCACCATTCATAGCCCAAGTCTTGAGTATAATATACATCTCTTCCACCCTCCATCATCTATAAGCCATGACTCCTTGCACCATGACTTGCTTAAGCGATCTGCTTCACAAGCTAGTTGCGTGCAATCTCTTGATTCTCAAGCCACTGGCTCAAGTTTATTTCATGTGCAAGGTTGTCTCATCATACAAGAGGAGGAGAATGATAGTGAAGAAAAAATCAATTCCTCTCAGAACATTGAGCTTCCATTTTTGATCGATTCTCGATTTGTGAATATTGGTGAAACATCATGCACAATCAATTCTTTCGATCAACCTCTAGTCTTGGGTTGTCATCACTCCCATGCTTCCATATGTTGTGATGAACACTCAAGACATCATGTGATCTACTGTCATCTCATGTACACTATAACTCAGATATGGAATGTGCACCAGTCAAAGAAAACATCCATATCAAAGCCTCCTTTGCACCTCACTTGCCCATGTGTCCTATCTTTCACAGCACATCAACATGCATCAGAGATACTTTGCATTCTCTTGCTTCGTCATCTTATGAGTTATCTCCTCGATTAGCACAAGGCAATGAGGTTGTCCATGACGAAAATAGTCTCAACACACAAGACTCCTCAAACTCGTCATCATATTATGTTTTGCATGAAGAAAACTTGTCAAGTCAGCTTGTTGAAAATTTTGATGAAGTCTGTGACAAAGATGGTTGTCATCCTAAGAGTAGTTTGAAATTAGCAACAACAACCATCCTCAAGCCATGCATGATCTGGTTCACATCTCAGAATGAAATTTTTTAATTATGGAAAGTTCCGAGACATGTCAAGGAGTTGAGGCACTTCAACGTCCATTGATGGTTATGGTAGGCCCTCATGACTCTAGTAAGCCCATAAAGCCAAACCAGATCTCATTTCTCACGCAAAATCCATCTATCTGCATGATTTCACTTGACGTGGATCCCCGTGTAAAGAATATTTACTATTCCAGGTGTGATATTTCAAAATTTCAAATTTTCACTAATGACTGAATCCACTGTTGGGTTGTGTTATATTCTTTCCACGTAGTTAATAGGGGGTTTGAAGGGCACCCGTAACCCCACTTTCTGGGGTCCGGGGCAGCGCCCTAGAAAATTTTGGTTTTGGACCATATGTTAGGTTGGGCGAACCCACCTATGGTTTTTTGCATGATTTTCGCACATGTTTTTTGGACGCGATGGTTTTTGATCCATGGTATTGGACGTGATGGTTTTCGGTCCATGGTATTGGATGCTTCGGCATGTATAAATATGTATTGTAACATTGAAAGGAACATAATGAAAAATCAAGCTGGTAGTCCCGGTTTTGGGATCCAGGGAAAAATCTCTGTGCATATGTGTCTTATGGGTTATGCTCTCGCATTGTTTATTTTCTTTGTTTAAGAATTCGTATGCAGATAATTTCTTTACAGGGCTAGAACCTACATTTGGTATCAGATCTGTTTTGGCTTCAAGGGGATGCCTTTGGTGCTGAGGGGTTTCTCTTAGGCCTGTGGTAGACCCTGCTCAATGGGAGATCTGCGAGATCGATTCTGGTGGTGAAAGAAGATGGCGAGCAGTGGAAAGATAGAGATTGAGAAGTTCAATGGTTAGAATTTTGAGTTGTGGAAACTCAAGATGGAGGATCTGTTGGTGGATAAAGATCAGTGGATCGTGGTAGATCTAGGTACTAAACCATCGGGAGTGACCGATGAAGAATGGAAGAAGTTGGATCAGAATGAAAAGAGCACAATACGATTGTGTGTCTCGGATTCAGTATTGCTGAATGTATCAGGGGAAGCTACGGCAAAGGCTTTGTGGGTCAAGTTAGGGACTTTATACCAATCTAAGTCTCTGGTGAATAAACTGTTCCTGCGGAAAAAGTTGTATAACCTGAGGATGAAAGATGGAGACTTGGTGACAGAGCATCTGAATGCGTTTAATACTATGGTAAGTCAGTTATTATCTGTTGATATTAAAATTTCAGATGAAGATAATTGCATCAGTCTGTTGTGTTCTCTACCAGATTCGTGGGATAGTCTGGTTATTGCAATAGGTAGCAATGCAACTGCTTTGCAGTTTGATGAAATAGTCTTAGCCTTGCTGAGGGAGGAGATGAGACGGAAAAATATGGACAACCAGAATGGTGATGCCTTGTCTGTACGAGGACGGTCCCAGAACAGAAACAAAAATAAGTCATCGAGTGGGAGATCTAAATCTAGAGGGAGATCTAAATCTCCAGGAAAACCTACAAAGGTGGTGTTCTGGAAATGCGGAAAGGAAGGGCACTTCAGAAGGGATTGTAAATCTAAAGCTCCTGATAAAGGAAAGGGATCTGATGATGCTCCTTCTGCAGAGGCGAAAACCACCTCAGATAAAGGTGGGGATGTGTACTTGGCTTCTTCAAGTACACATATAGATCATGAGGCATGGTTGATTGACTCAGGTGCATCCTTTCACTTCACTCCCCATAGAGAGGAGTTCTGCGAGTATGAGAAATACGATGGTGGTGATGTCTTCTTAGGAGATGATAGGAAGGCTAGAATCATTGGTCGGGGAAAAGTAAAGTTGAAGTTGCAAGGTGGAAGGGTTAGAACACTTCTGGGTGTTCTACATATTCCTGCATTGGCCAGAAATCTGATTTTTGTAAGAAAGTTGGATGATGTAGGTGTAAAGACGGTGTTCGAGAAAGATACCTGCAAGATGGTTCGAGGAGCACTGATATTAATGCGGGGAGTTTGGATTGGAACTCTGTACAAGCTGCAAGGTAGCACTGTTGTTGATGGGTGCAATAGTTCTATGGTTCCTGAAAATGGAGTAGAGAATCTAGTGGTCTCTGGAGAGAAGACCATGTTGTGGCATCAAAGGCTTGGACATATTGGAGAGAAGGGCCTTCGAATACTTCATGGTAAAGGTATGGTAGAAGGTATGAATAATAGCTCTCTGGATTTTGATTTCTGTGAAAATTGTGTATATGGGAAGCAGAATCGGGTGAGTTTCCCCTCTGGTGGTAAGAGGACGAAACAAATATTAGATCTTGTGCACAGTGATGTGTTTGGACCTGTGAAGGTTCCATCACTGGGTAAGTCTGTGTACTATGTATCATTCATAGATGACTTCTCAAGGAATACATGGATATATTTTCTTAAGAAGAAATCTGAAGTCTTTGACAGGTTTAAAGAATATAAGGCTCTGGTGGAAAATCAGACAGAGAAGAAGATAAAGGTGCTGAGGACAGATAATGGTGGAGAATTTTGCAGCAAGGAATTTGAAGAATTTTGTAAGAAGTGTGGTATAGCACAGCAGAAGACTACTCCATATACACCTCAGCAAAATGGAGTCGTAGAAAGAATGAACAAGACGTTGATGGAAAGGGCTAGAAGCATGCTCAGTGGTGCCGAGTTAGGACAGGAATTTTGGGTAGAGGCGGTGGATACTGCATGTTACCTGATCAACAGATCACCTTCATCAGCGTTGGAGGATAAGACTCCACAAGAAGTATGGACTGGTAAGAAACCCTCTCTTTCACATCTAAGGGTATTTGGATGTGATGCATATGTACATGTTCCAAAGGAGAAACGAACCAAGTTGGATAGTAAATCTGAAAAGTGCATCTTTATTGGGTATAAGGATGGTTTAAAGGGTTATAAGCTTTGGAACCCAGTCAGACGGAAGGTTGTGTACAACCGAGATGTGTTGTTCAGAGAGGTAAAAGATGTTATTCAACATGAAGTCCAACCAAAGGAACCTGAGAAGATAGAGTTTGAGCCAAAGGAGGAAGAATCAGACTCTGCAGCAGAGGAGGAATTAGAAGATGAAGAGCCACAAACTCCGGCTGTGAGAAGATCAGTTCGAGAAAGAAGGCAGCCAGAAAGGTATAGTCCATCTGCTTTCAGTTCAAATTTTTCTTTGTCTGTTACTGATAATGATCCCAGAACTGTGAAGGAAGCAGTGGATTCAGAGGATGGAAAACTCTGGAAAGATGCCATGGTCGATGAAATGGCATCTTTGCACAAAAATGAGGCTTGGGATCTGGTGGAGTTGCCAGCTGGAAGGAAACCCATTGGCAGCAAATTGGTGTTCAAGAAGAAGACAAATGCAAAAGGAAAGGTGGAGAAATACAAAGCTCGGTTGGTAGCAAAAGGTTATTCCCAGGTGCCGGGAATTGATTTTGGTGATATTTTTTCTCCTGTTTCCAAGGTAACTTCTATTAGATTACTTTTATCTGTTGCTGCTGCTTTTGATTTTGAGGTAGAACAGATGGATGTGAAGACAACATTTCTTCACGGGGATTTGGAAGAGGAAATCTACATGAAGCAACCTGAAGGCTTTGTGGTGAAGGGTAAGAAATAACTGGTATGCAAGTTAAAGAAGTCTCTGTATGGGTTAAAATAGTCACCAAGGATGTGGTATCAGAAATTTGATACATTTATACGGGGACTTGGCTTCACCAGAAGCAAAGCAGATCATTGTGTGTATTTTAAATTAATTGGTGACCGTGTTATTTATCTGGTCTTGTATGTGGATGACATGTTGCTGGTTGGAAATGACAAAGAAATTATCCAGGATTTGAAGACCCAATTGTCCTCCAAATTCGACATGAAAGATCTTGGTGCTGCAAACTATATTTTGGGCATGGAAATTAAAAGAGATCGGTCAAATAGGAAGCTCTGGTTAAACCAGAGGAAGTATGTCAAGACAATACTGCAGAGGTTTAATATGCAGGATAGTAAACCAGTGAAGGTTCCTATTCCTGTAGGTGTGAGGTTATCTGCTGAACAGTGTCCCAAGACACAAGAAGAGGAAGAGGACATGTCTCGTGTTCCATATGCAAGTGCAGTGGGTAGCCTGATGTATGCAATGGTCTGTACTAGACCAGACATTGCACATGCAGTGGGAGTATTGAGAAAGTTTATGTCAAAACCTAGGAAGGAGCACTGGACAGCAGTGAAGCGGGTTTTCAGGTATTTGTGTGGCACTAGTGATTATGGTTTGTGCTACCAAGGAAGACCAGGATTGGACAGAGTGTTGGATATTCATGGCTTTGTTGATGCAGACTGGGCTGGAGATCTGGATCAGAGAAGATCTACAAGTGGGTATGTGTTTAACCTATTTGGAGGTGCAGTCAGTTGGATGAGTAAGAAACAATCTGTAGTGGCACTATCAACTACAGAGGCAGAATACATGGCAGCCACTCATGCAAGCAAGGAAGTAGTTTGGTTGCAGAGATTGTGTTCAAGTATGGGGTTAGTACAGGGAGCTATAAGAATAGACTGTGACAGCCAAAGTGCAATTTTCTTGGCAAAGAACCCTGCTTATCATTCAAAGACAAAGCACAATGATGTTCAATATCACTTTGTGAGGGATATGATAGAAGACAGAAAGGTGTTGCTGGTAAAGGTGGACACTTTGAAGAATACTGTAGATGCATTGACAAAATCTGTGAGCTCTGAGAAGTTCTCTTGGTGTAGAGAAGCAATGGGAATCTCAGGGCTGAAAAATGACTAAGCTCTCCTGTGGCCCCCTGTGGAAAGAAAACAACAAGTGGGAGATTATTGGGTTGTGTTATATTCTTTCCACGTAGTTAATAGGGGGTTTGAAGGGCACCCGTAACCCCACTTTATGGGGTCCGGGGCAGCGCCCCAGAAAATTTTGGTTTTGGACCATATGTTAGGTTGGGTGGACCCACCTATGGTTTTGTGCATGATTTTCACACATGTTTTTTGGACGCGATGGTTTTCAGTCCATGGTATTGGACGTGATGGTTTTCAGTCCATGGTATTGGATGCTTCGGCATGTATAAATATGTATTGTAACATTGAAAGGAACATAATGAAAAATCAAGCTGGTAGTCCCGGTTTTGGGATCCAAGGAAAAATCTCTGCGCATATGTGTCTTATGGGTTATGCTCTCGCATTGTTTATTTTCTTTGTTTAAGAATTCTTATGCAGGTAATTTCTGTACAGGGTTAAAACCTACATCCACAGCTCTGTTGTAGCATGTTCGTCTTCATGCACCTCTCTTACATCAAATTCGGGTTGGGAGTATTCGTCCCTCATGCAATCATGGAACAACAAAGTTGATCATATCAAAGACTATCCTTATCTAGAATCATACTTATTCAAAGTTCTCTCTCATAATCATCTCCTTGGTCTTTTTGCAAAATTTTCATGGCAAATATGCCCACTCATCAGACTAGTAATCTCCCCATGTGATAACGACCGCAAAACCAATCGCGCACATCAAGTTACTCTCATTTCAACACACCCCAACTGGTTTCACACATTCACAGTGTTGGCATCCTTTCTACATTTCTGTGATGACCATGATGCCTGCACAATTTTTCACCAGTTACAGGTTGGTGTTCTATCATGTCTAGCACACAACAAACTTGGTCCCCTCATTCAGAGCATTCGCACAATTGCTCAACAGTTTTCTTTGTTAATGTCAAACTAGGAATCTGGCATCTCGACCAACTCCTTTGATTTTTTTTCTATCTTGGGTGGCTGTCATGCAGTTTATCATTTTCCCAACAGTGTATCGAATGACATTCGCTTTGTGCACTATGATCTTCACCATGTAACATATTTCTTCTTAGACTTCTATGAAGCAGGTGAGGCAGTTTAGCCTGCACTGATGGCTATGGAAGGTCCTCACTATCTTGACATTACCAACAAGTATAATTAGATTTATCTATCTGTACTAGATTCCCATCATGATCCCCTCTCTCAAATCAGGCATCCATCTTCTCAAAGATCACGATCTTTCAAAACAACCATCACGAATTTTATGATCCAATCGTTGAATGGCTAGTACAATCTTACTTTGCGAACCATGCTACAGATAAGAAGCTTCAGTCCTTCCTCGCACACGCTAAGGAACTTGGCATAGAACAACACACACTTGTAAGAGACCTCTGAGGTTTGTTGAAAAATGTAGTCATAGAAGAGGTAAGCATGTGTGTTTGGTGGTTGTGACACATTTTTCTGCCCACAGGCGAGACCTTCTCTCTCGTGTGCAAGTTTGTCAAGTTTTTGCATTTTCTGTTGTACGCTGTTTTTTATCTGTTTTAATTTCTCATATCTTTGTGACCGCAAGTCAGGTACGCCTATGGTGGCTTCACTGGAAATTTCATTTAACGTAACCCCAGTCATTTAACGTAGGACTAGGAGTAGTGTTTTCTTTTTCACTTGTCTTTGCTTTGTGGTTTGCATGTTTGTTTTCTTGCTGACTTGGTTTAGTTTGTAGCTTTTTTGCTTTGATTTCTTGTTGTTTTTTTGTCTTTGCTTACTATTTTTGTTTTCTTTTGTTCTATTTTCTTAGTATCATGTTATTCTTAGTTTTGCAAATAATTGTTTCCCTTTACTCAGTTCTTGCTTTTTAATGAGTATGTGGCTAAGATCTAAGAGTCCTCTAACACTACAACAATTGGCCAGCCTTGTGTCCATCTTCTCTGTGCTTGTATGTAGCCTTTAGCTGATGAAGTCTCGATGGAAAATATGAGCTATCTACAAGGGGAGCTTGGGTCCAATCATGAACCTGTGTCCATACCGGGAAACCCCATGCTTGTACTGAGCCTTCTTCTCTGTGTGTTTGATAGGCCTCTAAATTAGACATAAATTAAGGCCCATGCCTCTAATTTAAAACATAAATTAAAGCCTATGACCATCCTTCAACACATTAAACCTCTCCTTTTGCATCATATAATTTATTTTTAACTTTAATATATTCATTAGGAAGGTTTATGAATAATTGAGCATTTGTGCCTAATATTATTTATTTTTGTGGAATATTATGAGAATATTGGGCAGATTATGAAGAGTTGGAGGAAGAGATAATTTAGGGACTTGTTCCCTACTACTGGAGGATCAATAATAAATAATAAGTCAATGAGATATTATGGAATTATGGCACAAATTGTGGAACTTCAATGATTGAGAAAATCTAGGAATGTGTTCCACTAATCAAGGGACCAGATCCACTAATCAAGGGATTTCAGTGGGGAAAGCTTCCTCCATTCATGGGGAATTATTCTTAATAATTTTGTATAAATACCAAGTCAAATTTTCCTCTAGGGAATGATTGAGAAAATCTAGGAATGTGTTCGCTGCCATTTAATGCAAATTCTTAGTATTGGGGACTAGATCCACTAATCAAGGTATTTTGGTGGGGAAAGATTCCTCCATTCATGGGGAATGAGTCCTAATCATTTTTCATAAGTACCAAGTCGAATTTACCTCTAGGGGGAGATTTTCATTAGTGTTATTGGGGAAGAGAGCTTGTATTTTTTTGCAGCTCCATTGTATTTTCTTGCAGGGATGTAATTGTATTGATGAAAATAATGAATATTGGTGTCATGTTCAGCTTCTAAATCTTGTTCCCCTCCATAGGTCTCTAATTTTCCTTCGTCTTGGCCATCCCAGGAACCTTAGAGCCCTTTTGTATCATTTTATTTCCTTCTTTTCATTTCTTGTTCACATGCATCTCTAGTTTTTATTTCTTTCTATTTCTACATTTAGTATTAATGATTTCTTGTTGTAGGATTGAGGTAAATGGTTGATGTAAGTTCTTTTTCAGGATCAAAAGCATTATTTCATCCTTCGAAAAGCTTTGGAAGTTAATAATAATCATTGAGTTGCTTGGATTAGTCTTCTTATTCCGAAATCTAGATCGTTGGACCTCCTTTTTAGCAAAGAACAGTAAATTTTTGCTATTTTTTATAGAATGCTAATGAGCTTCAATCGAATTGATTCCACTTGCATTAGATAAGAAAAAAAACTAGTTCATAACAAAAATTACCCTATTGCATTTTCACTTGATTTTGTTAGACATTCTTTAGATTTACAAGCTCACTAGTTCTCAAATTTCTAGATTTTTCGACTAGTAATGTTTTTTATTTTTTTTGCATGGGTTAACAGAGGTATTTTTGAGTGATTTCACTTGGAATACACACCTAAGACATCCTAGTTAATAAAAAAACATGTCGCATCCAATTTGTATTTGATTTGATTGGTCATTAAACCCTCACCAATTTCATCATTTCACAAGGAAACTTCTCCAAGCTTCTTGAGCAAATCCATCCATCTCCCAACTTTGGTTTTGAGTTCTAAGTGATCCTAGGTATTTTCTCACTCCATTACACCCATATACCACCTTCCCTAAGCCTTTCATCACCTCCAACACCTCACATTTTTCTCTCGACTGTATCATGTAGGTTCACTTTAATTCCTACAGGATCATCCTATAGGTTTCTAGTACATCCTGTAGGTTTTCCTGAAATGGCTTGTTTTGAGGCCGAATTGATGGAAAACCTCTAGGAAGTCACCAAAAGCCTCCCAAGGGTCTCCCACACTATCCAAACATCTCCTAACCCTTTCATCAAACCTCAAACATCCTTAATTCACCTGCCACATTAAAAGAAATTAGTTTGCATACTTGATTTTGCATGAAAAGAAAAAAAGACAAAAACATATTTATTTCAGTCCCATTACTTGCACATTAGTGATGTTTGATGCTTCTTACTTCCATTCTTAGATAGTAGCATTTGGTTCATGATAATTTATCATTATTGCAAAGCATAGTTTCTTGGCATTTAATTAGGAAATGGTGTGATTTAGCATTGAATTTCTGTCTCTTTCCTTGTACTTTCTTTCGTGCAATAGGTTAAGGTTCCATTTCAACATTTCATTTTCTACAATTATTTTAGGATTTGAATTCATCACATGCGCTACATTACATCATGATAGCAAAGTAAGGACACATTGTATGCCACACATATAGTGCCAACACCTCTTAAGTTTGTACGAACCCCATGTTGATAATTAAAGTCGGTAGCCATGGGAGTTGCAACATTCTTGTTGCAATACTGAGGTTCATCAGTGTTCAAGCTCATCCAACTAGTAGAAATGGAGAAGGGGAAAATATAAATGAGAAAACCTATGTCAGAGGTATTACATGCTTCTCTCAAGGAACAACCTATTATGCTCTCAATAAGTCGGGATCCCTCTTCCGCCCCAAAAATAAATAAGTTCCTATGCACAACCCTCTTGAAAAAAATACAATGGCGAAAGAAGAGAAAGGATTCTTGCATAGAGAGGTGAAGCATGAAACTCCACCGGGGTATTGACCAGGCTCGTTGGCAGTGGAGCAATGCATGTGTTCCTGTGTGACTCCGTCGGGGTACTGTCCAAGCTTGCTAGTAGCAGAGAAACACCAGAGATGAAAACTTATACTCTAAAAATTTTCAAGTCACGAGCCAAACTACACTTCCCAATTTTGAAACGATGCAATCAAGCTGAAACTTTCGTTATGTTTGACTAAGTTGGAAAAAGGTGAACCACATCTGTCCATGGGGTAGGTGTGGAAGCTGAAGTAACACGCACATCGATTCAATACTCCCAAAAGACCAAGGCCCTGTGTTGTTAATGAACCAAAACAGAGAAACTGGAGTTCTACAAGTGTGTCACCAAGTGTTGTAGCGGATGCAACACCCTCCAAAATTTTGGCCCGCATCCAATTTTGGAGCCTCCCTTAAGTTTTTTCTTGATATTTGCAAGCACTCGGGCTCACCCCGTGGGCTCATGTTGAGTCTTTTCACCCACCTTGCAACAATTGATATTAACTAATGTTGTTTGGATGCAGAGTTATGCATATAAATACATTCAAATAAATTAGCACAAGATTATGACCACTCTACAAATCCTATATTACTTGTTGAGAGTTTCATTCCTTCCACAATTAATAATAATGAAGGCTAACAACAACATATGCTATGAAGCACAGGAAGAAATGAAATGAAATTCATTAATAAATCACAGTAATAAAAAAGATGACACAGTAAGGAAAGAGCGACCACAACCATAAATTAAATAGTATGGACTGCAGGAAATAACATGGTTCAGAACAAATTCCTTGTATCTGAATGAAAAAGGTCCATTTACCATGGAAGCAAGTCTAGTAGAAGCTATAATGAATTGAAACTAAGAGCACCGAGTAATCTCAAAATTTAACCGAGTAATAATTACATTGAACCACCACTCAATTGTGTTGATGGTTCTACTAAAAATCTAGCAGAGCCATCAGAAACAAAAGAAAAGCCCAAAAGTCAGGCACCCTATGCAGAACGCTTGAAGGGTCGAACACAAATTGCACATTTGTAATTCATGGGAAAAAGAAACCCTCATTAATCTTTGCGGAAGTCTCAAAACCTGTAGGTATGTGCCCAAGGGGGGTAAGGATCTACTTGTAACAAGAAACAAATACAAGGTTAGAAAGAAATCAATTAATGATAACGCAAAAGAAAATCCTAAAGCTACACAAATTAATGCTTACCTGTAGATAAATATGGTTAATTTGGAAATATTTCTCTATGCGTTGGGGTATCAAGAAACCATTAGTAATTAGAAAAGAATACCATTTGAGTGACCTCAGTGGTCCGAAGCCAAAGTAGATAGGATCATTTCAAGAAGAAACAAACTATCTATTGGAAGAAGGGACGAGCCTTGCCAGATGAGCGATAACAACAAGAGAACCCTTGAACTGAACCCAAGCCCAGCCTTGTCGCGGGACTATGGAACCCTGGATAAACAACCAATAACACCAGAAATGTTTTAAGCCGTAAGAGTGGGGCTACAATAAGACTGTAACAGAAAAAGGAAGTGAATGAACTTACCACTTAGTCTCGAAAGTGAAAGATGATTAGGTTCGGCTTGGTTTCACTCCAAAATCACTGAAGCACACCAAGGTTTGAAAGGATTAAAACCCTAATGCCTTAAACCATTTCGTCGAAGGTTTCGACACCAAAAAACAAACAAAGAAAATGACACCGGAGCGAGAGGGGTTGGGCCAAGTTAGTTTTTTGACACCTGTCCAGTTAACTCTTAGCCGTCCAATCAGATGACCAGATGTGAACCATGGATGGAACACCAATCCCAAGTCTTGGATGCCAAGTTAATAGAGCTGTTGCAACTTCTAGAGGCCTCTACGTTGGCATAATTAATTAATCTATTAAATGAGCGAGAGTGTAATCAACTATATCACGATGGTTGAATTATTAAGGTTTTCATTGCATAATGATAACACCAATGTGAACCGGTAGTATGTATATAATGATACAAGTGTATTGCGTAAATGATAATAACCATAATTACCATAATTACCGTGCTAAACTCTAATATACACCTTTTTAATACATTACCTTTGCACGAAATGATTTACTTGTTTATATGTATATATTTGGTGGTAAAAAAGTTTATTTTTTTTCTTTGTGGATAGGTTCGTTACAAGTGGTATCAAAGAAAAGGTTCCACACTGAGGACCTAATTAGATGTCACCAAAATCTATTTGTGTGTGTGTGTTCAGAGGAGGAAGATAAATTATAATGAGGATGAGAAGTGGACTCACCCCTACACCTTTAGCGAGTCCTAGTATAGAACAGGACACAATACCGGTAGAAGGAACTAATTATGAGTTGTGGATTCAGTTGGAAAGTGAAAAGCGTAATAGATTCACTACAATGATGGAGACAATCCAACAACTTCAAGAAGAAATTGTAACTCTCCGAATAGAAAATGAACGACTTGTACGGGAACATGAACATATTATCAAAAGGCTGACAGATAAGAAAAGTCATCAAAATTCAAAACCAAGTTCTGTAGGTTTTAACCCTGTACAGAAATTACCTGCATACGATTTCTTAAACAAAGAAAATAAACAATGCGAGAGCATAACCCATAAAACACATATGCACAGAGATTTTTCCCTGGATCCCAAAACCGAGACTACCAGCTTGATTTTTTCATTATGTCCCTTTCAATGTTACAATACATATTTATACATGCCGAAGCATCCAATACCATGGACCGAAATCCATCGCGTCCAATACCATGGACCGAAAACCATCGCGTCCAAAAAACATGTGCGAAAATCATGCACAAAACCATAGGTGGGTCCGCCCAACTTAACATATGGTCCAAAACCAAAATTTTTCAGGGCGTTGCCCCGAACCCCATAAAGTGGGGTTACGGGTGCCCTTCAAACCCCCTATTAACTACGTGGAAAGAATATAACACAACCCAACAATCTCCCACTTGTTGTTTTCTTTCCACAGGGGGCCACAGGAGAGCTTAGTCCTCATTTTTGTTTTCAGCCCTGAGATTCCCATTGCGTCTCTACACCAAGAGAACTTCTCAGAGCTCACAGATTTTTTCAATGCATCTACAGTATTCTTCAAAGTGTCCACCTTTACCAGCAACACCTTTCCGTCTTCTATCATATCGCTCACAAAGTGATACTAAACATCAATGTGCTTTGTCTTTGAAAGATAAGCAGGGTTCTTTGCCAAGAAAATTGCACTTTGGCTGTCACAGTCTATTCTTATAGCTCCCTGTACTAACCCCATACTTGAACACAATCTCTGCAACCAAGCTGCTTCCTTGCTTGCATGAGTGGCTGCCATGTATTCTGCCTCAGTAGTTGATAGTGCCACTACAGATTGTTTCTTACTCATCCAACTGACTGCACCTCCAAATAGGTTAAACACATTCCCACTTGTAGATCTTCTCTGATCCAGATCTCTAGCCTAGTCTGCATCAACAAAGCCATGAATATCCAACACTATGTCCAATCCTGGTCTTCCTTGGTAGCACAAACCAAAATCACTAGTGCCACGCAAATACCTGAAAACCCGCTTCACTGTTGTCCAGTGCTCCTTCCCAGGTTTTGACATAAACCTGCTCAATACTCCCACTGCATGTGCAATGTCTGGTCTAGTACAGACCATTACATACATCAGGCTACCCACTTGTTACCGGGAAAAGTGTCTATTTAGAACTGCTGTATCCCACTAAGGTGTGACAGCTACCTTAGAAACAAACAGAGAAAACTACTTTTGTATTTCCTTTATGAACTATAGATAGAGAGGAATAGAAAGAACCAACCTGTGTCTTGCGCTAATCCTTTGATCCAATACCTCTCTTCTTTGACAGCTTCCAGCTACCTGCTCCCTTACTTGCCCATCTTCACCAAGTACCTGTAAGATCACAGAAGAAGAAAACTATACAAAGACATGGATCTATATTCATAAACAACTTAGGATCAGATTTAAGTTAACCATACAAATGTAACAAGCATCAAGGATACGAAAGCATGGAGGAGAAACTCAAATAGTTTTTATTGATAAACAAGAAGATCTAGGAGGAGTTACAACCGATGATTCCTGACCCAGCATCAACCTCCCAGCAAAGAAGCCCCTCTTCACCTCCAACAAAGCATAGATCACCCAATTCTCTGATATTTGTCTCAAAACCAACAACAATTCCTTACAATGTGCAAAATTCCAGCCTCTGGATCTCTGGGATGAGGGATCCATATATAGATGTGTGTAAGGAGGATGAGTCAGCTTGTGATTTGATTAGTGTCTTCTCTCTGTTAGTTCTTGCTTCCACTTGGAGACTGAAGGCCTCTTACTCATCCTTGGTCGAATTCAGTGAGGCAAGTGTCATAGGAGAAGATTCTGGAAGCTTCCATTGTCTCTCCACCTCGCGGAATGACACTGCCATTTGTCATTTCTCGTCCAACGCACCCTCCTAGTGCATTTAGGTGTGTTGCAACACACCTAGCCAGTGGATTTAGGTGCTATGCAACACACTTAGCCAGTGGAGCAGCTGAAATGATCATGTTTTGACTTCTTCTGAGCAGTTTCTGGTGGAGAACTTCTGGGAGAAGCTGTAATTTGTTGACCTTGTTCCTTTAGGGGTTAGAACAACACTTTTAGGGACTTAGGAGCCCTTGGTTTATGGACATTTCATGCTTGGAGTTTTAAGGCACAAAAATGTCTATAACAGTTGCCCCCTAAAGTATGAGGCCGTTAATCGGGTGAAATGCTTTATTATGAGGATCTGAAGTTCTTTCAATGCTGGGAGGAGACCTGTAATAAGATACAATACAATACATTAACTTCATACTGTTTTCATGATCTAGTTGAGGCGGGCATTCCCATGCTCAGCTTTATAAATTCATTTTCATGTACATAGGACAGACAATCGTCTGATTGTAGACTGATGATTCTGATAGAGCCATCATCCTTTTGGTAGGATGATTATCTGTGCTACAATGCTGTACATTTTAATGTCTTTATTTCCCTGAATATATCGCAGCCCAGATGGATGAAACTAGATCCGGGGTCTTCAATCTCTTCCGATCTTCACTCGAAGTACAAGTCGATCCATGTGAGAAATGTTCTGGAGTCGAACATGGAAAGACATCGCTTGATTACCAGTCAATGATGTAAACTGTTAACAAGCGCGAGAGGAATCACCGATAATGATAATGATCCTCAAGGTACTGCAGTACAATTCACGTGGTGTGAATAAAGGACTTGGCGTCGAACACCACGCAAAATCTCTCGGTCGAAGGTCATTGATGTAAGCCTGTCGCCGGAAGTGAGAAACTTGCCATTGAGGCATGCAAGCTTCAAAGTACTGAATGGGGTGTTCCTAGACCAACTTCTTGGATAATGAGCTGATGTCAACAAGAAGTGATCCGTCATAGGAGGGCCTTAATGAATCCCACATCAATGACACGGAACGGAGCAAATGATTTTGATGGAGGTGAAAACGATCTGATGATATATGGTTCAGGGTGGCGGTCATGAAAGAATGGAGTATAATGTATGGTAGTGGGTGGGACACAGGTGGCCTTTCTGGATGACTTCTCTTGAACATGTCGGCGACACTGATGTGATGGATTGGTAGCATTAACCCCAAATGTGGATGGTATGGTGTGACCATGGCGATGTGACTGGTGAATGAAACAACCCAACCCGACTCGGACACGGAGTGGAAGTGTCATGTTCAAGAGCGACTTGCTACCAATAAAGATTCTTTGAGTTTTCTTCCCAATTTTTCCCCAGTCATTGCTGACCAGTACCTCTTTATTTTTGTCAAGCTTGAGGAGGATAACATATGCTTGTTCTATAATTTGCCCTTCGGGCAAACCCATCGCTATGTTTTAACGAGTCTAGCGATAGTGAAACTCGTTCTCGTCTAAAGACAAGTTTGTCGCTATTAATCTTTTTAACGAGTTTAACGACAAAGATAACTCGGTCCTTTTCATTTTTAGAGAGTCTGAAAAGGTACGTAAAGGTAACTCCAAAATTCCTTTTTCGTCATCTAATCCCTTAAGTCCGAAAAAGTATAAAACAATACAGAAGGGATGAATTTTCGATAGTTTTAACGAGCCGAACAAAACAAGTGCTCGATCTTTTTGTGCAATAATCCCTCAGGTCCAAAAAGATTAAAATCTAGATGAGGGATAGCACTTCTTGTCCCTTTAACGAGCTGGAAGGCCAAGGAATCGACAATATTTTCATATTTTATGAGTCAATTGAAAAGAGCTTAAAGAAGACTCGTTTTTTGAGGAACGAGTGATAAAATGGGTAGCAGCTGATTCCAGGTAAGGTTTGGAATTTTCCAATCACGGCAGTGTTACAAGGATGGCTAGTGAAATCGCTCTTCGCAGCTGTTCCTCAAAATGGGTAAACAATCAGGTGGAGGTGAGTGATCGACCAATGAAAAAGTGGAGGTGACGGTGCAAACACGACCAAGGCTTTAATGGCTGAAGTACTACATTCACGGTGGTTATTTACCTGGGAATAGTTCATTTTTTAACGAGCTTAAACGCGGGTGGAAACATTTGGTCGGTGCGGGTTTATTTTTTAACGAACTTGAACCTTGCGGTAACACTGCTCGATTAATCCAGTCGTATGATAAGAATGTCTCATAAAAACGGTAACTTTTAGAGTTTTGCCCCACATCCTTTCTTTATGCAAGTTAGGAAACGACTAATCCAAAAAACAGATAAATAATCGCTCTTTGCTTACACTCCAAAAGGTTTGCATGCCCCCAGGTATAAAACAGAGTTTCAAGGTTACCTCTACTTCTATCCGCCAAAACATTTGTTTTACCGAGAGAGGCCTACCTCTTACAGGTTACCCAAAGATTGTTCTATTCACAGCACAAACAAAACACTTCTTTGGCAATGTCTACCGAAATAAACAAAGGTGAGTGGCGGCGCTCACCAACTCACATAACTTTGACAAGAGAATCTTGTTCCAGAATAAACCCCTCTTCCAATCATGGACGGGGGTACAGACTAGTCATATTCTCTCGCGGAAACCTACCCTATACCCGAAGTTTTCCTGCCGAAGCAGACCAGGATGCATGCCCCCTGGGTTTTAGTCATATCCCTCCGAATTACTCGCGCTCATCGGGAGGACGGACTGGAGATTGAGACATTTCTTGCATGAAAAGACCATTCAGGGATGGTATATGACGATTTGCTCTGTATGATCCGGGAAATGAAAGATGGTCCACAAGCTTGACCACTCTTCCTTCGTGCGGAAAACACATTACTCTAAAGAGTGAGGAGACAATTGCCCCCATGCAATAAATATAGTCCCGTCCAAGGAGTAGATTGTAATCCAGGGGTCGTTGAACTACCATTACGTTCATGCGAATGGTTTTCCTTCTCAATGTTATGGGCACATCAGGAAGGATCCCTAAAGGTCGACTGGTTCCTTTATCAAAGCCCGTCAGATTTCTCATCTCAGGCAAAAGCGATGACGAACCAAGCGCTTTCCAAGTAGTTGAGGAAAGGATACTCACATAAGCCCCCTCATCTATGATGGTACCAGCCATAACCATTTTGTATATTTGAACGATGATTCAGAATGGTACGCTTGCTGGTAAACGCGGTCTACCTAGTTGATTCCAGTAGAAGGAGACAACTAGGTTGCTTGGAGGTGGGACCGAATAGACGGCCGGGTACGGCTCTAACAAACTTCCTTCCTGCAGTAAAGGAACAGGTAAATTGCCCCCATGTTCGTCGGAGTCTGTGTTTATGAAGAGAATTTGGACGGCGTCATCCTTGTTCTCTTCAGTGACTGTATCATCTGAAGATAAAACCTCTGAAGGCAAGACCGGGTCAACTGCCGCCTAGACCTTTTGACTTTCATCTGGTATGGATCTGGATGGTTTATCTTCAATGATAGGTGCTTCAGCCGACCACCTGAGCGGGCCAACCGGATTTTCAACTAATGACGGACTTGGCAAGAGTTTTTAATATCCAGGAGGAAGTCGTAACGGTGAAACCGGACGATCATCCAAAACTTTTTTAGGTTCGTCTAATAAGGGACAAAGGTGGATGGCATGATCGCCTTCGCACAGTTTACAAGGAAATCTACATTTCCCTTTTTTTCCTGGGGCTTCACTTTCACTAGTTGATGGTGTGCTTTCAACATGATCATCAGAGGTTGACGACACCAGGTTGTGCAAACGAGGAGACTAGTCCCTTAATATCCGAGGGATGCAAGGACAATCTCTGTGAAAGTGGTCTCCTTTGAAAATGACACATGGCGATTTAGGCCTGGTCGGTGCAGTGTGTGGATTTTCGTTAGACGACACTTGTTTTCTCCCATTTGCCTTTGGCTCCTTCTTCTTCTTCTCTTTCTTCTTCTTTTCCTTCTTCTCCTTAGGAACTTGACTTTTGGCTTTACTAGCCCCATCAAGCGAAGAGGAAGGAGGAGAGGAAGAATTAGAGGAAGTAGAAGGTTGGTGGGCAACTCTGGATTCGTCTAATTGCTGATTCGATTGTTTAGGAATAGTGGTGTTCTAGATGACAGAGGTTGAGAAGAGCCATACAGGCAAACCAATTGTCAGCCCTAGAAGCGACAATGTGGCCATATGGGGCGCACCAACATCTCCCCAAGAGGAGAAGGGACTAGGATTTCCTCCAAGGGGAATTCCTTGGTTGGTAGACTCCATTTTCTCAACCCAAGATCAACGTAGGAAAGGGTAATGAATATTCCGTTTAAAATAAATTTTTATACGCTTTGACACAACTTGTTTTTTCAGTTTTTAAGAGTCGAGAAAAAACAAAAGATGACTCTAGTCTCCTTCAATTTTTAATGAGCCTGAAGTGACAAGTGCTCAAATGGACCTTTTCCGTTAAGGAGTCTGAAAAGGAATGAAAGGGACTGCTCTGGAGGTCTAGGTAGAGGGAGTACCAAACCAATCACAAAACTGCAGAATACTTTTTACGGTACGGCAGTCAATCTTCCCGAATGCTGTGTTCAGTGCATTGCGATTGATAAGGCGGCAGACACGGCTTCCTATGGATAAAGGATTTAAGCCTATAGGGGTCTCCCAAAATATACTCGACGGTACGTGGGAGCACAAGTCCGTACTGGCACTTATCGTCTCAAAGTGGAGGAATCACCCAACCATCAGTGAGGACAACAGTTACCAGGCTTTACGATGCCGGAATGCGTCTCTAGCCTAGACCTCTAAATGTTGTGTGTTAAGTTCCAAAGCGTTGTTAGATTCATTGAATTTATTTTAAGTTGATCTTGCTTATGAAGTTTGCCTTTTGGGTTCACCATGAGATGTAGATGTAATTCCTAAAATGCAATCTAAAGATGATAAACAAACTTTTATCTCTTTTCTGCAATGAAAATCCTAGCTACTAGGGGAAAAGAAAGACACAATCTTTTCACAAAGAGAAAAGAGCACACTGTAAATGCACTTTCCTAAATCAAGCCAAACAGACTGTCTATATGCAAATGCACATGCATGTATTTGTTTTCCACTTTCTTAGTATTGATGCTAAAAATAAAGTTGATGTACAAATATGAATTTGCTTTCAAGCAACAAACACAAACAAGCTTCTTTTTGAAATCAAAAGATAGAGATGATTACGACACTTTACGATTTTGAAATGAATACTCGTTTCGACACTAGAAAATCACAAATTCAGACCAAAGGCAATAGTAAAAGTATAATCAACCATCAACAGCAATCAAACTTTCTCCTATGATCGAAATCGACACTTGCGACAGATCTAAATCAAAGGACGACAGTACGACTATTCTACTTTTGCAATGGAAAGTTGTAAACGACTCAACAAACACACAAAAACATCTACAATTCTTTTGTACAAAGGAGGCGGAATAACAGTAAGGAAAAGGGGTTTTAAACAGACATATACTGATCACAGGCTGCAAAATTCAGAGACAAAACTGGAAAGAATGAAGCACAAGAACCTCAGCTACACAGGGCTAGTCTGATCAGCGCACCTGTAACATAGAGAAACTGCATTGCAACGCAGGTTTCCCTTTCGGGAAGTGCGTTGAAATGCAGGATCTCTTCATAGTACCTGCGCTGGGCCAGAAACGAGAATCTGTCCAGGTTCTGGGTCACAGTTTGTAGTTTAATCTTTGGTTTTTGGCCGAGTAAAAGCAATCAGTAATGCACAATCAGGGGTAGATCTAAGGAGGGTCTAAGAGCTATCACAAGGGAAATCAGATAGTCTGTGAATCAGCTGTTCAAATCATAAATAGATCCAGTGAATGGATTGAAGCAGCACATGTCTACTTTGCATTTGTTATGGCAAATGCAGTTCGAATGCTACTTATAAGTTTATGAAACAAACAACAAGAGATACACAAACAAACTAATTAGACAATCCTTCCTAGCGGAGTCGCCATTTTGTTAACGGGAAAAGTGTCTATTTAGAACTACACTATCCCACTAAGGTGTGACAGCTACCTTAGAAACAAACAGAGAAAACTACTTTTGTATTTCCTTTATGAACTATAGATAGAGAAGAATAGAAAGAACCAACCTGTGTCTTGCGCTAATCCTTTGATCCAATCCCTCTCTTCTTTGACAGCTTCCAGCTACCTACTCCCTTACTTGCCCAGCTTCACCAAGTACCTGTAAGATCACAGAAGAATAAAACTATACAAAGACATGGATCTATATTCATAAACAACTTAGGATCAGATTTAAGTTAACCATACAAATGTAACAAGCATCAATGATACAAAAGCATGGAGGAGAAACTCAAATAGTTTTTATTGATAAACAAGAAGATCCAGGAGGAGTTACAACCGATGATTCCTGGCCCAGCATCAACCTCCCAGCAAAGAAGCCCCTCTTCACCTCCAACAAAGCATAGATCACCCAATTCTCTGATGTTTGTCTCAAAACCAACAACAATTCCTTACAATGTGCAAAATTCCAGCCTTTGGATCTCTGGGATGAGGGATCCATATATAGATGTGTGTAAGGAGGATGAGTCAGCTTGTGATTTGATTAGTGTCTTCTCTCTGTCAGTTCTTGCTTCCACTTGGAGACTGAAGGCCTCTTACTCATCCTTGGTCGAATTCAGTGAGGCAAGTGTCATAGGAGAAGATCCTCGAAGCTTCCATTATCTCTCCACCTCGCGGAATGACACTGCCATTTGTCATTTCTCGCCCAACGCACCCTTCTAGTGCATTTAGGTGCGTTGCAACACACCTAGCCAGTGGATTTAGGTGCTATGCAACGCACTTAGCCAGTGGAGCAGCTGAAATGATCCTGTTTTAACTTATTCTGAGCAGTTTCTGGTGGAGAACTTCTGGGAGAAGCTGTAATTTGTTGACCTTGTACCTTTAGGGGTTAGAACAACACTTTTAGGGACTTAGGAGCCCTTGGTTTATGGACATTTCATGCTTGGAGTTGTAAGGCACAAAAATGTCTATAACACCACTGCACTTGCATATGGAACACGAGAAATGTCCTCTTCCTCTTCTTGTGTCTTGGGACACTGTTCAGCAGATAACCTCACACCTACAGGAATAGGAACCTTCACCGGTTTACTATCCTGCATATTAAACCTCTGCAGTATTGTCTCGACATACTTCCTCTTGTTTAACAAGAGCTTCCTCTTTGACCGATCTCTTTTAATTTGCATGCCCAAAATATAGTTTGCAGCACCAAGACCTTTCATGTCAAATTTGGAGGACAATTGGGTCTTCAAATCCTGGATAATTTCTTTGTCATTTCCAACCAGTAACATATCATCCACATACAAGACTAGATAAATAACACGGTCACCAATTAATTTAAAATACACACAATGATCTGCTTTTCTTCTGGTGAAGCCAAGTCCCCGTATAAATGTATCAAATTTCTGATACCACATCCTTGGTGACTGTTTTAACCCATACAGAGACTTCTTTAACTTGCATACCAGTTCTTTCTTAGCCTTCACCGCAAAGCCTTCAAGTTGCTTCATGTAGATTTCCTCTTCCAAATCCCCGTGAAGAAATGTTGTCTTCACATCCATCTGTTCTACCTCAAAATCAAAAGCAGCAGCAACAGATAAAAGTAATCTAATAGAAGTTACCTTGGCAATAGGAGAAAAAATATCCCCAAAATCAATTCCCGGCACCTGGGAATAACCTTTTGCTACCAACCGAGCTTTGTATTTCTCCACCTTTCCTTCCGCATTTGTCTTCTTCTTGAACACCCATTTGCTGCCAATGGGTTTCCTTCCAGCCGGCAACTCCACCAGATCCCAAGCCTCATTTTTGTGCAAAGATGCCATTTCATCAACCATGGCCTCTTTCCAGACTTTTCCATCCTCTAAATCCACTGATTTCTTCACAATTCTGGGATCATCATCAGTAACAGACAAAGCAAAAGTAGATGTACTATACCTTTTTGGTTGCCTTCTTTCTCGAACTGATCTTCTCACAGCCGGAGTTTGTGGCTCTTCATCTTCTGATTCCTCCTATGCTGTAGAGTCTGATTCTTCCTCCTTTGGCTCAAACTCTATCTTCTCAGGTTCCTTTGGTTGGACTTCATGTTGAATAACATCTTTTACCTCTCTAAACACCACATCTCGACTATACACAACCTTCCATGTGACTGGGTTCCAAAGCTTATAACCCTTTAAACCATCCTTATACCCAATAAAGATGCACTTTTCAGATTTACTATCCAACTTGGTTCGTTTCTCCTTTGGAACATGTACACATGCATCACATCCAAATACCCTCAGATGTGAAAGAGAGGGTTTCTTACCAGTCCATACTTCTTGTGGAGTCGTATCCTCCAACGCTGATGAAGGTGACCTGTTGACCAGGTAACATGCAGTATCCACCGCCTTTGCCTAGAATTCCTGTCCTAACCCAGCACCACTGAGCATGCTTCTTGCCCTTTCCATCAACGTCTTGTTCATTCTTTCTGCGACTCCATTTTGCTGAGGTGTATATGGATTAGTCTTTTGCCGTGCTATACCACACTTCTTACAGAATTCTTCAAATTCCTTGCTGCAAAATTCTCCATCATTATCTATCCTCAACACCTTTATCTTCTTCTCTGTCTGATTTTCCACCAGAGCCTTAAATTCTTTAAACCTGTCAAAGACTTCAGATTTCTTCTTAAGGAAATATATCCATGTATTCCTTGAGAAGTCATCTATAAATGATACATAGTACACAGACTTACCCAGTGATGGAACCTTCACAGGTCCAAACACATCACTGTGCACAAGCTCTAATATCTGTTTCGTCCTCTTACCACCAGAGGGGAAACTCACCCGATTTTTCTTCCCATACACACAATTTTCACAGAAATCAAAATCCAGAGAGCTATCATTCATACCTTCTACCATACCTTTACCATGAAGTATTCGAAGGCCCTTCTCTCCAATATGTCCAAGCCTTTGATGCCACAACATGGTCTTCTCTCCAGAGACCACTAGATTTTCTACTCCATTTTCAGGAACCATAGAACTATTGCACCCATCAGCAACAGTGCTACCTTGCAGCTTGTACAGAGTTCCAATCCGAACTCCCCGCATCAATATCAGTGCTCCTCGAACCATCTTGAAGGTATCTTTCTCGAACACCGTCTTTACACCTGCATCATCCAACTTGCTCACAGAAATCAGATTTCTGGCCAATGCAGGAATATGTAGAACACCCGGAAGTGTTCTAACCCTTCCACCTTGCAACTTCAACTTTACTTTTCCCCGACCAATGATTCTAGCCTTCCTATCATCTCCTAAGAAGACATCACCACCATCGTATTTCTCATACTCGAAGAACCACTCTCTATGGGGAGTGAAGTGAAAGGATGCACCTGAGTCAATCAACCATGCCTCATGATCTACATGTGTACTTGAAGAAGCCAAGTACACATCCCCACCTTCATCTGAGGTGGTTTTCGCCTTTGCAGAAGGAGCATCATCAGATCCCTTTCCTTTATCAGGAGCTTTAGATTTACAATCCCTTCTGAAGTGCCCTTCCTTTCCGCATTTCCAGCACACCACCTTTGTAGGTTTTCCTAGAGATTTAGATCTCCCTCTAGATTTAGATCTCCCACTCGATGACTTATTTTTGTTTCTATTCTGGGACCGTCCTCATACATACAAGGCATCACCATTCTGGTTTTCCATATTTTTCCATCTCATCTCCTCCGTCAGCAAGGCTGAGACTATTTCATCAAACTGCAAAGCAGTTGCATTGCTACTTATTGCAATAACCAGACTATCCCACGAATCTGGTAGAGAACACAACAGACTGATGCACATATCTTCATCTGAAATTTTAATATCAATAGATAATCACTGACTTACCATAGTATTAAACGCATTCAGATGCTCTGTCACCGAGTCTCCATCTTTCATCCTCAGGTTATACAGCTTTTTCCGCAGGAATAGTTTATTCACCAGAGGCTTAGATTGGTACAAAGTCCCTAACTTGACCCACAAAGCCTTTGCCGTAGCTTCCCCTGATACATTCAGCAATACTGAATCTAAGACACACAATCGTTTTATGCTCTTTGCCTTCCGATCCAACTTCTTCCATTCTTCATCGGTCACTCCCGATGGTTTAGTACCCGGATCTACCGCGATCCACTGATCTTTATCCACCAACAGATCCTCCATCTTGAGTTTCCACAACTCAAAATTCTAACCATTGAACTTCTCAATCTCTATCTTTCCACTGCTCGCCATCTTCTTTCACCACCGGAATCGATCTCACAGATCTCCCATTGAACAGGGTCTACCACAGGCCCGAGCGAAACCCCTCAGCAACAAAGGCGTCACCTTGAAGCCAAAACAGCTCTGATACCAGATGTAGGTTTTAACCTTGTACAAAAATTACCTGCATACGATTTCTTAAACAAAGAAAATAAACAATGCGAGAGCATAACCCATAAAACTCATATGCACAGAGATTTTTCCCTGAATCCCAAAACCGGGACTACTAGCTTGATTTTTTCATTATGTTCCTTTCAATGTTACAATACATATTTATACATGTCGAAGCATCCAATACCATGGACTGAAATCCATCGCGTCCAATACCATGGACCGAAAACCATCGTGTCCAAAAAACATGTGCGAAAATCATGCACAAAACCATAGGTGGGTCCGCCCAACCTAACATATGGTCCAAAACCAAAATTTTCCTGGGCGCTACCTCGGACCCCATAAAGTGGGGTTACGGGTGCCCTTCAAACCCCCTATTAACTACGTGGAAAGAATATAACACAACCCAACAAGTTCTGATAATAGTAATCGGGGTGAGTCTCATCGGAGAAAGGAGGACTCTGTGCCAAAAGGGAGCTAAACTTATGAGTCTGGAGGTGGTCAGCAGACACAAGATAACAAGACCGAAGTGACCTCTGTCAGTGACGAGCATAAAAAGAAAAAGAAAAGATGAAAGTTTGAATTACAAGGAGAATTTAAAAAAATTCATCCCCCAAGCTATGATGGCGCGACTGAGGAGGCTGTTGAGTCCGGGTTAATAAACTTAATAAATTATTTTCAGATTTATGATTACGACGAGAATTTAAAGGCCTGATTAGTTTTTTATCAATTATGGGGAAAGGCTACCCTCTAGTGGGAGGAAATAAAGGTTGTACATGCTGTTAATGAGCAATCAATTACCTGGGATGCATTTCAAAAATATTTCTGGAACAAATACCTGCGATAACAATTTTATGACGATAGAGCTAAGGAATTTAACGAATTGTGACTGGGATAGTTGACCATGGATGAGTATGTGGCTAAATTTACCGCCTTGTTGCGATATGTACCATATTTACAAGAGGAAAAAGATAAAGTGCAACAATTTGTAAGTAGTCTGTCGGCATACATGAAGGAGCGTCTGGAATTTGAGTACCTAAAAACTATGGATGATGTTGTGTGTAAGGCCAAAATCTATTACCAACAGATGCAGAAAAGGGATATTAATAAGAGATAGACAACGAAGAAGGGGCAGAAGGTCTCACTGAATAATAGAAATAATCGAAGGGGTAACCACCAAAATAATTTCAAAGTACAACAGGGGAAACACATAGAAAGAGATCAACAAAAAATCGATTCACAAATGAAAACAGGCCAGTGAATCCATCCAACAAAGTTGAAGGTGAGCTAGGACAAAGGCCACCATTACAATGTTGGGGTTGTGGAGAACCTCATTATATTAAAAAATGTCCACATCGTGGGAGGCTAGAGCTAATAGTGAACCTGCAGGAGGCATCAACAATGGGCGATATAGCAAGGGAAATACCTAAGATTAATGCAACATTGGAAGACCGGCAAGCAGATTATCAACCCAACATGATTGAAATGGAAGGTAAAATGTCTAAACATGTTTTTTTGATTTTGATAGATCCTGGAACCAATCTAAGTTACATAAGTCCTAGAGTAGTAGATCTATGTCAGTTACAAACTAAGAAATTTAAAAATCCTTGGTTAGTTCAACTTGCCACAAGAGCCAAGCGGCGGGTGGGAGCTAAGGTGGAAGATTGTTCCGTTGAAATAGAAAATCAAATCATTAAGGTGAATTTAAATATCTTACCTTTAGGTTCATATGACATTTTAATAGGAATGGATTGGCTAGAAGCTCATTGGTCTTTAGTAAATTGTAAGGAAAATACTGTCAACTTTTTGGATGATGAAGGTATTAGAAGAGAACTGCAGGGTATTAAGAGGCCAGTACAATTAAGACCCATCACTACTTCCCAGCTAGGGAAGTGTTTGAGAAAAGGTTGTTGTATCTATGCAGTACAAGTGGGTTATGCTAAAACTGATAAAGTAACCCCTGAGTTGAAGAATCTACCGATAATTCAAGAGTTCATGGATGTGTTTCCTGAGGAAATACCAGGGCTTCCACCTAAAAGAGATATTGATTTCACCATAGAATTAATGCCCGGAGTAGCCCCAGTTTCAAAGGCTCCTTATAGGATGAGTGTGCCTGAACTTACAGAATTGAAAATACAGCTCCAAGAACTATTGGATAAGAATTACATATGCCCTAGTGTGTCACCCTGGGGAGCACCAGTGTTATTTGTAAGGAAAAAAGATGACACATTGAGATTGTGCATTGATTATCGTCAATTAAATAAATTAACCATTAAAAATAAATATCCATTACCTAGAATTGACGACCTATTTGATCAGGTCAAAGGTGCTAAGATATTTTCGAAGATTGATTTAAGATCGGGGTATCATCAAATTTGAATAAAAGAAGAAGATATAGGCAAGACTGCTTTTAGCACCCGTTATGGGCACTATGAATTTGTGGTCCTACCTTTTGGACTGACCAATGCCCCTGCAACATTCATGAGTCTAATGAATGGAATATTCCATCCATACCTAGATAAATTTGTATTAATATTCATTGATGATATATTGATTTATTTGAAAAATCTAGAAGAGCATCATCAACATCTGCGAATTGTGTTACAGGTTCTAAGGGAACACCAACTGTATGAAAAATTCAGCAAATGTGACTTTTTCAAAGAAGAGATACAATACCTAGGACACATTATCACTCAAGAAGGCATAGCGGTGGACCCAGAGAAAATTAAATCCATCATGGAATGACCCACCCCCAAAAATGTCACAGACATACGATCCTTTCTAGGACTGGCTGGATACTATCACCGGTTTATAAAAGGATTTTTGAAGGTGGCCCACCCCTTGACCTCATTGTAGAGGAAGGGAAAATCTTTTAATTGGAATGAGGAGTGCCAACAAAGTTTCAACCAGTTAAGACACTTGTTAACTACTGCACCAGTCCTCCGAATAATTGATCCTAGCAAGGAATTCCTGGTGTGTACCGATGCTTTCCAAACAGGAATTGGAGGCGTTCTCATGCAAGAAGGTCATGTGGTGGCATATGAGTCATGAAAATTGAAGGATCATGAACAATGCTATTCAACTTATGATCTAGAACTCACCGTAATAATTCATGCACTGAAAATGTGGCGACACTATCTATTGGGAAAAATGTTTATCCTTATGATAGATCATAACAGTCCAAGAAACATTTCCATAAACCAAAATTGAATGCTTGATAGGAAAGGTGGACCATGTTCCTAAGAGAATTAAATTTTTAAATTAAGCATTTAAAAGGAAAATAAAACTAGATTGCTAATCCCTTAAGTCATAAATTAAATTGCTCTATGAAATTTCTTCTAGTAGAATTAAATTTGATTTCACAAGACAAATCAAAGAGGCTACCCTTAAGGACCCCGAATATTAGTTTTTATGGCAGCAAGCAAAGCAGGACAACAACTCTGAAAGAAAGCTAGGATATGGTGTCAACAATGAAGGCATGTTGTTGTATAAAAACCACATTTATATACCAAATCAAAAAACTATAATTATTTTTTATTCTTGATGAATATCACAAAAAACCATACACTGCACACCCAGGTTATCAAAAACTAATTACAACAATAAGAAGAGATTATTTTGGCCAGGTATGAAATCTGAAACAACCTGATACCTAGCACAATTCTTAGAATGTCAGTAGGTGAAAGCTGAGCACCAACATCCAGCTGGATTGCTTCATCCTTTACCCATTCCTGAGTGGAAATGGGAAATGGTATCTCTATATTTTATCACTGGACTACCAAAATCAAAAATACATAATGACTCCATAATGGTAGTGGTGGATAAACTAAGCAAGGCTGCTCATTTTATTCTAGTTCAGTCAACTTACAAAGCGGTGCAGATAGCTGACATTTTTATGAGAGAAATTTTTAGGTTGCATGGGATTCCTAAAGTGGTTATCTCAGACCGGGATGTAAATTTCACCTCCACATTTTGGAAGGAATTATTCACTGGCCTAGGCACTCAGGTACAGTTCAATACTGCTTACCATCTGTAAACAAATGGATAGACTGAGTGTGTAAATCAAGTGTTAGAGGATATGCTTAAAATGTATGTAATGCAAAAATCCACAACGTGGGAGGAATACATACATTTAGTGGAGTTTGCATACAATAATGATTACCATGTATCGTTGGAAATAAGTTCGTTTGAGGTACTTTATGGAAGAAAATTTCGAATTCCAGTTAACTGGAATAGCCCGAAGGATAAATTTATGTTGGGACCAGACATGCTAAAATATATGAAACTATAGTGAAGAGAGTACACTCAAATTTGAAGGCCGCTCAAGATCGAAAAAAGAGTTATGCCAACTAAAAAGGATTTGATTAGGAGTTCTAGGTTGGGGATCATGTTTATTTAAGGGTAAAACCAAAAAGAAGTACTCTAAGATGGAATGGATGTACTATATTGGCCCCACAGTTTTGTGGACCTTTCCAAATCATTACATGAATCGGTCCAGTAGCATATCAGCTAGATTTACATAGACATATTCATTTCATAACATATTTCATGTCTCCTTATTAAAAAAATATCTACATGATCTTAGCCATATAATTCACTGGCAAGACACTCAGGTAGAGTAATTGAATGAATTTAAGTTCCTCTTTTAGATTTTTGGTAGTCTTACCATTATCAACCTGATGTGAATATATTGAATGGAGGTCGAACCAGATGGGGAGTTCATGGTCGAACCCTCGTGTATTCTCGATCGGAGAGAAACAATTTTGTGGAGACGAGTTATCCCCTAGGTTAAGGTGCACTGGCTACGCTTTATCCTATATGAGGCTACCTGGGAGGATGAACAAGTCATGCAAGAGGCTTACCCATACTTGTTCCGCGGAGAATGAACACTAAGGGCGCTATACCAATCAAGAGGGGAAAGATGTAATGAACCTTGGTAATTCTGAAATACTATAGTTAAATAATTTTGTTCAGCCAAGGATGGTTAAAAGAAAAGGATAACATTCATAAATGAAATATGTGTTGATTTTATTTTATAACATGATTATGTTTTTTTTTGTTAACTATAGTTGAAGAGAAATGCTAGAGTAAGCATACCCCATGCAGTTAAACAGTTATGAGTAGTTATCTACTCAGATCCCTTCTGAAAACAAAAAGGCCTCAAGAAATGCCAAGAGGGTATGAAGAACCTGAGGCAAGAGAGAGAGGATAGTTACAGAAGTGGAAATGACTCAAGCATTGGATGACCAGTGGAGTCCATTTTGGGAGCTGAGGCTCAGAATCTATGGCTAAGTCTGGTAAGGACCAGATAGCTTAGAGAAGTCGTAAAAGACTGGTTCGAATCTTCCTGGGGATAGCTAGCTCGAGGGGAAGGCGCAGTGAAGACTGGCCTCATGGTTGGGTGGAGTATTTCTCTTCCCTGTGGTTTGAATTTTGTTCAAGGGAAAAGGTAATTAGACATGAATTTCTTGTTCTATAATAAGTTCTATTTCTGTGTATTTATTGTGGTATGAATAGTGTGAAAAGAATGTCCTACTTCTATGTATTATTGTGAGTGTGAAAGTATGGTCTTTCTCTCTGTATATTTAATTTTATCTGATAAAGGTTAGAGTACATGATATATATATATATGTGTGTGTGTGTGTGTGTGTGTGTGTGTGTGTGTACAACCTTTTTCCTTAATAAAAGACCAGGTAAAACAAAACAATCTAAATGTTGAAACTGAGTAAGATCTCGGGAGATGGCATGGATGAGACTAGCAAAAAAATTGATTTCATCCACCTCAGAATAGTAAGTAAGCCTGGGGATCGAGACATAATTTAAATTAGGAAAATGATGTAAAGAACCATAATAGGGTTAGTTCCAGGCCAACTGACTAGCCACGCCTAGAACAATCCCTCAAGGATTCTGACATAGTCTCAGGCGTGATAACATGAAATGAAATTTAGCAACAAATGATATTAACTAATGTTGTTTGCATGTACAATTATTCTTATAAAGACATTCGAATAAATTAGCATAAGATTATGGCCACTCTACAAATATTATATTACTTTCTAAGAGTTTTTGTCCTTCCACTATTACTAATATTGAAGACTAACAACAACATATCCTATGAAGCACGAGAAGAAATGAAACGACATTCATTAATAAATCATAGTAACAACAAAGATGATGCAATAAGGAAAGAGCAACCACAACCATAAATTAAATGGTATGGAGTGCAGGAAAATAATACGGTTCATAACAAATTCCTTGTATCTAAATGAAAGAGGTCCATTTACCATGGAAGCAGTTCTAGTAGAAGCTGTAATGAGTTGAAACTAACAGCACTGAGTAAACTCAAAATTTAACTAAGTAATAATTACATTGAACCACCACTCGACTGTGTCAAGGGTTCTACTAAAAAGCTAACAAACCCATAAGAAGCAAAACAAAAACCAAAAATTCAGGCACCCTCTGGAGAACCCTTGAAGGGTCGAACGCAAATTACACACCCATAATTCATGTGAAAAAGAAACCCTCATTAATCTTTGCGGAATTCTGAAACCTGTAGGTATGTGCCCAAGGGGGAAGGACCACTTGTAACAAGAAGAAGATACAAGGTTAGCAATAAATTGATTAATGATAACCGCAAAACAAAATCCTACAACTACGGAAATGAAAGATTAGTTATAGATAAATAGGGTTCATCTGGAAATTTTTCTTCGTGCAGTGGTGTATCAAGAAACCATTAGAAAACATAAAAGAAAACCCTCTGAGCGACCTTGGTGGCTGCAAGCCAAAGCAGATAGGATCTATTCAAGAAGCAACATATTACCTGTCAGAAGAAGGGACGAGCCTTGTTGAACGAGCGATAGCAACAAGAAACCCTTGAACCGAACCCAAGCTCAGCCTTGTCGTGGGACCGTGGAACCCTAGATAAACAACTAGCAACACCAGCAATGTATTAAGTTGTAAGAGTGGGGATACAACAAGATTGTAATAGAAAAAGGAAGTGAATGACCCTTACCACTTAGTCTCGGAAGTGAAAGACGACTGAGTTTGGCTTAGTTGCACTCTAGAATTGTTGAAGGACACTAGGGTTTGCAGGTATTCAAACCCTAAGGCCTTAAACCATTTCACCAAAGGTTTTGACACCAAAAACCAAACAAATCAAATAACGCCAAAGCGAGAGGGGTTGGGCCAAGGTAGTTTTTTGACCCCTGCATGGTTAACTCTTAGCCATCCGATCAAATGTCTAGATGTGAATCATGGATGGAACACCAATCCCAAGTCTTGGATGCCAAGTGGACAAAGCTTCCGCAGCTTCCAGAGGCCTCTACACTAGCATAATTAATTAATCTATTAAATGAGTGAGAGTGTAATCAACTATGTCACGATGGTTGAATTATTAAGGTTTTCATTTCATAATGATAACATCAATGTGAACCGATCATATGTATATATTGATACAAGTGCATTGTGTAAATGATTGGAACCATAATTACCATGGTAAACTCTAATATACATCGTTGTAATACATTACCTTTGCACGAAGTGCTTTACTTGTTTATATGTATATATTTGGTGGTAAAAAGGAAATTTTGTTTATTTGTGGATAGGTTCGTTACGTTATTATACCTGGTGCATGGTATTATGCATTCAATTTTGTTTTTGATTGTCCAATAATTTGTCTTTAACCAAATATTTATGGAGTGTATCCAAAGTTTAACATTGATAATTTAATTTTTGTTAATTTTTATTATTATTTAAATTTATTTATGTGCAAGGTGATTGGTTGAGGTCTTATTATGGGTTGTTTAGTAACTTCCATTTCTATTAGTAACTAATTTATTGTTTATTTCATTTTTTATTTTGATTTTTTCCCATTTTTCTATTATTTCCATTTTCATGAATTGTAGTTTTTCTCCATATTTTCAATTTAAAATGACTTATTATACCTTCTTATATTGTAATCAATTTATGGTAAAAAAAACTTTGACCTCTAAAATTTTTCAATCAATCTATAAAGTTTATTAAAGTTTTTAAGAATTAAATATTAAATTAAATTTTTTGGAAATTAAAAATTAATTTTGAAATTTAAATTTCTATTTTCTAAAATGACTAATTTTATTGGGTTTTTATTAAATTGGTCTGAATTAAAATTTATTTAAAAAAATAAAAATAAAAATAAAATAAATTCTCCATAACAAACAAGTGTCCTAAAAATACACCTATCAAACCTTAATATTTATAAGTGTCATAAAATACACATATCAACTGTTGATATTTATGAAATATTTTATTACTGCAATAACTATCCCACATCCTTCACATCACACAAAATCTAATAATTAAAAACAAGGTGTAACTCACTACTTTACACATTAATATTATTATTAAAAAGAAACTATTAAAATATTAATATTACTCCCATTGCTTTACATGTGTGTCATTTAGCAGTATTTGGTTCTCATATCAATTTCAACAGATATGTCAGAAGTTATTCCATTAACGTATTTAGTTTTCATTGACTTGTTTTTTTTTTTGTAAACTGCGGAGGTACTCATGTTTTTATATTACTGAAAAGCAAGCAACATAATGTTAAGGTGACCTTAACCCGCCCCATGGGGAAACCGGGTTTTTGTCTACCTTAATTTTTTTACAGCTAACCAAAAATAATATGTCCATATTCTATTAACCCATGCTAAGTAGACTGCACAGTCATGACAGTTTCTATCACTACATACCTGTATATATCGTCTTTCCCTATCTAGTACAAAAAAATTTTGAACTTAACTGGACTGTGTAGGCCCATCAAAATTGGTACATATCTTCCATTATGGGGCTTCTATTCTTGCCTGCTTCTCCGCTCCAGTTCTGGTATCAGAATGGCTTTCTTTTATTAGCTTCTGGATTTCCACTAACTTTTTGTCCTGCATTTCCAAGGTAATCTGAATAGTCCTCAGTTCACTCCTTAGGTTTGGCATCCCCTGCGCTATCTCAACCATTTCCGTTGCTGCTTGTTCCATAGTCTTCGCCAGTAACCTCTTCATTATCCAATATATATGCAGTGATTGCTTGAACAGGGTCATTCTACCCCTAGTATCGCCTGGGTCAGGAAGAAGGAGCTCCCAGTCCTCCATTTCAGAGTCTGATTGCGCCTGGATGGCTTCCTCTTCCATATGTTGTATTATTCTTCTGATTTCTGGGCTGGTATTAGTATTGTAGGCCCTTTTTGTTTTCTGCACTTTCTTATCTATGGATCTTCTTGTCTTTTTATCAGGTTTACCTGCTCTTCCTCTGCCCCTTCCTCTCTGTCCCCGACCTCTTCCCCTACCTCCTTTGTTTCTATACTGTCCGACCCCTCCTCTGTTTTCTAGTCCTGACATGTTGCCTTCAGCTCAGGTTCTCTTTAGCCTGCAGCCTTGACGCTTTTTTATTTCATCCCACTCTTGATTCTCCTCTAGCTTTTTCTTAATTCCCTTACCTCCATTCTGCTGATACTGGTCGGCCGCTGCCCTGTCCAAATCATGCATTCCCTGCTCCTCTTCAGAGTCTTCCTATATCACAAAAACTTCCTCCTTTAATTCCTCTTTTGCCACGCTTTTTCCTTTTCACTCCCGGTTTCTGCGTTCCATGGTCGCCGTGTCTTCCTCGTGGCTCCCTCTTTTTCTAGTCTCCATGTTATTTTTACTCTTTCTGTTTATTATTCTATCTTCCTGAGCTTGGAGTTTGCCTTCATCCTTATCGTTATCCGTCCTCACTCTTTTTCTATTCTCGGTCCCGTCTACAGCGGAGATCTTATGTCCTTGCACGCCTTGCTCTTTTTCTATAATGATTTCCCTCTCCTCGTTCCGCCTGTCTGTCATGCTTGATTGATTCTACCACCTGTTGTCCTGCTGATCACCTACCTCTTTCCGACTATCATTATTGTTTCTATGTTCTGACTGACCGTCTTTTCCTCCTCTCCTTACCACCATTTTGCTTTTAAAGTGTTGTACTGTTTGATTATTTCTGCTGCTCGTATGTACCTTATTCATTATAGCCTGTCTGATCGTAGTACTGCTCCCTTGCCTCTCCTAACTTACATTTATTGGCCTACCTCGTCTCTCCATCATTCCGCTCTAGGATCTGCAAGATTTATTACTGTTGTATAGATTCCACATAGTCATGATTAATAATTTTTGTCAGCTCCTCCCGTTTCGAGTTGTGTATTACTAATGGCCATTTATTATCGATCCGGTTTTCCTGGTTATTAATTCCCCAATTGGCAAGAAAATCCACCGCCTGATTTCCTTTTCTTCTAACACGACTTAACAATTTATAGTCAATCCTTTTCAACAACTCTGCCAGCTCTTGAACTATCCCCGCCGTTCTCCAACTTACAGCTATTTGTTCCCAGTTTTTCCCATTATTAAGTTTTCTCAGCATTTCTATTACTATCTGAGAATCCCCTTCAATTTCCAGATTTCTATAGCTATTTCTTACCGCAATTCTCAGGCCCTGGTGTACTTCCCACAATTCCACTTCGTTATTTGTCATCTCGCCTCCCCATTCTGCAAAGATCCACCTGGTAGTTTTCTCACTATCTCTAAAAATTCCCCCAAAACCTGCATTCCCTGGGTTCCCTTTTGAGGCACCGTCAAAATTTAATTTTACAAATTTCCCTCTAGGGTATCTAAATTGCTCTGAACTTTGAGCAGTTTTGCTCATTCGCTTTACTTTCCTGGTATATACCATTTCATATTTCAGGTTTAGTTTTGCTAAGATTTGTTCTTCATTCTGATCTGCCTTCCATTCCTCCTCGTCCCATTCTTCGGCTAGGATCGTTTCTCTTACCGAGCTTAGGACTCTTTTCCATATGACATCAGGGTTTTTGTTCTTATCTCGGAAAATCCTACGGTTTCTTTCTTTCCACAATAGCCAGATCACAAAACCTATCGTCAGCCTCCATGCTCTCCCCACTACTTCATAGTGAAAATTTTCTTTGTGCCATTGGAATATGGTTTATCTTATGTCCCTAGGATTTCTTTTAGATTTTCCATACAAGCTTCTTGTCTCAATCCATAAGTGCTTTGCATATAGACAATCGTTCAGTATATGCTCCTGAGATTCCGCTTCTGAATGGCATAGGCTGCATCTTGATGGCCCGAGGATTCCTCTCCTTTGAATTTTATCTCATGTCAAGATTCTTTCTTTTGCCACTAGCCATGCGAAGAGGGTTATTTTTGGCCACCATTTGTTATCCCAAATAATCTTCCATTCCAAATTATCCTCTATTCTCTCCTGTTGCCCCATCAGATAATAGGCCTCCTTAACAGTGAAAGTTCCTTTTGTTGAATTTCCCCATCTGAGAATATCTTTTCCAGTTCTAACTTTTATTTTTCTTGATTCCACCTCCTTTAAGTAAGTTTGCTGTTGTTCTCGATCTATGTCTACATCCCATTCTTCTGGCTTTTTCCATTTGCGCCATATTCCGTCTGTTTCCTCTTCCTTCCAAAAGTCTTTCACGTACTTCCTGTTATCCCTAAGTGCTCTGTGCTGTAAATTCTAAAGGGGTTGTATGCTACTCAATTTGTCTCGTTGTTGCCACTTCTCATCCCAAAATCTAGCTTCTCTTCCTCCTCGAATTTCCCAAAAGGCATTATTGTTTATCAGGTCCCTGTTTTGGCTTGCTAAGTCCCAGATTGCAGAGCCTTTCGGGGTTTCTTCGGCACGAAGGATTTCCTCAGTTGTTCTTGGCATGTTGTACTTCTGTCTCCAAATTTCTTTCCACAGGTCGTTACATCCCCTCATCCATCTCCACCATAATTTTTCTCCAAGCACCCTGTTTAATTTCTCAGGGTCTCTCAATCTTAGTCCACCTTCCTCCTTTCTTTTCGAGAGATTTTTCCAAGATACTAAATCCCATTTCCTTTGTTGATTCGGACCACCCCAGATGAATTTCCGGTAGAGTTCTCTGATTTTAGAACATACTCCTTGGGGAGCAGCTATTATTGATAAGGGGTAGATAGGTATAGCTTGAAGAACAGCTTTCAGGAGGACTATCCTTCCCGCAATGTTTAAGGATCTAAATGACCAGCTTGCCATTTTATTTTTGAGTTTTTCTATAACCTTCTGCCAATTGCCCAATCTCTTAGGATTTATGTCTATCTGGTTTCCCAAGTATTTGGTTGGGAGATCCCCCTGCCTGAATCCCAGAGTCCTGGTTAAGTGAACTTTGATTGAGTCAATGGTGTTAAAGATGAAAGTACATGACTTCTCCTTGTTGATTTCCATCCCTGATGCTTCCACAAACAAGTCCAAGATTCTTTTCATATTTCTTACCTCTTTAAGTGAGGCCTCTCCAAATAGCATAATGTCGTCTACAAACTGCTGGTGAGTTATGGGCAGATTGTTTCCCCATAGTCTTAGACCCTTGATTTTATTTTCTTGTAATTCCTTCTTAAAATATCTACCCAGGCCCTCAGCTGCCATTATAAATAGAAACGGGGATAAAGGATCCCCTTGTCGGATTCCTCTAGTAGCATTGAAAGTTGTTGATGGAGTCCCATTGACCAGTATCAAGAAATTTGGAGTTGATATTAGATTATACACCCATTCTATCCATCTGTTGTTAAAACCAAAACTCTCCAGGACTTTTTTCAAATAGTTCCAATTTAATCTATCATATGCCTTAGATAGATCGAGCTTAATCATCATTCCTTTCTGTTTCTTCATTTTTAATGAGTGTATTACTTCTTGCGAGACAACTAGTCCATCAAGAATCTGTCTACCTTCTACGAAGCCTGTTTGCTCAGGGGAGATTAGGCTGACCAGAAGGGGCTTTAGTCTTTTGGCAATCAGGGTTGCAATTATTTTATATATGACATTACATAGTGCTATTGGTCGAAAGCCCTGAGCATCTTCTGAATTTGCACTCTTAGGAATCATAGTAAAGAAAGTTGAGTTTATAGCTGGCCATACCTTTTGTTTCATGCGGGACTCTTCTACAAGCTCCAGGATTTCTTTACCCAGAAAGTGCCATCCTGCTTGATAAAACTCCACCGTGTATCCATCAGGCCCCGGAGTTGTACCTTTCTTCATATTCATTACGATTTCCTCTACTTCTTCTAAGGTAGCGGCTCTCATCAGAGCTTTATTTTGCTCCTCTGTTATTATTTTAGGGATTACCTGGCATATGTTTTCTATAGCTCTTGACCGGTCTGTATGTGGTTCAGACAAAATCTTTTTATGATAATCTACCAGGACTTTTTCAATTCCTTCCTGCTCAACAATCCTTTCTCCACCTTCATTCCTGATAGATAGTATCCTGTTTCTCTGCCTGTGTTGTATCATGGCTTGATGGAAGAACTTTGTGTTTCTTTCTCCCTCCCTTAGCCACTTAATTCTGGATTTTTGTCTCCATAAGATCTCCTCCTGCTTCCTTCTCTCTTCCATTTTGGCTATTATGATCCCTTCCTCTTCGCTGCTCTCCTCTGTTCTTCCTTCAGTAATTATTCTTTGCTGTAATACTTCCATATCTTTTTCTAATTTCTGTTTCTCCTCCATTATGTTCCCGAATTCTTCTTTATTCCATTTCTTTATCCTCCCTTTCAATTCCTTGAGTTTTAACTGAAATGTATGCATCTTCCCTTTTCCTTGTACTGTGCTTTGAGTCCACCATTCCTCTGCTTTTTGTAAAAAAAGTGGATTTCTTAGCCAGAAGGCCTCAAATCTGAAAGGTTTTCTGCCTGAACTTTTTTTAATGTCTATTTCCAATCTGACCGGCCAGTGATCTGATCCTAGCGTAGGCATTATTTTCGCTTCTATAAAGACATCTCTGTTCATGATTGATTCTGATAATAAGAATCGATCTAATCTGGAGGCTATTTGGTTCTTTCCCCCTCTTCTATTATTCCATGTATATACCCCATTAATGGTTGGTATATCTACCAATCTCTGTTCGGTTATCATTTCATTAAATATCTCCATATTCTGATCTGCTCTCCTTATTCCTCCTTTTTTTTCCTCTACAGTTCTAATCATATTAAAATCTCCCCCTACTATCCATGGTAATTCCGGGCTGATCCTTCTAGCTGCTTGCACATTCCTGAGGAACCTTTCTCTTTCTCCTGGTACATGAGGGCCATAGACTCCTGAAATGAGGATTGTTTCCTTAGTCCCTATAATCCTACCTATACCAGTGAGAACTCTGGGCAGACTTATCCAGTTTTCAAAAACTATCTCGTTTGGGTTCCACAAAATTGCTAAACCTCCTGCTGATCCATTTGCGTCTTGTCCCATTACCTCATATTGTATTCTACCAATTTTGATTATTTCTTCCATTTGCTGCATACTAATCTTTGTCTCTTGGATTATTATAATCCCTGGTTTGTCTTTTTTTAACCTCTCTTTTAGGTATCGCTGCTTTCCCTTACTGTTGAGTCCCCTAATATTCCAACTTATAACTATCATTTAAAACTTTTTGGGAGGTTGGTGAAATACCTCTGACAGAGGTATGACTTTGCCTAAATTAACCAGAATTTCTCCAACAGTTTGGATGGTTTCATTCATCGTTTTTCTGCCTCTCTTTCTGTTGCCTTTGCCAGTACTATCCATTCCCATGGAATTATTTTCCTGAACCCCTGCTATGCCTGTTTGGTTATCCAGAATTTTGCCTCTTTTTTCTTTATATTTTTGAAATGCCTCCTTGTATAATTGCTTTTGAGCTTCTGGTATAAATCTTTCGTCTAGGTTTTTCCACTCCTGTATCAGTTTTCTCATGATTCTTTCCTCCTCTACCTCATTTTCTTTTGGTGTTTCCGTCTCCATTTGAACTTGTTCTGTTATTATCTCCACCCTTTCTCCTGTTCCTTCTTCAGTTTCTCCTACTTTTGTTGTGTCTTTATCCTTCCCCTCTTTGACTATTTCCATTGGTTCATCCTCTGTCCCATCTTCCTCTACTATTTTATCTTCTTTCTCTTCATTATCCTGCTGTAGAATTTTGAATTTATTATGGCTCTCTATATCCACTGGTGTTTTTTGCGTTTGTATTTTTATTCTTTCGTTTCCAGATTTCTTTCTTCTGTTTACCTGCTGGAAACCCTTTTCCTCTTCTTCTGTTCTTCCTGCTTTCCTTTGTTCTGCTTCTTGTTGTCTTATAATTTCCTCTTCCTTATTTATCGGGCACTGCTTGTATAGATGGCCATATTCATGGCATCTTCTGCACCTAAAAGGTATGTGTTCATAGTCTATCGGTTGTTGCCATATCTCATCATGATATTCTAGTTCTATGTACTCAGGTAGCGGTTCGGCTATATTCATGTAGACGCACAGTCTTGCATAATATGTGTATTTCCCTCTTTTCGTGGATTCTGCTACTTTCACAAAGGCTCCAATTGTGTTACCAATTCCTTCCATGATTTTGGGATCCCAAAATTCCACTGGTAGGCCAAATAATCTGACCCAGATTGTTGCTGCTAACATTTTTTCATTTTCAGGGTTGTATCTTTCCTCCCAATATTTCATGAACAAGCCTGCATTGTTCATGAAGTAGGGTCCTTCTTCAAAAACTCTGTCTTTATCTTCCATATTTGCAAATATGACTGTAAAAAACCCTTTAGCTCCTAGTTTTAGCTCGATATGCCCTTTTGGTCTCCATATCTGTTGTATCCATTTAAATAAATCCTTTTTTGTTGGCCAAAACCCTACAAACTTGTAGATCAAAGCATGATCTTTCATGTAACAATTATATTCCTCAAGTTTGTTATTGGGTATTACATACCTTGGTTTTTTCTGTGCTCTTGGTAAGCATCTTCCTCTTGTCTTCAGTTGCCATTGATTTCCCATTACTGGAGCCTCTCTGCTGTTCTCTCTTGGGTTGCCTTGTGTTCTGCTCCCGCTTGCTTCTCCTGCTGTTACATTTTTATAGGAGGGGATCTCTCCCCTCCCCTGCCGACTTTCCATGGCTTCCTTCAGCTCTCCTGGCTTTTATTTGCTCCCTGCCTAGCCAAACGAACTGCTTTCTTCCCTCTTACTGCACGCGGGGACCTTCTGCTATCAGTCGCCGTCACGATTTCCTGTACCTTTCGTCCTCTGCAAACTTCTTTCTTCAAACCCTAACCTTCATCTCCCTTGACCATCCCTGTTCGCTTCTCCATTAATCATACTTGCATCAGTTTTCATTGACTTGTTATTAGTTTTTCCTTGACTAAAAAAAAAATTAAAATCTATCCAAAGTTTAACATTATAAAATAAAATTTATTATTTTTAAATAAAATTTATTTCTATTTATATCAGATATGATTGGTTGAAATGTCTCCCCTCTTATTGTGTAATGATGAAACAAATTGACTTTCCGGTACTCTATTATTAATTACTATGTACAATAAATATAAATAATTCGAAAAATAACATTATATTAATTACTGTGTACCGTAAACACAAATTACTTGTAATTAAATTAAAAAATTCCATTTTCTCATTGGTGTAAAGTATTGAATAGACAATTTTTATGGGTTTTATTTTTTAATTTAATAAAAAAATAATTTGAAAAATATAAATTTGAAAAAAATATGTAAACATGTATACTCTAATGACATGACATGTGTACTATAATATGAGCATTATATAAAAAATTGCCATCATCCAATATTAAATAAATAATTATTAACTTGTTATCATTCTCTTCAATATATATATATATATACAACTTTTATCTACCAAAAGAATGTTAAAATATTTTATTAAACTAAGCGATAGGAACGCTAGCTATGTGGCCTTGTTATGAATTACGTTTTTTTGGCCCAAACAAAATTTTTTAAAGACATTTTAATATTTATACTTAGTTTTTAATAATTGAAAAGATATGTTAATATATTTTAAATTTATACTTCTCAAGTTTATAGTAATTTAATTAAATTTTTGAAGATTTTTTTTTTTTTTAAATAAAGCTATGAAAATTTTGAGATTTAATTTTTAATAATTATTTTTAAGGTATAGTTTATTTATTTTGAGATTTAATTTTTAATAATTATTTTTAAAATACAGTTTAATTCTTTTGTTTGATTTTTTTAATTTAAGATTGAGAATATAAATTTGTTTTTCGGTAGAAATCACATGAAAACATTTTTTTGGTCGAAGCGTTTCGAACCAACAAGTGTGGTTCATCCTCAGGATCAGATGAAGAGGCAGTCCAAGGCAAAGGCTTAAATAGAGAGCAATGTAGAGACATAATTTCAATAACGGCTATATTTGAACAATAATGTTTAAATTATAATATTAATTTATTAAAAACAAATATTATTAAGTAACGTCTATATTAAACGGCTAGTTTTTGAAAAATAATATTTAAGTAATGATATTAGTTTATTAAAATATTAATATGTAATAACTATATTAAATGGTCCTAGTGCTAAGAAAGATACCAAGGATCGATTTTCTGGTGTTCATCTTCCTTTTATCCAAGGGACCACTGACAAGATTGCAAGGATCCTAAGGAAGCATAATGTGGCTTCAACCTTTCGGCCTCTAAATACCATACAGAGCTCCCTTAGATCTGTAAAAGACCCAGTGGACCCCAAGAATATGAAGGGTATTTACGTTATCCCATGCTCTCGTGGGACTCCCTACATTGGTGAGATTGGTCACTCGATTAATCAAAGATTCGTGAGCATGCTGCTGACATCAGGCATGGCAGGACCCGCTCCTCTGCTTTGGCGGAGCATGTAGATAAATCTAAGCATCACATCTACATTGAGGAGGTCCAAGTTGTTGCTAAGGTTAGTCATTTTCATCATCGTAAATTGAGGGAGGCTCTAGAAATTGAAAAAAGACCTAATAATTTGAATAGAAATGATGGTTGGAATATTAGTAGAAGTTGACTCCCTCTCTTGTCCTCCTAGTTTTGTTTCATGTAGGTATCAACATCATTTTTGTAGTATTTTTTGTTGATTTATTCTTCATTAGAGTTTTTCCTTCATGGATTTTATGTATTTTATCATCCTATTCGTTATTAACTCCTTTTAGTATTTTTGTTATTTGTTTAATGGGCCTGAGCCCCATATTTTATTGTTGACCCCGCTTTATTTATTGATTATTTTTCTTTGAATATATATATATATATATATATATATATATATATATATATATATATATATATATATACATATATATACATATATATATATATATATATATATATATATATATATATATATATATATATATATATATATGTTTTTGTTTTCATTTATTTATTTCCATTAGTTATTTTATTTATCAAATCATCTTGTCTCGATTAGGGTCTTCACTTGTTTTTATAATTTTTTATTTTTGACTCCCATCCTTTAAAGTTTGATTTTGATTATTTATTTATTTATTTTGAAAACTAGCTGTTTAATATAGTGGTTACTTATTAATATTTGGTTTTAATAAATTAATAAACTAATTTCACAGTTTAAATATTATTTTTCAAAAACTAGTAATATTTGGTTTTAATAAATCAATTTAAATACTATTTTTCAAAAACTAGCCGTTACATATTAATATTTTCATAAAATCAATAAACTAATATCATTATTTAAATATTATTTCTCAAAAACTAGCCATTTAATATAGTCATTACCTATTAATAATTTTAATACATTAATGAAATAATATCATTATTTAAATATTTTTTTAAAAACTAGCAGTTTAATATAGCTGTTACATATTAATACTTTAATAAACTAATATCATTATTTAAATATTATTTTTCAAGGACTAGTAATATTTGGTTTTAATAAATTAATTTTAATATTATTTTTCAAAAACTAGTCATTTAATATAGCCATTACCTATTACTATTTTTGATAAATTAATAAAATAATATCATTATTTAAATATTTTTTTCAAAAACTAGTCGTTTAATATAGATGTTACTTAATAATATTTGTTTTTAATATATTAATAGATTAATATTATAATTTAAACATTATTGTTCAAATATAGCCGTTATTGAAATTATGTCTCTACATTGCTCTCTATTTAAGCCTTTGCCTTGGTCTGCCTCTTCATCTGGTCCTGACGATGAACCACACTTGTTGGTTCGAAACGCGTCGGCTAAAAAAATGTTCTCATGTGATTTCTACTGAAAGACTTTGTTTAATTCATTATGGATCACAAAAGCTTGAATACAGAAATATAAAGTTGGTTTTTTGTTATTTAAAATATAGTTTTAAAAATTTAAAATTTATATTCAGAGTTTTGTATTCAAGAAAAATATCAATATTATTTTTAAGTCTCATAAGACACTGAAGCAACTTTTCAAAGGTCTTAAATATAATAAAAAATTGTTCCATTATGGAATTTTTCTACTCTTATGGAAAAGATTACATTAGCCAAAACAATCATTCCGTCCAAACCCTTCTTAAATAACAAATTATTTACAGATTGTCGTTATTTGACATATATTGTTAGAGAAACCTTATAAAAAGAAAAACATCACAATAACTTTAATCATGAGTATTCAATGTCTTCACCCTTAAATTAATAATTCTTGAATTTATTATATATTTTTATTTCATCTTTGAGTTTTTCTAGCTCCATTGATTTCCATAGTATTCTTATGTATTTATGCCATTACCTTCACATTTAATCATGTCTCTTTACTTTTCTTATTTTTATTATCATCCCCTTACCTAAATATCATTAATCACCCTTAGTTTCATATATATTCTCTTTATATGTTGATTACTTTTTGCTTAAGACGCAGGTACTAAGCAGCAACGTTGCATATTACACATGTTATTATATTAGAAACACATTTTAATAAATTTAGTTATAAAAAATTATATGTATTAATAAAAAATAAAACACACACACACAGACACGCACACACACACACACACACACTAAAGTGTATATATGTTAATATAAACAATATTAGTTAATCATATTTCTTAATTTTTGGCAATGACATTCAACAATATTTCATTAGTTCTTTTAATTTTGTGATAAAATCTTTGTCTTTATTTATTTTTAGTTTAATTAAGCTATATTTGAACTAAGCGTTTCTAGCTACTATGTAGCCACTGTTTTGTACATCTAGAGTATGACCTCAAATATTTGTACATCTATAGCCACTGTTTATTTGAATTTCTTTCCCTGCATTGTGCATTTGATAGGTTCGACTCACATTGATAGCGATGCACCCTATAAATTTATAGGGTTCACCACAATTCGATGCATGAACCTAACACACAATGGTCTTGTTAGTGTGTTTCATAAATTACAACGCACTGGGAAAATCTATAAATTGTATTTCAATGCGTACATTTTTAGGTTACTCCCAGTTCATTTACATTTACCAAACACACCACATACATAATATTAAAAAAATATAGCTCGGTGCATTTGATAACATGAATGTTTTGTACCAGTGTGAAAAGGTTATACGTACGCATCAATGTGTAAGGTTGTCTCGACGCACTGCATTGAAAATGTATATATGAGAACCAAAAGAGGTGCGCTATAAGTATGTACACATTTTTGACAATGTTGTTCAGTTTGATAATGCACCGAAGCCAGTGCATTACTGTTTTTTGGGTGCACTGGGGATGAGTTTTTTTTTCTTTTTAATTGAAAGTTATGTGTCCATATTTATAAACACATTTTTCATTTAATAAAAAAAAATATGTTTTATGTATGAGAATGATGTATTTTATATGCCAATCATGTAGGAGAGACGTCAACTTAGGGAGCAACAACAAAAGTAGGAGTAAATGGCACACCAATACAATGTGATCTGACCATGGGAGGCACAAGAGAGGGAAAGGGATTAATACCCTCGCCATTTTAGCATAGGGACCTAAGAACTGTTGAGGAATGTAGGCCGCCTTAAGTACTATGAGTTGTCTACATCCATGAGGGCACATTTTGGCTTATTGGCACAACTGATCTATCAGTGGAATGTCCACCAAGAGTCTTTCCATGTTTTTCCTAAGACATGGTATAGACCCTTTGAGAAGGACATATATTCTATCATTGGCCTATCCAAGAGAGGGGAGGATTTTCCCAAGTTCTTTGGTGTCCCCCATGGGGTTGCAACAGAGCATCAACTTGTCTACTCTTAGAGATATGTTAGGGATCATGTAGTCCATCCAACAAATTTTCAGGTGCATGGTAGACAACTACGAATTACTTCTTTTGTTGCATAGGAGGTTAAGTGCCTCTCATTATTAGTGACCACCATTGTACACTATACTAGTGATGGGAAACACATTAATTTATCTCTTTTGTTTTATGACAATTCTTTGATGTAGGCGACATGATATATCTTGGTGTCGTATTCATATGCGGGGATGGATTAGAGATATTGTCCCAACATACTCTTCACATCGGATGAGTTTGTAGATGATAGAGGTGATATTAGTGTTTTCTTTAAATTAATCTAGTTTCATTTTATCATCTTAATTAATTAGAATAAAATTTATTCTAGCATGTTATTTAACTTGTTTAGTGACATTGTCTAATTATTTTTGTGTACTATATATTTTGTAGACATCAACACATTCATTGGGGACATGCCTCCCCCCCACCAGAAGGATTAGATGTAGAAATGGACGAGGCCCAAGAGGGTGAGGCGCATCCTCATATGCATATGGGTATGGTTATTTAGGCCTATAGGGCTGGTCTCATATTTAGGATGAACTATTGTGATCGACTAACTAGACTTTTGGCTGAGGAGTGAATCCACCCTGGGAGGGTTCAAGACATCAAGGTAGATCCTAGGCTCCTAGAGCTCTTGAGGGATTGTCTGCGTGGTATGATGACTCTTATGTTTCATATTGTTAGAGCTACTAGGCTACTGGTAGTGAGGAAGGATGTAGGGCGTGCAACAAATAAGTTGCATGAATCTTCACGTAGTGCTAGCTTGTCGAATCATGATGATGAGGGTGGTGATCATTCTTTTGGTAATACTACCCCATTGGATCATGGTCTGGATGTCAATGATCCTTTTGATAATACACCTTCTCATCATTCACCTCATGATCACGTCCCAGTACTCACAGAGGTGCCTCATGTTTCTCTCTCGAGAGAAGACTAGCCTAATTAAAGGTAAAATCGTTTAGTTAGTTCTTCATAAGACAAAAATGTATAACTCATTCAATTTTTAATATAAAATATTAATAATAATAAATTATTCAAAAATACAATTTAAACAATAAAAAATTACACTATGGTCGATCTATATATAGAGATAGAAAACCACTATGTATCCATCTTATTCACAGATTTATCAATCACTAAAATAAATTAAATCTTATGACATGTACATCATTTTGGTGCTATTTTGGTTCTTTATTTGCTATGATGTTATATATATATATATATATATATATATATATATATATAGATATAAGACAAAAATCATACTAGATTTTATTTAAATTTTTGACAAATAATATATTTGACTATTTCTTAATGAACAACTCAAGAAATATTAATTTTTTCCACATACTTATCACGAGATAGTCATTAAAATTCATGTTTTCACATTTCTCCTAAGTAATATTACATCATGTTCATGATGATAAAGACATGTCTACTTTAAATAATTTACTTATAAATATATAAAAATAGATATTTATTTTGCATAATATAAATATGAAAGAAAAATGCGTCACCAATTCTATTATAAAGTCAAACAAATGCCTCTTAATCAACATCACATTATTTATCATTTGATTCTTAGCCATAAAATATTTATAATTCAACTTCTATTTATAATTACCATGAAAATAAAAGTCAAAACTCTTCCATTATTGATGAAGAAACAATAAAACATCTCATGCATCCATGTAAGTCCATTTATTTCTCTTATGGTCCATAAAAAGATTAATCAACATTTTATACATGCATAAAACCTCCTTTTAGTTTACATAGTGTTGCAAGAATAATGATTTAAATATAGTAAACATGACTTTACCTTTCACGTCAGGGATTTAATCTTACATATTAATACACAATGTTTTCATTGTTAAAGTCCTCATAGATTTATCACTACATAATTTATATTGATTTTGAAATAAATAAGAAGAAAAAACATGTGAACTAATTAATAAACCAATAAGTATATAAATCTAGAACAAATCTTCAATGTTGTTTATAAATTCACTATTTTGTCATTTTGGTTATATTCTTCTCATTTTCCTATTTGAGAAGGATTGTGACCTTGAACCCTTATTATCATAGATATTGTATATCATGTTTTAAACTGCATTTATATTTATGGAGATATGTTGCATAGAGAAAATAAGGGAGATTATTTTACTATATTGAAAAACATTGACCATGGTTGTAATAGGCCTTTTAGTGTATATATATATATATATATATATATATATATATATATATATATATATATATATATATATATATATACATATATGATTTTCCTTCTCCATTTTCTATCACTTCGCGAGTTATTTTAGTTTGATACTCATAATGTCATTTGAGAAAGGAGATAATATGAGTATATTTAGATTAATATCTTAATAAAATCTAGTTATAAATTGATAACTCATGCTTTGAATTAAAATCTTTTGATCCACATTTATCATGAGATAGTGACTAAAATTCATGTTTTCATTTTTCTCCTAGCTAATATTACATAATGTTCACAATAATAAAGACATGTCCTCTTTAAATAATTTACTTATATATACATAAAAATAGATATTTATTTTACATAATCTAAATAAGAAAGAAAAATGCATCACCAAGTCTATTAGAAAGTCAAACAAATATCTCTTAATCACCATGACAATATTTATCATTTAATTCTTAGCCATGAAATATTTATTGATTCAACTTGTATATATAATTACCATTGAAAAGAAAGCTCAAAACTCTTCCATTATCTATGAAGAAAAAAATAAAACCTCTCATGCAGTCATGTAAGCCCATTTGTCTCTCCAATGTTCCATAAAAAGATGCAATCAACAGTTTATACATGCATAAGACATCCTTTTAGTTTACATAATGTTGTAAGAACTGGAATTTAAATATAGTAAACATGACTTTACCTCTCATGTCAAGAATTTAATCTTACATATTAATACACAATTTTTTCATTGTTAAAGTTCTCATAGATTTATCACTACATGATTTATATTGATTTTGAAATAAACAAGAATAAAAAACACGTGAATTAATTAATAAACCAATAAGTATCTAAATCTAGAATGAATCTTCAATTTTGTTCCAAATTCCCTATTTTATCATTTTTGTTATATTCTTCTCATTTTCGTTTTTGAGAAGGATTGTGACCTTGAATCCTTATTATCATAGATATTGTACACCATTTTTTAAATTGCATTTATATTTATGGGGATGTGTTGCATAGTAAAATTAATGGAGGTTATTTTACTACATTGAAAAACTGACACTCGTTGTAGTATGCCTTTTAGTACACATATATGATTTTCCTTCTCTTTTTCCTATCAGTTTGTGAGTTATTTTAGATTGATACTCACAATGTCATTTGAGAAAGGTGATAATATGAGTACATTTAGATTGATATCTTAACAAAATTTCATTTTAAATTGACATCTCATGCTTAGAATTACAATCTTTTGACCCATCCTCATGTCTATCTAAATCCTATAGAAGAAGTCTACTATAAACTAGATTTAAACACATTAAACAAATATGTTAAATTTTTATTTGTTAAGTTGTAAATTACACAATTGGAAATACTTGGTTTTAAGTGTAAAAATGTTTCCACTGCAAATAAAATTTGTAAAAACATTTGTGAATCTTACCAATTATATAAAATGCCAACAAGATGAATAAAAAAGAAACTATAATTAATGATATAAAGAAAAAAACCATACAACAATAGTATAAATGATGAAATAACACAAGTACATATCTCTCTGTTTTCATCACCCTAATTATCTTCCTTTCTTGGCATGATAACACTGTTGTTCTCAAAAATATGTTTTGATCTAGGATTATGTTTTAATACGAACCACCAATCCCTATCCAACACATCTGAATAAAAAAATCTTTGTTGTAGTGTTTAGGGAAAACATAAGGCTCCCTAGCTTCATGCCACATCTTTCTAGAGTTTATAGAATCAACCCACTATCCCAATCTTCCTTTACATTATTCTAATCAAAGGTGTCCCACCACTTGCACCTAAAAATAAAACATTGTAATGAAGAGAAGTCCACTTGAATGATCTCTTATATCTTTTTGACGTAACCTAACATCCCTTGTATTAGGTTTTGATTATTGTGGCTAGCACGACTAGATTGGTCGAACTTGACTTCCACTCCATAGTCTTGTGTCATGCATCCATCATCGACATCCTAAAAGTGAAAATAGTGTCCATATGCCCACATAGATGGGAACAAATGCACCTATAAAAAAGTGAAAAATTCACAGTGTCATGTGTCTAATAACTTGAACATAATTAAAAATATAAAATATAGATGTTATTTTGGTGCACTTTACTTGTAAACGCACTGATGAGTTTTACTACAGAATGCACTGATGTTTGGATTAAATTTAAAAAAATCATTAATTCTTTTTTTGTTTTTTTTAAATAGAAAAATGAGCAAAAATTGATTTTTTCAAAATCTAATTTCATAAAGCCTTTTAAATAGTAAAAAATTATTCACTATTTCATTATTTTTCCTAAAATTTAAATGGAGTGATTTGCAAGAGAGACATACTAGGAGCACAATGGAACAGCATAATACTTTGGAGCAATAGAACTATTTAGAAGATAACAAGCTGAAAGGTATGGTGATTCACTAAAAACCATGCATAGTAAAAATCTTAAATTTTATTATTGTTTTTACTAATAATTTTTTTCACAATTTTTGTTAGGGTTTAATTAAAAGAGAAATCATATGCAAGAGAGACATAGTGGGAGCACCGTGAAGTAGCAAAATATTTTGGAACCGCAAAAAGATCACAATTTGAAAGGAAAGGCGATTCACTCAAAACCATGCATAGAAAAAATTTTAAATTTCACTGTTGACTTTACTGTTAATTCTTTTTATAATTTCTATTATATTTATTAAAAAAAAACTATTGACTTTACTAGTAAATTTTTTTATGATTTTTGTTCCTATTTAGATTTAATTAAAATTCAGACAAAAACAAAAAATTCAATACTTACCTTAAATCCTTGCTTTTTCTTATGTGATTGCAAAATTTTACCTTAGCATTTAACTCCCTCTACTACTTTACAATTAGGGTCTTTCATTTTAGGAATTTTAGATTTAATGGGTTTATGTACTTACTATATATAAGGTGTTTGACATGTAAAGTAGGGGTGTTATAGACATTTTTGTGCCTTACAGCATGAAGCATGAAATGTCCATAATCTAACGGATCCAAAGTCCCTAAACATGTTGTTCCTACCCCTAGAGGAACAAGGTCAGCAAACCACAGCACTGAATAAAAGTTCTCCACCTGAAAACACTCAAAAACAAGGCAATTCTGGATCATGTCAACTGCTCCACTGAGCATCTGCGCTGAATGTCAACTGCTCCACTGTCTACCTGCGTTGAATGTCAACTGCAAAGAAGGCTACCTGCGCTGGGCGAGTTTGGACATGTGGCACAGTCATTCCTCAAGGTGTCAATGCCCAGGAAGCTTCCAAAATGACACTTGGATCAGGGAATTCGACTGGTGATGAGTAAGAGGTTCTAGATCTCCAAGTGGAAGCAAGAACCTCCAAGTGGACTCAAGAACTGAAGAAGAACTGAAGTGAGAGAGGACACTAGTCAGCTTCATGCCAGCCTCAAGCTGACTCATCCTTTCTCCAAAACTCCTATATATAGATCTCTCTCATGAGGTCTAAGGAGGCTGGAATCTTGTGAATGTAAAGAATTGCTGTTGGTTTGAGTTTAGAACTATTGGGTGATTTGCTTTGAAGGAGGTGAAGAGGAGATTTCTTTCTGCTGGGAAGGTGATGATGGATTGGGCCTTTTATGGTTGTATCACTTCCTGAACCTTACTTCTTCCATTAATCAAGCATTTGAGGTTCTTCTATATGCATGTGTCTCAGTGGTGAATTGTTATACTTGTGTATTTGGTTTATCTAATCCTTGAATCAATTATGAATGTATGCTTCTTGTAGTTTCCCTTTCTTGCCATTTTGCAGGATCTTGGTGTAGCTGGGCCAGTGAAAGAGCAAGGAGCTGGGGGCAAGCAGCAAGGAGAGAAGATTGGATCAATCATTAGCGAAAGACATCGGTTAGTGGATCTCTTTCTCCCCTCTTTTACATCTCATAAAGAAGTAATCTCAAATAGCTTTGCTTTGATTGTTGCTAAGGAACTATCACCCTTAGAGTGGGATAGGGTCATTCCGTATTGGATACTTTTCCCAACAACAAATTGGCGACTCCGCTGGGGATCGTATCTTGTTGGTTGTTTGTGTTTTTGCTATTCATTTCCTAAACACAGGGAGTACCGAATCGAACTGCATTTGGATCTTTCAAATGCAAAGTAGAGGGCAACTACTCTAGCTCAGTTTCTGGGCATGTTTATGATTTGAAGAGCTGATCCACAAGGACTCTGAATAGCTCTTAGTGATAGCTTTTCATCCTCCTTTGAATCATCCTTTAGTGTGTACTTGATTGGTAGCTTTGATTTGGCCAAAAACTGTTGATTTTTGAGCACTCTGTGACCCAGAACCTGAGAGAAACGAAAGTTTCTCCTTCATTGCAGACACTGTGAAGGCAGTCTGCATTTCATCGCAAGTCCCGAAGGGGCTGCCTGCGCTGAATGTCAAACTGACAGTGTTCTACCTGCGCTGAACCAGTGTGGCCTTGTGCAACTGGGGTTCTCTGCTTTCTGTTTCCCTGTTTTCATCCCTGTTTTTGCAGCCTGTTATCAGTCAATGTGCCTATCTGAAACCACCTTTCTTTGCCACTATTCCGCCTCGGTTGTATAAAGAAACTGTATTTGTTCTTTGTGTATTTCTTACATCATTTGCAGTTTCCCATAACGAAAGTAAACTAGTCTTGCTGTGGCCTCTTAGATCTAGACCTGTGATAAGTGTCGTTCTGATCTTAAGAGTTAGTTTGTTTGCTGTTCATAGCTGATTGAGCTTTTGCTTTCGTCATATGGTTTGAATTTATGTATTTCTAGTGTTGAAACAAGTAAATCTTAAGGTGTCTTTTGATTTTGGACAAAAGCTTGTTTGCTTTCACTTGAAATTGAATTCAAAGTTATACAACATCTTTCTTTTTGTAGTACACCAACATTAAGAAAGAGAAAAGAAATACCTGCATTGTGCATGTGCATTTTGACAGCTTGCATGTTGATTTAGGAAAAAGTGCATTAGTGTGTGCTCTATGATCTGTGTGAAAAGATGATGTCTTTCTTTTCCCTAAGTAGTTAAGATTTTCATAAGTTGAAAAGATTGAAAAAGCTTGCTTATCATCTTTAGACTGCATTTAGGAGTTGTACCATACATCTCGTGGTGAACCTTGAAAGGCAAACTTTAAAAAGATCAACTTAAAATATATTGAATGAACCTAACAACGCTTTGAAACATAACGCAAACACATAGAGGTCTAAGCTAGAGACGTGTTCCGGCGTCGTTAAACGTAGTGACTGTCGATCTCGAAGAAGGTGGGTGATTCCTCCTGAGAGTTGGTGGCACTAATACGGACTTGTGCTCCCACGTACCGTCGCGTATATATTAGGAGACCCCTATAGGCATATATCTTTTATCCTTAGGAAGCCGTGTCGGCCGCCCTACTGATCGCAATGCAGTGACCACAACATTCACGAAGATCGACCACCCGTACCGTAAAACGTATTCTGTGGTTTTGCGAAAGGTTTGGCACACCCTCTGCCTAGATCTCCAGAGCAGTTTCTTTTGGCCTTTTTCAGACTCTATAACAGAAAAAGTCCACCCGAGCATTTGTCACTTCAGGCTCATTAAAACATCGAAGGAGACTAGAGTCATCTTTAGCTTTTTCTCGACTCTTTAAAACTGAAAAAGCAAGTTGTGTCTAAAAGCGTCTAATAAAATTCATTCAATTCGGAAACACAAATTTCCCCTTTTAATATTTTGGTTGATCGAGTAATCCGCAATCGTGGAAGAAAGTCAATTGAAACCCCGTCATTCACAGAGGCTTATGAGTCAACCGTCTTTGTCTCCGGAATCGAAAACAGTACGGACAAAGCGAACTCGTTTAACCGGTTCAAAATCTCCTATCAAAGTTAGAACAAGTGTTCCAACTACATCTGAGGTTCCGGTTACTCCAAACATTTCTGGAAACCCTGCCTCTATAGAAGAAGTTCAACAGCCACAGAAGGACAGTAATACTGATCCTAGTCTGGGGGCAAATACTTGTGTAACTGAACCAGTTCCATCTGTAACTGGTCCAGAAAGTTTTGTCCCTCAAACAATTGTCGCTGTCGAAACAACCCCTTCTTCGTCACCAGAAATATTTTACGGACCTGACGGTCTTCCTCTTCCACTGGGTTTGATTGCGATAGAGGAAATTGTAGAGGATCCGCAAGCAAGTACTCCAACCCATTTTGGAGTCGGGGTCACTCTTTTTCCTTCATCAGAAGTTAATCCACCACAAGTGGAGGTTCCTGTAGAATCGCTAGGCAATCTATTGGATAGACTTAAAATGTCTGAACAACCGTCATCATCTAGGACTGTGTCAAATGACACAGCGACAGCAGAAGCCCCTGTCGTCACTCCAACAATGTTTGCCGACATACCATCTGTCCCAACTAGTTCACAACCGTTAGAAGGAGTCCACCAAGGGACTATTTTGACAGTATGGTCTTTTCCAGTTTGTCCATCCGGAGTAATATCCGGCAACTCTTATGTTGAGACTCACCAAATTGATCCATTTGGAGGTCAATTTGGGCAATCCAGTCCCCAAGGACAATCAATCCCCTTGAGTTCCGGATTGCTACCGTATGGGGGGCAATATGCCCTTTCATTACCTCCTCCGGGAGGGTACCCATACGGGAGTTCGCAACAGTATTCAGGTTATACTGGAATTACATCAAGTGGTTGGGTACCTATGCTACCTCAACAACCAAGGGTTGTATATTCTATGCAACAGTGTGTACCTATGACGAACATCCCAACCACACCGGCTATTGTAACAGTGTCACAAGTTCAAGCGATACCTATTGCATGTCAACCTCAGATTTCTCAGGTTGTAATGTAACAGCCACTTGACCATGGGTCACAACCACAATCACCAACTGGTGGTGCGACACAGGTCCAAACGGGTACAATTACCCCACACCTTGGTCCAACGGTTAGCATAGCACAACAGAACATGGCTTCACAACCATGGCTAGTGCAATACCAACAACCACAATTCCAGCAGGTGTACCAAGGTTCTGAGCAACAGATCTTTGCGAACAGTGGACAACCGTATATCCAAAACGGTCAAAACCAACCAATTTACAGTGGTCAAGTCCACCAACCGTATCAATCATACCAACATCAATTACATTATGCTAGTATGCAAAGGCCCACTGCTCAAGCGATTCCATCGTACCCTGGTTACGCTTCGCCTAACCTGAATCAACAGTTACCATTCGTGGCAACTTTAGAGTTACCCGATTTACACCGGTTAACTAACGATCCGATTGCTTATGCCCCTTGGTGGCCAGCGATTCCTCACAAACTTCCATCTGACATTCCTAAATTCAATGGAAATCCAGGTGAAGACCCATCAAATCACGTGATGACTTTTCATCTGTGGTGTTCGTCGAACACCCTGAACGGCGATTCGATAAGGCTTCGCCTTTTTCAGAGGACATTGACAGGTCCAACGGCTAAATGGTATATTGAATTACCTAGAGCCTCGTTCGACAATTTTAGTTCCCTAGCCACGACTTTCTTAACCCATTTTCAATTACCGATAAGGTATGAAACAGGAACATAAATATTAACCAACTTCAAGCAGACAACTGCCACCCATATATCTGATCATATACATGAGTGGCGTCGTCGTCGTAGGATGGTGAAAACATACGTTCCCGATCAGCTGTTAGCTGAATGGTTTATAAAGTCGTTACTTCCTGCTATAACGGAAGATGTGGCAAAAGGGGGAGTCGTAACAGAGGAGCAAGTTATCGCTCGTGCATAGTATTTGGACTTAGTTTATACTCAGTCCGGCACGCTCTACGACAAAATACCTGACGCTCCTAGACCGGAATTTTCAATTCCTCCTCCTCCTAAATCCAATAGTGACTCTCATGCTGGTGATGGCGTGATTGGCACGGCAAACGCGAAATCGATAAAGGCTTCGTCAAAGAAAGCCCGTAAGAATTCGGATCAAAATGCAAAAGAAGAAATTCTTGCTTCGGAAGTAAATGTCGTATCAGCAGATAAAGGCAAAGAAACCAATCAACTAGGAAGCAAGAAGAAGCAAAACAAAGGGAAGAAGAAGAAACAGGGTGAATCATCTCCTGGGAAAAATTCTTCAAACCCTCCTGGGCAAGGGAAACCAAATTATCCATGTCAAATATGTGACGAGGAGGATCACTGGACAAAGAATTGTCCATTCAAAGCTGAGTTAAAGAGGTTCTTTAAAAGTTCCCAAACCTCAGTTGTGTTAACTGATCTGTTTCCAAATCCAAGTCAAAATCTGGTTGATAATGGAAGTACTTCCCCGTGCCAGGTGCTAATGTTGTCGACCTCCAAGCAACATAATGATGCTTTGATTTCGACAAGGAACAAAGATTACGGGAATCCGAAGTTGTCGAACAGCAAGGAAAAAGATCAACTAAGCAGTTCGACGACAACTTCGACAGAAGTTGTGCCACCATTTATTACGGGAAGCATTCCAATGATCCATGGAAGCAATCAATCTCTCCAAAATATCGGAGTAATTTTCCTAAAAGACCCCACTTTAATGGGTACTTTTGCCCTACCGCCTCCGAGTAATCTGACGGAAAAGGCCACAGTGGAATATGAAACCTTCTATTTCTAATGGATCTAAAACTCCGAGGACGGTTCTTATCTCGTGTCAACCTCGTTAAAAAATGAAACAAGGAGTCATGAGGATAGTTCTTTTACTGTGTCAACCTCATTAAAAAATGAAACAAACCCCCTTTCCAAATCTCAAAGGTAAACCTTCATTCCAACCACCGAGTTGAATGCAATGAAGCTTGGGGGGCATGCACCTCGATTTGTGTTATTATTCTGGGGGCATGCAAACTTATCATCGAGCAGTTTTAGCATAAAGTTCATGCTCGTTAAAAAATAAACGCAAGATCCGAGCAGTTTTAATGCGGTCTTCATGCTCGTTAAAAAATAAATATAAGCAGTGAGCAATGTTTCCTCCAGAGTTTAAGCTCATTTTTAAATAAAAAATGAACCTATCCCGGTAAATAACCACTGTGATCGTAAATTTATCAGCCATAAAAACCTTGGTCGTGTTTGCACCTGCCACCTCCACTTTTCATTTGGCCGATCGTTCACCTCCATATGATTGTTTACCCATTTTGAGGAACAGCTGCGAAGAGTGATTTCACCTAGCCATCCTTGTGACACTGCCGTGATTGGAAAATTCCAACCTGTACCTAGAATCAATTGCTATCCCTGTTTATCACTCGTTCCTCAAAAGACGAGTCTTCTTTGAGCTCTTTTCAACTGACTCGTAAAATATGAAAAGATTGCCGAGTTTTGGCCTTCCAGCTCGTTAAAGGACCGGAAGAGCTATCCCTCCTCTAGATTTTAATCTTTTTGGACCTGAGGGATTATTGCACAAAAAGGTCGAGCACTTGTTTTATTCGGCTCGTTAAAGTTATCGAAAACTCATCCCTTTTGTATTGTTTTATACTTTTTCGGACTTAAGGGATTAGATGACGAAAAAGGAATTTTGGAGTTAACTTTATGTACCTTTTCAGACTCTCTAAAAATGAAAAGGACCGAGTTTTCCTTGTCGTTAGACTCGTTAAAATGATTAAATAGCGACAAACTTGTCTTTAGACGAGAACGAGTTTCCCTATCGCTAGGCTCGTTAAAACATAGCGATGGGCTTGCCCGAAGGGCAGGTTATAGAACAAGCATATGTTATCCTCCTCAAGCTTGAAAAAAATAAAGAGGTACTGGTCAGAAATGACTGGGGAAAAATTGGGAGAACCTCAAAGCTTTAATGGTAGCAAGTCGCTCTTGAGCATGACACTTTTCCTCCGTACCACATCGGGTTGGGTTGTTTCATTCACCGGTCTCATCACCATGGTCTCGCCAAACCATCCACATTTGGGGTAATGCTACCGATCCATCGCATCAGTGTCGTTATATGTTCAAGAGATGTTGTTCAGAAAGAGTCAACCGTGTCCCATCCACTACCATACATCATCTTTCATCCTTTCATGACCGTCACCCTGAATCATATTTCACAGATTGTTTTCACCTCCATTAAAATCATTATCTCCGTTCCGTGTCACTGATGTGGGATTCATTAAGGCCCTCCTTTGACGGATCGCTCCTTGTCAACATCAGCTCATTATCCAAGGAGTTGATCTAGGAACAACCCCTTCAGTACTTTGAAGCTTGCATGCCTCAATGGCAAGTTTCTCACTTCTGGCGACAGGTATACATCAATGACCTTCGACCAGAAGATTTTGCGTGGTGTTCGATGCCAAGTCCTTTATTCACACCACGTGAATTGTACTGCAGTACCTTGAGGGTCATTATCATTATCGGTGATTCCTCTCGCGCTTGTTAACGATTTACATCATTGGCCGGTAATCAAGCGATGTCTTTCCATGTTCGACTTCAGCGCAATTCTCACATGGATCGACTTGTACTTAGAGTGAAGATCGAACGAGTTTGAAGACCCCGGATCTAGTTTCATCCATCCGGGCTGCGATACATATTCAGGAAATATAAAGACATTTGACATGTACATCATTGCAGCAGATGATCATCCTACTCAAAGGATGATAATTTTCACCAAAATTATCAGTCTACCATCAGACGATCCTCTGTTCTATGTACCAAAATGTATTTATAACGCTGAGCATGGGAATGCCCGCCTCAGCTAGATCATGAAAGCAGTATGAAAAGTAATGTATTGTATTGTATCTTATTACAGGTCACCTCTCAGCGATTGAATGAACTTCGGATCCTCCTGATAAAGCATTTCACCCGATAAACGACCTCATACTTTAGGGGGCAACTATTATAGACATTTTTGTGCCTTACAGCATGAAGCATGAAATGTCCATAATCTAAGGGATCCAAAGTCCCTAAACATGTTGTTCCTACCCCTAGAGGAACAAGGTCAGCAAACCACAGCACTGAATAAAAGTTCTCCACCTGAAAACACTCAAAAACAAGGCAATTCTGGATCATGTCAACTGCTCCACTGAGCATCTGCACTGAATGTCAACTGCTCCACTGTCTACCTGCATTGAATGTCAACTGCAAAGAAGGCTACCTGCGCTGGGCGAGTTTGGACATGTGGCACAGTCATTCCTCAAGGTGTCAATGCCCAGGAAGCTTCCAAAATGACACTTGGATTAGGGAATTCGACTGGTGATGAGTAAGAGGTTCTAGATCTCCAAGTGGAAGCAAGAACCTCCAAGTGGACTCAAGAACTGAAGAAGAACTGAAGTGAGAGAGGACACTAGTCAGCTTCATGCCAGCCTCAAGCTGACTCATCCTTTCTCCAAAACTCCTATATATAGATCTCTCTCATGAGGTCTAAGGAGGCTGGAATCTTGTGAATGTAAAGAATTGCTGTTGGTTTGAGTTTAGAACTATTGGGTGATTTGCTTTGAAGGAGGTGAAGAGGAGATTTCTTTCTGCTGGGAAGGTGATGCTGGATTGGGCCTTTTATGGTTGTATCACTTCCTGAACCTTACTTCTTCCATTAATAAAGCATTTGAGGTTCTTCTATATGCATGTGTCTCAGTGGTGAATTGTTATACTTGTGTATTTGGTTTATTCTAATCCTTGAATCAATTATGAATGTATGCTTCTTGTAGTTTCCCTTTCTTGCCATTTTGCAGGATCTTGGTGTAGCTGGGCCAGTGAAAGAGCAAGGAGCTGGGGGCAAGCAGCAAGGAGAGAAGATTGGATCAATCATTAGTGAAAGACATCGGTTAGTGGATCTCTTTCTCCCCTCTTTTACATCTCATAAAGAAGTAATCTCAAATAGCTTTGCTTTGATTGTTGCTAAGGAACTATCACCCTTAGAGTGGGATAGGGTCATTCCGTATTGGATACTTTTCCCAACAACAAGGGGGATCACTTATTAAATTATATCCAAACTCGGTTGGCCTTGTCTATTTTTTTTTTAAACAACATCTATTTTTCAATGCTCCCTATTTAATATAACACAATGGTGCTACTGGTGCTTCTATTGTTACATACCGCACTAAATCGTGACGTCCATGTCTAATTTTTTTTATCGGTGCACCCAGTGTAAGATAACTCACTAACTCGGCTCTGCCAAATAACATCATTAAGTGATGGAAGTGCTTTTATCATTACAAATCACACCATCATAATTTAAAATTATTTAAAAAAATTAATTTGTGTTAAACAATTAAATGCTCAGTGCCTTTAGTATATTAAATGCTATGAGGCGTTTATTCAAATAACCACACCAATTACTAGAGCTATTTTTGGATGAAAATTATTTGATTTATGTATAAATCATGTTTAATGGTTTTTTTACTGAACAATACAGGTTGTATATTGATTAAAAAATGTCTAAGAAGTTGTCAAGTAACAAAAATATTGATCTACACAATGATAACACATCTAAAAAAGCAAAAAAGACAAGTTCTTTGTAAATCCTTTACAAGATTAATATGTTTGAACTATATGTAAGTTTACTTAATATGCATTAGTTAGTTTGTGTCATGCAGAGCCACAAAATGAATAAGGCCGATAAGATTATTTCTAATCTAAGTGCAAAAGTGCATAAAAGTATGATAAAAAAATTGCAGAAGGATGAATTAGGTGAATGAAAAAATGCTATTCAATTTGAGTTCTTTTTTTGATTTTTCATTAATAATATACTTAATAATATTAGATAACATGTTTGAAACAATCTATTAATTCATATATGTTTAATATTCTACAATGAGCAATAACGAAGGAAAAGATCAATGTCATTCTAAGAAAACAAAACTTATATAACATATAAATGACGATAAATTGGTCCTTATCTCATCTCGAGTGTCGTTGAAGGTTAATGAAAGGGATTTTTTTTAACTATGAGGGATATAGTAGAAAAAATGTATCAAAGTACTTTCCACTTGCAATAAAAAATCAATCCAATGATTCCAAGAACCAAATTATATCTAAACTACATGAAGTTTTTCCAAAGAAATGGTAATTGAGACCTGTTAGACTTGCAATAACAAAAACATACAACAACAAAAAAGAATTATTCAAAAGGTAATATTCGTAATTAAAATGATTTTTGAGAATTATATGTATATATTACTACCAACCATTCATTTATTAATATCAATTTTGTTATATTTAATTTTCATATATCAATAAAATAGTTTATTACTTTTTTCAGGAAGATTTTAAAAATCCACAAGGATCAACAAGCTGAAATGTGAAACATGTTAGTAGGAATGTCAAAAAATTGTACAAGGAAATGGTCAAAGAAATGAACATAATTTCATCACGGGAGAAACCATGTCAATAACAACATGCTTCAAATGTATGTAATCATGATTGAATGTGTACATATAAACATATAATTTAGCATTAAATATTATTTTTCAAGTATTTTCTTGTAGAAAAGAAAACAAAATGGAACTCATTCAACACATAAAACGAGATGACAAGGAACAAAAGGGTTGATATCAAAGTTTGTGAGTAATTGTTAATATTTCCTTATAACAACCCAAGGTTTCATTTTTGTATATTTTAAGTTGTTTTACAACAACGATCTTTGAATGTCTTCAAACTGGTGTTAACATACAAAGAAGAGCCATTAGAAGAATGGATTGACATTAGGTTAAATATGGGTTGTGAGTATATGTTGGCATATCAAAAATTAATAGTGGAATTTGTAAGTATCTATGTTGTTTTACTTCTCTAAGTTTATCATTAATAGAACAAAAAAATCCTTTATATCAAATATATGATATATAATGGGGTATAAAACTTGTAGGAAACAAAGTATGGAACTACGTCAATAGAAGAGTTGTTGAAAAAATACACGAGACTTGGTTTTAAAACCATGTGTACAATTCATGGGTCACTTCTTGCTATGGTACATTGCTATTCAATTTACATTAATGTATATTATTTATTTCAATTTTCATTATTCTCACCAATGTAGATGCACTCATTACACTTTATTTTTATGTTATTAGATGGAATAAGATCAAGAAGACGAAAACAATCGATGTAATCAACAAAATATTTGTCCAAATAACCCAAGTGATGAAAGTAGATCAAGTAATAACAACAACTCTAGCGAAGAATGATGATCTATTTGGATATTAATGCAAGCTACTGTATTTTTTGAAGTAATTGTTTGTGAAAATCATACATTTTGTTTAACGTAATGGGCATATTGTCCCAATTAAATTAGAAGGGGTTACCAATAACTACCCCATTTTGTATGACAAAGAGCCTTGTATTGATATATAACAAAATACATTTAAATTTATTCTATTGCATTATCTAATGTCATAGTGAAATGTTACACCATTGATTAAATATATGGATGATTAAATATTATAATGAAGAGAAGTGAAATTTGATAATATAACAAATTAATCCAACCATCATATACAAATGCACTGATCAAAATTTAATCTATATGAATATTATTATAAGATATATGTCATTTTTTTATGAACAAAAGATTTAAAAAATCACAATAATTGCATTCTCATAGGTCGATGTTTCTAAAAAAAGGAAATCTCATACAAAAAACCAATGCGCCCATAACATAAACACGCACTGGTGCATTATGTTATCTAAAAGCATCGTTACGAAAATTTATTAGCATGGTCGATGCATTTTCTGAAAATGATAGAAATGTGGCATTATATTCTTCAAGAATCGATATTATTTGCATTTAATGCCGTTGTGCATTATAATTCTTAAAGAACCAATTCTTTCATAGAACTAACGCGCTAGTGATACAAAATATTATTTCCAGACCCGATGCATTATTCAAATTAATAGCACCGACTTTTTTATATCAGTGCACACCGGTGATTTTATACAAATCAAATGCATCAGACCTGTGAGTTTAAATAAAAACAACGGGTCTGTGATATTCATTTTCCTACCCCGGTGTCGTTCCTGAAAAGAACGCCCCAGGGCATTTTTTTTAATGTGTATGCATTGAACGATATACATTTCAGGAACTATTGTTCTTTGCATTCAATGCCTTGGTATTTTTAGTTATGTATACAACCTTGGTGCTTTTATATATTTAGTGCACCGGTGTTATTTTTCCATGAATCACACCACTAAAAAAATGTTTAAACCTTCGCCCACCTAGATTTTTTCATTTTTGATAAAGTTTCATTATAATCTTCGCTAAAACTTCCGCTACTAGAAATGGATGTTTTAGCAGAGGTTTTTTTGACAATTTTTGCCAATTTTATAACACTAAAAACTTTTGTTATAGCCTCCGCTATGTTGAAAAGTGTAACTAGGTTCAGTCTTCATAATTACATGTAATCATGATTTTATGTAATGAGATGTAAAGAAGAAAAACAAATTATTGTATTGACTTGCTTCATGGGTTTCATGAGCAAGAGATTTTATTTTTGAGTAAAGACTCCCATTAAGATTCTTTATCATTTATTTGTCATCTAGTCATAAAATGTTCGAGTCATTGTCATGTAATGAAGTCATGTTACACTTTGTAAAGGCCAATCTTGTCTATGTAAAGTATCATCCAAGACCATGTCACTTATCCTCTTCAAGTCAGCCTACAACGATGGAAGAATATGCTAGAAGAAGTTGGCCTAACTCTTTAGATCATATCAGCATAAAAGACATGAGAAGAAGTGTATATATAGCCTAACTTAGCCTCACTTGAAGACAAGAAACTCGAATTTCATTGGATCAAGAGGAAGTGTGAAAAATAAGTGAAGAAGTGCAAAAAAGAAGGCTACAAATGGAAGTGCGAAGAATTGAGAAAATGGGTTTCTTCTGGGACAATGAAAAAAGATTCTTCTAGGCATAGCGAAAGTGTTTATTCTAGGCAAGCAAAGAACTGAAAGTTTCTTCTGGGGTAGCGAAGGAAAGATTCTTCTTGGGCAACAAAGAAGAGGTTTCTTCTGGGGCAGCAAAGAAGGATTCTTCTAGGTAACAAAGGAGGATTCTTCTGCACAACAAAGAAGGATTCTTTTGGGTAACTAAGATCAAGATCTAGAGACCAATATTATCTAAAGGAAGCTAGTGAAATCATAGAGACCGAGTTTCTCTAAGAATAAGTCGAGAAAAAGTAGTGTGAAGGATATAGATCGAGTTTCTCTAGAAGGATCCAAGGAGAGAAATTCCAGATCAAGAAGGAAGTCGAAGGGAAGAGGAAAAGCATTAAGGATAGTGATAAGGTTCTTGGGAGGTTACTAGAGTCAAGGGTTTGTGTCATGGTCTTGGTACTTATCAATTGAAGATCTAGAAGAAGAATTTTGATATGGTTTTCCTCTCAAGGGGTGAGAGGTTTTGGCTTGGTTGACAAGCCTATATACTATGTCACTTTTCTTTTATTGTACATATTGGTAATTGTCTTAATGAAAAGAACACAATAATCACATAACATAGAAGAGAATATAAAATAAGAAGTAAAAGTATATCACAAGCAATTATCAAGCAGAGAAATATTTTATATGTCCATGCCCTAGATTTCTCAACACACTATAAGGTATTTTCCTTGTAGTGCAAAGGCCTAAGGGTGGAAATCGGGGGCTAGAATTTGTTGAGGTAGTAAATAAAAACACATCATTGATAATCTACAATATTGACCTTATTAAAGACCTCATTCATCTAAAGCGATGGGGTGACTGATGAATATTGCACCACAAAAGATTTTCTTGAAAGAGCCTTTGAAGGCTCAAAGCTAGAACCAGGCTTCAAGGAATCTTTAAATGAAAAGGGTTTGGATGTTGAGGATGTCGTCTTTCCTTTGGCACCTCCATTGGACCAGGCAATGAGAAAAATAGTGGAATCATTCTTAATGCCATACTCTTTGAGTTCCTTTGTTAAAATTAATTGCTTCCCCTCAAAAAGGAGTTGCATCACTCCTGGATGGACTCTTGTCTTGGTGTGAATACAGTCTATGAGAGAGGGAATTGAATCTACATCCCTGACCATGAAGCAAAGGGACTTTCCAGTCAAGGCCTTAACAATAATTGGAAATTAATTGAGATTTGAAGGAATTGTTTCATGTTCAGAGGGCCAACAACATGGGCCAAGACCAAAAGCAGACCTGAGAATCAATTATGGCTGAGGATTTATGTCAAAAACTTTATAGGTGAACCCACACCATCCATGAAAGGCTAGGTCAAATATTTTGACAAACATTTTGTGGGAAAACTTCCCGCACAAGTGCTCATCACTCATTGGTGCATCCGACATAAAGATACTAGATGCCACCATTGTTATGGATAACCCTAGGCATGCACTAATGTAGAAACCAATTCAAAATCACTTGGAATGTTGTTTCTAAATACCCAACAACGTTAATCCATATCATGAACACAATTGAATAGATAAAACCACATTTGAATAGAAAAAGCTATTGAACAACACAAGGGTGCGATTGAACAACACTTCTCAACAGAACAAAAAAACATATTGAACAACAAAAAGGGTGCAATCTGTACATTACCTAAGATGGCTCGAGTAATTCGTTATTTTCCTTTTAAAATCCTTATTCCATTTCGAATCCAAGTTCTGCCCAACCTGCAATTTCCTTAAGGAATTTATTTAAGGATTCGAATGTCCCAAGGTTTTCCACACGATTTCTTCTACAACTACAGGCATATAAACATATAAAATGCTTGAGTGGAAGCGAATACAGGCTATTTAAATGAAATACACAGAACACTCAAATAAAACACACAACAATACTATTATGTGAATAAAAAACGTTGAAAACAAAGGTTTCTTGCTTCCAACACTTAATGGCTTGATAATACATTCAACGGACTCTCCCTGCTCTCGCTCTCTCTCAAAATATTTTTGGAACTCCCTTTGAAAAATGAATGAAACAAAATATATCCCACACTAACAATCTTCTTCCCAATAATGAAGGAATATACTATTTTAAGAATCCAACTCCTATTTTAATTAAAAGATCTATGTGTTGGCATTATGATACAAGTGTTGTCCTTGATGGCAACTCACATAGATGACAGATCATAGTGTAGCAGGTCAGTAGTAAAGAATTGATGATCAGACTACAAAGAATGAAGAAAGAAAAGTATAGACGCAAGTTCATTATATACCAAGTCGTGTATACACGCAGGTTCACTATATACCAAGTTGCGTATATACGTAGGTTCGCTACATACCAAGTAGTGTATACACGCAGGTTATACATGCAGGTTCACTATATACAAAGGTGCGTATACACGCAGGATTGCTGATCAAAAGTTGCGTATGCGTATGCACGCACTTTCATGCATGGAAAAGCGCGTACATGTGGGAAATCTTATTTTTGGGTCTGTGGAATTTAGACCTATGGTTTTGGACCTTGGTGTTGTGGGGAAAAATGCCTATGCAGGACGATCCTATCCACCTAAGGTGTGACAGCGCCTTAGCAACAAACGAATACAGCTATCATGATTTCTTCCTTTATGAAATGTGAAATAGGGGAGATTGGTAGACTTACCGTTGTCTTCCGGTTGTCCCTCGATCTAGATCCTCTTCTCTTTGTGTGTCCACAGCTACTTGTCTCCTCGCTTGCTCAAGAGAACAGCTACTTGAATCCCACGAGACCACAAGAGAACAACTACCTGTGACAAGAGAACAGCTACTTGCGACAAGAGAAGAACACAATACAAAGGCAAATATACATATTTATAAATGATTCAGGATTAGAAGCAAATCAAATATACTAATGCAATCATACAAAATACACCAGCATATAGGAAAGAATCAAGATAGCTTTATTGATAAGTAACAGGGTTCAGGAAGAGATACAACCCATAGGGCTCCAATCCAGCATCTCCTTCCCAGCAGAATGGAATTCCTTCTTCAGCTCCCTTCAAAGCATTAAGCACCCAATGTTTCTAGCCACAAACCAATAGCAATTCTTTGCAATCACAAAATTCCAGCCTCTAGATCCCATGGAGGAGAGCTCCATATATAGATATTTGGAGAGAGGATGAGTCAGCTTGAGATCTAACTAGTGTCCTCTCCCTCTCTCAGTTCTTGAGTCCACTTGGAGGTTCTTGCTTCCACTTGGAGATTTGGAACCTCTTACTCATCACCAGTCGAATTCCTTGATGCAAGTGTCATTTTGGAAGCTTCCTGGGCATTGACACCTTGAGGAATGACTCTGCCACATGTCCAAACTCACTCAGCGCAGGTAGCTAGTGTTGGAGTTGACATTCAACGCAGGTAGCCAGTGTAGCAGTTGACATTCAGCGCAGATGCTCAGTGGAGCAGTTGACATGATCCAGAATTGGCTTGTTTTTGAGTGTTTTCAGGTGGAGAACTTCTGTGAATTGCTGTGGTTAGTTTGCCTTATTCCTATAGGGGTAGGAACAACATGTTTAGGGACTTTGGATCCCTTAGTTTATGGACATTTCATGCTCAATGCTGTAAGACACAAAAATGTCTATAACAGTTGCCCCCTAAAGTATGAGGCCGTTTATCGGGTGAAATGCTTTATCCAGGAGGGTCCGAAGTTCATCCATCTACTGGGAGGAGACCTGTAATAAAATACAATACAATACATTATGATTCATACTGCTTTCATGATCTAGCTGAGGCGGGCATTCCCATGCTCAGCTTTATAAATTCATTTTTGTACATAGAACAGACGATCGTCTGATGGTAGACTGATAATTTTGGCGAAATTATCATCCTTTAAGTAGGATGATCATCTGCTGCAATGATGTACATGTCAAATGTCTTTATCTTTCCTGAATATATATATCGCATCCCGGATGGATGAAACTAGATCCGGGGTCTTCAAACTCGTTCGATCTTCACTCTAAGTACAATTCGATCCATGTGAGAATTGCGCTGAAGTCGAACATGGAAAGACATCGCTTGATTACCGGTCAATGATGTAAACCGTTAACAGGCGCGAGAGGAATCACCGATAATGATGATGACCCTCAAGGTACTGCAGTACAATTCACGTGGTGTGAATAAAGGACTTGGCGTCGAACACCACGTAAAATCTTCTGGTCGAAGGTCATTGATGTATACCTGTCGCCGGAAGTGAGAAACTTGCCATTGAGGCATGCAAGCTTCAAAGTACTGAAGGGGTTGTTCCTAGATAAACTTCTTGGATAATGAGCTGATGTCGACAAGAAGCGATCCGTCACAGGAGGGCCTTAATGAATCCCACATCAGTGACGCGAAACGGAGCTAATGATTTTAATGGAGGTGAAAACGATCTGTGACATATGATTCAGGGTGGCGGTCATGAATGGATGAAGGATAATGTATGGCAGTGGATGGGACCCGGTTGACTCTTTCTGAACGACTTCTCTTGAACATATGGCGACACTGATGCGATGGATTGGTAGCATTACCCCAAATATGGATGGTATGGCGAGACCATGGTGATGTGACCGGTGAATGAAACAACCCAACCCGAATGTGGTATGGAGGAAAAGTGTCATGTTCAAGAGCGACCTGCTACCATCAAAGTTTTCTTGATTTTTCCCAATTTTTCCCCAGTCATTGCTGACCAGTACCTCTTTATTTTTGTCAAGCTTGAGGAGGATAACATATGCTTGTTCTATAACCTGCCCTTCGGGCAAGCCCATCGCTATGTTTTAACGAGCTTAGCGATAGTGAAACTCGTTCTCGTCTAAAGACAAGTTTGTCGCTATTTAATAATTTTAACGAGTCTAACGACAAGGATAACTCGGTCCTTTTCATTTTTAGAGAGTCTGAAAAGGTACATAAAGTTAACTCCAAAATTCCTTTTTCGTCATCTATTCCCTTAAGTCTGAAAAAGTATAAAACAATACAGAAGGGATGAGTTTTCGATAATTTTAACGAGCCGAATAAAACAAGCGCTCGACCTTTTTGTGCAATAATCCCTCAGGTCCAAAAAGATTAAAATCTAGAGGAGGGATAGCTCTTCCTGTCCTTTAACGAGCTGGAAGGCCAAAACTCGGCAATCTTTTCATATTTTACGAGTCAATTGAAAAGAGCTTAAAGAAGACTCGTCTTTTGAGGAACAAGTGATAAACAGGGATAGCAACAGATTCTAGGTACAGGTTGGAATTTTCCAATCACGGCAGTGTCACAAGGATGGCTAGGTGAAATCACTCTTCGCAGCTGTTCCTCAAAATGGGTAAACAATCATATGGAGGTGAACGATCGGCCAAATGAAAAGTGGAGGCGGCAGGTGCAAACACGACCAAGGCTTTAACGGCTGATAAATTTACGATCACGGTGGTTATTTACCAGGGATAGGTTCATTTTTTAATGAGCTTGAACTCTGTAGGAAACTCTTGCTCACAATCGCTTTTCTATTTTTTAACGAGCATAAATTCCGCGTTAAAACTGCTGGATTTTGCGTTTATTTTTTAACGAGCATGAACTTTATGCTAAGACTGCTCGATTACCCAGTCATTTGATAAGAGTGTCTCATCAAGATTCTATTTTTTATGGAGCTTCATCTCACTAAGCTTTGCTCCCTATCCTTTCTTTATGCAAGTTCGGAAACGGCTAATCCTACGAGTTTAAAGGGTTAGACCTACAGGTTTAAAGGGAGGACCTAAAAATTTAAAAAATAAATAGTCGCCCCTTGCTTGCACTCCAAAAGGTTTGCATGCCCCCAGGTATAAAACAGAGTTTCAAGGTTACCTCTACTTACCCTCCGCCAAAACATTTGTTTTAATCGAGAGAGGCTTACCTCTTTCAGGTTACCCAAAGATTGTCTCGTTACTCTTTCAAACAAAACACTTCCTCGGCAATGTCTACCGAAATAGACAAGGGTGAATGACTCTGGTGCCAAACACGTAACTTTGACAAAAGAATCCTATTCTAGAACAACCCCTCTTCCATCCACGGACGGGGTACGGACTAGTCATATTCTCCCGTGGAAACCTACCCTATACCCAAAGTTTTCCTGCCGAAGCAGGCCAGGACGCATGCCCCCTAGGTTCCAGTCATATCCTCCCGGATTACTTGCGCTCATCAGGAGGACGGACCGTGGGTTGAGACACTTCTTGCATGAATAGACCATTTAGGGATGGTACATGACTATTTGCGATGTGTGATCCGGAAAACGAAAGTTGGTCCACGAGCTTGACCATTCTTCCTTCATGCGGAAAACACATTACTCTAAAGAGTGAGGAGACTACAGCTCCCATGCAATATATATAGTCTCGTCCAAGGAGTAGGTTATAATCCAAGGGTCCTTGAACGACCATCACGTTCATTTGAACGATCTTCCCTTTCAATGTTATAGGCACATTGGGGAGGATCCCTAAAGGTCGACTGGTTCCTTTATCAAAACCTGATAGATTTCTTCTCTCAGGTAAAAGCGTTGGCAAACCAAGCGCTTTCCAAGCAATAGAGGAAAGGATACTCACAGATGCCCCTTCATCAATGATAGTGCCAGCCATTACCATTCTGTATATTTGACAAATAATTCTGAATGGTATACTGGCTGGCAACCGGGGTCTGCCTAGTTGGTTCCAATCAAAGGACACAACCAGGTTGCTTGGTGGTGGGACCGAATATACGGCCGGATATCACTCCGATGAACTTCCTTCCTGCGATAAAGGAATGGTGGCATTGCCCCCTTGATCATCAGAGTCAGTGCTGATGAAGAGAATCTGGACGGTGTCGTCTTTATTCTCCTCTGTGATGGTGTCATTCGAAGATGGAGCCTCTGAAGGCAAAACCGGGTCAACTGCCGTATCAACCTTTTGACTTTCGTCAGGCATGGATCCAGACAGTTCTTCTTCAATGAAAGGTGCTTCGGCTGACCACTTAAGTGGCTCGGCCGGATTCTCAACTAGTGAGGGACTTGGCAGGATTCTTTGATATCCAGGAGGGAGATGCGCTCGTAAAATTGGGCGATCTTCCAGAACTCTTTTTGCCTCGTCTAAGAAGGGACAACGGTGGATGGTGTGATCGCCTTCACACAGTCTGCAGGGAAATTTAGCTCTCCCGTTCTGTCCTGGAGCTTCACTCCCACTAGTTGACGGTGAGCAGTCGACATGGCTATCAGAGGTCGATGCTACCGAATTTTGCAAACGGGGGGACCAGTCCCTTAGTATCCATGGGATACAGGGACAATCTCTATGGAAGTGGTCTCCCCTGTAGATAACGCATGGTGATTTAGGCCTTACGAGTGCGGTGTGTGGATTTTTGTTAGATGACATTTGTTTGCCCCCAGTCGCCTTAGGCTCCTTCTTCTTCTTCTCCTTCTTCTCCTTAGGAACCTGGTTTTTAATTCGACCAGTCCCTTCAAGCGAAGAGGAAGGAGGGGAGGAAGATGAAGTTGAAGGCTGGGAGGCAACTCTTGTCTGATCTAACTGTTGACTCGACTGTTCAGGAATGGTGGTATTCTGAACGACATTGGTTGAAAAGAGCCAAACTGGTAGGCCAATTGTCAGTCCTGGAAGCGACAATGTGGCCATGTGGGGTGCACCAACATCTCCCCAAGAGGAGAAGGGACTAGGATTCCCACCAAGGGGAACTCCTTGGTTGGTGTGCTCCATCTTTTCAACCTAAAGATCAACGCAGGAATTAAAGGGTGATTGTTCCGTTTAAAATAAATTGTTAACGACGCTTTTAGACACAACTTGCTTTTTCAGTTTTAAAGAGTCGAGAAAAAGCTAAAGATGACTCTAGTCTCCTTCGATGTTTTAACGAGCCCGAAGTGACAAATGCTCGGATGGAATTTTTCTGTTATAGAGTCTGAAAAAGGCCAAAAGAAACTGCTCTGGAGATCTAGGCAGAGGGCGTGCCAAACTTTTCGCAAAACCACAGAATACTTTTTACGGTACGGGTGGTCGATCTTCATGAATGCTGTGTTCACTGCATTGCGATCAGTAGGGCGGCCGACACGGCTTCCTAAGGATAAAAGATATATGCCTATAGGGGTCTCCCAATATATACGCGACGGTACGTGGGAGCACAATCCGTACTAGCGCTACCGTCTCTCAGGAGGAATCACCCACCTTCTTCGAGATCGACAGTCACTAGGCTTAATGACGCCGGAACACGTCTCTAGCCTAGACCTCTATGTTGTGCGTTATGTTACAAAGCGTTGTTAGGTTCATTCAGTTTATTTTAGGTTGATCTTTTTAAAGTTTGCCTTTCAAGGTTCACCACGAGATGTATGATACAAATTCCTAAATGCACTCTAAGATGATAAGCAAGCTTTATTATCTTTTCAACTTTGAAAATCCTAGCTACTAAGGGAAAATAATAACACTATCTTTTCTCAAAGAGCAATCAGCACACTCTAATGCACTTTCCCTAAATCCAACATGCAAACTATCAAATGCAAAATGCACAATGCAGGTGTTTGTTTTCCACTTTCTTAGTATAAATGCCTACAAAGAAAGCTTTTTGCACAATTTTGAATTTGCTTTTAAGATGATCAATACAAACAAGTTCACTTTCTTCGAAATCAACAAGGGTAGAAGAGATTACAATCACTTTGCGATTTTCGAAATAAAGACTTGTTTTGACACTTTTAAAGAGACAAATTCAAACCAATAAGCAAAAGTAAAACTATAATCAATCTGAAAAACAGCCAATGAACTCTCTTCTAAGATAACTATCAATCAGATCTGAATCAAAGGCTACAGAATGACTACTTTACTTATGCAAAGGAAGATTGTAAATGACGCCACAAACACATAAAAACATTCACAATCTTTTTGTACAAAAAAGAGGCGGAATCTAAGCAAAGAAAAGGTTTATCAGACTAGTACCTATGTTGGTTAAAGGCTGCAAAAACAGAGATCAAAACAGGGCAACAGAGGACAAAGAACCCTAGCTGCACAAGGCCAAACTAGTTCAGCGCAACCTCAACACTGAGGACTTGACATTCAGCGCAGGTAGCCCCTTCGGGACCTGCGTTGAAATGCAGAATGCCTTCACAGCAGTTGCGCTGAAAGAGAAACTCTCATTTCCCTTGGGTTCTGGGTCATAAAATGCTCAAAAATCAACTGTTTCAGGCCAAATCAGAAACACAAGCAAGGTATAAACAGAGGGATACTTTGATAGGGTACTAAATACTATCACAAGGATCATCAAATCATTTGTGGATCTAGTTTAGATCATAGACAAGTCCAACAACTGGATCAAAGCAACAACTTTTTACTTTGCATCCGGGAAAGATGCAGTTCAATAGTTGCTGTCAAGTCTATGAAGTAAACAAATGACGGAAACACAAATGAAATGAATAAACAAGTTCTTCCCCAGCGGAGTTGCCAATTTGTTGTGGGGAAAAATGCCTATGCAGGACGATCCTATCCACCTAAGGTGTGACAGCGCCTTAGCAACAAACGAATACAGCTATCATGATTTCTTCCTTTATGAAATGTGAAAGAGGGGAGATTGGTAGACTTACCGTTGTCTTCCGGTTGTCCCTCAATCTAGATCCTCTTCTCTTTGTGTGTCCACAGCTACTTGTCTCCTCGCTTGCTCAAGAGAACAGCTACTTGAATCCCACGAGACCACAAGAGAACAGCTACCTGTGACAAGAGAACAACTACTTGCGACAAGAGAAGAACACAATACAAAGGCAAATATACATATTCATAAATGATTCAGGATTAGAAGCAAATCAAATATACTAATGCAATCATACAAAATACACCAGCATATAGGAAAGAATCAAGATAGCTTTATTGATAAGTAACAGGGTTCAGGAAGAGATACAACCCATAGGGCTCCAATCCAGCATCTCCTTCCCAGCAGAATGGAATTCCTCCTTCAGCTCCCTTCAAAGCATTAAGCACCCAATGTTTCCAGCCACAAACCAACAACAATTCTTTGCAATCACAAAATTCCAGCCTCTAGATCCCATGGAGGAGAGATCCATATATAGATATTTGGAGAGAGGTTGAGTCAACTTGAGATCTGACTAGTGTCCTCTCCCTCTCTCAGTTCTTGAGTCCACTTGGAGGTTCTTGCTTCCACTTGGAGATTTGGAACCTCTTACTCATCACCAGTCGAATTCCTTGATGCAAGTGTCATTTTGGAAGCTTCCTGGGCATTGACACCTTGAGGAATGACTCTGCCACATGTCCAAACTCGCTCAGCGCAGGTAGCTAGTGTTGGAGTTGACATTCAACGCAGGTAGCCTGTAGTTGACATTCAGCGCAGATGCTCAGTGGAGCAGTTGACATGATCCAGAATTGGCTTGTTTTTGAGTGTTTTCAGGTGGAGAACTTCTGTGAATTGCTGTGGTTAGTTTGCCTTGTTCCTCTAGGGGTAGGAACAACATGTTTAGGGACTTTGGATCCCTTAGTTTATGGACATTTCATGCTCAATGCTGTAAGGCACAAAAATGTCTATAACACTTGGTATTGTGTCCGAAGTGTTGAACCTAGGTATTGGGTCCCTAGTATTAGTTATAAATGGTTTTGGACCATGGTATTGAGTAAGGACTAAGACTATAAAAGGAGAAAAAGATCATTAGGCAAATGTAATGAAGAAAGTCTTGAATATTTGCTGAAGTATGAGATCTAGTATGCAGGTTATGGGTTCATAAAGCTTTGCTAGGGAGGAATCTCAGCGGCTGATGGAGAACAAGATCTAAGGATAGCTTGGGATCTAATGGCTTGGAATGAATCATATCTATACGGTTTGATCACGCTTATTCTAGATCTGTATACTGACGCATCTAATGTTCTGTAAATATTATGATCTGGGTATAACTCAAATTTTGGAATCGCTGCAAACCATGAATGAATATTTACAGATGTATACGTTGGTTGATTATGATAAAGGCGCGTACATACGCAGGTTAGATACATCTAAGTAGGGTATACCATATGAACTATGATGTTTGAAGTTACAGGTGGTTCTAGTTGTTGATGAGTTCTGATTACTGTTTACTGGTGTCAGTATTCTACATATTCAGTTTGGTTGATTGTGTTTAGCTTCAGAGTTGATGGATGAGATCTATAGTGGATCAGGATCAAAATGAATTATCTTTATGTGATTTGATGGACTAGATCTGGTTGCTAACATACATATTATCCTTGTATATGTAATGATCTAGGTTTGTCTGGAATCAAGAAGTGCAACGAGGTTATAAGTAAGTAATTAATGACATATACGTTGGTTTGCTTTGGTAAAGTTGCATATACACGCTGGTTTGGCTCTTCCATGTAATGTATGCACCCTGATACATGAATTTTGATGATACAGTTAGATCTGAACATTGTTACAAAGTTCTTTGTTCCGCTCTTGGTTCTGGTGATTGCAGTTTGTTGATTGGGTTTCAGTGATTCAGTATTGGGTGATATAGAGATTGATGATGCTATTGTTGATTGATTGTGTGCTTCAATGATATTGATGGGTCCAATATGAAAATTAGATGAAACGTGGCCTTCAGATTATGATGATGTGTTCCATGAGTATCCAGTCTGAAAATTTATGAAACGTGGTACCTGGAGGAAGAAAGAGAAGGTTGTAGCATTTTGTAGGTTGGCACCTATGTACTAATACATCGGCTAGTACAAGAGCTAAGGGGGTGGTAGCTCCCTTCCATTAGCAACTGGAAAATGAGTGAAGGTTGGAGCATTCAGTGGGCCAGCACCTACGTACTAGTAAAATGATCAGCTAGTACAAGAGCTAAGGGGGTTACAGCTCCCTTCCAGGAGAAGCTAGAGAATGAGAGAAGGTTGTAGCCTTCTATGGGTAGAAGCCTGTGTACTGGTATAAGACTGCACTAGTACAGAAATATTGTAAAAATAAGTTTCTTATTAAAATAATATAGAGACGACTTGCAGCAGGTGGTTTTCATCCACATTGGGTTTCCACCTTACATCATGGTGTTCATGTGTGCTTCTTGTGTGTGATGATTTATTCTGTTTTACTGCACCTATTTACGGTTCATATGGTTAATAAAAGTTCTGATGCACTAACTAAAGATCAACATTTAATGGCTTAACTAAATCATAAGTTTACTGGATATATGCTAGTTGCATTAGACACTGTTGCGTGTACACGCAGGTTCCCTTCACTGAAGTAGCGTATATGAATCTGAGTATGAAAATGAAAAAGTGTTTGATTTGATAGTACTGATTCACCCACCCCTCTCAGTATTATTCCCAACACTATGTACTTGGCTTGATATCCATGCAGGGAGAATGAAATTGTCATTTTATTCCTATTTAGTTTAGAAATAAAACAAACTAACTTCTCACAATTAAAGCTTAATAAAATATCAATAATCAATTTTTTTTCACTCGTTTTCAGCCACAACATGTGAACACACAATCACATCACTCGCTAAATCTGGATGCTCCTACATCAGACTCCTAAGGAAGAAAAATATTGTTCCACCATGTCTTATGGATCCACTTGATATCTGTGTAACTATGTTGTTGTCATCCAACTGGCATCTTCATCTGGCTGCCCCTTCCATTTGACTAAATACTGATAATATGTTTGGCCCATTTGCTTCTTTACTACTCTTCTATCTAGAATGGCTTCCACTTCCTTCTTTGTTGTCTTTGGAATCTGATCCTCCCAGTTTGGAGTCTCAACTTTCTCTTCTATTGGTTCATCTTGTGTTTTTGTCTCTTCTTCATTGTATGGGTACAAATCTTTAATGTTAAAAATAGGAGATATTCCAATCCCCTCTAGTAGCTCAATCTCATAAGCATTAGAGGAAAATTTCTTCATAATTCTACATGGCCCTATCTTCTTCATTTACAACTTGTTATATGTCTTGACAGGAAATATTTCCTTCCTCAAGTAGACCATAACCAAATCACCTACTTGAAACTCAATTTTCACTCCTCTTCTCATCAGCCCTTTGCTTCTATTTCCTGCTACTTTCCTGTAATCTTTTCTTAACATCTTCTTGTAATTTCTGCATTTGTTCTGCAAATGATTCAACCTTTGCACTCCTTGTCTCTTGCTTACCCAAATCTCTAAGCTCATATACTCCTCTTGGATGCATTCCAAAAACAATCTGAAATGGACTCATACCAGTACTCTGATTAGGAGTATCGTTATAAGAAAATTCAGCCTAAGCAAGTGCTAAATCCCACTGTCTTGGATTTTTATAAACCAAGCTTCTTAATATGTTTCCCAAGCTCCTGTTCAACACTTCTGTTTGTCCATCTGTTTGAGGATGGTAGGCTGAGCTAAAACTGAGGATTGTACCTAGCTTCTTCCATAAGGTCCTCCAAAAATGTCCCATGAACTTAGTGTATCTATCTGAAACAATTCTTATAGGCAAACCATGTAATCTTATAATTTCTGAGAAAAGAAATTTGCAATATGAGTTGCATCACTAGTTTTCTTACAAGCAATGAAATGATCCATTTTGGAAAATCTATCTACAACAACATAAATAGAATCATGCCCTCTTTGAGTTTTTGGCAAACCCAAAACAAAATCCATGTTGACTACATCCCAAGGTCTATTGGGTATGGGTAATGACTGATATAATCCAGTATTTTGGCTCCTTCCCTTGGTATGTTGACAAATCTTGCATTTCTCAACAAACTTCTTGATATCAGTTTGTATTTTAGGCCAATAATAAAAATCACTTACTTGAGCAAATGTCTTGACTTGCCCAAAGTGTCCAGATAGTCCTCCACTATGTTTTTCCTTAATCATATTTTCCCTTATGGAACATTTAGGGATACACAATTTGTTATTCTTGAAAAACAATCCTCCTTGAATCAGGTAATCTAACCATTGGCTTCTATTATGAATAATTGGATTTTGAACAGCTACATATATCTTCTTAAAATTTGTGTCTTCTTTGTACATATCAATCATTTCTTCAAATCCCAAAACACCAATCTTCAATTCTTGTACAATCAGATTTACTCTACTCAAAGCATCAACAAATTTATTAGACTTACCACTTGTGTGCTTGATTACAAAAGTGAAACTTTGCAAGAACTCCACCCACTTGGCATTCTTTTGGCTCAACTTTGACTGATTGCTTATAAACTGCAGTGTATGATTATCTGAGTATAACACAAACTCCTTTTTGTAACAAATAGTGCCTCCATTTCTTCAAAGCCTACACAATAGCATATAATTCCTTATCATATGATGAATACTTCTACTTGGCCTCATTGATTTTTCACTGGAATATGTTATTGGTCTCTTCTCCTAACTTAAAACAAATCCAATTTATACCCCACTTGCATCGATTTCCACTTGGAAAATTTTATCAAAATTCGACAATGCTAGAGCAGGTTTCCCTATAATATTTTTCTTCAACAACTTGAATTTCTGATCCGCTGCCTCTATCCATTTAAATGGTTGGTTTCTCTCCTTTATCATTTCAACTATCAGTGCACAAATTTGACTGAAGCTTCTTATAAATTTCCTGTAAAAACTTGCAAGACCATGAAAAATTCTTATCTCAAATATACGTTTGGGAGTTGGCCAATTCAGAATCACTTTGATCTTTTCTGGGTCCATCTCCAAACCTTCTTTTGAGACTACAAATCCTAGATAAACAAGCTCCTTCTTCATAAAACTACACTTCTTCAAATTTATTAGCAGTTTCTCCTTCTGCAAAGTATTTAAAACCATCTTGAGATGCTCCAAATATTCTTCTTTACTCTGACTAAAAATCAGAATGTCATCAAGATAAAATGTTACAAATTTTCCAGTACTCCTTCAAGACCTTGTTCATCAATCTCATGAATGTACTCGGTGCATTAGTAAGCCCAAATGGCATTACTAACCATTCATACAGTCCTTTGTTTGTCTTGGACACAATATTCCATTCATCCCCTTCTCTAATCCTTATTTGATGATATCCACTCTTAAAATTTATCTTAGAAACATACTTTGATGCACTCAAATAGTCCATTAAATCATCCATACATGGTAAGGGAAATCTATACCTGATAGTGATCTTTTTTATTGCTCTGGAGTCTGTACACATGCACCATTCACCAGTTTTCTTTGGACTAAGTACTGCTGGTACTGTGCACAGACTTAAGCTTTCTCTGATCATCCCTTTATCCAAAAATTCTTGTACCTATCTCCCGACTTCTTCATTCTCCCTGGAGTCATTCTACATGCTTCGTTTTTGGCAAACTCGCACTAGGTATAAAATCGATATGGTGGATGATACTTTTGATTAGCAACAATGCACTTAGAAACTCATCAACAATAATATCAACATAATTGTCTAACAGATCTTTAATTTCTAAAGGTAAATTGTCCAGATTCATAGAATTCAGAATTACCTTTGGTTTTCCCACAATAGAAAAACAAATTTCTTTCTCCTTCTTAATTTCTTGCAGCAACTCCTTTCCATTGATTAGAAAAATGCTATCTCCAGCTATCCTTTATCCGCTTCGTCCTTCAAAGCTAGTAGTATGTGCTTATTCCCATCCTTCTCCAATGTATATGTATTCCTCCTGCCATCATGTATGGCCTTTCTATAAAACTTCCATAGTCTTCCCAACAATACATGGCACACGTCCATGGAATCACATCACATAATATAACATCTTTATATTTCCCAATATGTATCTCCACTCTAAATTGTTTTTTCACTAAGAGTTGATGTCCTTTTTGTAGCCATGAAACTTTGTAAGGAGTAGGATGTGTGGTCTTGGTTAATCCAAATTTCTCAACCATATATGTGGAAAAAACATTGTCAGCGCTCCCACTGTCAATCACAACATTGCAACATTTCCCTTTACACTTGCACACAGTCCTGAATAAACTCTTCCTCTGTGATGGTTCATTTACTTCTTTCTTTGCGTTAAGCAACAATCTCTTCAACAATAAATATTCTCCTACCTCGGGTGACTCTTCTTTTTCTGTAACCTACTGGTTTTCTTCCTTTGTCTCTGTTATATTCACATTCCTTTAGGTTTTTGCTTTGTTATGAGGACAATCCCATGATCCATGTCATAGTTATCCACATACATAACAACAAATTTCTCTTCCTTTTCCTCTACCTCTCAACACAAATCTTCGTCTAATGAAGTCTCCTCTCTGTGGTGGTTTGGTACTTGAACCTCCTTCTTCATTCTGTGAATGTTGAAATCTTGGTTTGGTAGTTCCTCTACCTCTTGCTAGAATTTTACCTCTATTCCTCTAATTTTGGTTCCTCAACATCTTCTCCTCTGCCTTCAAAGTTGCTTGATAGGCATTTTCAATTGTCTTCAGACTCAACAAACTGATTTCATCTTGTATGTCATATCTCAAGCCATTGATTTATCTGGCTACCTTTTCCATATTATCTTTAGCATGTCCGACTCTTATGCTCAGCTTGTAAAACTCCTCTATGTACTCCTTGACAGTCATTCCTTTCTGCCTCAAGTTTTGCAACTGTCTGAAAAGGTTCAGCTAGTACTCCTTTGGCATGAATTTAATTTTTAATTTGATCATCATTTTATCCCACTACTCGATCTCTGATTTTCCCTTTCCTTCTCTATATAATTGTAACTGATCCCACTAGATGGATGCATGGCCCTTCAATCTAGTAGCTGCAAATTTCACTTTCTTCTTATCTTCGACCTCATCATAGTCGAAGTATTTATCTAATGAACCGATCCAATCCATCAACTCTTCCACATTAAGATTTCCTTCATACAAAGGTACTTTTATCTTCAGTCTCCCACTTACTTTTGCCATTATCTTGAAATATTTAACTACTCTTTAATTATATTCTTCTTCCTCAGAAGATTCCTCAGTCACGCTGGCATCCCCTTGATCAGGATCTCTCCTTTGAGCAGCTTCCATTGTCTCCATCCTTGTATGAATATGTCGAATCTCATCCAGCAAAACTGCATTGGCTACAGGCCTTCCCCGACCTATACCAACTCCTCTCCTAGGTGGCATATTTGCTGCAATTCCTGAGAACATAACTCAATTTTTGTGCTCTGATACCAAAATGATGCAGAACCCGATTTGAAATCACTTGGAATGCTATTCTAAAATGGCCAACAGCGTTAATCCATCTCATGACCATAATTGAACAACCAAAACCACATTTGAATAGCAAAAGGGTGCGTTTGAACAACACTTCTCAACAGAAAGGGCATGATCTGTACATCGCCAAAGATGGCTCGAATAATTCGTTATTTTCCTTTTAAAATCCTTATCCTGCCTTCGAATCCAAGTTCTTCCCAACCTACAATTTCATTAAGGAATTTATTTAAGGATTCGAATGTCCCGAGGTTTTCCACGCAATTTCTTGAACAACTACAAAACACTCAAATAAAACACACAACAATACTGTTCTGCATAAAAAGAATAAAAAAATGCTGAAAACAAAGGTTTCTTGCTTCCAGCCCTTAATGGCTTGATAATACATTCAATGGGCTCTCCCTGTTCTCGCTCTCTCTCGAAATCTTTTTGGAACTCCCTTTGCAAAATGAATGAAACACAATATATCCCACACTAACAATCTTCCTCCCAATAATGAAGGAATCTACTATTTTAAGAATCCAACTCCTATTTTAATTAAAATATCCATCTACTTGGCTTGATGTCCACGCAGGGAGAACCAATTTTCCATTTTATTCCTATTTATTTTAGAAATCAAAACAAACTAACTTCTCACAATTAAGGCTTAATAAAATATTAATAATCATTTTTTTCACCCCTTGTCAGCCACAACATGTGAACACACAATCACATTGTTGGCTAAATCCGGATGCTCATGCATCACACAGCCTACCGAGATAATGAAGAATTCAAGATTATCAGCCATATCTTAGAGTTATCGCTCGAGAGAAACCATAGATTTATCATCCAACTATTGAGGCCAGCAGAAATTGGCCTTCCAACTTCAAACGAGTCTCTAATGGTATATAAGATAAGACGAGGCCTTGGTGGGATCAACCACCAATTTATTTTGTCGACAGTTAGCACTTTAACCATAGATGAACTGTCAACAGTTGAGGCCATTGCAAAATGGCCTTCCAACGGCTGAGACCAACAAATGACAATTTCTTTGATAGCAAAGCCATGACGATCTATGGCGACATCTTCCCATTTCCTACAAAAACCATAGACCCTAGCTCTAATTGCGGTGTAGATCACTATAGCGGCATACATCATTCCCCATCCAAAGATATATATCTCTATTAAAAATAACAAATATTGACTAAATAAAAAAATACAATGTTGATTTTACTCTAAAGCCTAAAACCAAAAAAATATAGTTAAATTAATAAATATTTAATTAAAAAAAGTTATAAAACATGAACACTATAGATAAACCAACTTAGATCTAGCTTAACTCCGAATCTACTATGTCCAGAGGGATCAAATTTCTTTTCACTCTAAAAGAGGTTTGCATCTCAAGAGATTTGATCTTCACGGGGCTTGGTAGATCTAGAGTTAAGATAGATCTAGGCTAGTTTTAATATTAATTATAATTATGATGATGATGATGATGATGATGATGATGATGGTGGTGGTGGTTAACGTCCGCTAAGACCAAACATTGGTCTATCAAGCCTAAAGAAACAAATTATTTATTTTCATTTAAGATTTTATTCCTATGCTCAAAAAGCTTGGAGAGAAGCCTCCCAAGCTCACTATAATTTTGACATTGTAAAAGGCTAGGAAGGTCAATATCGTAACAAAGATTGTGAAACTGAGATCTAATGTGGTTGTACGTGGGGCACTTTAAGAGGAAGTGGTTTTCATCCTCGATGTTCCTATTCTCACATACATGGCAGATCCTTTCCATCCATGGCATTTTAGGAACTTCCCAACGACCTGTTTCACTATGAATCTCATGAGAATTCGTTCTAATCTTTGCTATATTAATTTTCTTCTTTGGGCTAGTTAAAATAGAGAGATACTTTTGATCTTCTAGTGTGGGGTTGATGACCTTCTTATAATAACTTAATTTTCTTTTAGTCGCTAAATCTTTCTCACACCACATTTTTTCTTTGAACTTAGAAGTAACAATATTTTTAATTTTATTTATGTTTTGCAATGCATCATTCTCGTTGATCTCCCAATAGTTTAACTAGACCCTTGTATCTTTATGCCACCCCCGATTGAGCCTTAGGTGGTTTTGGATGGATCTCCCAATAGTTTAACCAGGCCCTTGTATCTTTATGCCACCCCCGATTGAGCCTTAGGTGGTTTTGGATGGAATTTAAAGCTAGCTTAGGAAGTCTATGATCGTCTATGTTATTGAGTTTGTGCTTGTAGAGCAGCCAAACTCTCAATAGGGGAAAGCCCTGTTTCTACAAGGAGAATAGGATAGAGTGTATTACTTTTAATTGTCAGGTTATAAGTTATAAAACGCTTCTGGATTTGCTAATTATTATTATTATTAGTTTTATGTAATTTGACAAGAAAAAATGTTTTATTGATAATTATCGTTACTATTTATTTATTTTATTTTTCAATTTAATTTTTTATTTCTATTTTGACCAAGTAAAAATGTTATGAGGGCATTATGACATCTCTACATATTTGACTTTAGGAAATTACTTTTAACCTTTTATTATTTTTTGATTGAACCCACATGTAAATGTTTACAAACATTTACACCACTATGCCATCTCCCATATTTTTTTCTTTTAGATTTAATTTAAAAAAATGTTATAAATTAAATTAAATATTAAAATATTCTGATTTTGAAATGAGTTATGGATTTTGGTAAGTGGTATTGATAAGCCATGGTACTAGCCCATGGTATTATAACAAAGCCTATTCACAAGTTAATAATATCTATGGTAAAATGGGGGTGAATATCCATGGTGAAGAATTTTGTTATATTGTAAGTTTATTGTTAATATTATGTTTTAATTTAAAATTATAAAATTAATTTAAAATAAAACATTTATATAATATGAGTTTAGCTTTTTGGGCATGTGGTTTTGATAAGTCATGATATTGGCCCATGATATTGTAAAAAAAAATTAGAGGTTAATTATATCCATAAAAGAAAATGGGGTTAATATTCATAGTTAAAAATGTTGTTATATTGTTAGTATTAAATTGTTATGTGCATATTAATTAAATTTAAATATGGCTATGTAATGATTATTTTAATTTATATGGCTGAATGGATCTTAATTTATAACTACAATTTATGTGTTATATATTTTAGTGTGTTATATTTATGATTTTCCTTTATCTAAAATAGTGTTCATAATTTTATTAATAAAAAGAAATAAAAAAGAAATAAAAGATATTTAACATCTACATATCTATCTTATATTGGGTTATAAAGCGCTTGTTGGCGCAATAAATAAATATTTAATTAAAAATTTTATAAAACATGAACACATTTAGTTGCGTTACTTTAATTATCTATATGAAAATATTTAAAAACAATAAGTAATTTGCTAAAAAAATTAACTATAATTTAAAAAATATTAAAAAATTAAGATGATAAAATTTATATATTATAATTTTTTTTTTAAATTACCTATAACATTATCAATATTTTTATATGTATTTATTATCAATTCAATATGGATATGCATATTTTCAAAATTGAAAATGAAATGAAATGACTGTAGATTCTATTGATGCGATTGTATACAATCTTATAAATATAAATATTATCAACAACTATGTATTCTCATGTAAATTAATAGTCATTTACAAATTGATATTTTCCTTTATCACATCACATCATTCTAGAACGAAATAAAATGGTGAGAGATTTTATTTATAGGTCAATGTATAAAATTTTGGTAATAATTGTGTCTATTTTTAAAGATAGATGAAATGATTAGAGAGTTTGTTGATGTGTACAAGAATCAACTTAAATGTACACCATAAAATCCTTATTAATATTCCGAGTGAAGATCTCACATGTATTATTATAATGTACACCATAAAATCCTTATTAATATTCCGAGTGAAGATCTCACATGTATTATTATGGCTTAGTATTATGTCACATTTATAAATAGAAATTGATATATTTTAGACTTACCATGGAACATACACATTTATTTGACTGGTCAAATGGATATATTGTGGTTAGAACACCGCTTGTTGGAATAGAGTTAGTAACAACAAAACACATATATATATATATCTATATATATATGTTTTGATAGGACCATACATATTTTTTGACACCACATTTATGCTAACTTTATAGTATTCACCCCTAGGAACATATGATTATGGTTAATGTTGATAATATTAAGAACTCTCTAGATCACTCGTCAGCAAACCAAGGTGTGTAGTGCATTATAATTTGGGCGATCTACACCATCAGATGCTAGGGTTTGAATCTAATGGTGCTCCTTGCCAGTTGGTGGTTGATGATAACTGTCTCGCTCTTGGCTGCTCCCAGTACTACCATTTTGTTTTCTGACCTTGGATTTATGACTTCTCTACCCTGCACGTCAGGGTTCAGCCTTGATGCCTTGCTTTCCACGGGAATTTACTTCTCTTGTCCATTTTTCTGGTTCTGGGGTTCCTCTGTCTACTAGAAGTCTTGGCTCGTTGGTTCTTATTTCACGCAGGCATTGGGAAGTTACAAGTGGTTTGGAGGCACTAAAATCAACCTCAAGTTTCTTCTTACAGGTAGTAACAACTCTCCAATTCCCAACAAACTAAACTTATTTTCTTATTTTTTCTTCCCATATCATTTGTTTTAATGTATACCATGTCTCTACAAGGAATGAGATAAACGTCCGAGCCCCCGACTCTTATTTAGTTAAGCATGTCCTTGTTTTTTTTGAGGTAAGGTAGGGTTTATAAGTCTAGTTTCCACCTTCAGTGGGGTTTATTGACTCATTAATTTCGATTCTTCGGTAAGTATGAAGCTTGCATGTTGATGAATTTCTCTGTTGCTCCTGGAGTCTAGCCTTGGTCTCTTCATGGCCACTTAATGCATTTATTCCAGGTTCTTATATTTCATACTCTCGGCAACCCTTGATGGAATTAAATTGCTTCTAGAATATGCTTGTTGTGTTTTTTCGTTAGAGCCATTCTAGCATCAGGGTTTCATTGCTTCCAGGTCTAGAACTGTGCTATAGGATGGTTCTTTTCGAAACTAGGGTTTGGTTGCAATGTAATGTATTTGGTTAAATTTGAACTCCATGAAATCTAGAACTAGAATGTGTCTTATTTGAATGAATGTTAGGGTTATTCGTTTTGTCTAAAACTTGGCTTCTCATTTTAATTTAATATGTATAATTGTTTTTCTTAAATGTTGGTTAGAGGGTTCTTCCCTATGACTCTTGCGTATATGTTGGCATAGCCACTATATAATCAATTAGTTCTATTTACATCATTACTCCTGACAACACATACAGGTCATTTGGGTTGCATGCTTGATTACTCACACAATTTATAATTTACTCCATTGTTTTACATGATTTTACTGGTTTATGTAGTTTTCTCTACTTACAAACATAATATTTATTCTGAGTACATGTATGCGTTTTACTTAGACATATTTATTGTTAAAGTAATTTTTGTCGAGAATGTTCTTGTCTTGTTATTGTATGTGAAAACCACCACTTCGAATGATGGCTTGAATTCTATTTGGTATAAATTTGTCCACTCTTTTTAATTCCTCCTGGGAAGGACTGTGTCGATGGAGCATTCACGGTTGCAAAGACGCTAACCTCCCCCCCCCCACCATATTGTAACCTTTTACATAAGAATCTCTAGTTGGGTTCTTCAAGGGTTAGTCCAGGCATTCTCCTTTTCGATGACAATGTCCTTTACGGTACTAATGGTTACGTCCTTCCTGTAATTTATAGACTCCTTTTTTAGTTCTTTTCTTGTGATACACATTAATACCCAATTCTACCTAAACCTAAAAATGTTGTTACTAGTACATATTAATTAGTATTTCAGGAATAAATTTATGCATTAATTCTTCTGATTTCCTTCAACATTTCTCCGAGTAATATATTTCTTACTTCTTGAAAATAAAACAGAAAAACTATTTATAGTCATTCAGAATGGTAAAATAACATTCTACTTCCATCAATAATGTACAATGTTTCGTATACTTATATGTGGATTAATTTTTGCCAAAGATTCAACCATAAAATACTTCTTTAGACCTCCCGAGGTATGAGGCTAGCAATGACATCCAAACCAAACCTCCCCCTGTGCTTCTCAGTTTCCAAACAATTTTGAACAGTATTCCTTCTAGAGCCTCAGGACCCCTGTCCAGCTTGGAATTTTCTTACTTGAAGGGGTTTCCATTGGTTCTCCCAACTCAAGAAGACCCCGCTGCTGTTCTCTGCTTTCTGAAAGTGTCCTATCAAAGCTATACTTTATTCCTCCTCCTACATATGAGATTTTTCCTTTTATCTCTATGGGGAGGTGAATAACTGTTTCTTTCCAACTGTTTTGAAACCAAGCTTTCATTTTCTTGGAGTCTTTTATTTTCTTTCTCTAACCAAGTTCAATATTTCTCTTGAAATAAAAAAAAACTAATACTTATCTAATTTCACATTCTTTAATGTCTTTACTCATAACGTTACTAAGTTTAACATCGTAAAAAAAATGCAGATGAAACAATTATATACAGGACGAGGGGTGTTACAACTTTGTTGGTAAATAAATTATCATGAACTTGAGATACCGGAAATTCCACAGTAGACATTTTTGAATGCCAATGTTTCGAGTCTATATCAAGACCCATCCTCAGGACAAAGCTTGAGGAGAAGTAGGAGAGAGAGGGGGCAATAAATAGAGAGTGATCAAAGGAAATATGAAGACCCATCGACGGGACAAAGCTTGAGGAGAAGCATGAGAGAGAGGGGGGAATAAATAGAGAATGATCAAAGGAATGTGGTGACAATGAGAAATAGAAATATAAATATAGGTAAGACCTAATAAGTTAATTTAATTTTATAATAAAGTATTATTAATATATTTATTTTAATGATAAAATTGCTTGAATATTAAAAATTATGATTATAATGTTTTACATCTTAATTTAAATACTTTAATCTATTAAAGATATTAATATCACCATTATAATGAGTTACTATATTTATTTAAAGATTTAAAGTATTTAAAGTAATATGTTTTTTAGATTAATATGTAATATATTTATAATATGAGAGTTGAATTGATTTAGTTAATTAATTAATGAAAGTTTTAATTAATATGTATTATATAGTTATTAAATATATTTGATTAATTTATGATTTAAATATATTAATATATTCAAATGTTTAAGAGCAACAGAGAAGAACATAGAAGTGAAAATAGATCAATTAAGAGCACACATTGAAAAAGAAAATGGATACTTTTCAAGGAGGTAATTATTGGATTTGTATAATTATCTCCCACCCCTTTGTACCTTTCAAGCTGAGTGAGAGGTGTTCCTTAGGCCTAACCTGACATCCAAGGTCTCATTAAGAAAATGGGGTTACAAAATTTTCTTAATTTTAAACTTTCTCAAAAATCAAAATAAACATATCCATCACATCTAGCTTCTCGAAGGATTTCTGGCGATATAAATTTTATCAAGATTCGATCTACAGATCAAAATTTATGGTCATTCAAAGTTTGGTCCCTTTTTAAACATTGCCATGTTAGTGGGAACTACCATGTGGCACCCACATGGCCCACACTTGGTAAGCCGACGTCACCTGGTATTCCTTTTGGCACCTTCCATGTCATCCCTTTCCTTGGTCCACAAGACCAGTCCCTTAGTCTATTTTTGTAGCCCTTTTTATATTATAATCAGTCTTAGCCTTGCCCCCCTTTATATTTTCGTAGCTTATCACACCTTACACACTACCGACAGGCCTGACACGAACAAAATTCTTTCTGTTAAAGGATGGGAATACTTCCCACCAAGATCAATCTATTCCCTTATCATGCACATTTCCACAATATGAGTTCCTCAATGTCTAAGACCTCGAGGCACAAGACAGAATCCTTTTGTATTTAGTTGCCCAATTTTTTTTGTCACTCTTGGCTGTTAATCTCGTCCCCTTTTCTACCTTGGTATGATAGTCCCACTCTATCATTTGCTAGATCTAAATTCGATTTTACCCTTCACTACTCTAGGATTCCCTTGGTATGTGTTGAGCTAATTTATGTTCTTAAATTAACACAAGTATTTAATATCAATCCGGGTTGTTTTATTCTTGGAGGCAAACCACTATTTGTGAAGATCTAATATAATCAATGCTTGAAAGATAAATGATTACAAACTAAGAAGAACTATATCTTAAAAACTCTTGATTCAATCAGCTTAAAAGAGGTAACATTGGAAGAGTTCTTGACTCAAGAAATCTACTTCCACCTCAAGTATTACTTCAATGAATTAGAGATTACAATCAAAGACTCAAGATGCATAAATCATACATGAAAAAGGCTCTTAACTTAAGAGACACTCAAAGCTTTCCATAGTAACTCATTCATCTCAAGATATAAATTTAAATGAAAACAAACCACTTGCATGTAAATGAAAGAGACTAATTCTAATTCACCATTTCATAGAGAGAATGCCCAACTTGAACATTTGTTTCCCAACTCAATTAGATGATGAATAAACCATTAACAAATGAAATCAATCACTATTCATAACCATGATACAATCTGAAATAAGACTTTGAAAAACTAAAGCTATCATCAACCAGATTTGCAATGAAATAAAACTAGTCTAACTTGGAAGTGTACTTAGCTTGGAGTGGGGGCCCTCCACCCTTGCCTTGCACACTTATGATGAAGATATCAGAAGCTTTAGATCAGCAAAACATCCATATATTGATCAGCAAAATGAAAGTAACACAAGTCTCCAACTTAAGTCTTCACACCAAAAATATTACAGCATAAAAGTATCATATGTCAAGTGTGTTGAGCCATCAAAGTGTAGCTCTTAAATAAGGAGTTCATGAAACCAACTGATCTAAAATCACTCTAACAAACATATCTACTCTAATCCACCTATCCAAGTCGAATCCACCTTCTTCATCCCAAGAAATATGACTAATATCTTGGAATTCCAAAACAGCCCTATTTAGATGGGATTTCTGGATGACTAGTCATGATTGACTAGCTCCAAAAAGGCATAATAAAGCTCGATCTGTTGGAACCAAGCATAGGTGGCTTGGTCCTAGTTCCCAAGCTTTCCATTCATGTATCCCATTCGTGCTGAAGTGGCCTGCATCCATATCAACCATGAAGTGATCACGGGAATTTCTGAAATTGCCAAAATTGCACTTAAAATCAAACTTTTATAAAAACTTTAGAAATTGACAAATTAAAGCTAAATACCTGATTAGACATCAAATATTCATTAAAATGAGATGGATGAAGTGAAAATGAAGGATAAATGGATAGGTAGGTAAGTTTCTCAAAGCAAAATGAGATCAAAACTGAGGCCCAACATCTCTCCCATGCTTATGATCAAGCATGTCCCTATGCTTGCTTGCTCCTCTTGGAACTTCTGCCCTCTGAAGTGGATGCTGTACCTGTAGCTGTTTCCTGTTCACACAATCAAATTCTAATTCCTGCCCTGCCTTTAACATTGCTGCTTTAACCTTTTGTTTTTCATATTTAGCTTTCCACATGTTTTTATCCTTTAACCATTGGAATGCCTGTTTGGAAAGCAATTCATTTCTCCTTTTCAACCTGCTTATTTCTTCTTGTAATTTTTCATTTGTTTTCATTAGTTTTGCATTGTCCTTTTCTGTGCCTTATTCTCTGATTTTAATTGCTTTTCCACAATTTTGCTTATTTCTATCTGATCAGTTAAGTTTTGGATTTTGGCCAAATTAATTTCCTTTTCAAAATCCTGGGTGGTTTTCATTAATGATTCTCCTGCATCATTATATATGGAATCCCTTTCAAGGGGTTCTGGTGCTATATCCTGTTCTTCTGGTTTTCTAGGAGAATTCCTAGGAACAGACATGACAGATGTTTCAGTCTCATGCATGGCCATTAGACTTCTGTAGAAATCCTATCATTCCTGACTGATATAATTTCTCTATTGTCTCTTTCCCCCAGCTTTCTATTTGAAAGGTTGGTTCTACCTGGTTTGTCATAATTTCTGTGAACCAATAAATATAATCTTCTGCTCTTACTAACTTCATTTTAACAAGGATAATGATGATTGTTTTTAAATGAAATTGTAGAAGCAATGAGGCTTACATGCCCTCTCTGACTCAACTTTAAATCTCTGTTGTTTTTCCTCTGTATAAACCTGTTTCAAACCCCTGTTTCAAAGCACACCACACCTGAATATCCATTATCAATACACTGCCCTCTGTATGTTTTTGAAAAGTAAATACACACATACAATTAACCATGTTTTCCTAATCAACATAACATGTGTTACTGTGTATTTAAATAAAAACATAAGGAAAATTTTTGCTCTCGGCCTCCTCAAACATTCTCTGTGTATTTACAATGGAAATTTTTGCTCTCGGCCTCTTAACAGTTCCTCAAAACATTCCTTGTTTATTCTCAATGGAAAAAAAACATGACTGTATAATGCAAAAGTTGCTCTCGGCCCCTCAAAAATTCAACAAATATTGATTGTTTTTAATGCTCAAATTGCACTGGCTTTTCAAAAGAAATTAAAAAAAAAAAACATGACTGTGTATACAAGCAACTTGCTCTCGGCCTATACCCTCTCATCATTTCACAAAAATATCATTGTATATAAAGATTGCAGACTATGTTTTGAGCCTAGAGGGCTGTTCATATGCACTCGGCCTCATCTTCTTACAGCTCAAAACAAATGGCAAACAAATTTTTAAAGAAACACAGTCAATGAACCCTTGGCCTTAAGGCACACAATAATGCAAAGTCGATTTCAATTAGGATTTGCAGTCAACGCAACCAATTTGCAGACAATCCTATGCATTTTAATGGCACAAATATATGAATATATGTGCACAGTGAAACATGAACATGGTTGAAGACTCGTTTTGACATGCACCCCTTACAACATTCCTCTGTTCTCTTTAACAATACCCACGGCATATACCAATGCGTTACAACTCATATATACACACAACAACACTTTCAAAATCTCAATTTAATGCATATGTCGACATTCTGTTCGGTGCAACCATGTATTCACAAACCCTCATGACTTGTTTGACAGCCGACGACAATGGCGCATATTGAAAACATATACATATGCATTTGAAGACTTGGCGGCTCTCGGCAAACAAATAGATATAACTATAGTTCAAACAAACAGTGGTTATAAATACAACAACCCTCACGCTCAGTCATTTAAACCACCTCACCGTGTTGGATGCATTTGATTTCTCATTTCCCTCTATCGTGTAATGCATGCAACCAGTGATTTTAAATGCTTGGCCGATTATTATTGTTTTCACGCCACAGTCTATGCATTAACATTTAATCAATCCTTCCCTACGTGCTATATACAAAGAGTTATCCCGGATTTTTAGGGTTACCTGGCTGTCACTGGCCGCGTGGGACGCAAACAAACCTTCGAATCCCTTCTTTCTTGGACAGTCGCACTGGTGTCAAACAATGAAACTGTGTGAGTAATGGCGGACTCAATCTTATCTACAGTCGCCGAGCGAAAAGCACTCAAGTTCTCACCTTGTTTGTTTGCCAAACTCGGCTTCTTCGCCTCAGAATTTCCCTTTAAAATTCCTCTCAACTCACTCCTTCCGCCTTTTGCTTTGTTTTTGGCACAAACCCGACTCTCTGAGCTCTCGGCAATGAGGAAATGGTGGTTTGAATCAACGCAGGGATGGTTATTTCATGACCGTTTCCATCAACCAATACCCTCTGACTGGTGTAACACCGTGTCACCTACCATATTCTGTGTTGAGCTGTTGGGCTGCGTGGTGAATATGGGTCTTTATTCCATTCACTACTGCTGCATTGTTGTATTACGGCCGCTTCCATACCTTTCACGATAATGATATAACGTGATTATTATTGTTCATATTACCTGGCTGTAGCACCACTGTGTGATTATTATCATATGGCGTGTGCAATTATGCCGTAAACTCGTTTCCTCCATTCCATACGATGTATTCATAAGGTTTATGACTTAACTATATAACGTTTGCATGCGCACTGTTATATCATAGTTTTGGTCATATCTTTGTTTATGTCTTATTGCTCCTTTACTATCGTATGGGAATGTTACGGTTTGGTGCATTTGATATATGTTGCAATATATATATACGCCATAGTTCACTTACCACTGTCGTTGAATGCACACGGCCTCACTTATATCACCATTATATTGCATGTTCACGGCCTCATTTCTATCACCATTGCATTGCCCGCGGTCCTTATATTACTATGTTATATGCTGTTGATTATTTGGATATGCGCCTTAGGGTATATAAATATGTCTTTATATTATTTGCGCAATGCCTTTCATACCCATTTCCTTTAATATATGCGCATTCTATATGTCTTTTGAAACATTATTAGGTTATGCTCATTTGAAATCACTTTAGCACCTTATAACCTATAATGTTTATGTTCAATGCTTCAATAACTTTAGCGCATATTCTTATAACATAGTTTTTATAATTTTAAAATGACCATGGGGTCATGTTTAAAATTATAATCATTCTAATGCTTGACTTCGTGTGCAGGTGAAAAGAGTGGTCCCAGTGTGATCTCTTTGCATTTAAAGAAACTATCTAGGGAAAGTTTATGTGAATGAAATGAAATGGAATATGAATAGGGAATGTAGGGTATATACTGGGAATGAATATTAATGAATATTTGTAGATACTAACTTCAATTAAATCAAAACAACTTCAATTAAATCAAAACTAAAAGTTTCTAAAAAAAAATTTGAATTTCAAGCACAAAATGGCTATGAATATACTCCCTTGAATGCTGTTTGTACAGGTGGAATGTTGAATGCTGTTTGTACAGGTGGAATGTTGAATGTTGTTTGTACAGGTGGAATGGAATCCAAAATGTTGTGGATAGATGAAAAGTAGACTTTTATTACCACTCTTTGTTCACTATGCTCCATTTCTTGAATTATTCAGGTCCCTTTTAATAATGTTTTCCTTTCAGGTCCCTCTGCAATGCTTCTGGTATATTGTGTCGGCTTTGATCTGGTTCTGCTGCAACTAAGTTTGCTTCAGGTCCCACTGTAATACTATTTCATATCAGGTCCCTCTGCAATGCTTCTGGAATGATTTGATCTGCTGCAACTAAATTTGCTTCAGGTCCCTTCTGTAATAATGTTTCAGCTCAGGTCCCTTCTGGTTCTGCTGCAACAAATTTGCTTCAGGTCCAAAGTGAACAACACAATCCCTTAGCTGTGGCAGCTAAAGCTTGCTACAAGACTCTCCCTTGTTGAATGTTTGACTTGTCCTCAAGTCAATTGTGGAAAGGTCCTGCATTGAAATTGTGTGAGAGTAGTAAAACAAGAATACAGAGTTCATAGAGTCCAGGTTTCCCTGGTTTTCCCCTATGAATTCGTGTTTGCTTAGTGTCAGTTGCCTGGTTTTCACCAGCAAACAATTTATTTTTTTGTTTTGTTTTTTTTTCATATATCTTTTTCTCTCTTTTTTTTTTTTTTTTTTTTTTATAGATATTTTTTTACTATTTTTGATTCTTTTTCTGAACTGGAAGATGGCAGAGCCATAATTCCCAGTCCTGATTCTTCTACCAGTTGTTTCATGAATGTCTCTTTATGATAAACTTTCAGCCTATGACCATTTACAACAAATGAGGTGGGGTGTAATGGAATTGGGAAGTATGAAAAGCTTATGGAAATAGGTTATATTGAAGTCATGATGTAGTAGTAAGGTTGGACTTCAACATGCTTGGTCATGGAGCTTAACATACAATATGGATGATGAACAAATCATGAACAATATGAATTCAATATGAAAGGCTTCTTTGGAGATTGATGTGACTTGACATGGTACTAAACTTGACTGCTTCTTCTAATGATTGTCTTCATGTCTTTTTGCTTTGATCTCTATCATGTTGTAGGGTTTGTTGATGTTGTTGGTCAACATTGAAGAGCAAGCTTCAAGAGTTTGAGTTTCATTGAATGAACTCAACATCAGGTGAATTTTCACTTTGCTTTGACTTGAACATTTGTATTCATATTCTGAAATATGAATTTGACTTTGAAAATTACTTCATCCATGGAGTTCACTCCTTCATTCTTCCTATGACCTGCAAAACATAGCTCTTGCCTGCAATTCAACATTAGATGATGGAGGAAGAGAGGTGTACAGTCTCTCTTCTTCCAATAAACATGTAAATCATTACAAGCATTGCTTAGAAAACAAGTCCAAATATGATAGACAAACATAATGCATTTATTTACCCCTTTGAGGAATGGTGGCCAGCCTAGACCTCCTAGTGGTATTTTGTTTACAAAATATTCGTTTGTTATCCTATTAGAGTGATTCCAAAGCCAAGCTGAAGTGAATTCATATGGCTACCTCCAGTATAAACAGGTTTTCAAAATTGTTTAAAATGATATGGTAAATATTATAAGGAGTGCCATGTTTGATAGGGCTGCTTGTGAATTTGTAACTAGACCAACAGTCACTATTTGAAGCGTAACTTCTTTGATAAAGATCAGATCAATGTGATTCCACTTGGATATTAAAGTAGATTCATTTTTTTATTTCTAGTAGAAACAGGTTTTAAAAATTCTTAGGCTTGATATCAAAAAAATTGGTGATGAATAGGCCTAGGAGGCAGAGTTTTATTATGCTGGTTTGAAGACATTCAGTCACTAAATGTGGCATAAATTTTTCATTTCACCTCAAAATGGGATGATTCAAATTGTGTCTTAAACTAGACTTGAAGATATATCTCCCATGTAAACAGGTTTTGAAAAGAAGATGATTTAGTATGTCAAATATGCCAATGAACAGTCAAGACCTAGAATTGTCACCCTGCAGATTTTTCGACAAACAATTAGTATTTCAAGAATAACTTTTTCATATGATGCCTGATTGAAGTGATTCAAATTGATTTTGAAACTAGATTCAAAGGGCTATCTTCCCTATGAATTCCAAATAAAAATGTTTCCATTAGACACTTCAAATATAGGATGTACTAACTCTGTTTTCAACATTTCACTTGAGACCTAGTTTTGATTTTGATCACATTTTGATTTGTGATATGAATTGAGAACTTCAAAATGGATTTCAAAACTATATTTCAAGAGATATGTAAATAAACCATGATTTCAAAATGATCCTATATGGTTACCCAAAATAGGCTTGGTCTTACTGCATTTTACCATGTAGTCCTTTCAAATGAATATTGATCAATGATTTGAAGAAATTGTTTGAAACAAATTTATTATGGAAGTTTTATTATGAATTTATTCCACTTGTTTCTTTATTCTATTCTATCCTATTCTATTTTAGAAAACTAATTCATTCTCTCAAGTATAAAAGAATTTCCAGTGCATCAATTTTCGTAACAAGATCATAAGTAAACTCATATCCAAATTTAAAAAGTATACTTTAATGAATTTTTGGACATGGAAATTTATTTGATCATAAGGACTTGATGAGAAAGAATGTTGAAGAATGGAGTAGTGTTGTAACCTATTCTTTAACATCATCTTTTAGTTCTTGTTGTTGAAAATGGATTTTGTAGTTTTTTTTTTTTTTTTTTGATTTTATGTTTTTGTTGGGGGGGTTTTGTTTTGGAAATCTAATTCTAGGATCTCTATTTCTAGACCTAAAGAAACATAATTAAAGAAATGAAATGTAACTAATGTTTTTGTTTATTTTGGATTTTATCTCTTTATTGACTATGCCGATATTTGCCTCCCCGGCAACGGCGCCAAAATGTTGAGCTAATTTATGTTCTTAAATTAACACAAGTATTTAATATCAATCCGGGCTGTTTTATTCTTGGAGGCAAACCACTATTTGTGAAGATCTAATATAATCAATGCTTGAAAGATAAATGATTACAAACTAAGAAGAACTATATCTTAAAAACTCTTGATTCAATCAGCTTAAAAGAGGTAACATTGGAAGAGTTCTTGACTCAAGAAATCTACTTCCACCTCAAGTATTATTTCAATGAATTAGAGATTACAATCAAAGACTCAAGATGCATAAATCATACATGAAAAAGGCTCTTAACTTAAGAGACACTCAAAGCTTTCCATAGTAACTCATTCATCTCAAGATATAAATCTAAATGAAAACAAACCACTTGCATGTAAATGAAAGAGACTAATTCTAATTCACCATTTCATAGAGAGAATGCCCAACTTGAACATTTGTTTCCCAACTCAATTAGATGATGAATAAACCATTAACAAATGAAATCAATCACTATTCATAACCATGATACAATCTGAAATAAGAATTTGAAAAACTAAAGCTATCATCAACCAGATTTGCAATGAAATAAAACTAGTCTAACTTGGAAGTGTACTTAGCTTGGAGTGGGGGCCCTCCACCCTTGCCTTGCACACTTATGATGAAGATATCAGAAGCTTTAGATCAGCAAAACATCCATATATTGATCAGCAAAATGAAAGTAACACAAGTCTCCAATTTAAGTCTTCACACCAAAAATATTACAGCATAAAAGTATCATATGTCAAGTGTGTTGAGCCATCAAAGTGTGGCTCTTAAATAAGGAGTTCATGAAACCAATTGATCTAAAATCACTCTAACAAACATATCTACTTTAATCCACCTATCCAAGTCGAATCCACCTTCCTCATCCCAAGAAATATGACTAATATCTTGGAATCCCAAAACAACCCTATTTAGATGGGATTTCTGGATGACTAGTCATGATTGACTAGCTCCAAAAAGGCATAATAAAGCTCGATCTGTTGGAACCAAGCATAGGTGGCTTGGTCCTAGTTCCCAAGCTTTCCATTCATGCATCCCATTCGTGCTGAAGTGGCCTGCATCCATATCAACCATGAAGTGATCACGGGAATTTCTGAAATTGCCAAAATTGCACTTAAAATCAAACTTTTATAAAAACTTTAGAAATTGACAAATTAAAGCTAAATACCTGATTAGACATCAAATATTCATTAAAATGAGATGGATGAAGTGAAAATGAAGGATAAATGGATAGGTAGGTAAGTTTCTCAAAGCAAAATGAGATCAAAACTGAGGCCCAACAGTATGCACACAACATGTGCCCTTCTGAGATTTATGTTTGCAGGGCCTCTTGCAACACTCAACCTTATACATATGCTTCTACCCCTCCCGAGCTTTCACTATATAGTTATATATAGTTATATATTCGATGCTCAACCATATTGGCCTATCATTCTTGAGCTTATGCACACACACATATATATATATATACAAGATGCCCACAACACTTAGTCATACTTGATGATCTCTCCTAAGCTTAAATGAAACTTGCAAAACCATGTTATTAAAGACAGGTACAAGCACACACTCCTTTAAACACTCCAACATCATAGACCTCTTAACACATATCATTTCAATACAAGGCATATTAGTCTTTTAAACAATGATTCCACACCTCTTATCATATAAAACATGATGTTGGGATGGGGTCCCCTAGGGTCAATTTTGGGGCAAAAGCCCAAGTTTTGTTGTATAAAGATGTAAAGCCTCTGAAAGTTGCGGTTGTAGAGCACGTAGGTAATTAAAGGGTCATAAAGGCTTTCACCCTTATTTTATATAAGTTGAGTCAAATTTTAAAGATCTACCCATGGTCTGCGGACCATGGGATTGTATAAATAGATGTGTCTTAGGATGTCTAAAGGAGGAGAAGAGAAGTAATGAAGTTCAAGTTATGAAAGAATTCTAAAGAGTTAGTGGAGAAGAGTAGGAAGAAAGGCTATGTAGCTGTGTGCGCAGAGGCCTAGAGTAGAGTTTGCAGGTGAGTGCGTGGACCCCTGCAGCTAAGTGTGCAGGGAAGTCTTGAGTCTGTAAGCATAATTGAATGTTAATAAAGAAGATTGTTGTAGAAATACTTGTGTTTATCTCTTTACTTCTATTTATATGAATGTGCCTTATGTTATATTGGGTTTATGAAATAATGATGTATTGATGTGTGAATTTACACAACTTATACTGTTATATGAATGCAATTACTGTTAATTGTTTACGCAAAGATAATCTTGTTGTATGTTGAAGTTATCTAACACTTAAGTTGAGGTCAGTATTTACTAGGTTATAAGTAATATTTGATGCACGTAAGTTGTGGATTGGCCTACTCAGGGTCTGTGGAAGACAGTCGTAGACCTTCACGGATGCCTAGAGGTTGATTAAAGGAAGTTACATCGATAAGCCTTAAAGGCTTATCGATATGTGCGAAGGCAGATTTAGGGAATAAAATGACATCATGCTCATCTTTGGGTGCAGAAACTTGGTTCCAGCATCCCCCCATATTGCTTTGGGTGAGACTTCAGTGCGTGCTTCATGGATTGATGCTGAAAGGGCCAGTAGTGTAGGGATTTGTTTGGTGAAACTAATTTTGAACTTGGTTAAGGACCCACTAAGCCAACAAATGGTTCCATTGCTGGGACCAGGATATGCATAAAGAGATGTGTGATGTCGAATCACTAGAATCCAACCAAGAAATAAATTGAGGAGTAGTTGGATAAAAAGATCCATGAATTCGCGGTGCAAGAAAATAGAAATCCGTGCCTGAAAAAAGAACAATGGTTGGACACATACCTATACATAGATATACATGAAATCTTCTTCTACACCTTCTCGATCTAACTAAAAGAGTGGATCGCTAAACTGGGAGACGAACAAGGAAGGTGGAGGCTTGACAGTCCAATAGTGTGGACCCTGGAGCTAGTGTAGAGATTGGAAGCTTCTGAAGATAAGATCCCATGCGCCATCGATCACTGGCTTGATTGATTCATAAGAGGATTCATGACAAAATTCACAGTTGATACCTCAGTTAGTTATAGCGAAGAAGAGCAACGCTTTTTCAAGGGACCATGAGATAAGTACTTAGATCTTTGAATAGTTGGATTAAGATGATCTTGTGTGAAAAGTGAGTTATTCCATTACCTTGATGTTTGGAGCTACATGAAGTGGAAATTTCTTCAAGGATAGAGGGAGAACAGGCCCTGAATATAGCCCACTGATCGAGCACCCTCTAAGTGACAACGAGGGAGTAGCACAAGCTTCACCACAGATTATTGTCTAGTTAATAAGGCAAGGGTTTCTGTGAATACCTCATCCATACACACCGCCTCCACCTTCACCTCCATATCATACACCTTCGCCCACACCACCACCACCTCCGCCACCATTCAATATGTCGAATATGATGAAAATGCTAATTTTCAAGGGCTTGGGAAATGAGGACCCGAACCAATTTTAGTTCATTGTGAAGGCCATGTGGACAACACAAAATATTACAAATGAGCATATGAAGAAAGCATAGTTGGTTATTGCTCTCAAAGATCGCACGTTGATGTGGTACATTAAGTACTACACAAATAATCAAGTGGAATCATTAGCAGTCACTCAGACTACTCTGAACAAGGAGTTTGGTAGGCCTAAGTTTGAAACACAATCAGTAGTGGGGTTCAAGGAAATCACGATGAGGATTAGTGAAACACCCTAGGAGTTGGATCAGAGAATGAAGTGCGGAATCGTGAAGCCAATATGAATCTCATAGACAGTCAGCAACGTGATTAGTTTATAGTTGCGCTCCTGCCTGACTTAAGGATTGCTTTGTCACAAAAAAGATAAGAACTCGGGCAGAAGCCTTGGAGATCACAATGAGATTACATGAGATGCCTATCCAGGATGGGAGTTCAACAGATTCATGCTAAGTTGCAGAACCTCTGCTTGGAGTTTTATAGCTTGAAAAAGGAGAAAGCAGCTCATCTAGAGGTGCGCAAATAATTTTGGTGCCTCAAATGTAAGAACTAGGGGCATGATTTAAAGGATCATTTCCCTATATTCATGAATTATATGGTAGGAGGAGGGCTCATGCCTTTGAGGCAGGAAGCCCCAGCAGGACCAAGTATAGGGCCCGTGTTGTGTCCTGATATCTATCAAGTAGCAAGAAAACATGTAATAGACTGTTGCCACTTACTGTAAAACTTTGTACAAAAGTCACAACAGTTATTCTGCAACTTCTATAAATCGGTAGGTCGTGATGAGTGTAACTGTCATAGCTATGAATTGATGATGGAAAGGACGCCCACATATTGAATGCAAATAGAAACTTAGCCTATGGATCAAAGCGCTGGGGGAGCATGCAGAGGATATCAGGGATGCGACGAGGCCGAGGAGGACGAGGACCTAGTAGAGGCCGAGGGAAAATTATTTGCTATAATTCTAGAGTGCCAGGAAATTATGCGCGGGAGTGTACGAGCCATCCACACCCGCCATGAGGGTATTGTACTTAGTTTGACCACGTGATAGAAGAATTACCTATATTGATAGCCAAAATGCAAGAGAAGAAGGCGTGGCCTCAGCAACCTACCCAGAACCTATATATGATGAGGGAAAAGCCTCACGAAGAGGATCCTAATGTCAATATCATGTTACGAAGTGGTATGACAACTAGTGAGGATAAGGGAAAACAACTTAAAGAAGGAGGATGGGTCCGCAAGGCTCCAGGAAGGCTCGTTGAAGCCTCTAACTCAAGAAGTCAGGATAGACTATCCGAAGAAGTTGACCTCTACATGCTTATTACTTTATTGGAGACTTGCATGAAACTGTTACGCAACAGTAGGGCTATGAAAGGATTACAAGAGTTTATAAATAAATGTGTTGGTAGGTATAATGCTTCTGATGGGCACTGTGCGGTCAAAAAGATCGATAGACATAAGATGAAAACATGATGCGAGATGAGGCTCACTGCAGAAATAGGAGAATATGAGATGGATCAAGTTATTTTGGATATGGGGTCGAATGTGAATGTTTGTCCTAAACAGACTTGGGAAACAATGGGGAGGCCTATGCTGTAGTGGTCTCTGATTCAATTAAGAATGGAAAATCAATATAAGATTATCCCTATGGGGCAATTGCATGGAGTAACTGTAGACATAGAAGGTGCGAGCATGTTGGCTAAATTTGAAGTAATAGAGATTATTGATGACAACAATCCATATCTTGCGCTCCTTGGAATTGATTGGGCTATCTACATGAATGGGGTCATCAATTTGAAGAAACAGACAATGTCATTTGAAAGGAAAACTCTCTGCGTGGTAATACCATTGGACCCTATAGAAGGACTGCGTTATACTGAACCGGTCCATGACTATGAGGAAATTGACGATGATTTGGACCAGATCTATAAGATAATAGCGCAAGACCAATATTGGGTTAATCCAATGGCCGATGGACAAATTTCATGGGACCACAAAAGCTCCTATACATCCAATTTGGATGAAGAATTGGAGCACTGACAGAATAGGTTATGCGAAGTATCTACACTGCGATGTAATATGATGACTAAATCATTGCGATGTGTATCATCCGAGGTAAGAATTTTGCCTTATTATGATGGTCTAATTGATGTAGATAAATTTTGGGGTGAATTTGAAAGGGAAGTGCCTGAGAAGCATCGCTTCTAAGCACTGGGTTTGGCGTTGCACGCTATGCCTGCCTGGTGATGGGGTACGCATAAAGACAATTTTGAAGAATGGCATGACTATAGGAGGATGACGAGGATGCGATTTAGTCGCCCCAAGGTATGCTTGACTAAGAAGTACGATGGGAGAAATGATCCACGCAATCACTTGGAAAAGTGGACTAAGGTTTATGGAACGGAGCCATAGCTAGAGTGGGTGCATATTTTCTGTCACACCCTGGACATCATCCTTATGAATTGGTATTTGAAAACAGAGCTCTACCGTGGCACCATAGAATGGGATATCTTAAGAGAGGGGTTTGTGAGGACGTTCAACTTTAAAGATTGATTTGAAAGGATTGATGAAGGGATGCAGGAGGTTAAGGCAACAAGCTTCATAATTTCGCAAGATCCCTTGGAATTAATTCAACCAGATTGGAGCACGCAGTTGTGCCATGCACTGGAGTTCTATAATATGATTGTTGAAGGAGAGGATGAAGATCCAAGGAATATTAACATCCTCGAAGCAGAAGGCCACTGCGAAGTAGAGGGAATGCGGATAGAGAACCCTGAAATCACCGCGCCACTAAAAACTAAGTAAGTAAACATTGGTACAGAAGTGGAACCGAAGTTTGCAAAGATAGGGGATTATTGGAATGATGCTACATTGGACAAGGTCATTGAGTTACTCCAAGAATATCAGGATTTATTCCCTACCAAAGTTTCCAACTTGAAAGGCATCATAGGTGATTTGGGAGTGATGAAAATAACTTTGAAACTAGATGCGAAGCCTATTAAGCAGAGGCCATATCGCTTTAATCCCAAATACAAGGAAAAGGTCTGATTGGAGTTGGACAAGATGCTTGCAACGGGTGTTATTGAATTATTGGAGGAACCTATTGGGTGAGTCCAATGGTCATTTAGGAAAAGAAGTAGAAGGATGAAATAATGATTTTTCTTAGATCTCAGGAAGCTCAACGATGTGTGCGTTCATGATCATTTTCCAACTCCATTCACAGATGAAGTACTGGATAATGTTAGTGGGTAGGAGGCCTATTCCTTCACTAAAGGGTTCTTTGGATACCATCAGACAAAGATCACGCTAGAAGATAGGATCAAGATGACCTTCGCGACAGACTGGGGATGTTTCCAGTATACAGCACGATGTCATTTAGACTTAAGAATGTGTTGGGAATCTTCTCGCGTGTGGTCATTGTGGCATTCAAAGAGTTCATGCACAAGTTCTTGGAAGTCTATTTCAATGACTGGATAGTGTTTGGACTATTTAAGCGCCATGTAGTCAGATTGCACTTAATGTTGGATACATGTCGAAGGTATCAAATTGCGTTAAACCTAAAGAAATGCTTATTCTTTGTCCCTTTTGGGATCTTGCTAGGTCATGCGGTATGCAGGTAAAGACTTATGGTGGACCATGCTAAGATCACGATAATAATCAATTTGGAAGCCCCAAGGAGTGTTAAATAGTTGCGTGCTACGCTGGGCCATACTGGATATTATCGAAAATTCATCAAAAGTTATGCTCAGATTATCGCGCCTACAAAAAAGCTACTAAAAAAGGATGCTACATTCTGTTGGGATGAAGAATATTAGCACAACTCAGATGTATTGGGGGAGAAAATGGTCACCACACTGATCCTAGTGTTCCCGAATTGGAAGAAGGAATTTCATGTACATGTGGATGCTTCATGTATTGCACTAAGAGAATTGCTAACACATGCCAGTGAAGGAGAACTGGATCACCCTATAGCATTTGTGAGCAGGAAGTTGTCTAAGGATGAAAAGAATTATTTGACGATAGAGCATGAAGGCTTGGCTATGGTGTATGCGCTCCAAAAATGTAGACATTACCTGCTAGGCAGATATTTTAAGATGTACACAAACCATTCTGCATTGAAATACCAAGTCAATAAGTGTGTGTTGGGGGGGGGGATATGGAGATGGCTGCTGTTGTTTTAGGAGTATGATTTCGAGGTGATTGTGAAGCTAGGAAGGTTGAATTCAGGGCCAAACCATTTGTCATGCATTTGAAACGGGGGAGGAGCCTACTAATTTGGAGGAAGGTCTACCTGATGCGGAGCTCTTCACGGTGCACATAGCAGATAATCACTTTGTAGAAATTATCCACTTTCTAACCAGAGGGACAGCTCCAGAGGGATACATCAGTCAACAGAAGAAATAATTGGTGGTGTGCGTGACAAACTTGTTAGTTATTGCAAGCCATTTGTATAAGATGGGATCAGATGAAATACTTCAACTCTATTTTCCCAACTTTGAAAGAAAGAATATCCTCGCTGAATCTCATGGAGGAGTTGTGGGAGGGCATTATGCTGGAAAAACAACAATGCAAAATATTTTATGAGTTGGGTTGTGGTGGCTGACGCTGCATAAGGATTCTAAAGCATATTGTAGGGCATGCGATGCATGTCAGAGGATGGGCAGGCCATCGTGGAGGGATGAGTTGCCTTTGAATCCAGAGGTGTCAATGCAGCCATTTGAGAAGTGGAAAATTGATTTTGTGGGACCGATTCAGCCTCCAGGCAAGAAGACAGGTGTGCGATATATCATCACTGTGATCGAATATTTGACCAGATGGGTGAAGGCACAACTTGTGAAGGACTGTATAGGGGAAACAACAGTGAAATTCTTGTTTGAATATGTGTTGAACAGGTTTGGTTTCCCGAAGGTTTTGATGAGCAACCATAGTACGCATTTTCTCAATGAAACGATCAGCGTGTTAACATAGGAGTTCCATGTTTACCATCAAAAGAGTACGCCATACTATCATCAGACCAATGGAATGGTTGAGGCTTTTAATAAGATATTGGAGAATGCACTAACGAAGGTTTGCAATGCACAGTTGAATGATTGGGACATGTGTGTACCAACAGTGTTATGGTCCTACATAACTATTTGTAAAAAGGTTACTGGTCAGACACCTTTTAGGTTGGTCTATGGTGTAGAAGCTGTAATGCCTATGGAATAAATTGTGCCTAGTCTATGCATAGCAACTTTCACCGGAATGGCAAACCACGGAGCCTTAGAAGAAAGGCTCATGCAGCTAACAAATCTTGAGGAAGATAGGATTTTGGTTGGATTCCATCAACAAGTTCAGAAGGGACGTGAAAAATCTTGGCACGATTGGCACATAAAACTATGCACCTTCATGGTAAATGATTTAGTTTTATTATATGATAGTAAGTTTGATAAGTTTCTAGAAAAATTTTAGGTGCACTGGATAGGGCCATATGTTATCAAAGAGATCACAGATGGTGGAGCAGTTCAGCTCACCATGTTGAATGGAGATCCATTTCTAGGAAGAGTAAATTGAAACCGATTGAAGCCATACACCGGGGATCTGGTGCAATGACTACATGATGGTAGCACAGTCTTAGCACTCTAGGCAGCTGCAAGGAGGTGTGGGAGTCTAAACTATACTTCTTGGTTTGTAGAGCTGCGTGACCAGGGGTCTACGCGAAACATGATGGTGTCACAATACCAGAAGAAGCACGAAAGGAGCTATGCTATAGGAGGAGAGATGACATAGCACAACCAAAAAATAACCATTACAGTGACTGTTCATGATTTCACTGCTAGGAGACAGTTAAGCGGGGTGGAAAGGTGGAATCTGAGGCAATTAAGATTGTATTAAGAGTGAAATATTTGGAAATTTGCTGCCAATTCCGCATTTATGAATGGATTTTGGGGGGAATGGTTGAATTTGAATTAAAGTTTGCCTATAAATTACACATGGCTATCTAGCAAAAAACACTTTTCATCCTTAGAATTTTTGTGTTGAGTTGTCAATTGTCTATGAATCCTCAGTTTTTTGCTAATTTAGTCGCTGCTTTTTTATTTGATAAGTTACCCAAGGATACCCAACAGTTCATTCTCAGCACCATGTCTAGACTAGGAGAGACTGCTAGTACTGGGGGACTTGTCGCCTCTGAGGGAGCTGCTCTAGAGGTGATGAGCATGGAGGTTCCAGCTATATTGCCTACGACATTAAGGTCGCCTAGGCCGAAGTCTACACTATTGAAAGAAGTCCCAAACCTAAGAAGTACAAACAGAAGAATCCCATGTCAATGCATGAGTCACCGAGGAAGCATGAAACCACCTAGGCTCATAAGAGAGATAAACTGAGTGCGAAAGAGAAGGGAAAGTTGGTGGACTTAGAGGCTGAAGAGGGCGCGGAGAACATTGACAACAAGGGGGTGGACCCAATATCCAAGTTGTCGGATGACATCCCTCCATGTAAGGGGAAAGTGAAGGTCCCTAAGGACCCAGATGCACGAAAATTCCTCCTTAATACACCCTGCTACCTGAGAACATTACTTTTGAAGGTCCGTGCTTAACGCAGTTTCCCAATATCAAGCTGGAAGATTTGGATTTTGTGTACCATGAGAGGTTCCCCCACTTGTTCACAAAAAATTACATGAAGAGGGTGCTCTACAAAGAATCAGGTGTTACCATGCTGGATTCAGTGGAGTGGACTTGTGGAGTGAACTAGTCGGGGTTGCTGAACTTGTTGTGGGTGGCCCACTACCATCGCTCCAATATCAACTTGATTTTCATTAAGAAGTTGTTGTGCCTGCTACATGAAGGATGTTTTTGGTTGCGCATGCCAATCCCCATCACTAATATGTTGAGCCATCAGATCACGCTATTTCCACACTCATGGTTGAATCTCGCCAAGGAATTTGGGGAAATACAAGCAAGTGCGACGTCGCAACAAAAATCAAGGATAAATTCAAGCTCAAGAAGAAGCTATGCGGGTACTCTATAACCTCGATAACTGACCCCGCAATAAAAGTTGCCATGCAGATCCTTGCTGGAAAGGTTATGATAAAATGTCACACAGGCAAGGTTCGGGCACTGACAATATCCTTGGTTGCACAATGCGCGGAGGGTGTGTAGTTCAACTGGGCACACTACCTTTGTAATGAGTTCCTCGTGAACTACTAAGAGGTGTAGGTAGAGAGTTAAACATTCCACTATTCATAGTTGTTGCTCTCAATTATGCTCATCACTTGGGATCTTCTAAAGGATAGACAATTTCCTCCTGTGGATAAGGATTTGCGGAGGCTACGAAGTGTTGGGAATGGGTCCCTAGGGTCAAGTTTTGGGGTAAAAACCCAATTTTTTGGGCAGAAGGCCCAGATTTTGTATAAAGAAATGTAAATTCTCTACATTTTGTGGTTGCAGAGCGCGAAGGTATCAAGAGTCAAAAAGGGTTTCCACCCTTAGTCTAGATAGGTTGTTTTGGATTGATGAGATCCGCCCTTGGTTTGTGGGCCATGGGATTGTATAAAAAGGAGGTCTTAGAGGAGTTTTTAGTCAGTTCGGTTAAGTTTGAGTCACTGATGAGTGTATAAAGGGGCTAATAGTGAGAGTCTTAGTGTAGGAAGAAGGCTTTGCATCTGAGTGTGCGGACCCCTGTAGCTATGTGCGTAGGGTAGTCAGAGTCTATACTAGACATATGGATCATCAATAAAGAAGAGTATTATGAAATTGTTGTGTATTTTACTTCTATTAATTGCATGCGTTTATGTTATGTCAAGCACTGGGTTTATGTTTTATTGTTAAATTGATGCGCGAATCTATATGTTTTCCTTTGTTATATGAACGCAAGTAGAGATATATGTTTACACAAAGATAATATAAATTGCATGGTAGAATTGGAAAACACCTAAGATAATTCAAAGAACTATACAAAAAAGTAATTACAAAGGTGCATCAGTGCTGAGATTGCTTGTTAGAGTTACATGAAGGACAATTGCATACCTTTGCGGAGGCTCTGAAAACTAATAAAGAAGTACATCGATAAGCCCTAAATGCCTATCGATCTGTGAGGAGGTAGAGTTAAGGCAAAAACTGGCATCACAACCATCTAAGGGTGCGGAAAATTGGTTCCTGCATCCCCCCATATTGCTTTGGGTGAGACTCTAGTTCGTGCTCTGCGGATTGATGCTGAAAGAGCCAGCAATGTAGGGATAGGCTTAGCTAACTAAATGGTGAACCTGGGTCAGGGCCCATCAAGCCAGCAAATGGTTCCGTTGCCGGGACGAGGATCTGCATAACGAGATGTGTGATGCCACATCATATGAATCCAACTAAGAAGGAGATTGAAGATTGGTTGGATAGAAAGATCCAGGAATTCGCGGCACTTGAGAACGGGAGTCTGTGATTGACAAAGGAATAGTGGTTGGACAGATATCTATACATATAAATTCATGAAATCTTCTTTTGTTCTTTCTCGGTTGAATTATACGAGTGGATTGCGAAGTTGGCAGACGACCAAGGAAGGCAAAGGCTTGACAGTCTAATTGTCTGGACCCTGGAGTTAGTTAGGAAATTGGAAGCCTATGAAGATAAGATCATGCGCACTATCGATCATTGGCTCGACCGTATCATAGGAGAGTTTGTGACAGAGTTTGCGGTTGATACTTTGGTCAGCTACAACGAAGTAGAGTGCCGCGTATTTAAGGGGCCACGAGGTAAGTATTTGAAATCACTAAATACTTGGATTAAGATGCTCTTGTGTGAAAAGCAGGTCATGTAGGTACCTTGATGTTTGGAGCTATGTGAAGTGGAAGTTCTTTTAGGGACGAAGGACGAAAAGTTCCTGAGTATAGCTTACTGATTAAGCCTCCTTTGAGTGATGACAAAGGAGCAGTGCAAGCTTCTCCGTTGAGCGCTATTTAGTTGATAAGACAAGGGTTCTTGCGAATACCTACACCACCTCTATCCTCATTCCATCCATCCACACCACCTCCATCCCCACCTCCACCACTTACCCCATTTCCCACACCACTGCCACCTCCACCATTGTTCAACATGGAAAACTCCGTAAAGCTACCTGTATTCAAGGGCATAGGAAATGAAGATCTAGACTAGTTTTGGATAGTCGTGAAGGCTGTATGGGAAGCTCAGGGTATCACAGATGATCAAATGAAGAAATCAATGTTGGTTAGTGCTTTGCAGGACCGCACACTAACGTGGTACATTAGGTACAATTCTAATAACCCAACGTCCGCATTGGCAGATATCCAGATTGCATTGAATAGAGAATTTAGTAGACCTAAGTCTCAACCACAATCCATTGTGGGATTCAAGGAGACCATGATGAAGCCTAGGGAGACACTTTAGGATTTGGATCAAAGATTGAAGTGTATGATCTGTGAAGCCAACATGAACCTAACTGATGGGCACCACTGTGAATGGTTTGTGGCCTCGCACCTGCCCCACCTAAGGGTTGTGCTATCACAATAGAAGATTTGGACCTAGGCAGAAGCTATGGAAATCACGATGAGACTGTATGAGACACCAATGCAGGATGTTAATCTATGGTTCAACAGATTCACCCATAGTTGCAGAGCCTTTGCCTCGAAATGCAAAGTCTGAAGAAAGACAAAGCAACTCGACCAGAGGCACGTGAAGAAATCTAGTTCCTGAAGTGCAAAGGCTAGGGGCATGACAAGGATCATTGTCCAGTCCTTGTGAACTATGTTGCAGCAGGGGGACCAATGCCTCTAAGGCCATAGGCTGCAGCAGGGACAAGTATAGGGCCCGCACTATGGTGTGCTATATGCCAAGTAGTTGGGAAACATGCGACCGGAAATCGCCATTTGTTGCTGAAATTCGTACAGACACCACAACATCTCTTCTGCAATTTCTGTTGATTAGTAGGTCATAACAAGTGCAATTTCCATAGTTATGAATTAATGATGGACAAGACACTTGCATACACGGTGTAGGTAGGAACACAGCCTCCGGACCAAGGTGTTGGGGGAGCGCGATGTCAATATCAGGGGTGCAGCCGAGGGCGAGGTGGACGGGGGCCTAGTAGAGGCCAAGGGAATCTTATTTGTTATAATTGTGGAGGGCCAGTACACTATGTGAGAGACTGCCTGAATTCGACGCGACTGTCATGCCGCTATTGTACTCAGTTTGACCATGTGTCTGAAGATTTCCCTATATTATTGGCTAAGATTCACAAGAAGGGGGCACAACCTCCGCAATCGACTCATAACCTATAGATGATGAGGGTTGAGCCTCGCGAGGAAGATCCTAAGGTAAACATTATGCTATGGAGTGGAATGATGATTGGTGGGGATAAGGGGAAGAAACCCACAGAAGGTGACTAGGTCTGTAAATCACCAAAAAAGGAGACCGGTTTTGATCTAGAACGCATAAAAGAAACATTTATCGAAGCAAAGAAAAGTCTTGTTGAGGCCTCTACCTCAAGAAATCAGGAGAAACTGGTTGAAGAAATGGACCCATTTATGATTACCGCGTTCTTGGAGACTTGCATGAAACTACTCCATGATAGTAAGGCTGTGAAGGGACTGCAGGAACTGATCAATTAGTGTGCTGGCAAGGATAATTCTACTGGAAAATCGCGCGTAGTTAGAAACCTTCATAAGCATAAGGCAAGGACTGGATGTGAGATGAGACTCACTACGCAGATAGGGGAATACGAAATGGACCACGTTATCTTAGATCCGGGGTCTGACAGGAATTTTTTGCCAAAACAAACATGGGAAATAATGGGGAGAATTGCACTCTAGTGGTCTCCAATCTAGTTAAGGATGGTGAATCAACATAAAATCATCCAAATGGGGAGGCAGCAAGGTGTAATAGTTGACGTCGAAGGCATGGGAAAACTAGAGGATTTTGAAGTAATAGAGATTGTGGATGATAGCAATCCTTACCCCGCACTCCTTGGGATCGATTAGGCCACTGACATGAATGGGGTAATCAACCTGAAGAAATGAAAGATTATATTTGAAAAGAAATCACTCCGCATAGTGGTGCCATTGGATCCTGCAAAAGGACTATGCTATATAAAACCCGGTCTGCAATTATGAAAGTGATGACAATTTGGACCAAATTTACAAGATAACGACACGAGACTAAGATTGGGATTGATAGTAGACATATGTATTGCATGGGACTACAAGAGCCCTTGCACATCAGATTTAGATGAAGAAGTAGAGCATTGACAAAACCGGCTGCATGAAGTATCTATGTTGCGTTGTAATATGATGACCATGTCATTGCGATGTGTATCATTATAGGTACAAAATATGCGTCACTATGACAGGCTAATTGACGTTGATAAATTTTTGGATGCATTCGAAAGGGAAGTGCCCGAGAAGCATTGCTTCCAGGAATTATATTGAGTGTTGCGTGCTACACCTGCAAGATGGTGGGGTACACATAAGGACAGTTTCGAGGATTGGCGTGAATATAGAAGGATGATGAGGATATGCTTTGGCCACCTAAAGATACGACTAACAGAAAAGTATGACAAGAGGAATGATCCGCAGGATCATTTTGTTGGCATTATGACACAGGTTTGGCGCTATGGCATAGGTGTTGTCCTTGATGGCAACTCACTCTAGTGATAGATCTCAGTTTAGGCTCTCAGAATGAAGAAAAAATATATGTACGTAAGTTCATCGTGACCAAGCCATGTATACACGCGGGTTAGATGTTCCAAAGATGCGTATGCGTATACACGCGCTTTCATGCAAGGAAAAGTGCGTACATGTGGGAGAACTTATGCTTGGTTCGTGGTATTTAGTCCTTGGTATTTGAACCTATGGTTTTGGACCATGGTATCTCGTCCGAAGTGTTGATCCCAAATATTGGGTCCATGGTATTGATTTGTTATGGTTTTGGACCGCGGTATTGTGAAAGGCCTAAGGCTATAAAAGAGGAAGGAGATCATTAGGCAAGGTCACAATCAGAATTATTGAATATCTGATAAAGTGCTAGATCTGGAATACTGGTGATTAGGGTTATGGTGCAGAGATGGATCTGAACGAAGGAGGAACCTAAGCGTAAAGAAAAGGATAAGTTCTATTGATGGGTCAAAATCTTAAGGCTTGAGTAATAGTATCTTTGTATGATTTTGATCTGTTATATGAGGCGTAAGCTTGATCTATAAATCTGATAATCTGGGTTAACTAATGTCTGAATATTTGAAGGAGTGAATTATCTTTATAGATCTGTACGCAGGTTCAGTGAAGTGAAGGCGCGTATACACGCTGTTTCTGTAAGTCAAAAGTGTGTATACGCAGGTTGGTCTTAACACAAAAGCGTATGCACACAGGTTTTTGAATATTGAAGTAGCGTACGTCTCTTAAATTATGTTCTAGCTACTTCTGTTGATTACTGCAGTAATCTGGGTTCATGATTGGTGTATGGTTACTGTTACTGTGTTCTGGGTACATTTGTTAGAGAAGTGTCTATTTGATTCAGTTTTAATTGGTGAAAAGGAGATTGTTTGATGCAGAAATTCTTGATGTTTGATTGATTTTATTCATGGATCCAATATGAAAATTTATGAAAGGAGGTCCCTGGAAGAAAGAGAAGGTTGTAGCCTTCTATAGGTCAGCACCTACGTACTAGAACCTGAACTAGTACAAGAGCTAAGGGGGTTGTAGCTCCCTTCCAGGAGAAGTTGGAGAATGAGATAAGGTTGTAGCCTTCTACAGGTAGAAGCCTACGTACTGGTATAAGTCTGCACCAGTACAGAAACATTGTAAAAGAAGTTTCTAATTAAAATAAGATAGAGATGAATTGCGGTAGGTTGTTTTCACCCACATTGGGTTTCCACCTTATATCTTGTGTTCTTGTGTGTGATTGTCTTCTGCTCTGTTTTACTGTTCCTGGTTACTGTTTATATGATTCTGATACACAAATTAATGATCAACATCTGTAGAATAAATTAAATTATAATTATGCATGGTATATGCTGGTTTCCTTATCTATAGTTGCGTATATACGTGGTTTTTCCTAACTGAAGTAGCGTATATGATCTGGGTGTGAAAAAGAAAATAATTGACTAGATAATACTGATTCACCCCCCCTCTTAGTATTATTTCCAACAATTGGTTTCAGAGCCAGGTCCTTCAAAAGAAGCTTGATCGCTTGAAGGAAGATCTATCATCATGAGCAACTACGAGAGAGAAGCATCGATCATGCCACCAATTTTTGATGGGACCATCTTCGTCTATTGGAAGGTAAGAATCACACCCTATCTTCAATCTCTTGGTACAAAAGTCTGGGATATCATCGATACAGGGTACACATTTCCATCAACAAATCCTACAGATCCGGATGGTAAGAAGCAGTATAAAACAAATGCAAAGGCTGTCAATACTCTATTAGGAAGTCTATCTCAAACAAAATTCGTCAAGGTTATGCAGCTCAAAACTACAAAAGAAATATGGGACAAGATCGTTCTGAGCTATGAAGGAGATGAACAGGTAAAACGAGAAAAACTTCAAACCCTCAGAATTCAGTATGAAAATCTCAGAATGCATAATAATGAAAGTGCGGCTAACTATTTCCTACATATAGATGAGATTTTTAATTGTATGAAAAACTTGGGTGAAGAAATAAAAGAGGTTGTTTTGGTTGTTAAGGTTCTAAGATCTTTGTCTTCTAAGTTTGAATCAAAAGTTTCTGCAATAGAAGAAAAACAGAATCTACAGAACATTACCATGTCGCAACTACACATAATTCTAACCGCTTATGAAATGAGGAAAGGGGGACCATCAGATAGAAGAGAAGCTGCATTCAAGGCCTTAGGAAAAGGAGATTCCTATGACTTAGGACATATGTCAGAAGAAGAGGAAGAATCAAATTTTGTCAAAAAGCTTCAACGGGGTGCTGGAAGATTCAGAGGTAAGTTACCTTTCAAATGTTTTGCTTCTGGAAGAGACGGTCACTATGCTACCAAGTGTCCTCATAAATATAAGCTTGACAAAGGTAAGGAACAAGTTAGATGGAACAAAAAATATAATATAAATAAGAAAAGCTATTACACTCATGAAGACAGTGATGGACTTTCAAATAGTGATGAAGATGAACAAGGCAATAATTATAGACTTTTAATGGCTTTTGAAGATGGTGATTTCTTGGATGCTATAGATGAACAAGGTCTTTATGAAGAGATTTTTAAACTCAAAATTTATCTAGAAGAGAAAAATATGAATATAGATACTCTGCAATTCCAACTTGCTGAAAGGGAAAAACATCATGAAAAGTTAGAATGTGAAATTGTGGGACTTAGAAAAGAGATTGAGAAAACAAAATCACTTAATCTTATATTTGTTAAAGGATCCGAAACTTTAGATGAGATTATCAAAGTGCAGTGTTCTCCTATAATCAAGACAGGTCTGTGATATAATGAAGAAGCATCTTAAGCACAGAAGCCATCCGCCTCCAAAAGTTATCTTGATGCAGAAAGGAAAAGTGAACAAGTTAACAATCGACAACAAAGGCACAATTCTTCTTACCAGGTAAATCAGGGACATTTTACTTCAAGAATGAACAGAGATCACCAAGTAAATTGGGGGAAATCTACCTCAAGGATAAACAGAAGCTACAACAAACCACAGGTAAATCATTCTCAATTTTCCCCAAGAATGGATGTCAATGAAAACTACAATCATTTGGTCCGCAGGGTTGATAATCGCAGGAATTTCTTCAATGGCCAATGTTTCTCTTGTCATAAATTTGGACACAAAGCAGCTCAATGTGTTGCCTACAAAACTATCATGACTATAGAAGCTCAAAAACAAAGGAGTATCACTGGGATCATGAAAAGGACCTACAATAACTTTTCTGCTCTTGAAAATGAAATAGAATGTTATATTTGTAACAACTTCATTCATGAAGATTCTGAATGCAAGAGCAAGTTTCGGCAGACAACTCAGAAGGAGCAAGCCTCAAGTACTAAAACATGGAGAATGAAAGAACCACAACTAGAAAGATGTGGTATAGACTTATATGCAAAAGGGCAGGAAAATCAATGGTACATCGAAAGTGGATGTTCAAAACATATGACAGGTGATAAGGAAAAACTTCAGTCATATAGTGCCTTAGAAAAGGAGAAGAAGGTTTCATTTGGAAATGACACCCCTACACTCATAAAAGGAGAAATAGTGATCAAAGGCATAAGGATTCCAAATAATCTATACATTCTCAAAGGAGGACAACAACAATGCTATCTGAGCAAGAACGATGAACACTGGCTATGTCACCGAAGATTGGGGAATCTAAGCTTCTCACAGATAAGGAAAGCATGCAAATACCAGGCAGTTCGTGGTCTTCCAGACATCAGAATTCTAGACAATACAATATGTAAATCATGTCAGTTTGGTAAGAAAACCAGAACCAACTTCCTTGAGAAGGAAGGGTTATCTAGGAGGCCACTTGAACTCATCCATACTGATGTATGTGGTCCATCTAGGAAAAGGTCACCTCGAGGAGAAGAATACTTTATATTATTTATTGACGACTTCTCCAAGATGTGTTGGATAGGACTTATCAAGCACAAAGACGAAGCCTTCGAAAAATTCAAATCTTTCAAAGCCTTGGTTGAAAACGAATCAAATCACAAAATCAAATGCCTCAGGTCTGATCGAGGAGGATAACTTACCTCGAATGAATTTTTTGATTTTTGTGAAGAACATGGAATAAGAAGGGAATTATCTACAGCTAGGACTCCTCAGCAAAATGGAGTAGTGGAAAGGATGAACATAATGGCTCAAAAAATGCCTCGTGCTATGCTTGATGAGTCTAGAACTCCTGCAACCTTCTGGGGTGAAGCGGCATTTGCATCAATTACTATTCTCAACAAGACAAACGTTTGGGTAAACAACACTCAGACTCCTCATGAACTATGGTATGGTAAGACTCCCACGGTAAAATACTTCAAAATTTTTGGAAGAAAATGCTACATCAAAAATACTGATGAAAATCTTGGCAACTTTGAACCTAGAGCAGATGAAGGCATTCTCCTTGGTTACTCTCCCCACAACAAAGCATACAAGTGTTACAATAAAAGACTTGGAAGAATTTTTGACTGCATTGATGTAGTGGTTGATGAAGAAGGAAACATTCCTAGGCAAGTAAGTTCCAAAATTTTTGAAGATGATGAGGACTATCCTTCAACATCAAATCAGACTTATGATGAAGAAGAAGCTCAAGAGGCACCAAAAGGACAGATAAGGATAGAAGATAAGACTCCATCCAGATACGTTCAAAAGAATCATCCATAAACTCAAATTCTGGGGCAGAAAGAGGTAGGTATACAAACAAGAAGAACAATTGCAGAAGCTTCAAGCTATTTGGAATTTCTCTCCTCCACTGGACCACAAAATGTAAGAGAGGCATGCAAAGATGAATGCTGGGTCAAGGCAATGGATGAAGAACTTGAGCATATTGAAAAGAATAACACTTGGGAGTTGGTTCCTAGACCAAAAGATAAGAATGTCATAGGGACAAAAGGGATATTCAAAAACAAGTTGAATGAAAATGGGGAAGTTATTAGAAACAAAGCTAGACTTGTTTGTAAAGGGTATGCTCAACAAGAAGGAATTGACTTTGAAGAAACTTTTGCTCCCGTTGCTAGACTTGAGGCCATCAGAATGTTCCTTGCTCTCTCTAGTTTTCAGAAGTTCAAAGTATTTCAAATGGACGTGAAATCTGCCTTTTTGAATGGAGACTTAGAAGAAGAAGTGTATATTGAGCAACCATATGGTTTCATCCTTGGAAAAGATCCAAAACTTGTACGCAAACTTCAGAAGGCTCTTTATGGTCTTAAACAGGCTCCAAGGGCTTGGTATCATCGTCTCGACAAATACCTTCATCAACAAGGTTTTTCGAAAGGATCGACAGATAGAAATCTTTATATAAAAATTGAAAATGAAAAATTGCTAATACTTGTTGTGTATGTTGATGATATCACCTTTGGCAGCAATGAAGAAGCCATGAGTCAAAACTTTTCCTTGGTGATGCAGAAAGAATTCGAAATGTCCTTGCTTGGATAGCTGACATATTTTATTGGTTTACAAATCCAACAAAATGAAGATGGTATCTTTTTATCTCAAACCAAGTACCTCAAGAAGATCTTGAAGAAATACGGCATGGAAGATTCAAAACCAGTATGTACCCCTATGGTCACAGGATGCAGCCTAAGTGCAAATGATGAATCAACAACAGTGCATCAACCAACCTATAGATCCATGATTGGAAGTCTGCTCTACTTAATAGGTACCTGACCATACATCATGCATGCAGTGGGAATGGTTGGAATATTTCAGGCAAATCCAAAGGAAATTCATCTTCAAGCAGTGAAGAGAATTTTCAAGTATCTTCAAGGAACTCAAAAATATGGCTTATGGTATCCTAGAGAAACAAATCTCACATTTCATGCTTATACAGATGCAGATTGGGTTGGAAGCGTGGATGACAGAAAAAACACTAGTGGTGGTGCATGCTTTATGGGTTCCAGATTAGTATCTTGGTTCAGCAAGAAGCAAAGTTCAATTGCATTATCTACAGTTGAAGCAGAATGTGTGGCTACTACATCTTGTTGCACACTTCTTTGGATGATGCAAACTTTGCAGGATTTTCAAATCACTTGTACTCCACCTATCTCCATCTTATGTGATAATACAAGTGCAATCAGCGTTTCCAAGAATCCTGCAATGCATTCAAAGACCAAGCACATACCTATCAAATATCATTTTCTTCGGGAATAAGTGCTTGAAAAAAAGGTCAAGTTGGAGTATGTTCCCTCTAAGGAACAAGTTGTTGATACACCAAACCACTGCCCAGGGACAAATTTGAATACCTCAGACAGAAGCTGGGAGTATTTGATGCGTCATCTTGCTGTTGAAACCTGTCTGTTTCAGAGAAATGTGGTTGTACGTGAGTTGCATGAGGAGGATCCGCGTACATACGCCGATTTATGCAGATACAGTCGCATATATGGTGGTTTGAAGGAAATAAGTGGGGACAGACTCTGGTTGAAGAGAGTCTGATATGGGTCTGACAGAGACCATCTGACACAGGTTCAGGGGGAGCAAACAAACTTCTAATAATGCATTGTTGGCATTACATTAGAAGCTCTTGGTTCGAGTACACAAGATATTTTGGGTTCAGGTTGATTAGCTGTAGAAGGATAACAGAAGGAGAACATGGTTTCTGATTTGAATAGTGCTGCTGATATTAGTTATTGGTGACTTTCATAGTCTTGCTCTAGATATTTTGTCTCTATGTCATGTATATCTTTTATTATTATCAAGGTCATGTAACGGCCTATTTTGGTTTCCCCAGTATGCCTGGGATGAATGATGTAATGTACTTGGTTATCATATGTAAATTTATGATGTATCCCCACTTGGTTGGGTGGATGATCCCCACTTGGTTGGGTGATAGATGTATGTATAGAGTCTTTGATGATAGGAAGGTCAGTTATGATGTATGAGTCATGGTTCTTCTTGAAGAAGATCTTTTTGCAGATCTTGCCTACAGTCAGGGGGAGCATGGCCAGCACAGCAGAGCAGAGATTTCAACATGTACTCAGGGGGAGCATAACCCTTTGCCCTTGATGACAAAGGGGGAGAATGACTTTGAGGATCTTGGGTTTGCCATCAAGTCCAAAGGGGGATATCGTTGGCATTATGACACAGGTTTGGCACTATGGCATAGGTGTTGTCCTTGATGGCAACTCACTCTGGTGACATATCACAGTTCAAGCTCTCAGAATGAAGGAAAAATATATATACATAGGTTCATCGTGACCAAACCGTGTATACATGCGGGTTAGACGTTCCAAAGACACATATGCATATACACATACTTTCACGCAAGGAAAAGCGCGTACATGTGGGAGAACTTATGTTCGGTCCGTGGTATTTAGTCCTTGGTATTTGAACCTATGGTTTTGGACCATGGTATCTCGTCCAAAGTGTTGATCCCAAGTATTGGGTCCATGGTATTGATTTGTTATGGTTTTGGACCGTGGCATTGTGAAAGGCCTAAGACTATAAAAGAGGAAGGAGATTATTAGGCATGGTCACAATCAGAATTATTGAATATTTGATAAAGTGCTAGATCTGGAATACTGGTGATTAGGGTTACGGTGCAGAGATGGATCTGAATGAAGGAGGAACCTAAGTGTAAAGAAAAGGATAAGTTCTATTGATGGGTCAAAATCTTAAGTCTTGAGTAATAATATCTTTGCATGATTTTGATCTGTTATATGAGGCGCACGCTTGATCTATAAATCTGATAATCTGGGTTAACTAATGTCTGAATATTTGGTGGAGTGATTATCTTTATAGATCTATACGCAGGTTCAGTGAAGCGAAGGCGCGTATACACACTGTTTCTGTAAGTCAAAAGTGTGTATACGCAGGTTGGTCTTAACACAGAAGCATATGCACGCAGGTTTCTGAATATTGAAGTAGCGTACGTCTCTTAAATTATGTTCTAGCTGCTTCTGTTGATTACTGCAGTAATCTGGGTTTATAATTGGTGTATGGTTACTGTTACTGTTTTCTGGATACAGCTGTCAGAGAAGTGTCTATTTGATTTAGTTTTAATTGGTGAAAAGGAGATTGTTTGATTCAGAAATTCTTGATGTTTGATTGATGTTATTCATGGATCCAGTATGAAAATTTATGAAACGAGGTCCTTGTAAGAAAGAGAAGGCTGTAGCCTTTTGTAGGTCAGCACCTACGTACTAGCACCTAAACTAGTACAAGAGCTAAGGGAGTTGTAGCTCCTTTCCAGGAGAAGTTGGAGAACGAGAGAAGGTTGTAGCCTTCTGCAGGTAGAAGCCTGCGTACTGGTATAAGTCTACACTAGTACATAAAAATTGTAAAATAAGTCTCTAATTAAAAGAAGATAGAGACAAATTGCAATAGGTGGTTTTCACCCACATTGGGTTTCCAGCTTATATTTTGTGTTCTTGTGTGTGATTATCTTCTGATTTGTTTTATTGTTCCTGGTTACTATTTATATGATTCTGATACACATATTAATGGTCAACATCTGTAGAATAAATTAAATTATAAGTCTACATGGTACGCTGGTTTCCTTATCTATAGTTGCGTATATACGCGGTTTTTCCTAACTGAAGTAGCGTACATGATCTCGGTGTGAAAAAGAAAATAATTGACTAGATAATACTGATTCACACCCCCCCCCCCCTCTCAGTATTATTTCCAACACATTTGTCCAAATGGATTGAAGCATATGGAGCAAAGCCTCAGTGAGAGTGGGTCCATCTATTTTGTTATACCTTGGAGGTTATACCAATGAATTGGTACTTGGAGACAGAACTCCATCATGGCACTGAAGAATGAGATAGTTTACCCCAAGGATTTCCAATGACATTCAGTTTTGAGGATGGATTTGAGTCCATCGATGAAGCATTGTAGGAGGTTAAGACAACCATATTTACAATACTTCAAGATCCTCTTGACTTGATTCAACCTGATTGGACTACCCCGCTGGGCCATGCACTGGAGTGTTACAATGTAACAATGGAAGAAGAAGACGAAGACCTGAGAAATATTCATATCCCAGAGACTGAAGGTCACCGTGAAGTTGAAGGACCAAATCTAGAGAACCTAGATATAACTAAGCAACTCAAGACCAGGCAGGTCAAAATTTCCACAAAGGAAGAACTAAAGTTTGCAAATATTGGGGACTATTGAGACAGCAAGATAGTAGATAAGGTCGTTGAACTGCTCTGCGAATATCAGGACTTATTCCCCATGAAGTTTTTTGATCTGAAAGGGATAATAGGAGACCTTTGTGTCATGAAGATCACCCTAAAGATGGATGCGAAACCTGTGAAATAAAGACCATACTGCCTCAACCCAAAGTATAAGGAAAGGGTTCACGTTGAGTTAGATAAGATGCTCGCTGTGGGTATTATTGAACTGGTGGAAGAATCTAATTGGGTAAGCCCAATAGTGGTTCAGGGAAAGAAGATGAGGGAAGAAATAAGGATATGCGTAGACCTTAAGAATTTGAATGATGCCTGCGTGCATGATCCCTTCAAAACTCCATTCACCGATGAGGTCTTGGATAATGTGAGCGACCAAGAAGTGTATTCATTCATTGATGAGTTCTCTAGGTACCATCAGATCAAGATCACGCTGGAGTATAGAAGTAAGACAACCTTCACGATTTAATGGGGATGCTTCCAGTATACGGTGATGCCTTTTGGGTTGAAGAACACGTTGACGATCTTTTCGCGCTTAGTCATCACAGTGTTCAAGGATTTTATTCATAAATTTATGGAGGTATACTTCGATGATTGGAAAGTTTTCGGACTGGTGAAGCACCATGTGGAAAGTGTTTGGACTGGTGAAGCGCCATGTGGAAAGTCTACACTTGATGGTAGATACATGCTGGAGATACCAGATCACACTCTATGTGAAGAAAGGTTTGTTTTGCATCCCTTTTGGGATATTGTTGGGCCATGTCATATGTGGACACGGCTTGATGGTAGTGCCAACTAGGATCGCAGTCATAATCAACTTGTAGGCGTGAAGGAGTGTGAAACAGCTGCGCATAACACTCGGGCATATGGGATACTATAGAAAATTCATCAAGATCTATGCCCAGATTACTGCATTAATGGAGAAATTGTTAAAAAAGGATGTTACATTCTGTTGGAATGAAGAATGCCAAAATATCTTGGATGTGTTGAAGGAGAAGATGGTCACTGTGCCGATCCTAGTCTTCTCGGATTGGAAGAAGGAATTTCATGTGCATGTGGACGTGTCATGTATTGCGCTGGGAGCAATACTGACATAGGTTGGTGAACGGGACTTTGTTCATCCTATAGCATTTGCAAGTAGGAAGTTGTCCAAAGTGGAGAAAAAATATTCCACAACAGAGTGCGAAGGCTTAGCTATGGTGTACGCGCTCTAGAAGTTCAGGCACTATTTGTTGGGCGGACACTTTAAGATGTATATGGACCATTCCGCATTGAAATACCTGGTCAACAAACCTATGTTGGGGGAAGATATGTAGGTGGTAATTGTCATTCCAGGAGTATGATTTTGAATTTATTATGAAACCAGGATGTTTGAATGCTAGATTGGGTCATCTATTGTGCATCAAAATAGGAGAGGAACCTACTAATTTGGAGGAAGGGCTACCTAACATGTAGCTCTTTGTAGTATGCATCGTGAACAGTCACTTTGAAGATATTATACACTTCCTAACAACGGGAACGGCTCTGGAATGATATACAATCCAACAAAAGAAGGAACTGGTGGTGCACACGAAAAAATTTTCTATCATTGCAGGGCGCTTGTACAAAATGGGGTTAGATGAAATATTGCAATGTTATATGCTAGAGTTTGAATGAAATAGCATCTTGACCAAGGCTCATGATGGAGTCGGAGGAGGTCATTACGCATGAAAAGCAACAACACAGAAGATTCTACGCGCTGGGTTATGGTGGCCAACCTTGCATAAGGATTCAAAAGTATATTGTAGGGAATGCGACACATGCCAAAGGCTGGGTAGGCCCTCCCGCAGGGACGAGCTGCCGCTGAATCCATAGGTATCACTACAACCCTTCGAAAAATGGTCGATTGACTTTATAGGGCCAATTCAGCCACCAGGAAAGAAGATCGGTGCGTGGTACATCATCACCGTGACTGGATATTTAATGGTTAATGGAGACGCAGCCTGTAAAAGACTGTATGAACGCGACAACTGCAAAATTTATCTTGAGTACGTACTGACAAGGTTTAGTTGTCCAAAAATTCCAATGAGTGATCGCAGTAAACACTTTCTCAATGAGACGATTAGCGCAATGAGAAAGGAGTTTCAGGTGGACCATCAGAAGAGCATGCCTTATCATCCGCGGGCTAATGGGACAATGGAAGAATTTAATAAAATATGGGAGAGTGCACTCACGAAGGTTTGAAATTATCAAAGAAATGACTGGGATGTTTGCGTACCCACGGTGCTATGGACTTAGAGAACAACTTGCAAGAAGTTGACTAGATAAACACCGTTCAGACTAGTTTATGGCGTGGAAGTTGTGATGCCAATGGCATACATTGTACATAGTTTGCGCATAGTGGCATTCACAGGAATGGAGGATCATGGAGCCCTGGAGGAGAGGATCGTGTAGCTAACAGAGCTTGAAGATCAATTTCTAGTTAGATTCCATCAAAAGGTTCAAACGGAGTGCGAAAAGGCTTGGCACGATCGACACATCAAACTACACACCTTCAACGTAAATTATCTGGTTTTGTTATATGATAACAAGTTTGATAAATTTCTAGGGAAATTTAGGATGCATTGGTTGGGGCCCTATGTCATCAAGGAGATTACTGATGGTGGAGCAATTCAGCTGGTCAAATTTAATGGAGAACCATTCCCAGGATGGATGAATAGCAGCCAATTGAAGCCATACACGGGCAGTCCAACTAGATGACTAGATTATGGAAGCATAGTCTTAGCACTCCAAGAAGCTTAAAGGAGGCATGGGACTATAAACTACACTTCCTGGGTTGGGGAGCTGCGCGGAATGAAGGAATGTTACAGTATCCACAGATATGCCTAGGGAGCTACGCTATCCAAGGAGGGACCGCGCAAGGCAGCTGGAAAGTGACTGTTATGGTCGTTGTTCATGACTTGATAGTCAAAAAATGGCTAAATGGAGCAGGGTGCAGAATTTAAGTCAGAATTTAAGGACAAGATCATTGAAAATCTGTTGCCAATCTAGCATTTATAAAAGAGTTATGGGGGGGATGGTTGAATTTGAATTTGAAAATCCCTATAAATTACAGGTGGCTTCCCGGTAAAAAACACTTAGCATTTTGAGAATTGAGGTATTAAGCTCTCAGGCACATATGAACCCTAAGCTCATTGAAGCCCTGATAGTGAACTTTGTCTTTGAGAAGTTGCCCACAGAGATGCAGGTTTTGTTGTCTAGCATAATGTCAGCGACCGTAGAAACCCTGAGTGCATGAGAAGCAATAGTAGCCGAAGGAATTGCCCCAGAGCTTGTAATGGTAGTTGAGGGAGATGCCCTGGAGGTTGGAAGTGTAGAAGTACTAGAAGAAGTTCCTAAATCCCCCAAGACACTGAGGCTGATGCCTACACCGACCAAGGAGGGTTGAAAATCAAAGAAGGATAATCAGAAAGTGCAATAGTCGATGCGCGTATCACCCCAAAAGCACCCACAGACAGGAAAACCCACTATGCAGGAAAAGGGTAAGGTGATTGACATAGAGCCTAAAGCCGAGATTGAAGAACTCCATGTGGGCATGGATGATATTGATATGGAGGAGGCAGAGGACATTGATGTGGAGGGATATGAAGCCATTTCTAAACTACCCAAGTACATTCCTCTGCGTAGAGGCAAGGCGAAGATTTCAAAGGATATTGATGAAAGTAAGGTCACACTGCACACATCCTTACTTTTGAACCAAATTTTATTTGAAGGACTGTGCCTAGGGTGCATCCCCCTATTAAAATTGGAGGACTGGGATTTGGCTGATGTAGAATGCTTTCCCCATTTAGTGACGAACTAGCTCATGCATCATGTCTTCCACAAAGACTCTAGTGTGACCACTCTGGAGCCAAGGAAGTGGGTAAAAGGGGTGGATAAGGCGACTCTACTAAAAATGTTGTGGGTACCACTTTATAACCGCACACCCATAAACATGGTTGTGATCAAGAAGCTATTGTGCTTGGTGCATGATGGGTGTCTGTGGCTAGAAGAGTCGATACCCATCATTGACATGTTGATCCATAGGATCACTCGGTTGTCGTACTCGGTTGAAAATCCAATCGTGATGTTTGGTAGAAATCTAGGCAAGAGCAACCTTGTTGAAGCAATGAAGGACAAATTCAAACTCCCCAAGAAGCCACACGACTATGATATCACAAATATCGTTGACCCCGTGGTGAAAGTCACAACACAAATTTTGACAGGAAAGATTATGCGAAAGTGTCACGTAGATGAAGTGTCGACACTAGTAGTAACCTTACCGGCCCAGTGCGCGGAGGGTGTACAATTTAACTAGGTACTCTAGCTCTGCAGAGAGTTCCTCGAAAATTGTAGAGAGGCGCAGGATCACAACAAAACATTCCATTATCCCTAGCTACTTCTTTACATAGTGCTGGTCGCATGGGAGTTACCAGAGGATATCCAGTTTCCTTTGGTCGCGCCCGACCTGCCAGAGGCAGCGAAGTTCGCTTTGATGTGGGCTACGAAGGACTCTCAAAGGGTAAAGGACAACAAGATCTTTCTGATCTTGATGGAGATGAGCATCCATATGGCCATCAACCGCAAACCACCGTTGTTGCCAACTGTGTATGACAAGCTGTAGGAGTATGTGGAATTCAAGGCCGACTTCCACCGGGTCTCGATATGTGTGTGCAAGGACCCTGAGAAGAAATGGTATGACCTGCCATACCTAGATACAGATGATGCAATTACAATAGTCCTCGACCACTGGCTGCTAGATTAGTGCACTGCCTTGGACTTGACTACTGGGTCTAGCAAGACCGCAACATAACGGAAAAAGGAGGAGGCCAAGCTGAAGATGGAGCAGTTGGTTGCAAAAAGGAAAGAGGAGGTTGAGGACAAGGCCAAGGCAGAGCACACCACCATGAAGCAAATGGGAGAATAGGTGGAAGAAGAGGAGCGCTACTCTGACAAGAGTCAGAAGTCGCCTTCTCCGGAGACAGAGGAGGAGGAACAACAGTCATACCAGGGAGGAGAGGACCTAAAGACCACTCTATTCAACATTAAGTGCAAAAGAGATCCACAGAAGGTGGGGCTGCACAAGTATTCTAAGGCCAACAAGACTTCTTTTGATATGATCACCTTAACAGAAGGTGATTTAAATGATATCGGTGATACAACCAGAGATACCACATGGAACTAGTACAAGAGTTTGAGATACAACATAAGCAGGTCTTGGGGGCCATTCAGATGGGTCTGCGTGAACTGCAAATCCATGCATCATAGGTCTAGACCAGTGTGGGATGAAGCAGTGCGGTGTCAACTAGTTTGGAGCTTGGCACATTGGAAGCAGCAAGGATGGTGCGAACCCTAGATCCCCAAGCAATACTGTTGCCAGAGGGAGTGCTAACTACAGAGACTGAAGCTGACAGGCCCGCTGTCAGCACCCTCAAAGGAATTGGGCTCAATTTGGTCACGCTTCTCAGTGAGGTGCTTCACAATTTGTAGGAAGGCGTGATTGCAAAACTTTGGGCCCACAAATAGTGTGCGTTATAGGTAATCAGTGAGCAGAAAGTCAACAATGCTCAGATGACGATACAAAGAGATTTTGCTGTCAACTTTGTCAAAGTCGTCACAAAAACAAATGAGTGAATGACCAAGGTGGTTGCTGAGGCATGCAAGTTTGTCCTAGAGCTGGCCGTTCCGGATGATGAGCCCATAGATTTGTGGATTCCGAAGCTCGCTGCTAGAGTGCACCATGCCAGAATAGAGTTGGTGAAGGTTCAATTTGAATTGAACCTCAAGATCGCAGAACTGTAGTTGAAGGCCCAACCTTCAACTCTGCCAGAAGTCAGAGAGGAGCATGAGATAGCTATGAAGGATGTCATGGGAATAGTAGACAACATCATAATGGAATGTACTGTGCTCTATGAGTAGGCGTTCGAAGTGGTTACCAATTTGCAGGAGGATCCCACCTTGCAAAGGTTGGAAACGAAGGCCCAAGAGCTGTAGCAACAATATGATAAAGTGAAAGCCACGATGTGCACCATCACCCTTACACAGAGGCTATCCAAACGGCAAGAGGAAAAGGTACTAAAGGAGCAAGTGGATGTAGTGCAGTGAAAAGAGAGTGTCCTCAAGGCCAGAATTGGCTTGGCTTGATGAAGCCTATGTGCTCACCGCCACCATCTAAGGAAAGCTAGTTGATTTGCACGTGACTCAGTAGAAGATACAATCAAAAAGTACAGGGCCAGCGATGGAGCAGGTGGTGAGGAGATGATGCAGGCAACAACATAGTGCACTTCTAAAGTTGTAGTAGTTCAAGTAGAGCTGGGAGATATTCACGACAAGATCTCTGCACCAACTGAGTGACTTGAGGGCGAGTCACCATATTTGTGTTGGGGGCTTGTTGAGAATGGGTTCCCTAGGGTCAATTTTGGGGGTAAAAATCCAAGTTTTGGGGCAGAAGGCCCAAATTTTGTATAAATAAATGCAAATTCTCCATATTTTGTGGTTTCGGAGCGCGAAGGTATCAAGAGTCAAAAAGGGTTTCCACCCTTAGTCTAGATAGGTTGTGTCAGCTTGATGAGATCTACCCTTGGTCCACGGGCCATGGGATTGTATATAAAAAGGAGGTCTTAGAGGAGTTTTTAGTTAGTTCAATAAATTTAAGTTTGAGTCACTAATGAGTCTGTAAAGGGACTAAGAGTGAGAGTATTAACATAGGAAGAAGTCTCTACAGTTGAATGCGCAGAGGCCTAGGGTAGAAGTCCGCAGCTGAGTGCGTGGACCCCAGCAGTTGTGTGAACAGGGTAGTCAGAGTCTGTACTAAACATCTGGATCATCAATAAAGAAGAGTATTTTGAAATTTTTGTGTATTTTACTTCTGCCAATTGCATGCGATTATGTTATGTGAAGCATTGGGTTTATGCTTTATTGCTAAATTGATGTGTGAATCTATATGTTTTCCTTTGTTATATGAACGTAAGTAGAGACATATGTTTACACAAAGATAATCTAAATTTCATGATAGAATTGTTGAACACCTAAGATAATTCGGAGAACTATACAACAAAGTAATTACATAGGAACATAAGTGTCTAGATTGCTTGCTATAGTTATGCGAAGGATGATTGCATACCTTCGTGAAGGCTCTAAAAACTAATAGAGAAGTACATCAATAAGCACTAAAGGCTTATCGATCTGCATGAAGGCAGAGTTAAGGTAAAAACCGACATCACAACCATCTTAGGGTGTGGAAACTTGATTCCAACATCCTCCCATACTGCTTCAGTTGATACTTCAATCCGCGATCTGTGGATTGATGCCAAAAGGGATAGTAGTGTAGGGATTTTCTTGGCTAACTAAATGTTGAACTTGGGTCAGGGCCCATCAAACCAACACAAAGTTTTCATCTCTCTGGTCCACAAAGTATGTTGCACGGGTCACAGAGACCAAAGTATTTTGGGTGCTGATGGAGGCAAGCATTCGCATGGCCATCAACTAGAAGCTGCAATTTTCATCAACCGTGTTTGAATAACTTTCAAGGTACACAGAGTTCAAAGCTGACTTCCATCGCATGTACATTCGGGTGGGAAAGGATCCGCAACAAAAATGGTTTGACCTACCCTACCTCGCTATAGATGACGCTATTAAGGAGGTCATCAAGCATTGGCTGACAGATTAGCATTCCCCATCCAATCTAGCCATAGGTACTAGCAAGTCTGCGGAGAAGAAGAAGAAGGAAGAGACCAAGTAGAAAGTTCAGCAGTTGGCTGAAAAGTGGAAAAAGGAGGTCAAGGAGAAGGCTCGGGTGGAAGCAAAGCACGCCGTGAAGCAGTAGGCCAAATAGGAAGAGTGCGACTCTGAGTGTAGTGAAAAGTCTCCTTCACCACAAATAGAGGAGGAGAAGCAGTTAGAACAGGGTGGCGGTGGTCAGGAAGAGCAAGAGAGCACTCCCTTCTAGGTCAAAAGATACAGAGAACAAGGAAAGGAAGGACCACAGAAGAAGTCAAAGGAAACAAAGCTGTCGCTCGATCCGATCACTTTAATGGACGACGACCTAGATGAGATCGATAACAAGGTGTGGGATACTACAATAGAACTATTGTAGTAGTTTGAGTAGCAGAAACAATAAGCATTGAACACCATTCAGAAGGATCTTCGTGGGCTGAAAATTTAGGCAAATAGGATCCAGGTAAATGTCGAGTAGATCAGCGCTACATCAACAAGTTTGGCATCGGGGACCACTCAGGCAGTAGAGATGGTTCGATCACTGGATCTATGGACAGTCACCCTACTAGATGAATCTTTGAGCATGGAGGCGGTTGATGATAAGTACGTAGTGAGCTCTTTGAAGAAAATCATCCTCAGCCTGGCCAGGCTCCCGAATGATTACCTGCACACGTTGCAGGCATGAGTGATAGCAGAATTTAGAGCTCGGTAGCAATGCACGCTTAGCTTCACCAACGAGTATAGAGTGAATAATGAACATATGTTCATTGGGAAGTCAAAGGCATTGGAGGCACAGAAGAAAATATAGGCGCAAAACGACTAGCATGAAGCCACGGTGGCAAAAGCCTGTAGAAAAATGCCCGAAATGCATATACCAGAATAAGTGTCGTTGGAGGCAAAGATTAGAAAGCTGGTTGTAGACGTGCACGATGAAAATACAAAAGTGGCTAGAGTTTAGTTTGATCTGAACTTGAAGATCATAGAATAAAGTTGAATTCATAGCCTTCAACTCCACTAGAGGTCAGGGAACAACGCGAAGCCACTGTGAAGGATGGAGTCATGACAGTGGATGCCATGGTGGTATACTGCACTGCGCTTTTTGAGTAGGAAATGGAGGTAGTCACGGCTCTGTAGGAAGATCCCACACTACAGGAATTGAATACATAAGCTCGCAAACTCTAGCAACAATGTGATGAAGTAAGGGAAATGATGTGCACCATTGTTGTTGCACAACGCCTTGCTAAGCCGCATGAGGAGACGCAACTACATATACAGGTGGAAGAAGTGTAGAGGAAAGAGGCAGTCCTCAAGGCTAGACTGGGGCCTTGTTTGGATGAGGCCTACATCATCTCTTCCAACATTCAAGATAAATTGGCGAACTTGCAGAGCATGCAGTAGAAAATCCAGCAGGACAATGTTAGACCAACCACAGAACAACTGGTAGAAAAGATCAAGCAAGTAGCCACGCAGAGCGCGACTAAGGTAGGAGTGGTATGAGTGGAGTTGGAGGATCTTCGTAGTAAGATCTCTGCGCTATCAAAGTGACACGAGGGCGAGTCACGATCTTTGTGTTGGGGGCCTGTTGGAATGGGGTCCCTTAGGGTCGATTTTGGGGCAAAAGCCCAAGTTTTGTGACAAAAGCCCAATTTTTGTTGTATAAAGATGTAAAGTATCCGCAAGTTGTAGTCGCAGAGCATGTAGATAATTAAAGAGCCATAAAGGGTTTCACCCTTCTTTTATGTAAGTTGAGTTGGCTTTTGAAGATCTACCCATGCTTTACAGACCATGGGATTGTATAAATAGAGGTGTCTTAGGATTTCTAAAGGAGGAGAAGAGAAGTAATGAAGTTCGGGTTATGAGAGAAGTCTAAAGAGTTAGTCGAGAAGAGTAGGAAGAAAGGCTCCACAACTGTGTGCACAATGGCCTAGAGTAGAGTCCATAACTGAGTGAACAGACCCGTGTAGCTGAGTGCATAGGGAAGTCTTGAGTCTGTAAGCAGAACTGGATGTTAATAAAGAAGATTGTTGCATAAATACTTGTGTTTATCTCTTTACTTCTGTTTATATGAATGTGCCTTATGTTACAATGGGTTTGTGAAATAATGATGTATTGGTGCATGACTTTACACGACTTATACTGTTATATGAATGCAATTACTATTAACTATTTATGTGAAGATAATCTTGTTGTATGTTGAAGTTATCAAACACTTAAGATGATCTTATTAATTACTGGGTTATAAGCAATATTTTATGTGCATAAGTTGTGGATTTTCCTACTCAGGGTCTGTGGAAGACAGTCGTAGAACTTTGCAAAGGTTTAGAGGCTGATTAAAGGAAGTTACATCGATAAGCCTTAAAGGCTTATCGATCTGCACAAAGGCAGATTTAGGGCATAAAACGACATCACACTGATCTCTGGGTGTAGAAACTTGGTTCCATCATCCCCCCATACTGCTTTGGGTGAGACTTCAGTTCACGCTCCATGGATTGATGCCGAAAGGGCTAGTGGTGTAGGGATTTGTTTGGAAAAACTAACTCTGAACTTGGGTCAAGGCCCACTAAGCCAAGACATGACGATCAAGAATAAGTATATGTGTGTGTGTGTGTGTGTGTGTATGTATATATATATATATATCTATTGCAAGAATACTTATAAGACCGTGTATGTATGGCCATTGGCAATACTCTAGTGAACGACTAACAAATGAAATTTTCTTCTATGCCTGGAATCCAATATATATATATATATATATATATATATATAATCATTTAATCGTCATCAACTATATTATTACCAATGGCCATACATACAGAGTCTTACAAGTAACCTTGCAACCATTAAGAAAAATCATGCATTCATGCATTCACATTTCACATAAGAAATACACATTTACATGGAGTTCATTTACATGATGGCATGAGTAGGTAACTTATATGAGGATTTGATGACTAGAAATTGAGATCGAGACTTCCACCTTCCACCCAACCATAATTTGGTTTCACAATAAGTTTTTCTTTCAGCCAACCACACCCCAAGCCTCATTCAGAGCCTCTGAAGGGAGGCGATTAAGGGATTAACACACCAATCATTTACTCATTCACATGGGAATCAAGAGTCCAAAAACCCTCCACCTGAACTCTACGAATCCAAAGTGCAATATTTATCTGCCCAACATAATCATAATAGGGAATCCATAACATCTCAATATCCACCCCACAATAGGTTAAGGGAATCCATAGTTGATGCAAATCCACCCCACAACTAATTCAGGGAATCCAAAACTTTAGTGCTTCACCCAAACACCAAAAAAATAGGGAATCCAAAGAGTCAAGGCTCCACCCCACAACTATATTAGGGAATCTAACTTAAATCCCACCCCACAAATAGTTCAGGAAATATAGAACTCTAGTACTTCACCCATACAAGTACACTACATTAGTCCAAGGACCCAATGCTCTCCACCCACTTTGCACATCAAGAATCTAGAACCCAATGCTTCCAAATGTATCCTGCAATAATCCAGAGCATAGTAGTCATTCCACCTGATGGCCCCCATGGGAATCCAAAGAGATGGCCTCCATGGGAATCCAAAGAGATTGGCTCCACCTCTTAACAAAGAACCAAGATTCCAGAACTTTATTCAAGCTCCACCTAATACACAATAGGGATCTAGAGCACTTGCTCGACCTACAAATTTCCACAACAATATTTTATGCCCCTTTCCTTCATCTCACATACAACACTTTCTTTTTCCTCTATCATCTTTTCCAACATGTTGTTTTATGGTGTATTGACTAGAGCTCCCCATTCCAAGACACTAGGTCGGCTTGTCCTTCTTTCTCCAATCCCATACATTACCTTTAATTTCCTATATATTCGTTCCTAATTTTAAACAATGGCCCATACGTAGGCATAAATACCTTGACCTCTGACTGCGTTGCTTCATTGAGTTTCACTCAGAGGAATGTGAAGGTAGTTTCTAATGAAACACCATTTTCCATCCTTTTACTTAAATATTTCCTGGTAGCACCATTCCTCAAGTCTGAAATAGGTGACAAATTAAATGCAGGTTTTTGGTTCCATAAGAAATCCTCCCTCTTTACCTCTACAAACTTTGAATAAGTGTCCCTCTCAGGGAAGTCACCATTTTAAAATTGGCAACCAGGGCAAAACTTCATGTGGGTCATCTTATTCATGGTCGATAATATTTTTATTAGATTCCTCTTGTCGAGAGGTGTAGGATTGATATATAAAGATCATCCGATTCCGATAAGTATTCATGGAGATATGAATTTATTTTGATTATGGAATTATTATCAAGCCGACTTACAACTCATGTAGGCTCAGAAGCCCAACAGTCGCATCTATTCACCCACCAATGTTGTGTATAAATATAAGAGGACTTTTCCTCATTTGGACTCATCTCATCACATCTCTTTCTCTCTCTCTCTGATATATTACAATTGGTTTACTCAGGCATACCTGAAGTTGGCATTAAGAGGGAGACTACTACACCACATACTCCTGAGCAGAATGGTGTGGTGGGAAGGAAGAACCACATGATGATGGAAGCTGTCCGGGCCATGCTACATGATCAAATACTTCCAAAGTTTCTATGGGCTGAAACTACAATCGCTGCCGTATATGTACAAAATCGATGCCCTCATCAAGCATTGGGTTCCTAAACTCTTGAAGAAATGTTCACCACCGGTCAAAGGGAAGTCGTGATTAGTCATGATGTCACCTTTGACAAAGATATGGCTCTCAGCAAGGTGGACAATCTGTTGACTTTGAGTAGCTCTCAAGAAGTCGACACTAGGGAACTGAAAGAAAAGGATGATGAATCAATGCCTGATGTAGAAGAACCCATGGATCCGATTGATCCTCATCCACATGAGCCTTCCTCTTCTAGGAAGAGGCCTTCATGGCTTAGGGGGATACTTGATGATGCTGAAGGACATGCTACACCCTGAGGAACCTTCCATCAAAGTAAGAAACTTAACAGGTATCAGGGACACTTGACCATCATGAGCACGATCATACAAAATGAACCTTCATCATACTCAGATGTCATCAAGAATTAACTATGGAAGGATTCTATGACCATAGAATATGATTCTATTATGGAGAATGATGTCTGGGAAGTAGTTCCCAGACCCTGAACAAGATAATTATTACTTCAAAATGGCTTTACAAGATAAAGCATGCAGAAAATGGAAGTATGGAAAAGTATAAGGTTCATTTTGTTGCTCGTGGTTTATCCCAGAAGGGAGGTGTTGGAGAGGTACATCCCCTCTGCGGACAGAGGCAATCCCACTAGCCCAAAATGGGTCTAGCAACAATCAAACAATGCTATCACGCAAGTTCCTAATTGAAAATTAAAGGTAAATGATGAGAGCCTACTCGGATTCCAACGCTAGTGTTGTAGAAGAGTTGACACTCTCGTTCCTTTGCTCCGACCGGTCACGATCCTCACGATCTCCGTGAATAGACACCTGCACATGCAAAGAACAAACACAAATACAAGCATAAAATCCAATAGATGCAATTATATATCGTTCAGAAAAGATATAACTCAAACATCATTACAATTAACAACAAAAGTGGAACCATAATGATAGTCATCTATTATTGATAATGAACAAAGGAGTATACAACCATAGTTCTGACGTCAAATCCTCCTTTGGCTGGGTGATCAGCTACATGTCTTGCAAAGCTTGCCGGGATTGGGAACAAGCCTCTCTCTCTTTGTTATGAATGCAAAGAAGACTCTTACAGCAATCTCTCAGACTTCTGACAGTATAATTCTTCCTATGCTCAAAACTAGCTTGTCAAATGCAACAAAACAAGCTTTTATAGATGGAAGAGGAGAAAGAGTTACAATGAATCCAGACATCCATGGGATTGGCATTATCCTCGAAAAGCTATTATGGATAGAGATACAATGAATATCGACATCCATGAGATTGGCATTATACTTGAAAAGCTTCATGAGTCGAAAGGAAAAAACTTTCGGGTGTGCGTTTGTTAAAAAACTTTTCCAAACTTGGTTGGCGCGGGTAAGACTCTGAGACAAAGTGCCAATGGGCGCGCCCTCTTTGGAGAATTTCCCTCATTGGCGTGGGTGATACACTATGGATCCGCGCTAATGGAAAAAGGGAACTTTTTAAGGATATTTTGCAGGAGATGTCTTCAAGGCATATGAAGTCCATACTTAGGGGAACATAATGCAAGTGTTTTCAAGTTATGTCACTTCTCACAGGTCCTGGAATGAGTCCTCCAAAGTGTGGGAAAGGGGTAACAGGGATGGTGACAAATTACTGTGTAACAGATGCCCCCTAAAGCATGAGGCCCGAGGGAGAGAGAGGTGTGAAATGCTTTACAAGAACACATGCAGTTGCTGCCGGAGAATCTGCATAGAGAGATACAATTGATAACTCAAGTAGATGATATATGTGGTATGGGCGCAACCATCCATAACAGAGTACATAATAATCTAGATCCATGGTATGGGCGCAGCCATCCGATGAGGATCGATGAATAGACTCAGGCATGGTCGCAGCCATCCAGTGAATGAGTCACGTAACAATAATCCACAAAATCACAGCTTGGATTCCAACAGACAAAATCCAGGGTCTTGTGCTCCATCTCGACTCGAACAAAAGTACAAGTTCAAGCATGTGAATATATGAGTTGAAGTCGAACATGCATGAACATCGTCTGATTACCAGTCAATAATGAAAACTGTTAACAGACGCGAGAGGTACCACCAATAATGACAATGGCCCTCAAGGTACTATAGGTACAATCTACGGCGTGTGAATCAGTGAGCTGGAGTCGAACACCCGTAGAATCATTTAATCGGAGGCCAATGATGAAAACCTCACGTCGAACACGAAGAACCTGCCATTGAGGCATGCAGGCTCCAAGGCACCAGAAGGGAGTCTTTAGATCAGCTGCTTGGATAATGAGATGAAGTCGATAAGAAGTGACCTTAATCGAAGGTGGGCCATAGTGTTTCCCACATCATTGACACGAGACAAAGAAATAATGTTATGGTGGATCAGAATTATGTGAGCTATCAGAAGGAGGTTGTTATTCTGTAGAGGTCAACTTCTGTTGAACATATCGGCGGCATGACAGTGGAATTGGCAGTATTTGACATCAATGGATCAAAGGTCATGGTGACGAGGCAATGAGTAGATGAGAGGTCAAACAGGATTACCCAAATCCTCGGAGGCAAGTGAAAAACGAGATGAGATGTCCCCCCCAGACATGAAAGCAGAAAAGTGCCATGTTCAAGAGTGACATACTGCCGACACGACAATAATTATGGTTCCATTTTTCCCCACCATTTCTGGCGAGTACCCCAGTTATTTTTATTAACAAGCTTGACCGGGATAGAATATGCTTGTAACGTCATTTTGACGGACTCCAATGTCATCAAGTTTTAATGAGTCTGACAAAGGAAGAACTCGACGTATTTTCATGTTTAGAGAGTTTGAAAAGACAGCACAAAAGAAAACTCCAAGGGTGTCATTTTTCATAAAGTTGTGTCTCGCGAGCCCGAAAAAGTATAAAACAATGCTCGAATGAACTGCCCGACCATTATGATCGAGGAGTACTTTTCATGTGTAGTGACGTCGACCTGAAAAAGTAAAAAAACGATCGATATCACGTCGTTTCGTAACCGTTAACGAGCCTAAAACAACAAGGGTCTGATGATCTTTTCATATTTACACGGTCAAAAAAAGAGTTTAAAGATGACCGCCTCTTATTTACATTTAACAAGTCAAGAGGGGTAACTCGGCGATCTTTTCGTCTTTAAACAGTCGGAAAAGAGCTGAAAGTAGACCTCCATTTTTATTCTCTTTATCGAGTCAAAAAGGGAAAAATACTTGGCTAGCTTTTCATCTTTTACGAGTCAGGAAAGAGCTTAAAGGAGACTCATCCTAGAGGAACGAGTGGTATAACGAGTAGCAACTAGTTCTGGCAATGGTGGAACTGCTCAAAACATGTAATGGTCAAGAGTCTGGCTAATAAAACCACTCATCGCTGCGATTCCTCAGGAAAGGATAAACAACCAAGTGAGAGCATATGATCGGCCAAAGAGATGGTGGCGATGGAATGAAACAACCAAGGTTCATCTAACAGAATTTAGCAGATAAAAGGCAATCCCGAGATGTAAATCAGGTATGGGTTCATTTCTACACAAGCTTGAACCATGGAGAACTCTGCTTGGATTCGGTTTCATGTTTACACAAGCTTGAAATGAAAAACTATGCTTGTTATAAGTTCACATGCCCCCAACATAATGACGCAAAATGAGGTACATGCCCCCCAAGCTTCATTGCATTCAACAAAGTAGATGGAATGAAGGTTCACTCTCGAGATCTATGAAAGACTCGACTTGTATTTTACGAGATCTTAATCAAAGACTCGATTTGGAAAGGAGGAGATGTTTCATTTTTTAATGAGGTTGACCTAGGAAAATAACTATCCTCAAAACCTTTATTTCATTTTTTAATGAGCTTGACACAAGATCAGGAACTATGCTCGGCCAGACCTAGTTTCATTTTTTAAGGAGCTTGACATAGGAAAACGAACTATGCTCCTTCAGACCTAGTTTCATTTTTTAAGAAGCTAGACGTAGGAAAACGCACTACGCTCCACCCGAACTTCATTAGAATGAGCAGGAAGTCGGGGCTTCCAAGAGTGCCACTCCGGGTGGAAGGGTAACATCTCGGAAGTCAGGACCCAATGCCCCCAGGACACTATGTACGACGGCGACATCACTAGATACAGGCACATGATAAGTGGCCACGTAGTTGATCTGTGGTGGGGCAGATGCAATTGGTGGATAAAAACCAGGAGGGGATGATGACTGCACAGGAGGGACCCGGGGACGAACGAACGATAATTGATCTATAGTCATGATTCTTCCATCGTGTGGAAAGAAAACCACACAGAAAAGTGAAGAGACCAGGGCCCCTATGGCATATACATAGTCACGGCCAAGGAGAAGACTGAAATCTAAAGCACCTTGGGTAACCGATATGTCTATATAGACGTGTTACACTAAAAAATGTCACCATGGCTATTTACAGTTAGTATGGCTCTATCAACAGTCATGCTATCCTCCTGGGCAAGTCTTATGCCTCTGCTTTCCATGTCAAACTCCAAAAAGAGAGAAAGTCTTTGTAAATGTGTTTATCTCTGGGTATGCAGATTCTCTCGGCCTTACCTGCGTATACGCACCTAATGTTCACAAAAACTGCGTACTTGTACGCTCTGTATGTAAAGGGGCAGGTGCGTACCCTTGTAAAGGTCAAAAGGCGCAAGTTTCACTCCAAAAAGTTACTTGTGGTCATTTCTAGAGGCTTCTAGAAGTATGTTTGACGTGTATGAAGCGCCTCCAGATGGTTCATGTACCCCTACCAAAGAGGAACTTATCCCATCAATAAGAGAGCTATCCCATCCAAAGAGGGGATTATCCCATTGATGGTGGACCTGATTAACTTCCTCTTGAGCACTATAAATACAGGCATTGGGCCAGAAGGAGGGGAGGTTGGAAGCTAAACATTTTTAAGGGTAGATGCTGCTGGAATTAGGACTCCCATTTAGAAGCTTGTGAGGAGAGATTACCATCTTTGCTTGTTCTATTTGGAAGTGGATGAGCTTTGTCAAAGTAAAGGAGAACTCTTGATGGACCCTGGGAGGAACTTGCACAACACCAAGGCTCAGGTTGTAATTGTTCCTTTTGTTTCCTATTAATGCAAATGAGTCCATTCTTCTCAATAACTTGTTATTTATGAGTTGTTTCATGTACTCCTTGGTCTATGTGTTAAATATGTTTTATTTTATGAGATTATCAAGTGCTATTTAATCGTTTGATTGTTAGTGAATGCAGGTTTCGAAGTGAAGGAGGAGCTCATCCGGATCAGCGAGGCTGGACTGCTACAACAGCGTTGGACTACAGGTAAGATCTAAACACTTGATTTCTTATATAGTAAATGCATGTTTAGAGAAGGATTTCTCTTGTTTGTCTTGTTTGTCACTAGAGAGTCTTAGGCTCCTAGGGAGGTTGGTTGTGTCCGCACTATCGACTCTTTCCGCCTGACAAAATGGCGACTCCACTGGGGACTCCATTGATGAGAAAGTTTTTTCCTTTGTATGCAACTTTGATCTGAGAAAAGTCATTTATTTTCTGGTTTTTGGCTCTGTGACTTTGTATTTGGGTGGGTTAGCTTAAGGTTAGATTGAATTTAGTTTTTCTTGGTTTTTTCAGTAGTACGCACCCTCTGAGTATTGCACAGTGCGTACCTGTACGCACTGTTGCTGTGTGCACAGAGCGGGCCCGCACCTGTCTTAACAGGTTGCCTGCGTACCCTGCTAAAAATTAAGAAATTTCCATTTTTTACATTTTTCCTCTTAGATTTTGCTTTTTCTTAGTTTTTACTGCCCAGATCCATTAGTCTCTTGTCAAAGATCTTCACCTGAACTTGTTTTAATAGCATTGAGTGTTTTAGTGGATTTCATAGAAATTTAAGCCCTAGGGTTTGATTTTTGAATAGGTCCTGTAGTGACTTTGGCGGTAGAAGTTGTCAAGCCTTAGATCTCTCTGGTTTTGTCAACTTTCTTAGGAGTCGGACCTGTCATAATGTCTACCTATGAGAGCAACCTACCTTTGAGTTGTCTCTTTGGCAAATTTCGAAGTTCTTATTGATCGAGTATTGAATTCCATTTTACAAAAAGAACAAAAAGATTTGAGTTTTGTTTTGACTGGTCTTTTGATTCTGCATTAGCTGGTCCTTGGCTTGATTGTGGTCAAGTAAAACAACCTAGAATCATCTTTGTAGGCTTTTGCCTCGTTAGGTTTGCTTTAGAGTAAATTTCTTTTTGATTTGCTTGTGAGTCAATTTTTCATAGATTTTATTGATTTTGAGATTGATTTTCGTTAAAATAGATTTATATGCTTTATTAAATAAAAGAAAATACAAAAACATCTCCTTTGAAAAAGTTTTGTTTCAAGTAGCTTTGAGGTATTTTGAAAGAGAGAATTTTTCGTGCACGTAAGGAGTGGCCATGTTTGTATGCTTGGAAAAATAAAGAGAATTGTTTCTTTGATTGTCTTTACTAAGAAAGTTGTTTTCTATAAAATTTGCATTTTCCAACTCTCTTAGTTAGGAGTTTCATTGAAAGAGAAAAGTAACGTAAATCATCTTAGGTGCATCTTTGTAGTGGTTTGAGTCGAGTCTACACACCATTGGTTTCATTTCCGCTACCTTTTGTCTTTAAGAAAAACCATAAAATTAACGCTTAAAGTAAAATTGACGTAGTAACTTTTATTTACTAGAGCTCTGAAACACCAATTTAGATCAGGCTAGTGTCTTGGAGTAGGAGAGTAATTAACCCTCCAAGACAACAAAACCAAACAAGTAGCTGATCTTGTGATAGAATAAATCCAATTGTCTCATTTGTACTCTGGGAAAGCTACTCTTAAAGGAGAAGCACGAGCTCGTGTCCGAACCAGTGAGGGGATCAATCCTCCCTCGTTGGGAACGACGCCAGACACGCACGTATTACAAACAGTAAACCTCGGATTAACCATTGTCGAGGAGCCAGGGGTCACTTGTCGGTAAACCTTGGATTATTGTCAAGGAACCAGCAAGGGGATTGAGCTTGATTCTCTGCCCTTGCGTGCTGTCGGAGTGTAGACTGTTCCCCCAGGTGCATTTGTTGCGGTTGGTAACCTTAGTGACCATCATCTTTAGGATTCTACCGAGGTGACGGTGGAGGGAAGATCCCACTGTACCTGGAGCAGACGTCTGCTAGACTCACTTGGATTTTCCGGGGGGTTCACTTCACTCGAGACGGTTAAAGTGGAGGAACTTGTGCCGGTCTATTCATTAAGCAGGTTGGCGGGGTAACTGTTCCACCCGCCACTTCTGTACTGAATCCGACGATGTTGGGTTTCATCTCCAACTAGCGTTTTCGGTCTGGAAGGCTACTGTTTGTGCTTGGTTTGATGCCCTAGATTCTTTAGGCGTGTGATTCAAATTTGTTTGGTTCTTTAGCGACTTTAGGTGGTTTGATTTGAGATTTTACTTTGTTTTCGTGTGTAGTAATTAAAAGTTTTTAGCTGTGGCGGAATTACCGAGACAGTCCCGTAGACTTCGGGGCAAGTCACCTGAGATTGTTACCGGAACTGATTTGTTGAGGAAACTCCGTAGATCACAGGGTGGATCTCCTGAAGACGTCCCGGGTCAGTACGAAGGATTGAAGGTCCTTGTAACTCCTCCTAGTGGCAGTAGAGTAGGTTCACCTGAAGAAGGAGAATCTTCCTTGGTGGTCCATCCAGATTACCAAAGTCTAGAGACAGGTTATAATCCCGAAGCTGTTACAGTTTCTGAGCTTGCTGGTAGCTTTTTGTCTACTAGTGATATAGGCGAAGAACCTGAAATATCTGAACCTGTTACTCCGACTTCTAGTGTTCCAGATTCACCAAGAGTAGAACAAGTTATCACTGAAAATCTTCCTACTGGTTTGATTGCTATTGAAGAACTTGCTCCAGAGGAAGAAATAGGCGTCTCTAACCTTGAAGATCAACTTACTATTGAGCTCAGGGAGCGTGAATCTATCTTTTAGAGTCCTCCTAGAAGTACTACTTGGTACCTTTCGTTAACCAATTATTTAGACAACTCAGGGATAGGTTTTTCTACACCTCGTACTCCTTTTCCACCTGGAGGTATTTATACTCCTGTAAATATGTTTGGTCAGTCGTCCGTGTTTACTCAAACTCCCGAATCTTTCTTACACGACGGTCCTTCTGTTCCCACTGGGTATCAGTGACTTTCTGGTATCTTTGCGGGGGCATCTCCTCAACTCGTCGATCAAGGGTTATTAGCTGGAAACAATGGTAATAAACCGTTGGGTGTAGGAGACATTTACATGATGTCAGGTTCAGTTCCCGTTTCTCAACCTCAAGGTGGTCAATTACCGCCTGGGGGGCAACCCCAATTAACCCCTGGGGGGCAACCTCAATGTACACAAATTGTGTCTGGGGTGCAGCCTCAAGGACAGTATGTACCTATGGTGCAATACATGCCTCAAGGTCAACCCCAGCCTCAATATGTACCCTAAGGTCAACCTCAGTATCAATATTTACCTCAAGGGTATCAACCCCAAGGGTATAACCTCAAGGTCAAGGTCAACCCCAGTATCAGTATTTACCCCAAGGTTATCAACCTCAAGGTCAATACTCGAGTCAAGGTTATCAACCACCTCAAGGTCAGTCATATGTTCAAGGTATGGGAACTGTACCTTTCAATTATCAATCCTATCCTCAATCCGGTTATGGATCTCAGTATCCTCAACCTGTTACGGGTCAATACCCCGGAATGATAGTGTGGGATCCATCATAGGGTCAATAGGTGTTGCAGCCAAGTATACAGTTGGTACCTCAAGCTGGACAACCCGTAGTTTCTGGTCCACCTCAGCAACCGTAACCTGTCCAGTCCAATGTTCAAACTTTTGTAACTTCGGTAGTTACTCAGCCGCCAATTGCACCTAGTACTCCATCTCAAACGGCTGCTGCAACTACCGCAACATCTGCCACACTTACTTCTGGAGTATCGACAGCTCCGGTTTCTACTGTCTCTGCAACCACTCCTCAGACATCTTTACCGTTGTCTGGATCTACGATTCAAACCACGGTCCAGATGCCTATAGGTCAGCCTGGTATAAGTACGGTTGTCACTACTCAGCCTCAATTTGTTCATCAACCATACCAGGGACAGTACCAACATGGGAAAACTGTCCAGCAGCCGGTTTACCAGTATCAACCGTATCCTGGGTACACTTATCAACAACCTCAGCAACCCCAGTACGGTCCGGTTAATCCTGGTTTTCCAGGAGGATATAATATCCCTAATGCGATTCCTGTTCCTAGTTATCCTGGATATCCTCCTCCTTGGACTGGTCTTGTGACCCAGAGTTTTAGAGATCCTAACCGGCAATTACCATTTATCGCAACTTTAGATTTACCAGACTTGACGCGCCTAACGAATGATCCAATTCAATATCTTCCGTTCTGGCCGCCAATGCCAAATAAGTTGCCCAGTGATATACCCAAGTTCGAAGGTAAGTCTGGAGAGGATCCGTCCAATCATGTGATGACTTACCACCTCTGGTGTGCTTCAAATTCTATCTCGGATGATTCGATCCGCTTACGTCTTTTCCAGCGTACACTCATCGGTCTCGTGGCCAAGTGGTACATTGAGTTGCCACGGGCCTCTTTTTACAATTTTAGCCAGTTAGCTACCTCGTTCTTAACTCACTTTCAGTTGCCGGTCAGATACGATAACGGCACGGAGTTATTAACTTCACTAAAACAATCGACGTCCACGTATATTTCTGATCACATTCATGAGTGGAGACGTCGAAGGAGGTTAGTGAAAGTTTTTATTCCGGACCAAATCTTAGCTGAATGGTTTGTTAAATCATTATTACCGAAGATTACTGAAGATGTAGCTAAGGCTGGAGTAGTTACTGAGGAGCAAGTCATTGCTCAGGCACAGTACCTTGACTTAGTTTATACTCAGTCAGGTACGTTACACGAGAAGATCCCAAATCTTCCAAAATCAAATCAAATCGCTGCTGCTACTTCGGGATCTCATGCCACTGATGGTATGATTGGTACGGTGAACACAAAGAGCAAGAAGAAGTCTTCCGAGAATTCTACTACTCCTATCATCACCTTGCCTGATTCCCCGACAGGAGAGTCTTCTCCTGAACTTTTCGCCGATATTCACGCTGTAGAGTCATCTACGGCCAAATCAAAAAACGGTGGAAAGAAGAAAGGGAAGAAGAAGGCTAAAGCAGAGAAGGCTCCGAAGGAGAAAACAGAAAAGTCGGAAACCAATGACGAAAAGCGCAAACCTCGATATCCTTGTCTTATTTGTGAAGATGATCATTTTACAAGAGATTGCCCTCATCGGGCCGAGGTTGTGAAAATAGTCAAAGGTTCTCCCACTCCTGCTGTGTTAAAAGATCCATTTCCAAAGCAGGAGAGTAAGATGATAGGTTCTTCCTCGACTGCCAGTGAAGAACCCATTTTGATGATGTCTCATGTGAGGATTACGACTCGGTCGCAAGATTATGGCAGTAAGAATCCTGTTGATGGTAAGGAAGCAGAATCTTCTCATTCTAATCCATCAACCTCAGCTCCTGGTTCCGATCCACTACAGATCGAAAAACCTAACTCGGACTTAGTAATCAAACCGCCCGCCAAGGGTGTACTTCGAAGGTCTGGTTTCAATCCACATGCGAGAGCGGCCCAGAATTACAACATTGTTGAGGACTTAGCTGTTTCACCCTCAGCAATGTCGGCTTTAGAAGTGCTGCAATCATGCCCAGCACAACGAAAATTACTTTTGTCGGCTATCGGAGTTGTTGATGTTCAGGACCCAAATCTGATAATCTTCGATCTAGAAAATAGTACACCGCGTCTACCCCATCAAATGGCTTTCCAGATTCCAGTGATAGTAAAAAACAGGCCTATTCATCGGACTGTGATTGATGAGGGAGCTTCTACATGTATTATGTCGATTCAGTGTTGGAGATTGCTTGGTTCTCCTTCGCTGAACCAATCCCCGACCATCCTTAAGGCCTTTGATGGCTGTGGGTTCCGTCCGTTTGGTATTCTACAGGAATTGCCTATAGGGGTAGAAGGTAAAACCGTTAGTCTAGATGTGGAGGTGGTTGATGCCCCTCTAGACTACAACCTTCTTTTGGGTCGAAGTTGGTCATATGCTATGACAACGGTCGTTTCATCGGTCTTCAGAGTAATAAAGTTTCCACATAACGGTAAGATCGTGACCATTGATCAGCTGACATACTTTTCATCCGACCCAGCCTCTTCAGAGAGTATCCAGCATGTCGGTAAGACGACAATCCCTTATAGGGACGTTGGCGTAGGTTTAGTTAAAGATTCCGGTTTACTGGGAACTTTTCCTTTCCCTCCAATCAACGCAGACCCTTCATTTGCTTCAATTCATATGATTACATCAAACACCATTATTTACGACGATCCTTGGATTGTCCCATCTGAATCTGAGATAGACTCATTCGGTGATGCTATGCCTTTGAGTCCATATGAAATTGCTTATGAAGCCGTCGTGTCTTTTACCGACTCGCGTTCAACCCAAATCAACCAAATGAATGTGGTCAGTGAAGAATCACTTTTCACATCAACCTCAGAACAGATAGCGTTTCCCGAAGTCGTGTCATCTGACGAGCAACTTCGCGAAATCCTAAGTGTAGACGATCTACCATGGGAAGATCTCCATCATAGATCTTCGTTTTTATCTGAGGATGATTCTTTTGAAAATGATTTTTCATCTATCTTTACCACTGAATATGTCAAAGACGCTCAGAATCCAACGAAACATTCTGATTCGGAGTTGAATTTAGGGAATATTTCTCGCACTATTCCCATTGAAATTTCAGTGAAGCACGGAATTGAGGAAAACATTCATATAAGTGCCTCATGTACAGAAGATGAAATTCAAACTTACAAGGCCTTATTCCAAGAATTCCGCGATGTGTTTGCCTGGTCTTACGAGGAAATGTCAGGAATCGATCCTACCATTGTTGTTCATGAAATAAATACCTACCCGGATGCTAAACCCGTCCGACAACGGTTGCGTCAGATTCACCCTCGGAAAGCGGCTACGATTAAAGCAGAAGTCGAGAAGCTGTTGAAAGCAGGTTTCATTTATCCAACCCGTTAACGAATTGGGTATCGAATATTGTTCCGGTTAACAAGAAGCAAGGAACAATAAGAATCTGTATCGACTATAGGGATATAAATCGAGCTTGTCCAAAAGACAACTATCCTACGCCCTATATCGATCAAATAATTGATGATTGTGCCGGAAGTGAAATGTTTTCCTTTATGGATGGTTTTTCAGGCTATAATCAAATCAATATTCTACCTTCCGATCAACCAAAAACAGCATTCATTTGTCCATGGGGGACATTTGCTTACTGCAAATTACCTTTCAGACTTAAGAATGCCGAAGCCACTTTTCAATGGGCGATGTCTTACGCATTTCATGACATCAAGCACATTGTGCAACCGTACCTCGATGATTTGTCTGCTCATTCTTTACATCGAGCTGATCACCTTGTCCACTTACGAGCAATCTTTATGAGGTGTAAGCCGGCATTCGCGTCGATCCCTCGAAGGTCGAAGCTATCATCAAATTGCCTCCTCCTTCGAGTTTGCGCCAACTCCAAAGTTTGCAAGGGAAAGCGAACTTTTTACGCCGATTCATTCCAAACTACGCCGAGGTCACTAAAGGTTTTACACGGTTGTTGAAACAGAATGCTCAATTCTTTTGGGATGAGATTGCTCAACAATATTTTGATGCACTTAAGCACGCGTTGACCCATGCACCGTTGTTGCATCCTCCCAACTACAACCAGGACTACTTCTTATACCTCGCAGCTTCGCATTCCACTATTGGAATGGTGTTAGTTCAAGAAGATGAATTCGGAGCGGAACATGTGATATATTATCTTAGTAGGACATTAAACCCCACTGAGCTAAAATATTCGCATGTGGAGAAACTGGCCCTGGCAGCCGTTCAAGCTGTCCAGCGTTTTCGTCACTACATTCTTCTCCGTAAAACTACAGTTATTTCGGATTGCAACCCTATGATTTATATTTTGACTAAACAACTGCTAGGGGGCAAGTACTCTAAATGGATCGTTATCCTGCAAGAGTTCGACTTGGATTTCGAGAAGTCCAAGTCTAAGAAATCCTTAGTTTTTGCGGAATTGATGTGTGATTTCCCGCATGCTGACACAGAAACTGTGGCAGAGGAGTCCATTGCGGACGAATCTTTGTTTCTTATCAGTACTTTAGATCCGTAGTACGGGGATATAATCATCTATCTCCAAACCCAAACCTTTAGGCCTGGAGCTTCAAAGTCGGAACGTCGAAAAATTCGGTTTCAATCCCAGCAATACAGAATTATTGGAGATACACTTTATCGCTGGGGGGCAGACTTAGTTTTTCGACGTTGTTTAACTCATGAAGAGGCTGAGAGGGTTTTGAATGATTGTCACTCTGGAGCATGTGGCGGTCATATGTCTGGGTATGCCACAGCTCAGAAGGTGTTGCGCGCTGGCTATTTCTGGCAGTCCATATTTAAAGATTGTATCATTGCGGTCCGAAAGTGCCACAACTGTCAAGTGTTTGATCGCAAGATGCGCGCACCACCTGCTCCTCTCCATCCCATAATTGCTGTTGGTCCTTTCGCCAAATGGGGTATCGATTTTATTACTTGTAACCCTCACTCGGCCGGGGGGCATGCGTATATCATCCTCGCGGTTGATTATTTTACTAAATGGGCCGAGGCGATGCCTACATTCGACGCAAGCGGCAAAACAGCTGCAGTTTTCGTATTCAATCACATTATAACTAGGTTTGGTGTCCTGCAAGCTATCATCACTGACCATGGGAGCCATTTTCGAAACATCATGATGACTGAGCTTACAAGCCAGCTTGGTTTGCGCCACGATAGCTCTACTCCTTATTATCCGCAAGTCAACGGTTTGGTTGAGTCTATCAACAAAGTTCTGGTTATCATGATCCGACGAATCATTGGTATTCATTGGTCGAATTGGCACAACATGTTATTTTCAGCGCTATGGGCATACCGAACTTCAGTGAAAACTTCAACAGGGTTCACTCCTTTCTAGCTAGTTTATGGCTTGGAAGCTGTATTACCCATTGAATGCGAAATCCCATCACTTCAAATGGCTGTCGAATTACTCCCAGCTACTTCCGAAGAGGAGAAACGTTTATTATACTTAGCTCAGTTAGATGAGACTCGACGTGACGCTGCATTGGCAATCAAGACTCACGCGAAGCGAATGAAAGCTCAGTATGATAGAAATGTGACCCCTCGGAGTTTTTCGGAGGGAGACCTAGTGCTATTATATGATCAAGCTAACGATAAGCTAGGTGCTGGAAAATTCGTTCCTATGTGGCATGGACCCTATATTGTAAAGCGAAATCTAGCAAAAGGGGCGTATGAGCTGGTAGATTTTGATGGGGACTCTTTGGGTAAACCCAGAAATGGACTTTACCTAAAGAGGTATTATGCTTAAATGGTGGGTATGGAGAATTTTAGTTAGGTTAGGTTTTCTTTCTAGCTAGTATGTTTGTTAGTTTAGATAGTGTGCTTAGCTTAGAAAGTGTGTTTTTCATCGTTATTCTGACTTATCTTGGTTTTACTCTTGATATTGCAGATGTCGACGTTTCATTGGATTTGCCGATGGTGCTTGTCATAGTACACGGAATATCTCTTCCGCAGCTTGGGTTATCTATTCGCCCTCTGACGAGTTAGTTTCTATGCATGGGGTGAGCCTCGGTCAAACGACGAACAACATTGCAGAATACAGTGCAGTGGTTGAATTATTGTCTGAATCTATTTCATTTGGAATTCGACATTTGATAGTGAGGTTAAATTCTGAACTCGTTGTATTACAACTTAATAGAGTATATGCTATTAGAAATCCTGTGTTATTAAGGTTGTTTTTCAGAGTGCGCCTCTTGGAACGTGAATTTGATTACATTGAATATCAACATATTCCAAGGTCTTTAAATACATTAGCAGATGCAATTGCTTCTCGAATGTTGGACAGACATTTACGATAATCATGCAAGTAAATTTAAAAACATTTCATCACATATGTTAAACAAAATGAGCCGGTAATAATGATATATATATAGATAGGAGTGTGTCAAAAAATATACATCGTCTTCGATCATAGGTTTAAAACACCTTATGATCGCAAAATGATAAGTACAAAAAACCAAAAATGTCATATGTGTCTACAAAAGTGACTAGCCAATCACTGGTGGTGCTCTCTATACGAGACCACTGCCCGCACTACCCTACACAAGAACCTCCTAAAAGGTCCTGGGACTGCGACCACATAGCGCTGAAGTCGAATGGGGATGTCATCTATGGTGGTCTCTGGTATATCCGCCGTCAGACGCTCTAGATCCTGTTCCAGCTCGGCTAAGGTCTCTGCGGCCGCATCCTGTGGGGCTGGTGCTGGTACAGCTGGTACTCTCCTCTCAAAAGCCCGGAGGTTGGCTGGACACCGTGGACCTACATTTGCATTTTGAAAATTTGTGCTGTCAGTTTTGAGGCGATATATATAAAAACAAAAAAAATATACATAATTTAAAAACTTGTGAAAAATGAAATACCTCTGTTGTCCCACTGTTCTCCCTGTGGAAGAACCATGTCCGGATCATTCCGAAAATCCATTCCGGCATAAGGAAAATCCTGAATAGCAAAGACCTGGCCCTCTAGTCAGTGAAAGTAACCATCAGGAAATCGAACCACTGTCGTGCCCTCATCAGGATGTCGGGCCATCACTGTAACCCATCTCGTCAACTTAGGCTCCCGAGGAGCCCCAACTGGAACAATAAGCTGCTGAGGGATCAACATAGGAACTCTCTCTAGGGCAAAGCTCACAACCAAAGGCCCATACCCAAAGGTCTTTAGTTTCTCGGTCTATACCCTAGTTAGTTGGGCCTTCATGTTGGCCAACACAGCTTCGCACCAGTTGAAAATGGTGCCTTGGTAGCAATCTATCGCTATCCGCATTTGGGACCCGGTGGCAATGTGCAAGGCGGCTGCGCCGCAGAGTCTGGTAACTGTAAAGGCAATTACCATAAGTTCAGGCAGGGATATATATTTGATTTCTATCCCTTTCTCCTGGTTCTGATTGTTGCACCACTCTAGTCGGAGGCTAGCAAGGGATTGGCCACCCGGCCTAGTCCCGGAGAGAGTCAGTTGCTCGCCCCTGTTGGGCAAACCAGTGAGAAAATATATATCAGAGGGCTCTATCTTGAGCTGGTGCTCTCCGATGTAAAAGCATTGTTCCTGGACGTTCCACCTTTCAACCAACCACTCTAAGAATGACACCTGTGCCCTCATGCCAGCTATGGCCCAGTATTTGTATAGTCCGCATGCCTTCAAAGCATCAATGGAGGGTTGATGATTGATTGCGGCTAAATCAATGTCCTCGTGCTCTCTTTCGCGCCAATTAAGCATGATGTGCTCCCTACACATCATAAAACATTAGTTAGGATCCATAAAATTTAAAAATTTTGGTCTATTTTGGAGGTATGAGGGTTTCAATTTGCGTTTTGCGGGGTACGCACCCCAGCCTTTAGGAACAGAGCGTCTGGACGCAGCTGCCCTTAAGGCTGGGTGCGTACACCCCATAATTTTCCCATTGAGAAAATATCGGGGTACGCAGGTCAGCAGTGCATGACCTGCGTACCCCGAAGTGCGCATCTTGAAACCCCAAGACCCCCAAAAAATCAAATAAAAGCTTAAAAATGAATTCTAAATGGATGGAAATCAAGAGAGGGGTGTTGTAGAATACCTGGTGAAACGACGTTCGATTTTGACGGTCGGATTCTCCGTAATCTCCACGGGAAGTTTCTTGTCAAAAGCCCTTTTCTCAACCTCAACAGTAAAATGGTAAAATGACATGGTAAAAAGTCTTTTTACAGGTTTTTTGGATGGATGAATGCTAAGTTTGTTTATTTTTCACCATGAAAGGACATTTTTCAATGTATTTTTACCCATCTTAAACAGGTATGAGTAATGTGTCGTTTTTGTGTAGGACAAAAGGACTTTAGAGTAAAATCATCATTTTTCACGAACCAAAACATTAGTCATCTTTTAAGCTCTTTTCTAACTCCTAAAACATGAAAAGATTGCCGAGCGTTTCTTTTACACTCGTTAAAACGGAATTAAAAGACGGTCCCCTTATAGCTCTTTTCTGACCGTAAAAACAGGAAAAGATTGCCGGGTTTTTGTCGTTTCAAACTCGATACGGAAATAAAACGACGTGTCCTTGATCGCTTTTTACTTTTCAGGTCAGAGACATTAATCATGAAAGTACTCCTTGGTCGTAAGATCAAGCGGTTCTCCCAGGTATTATTTTATACTTTTTCGGGCTTGGGGGACACAAATTTACGAAAAAGGTCAATCTGGAGTCTTCTTAAGTTTTTCAGACTCTCTAAAATTGAAAAACACCGAGTTTCTCCTATACTGGGCTCGTTAAAATTTCACAGTAAAGGACCTATTCAATTACAAACAGGAACGAACCACTCCTTCCTAGGGTTCGAATCAAAACTAGGTTGGACTCATCCGAAGGATGAGCTTATAATCAAGCATATGTTATCCTCCTCAAGCTTGTTAAAAATAAAGAGGTACTTGCTAGAAATGGTGGGGGAAAAGAGAGAAGAATGAGCCTATTTTTTATCTCTTGTTACAGAAGAACCTTATCACCGCTCTTGAACACGACACTTTCCGTTCACCTGGGTTGGGAAATCCTTTGCCTTAAAAGTTGATCAAACCACTTTGAAAAGTCTTCAACCGTTTCCGGGTATTAACTTTGGGTCAAATCGTAACCAAACCATTTTTCGTGTCGTTATGTGTTCAAGAGGTCTCTGCAAATAAATTTTCATCTGCAAAATACTTGTCATCCATTTGACCATCCCTGAGTCAGTCCTTACAGCAAAATTTCTTCAACTTGAACAATGATTTCGTGTTGTGGGCTTGCCTGCAACGGGTCACTTTCTATCGACATCAGCACACTATCTAGAGAGATGACTTAGAAATCGTCAATACCTTGAAGTCTGCATGCATCAATGGCAGGTTTCTCGCCTTTGACGTCAGTTTACATCATTGACTTTCGATCGAACGATTCCGTGAAATGTTCGACATCAACTCATTCATTCACATCTCATGGATTGTACTGGGTACTTTGAGAATCATTGACATTACTGGTGGTTTCTCTCACACTTGTTAACAGTTTACATCATCGACTGGTAATCAAGTGGTTTCTACCATGTTCGACATCAACTCATTTATTCGCATGGCTAGAATCGTACCAATTCGGGAAGTAGAAATGAAGACCCTGGATCTAGTTTCCACCATCCAGGCTGCGAGGAGTTTTGTATTCCTTATCTAGTAGACTAATCATAAACAGATGGCTGCGCCCATACTGTGTCTACAAAAGTCTATGATTATGATGTACTGCAAGATCATTCTTGTATCAGAGTAGTTAGTCTGTTAGTGAAAGTTTTGATCTGAGTATGGGAATGCCTACCTCAGCGATGATATAATCTTATACATGTATTTTGTGTTGAAAATTGCAGGTTCTGACCAGGCTCTCCACGAGATAATCCTTGAAATGATAAAGTGCTTCACCCTTCCTAGATAATACAAAACCCTAATCTACTACAGGCTTCGCACTTTAGGGGGCAATTTGTTACACTAAAAAATGTCACCATGGCTATTTACAGTTAGTATGGCTCTATCAACAGTCATGCTATCCTCCTGGGCAAGTCTTATGCCTCTGCTTTCCATGTCAAACTCCAAAAAGAGAGAAAGTCTTTGTAAATGTGTTTATCTCTGGGTACGCAGATTCTCTCGGCCTTACCTGCGTATACACACCTAATGTTCACAAAAACTGCGTACTTGTACGCTCTGTATGTAAAGGGGCAGGTGCGTACCCCTGTAAAGGTCAAAAGGCGCAAGTTTCACTCCAAAAAAGTTACTTGTGGTCATTTCTAGAGGCTTCTAGAAGTATGTTTGACATGTATGAAGCGCCTCCAGATGGTTCATGTACCCCTACCAAAGAGGAACTTATCCCATCAATAAGGGAGCTATCCCATCCAAAGAGGGGATTATCCCATTGATGGTGGACCTGATTAACTTCCTCTTGAGCACTATAAATACAGGCATTGGGCCAGAAGGAGGGGAGGTTGGAAGCTAAACATTTCTAAGGGTAGATGCTGCTGGAATTAGGACTCTCATTTAGAAGCTTGTGAGGAGAGATTACCATCTTTGCTTGTTCTATTTGGAAGTGGGTGAGTTTTGTCAAAGTAAAGGAGAACTCTTGATGGACCCTGGGAGGAACTTGCACAGCACCAAGGCTCAGGTTGTAATTGTTCCTTTTGTTTCCTATTAATGCAAATGAGTCCATTCTTCTCAATAACTTGTTATTTATGAGTTGTTTCATGTACTCCTTGGTCTATGTGTTAAATATGTTTTATTTTATGAGATTATCAAGTGCTATTTAATCGTTTGATTGTTAGTGAATGCAGGTTTCGAAGTGAAGGAGGAGCTCATCCGAATCAACGAGGCTGGACTGCTACAACAACGTTGGACTACATGTAGGATCTAAACACTTGATTTCTTATATAGTAAATGCATGTTTAGAGAAGGATTGCTCTTGTTTGTCTTGTTTGTCACTAGAGAGTCTTAGGCTCCTAGGGAGGTTGGTTGTGTCCGCATTATCGACTCTTTCCGCCTGACAAGACGGTTTTGCCTCCCAAAGTAATAGGGAACTTTGGAAGGATCCCTAATGGTTGACTAGTTCCTCCGTCAAAAGCCGTTAGATTCGGTGCGACTGGCACAAGCTGTGGGGAACCCAAAGCTTGCCAAGTAGTAGCAGGCATAAGACTGACAGATGCGCCCTCATCCAAAATAGTGCCAGGTATTTCCATATTATAGGTGTGTACCGTGACCCAGAAAGGCACATGGGATGGAAGGCGGGAGGTGGTAAAACGACTCCAGTCGATGGAAACGACTGAACTACTTGGTGGGGGAATCGTATGATTGACCCCCTGCTCTAAAGGGACTGAAGCAGGACTCTTGAGAGCAGCTGGGATAGGAGAGTCATTTCCGGATTCAGGAGAATCTGAGGAGACGAGAAGAACATGGGAATTATGCTCTTCCGAAACAGAGTGATCGGGTGGTGAACTCGAGTCGACACTCTTTCCGACCAATGGTTGGTCTGGAACAGGCTTGGCAGAGCCAGGTTCAGGAAGAGGAGGCTGGACAAGAGAGGAATATTGGTCGATCTCTTTGTCAGTAGGGGAACGATCTGCGGCCGCAGAAAGATGTTGATAGCCAACTGGTAGTTGGGGTGAAGGAGCTGTAAGACTTTCCAAGACAACAGAGGCTTTATCCATGAGCGGACAAAGGTGAAGGGGATGATTGCCTTCACAAAGTATACAAGGGATTCGAATATTCCCTTTTCCCTTACCATTTCTAGCTAATAGAGTAGCATCGCCATGAGCTGCAGAGGACGATGAGGGGCAGGCCAGATCGTGAGACCATACTTCTAAGACCCTGGGAATGCCAAGACAATCACGCAGAAGATGGTCATCCTTGCATAATCTACAAGGAAATTTGACCTTCCGCGGAGGAGTAGAAGGTGGCCCGGTTGGAGGTGTACTCGAGGGACTAGCTGCAGTTTTAGCCTCTCCCTTAGGAGACTTCTTCTTCTTCGTCTTCTTCTTCTTCTTCTTAGTCACCTAGTTACTCGAATCTAGACTTTCAGCAGGCGAAGTAGAAGATGAGGATGTAGAAATAGGTGAAGAAGGGGAGAGGTCCACCTTAGAAACAACATGATGTTGTTCAAGTGGAGGGACTGATTGACCAGAAGTTGAGATGGAAGGGACCAAAGAGGTTGGGAACAACCAAACAGGCAACCCAACAGTTAACCCTGGGAGGGACAACATTGCCATGTAAGGAGCACCAACGTTCCCAAAAGGAGCGAAATGACCAGGGTTTCCGTCAGAGGGGATCCCTGGGTTGGTGAACCCCGGAAAGGTTGCCATCAAAAAAGAAGCCTACTCAAGCTAATGCAAACAAGATCTAACCGGGTAAATGTGAATCGCGGCCGAATAAATTTTAAGACAAAGGAATTGAACTTGACCTTTTCATGTTTTAAGAGTCGAGAAAAGGACAAAAAGATTACTCTAGTCTCCTTCGAATGCTTAGTGAGCCCGAAGTGACAAATGCTCAGGTGAGCCTTTTCTTTTAGGGAGTCCGAAAAGGATCAAAAGTGACTACTTTGGAGAAACTAGGCAAAGGGTTTACCAAACAATCCGTAAAACTGCATATACACCTTGGCAATCATATGAAAACCAAGGACTTCCCGTACGGCAGTCAATCTTCCCGAATGTTGTGTTCAGTGCATTACGGCTTGTAAGGCGGCAGACACAGCTTCCTGTGGATAAAGGATGATAACCTAGTGGGGTCTCCACATATACTTGACGGTATGTGGGAGCACAAATCCGTGCTAGACCACTATTGAGTCACAAAAGGAGGAATAACCCAACCATAATGTGAAACAACAGTGACTAGGTTTAACGACGCCGGAACACGTCTCTAGCCTAGACCTCTAGATGTATGCGTTAAGTTCCAATGTGTTTTTAGATTCATTCAGTTCATTTTACAGTTGATCTTTGATTAGGTTTCAGTTTCCAGGTCCTACCGTATGTAATCTCTCACAATTTCCTAAATGCAAGCTATATGCCAAAATGTATCATTCCATTCGATGAATGCTAACTACAGAAGAGTTGAGATATTTCAATCAAACAAAATGATCATCAAACAATCAACAATGACTCTAATGCAGCTAATGGCAATAAACGAAACTTTTTTTTCTTTTCTTTTTTAAAAGTGACTAATTGCTAATAACAATGAAGAACGCTAATTTCCATTAACTAATGCAATGCAAAAGAGATTGTTTTTTTCTTTTCAATGGAAAAATGCACTTAAACAAATTTTGATAGATAATAACAAAGAGTAAAAAGACAAATTTCACTCAATGAAAATAAAATCAAGTCTGAAGCACCAAGACAATCTTTCAAACCAAGAAAAAATCACAAAAACCTCAATGAGCTATGTGATCTAAGCCCAAATGAAGCCAAGCGAAATCCAAATGGAAAAAAGATAGATTGCTCAAAGCACACAATAAAAAGTTTTGACAACCACTAGACAAGTGCAAAAAAATAGCCAAGAAGTCGACTGGACAATCAAACAACCAAAAACTCCCACGGAAGGCTCGATGTACAAAGCCACTAGATTCTCTAGGGCTGAGATATGAAATCGATAGAAAGAGGAAAACACCCGAAGGATGAAGGTCAAAAATCAGTCAAACAAAACTCTGACACACTCCAGTAGTTGAAAAAGATGTAAAAAGACAGAAATCCAAGCTCAGAAGGCTTCCAAACAAGCAAACTAGAAAAGTTTTTAGGCCTGGCGCGACTGTCAGGCTGTAACTCGAGCTATTAAGGGATTAGGGCAAGTTGCTTTTGTGCAACATGCGCCCACTAGCGCGACTGTCAGGGAAAAGATCGCGCTAATAAAGTTTGCTAGCTTAAAAATAAAAACAAGCAGTCCAGGGTCTGATCGACAGTATCCAGACAGAGCAGGCAGTAAGAAACAACTTAAAAATCAACCCAGAAAGCTTATCTAAGCAAGAAAACAAGAGACAACCAAAGTGCAAGACAGACTCCAAGCTGTTCAGTTCATAAACCAAACCGGAGATTGACTGAAGTGGCGTTGATCTACTTCGCTAATGCAAAGCAATAGCGTTTCGAAGGCTACCTGGCCATACTTCAGGCTCCGTCCAAATTTTACGAATCAAACAATAAATAGACTCCCCAGTGGAGTCGTCAAATTGTTGGAGAGGTAAATACCCTCTGTGGACAGAGGCGATCCCACTAGCCCAAAATGGGTCTAGCAACAATCAAACAATTCTATCACGCAAGTTCCTAATTGCAAATTAAAGGTAAATGATGAGAACCTACTTGGATTCCAACGCTAGTGTTGTAGAAGAGTTGACACTCCCGTTCCTTTGCTTCGACCGGTCACGATCCTCATGATCTCCGTGAATAGACACCTGCACATGCAAAGAATAAACACAAATACAAGCATAAAATAAAATAGATGCAATTATATATCGGTCAGAAAAGATATAACTCAAACATCATTACAATGAACAACAAGAGTGGAACCATAACGATAGTCATCTATTATTGATAATGAACAAAGGAGTATACAACTATAGTTCTGACGTCAAATCCTCCTTTGGCTGGGTGATCAGCTACATATGTCTTTCAAAGCTTGCCGGGAATGGGAACAAGCCTCTCTCTCTTTGATTATGAATGCAGAGAAGACGCTTACAACAATCTCTCAGACTTCTGATAGTATAATTCTTCCTATGCTCAAAACCAGCTTGTCAAATGCAACAGAACAAGCTTTTATAGATGGAAGAGGAGAAAGAGGTACAATGAATCCAGACATCCATGGGATTGGCATTATCCTCGAAAAGCTATTATGGATAGAGATACAATGGATCTCGACATCCATGAGATTGGCATTATCCTTGAAAAGCTTCATGAGTCGAAAGGAAAAAACTTTCGGGCATGCGTTTGTTAAAATTTTTTTCCAAACTTGGTTGGTGCAGGTAAGACTCTGAGACATAGCGCCAATGGGCGCGCCCTCTTTGGAGAATTCCCTCATTGGCGCGGGTGATACACTGTGGATCCGTGCTAATGGAAAAAGGGAACTTTTTAAGGATATTTTGCGGGAGATGTCTTTAAGGCATATGAAGTCCATACTTAGGGGAACATAATGCAAGTGTTTTCAAGTTATGTCACTTCTCACAGGTCCCGAAATGAGTCCTCCAAAGTGTGGGAAAGGGGTAACAGTGATGGTGACAAATGGTGACAAATTACTGTGTAACAGGAGGTATAGACTATGATATTTGCACCTGTTTCCAGATATATGACCATCCGCTTGATCATAGCCCTTGTGGCTTCACAAAGATGGAACCTAAATCAGATGGATGTTAAGACCGCGTTCTTGCATGGTTCTATCAAAGAAGAGGTATATGTGGAGCAACCTGAAGGATTTGAGATTTATGATTGAAAATCTCATGTATGCAGGTTGAAGAAGGCTCTCTATGGGCTGAAGCAAACACCCCGAGCATGGTATTACAGGATTGATAGTTACTTGATGAAGTTGGGATTCACTAGGAGTGAAGCTGATCCTAACCTTTACTTTAAGGTTGAAGATGACAAGCCTCTCATACTGGTGTTGTATGTGGATGACCTCTTTCTAACAGGTGCAAACCCTCTCATTCACAAATGTAAGAGGGAGATGGCTTCTGAATTTGAAATGAAGGACCAAGGAGTTGAAGTGTGGCAGAAGCCAAGGGAAATTTTCCTATATCAAGGAAAATATGTGGTAAATATATTGGAAAGATTTGGTATGATGGACTGCAAGCCTGTGACTACCTCGAGGACCTTAACTTTTAGAAGTTATATGGTAGTGATGTCGGACCAGACTTGGGAAATGCCTCTGAGTTTCAAAAACTCATTCGCATTGATGTTCTTGGTGAACCTCCATCCGAACATATGTTTTGCAGTTAGCATTGTGAGCTCATATTTGGTTGAGCCTCACTGGATTGATGCCAGGAATCTTTTGAGATGTCTTCAGGACACAATCTCTCATGGAGTAAGATACACTGCCAGAGATGTGAGACTAATTTGATATATTGATGTTGATTGGGTAGGCAGTGTGGTGGACCATAAGAGCACTTTCGGTTGCGAAAGCTCTTCAGTGAGCTGTTTGGATTTACATTGGATATCACTGTGATTCTCTGTAACAACCAGAGGTGGGATTCGATTATAGAGGAATCCCGTATATGTCAATTGCTCCAGCAGATAGACATCATTTGGGATATGGTAAGTCAATGATCAAGGAAGCTCCATCACATTAAGATGATGTACAGGTTGATACACCTTGTCAAAGCCCTGAGGAACGATCTAATATGTGATTTTCCTAAAGGACTTGGAGTCGGCAAGAAACCCTTGTACAAGGGTCCTGCATGTTGCATACATCGAGCTCTGGGAGCTCTGAGGGCTTGCGGTTCCTACTGGAGCAACATATGACCACAGGGTGACTCACCCTCCCCTGGTGGTGCACACTGGAACAAGATGATTCGCTCTCTTGTGGGACAAGATGATTCGCTCTCTTGTGGAACAGGATGATTCTCTCTCCTGTGTAGCAGGATGATTATTTCTCCTGTGAGGCCTGGATTGATGTGTTCTCCATGGCAGCCTGGATTGATGTGTTCTCCACGGCGATTGCAGCAGGATTGATGTGTTCTCCTGTGAGGACAGGATTGATTAGTTCTCCTATCGAGGCATCCTACCCATGCAGTCTGGGACTCATGGGAAGTACCTCTCATCTGATCAATTAGCATGGAAATGAAGTTAGGGACCATAGTAGTACCGATGGACGCATCGTTGTATCTACCGTACTCCCTACACTAGGATGACCTCCATTGATCTGGGATCAATGATATTGGTCTGGGACCAGTGGCAGGAGTTGTACCATACTATGACGCTGACTTCGGGTCGGTTGAGACTGGTCTGGGACCAGTGGTACATACTATGAGACTGACTTCGTATCAGTGCAGTACTGGTCTGGGACCAGTGAGAGTGGTACATACGATGACACTGACTTCGGGTCGGTTGAGACTGGTCTGGGACCAGTGGTACACTCTGAGACTGCGATACTAGTTTGGGACCAGTGGTAGGAGTTGTACCATACTATGACGCTGACTTCGGGTCGGTTGAGATTGGTCTGGGACCAGTGGTACATACTCTGAGACTAACTTCATGTCAGTGCAGTACTGGTCTGGGACCAGTGAGAGTGGTACATACTATGACGCTGACTCCGGGTTGGTTGAGGCTGATCTGGGACTAGTGGTACACTCTCTGAGACTGCGATACTAGTCTGGGACCAGTGGTAGGAGTTGTACCATACTATGATGTTGACTTCGGGTCGGTTGAGACTGGTTTGGGACCAGTGGTACATACTCTGAGACTGACTTTGTGTTGGTGCAGTACTGGTCTGGGACCAGTGAGAGTGGTACATACTATGACGCTGACTTCGGGTCGGTTGAGACTGGTCTGGGAGTAGTGGTACACTCTCTGAGACTGCGATACTGGTCTAGGACTAGTGGTAGGGGTGGTACTTACTATGAAGCTGACTTCGGGTCGGCTGAGACTCGTCTAGGACCAGTGGTACGCACTCTGAGACTGACTTTGAGTCAATGGAGGATGATACTTTTCTAGGACCAGTGGAGTTGTACTCACTATGACGCTGACTTCGGGTTGGTTGAGACTGGTCTGGGACCAGTGGTATATACTCTGAGACTGACGTTGAGTCAGTATGATACATCCTCGATCATTTCTTCTTCTTCATAATTTAGAAAAAAGCAGAGCAGAAAAGAACAATGCAAGAGCAGAGCATAATAGAGCAAAAAAGTACAGATCAGTGCAGGGAAGAACAAGACAAATCAAAACAGGCAGAATAGAGCAGAGCAGGGTAAGGGTCAGGTTGTACAGGGCAGTGTATTTGATGGATGAATAGTAACGACCGATAGACAGATTGCAGATGAAGTTCTCCATGGTTGAGAGGGAGTGTTAAAATTGGCAACCAGGGAAAAACTTCATGTGGGTCATATTATTCATGGCCGATAATATTTTTATTAGATTCCTCTCATCGAGAGGTGTAGGATTGATATAAGGATCATCCGATTTCGATAAGTATTCATGGAGATATGAATTTATTTTGATTATGGAATTATTATCAAGCCGACCTACAACTCATGTAGGCTCAGAAGCCCAACAGTCGCATCTATTCACCCACCAATGTTGTGTATAAATATAAGAGGAATTTTCCTCATTTGGACTCACTCATCTCATCACATCTCTCTCTCTCTCTACTAAGCAGAAATGAGTCTCTTCTCTACTGCGCTGAAATGAGTCTCTCTCTCACACATGTGAAGCTGGAAGTTATTGAATTTGAAGCTGCAACTGCAGAAGTAAATATTGACTTGCGTGGCCTATAAGATCTCCTCTTTGAAACTGCGTTGTAGGTTCATTTGAATCTCCTCTGAAAGCCGCAAATTTTGGTGGTGGAATGAAGTCAATCTGATGAACGGTTTGCAACAAATCAACTGCCCTAGTTTGAAGCTGGAACTGCTGAAACTGAAGCTGCAACTGTAGAAGTAAATATTAACTTGCGTGGCCTAGAAGATCTCGTGTTTGGAATTGCACTATAGGTTCATCTGAACCTCCTTTGAAAGCCACAACTTTTGGTGGTGGAATGAAGTCAATCCGACGAACGGTTTGCAAGATATCGTCTGCCCTAGTTTGATAATGAAGCCGCTAATGCTGATGCTATTGATCTAGGGTTTGCTACTGCTGATATGAATCAGATTTATTGTACTATTTCTCTCTACTGAATTATTGAAGATAAAAGAAGATTTGATCAAAGGGTTTCCCCACACATTGTGGGGTTTGTCCCTGGCTAGCCGCCACATCTTATGTCTCTTGTCTTGGCTTGTTTTCTGCCGATCATTTAATGTTCTATCTGCACTTTACTTTATGTACGTGTGATTGCTAATATTTGGAATATAATAAGAAAAAGAAGTAAATTGTTATAAGCTTAGAACATACCATAACTTAACACATCATTTCTATTTTTATTATTTACATAAATTTACATCGGTTTTACACAATGGTACTTATAATAATATTTATTAAAAGGGTGGAAATGTGGTTGTTGTAAGGTTAATTGTGAGTCAGTCATATAGTAATTAATATGGTCTTGGGTCAATCATATAATGGGTTTAATGTTGGTGGTTTATGAACCCATTATATTTTCCCATGGGATTACTTATGATGAAGCTTATTTAATGGCTTGAAATACTACATTGTAAAGTGCCTTAAGTGGGTGGTGTTGGCGTGGTTGGCCTGTTTTAGCCAATGTTAATACATATCTATTAGGTGTTGGTTTTCTTACTTAAGTGCTTCCAAGGTAAATATTGAATCTTCTACATGTGTAAAAAAATTATCAATTTAATGAAAACTATAAACTCAAAATGAGAAATCTAGCCCAAAAAAACCTCTATTTTTGCACCAAAAACATGACAAAACACCCCGAAATAAAAAGTGGTGATGTTGCATTATATATTTTTTTAAGAGTTAAAATTCCAACATTTTTCACCCATGGCATTAAAAACCACATATCATGAGTACGAAAGATATGAATATACACCTGAAAATGAAAAAGTGGTGGCACAACATCACCCTTTATTTTATGGGTGAATATTTAAATATTTTTCAACCATGGCTTTAAAGACCAAATATCATGACTAAGAAATAGATGATAAAATATCTCAAAATGTAAAAGTGTTGATGTAACATCATTCATTTTTTATGGAAAAAAAAAAAAAATCAAACATTCCATTAAAGGCCAAATATCATAACTACGAAAACCCTTAAAAATCAACACATAAATCAAGTGAAGAGAAAATTTTTGTAATGTTAAAATTATAGTTCATTTGAAGTCACAGAATAAGACAACTTCTCCTCATAAGACAACTTCTCCTCTTTAATAAGGCACTAAAATTACAATATTTTTAAATTGTGTTTAACAAAACATCTTTTTTTTGCTGAAGTAAGAGTCGAGCCTTCTATATTAATAAAAAGGAAAATAATTACATAAAGTACAGGGCCTTCGAGGGCCTGTGGGTCCCGGGCAATGCGCTGTCCACCTAGAATTCAAACCAAACCATCGAAACCATAGTCCAATCAATGGCTAAAAAGAATATGAAACCTAACAAACCTCCCCTCAAATATTAGCGGAGGCAAGACAAAACGATTTGGCTCCTAGCTCCCATAAGACCTTAAAATACGGGTCATAATGGAAAAGGAAGTAAATTCCAAAAGGAAGCCAGGTCCACATTTCATCGAACTTAGTACATTGTTTCCCGCCCCAGAACTATTGCCCCTCCCTCCTTGCCAATTTAATCTGAATCGTCCATCCATTTCTATGGATCCAACGGCCAACGAGAAAATTGCGGTGCCAAACTACTCGGTGCTTAACCCCCGGACCAGCTGACAAGCACGATCCTTCCTAACCGTCGATTTGTCATGATTAATCCAACGATCAAGAATCATATCACACGGGTCAAGTGGACCAAACAATAGCGCGTGATGAGGGTGGTATTCGGTCCCTCCCCTTGGCCACGTGTCGATGGATGTATGAAATCTCTCCCAAAACTTCAAAACTGCTTTCCGCCTAGAACGCATGTGATATACCAAAAACCACTCCAAGAGCGGTATGGTGTCCAAAGCGAGAAAACCTACGGTATTCTGCCTGTCGAAAAAATTCGGATTCTAATCCTCCCGCCCATAAACTGTGAATTCGATTCGTCTGCACATTTTTCCTCTGATGGCTCTGTTTCCAAAATTATCTGGGATGTAGAGATCAATAGTGAATTGCCTTCTGCATAGGCCAGATTGAGAGATGGGCCAAAACACAAAAAGGAACCTGGTCATCTCGAACCAGCCGCCCAGGCTCTATGTTGAAACACATTGCTATCCTCTTCAGCCTAGTTATGACAAACCGTCTTTAAGCTGTTCTGAGGCATATCTTGTCATTCCATTTTGACCTTACACTCAGGACATATCACTCCTTGATTAGCCATAATATCCACCAATTTATTGGTTGATCTTTGCACCTGATTAAACTTGACTTTGCAAAGGCTTTGGAGGTGTTGTTGAATCCTTTGAAAGACCTGGATCAATCTCCTGTGTTTTGAGACTTTTTCCAACACTGTACCATAGCTAATTCTCTTAACTGAGTTAATAATTAGCTCAGAATCAGCTTCAATAATCGCATTTTAGCGGTTATACTGCTTTAGAAAGTCGAGAAAATGTTCCATAGCCATGAGCTCAGCCATATTGTTAGTGGCCTTTCCTAAATGGTAGTGAAAGATGACAATAATTCTGCCATTTTTATCCCTCAACACCCCTCCAAAACCAGCAGTTTTCGGGTTGCCTTTTGAAGCCTCGTCAATATTGTATTTTAAAAAACCTTGTGGGAGAGGGTGCCAGATATCCTGCTCAGAGAACCTCTGAATAGACTTCCTATCTTAATCCTGAGGGATGAGCCCCTGCCATCCTAGTCGACTAAGAATCCTCAACTCTACAACTAAAGGAGGGTTCTTAGGGGGGGTCCTTACCATGGTACCAACCATTTCCTTAATTTGGTGTAAGATCGACTCAAATGGGGTGCTTTTCTCATTCTTGAATATTCTTTTGTTCCTTTCTTTCCAAACATTCCATATAACAAAGCCTGGTAAGTGAGCCCAAGCCGTGTTTAGATATTCATACCCTGAAAAATTACATCTCCACTTGGTAAGTGTGCTGATGATACACCTTTGGTATCTATCAATCTGCTGGAATATGGTAGCAAACGAATCCCACAACCCTGAGGTAAAACTACAATTGTTAAGAAAATGCTCCATAGTTTCCTCTTGTTCACCACAGAGCTGGCATCTGGAAGGCCCCAAAACTCCCCTCTTCCTGATGTTTTCCCAGGTCAACATTTTCTTATGATAAACCAGCCATAGGAAGAGTTTGATCTTCATCTATCCTTGATGCCTCCATAGGTTAAACCAAATCCTATCTGGCGCCTGGGAATCCATATCAAGGAGTAACCATTTTTCCTCCTTGAGATTAAAGGAACCCTCATTATTGTTGCCCCATTTGAGTTGGTCCTGCCCCTCGGTAACCAATATTTTCCTTTGCTCCATCAAATTCCTAAGCTTGTTTTCCTTTTCTTTCAAAGGGCTGCCATCCTTGTATTCCAAGTGCCTCAGGTTCTCCATTTACCTGCACTATTGGTGTGATCCTAGAAATATTTTACCTTAATTAATACTTCAGAGTCTATCTCGTTCTTGAGATCCACAAAGTCCTCTGATATTAGTATGGGTTCCCGTTTCCATTTATCCTCCCAAAATAGGGCTAAATTTCCATCTCTCATTTCCCAGAAGCTGTTTTTTTGAACCAATCCTCTATTTTCCCAAGCCTTGTTCTAGACTTGTGAGCCTTTAATGTTACTAGACATTCTTATGTGATCATTTGACTACCAAGATCTAGAATATTTCCCACTCCATATAATAGCCCATTGTGCCTTTGGATCTTTGACCCAGCGCCACCATAATTTTGCCCCTAAAACCTTGTTGAGAGTCTCTGAATCATCCAATCTAAGTCCCCCATGGTTTTTATGTTTGCAGACTTTATCCCAAGCCACCAAGGCCCATTTCTTTCTTTCCTCCCCCTTACCCCAAAGAAATTCTCTGTGAATGGATCTGAAATGTTGTAAGACTCCTTTAGGAGCTGGGATCACTGATAGCATGAAGATTGGGATTGCTTGAAGAATAGATTTTGTGAGGACCAGTCTTCCAGCCAAGTTTAAATATCTTATAGTCCATTTCTTGATTTTATCCTACATCTTGTTGATCACCGGCTCCCAAATGCTCTTGTGTAGAGGTTTATCAGTAAGAGGCGCTCCCAAATATTTTGAAGGAAGGATGTCTCTTTGAAAGCCCATAATTCTGGAAATATTCCTCTAAATGGCTATATTAGTATTAAAGAAAAAAATCGATTTGGAAAGATTCACTTGCATACTTGAAGCCATGGAAAAGTCCCACAGGTTTTGTTTATATGCAAGAGCTTCTTTGACCATTGGGATTCCCTGCAGCATGGTATCATCCACAAATTGCTGATGAGTCAAGGCTAGTCCATCATCTAAAAGTTGGAGACCTTTGATCTGACTCACATATTTTGCATGCTTGATAGACCTTCTCAATCCTTCCATCATGAGGATGAAGAGAAAAGGCGAGAGAGGATCTCCTTGTCTGAGGCCTCTTGAAGGAATAAAAGTCTCCGAGGGAGAGCCATTAATTAGAATATAAAAGCTGGCAGAAGTGACTAGGGCCATGACCCATCTTACCCAACTGTGACTAAACCCAAAAGCAATAATTACTTTCCTGATACAGATCCAATTCAGCTTATCACAGGCTTTAGCTATATCCAATTACATAATCGTTCATGCCTTCCTATTGTTGGTTAGAGAGTTCACCACTTCATGAGCTTGGATGATATTATAAAGATCCGTCTACCTTCCACATAACCAGATTGTTCCACCGAAACCAGAGTGGGAAGGAGAGGCTTGAGTCTATTTGCCACCACCTTAGAAATAATCTTATAAACCACATTGCAAAGAGCAATGGTTCTAAGCCTATCAGGAGTTTGAGCCAAGTCTTGTTTAGGGATTATGGAAATAAAGGAGGTATTGAGCGCTTTCAAAATGGTCTTATTCGTTCTGGAATCTTCCACTACATTCAGAATGTCCTGTTTGACTATACTCCAGCAGGCTTTGAAAAATTCCACATTAAAACCATCAGGGCCCGACACCTTACCATTCTGCATTTCCTTAAGGACTTCGTTGAACTCCTCTTCAGTCGCTGGCCTGTTAAGGTTATAATTGTCCTCTCTAGAGACCAGCCTGGGTATATATCTTGTAAGATCCCTGATGGCCTATTCTCGATCTGAAATTGTTTCTTTAGCAATATCACTGAAGTGCCTAACTAGCACAACTTCTATCTCCTAATGAGAGTCGAAAAACTTACCATCCTTGTCCTTGATTGAGGAAATCCTATTATGGGTTCTGTTCTCAATCGTGGATCTATGGAAAAATCTAGTATTCCTCTCAACTTCTTTCAGCCATTGAACCCGAGACTTTTGTCTGCAATATATTTCCTCTTGTTTGCATAAATTCTCCCAGTCTTGATGGCATTTGAAAACCTGATCACTTTTGTCTTTTTCAAAGCCATCCATGATAAGGGCTTGATTGAGTACCTGCATTTTATCTTCAACAAATTTTTTAGCTTAAAAATATTACCAAATTCCTTTCTATTCTAGTATTTGAGCCTGAGCTTGATGTGTTTTAGCCTCTTATGAAGAACGAACATTCTTGAGCCCTGAATATTCAAATCTTCTGACCACCAGGTTGTAATGTTACTAATGAAATATGGGTGGGAGAGCCATATGTTCTCAAATCTAAAAGGTCTATTCCTGAGGGTTCCAATGCCATGCACCTCCAGTTGAACTGGCCAGTGATCTGAGCCTCCAAATGGGAGAACCCTTGCTATCATTTCTTTGTCTATAAGCATAAGATCCTCTAAGATCATGAATCTGTCTAATTTTGAGGCTGCCTGAGATTCCCCTCCTCTTTTGTTGTTCCATGTAAAGAGACCATTACTTGTTACCATGTCCACTAACTTCATGTTATCTATGAAAGTTTGAAAAGCGATCGAATCTTTACTTGTAATTCTGGTTCCCCCTTTTTTCTCCGGAAGTGATTTGATCATGTTGAAATCACCCCCCAAAATCCATGGTAATCATGCATGTCTTTTTCGGAGATCCTCCAAAGAATTTAGAAACCTAAGTTTCTCATCTATTCTTTAAGGACCATACACATACATTAGAAGGTGGGTTTCCTTGTCTCCTACAGGCTAAATGACCACAGATAAATAATCTCTAGATGCTTCAACATCTATTATGCTGATTTTTTGGGATTCCAAAGAGTGAGAACCCCACCTACAGTATTTTTTGCTTTGACTTCCAGAAACTCAAATCTAGTAAGCCATTTGCTATGGATTTCTTTTATTTTTTGAATGGAACATTTGGTTTCCTGGATGAATATCACACCCGTAGCTACTTGTTTCATCCTATTATTCAGAATTCTTTGTTTTCTTTTACTACTTAGACCCCTAATATTCCAAGAAGTAAACTTCATAATTTAAAGATTTGTAAAGGAGTAGCTGGTTAGGTATTTCATCTTACCTAAATCTATCATTAACTTTCCACATTCCATCAAAAGATGATTATGCTTTTCTCTGCTTCTTTTCTTTCCTGGGTTTCTGGGTGCTAATCTTGGTGTGGTTTTCATTGTTTTCACACCTTCGCTACCCAGTTTTTCCTTGTTTCTTTTCCCCTGCATGCCTTTGGTCTGAGTTTTCCATAAGAACAACTGCTGAACTCTGCTGAACTCCTTTGGTGGTAACCAATCTATGCCTTCCCTGGTTCCTTGATCTAAGAAACCTTCTAGATTTAGGTTCTCTTTCTCCATTATCTCCTGTAGTTCGTGGTCCTCCATTTCCATCTCACTTTGGGTCATTTCATGTTCCATCTCTGGCTCTATTTCATTCATCATAATTTCTTTCTGTTTAATATTATCTTGTACTTGATCATTATCTTCAGCTGTCCCCTCCTCCCCTGGTGTAAGTACTTTTGTGTGATATGTTTTTGTAACACCTTCATCCTCTTCGAGAACTTGGAACCTGTTCTAACTGGTTTTTTGTCCTCCTGATTTTTGTGTCTTTGGCCCTCTTTTGCTTCCTTTTTATAAATGTGCCACTTTGTGAAAGCTTTCAGTATCTTTCATAGTGTCATCTTTGTTCCTATTTTCTATTTTAATAAGACGACGGTCTCTCACTAGGTGCCCATGCTCATGGCATTTGCGGCATCTAAATGGTATATGTTCATAATCTACTATTTGAACCCACTCTTCATCAAATACTTCCAAGATTACCTCATCCGGTAGGGCTCCAAAGAGATCCATCTCCACACATATTTTGGCAAAGGAGGTGTACTTTCCCCTTCTAGTGGCCTCAGAAGCTTTGACAAAACGTCCTAGCTTATTTCCTATGGTAGATAAGGACTCTGTTTATGAGTAATCCAGAGGTAGAGAATAGAGTCTTACCCAGAGCTGGACTGAAGTAAAAATTTCACATTCCGGAACAAAATTCATAATCCATGGTCACATATAAAGGCATGCTGCAGCAAAAAAGTAGGGCCCTCCTTCAAACACTCTGTCCTTATCTCCAATGTTGGAAAATACTATAGTAAAGAAACCCTTTAACCCCAGATGAAGGTCAATGCTTCCTTTTGGTTTCCAATGGTATTTGATCCACATCTGTAAATATTTGTCAATGGGTCACAAACCCATGAATTTTCATATGATTGCATAAGTCTTCATGTGGTCCCTATGCGCCTGCAGTGTAGGGTCATTTAAGACCACTCTGGGTGTAACCGTAGCTTTGGGTTTACATGGTCCTTTTTGAGCTTTGTCTTTTCTGCACTATTCCTTATCTTCTTCCTCATTGTCCTTAGTGCTGTTCTTCCCCCTTAAATCAGTGCCTTCTTGATCCTCTTCACTATTTTCCTTCCTTCCTTCTAAAGGCCCTCTATCATTCTCCAATGGTTTTTTACCCCTGTTGGCCACCGCCTGCCTGTAGGAGGGACTGGAGCTCCCCCCTTTGTGGTCGTCCATAGTGCACAAACTCCGAGAAAACGCTGAACCCTAGCAAATCGCCGACGAATCGCCAAAAAATCCTTCACATGAAAAATTGTGTTGAACAAAACATCATTAGTGTAGACAAAATCATAAAAAACACCCTTTGAAAAAAATAGTTAACATAAATTTTTAATTTAAAAAAAAAATTAAAAGAAAAATCAAATTAAATAAATAATAAAACACTTTATTTCAACCAAAAATACTTTTAAAAAATTAATAAAAATGATTGAAAATCAAAACTTAAAATTAATCTATAACTTTTTTTATACATAGTTAAAAAAACTAAAATACAAAAAATAACCTATTCAAAAAAAAAAAAAAACTGAAAATCCATATAAAAAACATAAAACAATTAATTAATTAATATATCTATATATATACATTATTTTTAAAAAACCAAAAAACAATAACTTAAAAATCTATACCTAAAATATAAAACAATTAAAATTAAAAATACATATATTTTTTTAACTAAAACAAACAATTTTGTTTTAAAACCGTGATGAGAATATTGTATTAAATCAAAATTAAAGCCTTGATTATGACCTGTACAACAAGTGAGTATAATGAAATTTTTTTTTAGGCAAATATACCTATAACCTCACAACAATCTTTATTATCTATATCTATTAGCAGTTTTACTATCCTAAGGGAAAAATATTCTTTGGAGATGTAGATTCTCCAAAATCCCTGTATATATAGATAAAATATATAGTGCATAGTAGACACATTGTTAAGAAATATTTTTGAGGGAACGAATATTATTTCTCATTATAAATCCTACTTCCAAGTTTACACCTTTATTGGCGAGATCATTTGTCGAAGAATTGTTCATTCTCAAACATGAAAGAGGCTAATAGTACAGAAGGCTAGTTTCAGATTCTTGATTTGATCAATAATGCCTCACAACTTGCAATCCTTCGACAAAGACCAATGTACAAGGTGATGGATAACCAACTGCAAATATCCCAACACTGCCAAATCTTCAATACTTGTTTTTTTTAGCCAAGGATCCCATGCAGTAATCCATATGCCTCTACAACATTATTTGTGCAATTTGCTAAACCTAATTGTACTCAATTTAAATTTTTCCATCAGAGTTGAGAATAACCCCTCTTGCTCCTACATCCCTATTAATTTTTTTTTATAAATAATATAATAATAATTTTAGAGAATATTAAAAATTTGTATTAATTAAAAACATAAAAAATAACATAATTGGAAAAGGTTATTAAAAAAAATATAATTAAAAATACAAATTAAAAAAACCCATATAAATCAAAACTCATTACCACATTACAGTGGCGTGTCTTACAATAATCATGAAACCCTAGATGATGGCTTTCTCTGTTCCAACTGTCGCATCCACAATAGCTCTGTAGTTCCCCTCGTCACAAGGAGGGGACAAACCCTTGCTAATGAATGGTATGGAGAGGAATTTAACCTACTAAAGTTTTCCAAGTAAGAGTTAATGATCGATAGTGACCACTAGTGATGTTTCTTGTGTCATAATAGAAACCATCCATTTGAACAGATCTACAGGTGGGAAAGACAACCAAAGAGTTGGAGACCCTTCATAAGTCCTAAGGCATTCTAGTATCTCAAGGCCCTCGTTCTATTAGGCTCTTTCTATTTTCAAGATGATGGTTTTACCCTAGAACTAGTGAATCTTATGATCTTTGTGAAACAAATCTCAGGAGGTTCCCTTTTTTGGCAGATGAAAGCTATAGATGTTGTTTCCTCACTCGCAGCCAGGATACAAGATTTAGTGAGAATCCCTTATGGAATTTTTCAGATGCTTATGGAGGTCGAAAACTTCAAGATCAGAAATAACTTATTGAGTATGGAATATTCAAGGATTCCATGGTTTATATAGTATAAATAGTGAGAGATAGAGCCAAAGGATGTGTTGCATCCTTCTCATCCCAACATAAATCCTTTACGGATGTTCTACAACCAAGACCTCCTCCTCCAAACCCCAAATATTTCTATGGACCAACATTTGTGGTGGAGAAGGTAGTGGTCCCTTCTCTTGAAGTGGAAAACATTTTTAGTAGATTCATAGTTGCAAATTATGAATGACAAGTGATTATTTTTCATTTCAATGGTCTTTGGCCCTCAACATTTGCTCTTCAGGAGTGGGTACACTAGAATTGGACTCAGAACCTTTTGTTGCATTTATGTTCAAAATTATTCTTTGTTGTGCTCTTTAATAACTTAGTGGACCAACAAAAGGTTTTTTATCAGGGACCCTAGTATCCATCTTTTAATCCTATCTCGATGTCAAATATGGAAACTCTAGTTTGGGTAAGGCTCCCCAATCTACCCATCCATCTGACACGCCTAGATATATTAAAATATGTGGGAAACGTATTGACCGCTTCATTAAAATAAACTCTGATATGATTACAAAAGAAAAGAGGTTTCTTTGATGGGGTGACATGTGCATGCCAAGAGGGGGGACGGGTTTTTCAGTTCCCCACTTTGTGATAATGCAGGAGCTAGTGGAAACACACCCCCTACAAATATTAATGTTGGCTGCTGTGGCCATTAATTCCACCCTCTGGGAATAGGCGATGGGACGACACTTTTAACTGAGTGGAAAACTCGAGGAATTCATGCTTGTGATTTCTATGGTGATGTCATTTAATTGTCTCAAACACGGTGAGGGGTTTTCCAGGGAATATTCCAAGCAATATGCATAGGAACAATTGCAATCTTTTATATTTGGTTCTCCATCTTTTCAATCCTCAAGGTAATCAAGGTAAATTCGAAAGGTCTCAATAGTATCACCACACTCGGGTGGTAGCTGACGTTGTTTTTATTTTTACCACAACTTTTGGTACACTGTAATTCCCTAATTATATGGTTTGTTAGTTGTTGCTAATATTGGTCTCGAAGTTCTAGTTTAGAGATGTTGTTTCTATTTTGATTCTATTACTTATAGTGCTCCTTTTTCTTGGATAGCTATCCATGATGAAATGGAATATTTGAGTATTCTTTTTGTTGGCATGAGACTGGTTTTTTGGAAGCTAGTTGGAAGGTAAAGCCTCCTATATCCTTTATACCATGTGTGCATTATTTTCTTATAGTTTTTCTAGGCCCTTCCATATTCGAGACATTTCTTTGGGCTACTGGGAGATCTCTTTGGTTGAAGGGAAGTTTTTTGAAGACTCGACGACAAGTTGTATTTTCGAATTTTTTTATTGATGAATGTTTAGTTTTGTTAGGCCCTTGGAGATATTACCCTATACATCCTAAGCAAGAGTCTCAGGATTTCCATTTAGTGTATCAATGGTGCACTAATGTTTGGGGGATCAGGCGATCATAAGGGTTGGTATTGTTTTAAGTATCTCTCTTTGTTATTCTCCTGGAATATTGGGCACTCTGTTATACTATAATTGAGAATTTACACTTTTTATTTCTCATTTTGCTACGTGCATAACTTGGCAAGGTCCTTGTAGTTTCCCCAACATTCCAACAATGCCACCTCTGAAGGTAACTTCATATTCCCTCTTATTTGATTTTGTTTTCCAGTTTCATCTTTGGTTATTTTTTCATAAGGCTGGAAATTCAAAGATTTTTTCATTCAAAGGGGATGAGAGAGCCAATAAGCTAAAATTCGGTCCAAGTATCTCTTCTAGATTATGGTCTGATAAGACATTCCTTTTTTTTCATTTTTAAAACAATTTTGTTCTCATTAAGTGGTCAAGAAAAATTTCCAAGCACTTGAAGGAGAGGTTATCTAAAGCATTTTAGTGGCATACTTGTATAAAACAAGCACTAAGTAATCAATTCATTGCACCAATCTATTTACTAGTTGTATCCTATATCATTTATAGGTACTGCATAATTGGGCTCCTGGATTAATCCTTCTCACTTTGATTATATCCCTCCTTGGCCCTATAGTCTACCTCCCACCACCAGACAAAAAAGGTCTCACCAAATATCTTGTTAGTTTTTTTTGTCATGCCACGAGAAACAAGCCTGAGTCTAAACAGGGGTTGCTTCATATCATGAGCAAGTTTACCATGGGAGAACTTGCATGCAACATGTAATTCAAGAAAAATATTCTCATTTTTTAGAACTCACCTTAGCCCATGTTCATGATGAGACCACCAGTGTGGAGGAGGAATCATCCTCTCATAGGTCCTCTCTCTTAGACAGAAATCCTTGTAGAGTCATTTCACTAGGTTTCGAAGATCGACAATATGAGAGAGAGATACAACCAATACATGTAGGCTATTAGTCTATATTGGAAAATGAAATGTCTAATGGGAAATACCATCTTGGATTTCCATGAATCCTTTTTAGATATACTCTATTCCCTTGAGCACATGCACAAACATCTCAACACTCTGGAGAGAAGAATGAAGCAGAGAGAGTGTCGCCTTGGCATACCCCTTGTAGCAGGACACAATTTAGATGAACTGACAACTCTCATCTTGGTAATAAGATCAAATTTGGAGCCCGCAACATGATGTCTAATGTTTTTTCATGTGTATTTTTATAACTTTTGTTTTCTTTGTAACTAACAAGTCAAGCCCACATAGTATAAGTAATTATTTCATTTTTGTAATTGACTAGTTTAAATTGACTCTCTCTTCCTTAAGGAGAGTCCCTTTTTTGCCTTGGTTCGGTCTCCCTAGTGAGAGACTAGCTTAAAATTTGGACATTGTTATGTCACCCCTAGTTTTTATATAAATAGAATTTACCCCACAAAAAAAATAAATTACTTTTCATTTTTTTTAGAGCATAAATGTAGATTTTTTTTCTTTTCTGTTCTTGAAATTGAATTTTCATCCTTAAAAAAATTACATTTCTTAAATATTCTTTTTTTAATGTAAATTATCATAAAATTATTTATTAATAATTAAAAAAAATCATGTAATGCCACTTTTTGATTTAGATTCTATTTTATCGATTCATTTTCTTTTTTTGAGGGCATAGTTGTTCAAGACCATAATGTCAATTAATATATAATTTATCCTCATTTTTTTTTTTTTTTTAAATATTAATAAACAAATTTGAAAAGCACTTAAAAAACAGACATTTTAATATATATATACATAAGAAAGAAAAGTAACCAAACTTTAGGTGCTAATTTGTAAGTTATTTCGTAGTCATGATATTTGTCTTTGGTTGAAAATTGTTTAATTTTTAATCCTAAGAAAATGGGGTGATGCCACATCAATTTCACTGAGTTAACTAAGTGACAAGTGCCATGTCACTTCAGTTAACTACCTCCAATATTTTTTCTTAAATAGAAATTCAAATTTTCTCTAGTTTCACCAAGGGAAAGTCACATTGATATTTTCTTGTTGCATTTCCAACACTCCATCTCAACAAGAAATGGATTATTAATCACCCTTATCCTACACCTATGGAACTCAAACTTCCCTCTTCACAAGGCCTTTTTCAAAATATCAACATCTTGTTCCTTTGTCGGAATGTACTGCAACAACATAATTTGCTTATGCACACAATCCCATAGATGGTGATATTTGATATCAATATGCTTGGATTGATTGTGAAACAAAATATTCTTGGAGAGTTTGATCCAACCCTGATTATCACAGTAGGATCCGTCATTTGACCAAACAAGCCAACAAGTATCTTTCTTATCCAGATTTCCTCATATGCTGCTTGAATTACAGCCATGTATTCTGCTTCTACCTAGCTAAGTGCCACTGATATTTGCTTCTTGTTGTACCAAGAAACTGCTATGGGCCCAACACTAAAAATTCCACATGATGTACTCTTCTAGCCTTATGGACTTCCTACCCAATCTGCTTTTATGAAGCCACACAACTTCACTCCCTATGTCTGTCTGTACCATAGTCCAAACTGGGTAGTGCCTCTAAGGTACCATAGAACATGCTTAACTGCCCTCCAAAATAGTTTTGGGTTCCTAACCATTTCTTGACTTAGCTGGTTGACTACAAAGAACATGTTTGTTTGTGTGTTCACAAGATACATGAGTGAACCCGCCAACTGCCAGTAAATAGTCACATCCACTTCCTCACATGAAGTGGCATCCTCTTTCCTCTAGTTGGTTACTAGAGGATTATCCATGGGTTTTCACCTATCCATGCAGAACCTCTGAAGTATCTCGTCGATATAAGTTCCTTGAGAGACAAACAATTCCCCATCACCTTGCCATACTTCCAATCCAAGGAAGTAGTGCATGAGACCCATGTCCTTCATCTCGAAGTCTATTGCAAGGTCCTCCTGGCAATATTTGATCAAATGCTCATCACTAGTCAAGATAAATTCATTGACATATAAAACAATAATAAATAATTTACCTTCTACCAAAATATGATAGAGATTTGCACTCACTTCATTTTTGGTGTAACCCAAATCAGTGAGATAGTTATTGATCCTGGTGTACCAAGCATGGAGTGATTTCTTGATATTATACAATGCTCGCTTGAGTTCTCACTCATGAGACTCTCAATCAAAAGTATCGAATCCTTATGGTTTCTCGATATAGACCTCATCCTCAATAAATCCATTTGGGAATGTAGTTTTCACATCCATATGGTGGATCTTCCACCCCATTTGTTTAGCCAAATAAAGTATTTATCTGATGGGTGAGTACCTTTCTACATGATAAAACATCTCCTCATAGTCAATCACCTCCACCTGAGAGTACCCCTTGGCCACAAATCTGGCCTTTTACTTTTCTATTCTTTCGTCTGCTACCTGCTTCACCTTGAAGATCCATCTCAAACCCATAACTGATTTGTATGTTGGTCTTGGGACCACTTCCCAAACACTTTTTTTCACAATGGATTCATACTCCTCCACCATTGCATCAACCCATACAAGCTTGTCTACTACTTCCTCAAAAGATGATGGCTCAGTCTCTACTAGCTCAGTCATTAGAGTGATGTATTCGGTGCACCAATATCGTGACCTTGCCTACCTGTACTTATTTGAATGAGCACCCACATTCTCCTTCACATACTGCACAAGTCTTTCAACTTCTTTGCTTCTCTTCCTACCTTCACTCGATGGTTCCGCTTGAGTGACTATATCCACTCTTTGCTCCTCAAAATGTGGTTTCTCCACAACATCTCGAGGCTCTTCCTTTGGAGCTAAAATCTCCTCCTCTGGTGGGATTTGAAGATCCCTCTCAAGTGAGCACCACATGGCTTTGTCTTCATCAAATTTTGGCATACCCTCGCACAACTGTCATTCCGAGGGATGGAAAATAAACAAAGTAGTTGTAGGGAGTTTTTGTGTAACCCACAAATGCCCCCAACTCTACTATCAGTTCTAGCTTCTTGCTTGATTCTTTGGAGACAAGAAAATAGACAAAGGCTTCAAAAACCCTTAAGTGTGACACATACGAATTCCTCCTCAAGAAATCCTTCTCTGGTGTGATCATGCCAAGAACACAATGAAGACTCCTGTTCTGCAAATAGACCATTGTGTTGCACACTTCAGCCCACAAGTGCAGAAGTAGGCTTTGGTCATGCAACATTCTTCGTGCTACTCCCACAATGCTTTGTTTATTCCTTTCATCCATCCCATTATGTTGCTAGTTGTTGGATGTTGTCAACTCTCGTTGATTTTTTTCTTTTCCATAGAAATATTTAAACTCATTTGACACATACTCACCTCCATTATCGCCCTTGAGAGCCTTCACCTTCTTACTTTTTTATTTCTCCCCTAGTTCCTTGAACTATAAGAACTTGGATAAAGTCTCATCATTCTTTCGCATGAAGAATATCTAACACTTCTGAGAGAAGTCATCAGTAATGATGAAAAAATACTTGTGCTTGGAAGTGGAGGTTGTGTCTAGAAACATCATAGTGGATCCTTTCAAGGACTACATGTGCTCTACTGTCTTGATCATGGAAAGTAGCTTTTGTGTACTTCCCCAAGGTACACCCTTTGCATGTGTCTTGCTGCTCTACTTCCCCTTTGGGGAGGCCCGGGGTAATCTGCTGCATGATCTTCAAAGTGCCATGATGGAAATGGCCAAGTATCCTATGTCAAATTTCACTCACATCACAGCTCTACATATTCTCCACCTTTGTTCTGAATGTTGCACAATCCTCCACGTCTAGCTTGTAGAGTTTCTTCACATGAACCCCGATATGATTCACCTGGTCCATGTCTATGTGTCTTAGGAATTCATTTCCTTTGCTAAAGATCACATCATAACCACAATATTTCAAAACTGTAACGGAGACAATATTCTTCTTTAGACCCGAAACAAACATCACTTCCTTAAGCCTAAGAGGGGAGCCCAACTCTCTCTGAAAAGTGACTCTATTAATTTGAGTCACACTATACCTTCCATCATCTCCCATATCGATGTGCATCTGGATATCCTTCTCCTCCAAATCACTGAAAATATATATTCCCTGACATATGGAACTGGTGCAGGGCTACCCCTGCATATACCCACAGTATGCATGGATCACATAATGAAATTGTCATAGCTGTTTTACTCCCTAAGGAGTCACATATTCAATGCCCAATGATTAAGCCCTTTATAACAGTTCCTTGTTATTGGAACTCAATCACCCTTCCGAACTCTCTGTCGGGACTTAAACCCACATCGCAACCCAAAATTCGCATATATAATACCCTTTCCCCCTTAAAACATTGGTTCATATGTATAAACCACACAAACCACGTATCACGCTTAATTCCTTTTTAACCCAACTACAAAGGAAATCCCGCAAAAACATTGTTTTCACCTTTTGGTATGACCTCCACACAAGACCCGAGGTTGTACCTCATCATTGATCGCAATCAGCCCTATTGCGCATCTTTAAATCAAATATATATAACACAACATTTCTCCAACTCCGATCTCTAGCTTTACACCGAATTACAAAGAAATCCACATAGGTCGGATCTCAATTATTATTCACCCGCATATATAAAAATGTTGGGTGCACCTTAAGCCACTCCACTCTGCCGATAAGCCGAACTCCTGATCGCCCAATTGTCGATCTCCTTATTGCTATCGATGTATTTCATATGCACTGGTTGATTGTTGCCACTCGAGCCCGCTGATAATGCGACTTGCGATTAGATCTGGACTGTCGATCTAAATCTTTATCCAAAGGTCCACATTTACTCGGAGGATCATGATCGCTCCATTCCCAAGGTTCCCGCCAATTTTTTCAAAAGGCTTATTCCACTGCAACTTGATCCTGACCATTGATCTAGATGATCCAACGGCTATTGAGTGTCACCACTTCACTTCTCCACTAATCCAATTAAAAAATGTATTTGCGCTATTTATTCAGCATCTCTCTGGATTTTGGCTTCCTTCAATGCTTGGTCTCTCGGTATTTTTAGCTACGTTATCCCTCCTGAGCTTTAGTTTTATCATTAGAGACCTCCTTGGCACACTCCTCTCTATGTATTTACCGAACTTAGTTTCTCTGCGTTTTCACACTCCGCTTGCATATATATATATATATATATATATATATATATATGTATATATATATATATATATATGTATATATATATCTATATATATACATATATGTATATATATATACATATATATATGTATATATATCTACATATATGTACATATATGTAGATATATATACATATATATATGTATATATATGTATATATATATACATATATGTATATATATGTATATATATATATATATATACATATATATACACACACACACACACACACAGATATATATATATATATACGTGCAACCTTCAGATGCATTTGATCTATCATTCAACACTCAATCATACATTTATACAGTCCTCCTCAATTACTGTATATATATAAATACAAATTAATAATTACATAATCGAATCCCTGTTCCTCAAGCTTGATTCCTCTTTACAGTGGCCTTTTGTTTATAAATATGCCCGTAGGCTGAAAACCATTCCAAATATCTAACCTCTCTCAAAGCATCTACCTATCTAACCTATCCAACCCTTGAATTATACTAGAAAATCACAATTTATACAAAAAATGGATTCATGAACCATTACTGGTTCAGAACCAGAAATCTCACACCTCCTCCTAAAAGGTCTCTTTAGTTCCACTCTTTTATAAACAACCACTAAATCAAGCTTTTAGTTTCCTCATTTTCTATTTAAACCAATTAAATCTAACAGTTTGTCTTGATCTCCACACAGGGAGAATCAATCAACCACTATGCCCCTTTTCTCATATTTTACAATAAATAAACACTCTCACATATTTAGATAAAAATTAATTAAACTCTTACCTTCCAACCCCTTGCTAGTCACAACATGTGATCATGCTATCACATTGCTGACTAGGCCTGAATGCTCCTGCATTAGACTCCCAAAGTTGAAAGTTTCCATGGACTCCTATTCATGAGTCTTTCTACATCCTCTGTTGTATGCTTCATCAGAATTCATTACCCAACTGGTTACCTGATCCTTTTCATATGCAAGTGTATTTTCTGCCTCCTTTGTTTCTTATGGTTACCAAAATTTGTGTTGTGGACGTCTTTTTGCTCTGCATTCATAAGAATCTACTTTGCATAATGTTTTGGTGTTGATACCATGTATAAACACCTCCTCAAACAACATAAATCTCTGCTTCTATATCCACTGGATATCTTCATGTATTTTCTCTTGTCCTATACCTGATTGTTCCTTTTATCTTCTGACTTGATCCTCAACATCCCCTTCTATCTATAGACCAATTTATTTATGTTTTTCTGTATATCCTTCCATCTTCCCTTGATTTGTTGACTTTGACAATTCTTTATACTCATTATCTTTGTAATTTTCATCATCCACCTATCCAATAGCTTAAGTAGAGTCCTTCCAATCTCAAAATAATATTGGGCATTGTTTAATACAAGAACATAGAGCCTTTCAACAATATATTGTCCTTTGGCTGCAAATATTTTAATTATTGAGCTTTGTTCAATTTCCTCCATTCTCCTATCAAACTTAGTTGAACTGTTCACCCAATTTTCCAATTGCATCCTCAATATAAACTCTCGACACTTAAGTATTTTTTGTATTAAGAGAAAAATCTACCTGTGGATTGTACTTTCACATCTCCTGAAATTTTCTTCCTCTTCTACAATAACTTGTTTAAGAGCTATGCCAACTCTCCTTCCTCTATTCCAAGATTCTAAGTCAACATGTTGCTTACTCTCATATTCTTGTTTTCATAAGGAAAACTGACTTTCTGTAGCTCCAGAATTTACACCTTTCCTCAAACTTATTAGCGTAAAAATATCTCCAAGAGTAGTTTTTCTTTCATCCTGAAAACCACATTCAACAATTAATAATTCAAATTCAGAAAATATATTACATTTTCTATCTTTGTCTTCATTAATTCTGCTCCATAAGTTTTCTGGTTTGTCATCCTCTTAATGTATATATGACATGTCAAACTTGTCACATTGTCTTGTCTTGAAACAATCTTCTTTGTCTTTACTTTGTTTTGAATGTTGTCTAAGTTCTAAATTCCGTTCTCTACTCTTCTCCTTGGCCTTCCTTCCTTTCACACTCCTTTTCATTCTTCCTGTTCCTTCCTTACAAATATGTAAGCCGCTGAGTAGCCTTTTCCATTCATCCTTAGTTTCAATCAAAATCTGCCAATCTCTTAGTTTAGAACCTAAAGTTCTATTTGTTTCCATACAAGAAACAAAATCACCATATACCATAGGTTTCCCATTCCACTGTTGAGTCCCTTTCACATTAGTGAAAAGTACTGCCATCACCATGAATATCACCTTCCACTGTTCCCTTGGGTTGCTCACTGCATATACATAGTTCACAAAAGCGTCCTTACCTTCATCCTCTACCATTTCCTGTCTATTTTTTGTTTGCTATTTACACTCACCTTTACTCTTTTGGAAATTTGTACAAATATCATTGTCTTCAATTTCCAGCTGTGCATCAGTGTCCACCAACCTCTCTTTGTGTTCCTGTTTATCCCCTTTTCCTTTCTTCTTCATAACCTTGAATGGTTAACTATACCTCCTTGGGTTGAATTTTCTTTATAAACCTTGGTTCTATCATCTTCCATAATACACTCTTTAGTAAGAGTCCTTTCCATTAATGATCCATTATGTCCTTCAATATTATTTCTTGTCCATTAACTATCAATACAGGTTCATAATTTTTGAATAAAAATTGAAGAGATAATTCCATTACCTCAATTGTTTGTACTGCATATAAACTCTTATGTGCTCCTTCCATAAGGTCATCTTCGTACCTCTTTTCTAATTCTTCTTTTGCAATCTGCAACTTCCTGTTGTCATTAGACTATCTGCCATATTTCTACCAAGTCTTACTGGATGCATCATCTTCATCTTCTTTAGTAGTCTTCAACATTTGTCCATATCCAGTGTCCTTGAACGCATGGTCAATCAAGAATTATTCTATTAATTCCATTTCTTCTAATAGTTTCATTTCTTCAGCAACCTACATAAACATATCTTCTAAAGGTTGTTCATCACTTGCATACATGCAAAAATCATTAGTTTCAAAAATTCGAGGCTCCTTTTTCTTCGATGTTTCAATCATCACATCTCTCTGCTGATTTGAACTTGTCCAATAGTTCAAGAAATCATCAATTATTCCTTCCTCGGTAAGGTAAACCTCTTGCTTGTGTCTACAATAGCTATCTTCCATCTCTAACTTAGCTGCTCTAAGTTCTTCTCTTAATTTGATATACTTTCTCCTCTTTACTTGTTTCTGCAACAACTTTCACTTTATCTACTCTCTTTTCATAGTCCAACCATATCTTCGGTTTCCTTCACCTTTTTCTAGAAGCACTATCATGTTATCCATAATTATCTTCAATTCTGTAATTTATCTGTCAAATACCTCTTCACTCGTCTTCTCTCCTTGTTCCTTGTTCCTTGGCATCCTCATTTCCTCTACTATGTCTTCTCTCTGAACCCCTACTATGACTTCAGTAGTCATTTCCTCGTTATCTCTATGAGCTTCTCACTCACTATGAGCTGCACTAAGCCTCTGTGACAACAAGTTCTTCCTGTTATCACTTATCTCACCAATCCCTTCTCTGGACTCGGCCTTTTGGTAAGCACTGGTTCTATCTCTATGGAACCTCTTGAGCATTCTCTTCTACTCTCTTTAGGCTTGTATCCGCAACTCACCTTCTCTTTAGAACGTTGTAACCGTTCTTGCTGTCTAACTTTCAGCTGGAATATTTAGGTTCATTCCCACAAACACAAATCCTCTCTTTCTTCACACAGTCTACTACTGTGTGTTGTTGCTACCACTCTCTTTCCTTTATAAAAACAATTCAAATGAACCAATCATCAAAATAAAACTCATACCTGCCAGTTTGTCTCTTTGCCTTTCACTGGCTGGACAATACACATGCTGCTTTTCCTTTCCACTGTCTGCACTTCAATCCTTATTTCAACTGAATTTATGTTCTTGCTGAATACATCCATATTCGATTCCTTTCCATACAATAGTTTTGCTGCAACTTCATTGCCTACATTCACCTACAGATACCATTAAAGCTTTAAAGCTGCAAGATCCTTTCTGATCCTAGCTTCCTTAAATCCCTTTTCCACGACCTCTCTTGAATAAACAACTAAAGTCTTCATTGCCTGTAACTGTCAGAATTCTTCTGTGCATGACTCCTTGTCTCCATTCTCCCTCCGTGTTAGATTCATTACAATGCCAATGATATATATTTTGGGAATAAAACTCAATCCCTCAATCAATATCCACAGAGCATTAATCTTGCTCTGATACCAATATGGTGCAGGGCTACCCCTGCATATACCCATAGTATGCATGGATCGCATAATGCAATTTTCCCAGGTGTTTTACTCTCTAAGGAGTCAAATCTTCAATGCCCAATGGTTAAGCCCTTTATAACAGTTCCTTGTTATCGGAACTCAATCACCCTGCTGAACTCTCTGTCAGGACTTAAACCCACATCTTTAACCCAAAATTCACATATATCATACCTTTTCCCCTTAAAATGTTGGTTCATATGTATAAACCACACAAACCACGTATCGCGCTTAATTCATTTTTAACCCAACTACAAAGGAAATCCCATAAAAACATTGCTTCTGCCTTTTGGTATGACCTCCGCATAAGACCCGAGGTTGTACCTCATTGCTAATTGCAATCAACTCTACCGCTGGTATTTAACTCAAATATATATAACACAACATTTCTCCGACTCTAATCTCCACCTTTACACCGAATTACAAAGAAATCTGCATAGGCCGGATCTCAATTATTATTCACCCACATATATAAAAATGCTGAGTCCGCCTTAAGCTACTCCACTCCACCAATAAGTCAAACTCCCAATTGCTCGATCGCCGATCGACTTATCGCTATTGGCATATTTCATATGCACTGGCTGATCACTGCCACTTGAACCCGCCGATAATGCAATTTGCGATTAGATCTGGACCGTCGATCTAAATCTTGATCAGATGGTCCACGTTTACTTGTAGGATCACGATCACTCCATTCCCAAGGTTCGTGCCGATGTTTTCAAAAGTCTTATGCTGCCGCGACTTGATCCTGACCATTTATCTAAATGATCCAATGGCTACTGAGTGTCACCACTTCACTTCTCTGCTAATCCAATTAAAAAATGTATTTGTGCTATTTATTCAGCGTCTCTCTGGATTTCGACTTTCTTCAATGCTTGGTCTCTCGGTATTTTTAGTTGCGCTATCCCTCTTGAGCTTTGGTTTGATCATTCTATTGACTTCAAAAGATCCATTAGAGATCTCCTTGACACACTCCTCTCTGTGTATTTATCGAACTCAGCTTCTCTGCATTTTCACACTCTGCCTACATAAATATATATGTTTGTGTGTGTGTGTGTGTGTGTGTGTGTGTGCGTGAAACCTTCAGATGCATTTCATCTATCATTCGAAACTCAATCATACATTTATACAATCCTACTCAATTACTGTATATATATATAAATACAAATGAATAATTACAGAATCGAATCCCCATTCCTCAGGCCTAATTCTTCTTTACAATGGCCTTTTGTTTACAAATCTACCTGTAGGCTGAAAACCACTCCAAATATCTAACCTCTCTCAAAGCATCTACCTATCTAATCTATCCAACCCTTGAATTATAATAGAAAATCACAACTTATACAAAAAATGGATTCATGAACCATTACTGGGTCAAAACCAGAAATCTCTCACCTTCTCCTAAAAAGTCTCTTTAGTTCCACTCTTTTCTAAACAACCACTAAATAAGCTTTTAGTTTCCTCATTTTCTATTTAAACCAAATAAACCTAACAGTTTGGCTTGATCTCCACACAGCTAGAATCAATCAGCCACTGTGCCCCTTTTATCATATTTTACAATAAATAAATACTCTCTCATTTTAAATAAAAATTAATTAAACTCTTTCCTTCCAACCCCTTGCTAGTAATAACATGTGATCATGCTATCACATTGCTGACTAGGCCTAAATGCTCCTGCCTCAGGAACGAGGCCATTAGAGGAGCTTTGAGGTCTAAAATGGGCCTCCTAAGAAAAATGTACAACCAAAATAAGCTTTATAAGAACTAATAGGATTCAAGATGATGATGTAAACCATGGGGGGTGATTCACCATTTTTGGAGTAAAAAAGTATAAAGATTCAAAAATAATAAAATAATTTTCTTACTGATATTTTCTTACTACATTTTCAACATAAAAAATTTCAAAATTTTAACAATGAAATGAAAAAAGGGTGACGTTGCATCACCAGTTTTCAAAATTAGCATGGAAATCATGATTGGATGTGACCTGTAAAAAATGAGAAATTGGTAAGTTTCTGATTATGTTGGTGACATTTTTGTGTTGTCACTTCTATTTTATTTTATTTTTCCATTAAGGTTGTCATGTGATATTACAACTTGGTTAGTGTGGATTCTCTTAGGGGACTCGTTGAATAAAGAAGAGACTACATTATTATTGTGTACATTATGAAAAAGTCTACTCTATTTACATCTTATAAATCTATATAAAAGGGTGTGATGCTAAAGGGAAAGTGTTCAAAGTGTATGAGAGCAAAAAAAACACATTTGGTGTCAAACCCCATTTTTGTGAAGAAAATATAAGTCAAATTTGTTCTATATCTGCAATTTTATTGCTTGAATGTCCAAATCCACTAAGATTGTGCACATCTAGTGAAGCTATTAGATATCTAAGGATAGATATGTGTCTTTGAGTTTTCATAGATGCATCTAGAATTGATGTTGGTTGTGGATAGCTAGGTAATGGAGGAGATAACGGAAGTGGTAGAGATAGTGAAGGAAGCAGAGGAGGAATAGTTTGAGCACCTATCAAATGAGTTGATATTGTGTTTACCAAATAGAGTGGGGGACATAAAGGCACTAAGGTGATGTTGTAGAGGTTCAACATGTTAGTGCCACTACTATTAGTTCTATGATGAGGATGTTGGACTCGGGGAAAATTTTAAGGATGGAAAATTATTTTGAAGTTTAAAAACATTGGTGAATCTCACTAGTCCCTAATATGCAAACTATAAAATGTTTATTGATGTATTAGTAAAATTATTCAAATTTATAATGATTTTATATACCCTCTATATAATGTTGCCAAATTTTAAAGTATAATAACTTTATATTGTAAAATTTGGGAGAATCATTTTTATAGAAAATGGAAATTGGCAAATCTTTTTTTCGGAAAAATCATGAAACATGATCCCACCTGCAATATTAGCCCCTAAAATTTTCCATGGTTGGACTACCTAGTGAAATCATCAATACTATGCAAGGAGGATAATGATTAAGGCCTGTGATGAAATAATTATCTTTATCAGTTTAGGGAAAATCATGTGAATGTTAATCAATGGGGAAATTTCCATGGCTCGATGCATGGACTGTAAGAACACTATCTTTTCTAGGGATGATGAGGATAAAATGACCATCAATATTCAAGGTTTTGAGCCTGGAGTGCACGTTCAAACCTTTCCCAACATATCTTCTAAAATCATTAGAATCATAGAGTAGTTAAGATGATTTTGAGTTAGTTATATTATGGGTCTATAGATGGTGATTTACAAGCCCGTGATGTAGGGTGACCCAAGGTATTGCATATAATGGAACACATTAAATGGCTTAACATACTCCATTGTACCCCGGATGCGGGTGTCTTTGATGTGTGAGAGGCAGGTGGCTCGTCACATGGGCAGCTGTCAGCCCGGACGAGCCACGACATACCAGGACGCTGGTGCATTAACTCTGACGGAAGGTGAAGCCATCGGGATGTTAAGTCTGGTTCAAGCGCCATTCAATGCGGAAGGTGAATTCATTGGGATGTTAAGTCTGGTTCAGGCGCCATTCAATGCGCAGCATCAGACGAGGAGAATGGAGCTCAATAAGCTCGAACCCTATGTCGCTCTCCCGCATTCATTCAAGCGGTCCGAGCAGACATTGGCAGAGACAGAACATTCTCTGGCTCATTGTAAGATTTCTCAGAGGGATTCTGTTACGGGAGATAATCGACGGATGCCAATAGAAAGGCTCAGGATGAGTAGTCGCCGCGGCGGTTCCAGGGGTCGTTCTGCCACTCAGAGGCCTGCCATTTCGCCCTCCTCCTCAGTGGAAATAACTTCCGAGCAGAACAGAATTCCGAGCAGACTAGCAGGCCGTAGAAATGAAAGAGGCAGGGGAGAAATTATGGACTGTGGTCATGTGGAGCATCCAGCAGTTCGCTATCGGATCCCCTGCACGCTGGAGAACAACACTCTCATCGTCTCAGTCACCGTGGAGCATTGCAGCAATCTCAGGGGGCAACTTGAAGACCTGACGGTGCCAAGGGTTGACATGCAAGTCCCCAGAGTTGATATGAGGCGACCAATTCAAGCTGATGAAGCTGGCCCCAGTGAACCGGTTCAGAGGTTGCTGCGCTCAGAAACGGAGGAAACCAAGAAGCTCAAAGGTCTTGCAACGGATGAGCCTCACACCACCGATGAGGAATAGCTCAGAAGCCACTCTGTTTTCGCTGCCAGGAACGCTACTCTCTATCCAACTCTTTCTGCTCACTTTGTCTGTCTGTTATTGGGTCTATGTCCACCGTGAAGGTTTATATGTCCACAGTGTCAGTTTACGTGTCATCTATGTTAGCTTATGTGTCCACCGTGTCAATTTATGTATCCACTGTGTCGGCTCAAATGTCTACTGTGTCGATTTAGATGTTGGTTATGTCGGAAGGAAGAAAAACTGGTTCCTTTTTGCACCAGTGTTGCTCTGAATGGTTAATCATGGGGAAAATCTCTCTGGAGATGCAGGGCCACGGCCCTGTTGTAAAATTTTGCTGTAATTTTGGTTTTTTTGTAATATAAATTAGCGTAGTCTTATGGAGAAAAAAAAAAACATACTCCATTGTAAAATGCTTGAAGTGGTTGACATTGGCCAAATGGGCTAGTTTATCATGGGTGAATAGATATTTATCAGGTGTTGATTTTCCTAGTTAAGGGTTTCTATGGTAAATATTGACTCTTTTACATGTTTTTCGTGTGTTTTTGTCCTTTGAGGTTATTTTTTTTCTCAATTTTAATAATAATGACACAAATTGAACCTATTCCTTTAAATTATACCAATCACCAAAATCATCAACTAGTAGTTCTATATGACGATGAATTTGAAGTAAAATCCAACGTATTAATGGTTTCATATGAAGATGAAAATATTGCACGTTTTTTTTTTGTGAAAGAACTGATAAAATTGTCAGTCATATTCGAATGTGTCATGTGTGTGGTGAGTCATGTCTTGGATCAAGTGGTAACTACTAATATAGGTATGATGTGTATGAGATGTAAAAGAGAGGTATCACTCTCATATTTTCATCTCAAACCATATCAATATAGGGTTGCAACCTTTTGTCCTTATAGGTCTTATACAAGTTGAAGAGCTATTAATAGCAAAAGCTAGCATGATTTTATAGCTTATCCATTCAATATGTTATCAATACCAATATATGTTCCACACCATCAATTCTCCTCAAGACATTAAAGATGTTTCCACGAAATTATCTCAACAGACTAAAAACTTGGATTTAATGAAAAAGGGTTGCGAATGATCAAGCTATGATTTTACTATTAGAAAGAAAAAAATAATGGATGCATTATGGTTGTTAGATGATCCAAAAATACAATTTTATCATAGGTTATAAAATTTGAATAAAATAATTATTAATTTAAGATATTAAATTAATAATTATTATTCTAGAATGTTTAATTATTTAATGGAGACTTTTAGAATTAGCATATTGTTGTAACTAGATATGACTCTCCAAATGTGTCGTATCTTAGGCTCTATTTTAGGAGATTAGTTAGCTAGTTGGTTTGAATAGCATTTATTGTAAATGGACACTTGTTATTTAATAAGTTATCCATAATTAGAGGTAGTTAGAACATGGAGCTTATATAGCTCATTGCAAGAGTGTTTGTGTTGTTCGGATGTAAACTCTTGCAAAATCAATTATGTAAATTTTTTTATTTTTTATTTTTTATTTATTTATTTATTTTTTTTTTATTTTTTTTTTCTGATTAATAAAATTATGTGTCTGAGGACACTTCTGCCATTATTGTGGTATCAGAGCTCCAGTAATGCTGCAATGGATGTGAGGAGGAGATTCCAGCTCTACAAGTTTTTGGAAAAACTCCATTGAATTAATCAGCGAATGATTGGTATGGAAATTGTCCAGTTCTTTTGAAAGAAAATAAATTTTATTATTGTTTTTAGATTTTTAAATCTGAAAATAGTTTTTTTTGTTATTAAAAAAATTTGCCTCTGCTGATGCCTCCGAAGTAGTATTCTAAACCATTAGAACCCAACACAGTAGAAACAATGTATCCCAACCCAATAGGCGAAATATGAAGTTGATAGCGAATAAATCTAGCTAACAACATGCTCCAGCAGCTCTTCTGGAGTAGACTCCTCAAGTGCCGCCCCAAGCAACTGGCATGTAATCTTTCGACCACCATTCAGTTGCTGCTTCACAAGTTCTGCCATTTCTATTGCAAAGATTTGGGAGAGAGGCACACCAGTAAATGAAATTACACGATAAATGATAAGGGCTTGTAATTCATCGGAAGATATACTAAGCCTTTCCAAATCATGTTTAGAGATGTACACTTCATGCGCAAACATCTACTCCAGCAAAAATCTCATCTATAATCCACCGGAGCCTTCATGTATTAGAGGAAAAGTAAAGAGACTTTACCTGGTAGAGAGAATTGTATCTAAGTGCGGGAAATGTACTTGAAAGGTACATATGCTTTGGTCCAGTTTAATCGAATCTTGGGCAATCAAATTATGTAACAAATTCCGCGTTCAAAAGGTAGACGGAACCCTTACACTGTGGAGACCCTGTGGAAGATGCATAGCAATGAGGACGGGTTATATACTGTAGTGCGGTGTTCATAGCGGAGGGGTTTTAAACATGAACGCAAATTTCCTGAATAAGTGCTGCAATAGTATAATTCAAGGGAGAATGAGTTTGGAAAAGCTGGGATTCGTACCTTGGAGACTTTGTTATTTCTCCAATGTAATTTGGCATTGAAAGCTAGATGATATTATTTTGGTATGCACGTTAGCCATTATTCTGGCGAATGAGGACAAGTGTTTCTATCCTGTAAATGATGGTAGATACGGCTTGAACGACTTGAGCGATGGTGGTTATTATATTGGAAGTTGCCATTGCCAACGTAAAGCCAACACAACCAGCAATCGTGAGAGCCATCCAACCAGCATGAGAGCCAACCAGCCAGCATAGTCAGCCAGTGTGAGAGCTAGCCAACCAGCATCAGTGAGTCAAGAATTACCCTGAAGGACAAGTAAAAAAAATCCAGCGTTTGATAGTGTTTGTTTTTAAGTAATTTTAAAGGTGAATCCGAAAAGTGAAAAGTTTTTGTTGGAGAGATAAGGAATATTTTTTATTTTGTAAATTTTTGGAGAGATATGGTGAGTTTTTGTATTTTGGGAATTTATTGTTTGTAAAAATTATTTTTGGAGTAATAAGGGGATATTATCTTTAATTTTTCTCTGCAGAGATAAGTATGATATTGTAGCTCAAAGTAATTTTACTTTGAGGGGGGATAATTTCTTTTTTTACCATATTGTGCAAAAGCACCATTGTAAAAAGTCAAATTTTGAAAGTTGCCTTGTAAAAATTTGAGAAATTGACTAGAGCCAAGTGCAAAGCTCTGTCAATTTTCTCCTGTTTTGACGACTATTCCAGGGTCAAGGCCAAGCCCCGATAGATCGTGTTTTTTTTTGCGTGGTGTGTTGTGTTGACTATCTTGTCATTTCTGTTCTGATTCTTGGTGCGACGCTTCAACGCTAAAATGTCTAAGTTGATTAATTTGTTTTCTGATTACGACAAACTTGAAGGCACCAAATCTTATAAAACATGGCATCGTCTCATCGAAAGCACACTCATTTACAATGAATTATGGCAGGGAATATGTGATGGAGATGTTAAGCCGAATAAACCCACAGATGCAGCTGCACTAGCAAAATGGGAAATCAAGAATTCTAAAGCCTTAGCTCTTATTAAATCGTCTGTGAATGATGAAATGTATGTCCATATAGAAAATGCTATAGATGCATGGTCTGCCTTGAAAACTTTTAAAGACCTCTTTGATACACAGCCTAAATCAAAGAAAGTTGATCTACAATTAAAATTGTTGCAACAAAAATTAATTGAAGGCGGTTATGTTCTTGAGTATATCTCAAGACTTAAAAATATTAAGCAAGAAATTATTAATGTTGGTTTTCCCGCAATTGATGATAGCTTTATGGTCACAATTGTAATTGTTGGGCTTCCTTCTTCCTATACGCATTTTCTGGAGACTCTACAAGTAACTGGGAAATTAGAGAAACTAAAGTTTGATGAACTCTGTGAAATGTTAACTCAACATGATAAAACTTTTGGGAAGAAGAAGAAAGTTGAAGATGTTTTTCTCACAGAAGCCAGCAATAGTAAGTCATCAGTCGATAGTTCTCGAGGCAGAGGCAGATGGAATCAGAATCAAGCAGCACATAATCGAGGACGAAGCCAAAGTAGAGGAAACAATTTTAACAGAGGAGGAAGAAATAATTTTCAAGGTAGAGGAAGCAACCAAGGAAGAGGCAATTTTCAAGAACAAGGATATAATAATCAAGGTAGAGGAAAATCTCAAAATAGAAGTCAAAGCAGAGGCAGAGGAAAATCTATAGGAAGAGGAAGAGACTTAAGTCAAATTGTGTGTCGAAGATGTAACAAAGTTGGCCATTATGCAGAAGATTGTCGAACATCACTTAATAAAATTCCCAAGTTTCAGCAGCATTCAACACAATTTGCAAATAATCAAGATGAAGATAACTCAGAATATGTTTTTACTTCCTCACCAGCATCACAAATTTCATCCCATCTTAGAAGTGACTATGAAGATGCCTGGATCTTGGATTCCGGGGCAACTCAGCACATGACTTGTCAACGTGATTTTTTCTGGAATTTTCAAGATTGCCAACTTAATTCCATTTTTCTTGCTGATGATACAAAACATACTCCTTATGGAAAAGGAGTAGTAAAAGTTTTTCTCCCTGGCATTGGAGAAAAAATGATTTCCAATGTATGGTATGTACCCAGTTTCAAGAAAAATTTGCTCTCTTTAGTCACGATTCGACAAGCAGGACATCAGGTGATTATGGAAGATGGTTTAGTGAAGATTAATTCAGTGAAACAGAACTTGAAAATAGTCGTGACAGGTTATGAAGATGGAAAACTGTTATGGATGAAAGGGACTGTTATTCGAAGGCATTATGATTTTGCAGGGGCAGTGACTACAGGTATTTCACCTATAAGACTATGGCATGTAAGATATGGACATTTGAATTTTGAGAGTCTTTCTCAATTGCAGAAACAAGGAATGGTTAAAGGACTTCCCACATTCAAAAGGGAAAATGCAAAATGTGAAGCTTGCATTTATGGCAAACAAAATCGAGAAAGTTTTCCAACAAGTTCATGGCATGCAAACAGGCGGCTACAACTAGTTCACAATGATGTTTGTGGTCCACTACAAACTTCATTTGGTGGTTGCAAATATTTCTTACTATTCATTGATGATTTCTGTTGGAGAGGTAAATCCCCTCTGCGGACAGAGGCGATCCCACTAGCCCAAAATGGGTCTAGCAACAATCAATCAACGCTACCATGCAAGTTCCTAGTTGCAAATTGAAAGTGGATTACGAGAACCAACCTGGAGTCCAACGCTAGTGTCGTAGAAGAGTTGATACTCCCGTTCCCTTGCTCCGGCAGGTCACGATCCTCACGATCTCCGCGAATGGATACCTGCACATGCAAAGAACGAAGCGAATACAAGCATAAAATCCACTAAATACAACTATATATCAGTCAGAAAAGACATAGATCAAACATGAACAATAAGATTGGAACCATAATGATAGTCGTTTATTAATGAATAATCAACAGAGAAAGATACAACCAAAGTTCTGACGTTGAATCTCTCCTCTGGCTAGGCGAGCAGCTACATATGTCTTGCAATAGACCTTTCTCTCTCAGACTTCCGGCAGCATAACCTCCCTATGCTCCAAGACTCTTACTATCACTCAAGACAAGCATTATCACTACTACTCAAAAACTAGCTTCTCAAATGCATGAGGACAGACTTTTATAGATGGAGAAGGGGAGGAAGATACAATGCATCAAGACACCCATTATGGATTGGCATTATCTCCAAAAAGCCGCTGTGGATAGATGTAAGGGATAGATGATGAATCTCGACATCTAGAAGATCAGCTTTATCCTCAAAAGACTTCATGACTTGAAGGGAAAAACATTCGGGCGCGCGTTTGCTAAAAATCTTTTCCAAACTTGGTTGGCGCGGGTGTTATTCTAAGACAGAGCGCCAATGGTCGCACCTTCTTTTGAGGATCTCGTTCACTGGCACGGGTAGGACATTGTGGACCCGCGCTAATGGAAAAAGGGCACTTTTCAGGGATATTTTGCAGGAGGTGTCTTCAGGGCACATGAAGTCCATACTTAGGGGAACATAATGCAAGTGTTTTTAAGTTATGTCACTGCTCACAGGTCCCGAAATGAGTCCTCCGAAGTACGGAAAAGGGGTAACAGGGACGGTGACCAATGGTGACAAATTACTGTGTAACAATTTCAGTACAATGACTTGGGTTTACTTCTTGAAGAACAAGTAAGAAGCATTTAATAAGTTTAAAATTTTTCGCCAACTTGTTGAAAATGAAGTCAAAGAAAAGATAGGTACTCTCAGGATAGATAATGGGGGATAATTCACTTCAAATGAATTCAAAACTTATTGTAGTGAAAATGGCATCAGACGACATCTTACTAATGTTTACACTCCACAGCAAAATGGAGTAGTCGAAAGAATGAATCGCACTTTGTTAGGCATGGCGAGATCCATGTTAACTTTCAAAAGGTTAAGTCCAACATATTGGGCAGAAGCAATCCATACAGATGTCTACTTAAGAAACAGATCTCCAACTGCTTCTTTAGACGGAATCACACCTTATGAAGCTTGGTTTGGTTTCAAACCTCGAGTTAAACATCTTAGAGTTTTTGGGTCAGTGTGTTATACCTTAGTTCCGAAAGAACAACCAACTAAGCTTGACTCAAGAAGTTTAAAATGCACAATGATTGGCTATTCTGATGAGAAGAAAGCGTATCATCTTTTGACCAATGGAAAATTCATTGTGAGCAGGGATGTCATTTTTGATGAAACAGAGAGTAAGAGTGCTGAAAAAATTGAAAATCTTCTTCACAAGTTAGAAACTAAAGGAAGTAAAAGAAATGGAAAAATGCAAAGTCAACCAATTTCACCAAATTGGTATGAACTTGATTTTCCTTCCTCTGAAGATGAGTCATCCAGTCCATCTACATCAACAACATCATCTGGGTCTTCTAGCAGTTCATCCACATCTCCAAGCAGCAACAGTTCTTCTGACAGTGATTCTCCACATTCTTCATCTGAACGATGAACATCAGTTTATATTAATCCTCTTTACAATGATGGGGACTTTACAGAAGCACAAACAAGTGAGCACCAACTTCCGAAATGGGCAGTTCAACTTTTGAAAGATGTAAAGCCTGATGAACAGAATAAAACTAGCACCAGAAGGGCACATAGAAGTGAAGGCAATTTTGCCTTGATAGCAAATGATTTTACTGAACCTTCCACATACAAAGAAGCAGTAAAACATAAAGAATGGCAACAGGCTATGGTTGAAGAATATCAAGCAGTAATTGATAACAACACTTGGAAACTTGTTGATTGTCCAGCAAATGTTAAACCCATAGGATGTAAATGGGTTTACATAATTAAGTATAATCAGAAGGGTGAACTTGAAAAGTATAAAGCACGACTTGTCGCAAAGGGTTTTGTGCAGCATGAAGGCATTGATTATGAAGAAACTTTTGCTCCAACAGCTAAATGGAACACCATCCGATTAACACTTACATTGGCCGCTCAAAAAGGATGGAAAGTTCATCAAATGGATGTGAAAAGTGCTTTTCTCAACGGGGATTTACAGGAGGAAGTGTATATGACCCAACCACTAGGTTTTGAAGTTGAAGGACAAGAACATAAAGTCTGCAAATTGATCAAGGCTTTATACGGATTAAAACGAGCTCCCCGAGCTTGGTATGCAAAGATGGATGAATACCTTAAGAAAGTTGGTTTTCAATGAAGTGAATCTGATGATACTTTGTATGTGCGACAACAGGGAAAATATCTGGTAATTCTTGTTATGTATGTAGATGATTTTATCATTACTGGCAACCATGATGATCATATTGCACCGGTGAAAAAGGAATTACATGCAGGTTTTAAGATGACAGATTTGGGATTACTTCACTACTATCTTGGAGTTGAAGTCTTCCAACGTCCACATCATATTTTCATTTCTCAGAATAAGTATGCAACAGAGGTTCTTCAGCGATTTGGTATGCAAGATTGCAAGCCCGTTCTCACCCCCATGGAGCAAAACTTGAAACTTTCAAAATTTGAAGGTGGGGAAAAGGTGGACAGTACAACTTACAGAGAGTTGATTGGCAGCTTGATTTATTTGACAAATACTCGTCCTGATCTATCTTATGCAGTCAGTATTCTTTCACGTTTTATGCAGGAACCACGAGACAGGCACTGGAATGCAACCAAAAGAGTTCTTCGATATATCCAAGGAACAAAAGATTTTGGTCTTCTTTACACAAAGACTAAAATTTTTGTACTTGGTGGATATTCTGATGCCGACTTTTCTGGGAGTATTGATGATCGAGCATCAACATCAGGTTATTTAATGAACATGGGATCAGCAGCAGTATCTTGGAGTTGTAAGAAACAAGCTACAGTGGCCACTTCTTCAGCAGAAGCAGAGTGCATTTCAGCATGGGAAGCAGCATGTGAAATTGTTTGGTTGCGCCGAATTTTGCAGGACTTGGGCATTTCTCAGGCAGAAGCTACATCGTTATTCATTGAGAGCCAGTCAGCCATCAAACTTGCCAAGAACCCAGTTTTTCATTCAAAGACAAAGCATGTGGACACCAAGTATCATCATATCAGATCTCTCATTGCCAAAGATGTCCTCAAGCCAGTTTATTGTCCTTATGAAGATCAGATCTCCAACATTTTCACGAAACCGCTTGGCCGAATAAAATTTACTAAGTTCAGGGATGGACTTGGTATCTGTTGTAATGTATCTTTGGATCATAGGGGGGAATGTTAGATGATCCAAAAATACAATTTTATCATAGGTTATAAAATTAGAATAAAATAATTATTAATTTAAGATATTAAATTAATCGTTATTATTCTAGAATGTTTAATTATTTAATGGAGACTTTTAGAATTAGCATATTGTTGTAACTAGATATGACTCTCCAAATGTGTCGTATCTTAGGCTCTATTTTAGGAGATTAGTTAGCTAGTTGGTTTGAATAGCATTTATTGTAAATGGACACTTGTTATTTAATAAGTTATCCATAATTGGAGGTAGTTAGGACATGGAGCTTATATATAGCTCATTGCAAGATTGTTTGTGTTGTTCGGGTGTAAACTCTTGCAAAATAATTATGTAATTATTTTTTTTCTGATTAATAAAATTACGTGTCTGAGGACACTTCTGCCATTAATGGTTTGAAATATATCATGATCCATATTATAATGTTGTTGAAGTTGATTTATGTGGCCTCAGTGAGTTACTAGAAAATGTAATTAATGTTTCACATATTATTAATTGTACTATATTACTATATATGGACAATGAAATGGACTTTGCAATGTTGGGGTTCTAAGTTGTGAAGATATCTTAGAAAATTGTGACACATATTCTCTTTCTTCAAGGCCTCAAAATGCATCTAGTTAAATCAAACTTATTTGAGGCTAGGTAAATAATGCTAATAGGGATTGAGATTGTTAGTGTCGGTCTTGAAAGCCCTCCATCAGTGATCAAAGCTCTTTGCATTTGCATTAGTAGGTGTCTCATTAGTGTCAAATTTTGCATCCCGTTAGGCATGCCATAACCCTGATGGAGGAGCTGGTCTATTTATACCCCTCTTGGCTTTGCTGGATCAGGTGATATCAGTCATTAAGTTTTTCAAGCTTGTCTTGTTTTGTCTTAAGGTCAAAGGTCCTAGGTCTAGGGTTTTGGTCATTTATCCTTGCAAGGTCATGTCTTTGAAAGTCCTTGAGTGCCCAGCAAGCCAGAGGGAGGATTGTAAACATGTTTCTTTGATATTTTCATCATGTACAGTTCATTTTTAACCTTGGATTTAAAAACTCTGTTTTTAAAGCCAAGGTCATGTTAAATTTTTGTAAAAAGAAATGAAATTCCAAAAAGTCTTCAAAAGGACAACAGTAACCCTGGTCCCCTTGCCAAAGTCCCTCAGATGATCTACCTGCAAAAAGAATCAAGTCAAAGCACTCAATGAGTCAAAATCAGGATAAAGGAAACCAAAAATCAGTGTTATAAAGTGTCAAAAGAAAAAACATTAGAAAGTGGGTTTGTAAATGAATTTTTTTTAAATGAGACTTATAAAAGCCCAAATTCCTTCCTTTCACTCTCATTGTGCATTTTAGAGCTTGCAAGAGAGAAAGAGAGAGTGATTGAGAGAAAGGAGCGAAATTGCAGTGATTTCGGGCAGCAGAGTGGGGCGCGACCCGTTGAGGAAATGTTGCCAGATTTGACCAGTTCAGCCTAGAAATTGCAGATTTGACCCTTTTCGACTTTCTGAGGTTAATGATGATCTTCATGGATGTAATTGTGACACTTTTTGGATACTTTTACTCTTGTTTAACATTTCTAGAAGATTTATACATGTAAAGGGTAAAAATTGAATGTATGAACTGGTTTCCAAGTTTATAGAGGCAAGTTGTTTTGACTGCCTATTTTGTAGTGCTTAGTTTAGAAGTGGTTCAAACAGCTCCTAGGATAGTGAGCTCGACCCATGGAGGCAGGGAAAGAGGTTAGATCATCTATATTATGTACTTTCTTGCTCATTTTCATGGTTGGACTCTTGAGGGAGAAGCTATCACTGTATTATTTCACTTGTATCTCTGCAATTTTTGGCTAAGGAAGACCAGGGTTTTGCAGTCATCTTTGGGATTCTTGTGGACTCATGTGTTGATGGTGTGTTTCTCCATGTTATTGTAAGCTTTTTTATGTGATTCATTTCCTTTCTATACTGCTACATATTAAACAAATGAAGTGTTAAAGTAAGAATTCATGCTTGCCATGCTCTGCTTTTAAATTTGTTTAATTTCTATGTTTTCTACTGTCTAAAGAGAATTCAAATTCATTGTTTGCTCTCTTTAGCCTTCTTATCTTTCTTTCCTAATCATCCACTTCAGCTAAAGACATCAATACAGGCTCCTAACTCGCCCCAAAGACCTCCCTGCAGAAACTGTGTCCAATCCCCGCACCCTAAATTGCAGCTCCTCAATTTGCCACCAAAAAACCCAAAAAACCCCAAATCAACCTTTTTAATAAGTTTACTAGCCTAATATCAGTGTCACCTTGTTGGTCATCTCATCCCATTGAAGATCTACCGAGATTGACCGGAGAGAGCCTTCTCCTGCCCCGTAGGGCTAGCTACGGGGCTGAATGGTTTGATGTAGCCTTGAGGTTTACCTTTCTCAGCCTAAGGTGAAATTTCAAGTGCTAACAGAGACCACCCAAATGGTGAATCTATTTTTGTGATTAATTAGTCTATAGTAGATTCATCTCTCATAAAAGTGTATAACTTTGAAGGGATTTTTGATATGTTATTTTCAATATTGTTATTTAAAGTTGAAGTTGACTGATTACACCATGGATGACAAATGTGCATCGTCATGAGTATGTGAAACATCTTCTTAGATACTGTGACAACAAATTTTCGAGGCACTCTTGATTTAGATACTTTTTACTTAATATCATTACAAGACTTTGTGATTAAGATTCCTATATAATTTTTGCTCAAAAATATATGACATAACTGCCTACAACAATGATGAGTTACAAGAACATTTAGAAATTATTCTCAGTTTTGGACTTGTAGATAGATTAATGGGATTAGGGAATGTGTTAGGAATTACACATGCATATTGGACCAATTGTCATGAATAATTATGGTATTTGATTCAATATATTTGGTGTCCCATAATATTCTTCATAGTAAGTGTATTGGATAACTAATGACCAAATTTGCATAAATTGATGCTTGGTATTTTCCCTACAAATATAGCACAACTGAAGAAATGGAGATGTCTGCAACAAAAAATCCTCATATTTTAGCAAGTTATGTCATTAGGGGAGTTTTGAGGTCTAAAATGGGCCTCCTAACAAAAATGTCCAAACAAAAATAAACTTTATAAGAACCAATAGGATTCAAGATGATGATGCGAACCATGGGGGATGATTCACCATTTTTGGAGTTAAAAAGAAAAAAGATTAAAAAATAATAAAATAATAAAACTATTTCTTCAACTTATCTTCCTAATGTTTTACTCAAATTTCAAGTGTGATTAGTCATTGGATGCAAAATTTATTTCCTCATCCAAAGATTACCTACGTTGCATACTTTCGATGGACCCTACTACACAAAAATTGAGAAATACATCAAAAGACTTTATCAGGGTCCATCGAAAGCATGCAACATGGTTACTCCTTGCATGAGGAATCAAATTCTGCATCCAAGGCGTGTTCCTACTTGAAATTTGAGTAAACCCATAGGGAGATAAGTTGAAAATACGAGTTGAAAAAATAGTTTTTTCTTTTTTTCCTCTAAAATTTAATGATGTAATCCAATATTATTTTATTATTTCCACTTTTATTTTATAATTTCCTTAGGAGACCCTTTTTAGACCTCAAAATTCCTCTAATTCCATTTGAGGCAAATAATGTTTCTAGAAGATATTTTCTCAAAATTTCATCAAGCTATGGTTTTTGGTGTTTTTGTGAATGACAACATCATGGATCTCCACATGTGCATGTATTTCTTTAGCTAAAATATGCTCCTAATATGGACACATATGTATACTAGAAACAGATTATTTATAAGCATGTGGTCATTAATCACATAGAAAAATACGTAGCAAAAGTTAAAGTAGGACTCAATATATTTCATGATATGTTGACGTGTATAGCTTCTATTTAGAGTCCAAATGAGCCAACAACACATACATATAAGAAATTTTTGTGTGAGGCCATTGTTGATAGGAACATAGGATTATAAGAAACATGTCATTCACTTTAGGAATTTCCTCCTTATGGATATTGTTGTCAATTTGCAGTTATAAATGTTGGGATGAAGGTTTTCAAGCAAGTTCAAGTTGATACAATTAATGACCATAATGATAATTCTCTTATTGATGCATATACTAAGACACATATGAGTATGGTGTAACTTTCATTGATATATGCTAATAGATCCTAGTCATATGACAAATTCCACTCTGATAATAAATGGTTACTATGAAAATATGCAGCCATCATACAAGCTTTTCGTAGGTTTAGTTTAGCTCCCCCTTGTGAAAATGGTATGTTCGTGGAATGGTGGAACATTTCAAGTTTATTTAAGTTTATATATGCTAGTGAATTTGACATAATTTGATTAAGGGAACATGGTGTTATATACCTTTATTGATGAAGGCACGTCAAATCTTGTAATAAACTTCATACCCCAAAAGTGAAAAGTGATGCAATTGTTACTACTAAATGTTTAAACAATTATTTACTTGAAAGTTTAAGGGAAAAATAGAAACTATTAACTTTTTATTTTTTATGATGAAATATATTTATATTCCATATAAGGAAATATTCATTTTTCCGTCTGTGAGGAACTCTCAAACAACAAGGCTTGAATCCATTACAAGGATATAATTATTATAAGCTCAACATGTCACATGCAGGAACTGAACCGAGGTGGGGAGGATAACAACATTTTTCATAACCACTCAAGATACGTTCAACTAAAGAAATAATTATAATAACGATATTGGAAAGTCTTAATTTTTTAGCACTAATAAATATGCCATAGAAATTGATTCCCTTCCTCATAAGAACCCCTTGCTTCTTTTGGCTTCTACGAGTGGTGTGGCACTCAACATGTATGCATCAAGAATACAATTTTCACTTGATATATTAGTAAGGTACATGGCCAATTTAGAAGAGGCATGCTTGATTACCTTACGTGAAGAGATGAGACACAATAAATACATCCTTATCAATGAGGTGGAATTCATTAACATATATTGTTGCTTGATTTGAACAAGATTCTCCTAAAAATTGTATTATTCCTTTGGAGGTAAATCAACTATGTTGATCAGTGATTTGGGAAAACTACAAATTGTTATAGATATATTTGAATACACAGGTGAAGGTCATGTGAAATAATTATGTAATTTATTCACAATTGTTGTAAATATTGATATAATGTTTAGGAAAGATGGACAAGGCAACTCTCAGCGACATTTTTGACATTTGGAAATGAATTTTAGAGATACAGTTCCAATTGTAGAAGACTAGAAATTACTAATGACAAATACATATACCAATATGGATTGTTCCACAAAAAGGTCTTTCATAAGTCTATACATTTGTTTGCAAAAAATAATGATGTCCATGATCACAATAAGAATTTTTTGAGATCCCTAAATCACCATATTGCACATATTTTTGCTAAAAGAGTAAATATCAACTACTTCATGGAAACATATGACTAAAATTGGAGAATGGGTTGCTTATTGTGGTTGGATCTAGGTTCATAATTAGTTCAAACTCATTATATAGTTATCAAAATGCAAGTAGTCTCACCCCGCCTGGGTTTGTTGACTAATTCTATCAACATATGACAAAGAAACAGTAGAAAAACCAAATTAAAAGTCCAAAACCTTATAGGGAAAAAGCACCAAAAACCAAAAGACAAAGAGAACCAGAAGAACACCCGATTCGCTCTGAAAGAAGGTGATAGCCCTGTAGATCGCTCCCTTCCCATTGCTCTCGTTCGTCATGGTCCTTCCCATGGTTCGATTATTCCTATGGTCCTTCCCATTGTTGGAAGAAGCGGTTTGCCCGCCCCACCTATACACGATCGATTAGCCATGAGCAGGTCGAAGAGAGCTACAACATCCGAAGGGGGGCCAGTTCAAAAGGTAAGGGATTAGGGATGGGAATAGAGAAAAAGAAGATTGGGAGGTGATAACACTTTTATATTATATACATATGAAAAACCCCGTCACATTGATTTATCAATTCAACATTGATAAGGGGATGCCCCTTTGACCATGTTCAATCTTGAGAATTAATTGACACTGGATTGTCTGGCCCAGTCTCTTGAGGGGGAGGGGTATAATATGAACACTAAACATGTTTCCCAAAGTGAGCCATCCATGTTTCCAACTTTTCAACCTATTTTGCTAGCATATTTGCTCCATGCCAAACCACCACAATCCTTTTTCTGACATGGCATTGAATGTAATGCAATTGGTTTAGTGTGGCAATGAAAACCTTGTGCTCTTCCTTTCTGGTCCTAACGTAAAATTACAGGTGATCTAGAATAGTCTAGATAAATTAAAGATAGGCATCAGATCAAATCTATCGGCTAGAAACTCTTGCAAGCCCCTACCAATGAATCTAACCTCACACTCTTTCTCCACTCCCATGTGTCACACTACCTTTCTTACCACCACTAGTTGCACGTCCACCCCACATTACGCTCACACCACCTCTACCACCACAGGCTCCTGACACTACTCTGATCACACCTCCAATAACACATACACCCACTTTGGTCGCCCAATGGCCTGACCTTCTAGTGCCACCTTAGGCTCGTTGCCAGAACCACCCTGACTAGTTGAAGTAACCCTCCGCTTAGGTTGGGAGTGAGAATTATGTTGCATGGGTCGCATGGTGAGTGTCAAAGGAGATTCCCCCCAAGATAGGATCGACAAAATTATACAACACCTCCCGTTAAACCTTGAACCAAAGAGGGTCTAACACCATCCCCAAATTATCCAACAAAAGCCTACTCCTTAGAACTTACAACTGCCACACACCAACTAGGAGAGTGGAAAAAACACCCACAAATAAGATATCCAGCAAAGAAAATTCCACTTCTTCTCCTCTAATAGGGGAAGCACCCGGGAGTAGAGATGCAGACATAAGTACTTGACACTAAAGCACAAACACCCGAGAAACGAACTCAATCCAATCAAAATCCACAACAAACTCCTCCAAACTGCCCTTCCACCACCAAGACCAATTGTTGTTCACCTAGTGATGTGTCTCAGGATTCCAGGGTAAGACCACCGAGAGAGGAAGACCCAAAATATTTCTAATAGAAAAAAGACTCAGACACCATCCCAAACACAGATAACACTTAACAAGAAAAACAGGTATATGCACTAGGTTCGGCCATATTACCATACAGAATTCCCTCAAACCATTGAAAAAAGCAAGGAACTAGGGACTGGAAAAAATAATTGACGCTTTTTCTAACCATTCATTGTGGAGGAAGAGACGAAGAAATTTTCTCCACCACTCCTAGACTACCCGAGGGTCAAACAAACTAGATAGACTAGCACTACTCAGACCACAATCTTCCAGCCTCCATACTACCAACATAATATAACATTCCAGAACCTTGATGGTTACCATTAACCAACTTACCTTACCAGCACACATTCCTGTGGAAAATGAATCATATTTAGCACTTCGCACTGTTACACTCACCTTACACCTTACATAATGGAAGGACAAGTTATATTTCCTCTTTCCCATCTTCCTTATGTATTGCACACACGTCTACCACGTCTCAGTGCTTGTCACCCCCATTGGGGATATTATTCATATTTGTAATGATATAAAAGTTCCAACGTTTTCTTTTTTTTATGAGATTAAATTTATTTTTAGATATGGCTTCAGGATCCATCACATAAGATTAAATTTATTTTTTGATTGAAAAAATTATTATAGATGGTACTAAATTAATTTCAAAAGATCAAGTTCATCTAAAAGCAATACATATAACATAATTATAATCATATAGAAATTTCATGCAGCTACCCATGATTGGAACCAACGTACATCCATTTGAATTGTAGACCTATCGTGCCTTGAGAGGGATCAAATCTCTTGAGGTGGAAAGATTTCCTCAAATTTTACACTCTAAAGAAGGTTTGCACCTCAAGGGATTTTATTCCCTTCTACACATGATAAATATGGAGTTAAGATGGATCTACATTGGTATTATGGAGGTAGAGGGTGTTCTTTACCAAAATAATGTTTCAATATTAGCACATGCTTAAGGTTTTGTAAAGGAAACACATAATAGAATATAGGGATTTTTCTTTTGCAAATATAAAGTGGAATGTTGTTTTGGTTAATTGGTCAAACTTCTATACTCACCTTATGTTTTGTGGAATTTATTTTCCACAAATGCTTTAAATTTCATATGTTTTGTGGATGTAGCTTTCCTTTCATGGTTTCCTAACTCATCTTGGGACTTACTTCAAAAATTATGAAGTTTGTAAGAAACTCTATCAAAGTCTCATTTTCAATCCTAAACTTGGTAAATGCAAACTCATAATATATAGCCATTTGCATCTCTATGATTATTTTAATGGACTGGTGGATGATGACCACCATAGAGGTCATGGTTTATAAAAAAATTATTTGGTCAAGTTCAAAATTGGTGAAAGTATTAAAAATGTATCTTTGTTCCTACTACTTTTCCTATTTTTCTTAGGTTAACCTACCTCATCTTATTCACGTTGAAACTTTAACTCTAGTGATATACTCAATACCCCTAATAATATTGCATGAATATTTGGATTTGTGTTTGCTTCTTCAATGGGTATTCTTGAGAAACATATTTGATCATTGGGGCCTCCACATTCTCCATTAACTCCAAGGAATAATGACTATCTTTTGAAGCTTTCTGAATTGTTTGATTTCCAAGTCTTCTCTTCATCAATAACATATGCCCGGTCTTGAAGTGTTCTTTCAAGGAACCCTCAAGTGTGGAACAAATGAAAATTCTAAGATAAAACACATACACTTATATTTAAAAGATAAATGGAGGTCATGTAGAAGCATATGGGTTCCATTAGATCCCTTAAGAGATCACACCATTAAAGTAGTTGTTTTAACTTGAAAATTTACATGATTGTAGTATAAGTCATGGTCCATTTCCACACCCTATATGGTTAGTCCTACTCTTCTTTAAATATAAATGAAAGTCGATTTATTAAGAAACCTCATCCTTGTCTTTTAAAAGGCATGGGAGGTGTTGTGACATTTTCTTGTCATGAAACTTTTTTCAAAGAAAATATTCCAAATATTTTTAATTTTTTTCACTTTGTAAATAAATATATGTGCACATTTTTATAAATTCCACATATAGCTTTGATTATATTTTAATAAAGTTTTTTATAAATATTGCGATAAATATTTTAATAAAGTGGTCACGTAAAAATCTTGCACCTTTTCATGGCAGAGATTTAACATCAAAGGATCGGTGATCAGTAATCAATAGCAGACCCCCGGCTTGCTCAACATTTAACAAAGCGGGGGGGGCAATAGGATGTTTTCCCGAAACCATATTTATATGCATAGTGCACTATGGTTAATAGAAGACTGCCCTGCTCTAAACCACTTACCACTACACCTCTCCACCCCACACAAACCCTCTTTTGGTTTTCCACCAAAATACCATTGCCCCCAAATTTATTTTTCGTTGTTTCCTTTTTATTCATCACCAAATATCATTGCCTCCAACTACTATTTTCATTAATTTCAACTACAACTGAATATTATCATTATCCCACTCCCAATTGTTTTATTCAAAATCAATTTCCTTTTTTTTCCTTTGTCAAAAAATAAAAACATAGTACACCATCATTTTTGAGTCGTTGAAAGAAATCTGCTACAAGTTATCTTCAAGCTTTGCAATTTAAGAGGCAATTTTGTTCTTTTTTTCTCTCAATCTGGATTGTTAAAATGAGTTCACAGAAAGGAAAATCATCAAAAACCCAATCAAAGAACCCAACTCCTTCTGCATCTATAAAATTTGATAAAATATCGTTAATTGATTTAGATGCCAAATTTATGGAAACAAAATGTGAATTTGACATCTATGAACTTCATAATTGGCAATTTCAAAGGTATCAAGATAATCAAGATGATTTTTCTCTTTGGGAATACTTCTTTCCCCAAATCATGTTTCCATAGACCCACCATTTTCTTGAGTTTATTGTATGGTGTTCAAATTGATACTTACTGAGTGAAAGAGCCATCATTGCCAAAAATTGAGAGCCTTTATTTTATATTACTTCTGTTCAATTCTATAGGCCCTACCATTTGTTGTTCCTAGCTCTCTTCATCCATTATCTAGTGATTTTTTGTTGGAAATCTATTAGAAGTTAACCCCTCAACAAAAGACTTACATATTTGAATCCTTTTTGCCAAAAGGAACCAATATTCGCCAACACAACCTTCCCTATCCTTCAAATAGATTCCCATAAATCTCTAGACAAATAATATTCATGCTATGTTGTCTAGTAGGGTATTAAATTGATGAAGTGGTGGATGAAGTAGTGTTTGGATTTCTTCAACCTCTTTCACTAGGAAATAAGCCTTCATTTTTATTCAATTTAGTCAATTTATTTAAGATATCATGCATGAGTAGTTTTTGAAATTTGGATTTGAAAGGTCATTTAACCATTAGTTAGTTTTAGTTTATATGTTCTTGTACCATCAGTCAAAAAATTTCATTCAAATACAGTTGAAAAAACATGATATGTAGGGGATTGAATGGTAAGCTTTTCAGTGGACTTCTTTGGTTAGGAAACACTTTGAAGAAATTTCTTTTACAAATTTTGTGGACCAATTTCTATTAGAATGTTTCATTCTTTTAAATAGTGATAAAGTCCCAAAAATTCTACCAGAGGTCAAGCACAATTTGCAGCTCAGTGAATAGAATAATTTAGATGATTGGTATTTATATATAAAAAAATATTGAGATAAGAATGTATGGATGTGAACTCCCTTCATATTGTTTGTCATTTTTTCTCCTAGTTGGAATTTTTTCTCTTGAATTCATTAGACAAAATCTCAATGTTGATCATATACATTTATTACCTAGAAAGAAAGAGGCTCTATTTAAACTCAAATAAAAAGTGGGACCTTTTGTTATAAATACTAGGGAAGATGATAAGGAGGTTGAATTTTTGTTAGCATAAATGAAATTCACAAAGGGAATTAGTTGGTCTTATGACCCAATTGGAAATATTTCATCTATCAGAGTTCAACAAGGTTCTACTTCCTATGTTTATGCACTAAAGCCAGATATCAAAAGGTATGCCAATACAGAAACCTAGGAAGAAGGTACCCTAGAATAATTGACAAAAGGACAAGAGGTAGAGCAACCAAAAAATATTAATGTTTTAGCAACTCTTTAGTAAAGGGGAAATAGCTTGAAAAGATAATGGAAAATGTTCATTATAATTCTGAATTAGAAGAAATATAATTTCAAGTCTACAAAAGGAAGAAAGTGAGGGAATCAGAAGAGACTATGTCAAAAACTAGATCCTCAGATGTATTTACACCTTCTACAATTATTCTCTCAAGTGAGCCTGTATTTTATTTGCAGCAAATGGAAACAACAACAAAAAAATCTTCTTCATCTCCTTCTTCTACTGATGAGAGTATTCATTCTGAATTCATGGATATTAAAAAGAATAATGAAACTTTGAAGTCAATTACTTACACTCAGTTTTGGAAGAAAACTTCTTCTACAAAGAATAGGTTACTCTCATCCCTAGATGTTGAGAAGGGAAAGTTTCAATTAGATTTTCTAGAATTAAAAGTCTTAGGGGATAAAGTTACAGAACATTTCAAGACCTATGTATTTTCTTTTAACACAAATAAAATTCATCCAATTGATCAAATTGATCTCCATAGACAAACAGGGGAAATGATTTATTCCACCTTAACAAGTTCAATAATTATTTTTTCTAAATTGCAAAATTCATTGAATAATACAATCTTTGATTTAATGATGGGCAGTATGTCCTCTCTTGTTAAAGATACCACGATCAATTCACTGAAGGATATAATGATCAAAATGGGATTAGATCCTCATGATATAAATGCTACTCAATAAATCATAAAGAATAGAAATACAGATATTCAAGTTCTTTGCAAACGACTAAAGCTACCAACTACTAAACATCCACAAACACAAGAAGTTGGAGAGTTGGAAAAAGAGAGAATTTCTCTTAACACCGATGATTAAGCATACTTTGTAGATATATAAAATGGAAATATAGATGGAACAACTGATAAAGGAAAAATAACAAGCAGGGAGTACAATTCCTTCTACATCTCAAGTGGGCTCAAAAAGAAATGATGTGATAGAGGAGTGTATAAAAGAATTATCATCTTTAAGTTTAAATAATGAAGATATTGATAAACTAAATAAATCTTTGGAAAAAAACGAGCATGTGAACACTAAATTAGATAATTCTTTGGTTGCTAAAATGCAAAATACTTCCAAATTACAGAAGCAACTTGAATGGTATCTAGGTCAAGCTGAAAATGTTCAATGTATTATTCAAACTAAGGAAATAATTTGGGTGGAGATCATCTATTTAGTATCTAGTGTTTGGAAATCAATTGAAATTATAGTTGAGTAGGAAGAATTGTTAGAAACAATAGAAAAGGTAATGCACAAAATTAAGAATCAACTGGGAAATAAGCCCAGTCAAGCTAATAGAATTATAAAGTTTTTGAATTCAAAAACTAAATAGGAAATAGAGGAGAAAGATATTGTTGAAAAGACTCATTCAATTATTCAAGCTAAAAAGGTTCTAGCTAAGAAAAAATTGTTGATGCAAATGAAGGAGAAATGTAATTCCATGCAAAATTAGATTAACAATTTTTACAAGAAATTCTCTGCTTTGTAGAAAAATGTTTTGCCTACTTTTAAAATTATTAGGGAAAAAAGGTAATTGAAGATAAATATTAAAGATTACTAAACATGGATGCACTGGATAAATCAAAATTTATTGGATTAAAAGGAGATTTGACTAGTTAAAGTCCTCTAGAAAAGTTAGTTGATGATTGGTTCATATGTTATGAAATTAGATATTTGTTCACAATTAAACCAACCTTTAAAAAATACATTGAAGTAGATCAAGCCTATAGAAAAATGGTTGAATTAACGTATCCAGTGGGAGAAGAATGGGAACAAATTGTAAATATTTTATCTTAATTTTCAAATTCAAAAGGGTATCTTGCTGGAAAAATATATTTTGGCAGAAAGTCAAGGAAGATCCAGATTCAAAGGAGAAAAATAAGAGCAGAATCAAATATTTTGGGACCGAATTCAAAAATCAAGGACAGTTGAAGACAATGAACTAGAAAATTTTCTATTTTGGTTGATATTTTATTGAATATTATTGAAGTTATATTTTGGATAAAAACTATTTTCATTATAATCTTTAGAAGATAGAATTTTGAAAATGCTATATATATATTATTCATTTTGATTGGAAAAGGGTTGATTCCTGGACCAAACTTTTGAATATTTCTGTAATACTTGAATATTTTCAAAGTTAATCAAGGAGTCATGTTTTTAGCTTATGGCAACATGGTTTTACCTATGAGTGATTCTATTGTTATATTATCTATTTATTTAGTACATTAATATTATATAGATAACTATGAAAGGTTGGGTTGAGGATTAGCCTTCCTCACATCACCTAGAAAAGTTATGTTCATTATTAGTTAATTATGTAAATTGTTTGTTTGTTTTGATTACCTTGAAATTTGTAGATTGTTTCCTTATGTACAATTCTTGTATGTATAAATGTTAGTTATAGGATATCTTTCTATACACTTTCTATTCTCTCCATATAATTAAGTATTTATATTGGACACGTATCAATTATCTTATGTTTCTATCATTATTCTATCAATACTCTTAAACATTATATGTTGTTACTATTGGAAATCAAAACTTTGGTTGATATTTAAAATAATAAGGGTTATTTACATAAACATAGTTTTATCCTTGAACCAACCATTTATTAAAGCACATCCTTTACATATATGCTTTGACACGGTTATTTAGCCTAGAATTTTCAACAAAGGACAATAAAAGGAATTGGGAAGCTTATTGGAAGAGAGAAATGACATTTGAAGGAAAACATATATATATTCTCTTAATGTTGGTTGAAGGATTCCAAATATTCGATATTTCAACACATAGATTTGAGTACTTTTTTGTTTCCCTCTCATACCTTTGCCATTTTTTATGGGGTAGGAGGAACTTGCTTGGCCTGTATTGAGGATAAAGGATTCTTGTGACCAATCCCTCTTTAGAAACCTTAGGAAAGTTTTTTGAGACTAGGGGAGTTAGAAGGGATTCAATATAGGTATTGATCCAAATTTATGAAGGAAACAAAATGATATACAAATTTATAGCCAAAACACAAAGATATAGTGAAACTTGACTTCGATTATTAAACAAAATATATTGAAATTGTATACATGCATAATGAAAATAAACAAGCTTGAATGGTGGTAGCTTATCTATGAGAAGAGATGTGATGGCTATGCGCCTTCGCCAAACTTTATTACAATGAGGCTCAGATGCCTTCATATCATAAAAAATTAGTGAAAAACCACAAATATCCCAAAAACTAATCCTATGAGATGAATTGCTAAAGGCTTTTGGGCCTCAATGGGTTAAGTTGGAATTTCAACTTCCTAGGGTTGTAAATATGGCATACAACCTTCATTGGGTGTACATGATAGCATGTTTGAAATGTATATATGATAAGTATATTTTTCTAGTATTGAAAATATTTTATATCTATCATCGGCCCGTTTCTCTTACAAACATCATTTAGGGCCTCGAATCAGCTCTAGAATTTCAGGACCTAAAACCTGCCAATAATAGAAAACTACCAAAATAGAAAAATTGTGTTGTGGTTAAGTGGAATAGGAGGGTGGCCATTGATATCCACCTAGGTCAGTCATCTCCCTTAGGAAGTAATTGTCTCCATGGCACTGAGTGCCTCAATGAGATGGGGAAACCTTTTAAAACTTGGCCCCTAATGAAATACTTGCCTTGGTGCTATAGTTGGTCTTCTTTGACAACCTTATACAACTGGATTTTGTGTTGGAAAGTGCTCGTAATTTGTGTTTCCATGACCTAATCAACTGTGCCATGTTCAACTCAATCTGGTTTGAGATTTAATCTACTCAGAAATTTTTTATGTGTTCAAAAATGGTGGAAAGTATGGCTGAAGGCAGCCCACATTGAACACTAGGTGTTGGCCAAGGAAAGGGGTGATAGTTAGTTCAAATGAATTGTCATCCACAACCTTGGTGATGGTGAAAGTTACATAGTGGAGTGGCCAAATATTTTTATGGGACCCTACAAGGTGCTTCTTCTATAAATGCAACCAAATCTTTTCCCCACTTGAATCTTATTTGACACCTAACACTAGTTATGACATTGTTTGTAATTAGTATTAGCATTTTGCAAGATATGATGGAATTGTTGGTAGATATGTTAAACTTTTTCAAGTTTTTTTAGCTTCATATTTGACATGTGCATATTTTCCCTGTGTATTTGCAAGAGGCAGAGCAACATCATTAGGACCCAATGGTTGAAATCCTAGGCCCACCTGAAAGGGGTTGTGGCCAGTTGAGCTACAAATATCTCTATTGTAGCTATGTTGAAAATAGGGGAGACTCATCCCATGTTTGTGGATGCTTGGAGTTGTACATGCACAAAATGTACACAATCATCCTATTGATTACCTCTATTTAGTCACCATTCTAGGGGTGAAAGGTAGGTGATTTGGTGAGCTTGGTGTCCAAAAATGACCATAGGCTTGACCAAAATTCACTTAGGAACATTTATCCAAATATGATATGATGGTATACGAGATCCAAAAATGTACCTAGGATTCATTGGAATAAGATCTTGGCATTAGCATCTGTTGTGTTACTCTTCTTATAGGAAAAAACCAGAATGGCCATCTTAGAAACCTTATCAATGACCACTAAAAAATAATAATTACCATGCATGGTAGGAGGAAGGAATGACATATATTCCATTGAGATGATTCCCGAGTCTGGTTAAGAGCAAGAAGAGAGGTGTATAGTCCTTACTTCTTATTGGTTCGTTTGGAAATGGTGCATGCTATGCAGGAATTAATATGCTTTCCAACATCCTGTCGACGTTTTTACTAATAAAAACACTTATACAATATTTCCACTATATTATCCACACCAAAGTTTCCTTCTTCCCAACTATAATTTTCCTCCCAGATCATCTTGGCACACTAAGTTGACGGAACAAAAAAGTGTCCCAGGTAGTACAACATTGCATCATGGAGGCGGAAATATGGAACTTGCTTTCCTAACATCAACATCTGGTATATGGAAGTGAATTTTGAGTCACCATTGTGTAGTTGTGGCCATTTAGAGGTCTCATTCCTACAAGAGTTGAAAACAATGGTAAGTGCCACAACTAGGGGTAGACTGAGGTAGTTTGTGACATGGTTGATGTTACTCTTCTTGTATTTGATGTTCAAATGGAATTGTTGCGGGTATGTGGACCATTGATGATGGCAATAATTTTGTAACTTCCCTTGTGTCTACATAAATGGAAGAGGTGTGTGATTCATGTGGATGATCATCTCCTTCCAAAAATATAAGGTTTCCATTGTCAGAAGGCTTGCACACTGGAATACATCTCCTTATCATAGGCAGGGTATATCTGGACAATTTTAGAGAATGTTTCACTAGATAGGCCATTGGATGTCCTTGCTAAATGAGGATTTCACCAATAGCATAGTCATAGGCATCTATCTCAATCTCAAATCGTTGTTGTAGGTCTAGCAAGTTGAGTACTAGTGCAAAGCAAAGGTGGTGTTTTAGTTCATCAAATTCCTTCTGTCATGATTCGGACCAAAAAACTTTTCTTTTTCTTTTCCCTTGGTAACTTGACTTAAGGGCCAAGCGATATAAGAGACACCCAACACAAATATTTGGTAGAAGTTATAAATGCCCAAGAATTTGTGAAGCTTTGTTAGAGTCATCATGGCTAGCCAATCCTGAATGACTTGGATCTTGGTTGGATCCAAATGCACACCTTGCTCATCAATAATGTAGCCTAGGTATTGGACCTTGTCCATGTCAAATGAGTATTTTTCCAAGTTAGCACATAGCTTGGGATGCCACAAAGTGTGAAGGACCTACTAAATATGATGCAAGTGTGTTTCCCAACTTTTGTTGAAGATGGCAATATCATCCTAATATACAACCACAAAAGAGTTAGTGAAAGGCCACAAGATATCATGCATAAACCTCGTGAAAGTTTTTGGGGTATTAGTTATACCAAAGAGCATGAAAAACCATTAAAAAATACCCTCCTTGAACATGAAAGCAATCTTCCACACATCAGTTGGTTCTATTAGGACTTGGTGGTAATCGAACTTCAAATGGATCTTACTGAATTACTTGGCCCCCTTGAGCTAGTTAAGAAGGTCGTCAATATAGGGAATAGGGTATTAGTTTTTTACTATGATTTTGTTCAAATCCCAATAATAAATGTATAGTCATCTGGTCCCATATTTATTCTACATGAGTACAATTGGGTTTCCACAAGGTGAGGAACTTAGTAGGATGTGCCCTTTTTGGAGTAACTTTTAGATCTGTCACTTGATATCCTCATTTTATAAAAAAATATAGTGTCATATTGATTGAATGTTTGAACTGGTAGTACAAAGGTACCCCAATGGGTTAGGAGAATATGTCTATGTATTCTTTCATGACTTTATCCACTTGCCTCTATTGCGTGGAGGAGCCCTGTATGAAGGCCATGGATGTGGCTACAATCTTCTCCTTACTTTGAGACAAAATCAATAAGAAGAAAAATTTACCAGTATGATAGATGACCTTACTACATTGATTAGTAGAGATTGAAGAAATCGTAGCAGGGAGTACTACCCCTAGTATCTTGCATGGTTTTCTTTCCAAAGTAATAACAACACTACAAGGTCTAGATTCATATACAACATGATGCTTCCACAAGTATGGTTGTCCTAATAGAACCTCAAAAACTTCAAGAGGAGAAACATCACACAATACTTTGTTCTTGAAAGGGTTGAAACTTTAGGAAAGGTGACACTATTAGTTTATATGAATATATCACCCTTGGTGGAGCCACCTAATGGTGTATGGTTGTGAGTATGGTTGCAAGTGTGGTATTGTTGTCCGAAGGCGCAACTTATTAACGGTATCTGTTGAGATGAGTTTCTTTTGACTCCTGTTATCACAGTGAAACATAATGGGCCACCCTTTACCCACATTTATGAGTGATAAAGGGATTCACCTTCTTGTGAATCTTAAATATCACTTTTCTAGACCTTGGTGGTGGCAATGGTGACACTGGGTTCTACATCAATCATCTATTTTCCCTTGCCATATGTATGGTTCAGAGTCGAAACCTATGTCAGACTTTGAGGCCTTTAGCCCAACCACCAATTACTACCTTGCACACCATTCATTAGTGTTATGAGAGGGGATCTTGTGGAACTCAGACCACTTTCACATGTCTTTCTTCATCTTTGCATTACCATTTTTTGTTTATGTCTTAGGTGGTTGTTCCTAGGGCAGTCCAACTTGGATCTATCCTTTTATTTACGATTTGGGGATGCCCTTGCCTTGATTATATTGTGAATGATTCACAAATCAATAGTATCAATTCTTATATTTAAATTTTCACTCTATTTTGACATAATATTAGTATGTTTTTCCAAGTGAGTAGATTTCCAATAACTCAACTTCAGTTTGGATGTATCTATGAAAACAACTATGATACTTTAGCACCAGATGTCACTTAGAGTCTTTGATAACTAACTTGGTACTAATCTAACTTTATGAAGGGAACAAAATAATATACATGTTTATAATCAAAACAAAAATATATAGTGAAAATTTACTTCTATTATTAAATAGAAAATGTTGAAATTGTATACATGCAAAATATAAAAAATCTAGCTTGAATGGTGTTAACTTATCTTTAAGAAGAGATATGACGACTACGTGCCTTCAACAAACTATGTTATAATGAGGCTCAGAGGATTTTTTCTCATAAAGGAGTAATGAGAAACCATAAATATCCAAAATCCTAACCCTAGGAGATGAAGTGCCAAATGCTTTTGGGCCACGCTAGGTAAGTTTGAACGTTGACTTCCCAGGGTCATAACTTTGGCATACAATATTTGTTTGGTGCGCATGATAGCCCATTGGAAAGGTATATATGAAAAGTAAAATTTCAAATTTCTTATAGAAAAAAATATCTATTTTTAGCTTATTTCCCCAAAAAACGTCATTTAGGGCCTCAAAACAACTATGTAAGTTCAAGACCTAAAAATTGCCAAAAATATAAAATAGAAAAATTATACTATGAGCTAGTGGAGTGTATGGGTATTCTTCGATATCACCTAGATCAGGTATATATGAAGATACCTACTTTAAGAGAAAAAATGACTAAACGCAGAAGAACGAAGAGAGCCACGATTGTTAAGGTCATGTAGGAGAGGTTGAAGATCAACATTTGCTCATAGATGGTGAATAAAAGTTCCTTGATGTTTGTAAAAATAAATAATCCTAATTTGATTTTTTTAAAGAAACAAATTGGTGAAAATCGCTTAAACAATGGATGGAAAAACTATAGAGACAAACATTAGGATATAATCCTATATTATTCATGTTGGGAAGAGATTCCATTGCATTTGCCTTCAACTTTATATTAGAAATGGTTGTGATAGGGAATGAGATATGGTTTTGGAAGGATGCCCTCCTAAATTAGAACTCATGGGAGCCTATATTTGACTCTCTTGGGGTAACCTTATGAATTTGGTGATAGTATGGGTCAAAATACCCCACCTTCCATTTACACTTTCAAATAAATACATTTTAAATGTGACAGTAATCATGTTAGGTCAATATATGAAAATGGATGAAAAAAGTCAAATACATGGAAGGTCAATCTACAACCATGGATAAAATATATGTTGACTAGACCTTGGGGAAGGACTCTTTTATTACAGATGTATTGAGGTTGAAGGGTTGGAATATAGCATAACCTTAGTGACATCCATGTCCCTTTCAAGTGTAGCTTAAGTAGAATTTACGACCACTTGAAAATTTTCTATCCCAAGTGGGGGGAAATATGACTAGATATATAATATAAGAAAGACTTTGATTCAAACTAAATATGGGAATTAATCACCTAGGAGTTTTAAGTATTGGTATTAGGCCCTAGGACCGTTTTGTGGAGGTGTTAGCATTGCTCCCAAATATCCAATTATATGAATAGGAAGTGTTGGGCACTAATAGATTGTGCAAAGAAATATACATGGTAGAAAAATAAAGGTAATCAATGTTAGTTAAGGATATTAACAATCTTCAAAAATTAGATACAACACTTGAGTGTAAATGGGAAGGAAAGGAGATTAAGTCTTATGAAGAAGGAAGGGGTTAGTCCCATCCTAATGAAATTCCCTTTATAGGATCCATTGATAAAAGAAGCATATTTATTCAAAGAGGAGAAACATAAGAGCACTAGTTTGGAAGGAAAAGGAAGGCATTAACAATAACCATTACTAATATTTCAAAAGATATCATGCATGTATGAAGGATTAAGGTAAATCACTCCATCAATGTTATTGAGAATGAGTATTCCACCACCCTCTCTCTATGGATAAATATATACCATAATTATGATATCAAATTAGTGTCAAAGAAAGGTTTGTGAATGATATTACAAAAAAAATACTAATTTATCTATTAAAATACAAGTTATTCAAACAATGATTGAAGCATCCAAGCACTTTATTTTAATAATAAAATTAGTAATTGGAGGCAATATTAGTCAACTAATAAAAAATTAGACTTTATTGTAATATAAAGCTAATGGTAGTTTTTATTGATGACTTTATTGTAATATAAAGCTAATAGTAGTTTTGATTTATTTAAAAAAAATTGTTTGTTGATAACAATTCAAGTGCCACGCTAAATGAATAGGGAATTACATCTTATACTTGCTCAATTAATAACTAAATCACATAAAATTTGGTATGAAACAAGGTGGTGGAAAAGACTTAAAGAATCTTGGGAGGAATGTGTGTGTACTTTTTGCACTTCTAGGGCAATAGAATTGGAATTTTTTTTTACTTTGGAATGTAATTCTTTCATATACATCAAACATCTATGAAAATATGTTAGCATCGATCCCTTCACATTGTATTTTTAGTGAGGGGACTGTGAGAAGGTTGGGTCAGATCTTCATCAATTTGAATAAGAAAAGGATTGAATTGTAAAATGCGAAAAGCAGGGAGGCTGGTGGTCCCATATGCTATTTGTATTCTTGTGGATGTTAAAATATCATTCACTCATACAATAATCCTTTTAATTATTTCTAAAACTATGTTTTTTCTTGATTCTAAACTCATGGAAAATATCACATCCAAAACTTTTTTAGCGAACGAAAAGAATAATCTAAAGTATATTCATTTAAAATTTAGAAATTATCTATATACATATTGAATTTAAAATATCCATTTAAAAGACAAGATCTTTTTCTGCAAAATAATTCTTTAGTTTCATGAAAATATATGTATTTTAAATTTAAGTCACTTTGTTTCTCAAATAAAATATATAGTATGGTGTCATAAGACGTAATAATATGGAGGTACGTGGGTCTTTATCAAAATAATATTCAATTTTAAAAATCTTTTGAAGTAGGATACACACAATGTAGAATTCAACATAGTGTGAATGTGTTGGAAAAGGAAAGTGAAGTGCTTTATGGTTGTGTTTAGAACTTCTACTATTCACCATCCTTCTTTCTTCTTCTTCTTCTTCTTCTTCTAAGTGATGAAAACTTGCATGTTGTATTATATAAATAAGTAATACAACAACCATAGTGATATCGGTGTGCCTTCAATGGCGGCTAAACGCCTACAGACAGGCACGGCCATAAGCAAAGCTACCAAGCATTGGAGGCTTGCCAAAGCTACGGAAAACATAGTTGAGCTAGTCATGGGGATGAAAGGTCTAATCCTTCAAACAACCAGACGAAAAGCGAATGGTCTTGCTGACCATCTGGCAAACTGTGGAGCAGACAACCCCAACATTGCCATTGACAAATGCTGGCGGGAGTTTGATGACCCACTCATAAAGGAAGCATGCATACAACTGGCAACGAAAGATCTTATTCAGGTTACCCAACCTTAATCGAGGACGGCACCTGGCAACAGTCTCGAAACCACGAGAAGATTGGCAAGGATTATCAACCTAAAGCCCTCAACGGGCTGATTGGACACAGGGGGCGGTGGAACTCCTGGCGGCAGCAGCTCTTGCAGATTGGAGATCATAACGAATTAAGCGACGGGATCCAGTACATCAGACACCGTCCTTTCAGCACGCACGGAGAGGATTCGTATGGTAAGGTATCACCACCATTAATGGCAATTCTGAGTGGAAGACGGTGGAACAAGGCCCGAAGGAACAGCTTCAGGCATGATAGCATAGGGGGCATACCTCCCCTCACGCGCCACCATCCCTTGAGAAGGTTTTCACCACACACTTGGCACCCGGCTCGTCAGCCTTGCAGTTACATCATGAGCCCCAATTCTTCCAGGGACAGGCTCGCTTGTGCGACTCCTCAGATCACCCATCAGCAAGGTACCACCACTATCAGAGGCATTTACTCCAATCTCCTGAGGAAGCATCACTTCTTTCATTATAAAAACATGGGCAATTGCCCTGTTCTCCTCATTGTTCTTAACGTTTGTGTTGAGAGTGGTTCCGCTTACAATTCTGGTTCAATTCGGGCAAGTCACAAGAGGTTCATCATGAAAGGTGGGAGCAGCCGCTGCGAGGCAGCTAAAAGGGAACTTCAGGCAGCAAGAAGTGGCTACGAAACCAGGACTGCGACCAGGATCAAGCGCAAAATTGCAGAATTGGAGGCTGAGGCGAAGCTTGAGGAGGATGGTCGCTCGGAGATGGAAATTGCTGCTGAGATCAACTGGGTAACAGACCCCGGCACTCCCGCGAAGAGGGCCACACAGTTTGTGCGCACCCAGGCGGAAAGCTGGCGCATGAAAACCTTAATAGCAAAGGCGCTGGAATCAGTCACAGAGGTTAATCTTACCACTCAGGTTAATCTCACTACAGAACAGATGGCCAGGATCACAGACTACAATAGCTCCCTGGACAGCAAATTAACCGCGGTGAATGAATCGATCAAAACCCACAACCGTCTGCTTATGCTGCTCATCCAGCTTCTCAAAAATTCCATTAACACTGCTCCTGCGGCTCAGCCAGCCACTTCCAGTGCGAACCACGCTGCTCAGCCAGCGACTTCTGCAGCGTTTCAGCCTGCATCCCTGGAAGAACTGCAGGCGAGGGTCGACAGCCACGTCAAGAACAGCGGCTTGGATACCATCGCCCAGATGGGGAATTACCACCTCTAAGGTCTTCATGTTAGCTCCTTTCCCGACTCGAGTTCTGGCTTCTCTGTTATCTTTTCACTCAGTTATCTCGGCTTTAGTCTGTGTCTGTTGCTCGGCTATTACTTCTACTATCTACTCACGGTAGTTCCTGTGGTTTAGAAATGTTTTGTTCTGTCCATCGCCACCCTGCGTGGTGTGCTTCGTTTTGGTTTATATGTAACACTTCTTCTGAGCAAGCGATTAGCCCAGGAATATTGTACATCCTTGCTCACACTGCCTCGGCAGGTTTTTGTATTATACTTGTTATATAATATAATCTTCTCACTTACAAAAAAAAAAAAAAAGATATCGGTGTGCCTTCATTCTCTAGAAAAACCCTTATCTCCTCTACTACTTCTTAAACCCCTATTGTGATTAGTGTCTTCATTTAAATACTCAAAGAGTTGAGGGACAAATCATAACCGATTCTCCCCAAACTGGACTTCCTAATTTATGACCAAATTACAAAATAGTTTTAATTACAATTTGAAATTGTTTACAATAGATCAATCAAAGAATATCAAATTTCAAGGATATTTCCAACACTAGTTAACTGAAAGTATGTTGAATTCAGTTTTTCATTTGAGGAAAATTCATATTATGAAAATATTTATTACAAAAAACCACCTATATCTCTCAAACTACATAGTTTCTAGAGAAAATCCTCAATAGAAACCTAATTGAGCTCGTTATAAACAAAACCCATGTCTTGAATTTTCAAGATTCATCTTCATTTACGCACAAATTATGACATGAAAAATTCTTTTTTATCTGGAAAATTTCTAACTAGGTAAGTTTGACCAAGAGCTAGAGCTTAGATTTTGAGACTTGGGTGAGGACTTGGAGGTTGTAACCATGAGTTCTATTACAATAAATCTCTTCATAAACCATCATTAACAAAATTATGCATAATAATCTTTATTTTTTTTTTAAATAGAGGGAAATGAGCATTACTTAACCACTAAAGCTTAAGTATGATATGGTATTTTATAAGAAATTGTTCTAAATGGAGTGATAAAGGAGTAGTAAGAGGAAGAAAAAGGGATGAAATAGATGTCTAGAGGTGATAATAATGGTACCCAATCGATGACCCAACATGAGGATGTATCAAAGTTAGCATATTTCATCGATGTAGCCTTCGTTTTATGATTTCCTAACTCATCTCAATCCTTAAACAAAATGTTATGGAGTTTGTAAGAAAATCTATCAAATTCTCATTTTGAATCCTAAAATACCATTTGGATTTTCAATCCAACTAGGTAAATTCAAACACATATTGGTAAAATATCCAAGCATTTGAATCTCCATTGTTATTCAATGGATCAATTGGCATTGACCACCATAGAGGTCATGTTTTCTATAAAACATATTTGGTAAAGTTTAGAAGTGGTGAAATTATTAATAATAGACCATTACTCTGTAGATTTTTATTATAGATTCTGTGGAGCGATAAAAAGGTGTATTTTAAACTCCTAATTACCTTCACATTAATTATCAACCCAGGGACGACTTTTTATTTCAAGAGTGTACTCAGTCTGAGGCGGCTATTTACTCAAGAGTAATGTTTTATAGTATAGTGTTTAAAAGCTACAAAAGTAAATGAATGCTTAAAAAAGAAATCTAACAATAACATAAACTTAAATGCTCTAAAATCCAACTATTCACTCAGTAAACATCAATTGAGGATACAATAGCAATAACTCATTTCTTTAGAGATTGATGCAATTGAAATCAAACCGGAACAAGACAATCAATCTGGGAACGAGGAAGCAATAACCAATGTTCTCTACAGTTGACAGTCCTTCTTTAAAGTAATCAAAAGGAAATCGAACTTGAACTAAAGCTGCCATTGAAAGTAAACTAGGAAAACTCTTTAAAAGCAAACTAGTGCAATTAATCAATAGAAATGAACAACAAAGTAAATGGGTGCATGTCTACAACTTAACTACTTCAAAAGGCTAAATCACACCAAGCATTGCATCAATCGAAGGTTCGGTAGCAATAACCCATCCTTTTCATAACTGATGAGAACAAATCCGAGGTCTGGGAGCTAGGTAGCAGATGCTGGGGATCACTACAGCCTGAGATTGTCCTTGATGAATGTAAATGAAATGGCAAGTAAAGGAAATAACAATGAAATAGAACAACACATCAGCCAAGGGTTTGGTGGCAATAACCTATCCCTTTCATAACTGATGGGAGAAGATCAGAGGTCTGGGAGCCAAATAACAGAAGCTCACACTCACTACAGCCTGAGTCTGTCCTTAAGAAATGGCAAGTAAATGAAACAACAAATCAACAATCTTGAAATAGACCAGCAATTGAAATGAAACAACAATTCAGAAATGGAACAGAAACTAAATATGAATGTACAACAATCCAAATCAAGCACGCAACACACTTATCATTAAAAGGGACAGTAATCCGAGCTTCGATACAATATGCATGAATCACAGTTATAAAGTAACAGCAATTGTAACGGAACAACAATTCCGAATAAACAACAGTCACAATTTAAGAATACATCATACAGTTGTAGCGATTTAGGAACATACAACGCGGTTAATCTGTAATCGAATGACAATCTATAAGGAACAACAATGTTATATCAATTATCAAAAGGAACAGCAATGCGATACAAAGTTAAAATGATAACATAGAATTCCTGTTGCAGATAACGATAGTATCCAATCAAGTATATCTAATAGCGCTGATATGTAAAACAGTAATGTGCGTCAGATTACTGAGCAGAGTAAAAGAAAGAAATAAAACCACATATGAAGCATAAAGATATAATACAGCAGCAGCGTACTCCACCAGACGCTGGGCCCGTAGCCGCCAGCAGATGCTGCTAGGTTACTTCAGGATCAAAGATGAAATGGCAACTAGATTTATATTAAAATATCAAAGCAGAGTTACAGTGGATTACAACAAGAAATCTCTCAATCTCTCAGCCATTATCCATTCTCTCTGTCATCCTCAATTTTGAATCTCTAATTCATCCTCAATTCCATCATTCGAATCCCTCTGAAATCACCCCCCTCTCTGATCTCTGTTGTGATTTAAATAAAGAGAGATCAGAGAGCAGTTACAATCAAGATAAGTACAACATGATTTCTATTACAAAATTAGATTATTTCCAACCAATTGATAAACAAGAAGATATATTTCCATCCATCTTTCAACAAGAGCAAGACGAATTTGGCTTTGCAGCTAAGATTTGGAGGACGGCCGCAACAACAAATCTGAGAAAATCGTGCTCAAAGAACCCTGTGTTTCTCTTAGTACAAGCCGAATTTGGGCAAACCGTTCTTGTCTAAAGTTAATTGGGTCTGTTCTGGAAAAAACCCATGTTCCAGATTTTCCAGATTCTACTTCATTTGCACAAAATCTCAACCGCAAAACCGTCACTTCTTATTCCAACGAATTTCTCAGTTGGCACTTTTAATGATCAAGTCTTCAATCTAGAAATTATCTTGGAGGCTAAAAATGGCGAATAATGTTACTACTGATTTATTAAAACTATCATTGATAAAATCACGCATAATCATCAATTTATTAGAAATAAAGGAGAATAAATAATATTCATTCATAAGAGCATAAATCATTTATAAAATGGATTTAAATGATAAATTATAATAGATGATATAATAGAGAAGAGTAAAAATGGATGAAATAAGTGTTACAAAGTGGTCGTATTCATGGCCCAACATACCCCCACACTCAATATGTTGCATGTCCTCATGCAACGAAAACTGAATATATTGCATGTCTTCATGCAACCCAAAGACAAAAGCCCATGTGTTAACCAAGCGATAAAAAAAATATGTTCATCTCAACTCATGAAATGGATAGAACAAATGAATTCTTCCTTAATTAATGAATATTCACTTTTAGTAATCTTGATGAAGGCATAACAATTTTTACATTGATATTCAATTATATGTATATATGAAGTTGCAACAAAATATGATATAAGTAACAACAAACTTCATTAACCATTTTCTCAAAAACTACAAATCAGCTTTTATTGAAATTTGGCAAGTAAATTTAATATATGAATGCCTTTATGATCCAAAAATCGGACTGTTTTGATGCACAGATCGTGAGATATAAACAAAATGGCTGTAGGTGAGAGTGCATGATTTCCGAAATTTTATGAACCAATTTCTCTTGAAATTATCTAGGCATGTGTATTTTAATAGTATGTCTGTGTTTCCTAGAGATCACAAGAATTGAGTTCATAGTTTTAAAAATATTATGGAAATCAATTTCTACACTGAAATTGTATGCCTTAAATGAGAAAGAAAATAGAAAACATCCATCATGTGTAGCAATTCCTCTCCCTCTTTGAAAAATTAGCATGCCCTCATGCGATGCTAGAAAACAAATAGAGGTGGTAGCTACTATCTGTTGAATTCTATGCTTGGTGTAAAACAACATGGAATAAGGGAGGTGTTGAGAATGAATAAGAATAGCAATAGATAATAAATAATATGAATGACGTGGTCATAAGAAAGAAATGAAAGAACACTCCCCCACACTCGAAAATGATATGCTGCTGAAAAAGGGGAAGTGGTAAAGATGTGGAATGAAGGATGATAAAGAATGCTCAAAATGGATTTTCATTAAATTCTCCTAAATTCGTAATAAATTAGAAAATTATGCTATTTTACCTCGAGTTTTACCTCCAAAAAGAAAAATGTGAAATGACATATATGGATTGGCATTTGTTGAAGCTGAGTGGGTGCGGAAAATGATGCAAAAGATGGAATCCAGGTAAGCACACCATGTCTGAAGAATTTTTCACGTTCGCGAGCCTCTTCTATTAAGTGCAATAGTGTGGTCATGCTACGAATAGAATTCTGCCCATACTTGTTGTGCTCCTATAAACAAAGGACTATTTTGCATACAATGTTCTTGAATCCATAGTGTTAGCTTTGAATAGCAACAGATAAGATGCATGCAAAATTTCAATTAGAAAAACTTATGTATACATGCAATACTAATATGTTGTCAAATCAAAAAGGTATGGCAAAGTGCAGTAATCATATCACATGCAATCCCATAATGCATACATTCCCCCCTCCAATTGAAAAATGGGTTCCATAACCATAAAGCATATGAAAGGGGTGGTGCTGACGGCAAGGCAATGGAATGAACAATATATCAGTAAATGAAGCAGAGTACACTTATCAATGATAGGACGGTGAAAGTTATGGTTATATTGAGAGCAAAGTGTGTAAAGATAGTTATGAATAAGAGATAGGACGCTTTGGATTGATGATAGTTTATGCAAAATGAAAAAGGACAACAATATGCTAAAAAAATGCTTTGCTGACGGTATTCTAGCTGAAAATGATGTGATTAATCTGAAAACAATTTCTCATGCATAAAGGTTCAAAACAGAGAAAAAGTTAAGGAAATAACTTCTCTGATAAAAAGAAAAAATAAGAAAAGGGTATTATAATAATAATTGACGATAAGATATAACATCAATACCATAAGCAGAGCCGCTGCTGCCAGTAGGCGTCCATAGCCTCGGCAAGGTTGCTTTTTAACCCATATGAGCCAGGATCCTCAATTTATAAATGGAGAGTTACAGTGTTGTTCTACAGAAGAGATCAGTGTGCTGGCATGGTAACCAGATAATCATACCGCCATTCACTGGGATGTAGCAAAAGTGATCAGGCCGGCTCGTGATGAGACCTCCTATTCCAAGGATAATTTGGCTATCCAATGGATCATAACCCTGGTGTGGTGGCCATAATGGGAATGTCACTTTGTTACAAACTTATGAACATGGGAGGCTGGCTCGTAATGAGACCCCCTATCCTCCATCTGCGAACAAAATTTTGTTGTTATTACATATTTTTATGATAAAATGAGGGAGGCTCAGTACTCCTTAAGAGCAGAGATGGTGGAAGAAGTCAACAGAAAAATATACCCATAATCTCATTTATTACAGACAGAGAAGATTATAACCAGGAAGGGTGGAACCAGCATGGTATTAAGATGATCAATCAATATCATGTTCAATAGAAAACAATGCAGTAAAGTAGTATATAAATAATTGTGTCCCTTTTGAAAATAAGCTATCATCAAGGAGTTGTCCTGTTAAAGATCATAACATGAATGATATTAACTCGCTTCAATAGAATCCTTAATTCTTGTCCTTATAAAAGTAGTGTACTTCATGCCATGAAATGGAATCAGTAAAATGTGGTTGAGATGAACTAGGAGTAATCTTACAAGAGGAAGGAAGGGTTGCTCTCGAAAATATTCCCAAAATGTTGCTCTTTTGAATGAACAACAAAAAAAGTTTTATTCCTTGTAGGGAACAACAAAGGAAATGCACACAAAAAAAAGCAAAAATACACACCAAAAAGTGTGAAAATGGAAATGTCGTTCCTTTAGAAAAAGGAACAACAAAAACTAAAAGTGTTGTTCCTTTAGAAAAGGAACAGCAAAAACGCAAGTGTCGTTCCTTTGGAAAAGGAACAGTAAAATGAAAAGTGTCGTTCCTTTGGAAAAGGAACAGCAAAAACGCAAGTGTCGTTCCTTTGGAAAATGAACAACAAAAATGAAAAGTGCAGAAGTGCTGTTCCATTAAGAAAGGAACAACAAAACGTGAAAGTGCAGAAGTGCTGTTCCATTCAGAAAAGAACAGCAAAATGGACAATCATAAAATGCAAACATGCAAAAAAAAACAAATTAGTTGTTCACGGCATTGATGCTGAGGATGAGTTACACTTTGAATGAAGCAATACCTGAAACACAAAATATAAGAGAAATTAGAAAAGAAACAACAAAAAACAGTATGTAAATAAATAAATTAAGTTACAACAGCTATGATGTTATGTAAAAAAAAATGATTTATTTGAAAAATGTTTTAGCAGCAAAGACATGATATGAATCTTCAAATGGAAATCAATTCTTCATTTCTTCTATTATGAATCCGTTGGGTAATGAGTTGGATGAAATTCCTTTGTTTCATTTAAAATTTCTTTCAAGAATCACTCGTCCATAAATTGACATTCTTTTTCTCCTAGGACCTGCAAAAAACGAGTGTCTACCTGCAATAAAACATTAAATCATGGAGAAAGAGAGGTGCACGGCTCCCCTAATCCAAGAATTATGCAAAAAAACTAACAAGTAGTTACTCTGTAGAACAAATCCATGGAGAAAATAACAAAGTAAAATTTATTTGTCACCTGCGGGAGAGCAGTGATCGACCATACTAACCAGCAGTGTTTTAATCACAACTTTCTTGTTTTTTGTCCAAATTGATTGATTCTAGAGTTAAATGAGATATAATTAAAAGGTATATCTCCAATAGAAACGGGTTTTAAAAATTCAATGATATGATATGTCAATTTTAGTTAGAACAACCTGCATAATAGAGTCATTTTCGATTACCCAATCTAGACCAACGATTGATATTTCATGCATAGATTCTTCGTTTGATGTCGGATTCAAATGATTCAAATTGGAAATGAAAGTAGATTCATTTATTTATCTCTAATAGAAACAGGTTTTGAAGAAAATAAGAATTGATAGGTCAAATACTGTAAGGAACAGGCAGAAAGACATAGTTTTAAGGGTGCTGATTTACGATAGATAGTCAGTATTTTGATCATAACTTCCCCATACGATATCAAAAATGAGTGATTCCAATTGCATTGTAAACTAGATTCATAGGGGAATCTACCATAGTAACAGGTTTTAAAAAATCAAACATTTATGCCTCAAAAAACGGACTGTCCCAACTCTGTTCCTAAGCTGCCCGCTAGACACCCTATCAATGTTTTGTTTCTAACTTTTTCGTTTCAAATCCAAATTGAGTGGTTCAAATTGAGCTAGAAATTAGACATCAAGGGCCACCTAGGGTAGAAACGGTTTTAAAAAATATTCACTTTTGGTCCCTCAAAACATGACTGTGCCCGACTGTTTTTTCAGAAATTTCATCAAGCCCGAAAGCCAAAAAAATGATATTCAACCATTTTTTCATATTGATGATAAAAATGAAAATGAGTGTTTGTAGAACTTATTATTTCTATTATGATTCATATACATACACAAATAAATTGAAATATTTATCACCGATGTTGATTTCGATAGCGTGTTGCAAAAAAAACAACTATTTTTACAAAAAAAACAAAATGCATTTATTTATGTCCTTATTTTATTTTATTTTTGTTTCTCCACTATCCTACTCTTCTTTGAGAATCGAATGTGTTTATGTATAAGAGTATTTCCAGCGGAACCATTTTAGAAATGAGGTTTTACGTATGCACATACCCAAATTTGAAAATTGCATGTTGATAAAAATTAGGGTATGAGAAGCCAACTTCCCTTGAAAAGATGGTATCAAAAATTGTTGAAGTATGGAGTGATGATGCAAACAAATGATGGAGTGAAACCAATGTTCAATGTATCCGTTACTTTCTTGATTTCTTATATCCATCAAATCATGAAGTTCTTGAGCGTTTAAAATGGTTTGTTGGTGCAACCTACAAGAAACCTCATTTTCTTCCATAGCTTCTGCAATTTTTGAATTTAAAACATTATGAATCTCATTGTAAGTTTTCTGTGATGGCGCATGTGAGATAGAATGGGTGGGAAGGGTGGGTAAATTTTGCAGTTCAACACTATAAGTATGTTGTACTGGTTTATTGCGGTGAGGGTGTGGAATTAGTTGAGCAGTAAATTCAAAAATAAAAATGTTGGGCAATTTCTTACCATAACAGAAGATGTTCTTCATGTGTTCCTTCGAAGCTCCTTCTTCCAATGTTTTTGTCAATTAGTTAGTGAAATGGGTGGTGCTTACATCACCACTTGAGTGAAATTATGTGATCTATTTTTCAAAATTTCTATTTTTTCCTAGTCATTCACACGAAAATTCAAACATATATCTCTACCCAACAAAGCAACAAAAAATCTGTTAGGAAAGCGGACAGTGGAGCAGGGCTTTTACATGCTCCACACGCAGGTTCTTACCTTCCGTTTTTAAGATCCAACTCTTCCCTAGCAGGCACTCATCAGATTCACACTACTCTTTAAAAATGGCTACACTCTCCCCGGCAACGGCGCCAAAATGTGGAGCGATAAAAAGGTGTCTTTTAAACTCCTAATTACCTTCACATTAATTATCAACCCAGGGACGACTTTTTATTTCAAGAGTGTACTCAGTCTGAGGTGGCTATTTACTCAAGAGTAATGTTTTGTAGTATAGTGCTTAAAAGCTACAAAAGTAAATGAATGCTTAAAAAATAAATCTAACAATAACATAAACTCAAATGCTCTGAAATCCAACTATTCACTCAGCAAACATCAATTGAGGATACAGTAGCAATAACTCATTCCTCTAGAGATTGATGCAATTGAAATCAAACCAGAACAAGACAATCAATCTGGGAACGAGGAAGCAATAACCAATGTTCTCTACAGTTGACAGTCTTGCTTTAAAGCAATCAAAAGGAAATCGAACTTGAACTAAAGCTGCCATTGAAAGTAAACTAGGAAAACTATTTAAAAGCAAACTAGTGCAATTAATCAATAGAAATGAACAACAAAGTAAATGGGTGCATGTCTACAACTTAACTACTTCAAAAGGCTAAATCACACCAAGCATTGCATCAGTCGAAGGTTCGGTAGCAATAACCCATCCTTTTCATAACTGATGAGAACAAATCCGAGGTCTGGGTGCTCGGTAGCAGATGCTGGGGCTCACTACAGCCTGAGATCGTCCTTGATGAATGTAAATGAAATGGCAAGTAAAAGAAATAACAATGAAATAGAACAGCACATCAGCCAAGGGTTTGGTGGCAATAACCTATCCCTTTCATAACTGATGGGAGCAGATCAGAGGTCTGTGAGCCAAATAGCAGAAGCTGACACTCACTATAGCCTGAGTCTGTCCTTAAGAAATGGAAAGTAAATGAAACAACAAATCAGCAATCTTGAAATAGACCAGCAATTGAAATGAAACAACAATTCAAAAATGGAACAGAAACTAAATATGAATGTACAACAATCCAAATGAAGCACGCAACACACTTATCATTAAAAGGGACAATAATCCGAGCTTCGATACAATATGCATGAATCACAGTTATAAAGTAACAACAATTGTAACGGAACAACAATCCTGAATAAACAACAGTCACAATTTAAGAATACATCATACAATTGTACCGATTTAGGAACATACAGCGCGGTTAATCTGTAATCGAATGACAATCTATAAGGAACAAAAATTTTATATCAATTATCAAAAGGAACAGCAATGCGATACAAAGTTAAAATGATAACATAGCATTCCTGTTGCAGATAACGATAGTATCCAATCAAGTATATCTAATAGCGCTAATATGTAAAACAGTAAAGTGCGTCAGATTACTGAACAGAGTAAAAGAAAGAAATCAAACCACACATGAAGCATAAAGATATAGTACAGCAGCAGTGTACTCCACCAGAGGCTGGGCCCTTAGCCACCAGCGGATGTTGCTGGGTTACTTCAGGATCAAAGATGAAATGGCAACTAGATTTATATTAAAATATCAAAGCAGAGTTACAGTGGATTACAACAAGAAATCTCTCAATCTCTCAGCCATTATCCATTCTCTCTGCCATCCTCAATTCTGAATCTCTAATTCATCCTCAATTCCATCATTCGAATCCCTCTGAAATCACCTCCCTCTCTGATCTCTGTTGTGATTTAAATAAAGAGAGATCAGAGAGCAGTTACAATCAAGATAAGTACAACATGATTTCTATTACAAAATTAGATTGTTTCCAACCAATTGATAAACAAGAAAATATATTTCCATCCAGCTTTCAACAAGAGCAAGACGAATTTGGCTTTGCAGCTGAGATTTGGAGGACGGTCGCAACGACAAATATGAGAAAATCGTGCTCAAAGAACCCTGCGTTTCTCTTATTACAAGCCGAATTTGGGCAAACCGTTCTTGTCTAAAGTTAATTGGGTCTGTTCTGGACAAAACCCATGTTCCATATTTTCCAGATTCTACTTCATTTGCTTAGAATCTCAACCGCAAAACCGTCACTTCTTATTCCAACGAATTTCTCAGTTGGCACTTTTAATGATCAAGTCTTCAATCTGGAAATTATCTTGGAGGCTAAAAATGGTGAATAATGTTACAACTGATTTATTAAAACTATCATTGATAAAATCACGCATAATCATCAATTTATTAGAAATAAAGGAGAATAAATAATATTCATCCATAAGAGCATAAATCATTTATAAAATGGATTTAAATGATAAATTATAATAGATGATATAATAGAGAAGAGTAAAAATGGATGAAATAAGTGTTACAAAGTGGTCGTATTCATGGCCCAACAGATTCAACAACTTATGTCATTTTCTAAAACACAAGACAAGAGTCTACTCTACTCTTCAGCAGAAACCAAAATTGATCAATGAAAAAAATAAGCAAAAAAGGAAGAATATCAATCACACATCACACAATATTTCTCTGGGAAAGTAACTACTAAAAACCTCGACTATCTGTATTGCATTAACTAGAATATCTGAGAAGAAAATACAATGCTTGTTCATCTTGAACAATTCCTGCACTAGTACAATCTATCTCTCTGCTTCTTAGGTTGACTCTGGCCAACACTTAGCCATAGCCTTCCAATCCCCTACTTCCTTGCACTTCTTAGTCAAAGAATCTAGATGAATACAATATGATCTACTCAACGTTGAGCTCAATCTACACAAAAATTTGCTATCCTCTGTCTGGATGAATTCCTTTGGCCAATACTTAGCCAAATTTCCAAGCCTCCAAGCTCCTAATTCCTTCCCTATTTCCTTAGAGAATTAGCGCATATTTAATTGGGAAATTCTCTCTCCATAACTGCACAATCCATCCATAGGCCCTCAGTTGATTGCATATACCATCTGTACATTGCCCCTAGACTCTAATCTCAACTGGGTCTTCCTTTGAACTGACATGCTTGAGCTATGTATGAGTGAATATTCAGTTAACTGGTGGAGCAGTGAAATTTCACTGAAGCTTCTCCCCACTATTATACCTCCTACTAGTTCCTCCAATTGATTAAACTAGTTTAATTGATTATAACTTAGTTATCCTAAATTAATTAATTACAACTCAAAATAACTCAACCTAGACCCCTAAAATTTAGGAATAACTCTAAATGACTCTATATAGACTTCCAACTCAATTTAATGAGCCAACTAAGCCAACTTGACTTCGTTAACTGCTACAAGTTTATGTGAGAACAAAATTACAATTTAATTCCTAATTTAATTCAAGGACGAATTAAATTAGAATTTATAGATCTTATTTTTAACATTTCTTGTTGCTATTTTCAACATACTCCTGCTCTTCCTAAATTGTTATAAGTTACCTTGTCTCACTTTATTCACACTCAAATTTGAACTCTAGAGGTCCATTTAATACACCTAGTGGTATTGCATGAATATTTGGGTTTGTGTTTGCTTCTTCAATGGGTATTCTTGAGAAATGTAGTTAATGAATACAACCTCCTCATACTCCATTGACACTAAGACATATGAACTATCATTTGAAGCTCTTTAAATTATTTGATGTCCAAATTCCTCTTCTTCATTAGTCACTTTTGCCTAGCCTTCAAGTGTTTTTTGAAGAAACCCTTTAGTGTGGGAACAATGAATGTCCTAAGCTAAAACACATAACTTGTTGAAAAGGAAATTGATGTCATGTAGAAGCATATGTGTTCCATTATACCCCTTAATAAATCCCACCATTAAATTATTTTTTTGTACTTGTGTTATACTTTAATATAAATTATGGTCCATTTCCACACCCTCTTTAATTTATCATATACTTATTTGGACATATCAAATTTGGTTTATTCAATAGCTCCATCCTAGACTTTCACAGGGAATTTAAGGCATTGGAAATTTTACAAGGAGAGAGAAAGGAGATATGAATGAAAAGTAAATATACCTACTCCTTTTAATCTTAATCAAAGGAATCCAAAGGGTTTGATATTCCAACACATATATCTTGGAAAATTTCCCATTCCCTCTCATATCTTTGCAAGTTCTTGTGGAGTACAATGAGCCTCCTAGCTCTTCAATGAGTAGGAATGATTTTGTAATATAGCAATATTAATAAAGGATATGGGGATTAGGGAAGTTAGAGGAGCTTCAATAGAGGCATGTAAGAATATCTCCAATCTAAGAGAAAAACTAAGGCAAACTGGAAGAAAGAAAGGAGCCTAAATTGTTAAACTTAGGCATGAGAGGCTAAATATCAACATTAAATCATATGTGGTGAATGAAAGTTCCTTGATGTTTGTAGATGCAACCCTAATTAGTGTTTTTCTTATAAACAAACTGGAAAAAAAAATCCTTAGATAATGGATGGAGAAACTATGGAAATAAACTATAACAATCTTGGTTAAAAAATTCCATGTAAAAAAAATATAAGACCAAGGTCATGGGACACGTATTCTAAGATGAATGGTGGGAAAAGCATCCTATTGGGGTGTCGCTTTGGTTTATTATGGCTAAGGAAATTGGCAAAGGCAATGACAAAGGCTTTGGAAAGGAAAGAGGAATTTATTGGCATTTTATTTATGAAAATAAAGGAAATTAGGAGAAAATGAAGGTGAAAGGTCATAGGTTGCATGTGAGGAGGAAAATGAAGGAAAATAATGGAAAATGAATAAAATAGAGGTCTCATTAATAAAAAGGCTTCTGAGGATTAGTTGGGAATATTTTTCTGAAGACTTTGGTTAGTTCGATTTTGGAGCTCTCTCTCTATTCTCTCTCTCTCATATGCTTGGGCACTTAGAGTTTTCTTGGAGCACTCTTGGAGAGTGTGGCATACTTGGAGTTTTGGAGCAAGAAGGAAAAGGAAGAGCAGGAAAGCACAACAGGACATTGGGATTAGCAATTACAATGGGTTTTTCTTGCAAGTACCAAGTTTCATGTATTTTCTCCTCACTATTTTTAGAATGCATGGCATATGAATGTGATTTATTGGTCATGAACTGTCATTGGCATGGAGGATTTCCTAGATTGACAACGGATTTTCCTAGCCTTTCCATTTCCTAGACAACCATAGTGATACTTGGATTATGGCATAGGGGTGAATGGCTGAAGATAGTATTGGCTCAACCATTCTATGGTTGGGTGGAATGTGGTAGTCTCATCTTGGGTTAGATTTTTCATCATTAATATGAGGTTATTTATCCTTGTTATTTCATGAGTATTACACTGGTTTATATGTGGATTGTATGGTTGTTGTTTCCTTCGTATTTATGTTGTTATTATATTTATTATGGACATGTATTATGACAATGGCTATGTATGGCTTTCATCGTGCTTTTACTTGTAAATGAATGTACAATGTATCTATGGTCTAATGGATGAAACTGCAACGAATGTGTTGAGGCATCAATACTTCTTAGCAATTCTCAGATGAGTATGAGGCCCATATTCTCATATATGTTGTTTAAACCTGTAGATTACATATTTTTGATATGTTTGACGAAATACCTGGCATGGCTAGTAAGGGTCCAGTTAAGTCTGTGTTCAAGTAATTGTATATGTATCACTGACATGTTGTATAAATTCATTTATGAACCTATAATTTAGTTCTGGGTGGTGACCTGGGCTCTAATTGGGCTTGAAAAACTGGCTCAAATCTCGGAGGTGCAAGCACAACATTGGGTAGAAAATACCCTGGATGCATGCATACCCATGTTGTGGGAGTATTTAGAGCCTCCTAGGCACATGCTTTCCCATATAAATGGAACTTCTGGGGGTTTAATGGTCAATAAACATAGTTGGTCTCAGGGGTTGGTTACCTGAGTGATTGGGATGGCTCTTGGGAGTTATGTTGCTGATGTGGAAGGTCTTTATGGAGTGTTTCCATCAGTGCCACTTCCTTAACTAAATGTAGGAAGTAGAATCATATCATAGTAACTTCTCATCACATGTTTACCTTGGTTGGCTGGTTACTTGGGTAGATGTGGGAGGAGGGTGTTACAGAGTGGTGTTAGAGCATGGTTCACCCCTCAAACTAGATAGGTTGTGTGTTGGTCATACATGCATGTCGGTTGCATATGTGTTTCTTGTGTTGTAAGACCTTGTTCTTGTTGCATTTGTTGGTGTTGATCATGGTTGTAGTGATGTCACTGTGTGAAGGTTGATGGTGATTTTGTGGGATGTCTCGTCATGAGTGTATGGTCGTATATGAATTTATTATGTATGTCAATGTCTACATGTTGTTATGCATGAATTTTCATGGTTATGGTTATGTATGTATGTAGTCAGACATGCATTGTGAGGTATTTGTATGCAATTATGTCATCATGATGTTATTGGTATGTTATGAGGCTAATGTGTTGGCTAAGCTAGAGCAAGAGATGCAGATCATTAAAGTGAAGTTGCAACATTGGACCTCGATGCAAGAGCATGTTCTCATATAGGTTTATATGTTGGGCATGCAGGTATGTAGGTTAAGGATTGTTATATGCATTATGGTTATGTGCATGTCTTTCATTCTATTGATGTTATGGTTACATACATGATAGATGATAGTTTATTAGTGTAGTCATATACACATGTGCCATATGGTCATGAATGATAGTAACATGTGGTTGTATGAATTTCTATTGTTCTTTTATGACAGTTAGCTTGATGATTATGTTACATGTTGTTGATGAGCATGTTATAGGTTAGCCCATTGTTATTATATGCTAGTAACTTGATGATTAGGGCTATTACATTAAGATCTTGATGTTAAATCTATCCTAGTAATTTGTGTTGGTCCATCCAATTGGATAGGGTTATGACATTCAGGTATGATTTAAGACATTGTGATATTATGTCATACTAATCTAGACAAATTGTGCATATGTGATTGCTATGCATGAATGACAATTATTTATGAGCTTATGAGGTGAACATCTTAGCTAGTTACTGTTATGGATATCATTATCCTATTTATGTTTGAGTAGATATGTTGTGAATTTATATCATTCTCATCTAGATTGATTATGATAATAAGATAGCCTTCCTGAGATACATTGAGGTATGCATTTTCTTACGTCTCCTATTTGGTGTTTGAGTGTTTGGTGTTTATTATTTCATGTAGTTGATTTATCTAACATGGTACGTTTATAGTTTGTTTGAATGTTTGATTAATTGCATAATATGACTATGTGTATGTAAGATTGATTTAAGGAATGATTTTGCTTTAAGTTGGTTGTACTAACGCATTATGTGCTGAAACAACTGATATGAACTTGAGTGTAAGTAGGTGATAGTTGTAGCATTATGTAGTATGACTGATGAATGTGAGTTGATTTTTACTATGACATGGTTGTTAGAATTGGTGAAGGTTGATTACCAAGTAATATATATGTTTCCTTGATCTTTGGAACATGTGATCGACATGTGTGAACAGTTGCAGGAAACATGCTTGGTATTAGCATGACAAGGTAATAGTTGATGTGTTTATATAACTAATAGTTGGGTGATGCTGGTAGTGCATAGTAATACTCTATTACAACAAAGTAAAAAGGTAAAATAATGGGATTGGGCAAGAATTTCTTTGGCTATGTTTTGAAACTGTAATTCCAAATGAATGAGTGCTTTGCATACAAGTAGTCGTATTAACCTTGAGTTTGTTTGACATTATGTGGATATATTCTATACTTATGAACATGTATTTGAAAGGTATAACAACTGGTTCTAGTTATGGATAGATTTTTCAAAGGATTAGAGTCCCTTGAGAGATGGTGTGGATGTGTTTAGTTGCAAGCAACGTGCTTAGCACAAAAAGGTAAGGTAACTGGTGTATTTATGCACTGGCAATTATGTGTTTATGGAAATATGATGTAGGGGGTTGCATGGCAAAGAGACTGCTATGAAATTCTGAAGAAGGATCGAGTTGAGCTTTCCTTGGAAGCACTGGGAACCATGGGGATTGAGTCATGGTGTCTGTTGAGAGTCTTATGATTTCGATTCTTTGTGATTTGTTTGTGCTTAATGTGAAACTTTGTTTATGTGTAGTGTATGGCCATACCATTTTGTTCATAGTGTCATATTGTTATTGGCTTTCATGGTTTTCTTCTTTTTTGCATTCTTTTCTTTCCTTTTATGTCTTGAGAGTCTTGGGAAGTGGTTGGGAAAGAGGAAAGTTGATGTAGCTCAGGGAGAGCCGAATGAAACCTAGCAGGTAACGTAAGACCCAAATGAAGCTCAATGCATGAGTAAGGGAAGTTGAAGATAAGAATATGGCAATGAGTTGGATTGGTTCGATCCATTGGTGTAAATGGATGATAGCGGTACAGTCATGAGAAAGGTAACAGGAAAGGTGAATTAAATGGATTTAAGGCATTACATGCCTTGCCTATGTTGGGAATGATTGTTCTCAATGTTGTGCATGGTGTGCATAGATAAAGGGAGTTCTCTTAACCTTGACCTTATGCTATATGGTAATTATGTTATCATGATTATGTTGATGTTTATATGTGTGTGTGTGTGTGTGTATGTCATTGTCTGATAGGATTATGATTGTTTTATGCTAATGTTTATATATATGTGTCTATGTATCTATGTCACTGTCCGACAGGGTTTTTAGGGATCATTTTTGTGGAGGAATGATTGCTTATGCAGGTGAGTGGCATGACAAGGTTCCTAGTCTTATGGGGAATCAAGTGGGGAGAGTAGTCTTGAAAAATACATGAGGTCAGTATCATGTGGATATGAATTGATATTCTATGCTTGTATTATGTTTATTTTTATGTTATGGACATGCTGACATTGAGATACATCAATGGAACAAAAACAATGTGATCTGCGACATGCTTGGCTACATGGATGGAAGAGAGCCACTAGAAGCAAGATTTCCTGGTAGAGACAGTGTGGTTTTGGATGTGAAGTATTACTATTTTTCATATGTTGTATATATTTCACATGTTGCATTTGTGATGTTGTGCACATGTGGTGTTGTGTATATATATTGTGTGTACATGTTGCTTATCCAATGATATGTACAGGGTGGTACACATAGTGTTGTGTGAATATTGCATATGCAGTGTTAGGTATAGATGGTGCTTTGTACATGTCGGATATGTGGTGTTGTGTACATGTTGTGCATGTGGTGCTATGTACATGTGGTGTTGTGTGTGTGATTGTACATGTGGTGTTGTGTACACATTGTACATGTTGTGTTGTGTGCAGGTGGTGTTGTGTACATGTCGTGCATGTGGCATCATGTACATGGGGTGTCGTGTATATGTCATGCATGTGGTGTTGTGTATATATGGTATTGTCTACATGTTGTACAGGTCGTGCAATGTACATGTGGCGTGGTGTACATGTTGTGCAGGTGGTTCCGTGTGCATGTGGTGTTGTGCACACATTTTACAGGTGGTGTTGTGTATAAGTGGTACTGTGTACATGTTGTACTTATGGTATTGATTTACAGGTGGTATTGTTTTCATGTCATTAATTTTGTGTTGCAGGCATGCGATACTATGTATGTGCATTGTGTAGTCATGGTATCGTGACATGTGTATTTGTTGTGTTGTACTATGTGTATGTATATGTATTGTGTTGTACATCGAGTATAGGTGTATGTATTGTGTTATGGTGTACACCGGATGTAGGCATATTTATTGTGTTGTGTTGTATGTCATGTGTGGTTGTATCTGTGTGATGCACACTATGTGCATGCACACATGGTTGAGGAGAAGGAACTGGGTGTTTGCTGGATGTGGCAACTGATCCAATGTGTATACAGAAATAACAAATGTAGAAGTAAGGATTGATTAAAGGATAAGTATCAGTATTTTATTTCACTTTTATTATGCATGTGATTTACAATTTTGGTCTATGATTATTACATGTGATTTATGATTATGGTTTATGATGATTTCGAGAAATTCATGATTTTAATTTTTGATGGTCGAGTTTAAGCTAACTAGATATGATATGTTTATTCATGATGATTTGGTCAAGATCTAGCTTGACTTGTTGTGACAGGAAGTGAACAGGATTGCAAGCACCTTGTTGATGGGCCACCAATGAGGTATGATTTGGATTTATTTCAATTCATTTTGAATCTAATGGAAATTATGTGCTTGGTATAGGAATGCATGAACATGCCCGATTGGGTGGTTGAAATTGATTGCAATAATTAGAAATGTTAGTGAAAGGAACTGGAACACGCGACAGTATGCTGGTAAAGCACTTCAAGAGTAGGGCCATTGTGGGACATTGGTACCCAATAGTGTCCATTGATTTCCATGAGCATGTTATGACCAGTATGATGGTTTTAAGGTAGGGATATGCCTTGGTTTTTGGACCTTCTAATGTGAGGAAACCTTGCTAAGGGATGGACTACTCAGGATGGGGGTGCCAATGGAACTTGGAAAGTGTTTGACTGCACGGAAAGGGGTGACCAGATTTCTTGAGGGACTGCGTAGCAAAGAAGCAAAGTTCGGGGATGATTTTTTTTTTTTCATTAGTATTTCCAGATGGAATCAAATGCACATTAGGTGTGTACACTAGAACAATGAGCTGGAAACTATTCACTGAGAGAACAAGTGGCGCAGGATTATAGCACTAGACATTGGATGCAGATTTGACCTTGCAGTGGATTTTGAACTTTCTGGGAAGGAGGTGATTCCTGGTATTACTTTGAGGGTGGAGGTGTGAACCTTTAGATTCCCTTGTTGCGGATGTAGGCATCGTATCCTTTTATTTGCTGATTGAGAAAATGTGCATATGTGTATATGTGTGTATTGTTGTAAATATTGTATCGAGTTGGATTTATAAAGCTCCATAGATAGTATGGCTATTTTTTGGTCGAAGAAAATGTGTATGTGTGTATATGTGATTATTATGGTAAATATTGTAATGAGTTGTGTTATAAGGCTCTAGTAAATGGTATTTTGTCATGTTTTAGTAGATGGTCATTGTAAATACAACAACAAGTTATGCTATAAAGCTCCATGAATAGTATGTTTTGTTTTCAACAATCTTGCTGGTTATAGGTGTCATTGAACATTGAGGATGGTTTTCCCCCAAAGGGATGGTTTTGTAACAACCCTGGTTAAAAAGTCAATGTAAACAAAATATAAGACCATGGTCATGGGACACGTATTCCAAGATGAATGGTGGGAAATAAATCCTAGTGGGGTGTCACTTCGGTTTATTATGGCTAAGGAAATTGGCAAAGGCCATGGAAAAGGATTTGAAAAGGAAAGAGGCATTTATTGGCATTTTATTTATGAAAATAAAGGAATTTAGGAGAAAAGGAAGGTGAAAGGTTACAAGTTTCATGTGAAGAGGAAAATGAGGAAAATAGAGGCATCATTAATAAAAAGGCTTCTAAGGATCAATTGGGAAGCTCTTGCTCAAGACTTTTGTCAATTCAGTTTTGAAGCTCTCTCTCTATTCTCTCTCTCTCATATTCTTGGATGCTTAGAGTTTTCTTGGAGCACTCTTGGAGAGTGTGGCATTCTTGGAGTTTTTGAGAAAGAAGGCAAAGGAAGAGGAGGAAATCACAAGAGGACATTGGAGTCAGTAGCTACAATAGGTTTTTTTTACAGCTATTGAGTTGCATGTATGTTTTCCTCACTAGTTTTGGCATGCATGGAATATGCATGTGGTTTATTGGTCATGATCTGTCATTGGCATGGAGGATTTCCTGGATTGACAATGGATTTTCCTAGCCTTGCCATTTCCTAGATAGCCATGGTGTTATGGGTCCATTTCTTTGTTTTTCTAGTTGGCTCTCATGTTTCCTTTAGCTTGGGTTGAGTTACTAGTTCTTGGAATCCTGGTTGGACAAACAATCTGGAAGCCCTATAAAAACTTGGGTTGAGTTACTAGTCCTGGAAGCCTTGGTTGGAAAAATGCTTTGGAAGCACTTGGTGGGTTGATTTACTAGTCTTGGAAGTCCTGGTTAGATAAACGCTCTAGAATCCTAGAGTAAGTTGTGGGTTGAGTTACTATTCCTAGAAGCCTTGGTTGGAAAAAATGCTCTGGAGCCTTGGAGGCTTGGGTAGAGACCAATCTCATGATTTTGATGTTCGACCATGAGGTGGAATCACTATTTGATGGGTTGAGGTGGTTTGGCCTCTAGAAGCCTTGGATGGGTTTTATTGATGTGTTTTATGAGATACCACATTCATGCTTGGAATATAGCACAAGGGGTGAATGGCTGAAGAGAGTACTAGCTTAGCCATTCTATTGTCAGTTGGAATGTGGTAGTCTCATCCCAGGTTGCCTTTTACATCATTTATATGAGGTTATGTCTCCTTCTCATTTCATGAGTACTACATTAGTTTATATGGTTCTTATTGCCTTGGTATTTTTGTTGTTATTATGCTAGTTATCGACATGTATTATGAGAGTGGCTATGTATGTCTCTCATCATGTTTTTACTTATAAACGAATGAAAAATGTATCTATGTCCTAATGCATGAAACTGTAGCTAATGTGCTGAGGCATCAGTGGTTCTTATCATGAGTATGAGACCCCTATGATTAGATTTGTTGTTTAAACCTGTAGATTACATGTTTGTGATATGTTTGACAAAATCCCTATCATGCCTAGTAGGGGTCCAGTCAAGTCCTAGTTCAAGTAATTGCATATGTATCATTGTTCTATTATATATATTCATTTTTGAACTTTTCATTTAGTTTTGGGTAGTGAGTTGGGCTCTGGGCTTGAAAATCTGGCTCAAATATCAAAGATGCAGGCACAACACTGGGCAGAAAAGTCTTTGGATGCATGCATACCCATGTTGTGGGAGTGTCTAGAGCCTCCTAGACACATGCTTCCCCATATCAAGAGAGCGTCTAGATGTTTAATGGTCAAAAAACTCAATTGGTATCAGAGGCTAGTTACCTGAGTGGTTGGGATGGCTCCTAGGAGTTCTATTGCTGATGTGGAAGGTCTGTATGGTGTGTTTCCATTGGTTCCACTTCCTTAACTGACACATAGGGAGTCGAGTAATATCGTAGTAACTTCTCATCACATGTTTACCCTAGTTGGTCGGTTACTTGGGTAGATGTGGGAGGAGGGTTGTACATCAAAATTAGGGTATACTTCTAAATTATTCATGTTTTTAAGAGATTACATACAATTTCCTTAAACTATAGATCACATAGAGATGTGATAGCGAATGAGCTATAGATTTGGGAGGACACCCATCTAAATTTGAGCTTATGGGGGCCCATATTTGACCCTTTATTATACAAGTCATATTACCCAATCTCCCATTTGCATTATGGAATGAAGATGGTTTTAGGGAAAATTACCCCTTCATTTCTAAGGGTAACTATAGAGATTTTTTTCTTCAATGATCCACATCCTAGACAATGGTCCCAATGATGACATTCAACATTCTCCATAGAGAATAAGCCATAGATGAACTTAGATCATTCTTACTCACTCTTTAATGGTTATGATGCTTGACATAGTTATGCAATGAAATGCATAACTAAAGAAGGACCGAGTTAAATTATACCTAACCCCATGCAATGTAATGTATACATAAGAAAATGGGTTTGAAAAGAAAAAAAAAATATATAAGAGAAGGGGAAGAAAATAAGTGTAACAGATAATGTCAAGGAAATGGTAACTCAAGGACTAATATCTCTCTCTAAAAAATACCTCACGAGAATGAATATCATATGTGACATTGCATGTCAAAGCCACCATTCCCATTAAGTAAACCCCAAGTCACACCATATTCATTTACCCTTACACCTTGAAGCTTTCTTTGGGAAATATTCATTTTATTAGGTATTAGCACTTCTAATAAGGGTTAATAATGATCCTCCCATACCTAAACTTAGAAAATTTCGTAAATTTATAAAATTAATGTGAAGTTTGAAGAAGATACCTAATGTGATCTACCTAATATATTTTGCATTGAAAATGATTCACTTTTAATGTTGCATTTATTCTTGTACATATATCATGTTAGCTACCTATACCAATAGGTTTCATATTTCATGATTGGCAATGAAAAGGTCCAAATATGCTCTGCTTTGATGATGCAAAGATCACATATTTCCAAGAGAATTACAATCTGTGCTTATAGCTTGATGTGGACTCAATTTTGATGGATGGTCCAACAACCTAATCTGGATCATGCCATGTTTTAAATTTTCAGTTGTAGAATAGAGAAAGAAGTCTGTCCAAACTGTTTAATCTTGGCAGACAAGTAGTTTAGGTAGAGGAGAAAGGCTCCCAACAGCTTAATCTGGGGCCTTGGAAGAAATAAGGGTAGAAGTAGATAGAAAAACAAAAGAAAAAGGCCAAAGAAAGAAAAGGCAAATAAGGGTCTGCAAGCCTAAGTTCACCCTCCAAGAAGAAATAAAAAATGCTAGGCAAGTAGATGGGTAGGTAGATGGGGTTGGAGAAGTGTCATTCCTTACAATTGAAGGTGTGCTAACCTATTTCACAAAGCAAAGTCAAATGGACTGAGAAGTCCTTCTTCTCTATCAGCTGGCAGCAAAGCAAAGAAGCATGTCTAACCTCCCTTCTTCCCCTCTTCCCATCCATAACTAACATCCCATCATCAGTTGAGATTCATGCAAAAATTGGTGGTTTTGTGGTGGTTCTTAGTTCTATTAGAAGCCACATTTCTTGTCTAAAACTCTTTTCATTTTGATCTACTCCCTAAGCTAAGTTATTTTCAAATAAACTTAGTATTATCTCCCCTCATCCACTCCTTTCATCCATATTAACCCTAACTCTATTATATAATTCCCCTATGTTACCCTTCCCCCTAGTACTATAACACCATGGTGTATAAACCCCTAACATTGTATAAATATCCCTCCCCTTGGCATTATAGCCATATGCCCTCTGTCAGGGATCAAATTGGCATCTGGTCACTTTGATGAACCTAAGTCCAACCTCCTCCCCCCTTCTGAATTCATTTGGCCCCTTAAAACATTCATTTGCTAAAGAAAGCCTTATAAAAGACCTTGTTCTACCTATACCCGCTTTAATTTGCAAAAATAAACAAAGAACCCACTTTTCTCATTTATCCAAAGTATGGGCGCCGGGTCATTTTTATATTGAATGGGCATTGAAAAACCTTTATAAACCCGCCATATCCCAAGAGTTTCCGCCAAGCACTGATCCCGAAAATAAATATTAAAATAATCTCGCCCCTTGTCATATCCACCGATCATCTCATCAACCTGTCAACCGTCCGATCGGGCACTTTTGATCGGACGGCTATTATGAAAATCGGGTTGGGCCCGAGGTTCGACGTTTAGCACCTAAGAAACTGTCAGAGGGTGACGTCAGGCCTCTGCCATGCGTCGCCCTCACAGCTTCTCGGGTCGGCCTCTGACAAAACCGTCGCCGTATTGTAAGCGGTCCGAGAAAACCATTACCACTGTTCTGCTTACCACCTGTTTTGCTGGGCTTGCATCATCCCCATGTCAGAGCCACGTCACTGCCACCTCGCCGTCGCATCAACTCCTTCGTCCGCCCCCGCGCTGATATGGCCGCCACCTCACTATCCCCGTGGACCAATCGCAGCCTGCCACCTTACCCGGTGATGTCATGCTGACGTCATCCGACTCCGACCCCACCCGATGACGTCATGCTGACATCATCCCAAAAACGCGCCAATATTGCCAAAAATCCATATTTAGGCCAAAATGTCATGTTTTTTCCACTTTTGGCAAAAGAAACTCTAGCTATTTCTGCATGCTGCTCACGTTCAAACCAGCGCCAACCTGCTAAAGCTGATTCCAAGACCACCGGCGCCTCCATTGCACCTGCATTTGCAACTCTTACCGGTGAAATTACCAGGTATTCCTCAAAATCATTCCATGAGCCTGGTTTTATCCGTATTTCCTCAAGCAAACTGTTAAGAGACTGTAAAACACTGTTTTCGCCATCAAATACATAGTGACTTGCACCCATTTTCAACCAGTGAAGTCATAAACCTCCTGCAGAGCCGCATTTGACAAATTAAGCTGAATTCACAGCTAGTTCGCGCAGTCGTGAACTAGAAATTTCAATTGACCAGATTCACCACAGAAAATACTCTTGGTCAGTCCTGCTACTGTTTTATCAATCCTTTAGACAGTATTTCAACTGCTGTTTATTCAATTTGCCTTCTATTTCTTACAATTCACTTCCATTGCAAGAAAACATTCCTCTCTGTTGTTCTGCTCGATTGAAACCGGTTCACCTACAGTTCAAAATCTTCAGTAGCCATGGAGACACCAATAGCCCTGAATGTTTAGCCTCTGAATGCCCCTCAAAGGGAGATAACATGGAAAGCCCTGGGAGATGTAGATTATCAGATGTTAGATTGGTTTCCCATGGGTTCTAAGTTCAATATCCATATGCTAAATGAATTGAAAGCTCAACACCTTGGTGGAGCTGATATTTTAGGGATTTGGGACTCAAATTTGCCCATCTACAACCTCCCTCAAGTCAATGCCCTTCCAGACTTAATCCACAAATGCCAGGAATGCTATGATCCTTGCTAGAGAGCTGTCCTCAGTCCTGCAGGCTCAGTTTTGTTCTTCATCACCCCAGAAGCCATAAATGAGATGCTGCATTTCCATACTGCAAGGCCATTATCCCCTCTTTCCATGTTGGATTTAATAAAGAAGGGAAATAATTTGTCAAGTGCCCAGATTACCAAAATTAACCAGTTATTTCTACAGCCTAGCTCTGAAACTATAAGGACTCCTCCTATTGGATATCACTACCTGAATCACCTGGGGAGAATGCCAGTAGATTTGATCAGCTATGTCCTGGGATACAAGGGAATTTAGGATGTTGATGGCACTATAATGGCAATGCTGTCCATGTTTTCTCCTGGAAAGCCTCCAGCTGTACACTATGACTATGCCACCTATATTGCAGACAAGATCCATGAACAACTGATGAATCTTCCAAGGGAAAGGGTGTTCAGATACACCTCATACATCTACCACCTGTTCTTGTTTTATCAGCCAGACAGTTTCTCCATCTCACTTAAGAAACTTAATGCCTAGGGAAATCCAAGGTCAGTTGTGTATTGGACTTCAGTTTTCCATGATGTTTCTCAATCACCATACACATACTGTGAGTTTATAGGCCTGTTCATTCACCCAGCTATGACATTGCTGTATGGTGTCCCTCCTCCAAGGTTAACCGATGACATGCAGAGAATTCTCCATCTCTCCAAATCCTACAACATTGGTGATTGGTATTTTTACCAACACCACATAGTAATCAGAGTATATGGCTGTGAATTGGACCCTTACAGGCTGCCAAGGTATGTCCCCATGAGACTGTTTGCCCTAGAATACTTCAGGCAGTTTGGATATACTGACTACTTCCATTTCCAAAGCAAAAACAAGAAGGTACAACTGAAGGTAAGGAGCCAGCTAGGCCCTTTTTTGTACAACAAAAGAGAGGAGGGATGGAAGGAGGCAGATATGATCTTAGAGGGTTTCAAAATGCAAACCAATTTTAAATGGTCACCTTATGACCGTAATCATTTTATTTCCCTCAGGAGGATAAAACACAAATTGGGTAACTATTCACATGTTAGGTTGCCTCATATTGAAAAGTATGCAAATTCTTTAGGCTGGAAAGAAGGCACTTTAGAAGAGCCAATCTCTAGAGAGCAGATACTAGAGAGAGGCTAGGAATATGCAAAAGGAGGCTGACTTGGAAACTTGTGGACATGTTTCCTTATCCTATCAAAGGCAAATTGGAGCAGCTGCCTCCTCTTCAACAACACATCAGCAAGCTGCCATGGACACTCAACAGACAAACAGCAAAGGCAAAGGAAAGCAGGTGGAACAAGAGCAACCACCTCCCATGACTCAAGACCAAACAGATAAAGAGATGGAACAACAAGAAACAGTTCAACAACAGGAAGAGCAACAGCAACAACAGGGATCACAGCGAAAAGAAGGGCAGCATGACATAGAGCAGCCCACACATCAAGAAGGGGCAGTTGAGGCCCCAAGTTTCACAGAACAGCAGTCACAAAATACGGTGCCTCCTAGGCAAGAAACATCAGTTGATGCAACAATCCTCCAAACTCCACAAAAGGAGGATACTAGCAGAAAAAGGGACAGAGAGACTCCCTTGACCACATCAGAAAGTCATGGTGAGAAGAGGCACAGGATGAATCCCCTTTCAGAGGAGGAAATGCCAACAGGGAAATCTCTGGGCATGGACCCACCTAGCAGGGAAGCATCTGCAAGTTCCTTCGAAGAGGAACAGAACAGAACTGTGGGAGGAGAAGTCAGTTCCTCTAGCTAGCAGAGAGAGGGTGAACTGAGCATTAAGCAGCAGTTCATTGAAATAAAGAAAAGGAATGAGCCCATAAAGATACAACTGTACAACCATTTGTTGAAAATGGCTCCCACCAACCAGCAGCGACTAATGTCTGCATATAATGTCCAGGAGGGAAAGATGATCATGAGTCACCTCATACCAACTACATTGCAGCCACAGTCCCCTTCAGATTACTTAAGGACCAATCTTGAGGTCCTGGCCAAGGAAATCCACCCGATGGATAAAATTGAATTACATAAACAAACAGGTGAGATGGTCTATGCCTCCTTGGCAGACAAAACATTGGACAACTACAGGCTAAAAAATAGCCTTAATAATACAGCTGCCCAACTTGAGTTGGAAAGGGCATCCTCACAAGCAAAGGACAACAGAATAAGGTCCTTAGAAGACATAATCATTGAGATTGGGCATGATCCCAAAGATATCAAGGCCATACAAGAAATATTAAAATTGAGGGATGCAGATATGGCAGCTTTGAGGAGAAACATCAAACTCCCAGCCACAATTCACCCTCAAACAGATGAAGTAGCTCAACAAAGGCATGATAAAGATGCCACAGCTTTGCTGGTGTCTCTCTACAAGCAGCTTATCCAGACACAAGAAAAGCTAGGACAATCAGAGGCTGCACAGGCAGCACTACAAGCAACTCTGAAACAAAGAGAAGAAGGTCATACCTCCCAGCCTCCTCCTCAAATCATTAACCTTGAGGAAACAACACCATCTACTTCTGCACCACCAACAACAGAGCAGGCCCCTAGCTTGGATATGCAAAAGCTAAGGAATGAGATCCAGGCCCTGGAAGCTCAAATGACAGAGCTGAATGAGACCAGGGATAAATTGGCCAAAGTGAATGATAGATATGACAAATCCAAGCAGTCTGTGGCAGAAAAGGGCAGGGAGATAAAAGCCCTCAAAGACAGGATCAAAGAGCTAGAGAATGAGCTCAAACTAGACAAGGTTGTGGTTGAGCTTAAAATAGTGCTATGGGCTAACATTGGCCAATCTATTAATGACCAATGGCAGTATATTGAAACAACACATGAGCAGTTAGAGCTCATTCCAAAAGCACAGGCTGAAATTCAGAGATCAAGAGCTGCTCTAAGCAATATGCCTGAAATAGCCACCAGGATGATTAATGTACTTAACAATAGAACAAGTACTCAGTTGGCTGCCATGGGAATTTCAAACAGAACTGAGCACATTCAGTTAATCAAGAGGGTTCTTACACTGAGAAATTTGGTGCAGACATTAGAGAGAAGAACCCAGGACATGCAGACTGAGGTAAACAAGTTTTTGGAGAAGTTTCAGGTATTAGAAAACAGAGGGCTCCCTGGCTTACTGAACAGCGCAGGGAGACTGTTTACTCATGAGCAGTATGCTAAAAGGGTTAATGCATTTGCCACAAGTCATATCAATGAGAAGCCTAGCACCTCAGAGGAAACAGGGCCTGCCACAGGACATACTCTCTACAATAGAGTAGAAAGTTTATTTGTTATAATGAATGAAATTAAACACCTGTTTGAGGTGCCTCCCAATTTTTACAAATATACAGAGGCAGAAGAGACTATGGATGCAATTCTCAGGCATCAACTACCTACACTAGAATGGTGGACTAAGGCCATACAGATGATTTTATTAACAGGAAGCCATTCAATAAATTTTGTTCATGAAAAATGCAAATTGTCATACACAGGGCAGTTTAAAAAGAATCAGCTTGCATTAAAGATAAAAGCTGAGCCAACTCAGCAGAAATTTCGGCCAACAAAGCAAGGTAGGAAGCTACAGGTGTCCAGGCCGAGAAGCTACAGCAGAGTAGCTCCAAAAGCGCATTTCTCAGCATTAATGCAGATCACTCCAACCGACTCAGTGGCCTCCAAAGGCCAAAATATCTTCTGACAAGCATAAAGATGCATTTACTTTGTATTCAATGATGTAATAACTTTCTTATCTAAATATCTTGAAAAGTTGGTGAGCGCATTCATTTTTGAGATAACTTAGCACTCAGATATTTTGTAAACCGATTCTATATATTTGCCCCTCGCACAAGCTTGCAGGGGTTGTTGTTGATTTCTCTTGAAGAAGTTCTTATGCTGTAATCCTTTCAGAGTTTAATAAAGAAAGTGATGGAATTTCTCGGAGTTCTGAAGTGTTGAATGCGTTTTGGTGTCTGTTGAAAACTGCAGGATTCCCGTGTACTTCACAATACAATAAGTTTCTGTAACTCTCTTTGTTATGTGATTCAATCTTTTACAATCCATATATGTTTCTAATTTCTAAGTGTTTAGCAACAAAGAAAAAGAATAACCTTTCAGGACTTATTCATGCAATACCCTGAGTTCAATCTGTGTTGTTAATAAATTTTTTCTTCAGCTATAATCTTGATAAGTGTAATTCTTAATTGCTGCACTTTCAGAGTATATCTTTCACAGTGACCTTTGTTTCAGGAATTCAAGTTTGCTCCTGAGCATCATGTTTCACTTTCACATCACCAGCTTAATGGAGAATTGTTAAGATAGTCTTCAGCAAAATCACATAACCAATCTTTTGTCGACGCGTTTCGAACCAACCATCGTCAGGACAAGTTGAAGAACTAATCCGGCTTAGCTCGATTAAATAGAGTGTGCAGAGACTCCAACAGCTATAATGCTAACGGCTAATTTGACCTAATGAACTTGGTCAAACTACTCAAAAATTTAATTAATATTTCTAGAAATAGTTAAAATAGGTAAATAAAGGAGTTTATTTGTTAATTTAAGGATAATATTAATATTTTAATTATAATGGTCATAATATATATTCAATGATTTAATACTATTCAATAAAATAATAATAAATTAATTTAAAATTAGATATATTAATAATATTATTTCGAATATTAAGAGAATCTATTAATATTTTAATTATAATGGTCATTATATAGTATATATTTTAAATGATTTATTATTATTTAATTATATTACTAAATAATTATTATTAATAATATATTTATTTAATAATAAAAAGATATATAATTGAATTCATTTGTTAGTTAAAAATAGATATATTATTAATATTATTTCAATTATTAAGAGAACCTATAGTATAATAAAAATAATAATAAATCATTTAATATATATTATATAATGACCATTATAATTAAAATATTAATAGATTCTCTTAATATTCGAAATAATATTATTAATATATCTAATTTTAAATTAATTTATTATTATTTTATTGAATAGTATTAAATCATTGAATATATATTATGACCATTATAATTAAAATATTAATATTATCCTTAAATTAACAAATAAACTCCTTTATTTACCTATTTTAACTATTTCTAGAAATATTAATTAAATTTTTGAGTAGTTTGACCAGGTTCATTAGGTCAAATTAGCCGTTAGCATTATAGCTGTTGGAGTCTCTGCACACTCTATTTAATCGAGCTAAGCCGGATTAGTTCTTCAACTTGTCCTGACGATGAACCACACTGGTTGGTTCGGAACGCGTCGACAAAAGATTGGTTATGTGATTTTGCCGAAGACTATCTTAACAATGTTATGGATCACAGAAGTCTAAATTCCTTATTAATGGAGAATTCTTAATTGCTTTCTGTTGGCTGACCATACATCACCACTTAAGTTTAAATTTTGTTTGTTTGAGATACTCAATAGGCCCTGCAGTCTGAACATTACCACTCTAGCATTTCAAAACATGTCACAGCTCTAGACTCCATTGCCCAATGATATACTACTGTCTGAACACTACACCTTAAGCATTGAAAGAAGTCCTTCAACCAAAACATAAACCAAAAACCTGAGCATAATAGCTGGCCTAAAAACACTATAAAAAAATAGAGACAAATCATAAAGAGAGAGCCCTCTCTGATTGCAGTTTGGCTAGAAACTGTGATCCAAAGATTGGTTAGTGGTTACCCCGGCCGTATTCCCTTGGGAGTCATAGGGAACAACCTGGGTGTTAACATAATTGGCGACTCCACTAGGGAAGTAAGCAAACTTTTCAAACCGTTGTCTGTCCATAGACAGTGGTTCTAAAAGGCTTAAACAGTCCCTTAAACAATCCTAAAAAATCTTAGAAAATACCAAAAAACAAATTCAGAAGCTGGCTCCTAAAAAGGAAACCAGGCACACTAGGTCTAACCCTGACCCAAATCCAGCAGTTTTTGAGAATCCTAATATAATCCCTAGAATAATTAGGAAGCAACAAAAGCAGGAAAATCCTAGTGATTTGAGTCCTGAGATAGCCCACCCTGAACTAATTCCTACCCCTATCAAAGTTCTATTTCGCTCTACCCCTGTCTCCCCCAGTTCACCATCCACATCTCAAAGCCCTCCTTTCACATCTCCACCCACTGCACATATCCCCTTGAACAACACTCCAGGTGCTGCCACACCTGTTACACCTGTGGTACACACCTTTCCTTTTATCCCAGTTTCTCCTGTAAATCCCTTAAACCGTGTGAATATGGCTAACAGATATGCACCCACCCTTGCAAATACCAGCTAATGCTGCAGCTCTACCCCAAGATTACCAAACCAAAATCTCATATTTTGACTCCAATGGCCCTTTGACAGTTGTCCAGCATGCCAAAAGGATGCAAGACCATTTTGAGACCTATGAAATAGATGATGACAGTGTGAGAATGAGGATGTTTGTTCAAAGCCTAACTGGGGATGTAAGAACTTGGTTTAGATCCCTGAATGCAAATTCCATCACAACTCCTGATGAGCTCTATAAAGCCTTTACTAGCAGATGGGAGAAGAAGAAGGATCCTCTGCACATACTTGGTGAATATGACACTATCAAAAGAGGTCCCCAAGAGACTGTTTTGGAGTATTGTGCAAGATTTAACAATGTATATAACGCAATCCCACAAAATTTAAGACCCCCTCCTGATTTAGCTTTGTACAAATTCCCTGATGGTTTTGACCCTGACATGGCCTATCAATTAAAAGAAAGAGATCCTCAATCCCTTGCAGAGGCCCAAAGGGTTGCTGTCACAGTGGAAGCTAACCTGATTGCCAAAAGAAACAGAGCAAGGTTGGAAAAGAGAACAGCTTTCAAAGAAGAACCCTCTGCTTTTGATCAAAAGCTGGATGCAATACTCACTGGAATGAAAAGATTGGGTGATAGAGTGGAATCGGTTGAGAGAAAATCATCATGGGAAGCACCACAAAACAACCCTCCTAGGAATCCAAATTTTAGGAGAACTCAAAACCCAGGCATTGGCAAGCCCAGTGCTGATCAAGACATAAGACCCCCCTTCCAAGAAAATTATGCAGAGACTTCCACATCAACTGAACCCAATGAAGATTCTCAAATTAATTTAATGGGTCTAGATGGTGAAAGTCAAGTTTTCTTAACACAACAAGATCATGAGGATGATGAAATCAAACTGTTCCAAACTAAATCAGGTGAATCCTTTGACTTTAAACAAGGCTATGACACTGCTATTTATGAAGTCCATAAACAATACAAGCTAAGGAGCAGAATTGTGAATGTAAATCAGCCTGAAAAGATAAAGGATAATCAGCAGCCTAAAAGAGTCATAGTCACAGAGCCTAATGACAAAACAAATTCACCTGCAGAAGAAGTAATTATTGAAGAGATAACTGAACCACTGTCCTTAAAACAACATCCTATGGCCACTTCATCCTCTCAACCTAATTTAAGTGTTACTCCTCAAGAGATGAGTAAAAGAGACAAGTCCCAAAGTCAAGATAAAAATCAAGAAGAAGATTTAGTGAACAAGGAAAAGACTGTTATCCATAACCCTAAGACCCAATCTGAAAAACCTTTTGACCTAGAAACTGAAATTGGCAAACTAAAGATAGCAATTCCTCTCTCAGAACTAGCCAAACATGACATCTATAAACAACAGATCAAGAAGTCCCTTCAACTCACTAGCAACAAAGATGATGTCAATGTGTTGGATGACACCCCAGAACTACTGTTTGGCCCAGAAGTGGATGGAAAAATAGTAGTCACTGGGGTATTACCTTTTTATGTCAGCTTAAATATTCATGATAAAATATTACATAATGCAATGTTTGACTCAGGTGCCTCTCACAATCTCATGCCAAAGGCAGTCATGGAGAGATTAAATCTAGATATAACAAGACCATACAAGGACCTGTTTTCCTTTGACTCCAGCCAAGTCAAGTGTTTAGGCCTCATAAAAGATTTATGTGTGTCTCTGGTTCAATACCCAAACAAAACCATTCTAATGGATGTTGTAGTTGCTGATATCCCACCTAAGTATGGGATGCTGTTATCAAGATCATGGGGAGCTAAACTCCAAGGTTCCCTACAATTAGACATGTCATATGCCACCATCTCTGTTTTTGGGCAACCAAAAAGACTATACAGAGAAATACTCATGAAATACATGGTCAGCAGTGAAGAAAAGCCTCAAAACTTTCCCATATATGCTGTCCATTCAGACATAGACTCATACATTCTCTTCAATGACAGCACAACTCCCTCAAAAGATGAGGTTGAAGCCAAGATACTCATACAGGAGGAAGACTCCAATGAAAGAATTACCACCCATGAAACAACAGTCAATCAAACACTAGACACTGCTGTTGCCCTAGTTGTCAAGAATATCCAATCAAATGATGAGACTGTCCTAGAAGACAAGCTAGATGAAAAACCAGATTTTCAACTTACAGCGCCAGCCCATGAACAGATCATTAAATCTCCTTCACAACAAAATATTCTATGGTTCCTTGAATTTGATGGCTCAGTCAACAAATTAGGGGCAGGAGCTGGAGTTTGGGTACACAATAAAGAAAACAGTCATGCAGAAGGTAGAGCCTATAGATTAAACTTCAGATGTACTAATAACATGGCAGAATATTGTTATAGACAATTTTGTGCCTTACAGCAACAGGCATGAATTGTCAATAATCCAAGGGATCCAAAGTCCCTAAACGTGATGTTCCTACCCCTAGAGGAACAAGGTCAGCAAACCAACAGCTCTCAGATCAGTTCTCCGCCTGAAAACACTCAAAAACAAGCAATCTTGAAATCAAAGCAGGTGCTCCACTAGGCTTCTGCGCTGAAACTCAACTCCTCCATGGTGTACCTGCGTTGCAAAGCAAGTGGAACAAAGGCCACCTGCGCTGAGCGAGATGGGACAAGTGGCACACTGAGTCATTGCTCTGGAATCTTCCAAAAATGACACTTAGATCAGGGATTTCGCCTTGTGATGAGTCAGAGGCTCTGTTTCTCCAAGTGGAAGCAAGGTTCTCCAGGTGGACTCAAGAACTGAAGATCAACTGAAGAGAGAGAGGACACAAGGCAGCTACACATCAGTTGCAAGCTGACTCATCCTTTCTCAATTCATCTATATATTGAGCTCTCTCCTATGAGCTTAGGAGGCTGGAATTTTGTGCAAAGTAATGATATGCTATTGGTTTCACTATAGAACTATTGGGTGATTGCTTGAAGGAGGTGAAGAGGAGAAATTCTTTCTGCTGGGAGGTGTTGCTGGATTGGGGCCTTCAATGGTTGTAACTCTCTCAGAACTTTACTTCTTCATTAATAAAAGCTATTGAGGTTCTTCTATATGCACTTGTTTCAATGATATATTGTGATAATTGTATATTTGATTTATGCTAATCCTTGAATCAGTTATGATTGCATGCTTCTTGTAGTTTCCTTCTTTGTTATTTTGCAGGATCTCATTGTAGCTGGGCCAGCAAAAGAGCAAGGAGCTGGGAGCAAGCAGCTAAAGAGAAGAGTTTGGATTCGACATTAAGCGCAAGGCAACGGTTAGTGCCTTTCCTCATTCTCTCTTGCTTTCGTAAAGAAGTAAACCTTAAGTAGTTTTCTTTACAGTTGTTGCTGAGGTACTATCACCCTTAGAGTGGGATAGGGTCATCCGAATCGGATACTTTTCCCTACAACAAAATGGCGACTCCGCTGGGGATCGTATCTGTTTGATTGTTTGTAGTATTTTGCTATTCATTTCCTGAACAAAAGAGTACCAAATCGAAAAGCTTTTGACTATATCAAAAGCGAAGTAGAGGGCAGCTACTCTGGCTCATTTCTGAGCATGTTCATGATTTGAAGAGCTGATCTACAAGGATCCTTGTAAGCTCTTAGTGATAGCTTTTCACCTTCCTAATCATCCCTTTGAGTGTGCTTGACTGATTGCTTCTGATTTGAGCAAAAACTGTGCATTTTTGAGAAAATTGTGACCCGGAAAATGAGAAAACGCAACTTTCGCTTTCCAAAGCAGGTAGTACACAGGCTACCTGCTTTGCAACGCAGGTCCCGAAGGGGCTACCTGCGCTGAGAGCCAGACTGGCTGAGCAGCACCTGCGTTGGCCCAATTTTGCCTAGTGCAGTTGGGGTTTCCTCCTTTTTCTTGCCTGTTTTCACTATAGTTTTTGCAGCAAGTTGTCTTTCTTGTACCTGTTCTGAAACCAACCTTACTTGCCATCATTCCGCCTCTGTTATATAACGAAATTGTACTTGTTCTTTTGTATTTCTTACGTCATTTACAATTTCCCATAACGAAAGTAAACTAGTCTTGCTTTGGCCTCCTAGATCTGAACCTGTGTTAGGCATTTTGCTGGTCTAAAGAGTTAGCTTGTTTGCTGTCCATAGCTGATTAGTCTTTTTACTTTCGTCATTATGGTTTGATTTCATGTATTTCCAGTGATTAAACAAGTAAATCTTAAGGTGTCTTTTGATTTTGGACTAGCTTGTTTACTTTCGCTTTAAATCGAAATCAAAGTTATATAACAACTTTCTTTTTGTAATACATCAACATTAAGAAAGGGAAAAGAAAATACATGCATTGTGCATTTTGCATTTGAAAAAGTTTGCATGATGATTTAGGAGAAAGTGCATTAGTTTGTGCTGTATGAACTGTGTGAAAAGATTTGCCTTTCTTCTCCCTCAGTAGTTAAGATTTTCATCAGTCAAAAAGATTTGAAAAAGCTTGCTTCTCATCTTAGGCTGCATTTAGGAATTTTTCATATACATCTCGTGGTGAACCTTGAAAGGAAAACTTTAAAAAGATGAACTTAAAATATACTGAATGAACCTAACAACGCATTTGAAACATAACGCAAACACATAGAGGTCTAGGTAGAGACGTGTTCCGGCGTCGTTAAACATAGTGACTGTCGATCTCTACGAAGGTGGGTGATTCCTCTTGAGAGTCGGTGGCACTAATACGGACTTGTGCTCCCACGTACCGTCGCGTATATATTGGGAGACACCTATAGGCATTTATCCTTTATCCTTAGAAAGCCGTGTCGGCCTCCCTACTGATCGCGATGCAATGAACACAGCATTCACGAAGATCGACCACCCGTACCGTAAAACGTATTTTGTGGTTTCGCGAAAGGTTTGGCACACCCTCTGCCTAGATCTCCAGAGCAGTTTCTTTTGGCCCTTTTCAAACTCTATAACTGAAAAGGTCCAACCGAGCATTTGTCACTTCGGGCTCGTTAATATATCGAAGGAGACTAGAGTCATCTTTAGCTTTTTCTCGAGTCTTAAAACATGAAAAAGCAAAGTTATGTTTAAAAGCATCTAATAAAATTCATTCAAATCGGAAACACATTTTTCCCCTTTATATTTTAGTTGATTGAGTAATCCGCAATCGTGGAAGAAAGTCAATTGAATATCCGTCGTTCTCAGAGGCTTGCGAGTCAACCATCTTTGTCTCCGGAATCGAAAACAATCCGGACAAAGCGAGCTCGTCGAACCAGTTCAAAATCTCCTTTAAAAGTTAGAACAAGTGTTCCAACAACATCTGAGATTCTGGTTACTCCAAACATTTCCGGAAACCCTGCCTCCATAGAAGAAGTTCAACCGCCACAGAAGGACAGTAATACTGATCCTAGCCTGGGGGAAAATACTTATATAACTGAACCAGTTCCATCTGTAACTGGTCCAGAGAGTTTTGTTCCTCAAACATCTGTCGCTGTTGATACAACCCCTTCTTTGGCACCGGAAATATTTTACGGACCTGACGGTCTTCCTCTTCCACCTGGTCTGATTGCGATAGAGGAAATCATAGAGGAACCGCAAGTATCCACTCCAACTCATTTTGGAGTAGGGGTCACTCTATTTCCTGCTACAACAGAAGTTTGTTCATCACCAGTGGAAGTTCCTGTAGAATCACTAGGCAATCAATTGGATAGACTCAAAATGTCTAAACAACCGTTGACATCTAGGACTGTGTCAAATGACACGGCGACAGCAGAATTACCTGCTGCGAATCCAACAATGTTTGCCGGCATACCATCTGTCCCAACTAGCTCTCAATCGCTAGAAGGAGTCCACCAAGGGACTATCTCGACAGTATGGTCTGTTCCTGTCTGTTCCGGAGTAATGTCTGGTAACTCTTATGGTGAGACTCATCAAATTGACCCTTTTGGGAATCAATTTAGGCCATCCAGTCCTCCAGGACAATCAATTGCCTTGAGTTCTGGATTACCACCGTATGGGGGGCAGTATGCCTTTTCATTACCCCCTCCGGGAGGGTACCCATATGGGAGTTCTCAACCTTACTCAAGTTATGGTGGAATTGCAACGAGTAGTTGGGTACCTATGCTATCCCAGCCACCAAGAGTTGTATATTCTATGCAACAGTGTGTACCTGTGACGAACATCCCAACTACACCGGCTATCGTAACCGTGTCGCAAGTTCAAACGATGCCTGTTGTATGTCAACCTCAGATTTCTCAGGTTCTCATGCAACAGCCCCTTGACCCTGCGACCCAACCACAATCGCCTACTGGTGGGGCGACACAAGTACAATCGGGTACAAGTACCCCACATCTTGGTCCAATGGTTAGTGTAGCACAACAACCCATGGTATCGCAACCGTGGATAGTGCAATACCAACAGCCACAATTCCAGCAAGTGTACCAAGGTTCTGAACAGCAAATCTTTGCGAATACTGGACAACCATATATCCAAAATGGTCAAAATCAACCACTTTATAGTGGTCAAGTCCATCAACCGTATCAGTCATACCAACATCAACTCCATTATGCTGGTATGCAAAGACCAACTGTTCAGGCGATTCCATCATACCCTGGTTACGCTTCCCCTAACTTGAATCAACAGTTACCATTCGTGGCGACTTTAGAGTTGCCTGATTTACATTGGTTAACCAATGATCCAATTGCTTACGCCCCATGGTGGCCAGTGATCCCGCACAAACTTCCATCCGACATTCCTAAATTCAATGGAAATTCAGGTGAAGACCCGTCGAATCATGTGATGACATTTCATCTATGGTGTTCGTCGAACACTTTAAATGATGATTCGATAAGGCTTCGCCTCTTTCAGAGGACATTGACAGGTCCAGCGGCAAAATGGTATATAGAATTGCCAAGAGCTTCGTTCGACAATTTTAGCTCCCTTGCCACGACATTCTTAACCCACTTTCAATTACCAATAAGGTATGAAACGGGAACAGAGATATTGACTAGCTTCAAACAGACAACCGCAACTCATATATCAGATCATATACATGAGTGGCGACGTCGACGAAGAATGGTTAAAACATACGTTCCTGATCAGCTTTTAGCTGAGTGGTTTATAAAGTCGTTACTTCCGGCCATAACAGAAGATGTGGCAAAGGGGGGAGTCGTAACAGAAGAGCAGGTTATTGCTCGTGCACAATATTTGGACTTAGTATATACTCAGTCCGGCACGTTCTATGACAAAATACCAGACGCCCCTAGACCAGAATTTTCAATCCCTCCTCCTCCTAAATCAAATAGTGACTCTCATGCCGGCGATGGCGTGATTGGCACGGCAAACACGAATCCAAAAAGGACCAATCAAAAGAAGGCCCGTAAGGATTCGAACCAAAATGCGCATGAAGAAGTTCTTGCTTCGGAAGTAAATGCCGTATCAACAGATAAAGGCAAAGAAACCAATCAACCAGGAAGCAAGAAGAAACAAAACAAAGGGAAGAAAGATCAAAGAAAGTCGTCTCCTCGAAAAACTCCTCATAGAGAGGAGAAACCACCTGGGAGGTGTCACATATGTGACGACGATCATTGGACGGCAGATTGCCCGTACAAAGCTGAGTTTAAAAGATTCGTAAAGAATCCGCATACTCCAGCTGTGTTAACCGATCCTTTTCCCGATCCAAGTCAAAATCTGGTTGATAGTGGAAATGCTTCCCCATCACAAGTTATGATGTTGTCAAGTTTTAAGCGCCAAGATGATGCTTTAATTTCAACATTAAACAAAAGCTATGGGAATTCGCAGTTGTTGAATGGCGAGAGAAAAGGTCAATCGGGCAGTTCGACATCAACTTCGACAGAAGTTATGCCGCCATCCAATACAAGAAGCATTCCAACGATCCATGGAGGCAATCATCCTCTCCAAATTATCGGAGTGATTTTCCTAAAAGGCCCTTCTTTAATGGGCACTGTTGCCCCACCACCGCCAAGTAATCTTACGGAGATGGGTGCAACGGAATATGAAGCCTTCTATTTTTAATGGATCTAAAAGTTTCGAGGATAGTTCCTATCTCAAGTCAACCTCGTTTAAAAAATGAAATAAAGAGTAAAGAGGATAGTTCTTTACGATGTCAACCTCATTAAAAAATGAACTGCCCCTTAAGGTTTAAGGGGGATATGCCTCGTCTGCATTATTATTCTGGGGGCATCCATAATCGAGCAGTTTTAGCAATGTTCATGCTCGTTAAAAAATAAACGCAAGACCCGAGCAGTTTTAATACATAGTTCATGCTCGTTAAAAAATAAACATAAGTTGTGAGCAATCTTCCCCTAGAGTTCAAGCTCACCCAGAAAAAATGAACCGGTAAATAACTTTGGTAAATGTAACCTTTGACTGCCATATTAAAAGCCATTGGTCGTGTTTATATGCCATCACCTCCATCCGTTCATTTGGCCAATCGTTCATCTCCATATGTTTGTTTACCCATTTTGAGGAACAGCTGCGAAGAGTGATTTCACTAAGCCATCCTTGTGACACTGCCGTGATTGGAAAATTCCAACCTGTACCTGGAATCTGCTGCTGCCCTGTTCATCACTCGTTCCTCAAAAGACGAGTCTTCTTTGAGCTCTTTTCACTGACTCGTAAAATATGAAAAGTTTGCCGAGTTTTGGCCTTCCAGCTCGTTAAACGACCGGAAGAGCTATCCCTCCTCTATATTTTAATCTTTTTGGACCTGAGGGATTATTGCACAAAAAGATCGAGCGCTTGTTTTGTTCGGCTCGTTAAAGCAATCGAAAATTCATCCCTTCTGTATTGTTTTATACTTTTTTGGACTTAAGGGATTAGATGACGAAAAAGGAATTTTGGAGTTGACTTTATGTACCTTTTCAGACTCTCTAAAAATGAAAAGGACCGAGTTATCCTTGTCGTTAGACTCGTTAAATTCATTAAATAGCGATAAACTTGTCTTTAGACGAGAACGAGTTTCCCTATCGCTAGGCTCGTTAAAACATAGCGATGGGCTTGCCCGAAGGACAGGTTATAGAACAAGCATATGTTATCCTCCTCAAGCTTGACAAAAATAAAGAGGTACTGGTCAGCAATGACTGGGGAAAAATTGGGAGAACCTCACAGCTTTAATGGTAGCAAGTCGCTCTTGAACATGACACTTTGTCCTCCGTATCACATCGGGTTGGGTTGTTTCATTCACCGGTCTCATCACCATGGTCCTCGCCACACCATCCACATTTGGGGTAATGCTACCGATCCATCACATCAGTGTCGTTATATGTTCAAGAGATGTTGTTCTGCAAAGAGTCAACCGTGCCCCATCCACTGCCATACATTGTCCTTCATCCATTTCATGACCGCCACCCTGAATCATACATCACAGTTTGTTTTCACCTCATCACAATCACTAGCTCCGTTCCGTGTCACTGATGTGGGATTCATTAAGGCCCTCCTTTGACGGATCGCTCCTTGTCGACATCAGCTCATTATCCAAGGAGTTGATCTAGGAACAACCCCTTCAGTACTTTGAAGCTTGCATGCCTCAATGGCAAGTTTCTCACTTCCGTCGATAGGTATACATCAATGACCTTCGACCAGAAGATTTTGCATGGTGGTCGACGCCAAGTCCTTTATTCCCACCATGTGAATTGTACTGCCGTACCTTGAGGGTCATCATCCTTATCGGTGATTCCTCTCACGCTTGTTAACGGTTTACATCATTGACCGGTAATCAAGCGATGTCTTTCCATGTTCGACTTCAAGAAATTCTCACATGGATCGACTTGTACATCGAGTGAAGATCAGAAGAGATTGAAGACCCCGGATCTAGTTTCATCCATCCGGGCTGCGATATATATTCAGGATATAAAGACATTTGATATGTACATCATTGCAGCAGATGATCATCCTTCTCAAAGGATGATAATTTCAGCAGAGAATTATCAGTCTATCATCAGACAATCGTCTGTTCTATGTACCAAAATGTATTTATAAAGCTGAGCATGGGAATGCCCGCCTCAGCTAGATCATGAAAAAGTATGAAAAATAATGTATTGTATTGTATCTTATTACAGGACACTTCTCAGCAGATTGAATGAACTTCGGATCCTCCTAATAAAGCATTTCACCCGATAAACGACCTCATACTTTAGGGGGCATCTGTTATAGACAATTTTGTGCCTTACAACAACAGGCATGAATTGTCAATAATCCAAGGGATCCAAAGTCCCTAAACATGATGTTCCTACCCCTAGAGGAACAAGGTCAGCAAACCAACAGCTCTCAGATCAGTTCTCCACCTGAAAACACTCAAAAACAAGCAATCCTGAAATCAAAGCAGGTGCTCCACTAGGCTTCTGTGCTGAAACTCAACTCCTCCATGGTGTACCTGCGTTGCAAAGCAAGTGGAACAAAGGCCACCTGCGCTGAGCGAGATGGGACAAGTGGCACACTGAGTCATTGCTCTGGAATCTTCCAAAAATGACACTTAGATCAGGGATTTCGCCTTGTGATGAGTCAGAGGCTCTGTTTCTCCAAGTGGAAGCAAGGTTCTCCAAGTGGACTCAAGAACTGAAGATCAACTGAAGAGAGAGAGGACACAAGGCAGCTACACATCAGTTGCAAGCTGACTCATCCTTTCTCAATTCATCTATATATTGAGCTCTCTCCTATGAGCTTAGGAGGCTGGAATTTTGTGCAAAGTAATGATATGCTGTTGGTTTCACTATAGAACTATTGGGTGATTGCTTGAAGGAGGTGAAGAGGAGAAATTCTTTCTGCTGGGAGGTGTTGCTGGATTGGGGCCTTCAATGGTTGTAACTCTCTCAGAACTTTACTTCTTCATTAATAAAAGCTATTGAGGTTCTTCTATATGCACTTGTTTCAATGATATATTGTGATAATTGTATATTTGATTTATGCTAATCCTTGAATCAGTTATGATTGCATGCTTCTTGTAGTTTCCTTCTTTGTTATTTTGCAGGATCTCATTGTAGCTGGGCCAGCAAAAGAGCAAGGAGCTGGGAGCAAGCAGCTAAAGAGAAGAGTTTGGATTCGACATTAAGCGCAAGGCAACGGTTAGTGCCTTTCCTCATTCTCTCTTGCTTTCATAAAGAAGTAAACCTTAAGTAGTTTTCTTTACAGTTGTTGCTGAGGTACTATCACCCTTAGAGTGGGATAGGGTCATCTGAATCGGATACTTTTCCCTACAACAAATATGGAGCTCTTTTACTAGGCCTCAAGTTAGTAAAGTTCTTGCAAGCTGCCAGGGTTTCAATCATGGGTGATTCAGATTTAGTTATCCAACAAGTGAAGGGAAATTTTGTCACCAACGACAAAAGACTAAGGTCTTATAGGTCTGCTGTTGCTGAGGTACTAAACTTTTTCTCTGAATTCCAAATCACTAAAATTCCTAGAACCCATAATCTACATGCTCATAGTTTGGCCACATTTGCTAGTACTTGCAAATTACCATTAGAACCTAACAATTGCTTCACAGCTGAGATAAAACACAGACCCTCCATTCCAAACAATGTTAAAGACTGGCAAGTATTTGAGGATGATATGCAAATAAACAATTTTTTAACGCTGCAACAAGAGTTTGCAGGATTAAATATTGACACTGATAGAGCAAGTCAATCACAAATACTTGATACAGCAAGTCAATCACAAATACTTGAAAGAGCAAGTCCATCACAAATACAGTTTCAACATATTACTCACCCAATATCACCTAGAACAGCAAAACAAATGCTAAATCCAACTATTTTCAGCAAGGAAAACATTCAGCAAATTCAACCAATCAGTTGTGAAGAAGTGGCCAATGCTGAAACTGACATCATAGAGCTGAAAGACAATTTTCTACCAACAGGCCTAACTCCACTAGAGGACATCTTTGATTCAAATGATATTCCCAGAAAACCAAAAATGCAGCCCTTAAATGCAGCCATTGAAGAATGCAACATTGGTACCATTGACAAACACAAAATAATAAAATTATCTACATCTTTACCTCCTGATCAAAAGCCTAAATACATCGACCTCTTTAAAGAGTTCCAGGATGTTTTTGCATGGAGTTATGAGGACCTAAAGTCCTATGATACCTCTGTTATCCATCATACTATCCCTCTCAAGCCTGATCAAAAACCCTTTAAACAAAAATTGAGGAGAATCAATCCTATGCTTCTCCCAGCAATGGAACAAGAGGTACAGAAAATGTTAAAAGCAGGCATCATATCACCTATCAGATTCTCTGAGTGGATCTCAAACTTAGTCCCTACAAGAAAGAAAACTGGTTAAATAAGGCTGTGTGTAGATCTAAGAAATCTGAACCAAGTATCCCTCAAAGACAACTATCCCTTACCCAAGATGGATCACATTCTCCAAAGAGTGGTAGGGGCCTCAAGGATTTCACTACTGGATGGATTCTCAGGCTTCAATCAAATCCTGGTGCACCCTGATGACCAAGACAAAACAACATTCACAATCCCATGGGGAACTTTCAAATATGTAAAAATGCCTTTTGGATTGAAAAATGCAGGGGCAACATTTCAAAGAGCAATGGATATTGCTTTTGCCAAGGAGATTCATGACTTTTTAGTCATCTACTTAGATGACCTCACACCTTTTTCAAAATCTGACCAAGAACATTTAAAACACTTAAGGCAGATTTTCCTAACATGCAGGAAATATGGAATTTCCTTGAATCCCAAGAAATCCCTGTTTGGTTTAGAGGAAGGTAAACTCTTGGGCCACATCATTTCTAAAGATGGCATTAGAATTGATCCAGACAGGATACAAGCTATCCTACAAATGCCCCACCCAAGAAATATCAAAGAACTGCAAGGATTCTTGGGAAAAATCAATTTCTTGAGAAGGTTTATCCCCAACTTAGCTGAACTAATCAGATTACTAAATAACATGCTAAAGAAAGATTCAAAAGTGAAATGGACAGTTGAGGCAAATCAAGCCTTTGAAGGTATAAAGCTGGCCCTTACCCAAACCCCGGTCTTGACCAATCCTCAATTTGACAGAGAATTTATCATTTTCTCTTTTGCCTCCCAGCATACTATTGCTGCTGTTTTGTTACAGAAAGATGACCAAGGAAATGAGAAGCCAATTGCTTTCTTTAGCAGAGCTCTTAGAGATGCACCTTTAAAATATCAAATCATGGAAAAACAAGCTTATGCTTTGGTCAAAGCTATCAAAGACTTTAGGATTTACATCCTTTATTCACATGTTATAGCCTATGTACCAAGTCCTATTGTTAAAGACATTCTCACCCAAGAAAATTTAGAGGGTAGAAGAGGAAAGTGGATTGCCAACATTTTGGAATTTGATATTGAGATAAAACCTACAAAACTAATAAAAGGGCAAGGGTTGGCCAAACTAATGACAGAAGCAAATTTCCAAGCCTTAGACATCAACCAGCTGGACAGTGAACCGGAGCTGGCGACTCCAAAGATCAATGTAGCCTTTGAACAATCCCTTTGGTACTCTGATATAGGTTATGTATTGCAAAACCTGTGTGCTCCCCCAGGATTGTCCAGAACTAAATGTAGGTTCTTAAAAATGAAAGCTTCTAAATTCTGTGTTATGGATGGAAATTTATTTTGGAAAAACCATGAAGGGATATTGCTAAACTGCCTAATTGAGAATGAAACTGACAACATCATAAAAGAATTTCATGCAGGTGACTGTGGTGGACACTTGTACTGGAAGTCCACTGTGGATAAAATACTAAGGGCTGGTTACTACTGGCCCACCATGTTCTCTGATGTCAAGAAATTCACAACCTCATGTCATAAATGTCAAGTATTTGAGGGAAAGAGACAGGTGCTGCCACTTCCCTTGAGGCCTATTGCAACAGAGAGACCTTTTCAACAATGGGGCTTGGATTTCATTGGGGAAATTCATCCCTCATCTTCAGGCCAACATAGATGGATCTTAACAGCCACGGACTACTTCACCAAGTGGATTGAAGCTGCTCCATGCAGACAAGCAAATGATTCAACAATCATTCAGTTTTTGGAGAACAACATATTGGCTAGATTTGGTTGTCCTGACAAAATAATAACAGACAATGCTGCTGCTTTCAGATCCAAGAAGATGTTGAATTTCTGCCATAAATTTCACATTACCTTGGGCCATTCTACTGCATACTATCCCCAAGGAAACGGCCTGGCTGAATCATCAAACAAAAGCCTAGTAAACATCATAAAGAAGGTGCTGTAAGAAAACAAGAAGAATTGGCATAAGAAGCTGGTCAATGCCTTATGGGCAGATAGACTAACAACCAAAAGATCAATTGGGACCAGCCCATATGAGTTGGTTTATGGATTGGAAGCCAAATTTCCCTCATCACTAGGAGTGTCTGTCATGAAGCTTCTTCAAGAAAGCCAAGCTGAACCAAATGATATTCAAAGAAGGATCAATCAAATCATATGTTTACAGCAAACTAGAGACCAAGTTTTCAGCAGAGTTCAGGGTCTACAAGAAAAATTAAAGAAATCCTTTGACAGAAGAACTAAGGCAGAAGATTTCAACATTGGTGACAAAGTCCTCAAGTGGGATTCAAGAAGAGAGGATAAGGAAAAACATGGAAAATTTGACTCCCTTTGGAGAGGACCATTTGCTATCCAAGCAGTACAAGGAAACAACACTTATTTCCTTAAAAGTCTTAATGAAACTGATTTGGATGAAGGTCCTGTGAATGGCAGGATGCTGAAGCACTATTTTGACTATCACCCATAAGTGCAGCCTGATGTTTCCATTGTACATATTCAAGTGTATATATTACTCTCTGTAAGGATGTAAAAATGCAGTTTTTCAAGTTTATTAACTATCAGCAAAAGGTAAATAGGATCAAAGGTCTACCAAGAAGGGAAGTACACAATTTTGGCATTTCCAAGCAGCAAACTTCAAAGTTTTGATAAAAGCAGTCAAGGGCCAAGGCGATCTGACCTGTTGTTCTTGGTCTTTCAAATGAAAAACCATCCCCATGTGGAGCCATTGTTAGCTACCTATACCAATAGGTTTCATATTTCATGATTGGCAATGAAAAGGTCCAAATATGCTCTGCTTTGATGATGAAAAGATCACATATTTCCAAGAGAATTACAATCTGTGCTTATAGCTTGATGTGGACTCAATTTTGATGGATGGTCCAACAGCCTAATCTGGATCATGCCATGTTTTAAATTTTCAGTTGTAGAATAGAGAAAGAAGTCTGTCCAAACTGTTTAATCTTGGCAGACAAGTAGTTTAGGTAGAGGAGAAAGGCTCCCAACAGCTTAATCTGGGGCCTTGGAAGAAATAAGGGTAGAAGTAGATAGAAAAACAAAAGAAAGAGGCCAAAGAAAGAAAAGGCAAATAAGGGTCTGCAAGCCTAAGTGCACCCTCCAAGAAGAAATAAAAAATGCTAGGCAAGTAGATGGGTAGGTAGATGGGGTTGCAGAAGTGTCATTCCTTACAATTGAAGGTGTGCTAACCTATTTCACAAAGCAAAGTCAATGGACTGAGAAGTCCTTCTTCTCTATCAGCTGGCAGCAAAGCAAAGAAGCATGTCTAACCTCCCTTCTTCCCCTCTTCCCATCCATAACTAACATCCCATCATCAGTTGAGATTCATGCAAAAATTGGTGGTTTTGTGGTGGTTCTTAGTTCTATTAGAAGCCACATTTCTTGTCTAAAACTCTTTTCATTTTGATCTACTCCCTAAGCTAAGTTATTTTCAAATAAACTTAGTATTATCTCCCCTCATCCACTCCTTTCATCCATATTAACCCTAACTCTATTATATAATTCCCCTATGTTACCCTTCCCCCTAGTACTATAACACCATGGTGTATAAACCCCTAACATTGTATAAATATCTCTCCCCTTGGCATTATAGCCATATGCCCTCTGTCAGGGATCAAATTGGCATCTGGTCACTTTGATGAACCTAAGTCCAACCTCCTCCCCCCTTATGAATTCATTTGGCCCCTTAAAACCTTCATTTGCTAAAGAAAACCTTATAAAAGACCTTGTTCTACCTATACCCGCTTTAATTTGCAAAAATAAACAAAAAACCCACTTTTCTCATTTATCCAAAGTATGGGCGCCGGGTCATTTTTATATTGAATGGGCATTGAAAAACCTTTATAAACCCGCCATATCCCAAGAGTTTCCGCCAAGCACTGATCCCGAAAATAAATATTAAAATAATCCCGCCCCTTGTCGTATCCACCGATCATCTCATCAACCCGTCAACCGTCCGATCGGGCACTTTTGATCGGACGGCTATTATGAATATCGGGTTGGGCCCGAGGTCCGACGTTTAGCACCCGAGAAACTGTCAGAGGGTGACGTCAGGCCTCTGCCACGCGTCGCCCTCACAGCTTCTCGGGTCGGCCTCTGACAAAACCGTCGCCGTATTGTAAGCGGTCCGAGAAAACCATTACCGCTGTTCCGCTTACCACCTGTTTTGCTGGGCTTGCGTCATCCCCATGTCAGAGCCACGTCACTGCCACCTCGCCGTCGCATCAACTCCTTCGTCCGCCCCCGCGCTGATATGGCCACCACCTCACTATCCCCGTGGACCAATCGCAGCCTGCCACCTCACCCGGTGATGTCATGCTGACGTCATCCGACTCCGACCCCACCCGATGACGTCATCCCAAAAACGCGCCAATATTGCCAAAAATCCATATTTAGGCCAAAATGTCATGTTTTTTCCACTTTTGGCAAAAGAAACTCTAGCTATTTCTGCATGCTGCTCACGTTCAAACCAGCGCCAACCTGCTAAAGCTGATTCCAAGACCATCGGCGTCTCCATTGCACCTGCATTTGCAACTCTTACCGGCGAAATTACCAGGTATTCCTCAAAATCATTCCATGAGCCTGGTTTTATCCGTATTTCCTCAAGCAAACTGTTAAGAGACTGTAAAACACTGTTTTTGCCATCAAATACATAGTGAATTGCACCCATTTTCAACCAGTGAAGTCATAAACCTCCTGCAGAGCCGCATTTGACAAATTAAGCTGAATTCACAGCTAGTTCACGCAGTCGTGAACTAGAAATTTCAATTGACCAGATTCACCACAGAAAATACTCCTGGTCAGTCCTCCTACTGTTTTATCAATCCTTTAGACAGTATTTCAACTGCTGTTTATTCAATTTGCCTTCTGTTTCTTACAATTCACTTCCATTGCAAGAAAACATTCCTCTCTGTTGTTCTGCTCGATTGAAACCGGTTCACCTACAGTTCAAAAGCTTCAGTAGCCATGGAGACACCAATAGCCCTGAATGTTCAGCCTCTGAATGCCCCTAAAAGGGAGATAACATGGAAAGCCCTGGGAGATGTAGATTATCAGATGTTAGATTGGTTTCCCATGGGTTCTAAGTTCAATATCCATATGCTAAATGAATTGAAAGCTCAACACCTTGGTGGAGCTGATATTTTAGGTATTTGGGACTCAAATTTGCCCATCTACAACCTCCCTCAAGTCAATGCCCTTCCAGACTTGATCCACAAATGCCAGGAATGCTATGATCCTTGCCAGAGAGCTGTCCTCAGTCCCGCAGGCTCAGTTTTGTTCTTCATCACCCCAGAAGCCATAAATGAGATGCTGCATTTCCATACTGCAAGGCCATTATCTCCTCTTTCCATGTTGGATTTAATAAAGAAGGGAAATAATCTGTCAAGTGCCCAGATTACCAAAATTAACCAGTTATTTCTACAGCCTAGCTCTGAAACTATAAGGACTCCTCCTATTGGATATCACTACCTGAATGACCTGGGTAGAATACTAGTAGATTTGATCAGCTATGTCCTGGGATACAAGGGAATTGAGGATGTTGATGGCACTATAATGGCAATGCTGTCCATGTTTTCTCCTGGAAAGCCTCCAGCTGTACACTATGACTATGCCACCTATATTGCAGACAAGATCCATGAACAGCTGATGAATCTACCAAGGGAAAGGGTGTTCAGATACACCTCATACATCTACCACCTGTTCTTGTTTTATCAGCCAGACAGTTTCTCCATCTCACTTAAGAAACTTAATGCCCAGGGAAATCCAAGGTCAGTTGTGTATTGGACTTCAGTTTTCCATGATGTTTCTCAATCACCATACACATACTGTGAGTTTATAGACCTGTTCATTCACCCAGCTATGACATTGCTATATGGTGTCCCTCCTCCAAGGTTAACCGATTGCATGCAGAGAATTCTCCATCTCTCCAAATCCTACAGCATTGGTGATTGGTATTTTTACCAACACCACACAGTAATCAGAGTATATGGCTGTGAATTGGACCCTTACATGCTGCCAAGGTATGTCCCCATGAGACTGTTTGCCCTAGAATACTTCAGGTAGTTTGGATATACTAACTACTTCCATTTCCAAAGCAAAAACAAGAAGGTACAACTGAAGGTAAGGAGCCAGCTAGGCCCTTTTTTGTACAACAAAAGAGAGGAGTGATGGAAGGAGGCAGATATGATCTTAGAGGGTTTCAAAATGCAAACCAGTTTTAAATGGTCACCTTATGACCGTAATCATTTTATTTCCCTCAGGAGGATAAAACACAAATTGGGTAACTATTCACATGTTAGGCTGCCTCATATTGAAAAGTATGCAAATTCTTTAGGTTGGAAAGAAGGCACTTTAGAAGAGCCAATCTCTAGAGAGCAGATACTAGAGAGAGAGGCTAGGAATATGCAAAAAGAGGCTGACTTGGAAACTTGTGGACAGGTTTCCTTATCCTATCAAAGGCAAATTGGAGCAGTTGCCTCCTCTTCAACAACACATCAGCAAGCTGCCATGGAAACTCAGCAGACAGGCAGCAAAGGCAAAGGAAAGCAGGTGGAACAAGAGCAACCACCTCCCATGACTCAAGACCAAACAGATAAAGAGATGGAACAACAAGAAATAGTGCAGCAGCAAGAAGAGCAACAACAACAACAGGGATCACAGCAAAAAGAAGGGCAGCATGACATAGAGCAGCCCACGCATCAAGAAGGGGTAGTTGAGGCCCCAAGTTTCACAGAACAGCAGGCACAAAATACGGTGCCTCCTAGGCAAGAAACATCAGTTGATGCAACAATCCTCCAAACTCCTCAAAAGGAGGATACTAGCAGAAAAAGGGACAGAGAGACTCCCTTGACCACATCAGAAAGTCATGGTGAGAAGAGGCACAGGATGAATCCCCTTTCAGAGGAGGAAATGCCAACAGGGCAATCTCTGGGCATGGACCCACCTAGCAGGGAAGCATCTGCAAGTTCCTTCCAAGAGGATTAGAACAGAACTGTGGGAGGAGAATTCAGTTCCTCTAGCCAGCAGAGAGAGGGTGAACTGAGCATTAAGCAGCAGTTCATTGAAATAAAGAAAAGGAATGAGCCCATAAAGATACAACTGTACAACCATTTGTTGAAAATGGCTCCCACCAACCAGCAGCGACTAATGTCTGCATATGATGTCCAGGAGGGCAAGATGATCATGAGTCACCTCATACCAACTACATTGCAGCCACGGTCCCCTTCAGATTACTTAAGGACCAATCTTGAGGTCCTGGCCAAGGACATCCACCCGATGGATAAAATTGAATTACATAAACAAACAGGTGAGATGGTCTATGCCTCCTTGGCAGACAAAACATTGGACAACTACAGGCTAGAAAATAGCCTTAATAATACAGCTGCCCAACTTGAGTTGGAAAGGGCATCCTCACAAGCAAAGGACAACAGAATAAGGTCCTTAGAAGACATAATCATTGAGATTGGGCATGATCCCAAAGATATCAAGGGCATACAAGAAATATTAAAATTGAGGGATGCAGATATGTCAGCTTTGAGGAGAAAGATCAAACTCCCAGCCACAATTCACCCTCAAACAGATGAAGTAGCTCAACAAAGGCATGATAAAGATGCCACAACTTTGCTGGTGTCTCTCTACAAGCAGCTTATCCAGACACAAGAAAAGCTAGGAGAATCAGAGGCTGCACAGGCAGCACTACAAGCAACTCTGAAACAAAGAGAAGAAGGTCAGACCTCCCAGCCTCCTCCTCAAATCATTAACCTTGAGGAAACAACACCATCTACTTCTGCACCACCAACAACAGAGCAGGCCCCTAGCTTGGATATGCAAAAGCTAAGGAATGAGATCCAGGCCCTGGAAGCTCAAATGACAGAGTTGAATGAGACCAGGGATAAATTGGCCAAAGTGAATGATAGATATGACAAATCCAAGCAGTCTGTGGCAGAAAAGGGCAGGGAGATAAAAGCCCTCAAAGACAGGATCAAAGAGCTAGAGAATGAGCTCAAACTAGACAAGGTTGTGGCTGAGCTTAAAATAGTGCTATGGGCTAACATTGGCCAATCTATTAATGACCAATGGCAGTATATTGAAATAATACATGAGCAGTTAGAGCTTATTCCAAAAGCACAGGCTGAAATTCAGAGATCAAGAGCTGCTCTAAGCAATATGCCTGAAATAGCCACCAGGATGATTAATGTACTTAACAATAGAACAAGTACTCAGTTGGCTGCCATGGGAATTTCAAACAGAACTGAGCACATTCAGTTAATCAAGAGGGTTCTTACACTGAGAAATTTGGTGCAGACATTAGAGAGAAGATCCCAGGACATGCAGACTGAGGTAAACAAGTTTTTGGAGAAGTTTCAGGTATTAGAAAACAGAGGGCTCCCTGGCTTACTGAAAAACACAGGGAGACTGTTTACTCATGAGCAGTATGCTAAAAGGGTTAATGCATTTGCCACAAGTCAGATCAATGAGAAGTCTAGCACCTCAGAGAAAACAGGGCCTGCCACAGGACAGACTCTCTACAATAGAGTAGAAAGTTTATTTTTATAATGAATGAAATTAAACACCTGTTTGAGGTGCCTCCCAATTTTTACAAATATACAGAGGCAGAAGAGACTATGGATGCAATTCTCAGGCATCAACTACCTACACTAGAATGGTGGACTAAGGCCATACAGATGATTTTATAAACAGGAAGCCATTCAATAAATTTTGTTCATGAAAAATGAAAATTGTCATACATAGGGCAGTTTAAAAAGAATCAGCATGCATTAAAGATAAAAGCTGAGCCAACTCAGCAGAAATTTCGGCCAACAAAGCAAGGTAGGAAGCTACAGGTGTCCAGGCCGAGAAGCTACAATAGAGCAGCTCCAAAAGTGGATTTCTCAGCATTAATGCAGATCACTCCAATCGACTCAGTGGCCTCCAAAGGCCAAAATATCTTCTGACAAGCATAAAGATGCATTTACTTTGTATTCAATGATGTAATAACTTTCTTATCTAAATATCTTGAAAAGTTGGTGAGCGCATTCATTTCTGAGATAACTTAGCACTCAGATATTTTGTAAACCGATTGTATATATTTGCCCCTCGCACAAGCTTGCAGGGGTTGTTGTTGATTTCTCTTGAAGAAGTTCTTATGCTGTAATCCTTTCAGAGTTTAATAAAGAAAGTGATGGAATTTCTCGGAGTTCTGAAGTGTTGAATGCGTTTTGGTGTCTGTTGAAAACTGCAGGATTCCTGTGTACTTCACAATACAATAAGTTTCTGTAACTCTCTTTGTTATGTGATTCAATCTTTTACAATCCATATATGTTTCTAATTTCTAAGTGTTTAGCAACAAAGAAAAAGAATAACCTTTCAGGACTTATTCATGCAATACCCTGAGTTCAATCTGTGTTGTTAATAAATGTTTTCTTCAGCTATAATCTTGATAAGTGTAATTCTTAATTGTTGCACTTTCAGAATATATCTTTCACAGTGACCTTTGTTTCAGGAATTCAAGTTTGCTCCTGAGCATCATGTTTCACTTTCACATCACCAGCTTAATGGAGAATTCTTAATTGCTTTCTGTTGGCTGACCATACATCACCACTTAAGTTTAAATTTTGTTTGTTTGAGATACTCAATAGGCCCTGCAGTCTGAACATTACCACTCTAGCATTTCAAAACATTTCACAGCTCTAGACTCCTTTGCCCAATGATATACTACTGTCTGAACACTACACCTTAATCACTGAAAGAAGTCCTTCAACCAAAACATAAACCAAAAACCTGAGCATAATAGCTGGCCTAAAAACACTATAAAAAAATAGAGACAAATCATAAAGAGAGAGCCCTCTCTGATTGCAGTTTGGCTAGAAACTGTGATCCAAAGATTGGTTAGTGGTTACCCCGGCCGTATTCCCTTGGGAGTCATAGGGAACAACCTGGGTGTTAACATATCATACGATTACACTTGGGCGCTTGGAGTCCATCCTTCATGATGATGTGAGCTAGGTGGCTCCCGAGACACGCACAAGACAAAGCGGGCTTATGGAAGCTCAAAAACCAAAGTGATAAGAATGCTTAGATCTTTTCATCCTAATTGCAACTATGTGAACGGTTCGTGAATCCGAGCTTGTATGGGGGGGAACGAGCCAGTCAAACTTATGATTGACTTTTGTTGACTAGGTAGGCTTAATGGAGACACAATTCGGAAGTTTTCCGTTGGACGAAATCCGGCCAACTCTGGCTAGATTTCGGGTGAATTTGTGGCCCTTTTAATTTGTCTCCTTCGATCATTTTTCAAATTTTCAAAACTGGATAATTATTGTTAATAAAAACATATATATATATATATATATATATATATATATATATATATATATATATATATATATATATATATATAAATGAGGTGGCAGGCCACCACCCTTGCCACCCCAAACTATATTACAAAAAAATTAAAATTTTTATGGGTCGACGGGCCATGACCCCCATCGACCCTCCCTTAACCCCACACCATATTAAACATTAAACCATTTTAAATATGGGGTGGGTGGGCCACCTCCAGTGGACCTAGCCCACATCCCCAAACCACAACTGTATGCGCATTAACTCTGGAGCCAACGGGGATTGAACACGCCCGACCCACATGGGTCGGCCCTGTATGGCATATTCCAAAACCCATGTACAAACCATGGAACTCAAACAAACACACCACTTAAAACAATATGCCTCCGCATATTTAATGTGCCAACCTTTTAATACAAGGTGTTGCAGGAGTTATGGGTTGGGCTGCCTAATGCAGACCCAACCCCCACAAAAAGAAATGCATGTGGGTTTTTTAAAATTTACTGTGTTTTAATATGGAGGGGTCGGGGTGTTGGGTCCCTATAATACTAGTGATTACCCCATTACTATTGTAATTATACCCCTTATTTATATTGTTGTGCCCCTATTACCCCCATATTGTTTTTTCTGTGCCCCATAGAATCCCTCTATTGTTATTTTTGTGGCTTTATATTATTATTGTTAGGTCGGCTGGATTATATTATGACTCCTTAGACTCCTATATATAGAAAGGAGGTTTTGTCATTTGTATCATCAAAGAATTGTTCATTTATGTAATGTAAAGGAGGTTGCCCCCTCGAAGAGGCTGAATTCTAAGGCGTTGATCTATCTTTTCTTGAGCTGGTTTCATAACATTTGGTATCAGAGCTTTGGACTCTAGGGTTTCGCTGCTCCAAACAGGTCATCGTGGAATTTTCGCTATAACTTTTTTTTTTGTGACATTTCAGAAGTTGAAAAAAAAAACCCATTTGAGAAGAAATCGCGCTGAACCTTGGGTCCGAATTTCAGAGCTTGTCGCACGATATTTGCGGGGATATGATCTGAGGAAGTTGGTCTTTTTGCATACTCCTGAATTACATTCAAAACAGGTGACCTAGGGAAAATCATCATAACTTTCTCTCTAGGGATCGAATTGAAATTTCGTAAGAAGGTACAGAAAGAGGACGGACTGTAGTTTCATGTACGTGTGTTTCAGATTCAAAGGTTGAAACAGTGACTCGTGGCATGTCGTACAAGTTCACTCTACTGAACTAGTCTAAAAGAAAGTCACTGTGGGAGATTTCACATGGAGAATCCAATTTGGGTCAGACTTGTGGCATTGGAAAGAGGATGCAGAAGGCTACTATAAGTTGCAATTTTAGAACTAGATGATCAGAAATTACAGAGATACATTAGATTCAATATCAGGCTTCTATAAAGTGAAAAAAGGTGTGTAGGTTTTTTTTAAATTTTTGTGTAAGCTTGGTTTAACAGAATTCAAAGGGCATAGTAAAGCATTATTATCGATAACTGATGCCTCGAGGAAAGAAAATTCAAACACCTAGTAAGGAACCTGAAAGCTCTAGCATGACTCATGAAGAAGAGGAAGAAATGCTACATGATATATCAAAATTACAAGAACAAGTGCAACAAATGTCACGCTCACAAAAGCTAACAGAAGCTAAGATAAGTGGCGTGGAAGCTAAGATAAAGGGAATGGAAGCTAAGATGGATGATTCGAAGACAGATTTGAAGAGAGACATGGCAGATTTGAAGACAAACATGGCAGATTTGAAGACAGATTTGACAAATTTTCTACAAGAAATACTTACCAATGGTGAAAAGGTTGTAAATGAAACTCATGATGTGAACAAAAGTAATGTTAATCATGATTCCATAGACGCTAATGTTGGATCGAAGACCCACCATATTCCAAAAATCAATATGAGGAAGTTTGATGGCAAGGATCCCGCCACATGGATATTACAGATGGAGCAGTTCTTCGACCTCAATAATGTGCAAAACACACAAAAGGTACGTATGGCAACTATGTATTTGGAACCAAATCAGTTTGTATGGTATCAATGGCTTTGCTCTCGTAAAAAATTTATCACTTGGGCAATTTTTACGGAAGAATTGATAGCACATTATGAAGATACAAAAAGCAACACTTTTTTTAGCCAATTGATAAGTCTCAAACAAAAGAGTTCAGTAATGGAGCACATTGAGGAGTTCCAAAAATTGAACATAAGGGTAAAAGATATTCCAAAGGAGCATAGGATTGATGTGTTCATAGGGTCTTTAAAGGATAATATCCAACATGATGTTCGCCTTTGGGAACCTGATTCATTAGAGAAGGCATTCAGGTTAGCAAGAAAAATGGAAAGCAAAATTATGGCAACTAGGAAGCATACCATTCACAACTATAAAGATGGAAGTGTTGTTTCCCATAGTCTTCCACAACCTACAAGGTTGACACCACAACAATTGGAAGAAAAAAGAGCAAAAGGACTTTGTTACAATTGTGATAGTAAATACACAAAAGGTCATAAGTGTGCTGAGAAGAAATTATTCTACATAGATTGTGAAGAGGAAGAAGAAAAGGAGCAAGAAAGGTCAAAAGAAGAGGATATACTCCAGGAACAAAGCCTAGATGAAGAACAAATAAATCTGACCATATCTTGTAATGCATAGGCAGGAATTACCACTCCTCAAACCATCAAGATAGAAGGACAAATCAAGAAGGAAATGGTAATAATGTTGATTGATTCAGGAAGCACCCACAATTTTATTCATTGTAGGGTAGCAAAAGAATTGAATTTCTTCTTATATCCAGCACTAGAGTGTCAAGTGACGATTGCAAATGGAGGAACAATAAATTGCTCTGGAAAGTGCCATAATATCAAGCTATCCATGGGAGAATATGTATTGACTAGCCCAATGCTTTCCATTCCAATGGGAGGTGCTGATGTTGTACTAGGAGTCCAATGGATACAATCCTTGGGTACAATAGCTTTTAATTTTCAAGAACTTTTCATGAAATTTTCTGTGGAAGGAAAGGAATTTGAATTAAGGGGTATTGCAGGGAAACCAGGAAAGATAATCAGCTCTAAGGGCATGACAAAGCTTCTAAAAAAGGAGCAAAGAGGTGTAATTGCACAATTATGTTCGCTAGATGTTTCCACATTAGAATCATCTATTTCTCCAGATCTCCAAAAAGTCCTGGACAATCATTCCAAGGTATTTGAGACTCCCAAAGGTCTCCCACCTATGCGTGATCATGATCATGCTATTCATCTGATTCCATGAAGTGTTCTTCCAAACATCAGGCCGTACAGATATCCTATGTCCAAAAAAGTGAAATTGAACGTATGGTTGCAGAAATGCTAGAGGCTGGTATAATTCAACCGAGTCAAAGTTCTTTCTCAGCTCCAGTAGTATTGGTGCACAAGAAGGATGGATCATGGCGCATGTGTCCAGATTATAGGGAGCTCAACAAGCTCACTATTAAAGATAAGTTCCCCATTCCTGTCATTGATGAATTATTGGATGAATTGCATGGATCAATTTACTTCACCAAGTTGGATCTTCGTTCGGGATATCATCAAATCAGAATGAAGATTGAAGACATTCCGAAAACGACATTTAGAACTCATGAGGGTCATTATGAATTTTTGGTCATGCCTTTTGGCCTTACCAATGCACCTTCAACATTTCAAGGTTTGATGAATTCAATTTTCAACCATTCCTTAGAAAATTTATGTTAGTATTTTTTGATGATATACTAATCTACAACAAGTCTTGGAAGGATCATGTTGAACGTGTTGACAGTGTGCTACAACTATTGGACGAGAAACAATTATATGCAAAAAGATCCAAATGTTTCTTTGGAGTCCAGGAGGTGGAATATTTGGGTCATATTGTATCTCATGAAGGAGTTAAGGTAGACCCTAGCAAAATTAAAGCCATTAAGGAATGGAAAATCCCCATATCAATAAAGCATCTGTGAGGATTTCTTGGGTTGACAGGGTATTATCGCAAGTTTGTTAAGAATTATGGGAGAATAGTAGCACCTCTAACAACATTATTGAAGAAAGATTCATTTTCATGGACTCTAGAAGCAACAAAGGCCTTTGAACATCTTAAAGAGGCAATGTGCCAAGCACCAGTCTTAGCTACACCAGACTTCACAAAAACCTTTATTGTGGAATGTGATGCTTCAGGAAATGGAATTGGTGCTTTTATAATGCAAGATAAAAGACCCATTGCTTTTGAAAGTCGTCCAATCAAGGGAAAGTTTTTAAGCAAAGCTATTTATTAGAAGGAAATGTTGGCAATACTCCATGCACTTAAGAAATGGCGACCCTACCTAATGGGAAAACACTTCAAGGTAAAAACGGATCATGATAGCCTTAAATACTTTTTAGAACAATGATTATCCTCTGAAGAGCAACAAAAGTGGGTCAGGTAAGCAAAATGTGGTGGCAGATGCACTCTCAAGAAAGGATGAGGATGTGGAAGCATTGTTGTGTGCCATTTCTATTATCCAACCAGATTGGATAAATGAAGCAAGGGAGGAATGGAAGAATGACAAAGAAGTGTGGGCACTTATTCGAAAGCTACAACAATATTCCAGTACTTCTGATAGATTTAGCTAGAAAAATGATTCGTTATGGTACAAAGATCGCTTATACCTCTGTAAGAATTCCCAGCTAAAAAAAAGATTCTTATGGAATTGCACACTTCTCCCTTAGGAGGGCACTCAGGATTTTTAAAAACTTACCACGGGGTTAAGAAGGAATTTTTTTGGGATGGCCTTAAATCAAACATTCAAAAGTTTGTGGCAAAATGTTTGGTTTGCCAACAAAATAAAGTTGAAACAATTAAGACACTGGGTCTATTACAACCTTTATCCATTCCAAGCCAACGTTGGGAGGAGGTTTCAATGGATTTTATCACAGGTTTACCCAAGTCTGAGGGAAAGAGTGTCATCATGGTGGTAGTTGACAGACTTACCAAGTATGCACACTTTTGTGCATTATCACATCCATTTAAAGCCAGTACAGTTTCTACTACATTTATGGAAACAATTCAAAAGCTACATGGAAACCCAAAGATTATTGTAAGTGATAGAGATCCCATTTTCACCGGAAATTTTTGGACAGAATTATTTTCTTGTCTTGCTACTCAGTTAGCTCATAGCTCATCTTATCATCCTCAATCTGATGGGCAAACTGAGATAGTAAACAAATGTTTGGAAGGATATCTTCGTTGCTTTGTATCTGATCAACAAACACAATGGGTCAAATGTTTGCCTCTGGCTGAATGGTGGTATAACACTTCCTTCCATACAACAACAAAAAATGACCCCATTTATGGCACTTTATGGGTATCAAACACCATCCATCACATCATATTTAAGAGAAAATTCTAAGGTTCAAGTAGTGGAACATCACATCGAACACCAACAACAAGTCCTCCAACTCTTAAAGGATAACCTCGTGTTGGCACAAAATAGAATGAAACAACAGGCAGATCAACATCGCAGTGAAAGAAGTTTTGATGTAGGTGATTGGGTATTCCTACGGCTACAACCATATAAGAAAATGTCCCTAAAGTAAGCTAAGAAGGATAATGAATTATCACCAAAGTATTATGGTCCGTACAAGGTGTTGCAAAAGATTGGTACTATGGCATACAAATTGGAGCTTCCTACAGCTTCTTGATTACACCCAGTTTTCCATGTTTCATGTTTAAAGAAGGTTATAGGCGACAAGCTCCTAGTTCAAACAATATTGCCAGAACTTGATGAGGAAGGAAAAATTATATTGGAACCGAAAGTAGTCACAGAAGCAAGAACTCGACAGCTACGAAATCGATCAATTTCAGACTATCTTATCAAGTGGAAGAACTTATCCACTGAAGATTCCACATGGGAGGATGAGAATTTTATGCAGAAGTATCCAGAACTACTCAAGCGTTGAGGACAACACTTTTTTGAAGGAGAGGGGCATGTTGGGTCCCTATAATACTAGTGATTACCCCATTACTATTGTAGTTATACCCCTTATTTATATTGTTGTGCCCCTATTACCCCCATATTGTTATTTTTGTGCCCCATAGAATCCCTCTATTGTTATTTTTGTGGCTTTATATTATTATTGTTAGGTCGGCTGGATTATATTGTGACTCCTTAGACTCCTATATATAGAAAGAAGGTTTTGTCATTTGTATCACCAAAGAATTGTTTGTTTATGTAATGTAAAGGAGGTTGCCCCCTCGAAGAGGCTGAATTCTAAGGCGTTGATCTATCTTTTCTATTTTTTCTTGAGCTGGTTTCATAACACAGGGTTTGACCACCCAACTTCCTCCTTGTAACTCGGGCCTTATACCAATCCGCCCAATGGACTTCATTGATATTTTCGATCAAAAATTTATATAAACCTTCATTTCATCAGTGCACCCAGGCATGGAGGAACAAGGAGTGTGCATGTGGATAGAGGCATTTTTTATTAATCTTTAATGTAGGGTGGAACCATGAACCTGAGAAAACACAAGCGAAACCATGATTGGGCGAAATTCTCAAGAGGGTGAAATTTTTGCAATGTCTAAATTCAACAAACTTTATGTCGATCTTACACCTCTTATTAGGATGAACCTGATGGTGTAGTTAGTTTCCTGATATGAGCAGTAGATTTGTAGAGGACCTAGAGGAGGGAATCTTTGGGGAATCTAGGGGGAATCTAAAAGATTCCTTGAACCCCAAAATTTCATTTTCTTAGAATTTAGAAATTGATAGTCGATTTTGCACTATTCAATGCCACAAATATGATGGTGCATTCAGATTTCCCATTTTCTCATGTCATTTTTTGGACGCTTTTCAAAGTGCATTATAGGTGTCAGAATTCAATGTGTGAGTAGTCATTCCATGAGATTCAACACCACGAGATTGATGGTACGACCACCTTCAGTAGTTTGACATCCTCTTCTTCAGATGACCCCCAGGATGTGAAGTATATGTAGTATGTTCATGTACTTATTTTTGCTACAAGATGCATTGTGCTGCACAGATTCCTGTTTGATGTTTGATGTGGGATCTTGTTTCTTATTTGTCTCATGATTCCTGCTTGATGTGATGCAGAATCATTTGTGGGATGTACTTGTTGTCATGATTCGTCATGTTTGGTTTGAGATCCCTTTGTTGTCATGTTCATGGGATACTCATGTTGTCGACATGTATGTTTACATTGAGATCCCTTTTATGCCATGTTGGCGGGATGCTTATTATCAGCATGCATGAGTTTAGGTCATACTAATAGGAGTCCTTTTGACTGAGAGTTCCTGTAGTGGGACATCTCCTGGAGCCACTCCTACATGAGGGCATTTTTGTTGTATGATATCAACATCACCTCTTATTTACATCATCACTCTTGACAACACTTAATGCAGCGGCCTACACCATCTTTACATTGGGGGCCGGAGACGTAGTCCCTCCTAGATGAACTCTATTATCAACGTCTTGTATTCTATGTTTCTAATGATTATCATGTTCCTTCTTCTTTACGACATGCATTTATGTTTCTTTATGCTATTTTAATTTCAATTCTAATCACATCATGAAAGTAAAAGATCTTGGTTAAATCCGGGAGCTGAGTCAACTCGGATCATGATGCTTGCATGGAAATGGTCACTTGCATGGTGTTGATAACTTCTTAATCCCATCCTTGATTGGGTTGTTACACCTTTCCTAGAGACTGTTAGAACTTACAATGACTTGGGACCGTTGAGGAGACATCTTCCATATATTGGATATGAGACATTACGCATTAGTGATGAGACATTGTGCCTTCTACCATGACATGTCACTTGGATGATGGAAATTATGCCTTGATTATGTATATGGTGCCTCTTCATGGTATAAATTTCTTGTAGATTCAAACTTCTTATGTAATTTTCTAAAACAAAATACTTGAATCTACTCTACTCATCAGCGGAAACAATTAATAGATCAAGAAATCATGAAGCATACAAGAGAAATAATTCAATCAAAAAATTACACAATTATTTCCTGGGAAAAACCATAAATAAAAGCCCCTGTTATTTGTATATGCATTAGTCATAAAATATGAGAAGATTACAAGGATTTTTTCAAGCCCAAGCAACTTCTACGCTATCTCTATATGTATCATTGCTTCCTAGAAAAGCCTAGGACAATACTTAACCAATTTTATTCTTGCCCAAGTCCCTATTTTCTTGCATTGTTTCCTTCGGAATTAGCCCCTTATTAATTAGGGAAATTCCTCAATATGAATTGCACAATCCTCATAGACCTTCCTTTGACTACATGCACCACCTGTACAATTCATATGATTATACAACTGAGAGTACATTGTTGTTTAACTCCAATATCAAATGGGTAACTCTTATATTTTACATCCATGAGTTATTTATGAGTGAATCATCAATTAACTCATTGAACACATGAAGCAACACCCCATTTTCTGACCTCCTACTAGTTCCTCCTTCATTTGGAACTAGTTTAACTAAATTTAAATTAGTTAAAATGAATTAATTAATTACAACTCAAAATAAACTCAACCAAGGCTCCCATAAGGTAAGAGAAACTCTACATGACTCAAGCTAGACCCTCAACTCGAATTAATTGAGACAACTAATTCAAATTAACTTAGGTAACTCGTACAAGTTGTCTTGTTCTGTGGAATTATAATTTTATTCCTAATTTAATTCAAGGACAAAATTAAATCAGGATTTTCTTATTACATTTTCAATGCTCCATCTCAAAAATAAAGGGATTATTAAATACCCCAATCCTGCCTCTATGGAACTTGAATTTTCCTCTTGACAATGCCTTATTCAAGATGTATGCATCTTGTTCCTCTATAGGAATGTACTCCAACAACATGATTCTCCTATGCAAGCAATCTCGTAGATGGTGATACCGATGATGATATCCTTGGACCAATCATGAAAAATGGATTCTCAGAGATTTTGATACAAATTTTATTATCATAATAAATCATTTAGGATCCATCTACTGAAAAAATAACCCAAAAAATATCTTTCTCATCTAGATAGCCTCACAAGTTGCTTGACTAGCAACCATGTACTCTACTTCTACTGAATTGAATGCAACTGATATGTGCTTTATGTTGTACCAAGAAATAGTTGTTGACCCAATACTAAAGATTCCCCCTGATGTTCTCTTCTTGTCGCATGGACTCCCTACCCAATCTACATTTGTGAAGCCTTCCATCTTCACTCCCTTTGTCCGTCTGTACCAAAGACCAAATTGAGTGGTGCCTCTGAGGTATCTCAACACGTGTTTATTTGCCTTCTAATAGAGTTTGGTTGGCTCAACCATTGCTTGTCTAAGCTGGTTAATTCCAAAAAATATGTCTCATCGTGTTTTCACCAAAAGCATAAGTGAACACATGAGCTATTTGTAAATAGTAGCCTTCACTACCTCACTTGAAGTAACATCTTCCTTCCTCCAATTTCTTGCTAGAGGACTCTCCATGAGTTTTCTTCTCTCCATGTGGAACTTCTTTAGTATCTTGTTGGCATACTTTCCCTGAGAGACAAACAGTTCCTCATCTCCTTGTCATACTTGCATAGCAAGGAAATAATGCATGAGCCCCAAATCCTTCATCTTGAATTCTCTTGCAAGATTCTCTTTTTAAGATTTGACCAGCTTCTCATCACCTATTACAATTAAATCATCTCCATATAATACTATAATATTCCATCCATCTGCACTGAAAGTGATAAAATAGATCTGATTGAAGAGTACCTTGCTATTGGGAAAAGGTCTCCTTGTAATCAATTCCCTCCACCTGAGAAAACTCTCTAGACACAAATCTGGCCTTGTGTTTTTTGATACTCCCATATGTTGCTTTCTTTACCTTATAAAGCCATCTGGAACTCACCACTGACTTGTGTGTTGGTCTTGGGACCACTTCCCAAACATTGTTTCTCATAATGGAGTCATACTTCTCTATCATGGCATCAACCCATACCGGTTGTTGCACTGCTTCCTCAAATGAGGATGGCTCAATCTCTACACTCTTCCTCATCATATCCATGTAGCCAATGTACTGATATGGTGGCCTCCTCTACCTACGCTATGATGTGGGTGCTCCTACATTCTCTCTAGAATCATGCATCAATATTTCAACTTCTATGGTGTGCTTCCTTCCATCTCCGGAAGTCTCTGCGTGAGTGGGTGATTCCATTCTCTGCTCCTCTGCATGTGGCTGCTCCACATCATCCTGAGGTTCTTCCTTTGGAGATAAAATATCTTCATCTACATGAAACTGAAGCTCCCTCTCAAGGGAACATCTCATGGCCTTCTCTTCTTTGAACTTCACATTTCTACGAACCACTGTCATCTTATGAGATGGCAAGTACATCTGATAATTGTGAGGTGTATCAGCATACCCCACAAATATTCCCAACTCAGTTGTTGGCTCTATATTTTTCCTTGCATCCTTGGTAACATGACAATAAACTAATGAACCAAAAATACTGAAGTGTGACACATCTAGTTTCTTACTTGAAAAGGCTTCTTCTAGTGTACTCATCCTGAGAATTAGATGCGGACTAATTTTCTACACATATACATTCGTGTTGCATGCTTTAGCCCACAAGAGAAATGATAGGCCTTGATCATGTAACATCGCTTGTGCGACTCCCATAATGCTTTTGTTCTTCCTTTCATCCACCCCATTTTTCTGTGGGTTATGGGTTTCTATTAACTCTCGTCAAGTTCCTTATGATGCATAGAAGTTATTGAATTCAATTGACACATATTATCCATGGTTATCGCTCTTATGAGCCTTCAATTTCCTGCTAGTGTATTTACCAACCAGTGCTTTAAATTCAAAAACATTATAGAATGTCTGATATTTCTTTTTCATGAAGAAAATCTAGCACTTAGTGAGAAATCATCTACAAATAGTACATAATACTTTTTCTTGGCCATCGAGGCTGTCGAGAATGGTCCACACACATCTAAGTGAACTCTTTCAAGGATCACTTGTACTTGATTGTAATTATCATGAAAGGTGGATTTGGTGCACTTCCCTGATGTACACCCTTTGCATGTATCTCTCTGCTCTAGTTCACCCTTGGGAAATCCTATTGAAATCTATTTCATGATCTTCAAAGCTCCATGGTGAAGATGGCCCAATATTCTTTGTCATAATAAACCAATGTCTCATATTTTCACCTCCTCTACTTTTGTTCTCAATGATGCACAATCTTCTACATCCAATTTGTAGTGGTCCTTCACCCAAACCCTGATCCAATTCACTTTTCCTAAGGCTATGTGATGAAGGAAAGCCTTTCCTTCAATAAATATCATACCATAGCAACAATCCTCCAACATAGCAACTGAAACTAAATTCTTCTTCAGACCTAGAAAATGTAAGAGGAGAATCATACTCCCTCTCAAAAGTAATAGTACCAATGACAGTCACGCTATACCTTCCATCATCTCCCATCTTGATGTGCATTTGTAGGTCCTTCTCCTCCAAGTCACTGAAAAATTCTTTGTTGTCGGTCATATGGAATGAAGCTCCACTATTCAGATATGACATACCACCCATCACCGATGTGACCATGCAAGTAATAAAGGCGAAATCAAACTTGAATTGTGAAGTAAGAGCTTCACTTGCTACTCCTCTTGAGGGCTTATTTCCAACCTTATTGTGAAAACACTTCATGGAATAGTGTCATATCTCATTATAGTGAAAACATTTAATCTTCAAAAATTCCTTCTTGCCACCTTGACTGGAATCTCCTTTGGATTGGAATTTATTTTCTTTCCCTTTATTCACCTTTCCATCTAAGGCACAATTATCCTCATCATCATGCTTGAATGAGGCTCCATCTATGGTGCTCCACCTTATCTCTTCTTGCACCAAGTTGGATCACAAACGCTCCCACTTTGGTAGATACTCCCTCCCATTTACCAAGTCCTGGTAGCTAGGAAAACTCTTGGGAAGGCATAGAAGTGTTAGGCTGATCAGATCATCTTCAGCAACTGTAATACTAACACTCCCAATATCATCTTGACATTGGGTGAATCTACTCAAGTATTATGGTATTATGTCGCCCTTTGCCATCTTAATCTTATCAAGCATTTACTTCAGTGCCAACTTCCTATGGTCACTATTGTTCTGAAACAAGTTGATCAAGGCTTGCCACATTTCATATGGTGTATCCTTCCTGTGGAGGTTTGAGACAATATGATCTCAAACTTCTTCTAGTATGATCCTTCTCACCTTTGCAACATATTTCTTCCACTTTTCTAGACATTGAGCATCTATTGTTGGAGGCTTAGGAATATCATTTTCTATAAATTCCTTCAGCCCATTGTCTTCAAAAACTGTCTCCATCCTGTCCTTCCAAGAAATATAGTTCTAACTACCCTCAAGGGAATATTCGAGTCTCAATCCATAGAACGACATCCTATTGGCTTTGAAGAATGATACTGAAAATTCTATTTCACTTGCAAAATACAAACTCGTATTCTCCTATTCTAGAGTGATTTATGCTCTAACACCATGTAGAAATTCCTTGTAGATTCAAACTTCTTATGTAATTTTCCAAAACCAAAGAATTGAACCTACTCTACTCATCAGTGGAAATAATTATTAAATTGAGAAATCACGAAGCATGCAAGAGAAATAATTCAATCAACACATTACACAATGATTTCCTGGTGAAAGCCACGACTAAAAAACCTTGTTATCTATATATCGTATTAGTAAAAAAATATGAGAAGATTACAATGATTTTCTCAATCCTAAGTAACCTCTAAACTATCTCTATCTATCTCATTGCTTCCTAGACAAGCCTAGGCCAATACTTAACCAATTTTCATCTTTACCAAGTCCCTATTTCTTTGTGTTGTTTCCTTGGGAATTAACCCCTTATTAATTAGGGAAATTCCCCAATATGAATTGCACAATCCTCATAGGCCTTCCCCTGATTTCATGCACCACCTGTATGATTCGGATGGTTATGCAATTGATAGTACACTTTCCTTTAACTCCAATCTCAATTGGGTAACTTGTTGAACCCCAAAATTGCTCTTTTTTATGACCTTCTTATATTCCATTCTCCTCTTTTTGACCTTCATAACTCTAATTTGGGTATCATTTTACAAGGTTTATGGCATAGCAGGTACATAATCATCTTCTATTTCATAAATTTCATTTTTATTTATTATTTAACTCAATCTTTACCTGAGCTACTAAATTACAATGATTCTATAGTTGATGTATGATTATGTAGCTAGGTCCAAGGTTTGGATGCAAAGCTTCAGTCTAAGAGCAGGGCTTATGGGAAGGTGGAAATTAGTTGGTAAAACGATGTGTTCTACCTTCATAAACTGGATCAATAAGGAAAGCACCATGGCAGATCAGTCAAAGTGAAATTCAACCACTGAGTAAGGTGAATCAAGTGAGCAAAGAATTAGTGGATGAAGATATTCAACCTCATGATTTGCTTCGCTAATACAAAATCATGAGAAAATCATGTTATTTTATCCCTTAATATTAATTATAAGTATTGTCAATTAGAACAATGTGTAATAATCTGAAACATTTAATGCGTAAGAGTTTTATAAATATGCCTCTCGGCATAGTAGACACAAACATGGAATTTTATGTTATAAACACTTTATTTTATATATAAACTTTGTTTCGTTCTTATTTCTGTGTTGTGTGATTCAAATCTGTGGTTAATCATCTTGTGAAGGCATCATATTTATACCTGATTCTGGTAGGATGGCCTGATCTGAACTTAAATAGGAACACGACAAATTACAGATATAACCATAAATACAAAGATGGAGCAGAAATAACACTTCATTTCATTAATATCAAAAATTGAAATATGCTTACAAACAGAATAGAAATAAGACTAGCTTGGGCAATGTTTGCTTATCTCCAAGAAGAGATGTGGTGGCTACAGGCCTCTAAACTATATCACAATGAGGTTCGAAGGCCTATTTATTATTGAGAAACAATGGAAAACCCTAAACATCCAAAAACCTAATCCTAGGAGATGAAGCGCCAAAACTATGGGCCCCGTTTGGGTAAATTGGTACATCAACTTCCCTGGGTCATAACTTTGGCATACAATCTCTATTTGATGAGCACGTTAGACAAATATATCCAAGGACTACAACTTCTGAGTGGCCAAAATTGGTCCACAACTCATATTGGCCTAGGTTCCCAAAAAACATCGTTTAGGGCCTAAAAACAACTCTGAAAGTTTAGGACCCGAAAAACTACCAAAAATAGTAAATTGTGCTATAATTAAGGAAACTAAATAACTGAAAGAGACAGTGGTGGGGTTATAAGTGGAACAGGTATGTGGCCACCAACATCCACTTGGATCAATGCTCCCCCCTTAGGCAACAATGGTCCTATTGTAGCAGCTATAGTCACCCTCCAAAATTTTGCCTATGCTTTGTTTTAGAGCCTCCCTACTAAAATCCCAACAACTTATCTTGCACTAACCCAGGTACTTGTTCTTTCATTGAGTTTTATATATTTTTTTATAGCTTGTGTTTTCTTATATTCTTTGTTGTCTAAACACATGTTGACCTCTTGAATTGGTTGTAATCTAGTTCGATCATTTCCTTAGTGAGTTGCACAATACTAGAGGGCAACCAACCTTGCTCTCAGGAAATACACAATTCATGCCCACAATCAGCTTCGACTCCATAATTATGCAGAACCAGTTGGAAGCCTGCCTTCATTTGGGAAACTACGCAGAGCATGAGAGGCAGTCTAGGAGCCACTCGGCCCAGGAATTGCATAGAAGCATTCTTGGAACTACATAATTTATCCCCGCATGCATGGAAGCCTTTCCCAAAAAAGAAAAAAAAAATTGGAAAAGAATCTATAAAAAATATGGATATATTTTTAGCATTCAGAGTTACACCTGAGATATTTTTAGAAACTTTCCCCATGTGTTGCATTTTCCTAGGATTTTTGCCTTCACATCATAAACCCTAAATCGATCAAACCTATTTAATGGACACTTCTAGAGCTCATTTTCACATCGGATATTGGAGCTTTGGCATTCCTGGGGAGATATAGGAACCTTCGGCATAGTCGTCGCAACTATTCTAGGTAAGTCTTGGTTTTCTAGTCTTTTTCTACTTTTTTTGTCGCTTTTATTTCCTTGGCTTGTAAGAGTGTTGTTTTACCCATTTTATTGAATGACCACTGGTGTTTTGATTTTTTTAGCTTCTAGAAGTGTTGTTTTAAGTTTTTCATTGCCTTTCCTAAGTGTCACATCCATAACCCATTTTTTTCACTAATGGTCATCGTTGTGGTGACTCTCTCCATTAGCATCATTGTTATTCTGTTTGACTTATTTCTACACTTGTTTTGATTCCATGCATCATCGTTCACTCAGATATGCACCAAAAATCACTTACACTTTCACATTTTCTCATTTTCATGTTTCCCTTGGGCAGATATGGACTTCCTTGGCCCAAATATAGCTCTTCCCAGCATGCACTGTGCATTTCTGGATCTCAAGGCTCTACCTTGGATCCAAGAATTCTGAAGAGGCTGCCAAGGAATGTCTCCAACTACACATTGTGTAGTTATAAGAGCTAGTCCCAAACCTTAGCCACTGGGATTATGTAGTCCCAACTAGCATAAGCCAGACTAAAGTGCACATTGTGCAGTTCCAGTTAGCATCACCTCCCCACTAGCAGTTGAGATTGTGCAATGCGCAGATCTAGATGACAATCCATCACCTCTAAAACCAAAAATTGTGCAATATTTCCCAACAGTTGTCCATTTTTTGCTTGGTCTATCTTGAAGTAATTTTCATTTCAAGTTAACATCTGCATGCCATGAGTGTCCTCTCTGTCACTCGGTACAACAGTTTTTGAGCAGCTCTTAAACATTATAGGTAACATGGTTTCCAAGAAATATGCATCAAAGGATATTGTTGAGAGAATCACTAGGGATGTAGTAGAACAAGTGTCAATGAACTTGCTAGTCTATACGGACAAACAGTTGTTCATAGAGAAAGACATGAAGGTAACATGGCAGGAAATCAAGGATATATTTGTAGGAAACTTCAAGGAAGATCTAGAAGATTGATAGGTCTATGTCAACATCCACAAGTCAGGATTATATAAGGTTGCATGCAGGTACCCCACCTTCCCATGCACAGAGATCATTCATTGGATTGTCTCACATACCGATCCTGAGATAATGACATTGAGAAGTGCCAGTGGAACACCATTTGCTACCTTCATGATGCAAAGCTATCATCATTTGTATCAATTACCACAATAGGTGAACCGCATGGATGCACTTTTTCTATGCCCCCAACAACAATTTGAACACTAGAGATATCATAAATCATTGGGTGAAAGAGTCATCGGAGTTCAGGACAACACCCAATCATGTTTACAATACTAAATCACTTAGAAAAGCATACCAACTCTTGATCATCTTTGCATGCTGACTGTATAGTCAAGAGAGCACGAAGACCTTTCCCCAAAATTGGGTGGTTGTGTTGGACCAGTGGGTGAATGAAGGAAGGCCATTCAACTGGCTGGATTTTTTGGCTCTTCAGCTGAAAGTGCATGTGACTAATTCCCTAAGTCTGCCTAAGGATGAGCAAGCGAGATTCTATATGTCCACATACCTACTTGATGTAATCTGTCCCAAGAATTAGTTTCCAGGCATGAGTTGGACATGGACACCATCAGACACTACTCTAAATATTTATTGCAAGATTATTTCTAAGTGCATTTACTGAGGAGTCATGGCGAGGCTATATGACCATTTCATTAGCCCGGTTTACAAGTTGATATTTGAGAAGGATCCACCTTGCATGTCCCAAGAAGCAATGGAGGCATTACTTAACATTGCAGATTGGTATCTCTCACATTGGCACCTTCATCGGGATTTTTGGTGGAGATTAGCCTCTGCATGTGCTACCAAGGTTTTCCACGTATAATTTGGTCATAAAAGACGTTTCATATCACATCTCCATAGGGTTATCAGCACGGTTGCATAGGAGGAAGAAGGCACCATGGACTTCTATTCCTTTGCAGATTAGAGTGTATGAGATCTAGAGCTTGAAAGATGTGGATATTGAGGCCAAGGACTTAGAAAAGTTTGATTTTGGAACCAAGGACTACAATCCGTATGATTCCCACTGTATTTGAAAGAACCGTTGTGCAAAGGTGTATTATCCATGGATCCATGGGACATTTCATTGGGCAGACGAAGATCCTTGGAGGTGTTGTTACAACTCCTCTAAGCTCAATGAACTGATCAGCATGGCTATAAAATGGAAAGTTGCTCTACAAGCAGCAACACCACAGGAAGAAACAACAACAACAACAGTTAGTAGTAATCTGATACAAGATAAAGGAAAGAGGAATATTGTCAAGAACCTAGAGGCTAAGCAAAGCAACAAGTTCAAAGAATATCCTCTCGTTGAGAAAGAAACTTTGGAAGTGGAGGCAAAGAGGCAACATCGCATAGAGTAGAATGGAAGAGGAGAGAAAAGCAAAGGTTGGAGGATGCAGAAAGGAAGTTTCAAGAAACAGAGAATAAGTTGAAAGAAGAATAGGAGCTAAGAAAGAGAGAGAGGGAAGTGTTATAGACAATTTTGTGCCTTACAGCAATAAGCATGAATTGTCAATAATCCAAGGGATCCAAAGTTCCCTAAACATGATGTTCCTACCCCTAGAGGAACAAGGTCAGCAAACCAACAGCTCTCAGATCAGTTCTCCACCTGAAAACACTCAAAAACAAGCAATCCTGAAATCAAAGCAGGTGCTCCACTAGGCTTCTGCGCTGAAACACAACTGCTCCATGGTGTACCTGCGTTGCAAAGCAGGTAGAACAAAGCCCACCTGCGTTGGGCGAGTTTGGACATGTGGCACAGTGAGTCATTGCTTTGGAATCTTCCAAAAATGACACTTGGGTCAGGTATTTCGCCTTGTGATGAGTCAGAGGCTTTTTTTCTCCAAGTGGAAGCAAGGTTCACCAAGTGGACTCAAGAACTGAAGATCAACTGAAGATTAACTGAAGAGAGAGAGGACACAAGGCAGCTACTCATCAGTTGCAAGCTGACTCATCCTTTCTCAATTCATCTATATATTGAGCTCTCTCCTATGAGCTCAGGGGGCTGGAATTTTGTGCAAAGTAATGATATGCTGTTGGTTTCATTCTTGAGTTATTGGGTGATTGTTTGAGAGAGGTGAAGAAGAGCAATTCTTTCTGCTGGGAGGTGTTGTTGGGTTGGAGCCTGCAATGGTTGTAATCCTCTCAGAACCTTTATTTCTTCATTAATAAAAGCTATTGAGGTTCTTCTATGTGCTTTTGTTCAATTATATATTGTGATGATTGCATGTTTGGTTTACACTAATCCATGAACCAGTTATGATTGCATGCCTCTTGTAGTTTCCTTCTTTGTCATTGTGCAGGATCTCATTGTAGCTGGGCGAGCAGAAGGACAAAGAGCTAGGAACAAGTGGCCAAAGAGGAGAGTTTGGATTCGACATTAAGCGCAAGGCAACGGTTAGTGCTTCCTCCATCCTCTTTTGCTTTCATAAAGAAGTAAACCTTCAGTAGTTTGTTTTACAGTTGTTGCTAAGGAACTGTCACCCTTAGAGTGGGTTAGGGTCATCCGAGTCGGATACTTTTCCCTACAACAAACTGGCGACTCCGCTGGGGATCGTATCCGTTTGATTGTGTTTGTAGTATCTTTGCTTTTCATATCCTGAACCAAAGAGTACCGAATCGAAAAGCTTTTGACTATATCAAAAGCGAAGTAGAGGGGCAGCTACTCTTGCTCGTTTTCTGAGCAGATTCATGATTTGAAGAGCTGATCTACAAAGATCCTTGTAAGCTCTTAGTGATAGCTTTGCACCTTCTAAATCATCCCTTTGAGTGTGCTTGACTGAATGCTTCTGATTTGAGCAAAAACCGTGCATTTTGAGAAAATTATGACCCGGAGACTGTGAAAACGCAATTCTCGTTTTCCAAAGCAGGTAGTACACAGGCTACCTGCTTTGCAACGCAGGTCCCGAACTGACTACTTGCGCTGAGAGCCAGTTTGACTGTGCAGAGCCTACGTTGGCCCAAATTTGCTTAGTGCATTTGGGGTTTCTTCTTTTCTCTTGCCTGTTTTCACTTAGTTTTGCTGCTAAGTGTCAGTCTTGTATCTGTTTTGAAACCAATATTATTTGCCATCATTCCGCCTCTGTTATATAACGAAATTGTACTTGTTCTTTGTATTTCTTGCTCATTTACAATTTCCCATAACGAAAAGTAAACTAGTCATGCTTTTGGCCTCTTAGATCTGAACCTGTGTTAGGCGTTTTGCTGGTCTAAAGAGTTAGCTTGTTTGCTGTCCATAACTGATTAGTCATTTTACTTTTGTTAGTTTGGTTTGATTTCATGTATTTCCAGTGATTAAGCAAGTGAATCTTAAGGTGTCTTTTGATTTTGGACAAACTTGTTTACTTTCGCTTTAAATCGAAATCAAAGTTATATAACCACTTTCTTTTTGTATCCATCCACATTAAGAAAGGGAAAAGAAATTACATGCATTGTGCATTTTGCATTTGAAAAAGTTTGCATGATGATTTAGGAGAAAGTGCATTAGTTTGTGCTGCATGAACTGTGTGAAAAAAATTTGCTTTTCTTCTCCCCCAGTAGTTAAGATTTTCATCAGTCAAAAAGATTTGAAAAAGCTTGCTTCTCATCTTAGGCTGCATTTAGGAATTTGTCATATACATCTCGTGGTGAACCTTGAAAGGCAAACTTTAAAAAGATCAACTTAAAATATACTGAATGAACCTAACAATGCATTTGAAACATAACGCAAACATCTAGAGGTCTAGGTAGAGACGTGTTCCGGCGTCGTTAAACATAGTGACTGTCGATCTCTACGAAGGTGGGTGATTCCTCCTGAGAGTCGGTGGCACTAATACGGACTTGTGCTCCCACGTACCGTCGCGTATATATTGGGAGACCCCTATAGGCAATTATCCTTTATCCATAGGAAGCCGTGTCGACCGCCCTACTGATCGCGATGCAGTGAACACAGCATTCACGAAGATCGACCACCCGTACCGTAAAACGTATTTTGTGGTTTCGCGAAAGGTTTGGCACACCCTCTGCCTAGATCTCCAGAGCAGTTTCTTTTGGCCCTTTTCAAACTCTATAACTGAAAAGGTCCAACCGAGCATTTGTCACTTCGGGCTCGTTAATACATCAAAGGCGACTAGAGTCATCTTTAGCTTTTTCTTGACTCTTAAAACATGAAAAAGCAAAGTTATGTTTAAAAGCGTCTAATAAAATTCATTCAAATCGAAAACACAATTTTTCCCCTTTATATTTTAGTTGATCGAGTAATCCGCAATCGTGGAAGAAAGTCAATTGAATATCCGTCGTTCTCGGAGGCTTGCGAGTCAATCGTCTTTGTCTCCGGAATCGAAAACAATCCGGACAAAGCGAGCTCGTCGAACCAGTTCAAAATCTCCTTTAAAAGTTAGGACAAGCGTTCCAACAACATCTGAGATTCTGGTCACTCCAAACATTTCCGGAAACCCTGCCTCTATAGAAGAAGTTCAATCGCCACAGAGGGACAGTAATACTTATCCTAGTCTGGGGGCAAATACTTGTATGACTGAACCAGTTCCATCTGTAACCGGTCCAGAGAGTTTTGTTCCTCAAACATCCGTCGCGGTCGATACAACCCCTTCTTCGGCACCGGAAATCTTTTACGGACCTGACGGTCTTCCTCTTCCACCTGGCCTGATTGCGATAGAGGAAATTATAGAAGAACCGCAAGTATCCATTCCAAGGCAGTTTGGAGTAGGGGTCGCTCTATTTCCTGCTACAACAGAAGTTTGTCCATCACCAGTGGAAGTTCCTGTAGAATCACTAGGTGATCAATTGGATAGACTAAAAATGACTGAACAACCGTTGACATCTAGGACTGTGTCGAATGACACAGCGACGGCAGAATTACCTGCTGCAAATCCAACAATGTTCGCCGGCATACCATCTGTCCCAACTAGCTCACAGTCGCTAGAAGGAGTCCAGCAAGAGACTATCTCGACAGTATGGTCTGTTCCTGTTTGTTCCGGAGTAATGTCTGGTAACTCTCATGGTGAGGCTCATCAAATTGACCCTTTTGGGAATCTAATTAGGCCATCCAGTCCTCCAAGGCAGGCAGTTGCCTCGAGTTCTGGGTTGCTATCGTATGGGGGGCAGTACCCATACGGGAGCTCTCAACCTTATTCAAGTTATGGCGGAATTGCAACGAGTAGTTGGGTACCTGTGCTATCCCAGCCACCGAGAGTTGTATATTCTATGCAACAGTGTGTACCTGTGACAAACATCCCAACTACACCGGCTATTGTAACCGTGTCGCAAGTTCAAACAATGCCTGTTGTGTGTCAACCTCAGATTGCTCAGGTTCTCATGCAACAGCCACTTGACCCTGCGACCCAACCACAATCACCTACTGGTGGGACAACACAAGTACAGTTGGGTACAACTACCCCACATCTTGGTCCAATGGTTAGTGTAGCGCAACAACCCATGGTGTCGCAACCGTGGATAATGCAATACCAGCAGCCGCAATTCCAACAAGTGTACCAAGGTTCTGAACAGCAAATATTTGCGAATACCGGACAACCATATATTCAAAATGGTCAAAATCAACCACTTTATAGTGGTCAAGTCCATCAACCGTATTCATCATACCAACATCAGCTCCATTATGCTGGTATGCAAAGACCGACTGTTCAGGCGATTCCATCGTATCCTGGTTACGCTTCACCTAACTTGAATAAGCAATTACCATTCGTGGCGACTTTAGAGTTGCCTGATTTACATCGGTTAACAAACGATCCAATTGCTTACGCCCCTTGGTGGCCAGTGATTCCACACAAACTCCCATCCGACATTCCTAAATTCAATGGAAATCCAGGTGAAGACCCTTCGAATCACGTGATGACATTTCATCTATGGTGTTCGTCGAACACTTTGAATGACGATTCGATAAGGCTTCGCCTCTTTCAGAGGACATTGACAGGTCCAGCGGCAAAATGGTATATAGAATTGCCTAGAGCCTCGTTCGACAATTTTGGCTCCCTTGCCACGACATTTTTGACCCACTTTCAATTACCAATAAGTTATGAAACAGGAACAGAGATATTGACTAACTTCAAACAGACAACCGCAACTCATATATCAGATCATATACATGAGTGGCGACGTCGACGAAGAATGGTTAAAACATACGTTCCTGATCAGGTTTTAGCTGAGTGGTTTATAAAGTCATTACTTCCGGCTATAACGGAAGATGTAGCAAAGGGAGGAGTCGTAACAGAAGAGCAAGTTATCGCTCGTGCACAATACTTGGATTTAGTATATACTCAGTCCGGCACGCTCTATGACAAAATACCAGACGCCCCTAGACCAGAGTTTTCAATCCCTCCTCCTCCTAAATCAAACAGTGACTCTCATGCCGGCGATGGCGTGATTGGCACGGCAAACACGAATCCGAAGAGGACCAATCAAAAGAAGGCCCGTAAGGATTCGAATCAAAATGCGCATGAAGAAGTTCTTGCTTCGGAAGTAAATGCCGTATCGACAGATAAGGGCAAAGAAACCAATCAACCAGGAAGCAAGAAGAATCAAAACAAAGGGAGGAAGAATAAACAAGGTGGGTCATCCCCTAAGAAAAATTCTTCAAACCCTCTTGGGAATAGGAAACGGTTTCCGTGTCAAATATGCGATGACAAAGATCACTACACTAAGGATTGCCCATTAAAAGCTGAGCTAAAGAGGTTCTTTAAAAGTCCTCATTCCTCAACTGTGTCAAGTGATCAATTTCCTAACCCAGGTCAAAATCTGGTTGATAGTGGAAACGCTTCCCCGTCCCAAGTACTTATGTTGTCGATTTCGAAACAGCAAAATGATGCTTTGATTTCGACAAGGAGCAAAGATTATGGGAATCCACAGGTGTCGAGCGATAAAGGGACAGATCAACCTAGCAGTTCGACGACAACTTCGGCAGAAGTTGTACCCCCCATCACACATGAATTAACAATAAAACCGCCAAAGGGAGTAGTACACAAGTCGACATTCAATCCTCGTGCCAGAGCGGCACAGCATTAAAACATAGTAGAAGATTTGGCGCAATCGCCATCTGCTATGTCGACTCTTGAGGTATTACAGCATTGCCCATCCCAAAGGCAGGCATTGTTATCAGCAATTGGTGGGGTGGATCCTAAAGATTCCAATCTGGTATCCTTTGATCACAAAGGGTATGATCCTCAGTTGCCGGCTCAATTAGCTTTCCTCGTCCAAGTGAAAGCCCTCAACAAAACAGTTCATAGAACGATTATTGATGAGGGAGCATCGACATGTATTATGTCGATGAGTTGCTGGAAAACTTTAGGATCTCCATCCTTGTCGCGATCATCGACAACATTAAAAGCATTCGACGGGAGGATATATACCCCTTACGGTATCCTTAGTAACCTGAAGGTTGAACTGGGGGGCAAAACAGTAGAAATAGATGTTGAAGTCATCGATGGCAATCTTGACTATAACATCCTACTGGGAAGACCATGGATTTATGCCATGGCAAGTAATATTGGTTTCAAACAAGGTACAAGACTGACACTTAGCAGCAAAACTAAGTGAAAACAGGCAAGAGAAAAGAGGAAACCCCAAATGCACTAAGCAAATTTGGGTCAACGCAGGCTCTGCACAATCAAACTGGCTCTCAGCGCAGGTAGTCAGTTCGGGACCTGCGTTGCAAAGCAGGTAGCCTGTGTACTACCTGCTTTGGAAAACGAGAATTGCGTTTTCACAGTCTCCGGGTCATAATTTTCTCAAAATGCACGGTTTTTGCTCAAATCAGAAGCATTCAGTCAAGCACACTCAAAGGGATGATTTAGAAGGTGCAAAGCTATCACTAAGAGCTTACAAGGATCTTTGTAGATCAGCTCTTCAAATCATGAATCTGCTCAGAAAACGAGCAAGAGTAGCTGCCCCTCTACTTCGCTTTTGATATAGTCAAAAGCTTTTCGATTCGGTACTCTTTGGTTCAGGATATGAAAAGCAAAGATACTACAAACACAATCAAACGGATACGATCCCTAACCCACTCTAAGGGTGACAGTTCCTTAGCAACAACTGTAAAACAAACTACTGAAGGTTTACTTCTTTATGAAAGCAAAAGAGGATGGAGGAAGCACTAACCGTTGCCTTGCGCTTAATGTCGAATCCAAACTCTCCTCTTTGGCCACTTGTTCCTAGCTCTTTGTCCTTCTGCTCGCCCAGCTACAATGAGATCCTGCACAATGAAAAGAAGGAAACTACAAGAGGCATGCAATCATAACTGGTTCATGGATTAGTGTAAACCAAACATGCAATCATCACAATATATAATTGAACAAAAGCACATAGAAGAACCTCAATAGCTTTTATTAATGAAGAAATAAAGGTTCTGAGAGGATTACAACCATTGCAGGCTCCAACCCAGCAACACCTCCCAGCAGAAAGAATTGCTCTTCTTCACCTCTCTCAAACAATCACCCAATAACTCAAGAATGAAACCAACAGCATATCATTACTTTGCACAAAATTCCAGCCTCCTGAGCTCATAGGAGAGAGCTCAATATATAGATGAATTGAGAAAGGATGAGTCAGCTTGCAACTGATGTGTAGCTGCCTTGTGTCCTCTCTCTCTTCAGTTAATCTTTAGTTGATCTTCAGTTCTTGAGTCCACTTGGTGAACCTTGCTTCCACTTGGAGAAACAAAGCCTCTGACTCATCACAAGGCGAAATACCTGATCCAAGTGTCAATTTTGGAAGATTCCAAAGCTATGACTCACTCTGCCACATGTCCAAACTCGCCCAACGCAGGTGGGCTTTGTTCTGCCTGCTTTGCAACGCAGGTACACCATGGAGCAGTTGTGTTTCAGCGCAGAAACCCAGTGGAGCACCTGCTTTGATTTTAGGATTGCTTGTTTTTGAGTGTTTTCAGGTGGAGAACTGATCTGAGAGCTGTTGGTTTGCTGACCTTGTTCCTCTAGGGGTAGGAACATCATGTTTAGGGAACTTTGGATCCCTTGGATTATTGACAATTCATGCTTGTTGCTGTAAGGCACAAAATTGTCTATAACAGATGCCCCCTAAAGTAGGAGGTCGTTTATCGGGTGAAATGCTTTATTGAGAGGATCCGAAGTTCCTTCAATCTGCTGAGAAGTGTCCTGTAATAAGATACAATGCAATACATTATTTTTCATACATTTTTCATGATCTAGCTGAGGCGGGCATTCCCATGCTCAGCTTTATAAATACATTTTGGTACATAGAACAGACGATCGTCTGATGCTAGACTGATAATTCTCTGCCGAATTTATCATCCTTCACTGATAATTCTCTGCCGAATTTATCATCTTTTGAGAAGGATAATCATCTGTTGCAATGATGTACATGTCTTTATGTCCTGAATATATATCGCAGCCCGGATGGATGAAACTAGATCCGGGGTCTTCAATCTCTTCCGATCTTCACTCGATGTACAAGTCGATCCATGTGAGAATTTCTTGAAGTCGAACATGGAAAGACATCGCTTGATTACCGGTCAATAATGTAAACCGTTAACAAGCGCGAGAGGAATCACCGATAAGGATGATGACCCTCAAGGTACGGCAGTACAATCTACATGGTGGGAATAAAGGACTTGGCGTCGACCACCATGCAAAATCTTCTGGTCGAAGGTCATTGATGTATACCTGTCGCCGGAAGTGAGAAACTTGCCATTGAGGCATGCAAGCTTCAAAGTACTGAGGGGGGTGTTCCTAGATCAACTCCTTGGATAATGAGCTGATGTTGACAAGGAGCGATCCGTCAAAGGAGGGCCTTGGTGAATCCCACATCAGTGACACGGAACGGAGCTAGTGATAATGATGAGGTGAAAACAAACTGTGATGTATGATTCAGGGTGGCGGTCATGAAGTGGATGAAGGATAATGTATGGCAGTGGGTGGAACAGGGTTGACTCTTTACAGAACCACATCTCTTGAACATATAATGACACTGATGTGATGGATTGGTAGCATTACCCCAATTGTGGATGGTGTGGCGAGGACCATGATTCTGCGATCGGTGAATGAAACAACCCAACCCGAAGCGGACGGAGGACAAAGTGTCATGTTCAAGAGCGACTTGCTACCATTAATACTGTGAGGTTCTCCCAATTTTTCCCCAGTCATTGCTGACCAGTACCTCTTTATTTTTGTCAAGCTTGAGGAGGATAACATATGCTTGTTCTATAACCTGCCCTTCAGGCAAGCCCATCGCTATGTTTTAACGAGCCTAGCGATAGGGAAACTCGTTCTCGTCTAAAGACAAGTTTGTCGCTATTTAATCATTTTAACGAGTCTAACGACAAGGAAAAACTCGGTCCTTTTCATTTTTAGAGAGTCTGAAAAGGCACGAAAAGTTAACTCCAAAATTCCTTTTTCGTCATCTAATCCCTTAAGTCCGAAAAAGTATAAAACAATACAGAAGGGATGAATTTTCGGTTGCTTTAACGAGCCGAACAAAACAAGCTCTCGATCTTTTTGTGCAATAATCCCTCAGGTCCAAAAAGATTAAAATCTAGAGGAGGGATAGCTCTCCGGTCGCTTTAACGAGCTGGAAGGCCAAAACTCGGCAAACTTTTCATATTTTACGAGTCAGTGAAAAGAGCTCAAAGAAGACTCGTCTTTTGAGGAACGAGTGATGAACAGGGATAGCAGCAGATTCCAGGTACAGGTTGGAATTCTCCAATCACGGCAGTGTCACAAGGATGGCTAAGTGAAATCACTCTTCGCAGCTGTTCCTCAAAATGGGTAAACAAACATATGGATGTGAACGATTGGCCAAACGAACAGATGGAGGTGATGGCATATAAACACGACCAAGGGCTTTTAATATGGCTTTCAAAGGTTACATTTCTCGAGGTTGTTTACCGGTTCATTTTTTATGCGTGAGCTTGAACTGCTAGGGAAAGATTGCTCACACTTTACGTTTATTTTTTAACGAGCATGAACTTCTGCACAAAAACTGCTCGATTCTTGCGTTTATTTTTTAACGAGCATGAACATTGCTAAAACTGCTCGATATATGGTTTACTTTTGATTTTTACCACAATTAGCTTCTCTTTTTCATTGATAGCACTGCATTTTCTATTCGCTGCAACAAACTAGTTAGAAATGGGTAATATTTACTTGAAAATGAGATTAACTTACAATATCTACCTTGAATTACGTAAGAAAGCAAAATAAAAAGGGTTTTACCTCTCATTTTACCATTTCATTTGCATTTTGCTTGTTGGAGCTTTGGAGGAGCCTCTTTCCCCTTGATTTTCACCAGTTGATTCCGGAGGATTCTGCGGACGATTTTCGGCGCCGTTTGGACCAGGTAGGAGCTAAACCTTAGCTCTTCATTTTCATGGTTTCATTTTCCTGTTTTATGCCTGTTTTGCTGCTTTGTTGAGCCTCTGGGGTTTTGCCATGGCGCCCCTTGATCAACGTAGGTACCCCATTCGAAACCTGCGTTGGGATTCAAGCTACTTGAAGGCAGCTTGTCTCCCAACGCAGGTAGTACACTGGGCACCTGCTTTGGGGCATAAAAGCAACAATTTTTCACAGTTTTTGATGAAATTTTCGCCAGTTTTTCATCAATTTCAGGAGCTGACTCATCCTCTTGTTTGTTTTGCAGGGATTCTTGAGCAAGATGGCCCTAACATGGCGAGAACGAGAACACGAAGAAGAAGATATGATTGCCCTTCATGATCCTGTTACGGTGGGCGCATTGCGAGACTTTGGTTTACTGAAGTTTTTCCGTATCTATAGCATGAGAGCACAGATTTCACTACTGCAGTATTTACTTGATGCTTGGGATCCTGTTAACCAAGTATTCCAGATCAGGAACAAACCCATTCCATTGACTGTGACAGATATTTACTTCTTGACTGGCCTGTCAAGGCGGGGTGCTCCCATTTCTTTATCAGGTACAGTTCGGGGGAATGATTCCGTGAGAGATTATGTTCGCCAGTATTGCAGGGAGGGGTCCCAGCCGAGCAGAGACGGCAAGGTGGTTATCCGTGATGTTACTAGCAGGCCCCTCAGGTCCATTCTGTATACTCTTGGTAGGATGGCCGGTAGCGCATCTTTGCATGTTGCCAACAGGTCTCATATGCAGCACGCCTTGAAATGCCTCCAACCGAAAATCTTCAACTGGAGTGATGCAGTGCTTAGTCAGATGAAAAATCAATTGAACAAGGTGAAGGACGGGAAGCTGAAGAACTTTGGTTTTGGTTCAATTCTGACTGCCTTTGCCTTGGAGAAGATCCCTCTGATGCAACCTCAGTACATTGATCTTGGAGTGCCTTCTCCTACCGAGCCACGTATGCCAGTTTGTTGTAGGGAAAAGTATCCGACTCGGATGACCCTAACCCACTCTAAGGGTGACAGTTCCTTAGCAACAACTGTAAAACAAACTAATGAAAGTTTACTTCTTTATGAAAGCGAAAGAGAATGGAGGAAGCACTAACCGTTGCCTTGCGCTTAATGTCGAATCCAAACTCTCCTCTTTGGCCACTTGTTCCTAGCTCTTTGTCCTTCTGCTCGCCCAGCTACAATGAGATCCTGCACAATGACAAAGAAGGAAACTACAAGAGGCATGCAATCATAACTGGTTCATGGATTAGTGTAAACCAAACATGCAATCATCACAATATATAATTGAACAAAAGCACATAGAAGAACCTCAATAGCTTTTATTAATGAAGAAATAAAGGTTCTGAGAGGATTACAACCATTGCAGGCTCCAACCCAGCAACACCTCCCAGCAGAAAGAATTGCTCTTCTTCACCTCTCTCAAACAATCACCCAATAACTCAAGAATGAAACCAACAGCATATTATTACTTTGCACAAAATTCCAGCCTCCTGAGCTCATAGGAGAGAGCTCAATATATAGATGAATTGAGAAAGGATGAGTCAGCTTGCAACTGATGTGTAGCTGCCTTGTGTCCTCTCTCTCTTCAGTTAATCTTTAGTTGATCTTCAGTTCTTGAGTCCACTTGGTGAACCTTGCTTCCACTTGGAGAAACAAAGCCTCTGACTCATCACAAGGCGAAATACCTGATCCAAGTGTCAATTTTGGAAGATTCCAAAGCTATGACTCACTCTGCCACATGTCCAAACTCGCCCAACGCAGGTGGGCTTTGTTCTGCCTGCTTTGCAACGCAGGTACACCATGGAGCAGTTGTGTTTCATACCTTATTGGTAATTGAAAGTGGGTCAAAAAAGTCGTGGCAAGGGAGCCAAAATTGTCGAACGAAGCTCTAGGCAATTCTATATACCATTTTGCCGCTGGACCTGTCAATGTCCTCTGAAAGAGGCGAAGCCTTATCGAATCGTCATTCAAAGTGTTCGACGAACACCATAGATGAAATGTCATCACGTGATTCGACGGGTCTTCACCTGGACTTCCATTGAATTTAGGAATGTCGGATGGGAGTTTGTGTGGAATCACTGGCCACCAAGGGGCGTAAGCAATTGGATCGTTTGTTAACCGATGTAAATCAGGCAACTCTAAAGTCGCCACGAATGGTAATTGCTGATTCAAGTTAGGTGAAGCGTATCCAGGATACGATGGAATCGCCTAAATAGTCGGTCTTTGCATACCGGCATAATGGAGCTGATGTTGGTATGATGAATACGGTTGATGGACTTGACCACTATAAAGTGGTTGATTTTGACCATTTTGAATATATGGTTGTCCGGTATTCGCAAATATTTGCTGTTCAGAACCTTGGTACACTTGTTGGAATTGCGGCTGCTAGTATTGCATTATCCACGGTTGCGACACCATGGGTTGTTGCGCTACACTAACCATTGGACCAAGATGTGGGGTAGTTGTACCCAACTGTACTTGTGTTGTCCCACCAGTAGGTGATTGTGGTTGGGTCGCAGGGTCAAGTGGCTGTTGCATGAGAACCTGAGCAATCTGAGGTTGACACACAACAGGCATTGTTTGAACTTGCGACACGGTCACAATAGCCGGTGTAGTTGGGATGTTTGTCACAGGTACACACTGTTGCATAGAATATACAACTCTCAGTGGCTGGGATAGCACAGGTACCCAACTACTCGTTGCAATTCCGCCATAACTTGAATAAGGTTGAGAGCTCCCGTATGGGTACTGCCCCCCATACGGTAGCAACCCAGAACTCGAGGCAACTGCCTGCCTTGGAGGACTGGATGGCCTAATTAGATTCCCAAAAGGGTCAATTTGATGAGCCTCACCATAAGAGTTACCAGACATTACTCCGGAACAAACAGGAACAGACCATACTGTCGAGATAGTCTCTTGCTGGACTCCTTCTAGCGACTGTGAGCTAGTTGGGACAGATGGTATGCCGGCGAACATTGTTGGATTTGCAGTAGGTAATTCTGCCGTCGCTGTGTCATTCGACACAGTCCTAGATGTCGACGGTTGTTCAGTCATTTTTAGTCTATTCAATTGATCACCTAGTGATTCTACAGGAAATTCCACTGGTGAAGGACAAACTTCTGTTGTAGCAGGAAATAGAGTGACCCCTACTCCAAATTGAATTGGAGTGGATACTTGCGGTTCCTCTATAATTTCCTCTATCGCAATCAGACCAGGTGGAAGAGGAAGACCGTCAGGTCCGTAAAAGATTTCCGGTGCCGAAGAAGGGGTTGTATCGACCGCGACGGATGTTTGAGGAACAAAACTCTCTGGACCGGTTACAGATGGAACTGGTTCAGTCATACGAGTATTTTCCCCCAGACTAGGATCAGTATTATTGTCCCTCTGTGGCGATTGAACTTCTTCTATTGAGGCAGGGTTTCCAGAAATGTTTGGAGTGACCAGAATCTCAGATGTTGTTGGAACGCTTGTTCTAACTTTTAAAGGAGATTTTGAACTGGTTTGACGAGCTCGCTTTGTCCGGATTGTTTTCGATTCCGGAGACAAAGACGGTTGACTCGCAAGCCTCCGAGAACGACGGGTATTCAATTGACTTTCTTCCACGATTGCGGATTACTCGATCAACTAAAATATAAAGGGGAAAATTTGTGTTTCCGATTTGAATGAATTTTATTAGACGCTTTTAAACATAACTTTGCTTTTTCATGTTTTAAGAGTCGAGAAAAAGCTAAAGATGACTCTAGTCGCCTTCGATGTATTAACGAGCCCGAAGTGACAAATGCTCGGTTGGACCTTTTCAGTTATAGAGTTTGAAAAGGGCCAAAAGAAACTGCTCTGGAGATCTAGGCAGAGGGTGTGCCAAACCTTTCGCGAAACCACAGAATATGTTTTACGGTACGGGTGGTCGATCTTCGTGAATGCTGTGTTCACTGCATCGTGATCAGTAGGGCGGTCGACACGGCTTCCTATGGATAAAGGATAATTGCCTATAGGGGTCTCCAGTGGAGTCGCCAGTTTGTTGTAGGGAAAAGTATCCGACTCGGATGACCCTAACCCACTCTAAGGGTGACAGTTCCTTAGCAACAACTGTAAAACAAACTACTGAAGGTTTACTTCTTTATGAAAGCAAAAGAGGATAGAGAAAGCACTAACCGCTGCCTTGCGCTTAATGTTGAATCCAAACTCTCCTCTTTGGCCACTTGTTCCTAGCTCTTTGTCCTTCTGCTCGCCCAGCTACAATGAGATCCTGCACAATGACAAAGAAGGAAACTACAAGGGGCATGCAATCATAACTGGTTCATGGATTAGTGTAAACCAAACATGCAATCATCAAAATATATAATTGAACAAAAGCACATAGAAGAACCTCAATAGCTTTTATTAATGAAGAAATAAAGGTTCTGAGAGGATTACAACCATTGCAGGCTCCAACCCAGCAACACCTCCCAGCAGAAAGAATTGCTCTTCTTCACCTCTCTCAAACAATCACCCAATAACTCAAGAATGAAACCAACAGCATATCATTACTTTGCACAAAATTCCAGCCTTCCTGAGCTCATAGGAGAGAGCTCAATATATAGATGAATTGAGAAAGGATGAGTCAGCTTGCAACTGATGTGTAGCTGCCTTGTGTCCTCTCTCTCTTCAGTTAATCTTTAGTTGATCTTCAGTTCTTGAGTCCACTTGGTGAACCTTGCTTCCACTTGGAGAAACAAAGCCTCTGACTCATCACAAGGCGAAATACTTGATCCAAGTGTCAATTTTGGAAGATTCCAAAGCTATGACTCACTCTGCCACATGTCCAAACTCGCCCAACGCAGGTGGGCTTTGTTCTGCCTGCTTTGCAACGCAGGTACACCATGGAGCAGTTGTGTTTCAGCGCAGAAACCCAGTGGAGCACCTGCTTTGATTTCAGGATTGCTTGTTTTTGAGTGTTTTCAGGTGGAGAACTGATCTGAGAGCTGTTGGCTTGCTGACCTTGTTCCTCTAGGGGTAGGAACATCATGTTTAGGGAACTTTGGATCCCTTGGATTATTGACAATTCATGCTTGCTGCTGCAAGGCACAAAATTGTCTATAACAGATGCCCCCTAAAATATGAGGTCGTTTATCGGGTGAAATGCTTTATTGAGAGGATCCGAAGTTCATTCAATCTGCTGAGAAGTGTCCTGTAATAAGATACAATACAATACATTATTTTTCATACATTTTTCATGATCTAGCTGAGGCGGGCATTCCCATGCTCAGCTTTATAAATACATTTTGGTACATAGAACAGATGATCGTCTGATGCTAGACTGATAATTCTCTGCCGAATTTATCATCCTTCACTGATAATTCTCTGCCGAATTTATCATCTTTTGAGAAGGATAATCATCTGTTGCAATGATGTACATATGAAATGTCTTTATGTCCTGAATATATATCGCAGCCCGGATGGATGAAACTAGATCCGGGGTCTTCAATCTCTTCCGATCTTCACTCGATGTACAAGTCGATCCATGTGAGAATTTCTTGAAGTCGAACATGGAAAGACATCGCTTGATTACCGGTCAATAATGTAAACCGTTAACAAGCGCGAGAGGAATCACCGATAAGGATGATGACCCTCAAGGTACGGCAGTACAATCTACATGGTGGGAATAAAGGACTTGGCGTCGACCACCATGCAAAATCTTCTGGTCGAAGGTCATTGATGTATACCTGTCGCCAGAAGTGAGAAACTTGCCATTGAGGCATGCAAGCTTCAAAGTACTGAGGGGGGTGTTCCTAGATCAACTCCTTGGATAATGAGCTGATGTCGACAAGGAGCGACCCGTCAAAGGAGGGCCTTAGTGAATCCCACATCAGTGACACGGAACGGAGCTAGAGATAATGATGAGGTGAAAACAAACTGTGATGTATGATTCAGGGTGGCGGTCATGAAGTGGATGAAGGATAATGTATGGCAGTGGGTGGAACAGGGTTGACTCTTTACAGAACCACATCTCTTGAACATATAACGACACTGATGTGATGGATTGGTAGCATTACCCCAATTGTGGATGGTGTGGCGAGGACCATGATTCTGCGATCGGTGAATGAAACAACCCAACCCGAAGCGGACGGAGGACAAAGTGTCATGTTCAAGAGCGACTTGCTACCATTAATACTGTGAGGTTCTCCCAATTTTTCCCCAGTCATTGCTGACCAGTACCTCTTTATTTTTGTCAAGCTTGAGGAGGATAACATATGCTTGTTCTATAACCTGCCCTTCGGGCAAGCCCATCGCTATGTTTTAACGAGCCTAGCGATAGGGAAACTCGTTCTCGTCTAAAGACAAGTTTGTTGCTATTTAATCATTTTAACGAGTCTAACGACAAGGAAAACTCGGTCCTTTTCATTTTTAGAGAGTCTGAAAAGGCACGAAAAGTTAACTCCAAAATTCCTTTTTCGTCATCTAATCCCTTAAGTCCGAAAAAGTATAAAACAATACAGAAGGGATGAATTTTCGGTTGCTTTAACGAGCCGAACAAAACAAGCGCTCGATCTTTTTGTGCAATAATCCCTCAGGTCCAAAAAGATTAAAATCTAGAGGAGGGATAGCTTTCCGGTCGCTTTAACGAGCTGGAAGGCCAAAACTCGGCAAACTTTTCATATTTTACGAGTCAGTGAAAAGAGCTCAAAGAAGACTCGTCTTTTGAGGAACGAGTGATGAACATGGATAGCAGCAGATTCCAGGTACAGGTTGGAATTCTCCAATCACGGCAGTGTCACAAGGATGGCTAAGTGAAATCACTCTTCGCAGCTGTTCCTCAAAATGGGTAAACAAACATATGGAGGTGAACGATTGGCCAAATGAACAGATGGAGGTGATGGCATATAAACACGACCAAGGGCTTTTAATATGGCTTTCAAAGGTTACATTTCTCAAGGTTGTTTACCGGTTCATTTTTTATGCGTGAGCTTGAACTGCTAGGGAAAGATTGCTCACATTCTACGTTTATTTTTTAACGAGCATGAACTTCTGCACAAAAACTGCTCGATGATTGCGTTTATTTTTTAACGAGCATGAACATTGCTAAAACTGCTCGATATATGGTTTACTTTTGATTTTTACCACAATTAGCTTCTCTTTTTCATTGATAGCACTGCATTTTCTATTCGCTGCAACAAACTAGTTAGAAATGGGTAATATTTACTTGAAAATGAGATTAACTTACAATATCTACCTTGAATTACGTAAGAAAGCAAAATAAAAAGGGTTTTACCTCTCATTTTACCATTTCATTTGCATTTTGCTTGTTGGAGCTTTGGAGGAGCCTCTTTCCCCTTGATTTTCACCAGCTGATTCCGAAGGATTCTGCGGACGATTTTCGGCGCTGTTTGGACCAGGTAGGAGCTAAACCTTAGCTCTTCATTTTCATGGTTTCATTTTCCTGTTTTATGCCTGTTTTGCTGCTTTGTTGAGCCTCTGGGGTTTTGCTAGGGCGCCCCTTGATCAACGCAGGTACCCCATTCGAAACCTGCGTTGGGATTCAAGCTACTTGAAGGCAGCTTGTCTCCCAACGCAGGTAGTACACTGGGCACCTGCTTTGGGGCATAAAAGCAACAATTTTTCACAGTTTTTGATGAAATTTTCGCCATTTTTTCATCAATTTCAGGAGCTGACTCATCCTCTTGTTTGTTTTGCAGGGATTCTTGAGCAAGATGGCCCTAACATGGCGAGAACGAGAACACGAAGAAGAAGATATGATTGCCCTTCATGATCCTGTTACGGTGGGCGCATTGCGAGACTGTGGTTTACTGAAGTTTTTCCGTATCTCTAGCATGAGAGCACAGATTTCACTACTGCAGTATTTACTTGATGCTTGGGATCCTGTTAACCAAGTATTCCAGATCAGGAACAAACCCATTCCATTGACTGTGACAGATATTTACTTCTTGACTGGCCTGTCAAGGCGGGGTGCTCCCATTTCTTTATCAGGTACAGTTCGGGGGAATGATTCCGTGAGAGATTATGTTCGCCAGTATTGCAGGGAGGGGTCCCAGCCGAGCAGAGATGGCAAGGTGGTTATCCGTGATGTTACTAGCAGGCCTCTCAGGTCCATTCTGTATACTCTTGGTAGGATGGCCGGTAGCGCATCTTTGCATGTTGCCAACAGGTCTCATATGCAGCACGCCTTGGAATGCCTCCAACCGAAAATCTTCAACTGGAGTGATGCAGTGCTTAGTCAGATGAAAAATCAATTGAACAAGGTGAAGGACGGGAAGCTGAAGAACTTTGGTTTTGGTTCAATTCTGACTGCCTTTGCCTTGGAGAAGATCCCTCTGATGCAACCTCAGTACATTGATCTTGGAGTGCCTTCTCCTACCGAGCCACGTATGCAGCGATGGGTTGATCACATGTCCAGGCATGCCGGTCAATCCCAGATTTCTTTCAATGCTGCTTTCTTTAGGTGGTTCGATCGCCAGGAGATGGCTTTTTCCGAGTTCCCATATGTTGGTATGGATTTCCGGGGTGATCCGGATATGGTACTGCCAGACGGTGCTCAGTGGAATGCTACTGGTAAGAGCTTCAACCATATTACCGTTCATTGTTTTCATTCATAATGTTCTTGCGCTTTATTCTTTCAAGACTTTAATTAAACTCATGTGCGCTTGCAGATGTCGGTCTTGTTCGTCCGGCATTTCGTCCGAGGCCACCTGTTACTGTTCCGGCAGAGGAACCTGCTCGGAGGGTTATTATCCGTGATCTTAGCGACACAGAGACCCTTACAGCTGTGCAGGGGCAGGTTGAGAACCTTACCCGTGGTCTTCCGGATGTACAGGTTGACGAGTTACCTTTACCGATGCAGCAGCATACTATTGGTGTACCTAGACGATGGACCCGTCTTCTGCGCATGATTGCACATACTGTGGCTTACTATCAGGAGCATCACTAGGCTAGGGTGCCCCCTAGCATTTTTGAGTTTTCAGGTCATATGACCAATTTTGTCTTGGTTGTAGAACATCATGTGTGAACTTTATGAACAGTTTATATATATTTTGATTTTCGAGTCTTATTCTGGTTGTTTGGATGATTCATATGTACACTTTTTTTATGACGTGTCCTTTATAAATGTTGCAAATGTCTGTCTAACACATAGTTCGCCAATGAGTCTGTTAATGTGTTTAGATTTCTTGAAATATGTTGATATTGAATTGAATCAAATCGTCTTTCCAAGATCTTTACTCTTAGGAACATGCGATAAATAGCTGGATTACGAACAGAATATATACCATTGAGTTGTAGTACTACGAGCTGTGAGTCTAGCCTGACAATTAGTCGGCGTATGCCTCGTGCGATGGCATCAGAGAGTAGTTCAATCAACGCGCTATATTCAGCGATGTTATTCGTTGATTGCCCAATACATATACCTCTGAAACTTACTAACTCGCCATTTGGATTAAAAATGGCCCACGCTGCGGAGGATAGGTTTCGCGAACTACGACTTGCTCCGTCGGCATATCCAACACATGTCTCCATGAGGTTTGACATCTGCAACGAATGCAAAAAGGGAATCACTCAACCAGAGTAAGAACTTTGGCGAAAACAAAATATAACAAAAGCACGCAGGTTACTATTTAAGCATAGTAACGCTTGAGGTACAGCCCGTTCCGGGGCTGTGCCAGTGGAATTCCGTCGTAATCTATTAACTCGTAGGCTCCTTTTGCTAATACTCTTTTAACAATATAGGGGCCCATCCATAAGGAATTGAATTTACCTGTTCCTAATTTATCGGATTCTTGGTCATAAAGCAAGACCAAATCACCTTCTGAGAAGACACGGGGTTTGACATTTTTGTCGAACTGAGCCTTGACTCGTTTTTTATGGGCTTCGTTAGCCAAAGCGGCATCACGACGGGTTTCATCCAATTGGATTAATTCCATGAAACGAGCCTCTTCTTCCGAAGTTCCGGGGAGGAGATCAATTGCGAGTTTAAGTGACGAAATTTCACACTGGATGGGTAAGACTGCTTCTAGACCGTACACCAATTGAAAAGGTGTGAAACCGGTCGCGTTTCTTACCAAGGTTCGGTAGGCCCATAAGGCTGCATACAGGATTAGGTGCCATCTTCTTTTATGAACTCCGATCATCCTCTGCAACATACGCTTCAGGACCTTGTTGATTGCTTCAACTTGTCCGTTGGCTTGTGGATAATACGGAGTAGAGCTGTCGTGTGATAGCCCTAGTTTGGCAGCTAATTCGACCATCATGTGATTGCGGAAGTGCGATCCATGATCTGTAACTATAGCCTGGGGTACACCGAACCTGGCGACTACATGATTGAAAAAGAATAGGGCAGCTGTTTCACCGGTATTGTCCAATGTAGGCATCGCCTCGGCCCATTTGGTAAAATAGTCAACTGCGACTATAATATACCCATGCCCCCCGGTCGAGGTGGGGTTACATTGCATGAAATCGATGCCCCATTTGGCGAAAGGCCCAACCGCAACTATTGGTTGCAGCGGTGCGGGTGGTTTTCTGGTTTTGCTATCAAAGATTTGGCAGGAATGACAACTTCGGACTGCGATTATGCAATCTTTGAACATTGTTGGCCAAAAATATCCTGCTCTTAATATCTTTTGGGCTGTAGCGAAACCTGATTGATGCCCCCCACACGCGCCTGAATGACACTCATTCAGGGCTTTTTCGGCTTCTTCATGGGTGAGACACCTCCTCAGAACGGTATCGATACCATGACGGTAAAGAGTATCACCGACGATCATGTAGTCTTTTGCTTGGTAACGTATACGTTTCTGTTCGGAGTGAGAGGTGTCAGGCCGAAACTTTTGGGTTTGGAGATAGATAATTATATCTCCATACCATTCATCACTTGCAGATATCAGAAATAAAGTCTCGTCCACTATAGACTCTCTGGAAGTCTCGTCGTTGGACGATGATGGGAGATCGCATAATAATTCCGCGAATACTAGAGCTTTCTTTGACTTGGATTTCACAAATTCCAGATCAAACTCTTGAAGGATTGCTATCCATTTGGAATATTTGCCCCCCAGCAACTGTCGCGACAGTATATAAGTCATGGGGTTGCAATCTGACAAAATGGTAGTTTTCCTAAAGAGGATATAATGCTGAAATCTCTGTACCGCTTGAACAGCAGCGAGCGCTAGCTTTTCAACGTAAGAATATTTACTTTCTGTATCATTTAAGTTTTTACTTAAATAATATACAGGATGTTCAACTCCATCGACTTCTTGTGCTAAAACCATCGCAATGGTTGTATCTGCTGCAGCTAGATACAGGTTAAAATCCCTAAGATAATCTGGGGCGTACATTAATGATGCTTTTACTAGGGACTCTTTCAAAGCGTCAAAGGAAGCTTGCGCAACCTGGTCCCAATCGAAGGGTACATCTTTTTTCAAAAGACGTGTATAACCTTTGGCAAGTTCTGCGTAATTTGGAATGAACCTCCTCAGAAAGTTTGCTTTCCCTTGGAGTTTCTGAATCTGAAGCAAATTCGAAGGTGGAGGAAAATTAATGATTGCCTGAACCTTACAGGGGTCGAGACGAATCCCATCTTTAGAGACTACAAATCCAAGTAAACATCCAGAACTGACGCAAAACACACATTTGTGAGGATTGAGTCTTATCTTGTAGTGTCGGCAACGTAAAAATATCGCTCTTAAATGCTGCGGATGATCAGTCCGCTTTCGTGAATGAGCTGGAAGATCGTCGAGATATGGTTGAACAATGCTCTTGATGTCATGGAAGGCGTAATTCATAGCCCTCTGAAAAGTTGCCCCTGCGTTCTTTAAGCCAAAGGGTAATTTTCGATAAGCGAACGTGCCCCACGGGCATATAAATGCAGTCTTGGACTGGTCCTGTGGGCGGATATTTATTTGATTATACCCGGAAAATCCATCCATAAAGGAAAAGATTTCACATCCGACGCATTCATCAATTATCTGGTCGATGAAGGGTGTAGGGTAGTTGTCCTTCGGACAAGCTTGGTTTACATCCCTATAATCGACGCACACTCTTATCGTCCCTTGTTTCTTCATAACAGGGACAATATTCGATACCCAATCGGTTAGAGGAACCGGGTAGATGAATCCAGCATGGAGAAGTTTCTCAACTTCTGCTTTAATGGCAGCGGCTTTCTTAGGGTGCACCTGTCGAAGCCGTTGTCTTACTGGTTTGACATCAGGATACATTTTGATTTCATGTTCAACGATACTCGAGTTGATGCCTGGCATTTCATCGTATGACCAAGCAAAGACATCTCTAAATTCACGAAAAAGAGCGTTATATATTTTCAGTTCTGAAGGGGAACAACCTTTGCCAACATGAATATTCTCTACAACATCAGGTTTTGTCGAGATATTTATGGCTATAGTCTCTTCGATATTTGATAAGTTTCGCTCGGAATCCACCGTGTTTACAGTATTTGTTAGGAATTCAAAGACTGAAGGGTGGTAAAGATCTTTCTGAGTATCTTCTTCGTATTCTGGAAGAAGGGAACGATGGTGGTGATCATTTCATGGTGCCTCCTCAATCATCATTGATTGTAAGATTCCTTCGTCAGTCCCATGTACTTTCGACCAAGGATCTAATGGGGTACCATATTCCGTAGATCTATCTACCCAAACGCTTGACGAGCGCTGATTTGGGTTTGCCTCCCATGCATGAAACATTGATTGCTACAATATTTCAATGGGACTTGGCGGCAAAACCATGGCATGATCCATAGCGACTCTGCCATCTGTGACTTTCAAGGTGGATACCATATTGCATGTTGCTACAAATGGTACATTTCCTATGCATATAGGAGGTGGTAGCACGAAAGTTCCCATCATAGTGGGGTCTTTCAACAGACCTACTCCAATGTCTTGAATCGACCGGTCGCTGCCATGGATCATGGGAACGCTTCCTGTAACTTGTGAACCATTAGGGAGGAAGTTTTGTTGATCGACGACCGTAATCCATCCTTCAAAGGGGAATGCGATCTTCCTAAAATAAGTCGACACAACAGCTTGCATGGCATAAATCCATGGCCTTCCCAGTAGGATGTTATAGTCAAGATTGCCATCGATGACTTCAACATCTATTTCTACTGTTTTGCCCCCCAGTTCAACCTTCAGGTTACTAAGGATACCGTAAGGGGTATATATCCTCCCGTCGAATGCTTTTAATGTTGTCGATGATTGCGACAAGGATGGAGATCCTAAAGTTTTCCAGCAACTCATCGACATAATACATGTCGATGCTCCCTCATCAATAATCGTTCTATGAACTGTTTTGTTGAGGGCTTTCACTTGGACGAGGAAAGCTAATTGAGCCGGCAACTGAGGATCATACCCTTTGTGATCAAAGGATACCAGATTGGAATCTTTAGGATCCACCCCACCAATTGCTGATAACAATGCCTGCCTTTGGGATGGGCAATGCTGTAATACCTCAAGAGTCGACATAGCAGATGGCGATTGCGCCAAATCTTCTACTATGTTGTAATGCTGTGCCGCTCTCGCACGAGGATTGAATGTCGACTTGTGTACTACTCCCTTTGGCGGTTTTATTGTTAATTCATGTGTGATGGGGGGTACAACTTCTGCCGAAGTTGTCGTCGAACTGCTAGGTTGATCTGTCCCTTTATCGCTCGACACCTGTGGATTCCCATAATCTTTGCTCCTTGTCGAAATCAAAGCATCATTTTGCTGTTTCGAAATCGACAACATAAGTACTTGGGACGGGGAAGCGTTTCCACTATCAACCAGATTTTGACCTGGGTTAGGAAATTGATCACTTGACACAGTTGAGGTATGAGGACTTTTAAAGAACCTCTTTAGCTCAGCTTTTAATGGGCAATCCTTAGTGTAGTGATCTTTATCATCGCATATTTGACACGGAAACCATTTCCTATTCCCAGGAGGGTTTGAAGAATTTTTCTTAGGGGATGACCCACCTTGTTTATTCTTCCTCCCTTTGTTTTGATTCTTCTTGCTTCCTGGTTGATTGGTTTCTTTGCCTCTATCTGTCGATACGGCATTTACTTCCGAAGCAAGAACTTCTTCATGCGCATTTTGATTCGAATCCTTACGGGCCTTCTTTTGATTGGTCCTTTTTAGATTCGTGTTTGTCGTGCCAATCACGCCATCGCCAGCATGAGAGTCACTGTTTGATTTAGGAGGAGGAGGGATTGAAAATTCTGGTCTAGGGGCGTCTGGTATTTTGTCATAGAGCGTGCCGGACTGAGTATATACTAAATCCAAGTATTGTGCACGAGCGATAACTTGCTCTTCTGTTACGACTCCTCCCTTTGCTACATCTTCCGTTATAGCCGGAAGTAATGACTTTATAAACCACTCAGCTAAAAGCTGATCAGGAACGTATGTTTTAACCATTCTTCGTCGACGTCGCCACTCATGTATATGATCTGATATATGAGGAACAAGTGGCCAAAGAGGAGAGTTTGGATTCGACATTAAGCGCAAGGCAACGGTTAGTGCTTCTTCCATCCTCTTTTGCTTTCATAAAGAAGTAAACCTTCAGTAGTTTGTTTTACAGTTGTTGCTAAGGAACTGTCACCCTTAGAGCGGGTTAGGGTCATCCGAGTCGGATGTTTGTAGTATTTTGCTATTCATTTCCTGAACAAAAGAGTACCAAATCGAAAAGCTTTTGACTATATCAAAAGCGAAGTAGAGGGGCTGCTACTCTTGCTCATTGTCTGAGCAGATTCATGATTTGAAGAGCTGATCTACAAAGATCCTTGTAAGCTCTTAGTGATAGCTTTGCACCTTCTAAATCATCCCTTTGATTATGCTTGACTGAATGCTTCTGATTTGAGCAAAAACGGTGCATTTTTGAGAAAATTATGACCCGGAGACTGTGAAAACACAACTCTCGTTTTCCAAAGCAGGTAGTACACAGGCTACCTGCTTTGCAACGCAGGTCCCGAACTGACTACCTGCGCTGAGAGCCAGTTTGACTGTGCAGAGCCTGCGTTGACCCAAATTTGCTTAGTGCATTTGGGGTTTCCTCTTTTCTCTTGCCTGTTTTCACTTAGTTTTGCTGCTAAGTGTCAGTCTTGTACCTTGTTTGAAACCAATATTACTTGCCATCATTCAGCCTCTGTTATATAATGAAATTGTACTTGTTCTTTGTATTTCTTGCTCATTTACAATTTCCCATAACGAAAAGTAAACTAGTCATGCTTTTGGCCTCTTAGATCTGAACCTGTGTTAGGCGTTTTGCTGGTCTAAAGAGTTAGCTTGTTTGCTGTCCATAGCTGATTAGTCATTTTACTTTCGTTAGTTTGGTTTGATTTCATGTATTTCCAGTGATTAAGCAAGTGAATCTTAAGGTGTATTTTGATTTTGGACAAGCTTGTTTACTTTCGCTTTAATTCGAAATCAAAGTTATATAACCACTTTCTTTTTGTATCCATCCACATTAAGAAAGGGAAAAGAAAATACATGCATTGTGCATTTTGCATTTGACTGTGTGCTTGACGATTTAGGAAAAATTTGCATTTTAGTGTGTGCTCTATGATCTGTGTGAAAAGATTTGCCTTTCTTTTCCCTCAGTAGTTAAGGTTTTCAAAGTTGAAAGATTGAAAAGTTTGCTTCTCATCTTAGACTGCATTCAGGAATTTGTTATATACATCTCGTGGTGATCCTTAAAGGCAAACTGATAAGCAAGATCAACATTAAAATAAATCCAATTTACATAACAATGCTTTGTAACATAACGCAAACACATAGAGGTCTAGGTAGAGACGTGTTCCGGCGTCGTTAAACATAGTGACTGTCGATCTCTACGAAGGTGGGTGATTCCTCCTGAGAGTCGGTGGCACTAATACGGACTTGTGCTCCCACGTACCGTCGCGTATATATTGGGAGACCCCTATAGGCAATTATCCTTTATCCATAGGAAGCCGTGTCGACCGCCCTACTGATTGCGATGCAGTGAACACAGCATTCACGAAGATCGACCACCCGTACCGTAAAACGTATTCTGTGGTTTCGCGAAAAGTTTGGCACACCCTCTGCCTAGAACTCCGGAGAAGTTTCTTTTGGCCTTTTTCAAACTCTATAACTGAAAAAGTCCATCCGAGCATTTGTCACTTCGGGCTCGTTAAAACATCGAAGGCGACTAGAGTCATCTTTAGCTTTTTCTCGACTCTTAAAACATGAAAAAGCAAGTTTGTGTCTAAAAGCGTCGTTAATAAAATTTATTTTAAGCGGAACAAAATCACCTGTTATTCCCACGTTGATATTTCAGTTGAAAAGTATGGAGCCCACCAACCAAGGAGGCAACCTTGGCGGAAGTCCAAATCCCTTCTCCTCTTGGGGAGATGTTGGTGCGCCTCATATGGCAACATTGTCACTTCCAGGATTGACAATTGGCCTACCTGTATGGCTCTTTTCAACTAATGTAGTCCAGATCGCCACTAATCCTGAGCAGTCGAATCAACAGTCAGACCAGTCTAGGACTACCCACCAGCCTTCCACTTCTTACAATACTTCCTCTGATCCTTCATCTTCGCGAGGTAGAACTGGCAAAAGTCAGCCTCCCAAGGAGAAGAAGGAAAGGAAGAAGAAAGAAAAGAAGCAGAAGGAGCCTATGGTGAAGGCGACTGGGGGCAAGCAAAAGACAGCTGACAAAAACCCACACACTGCACCGACCGGGCCTAAATCACCGTGTGTCATTTGCGAAGGGGCCCACTTCCATCGTGATTGTCCTTGTATTCCCCAGATACTAAGGGACTGGTCCCCAAGATTGCACAATCCGGTAGCATCAACCTCTGGCAGTCATGTTGATTGCAGTCCGTCAACTAGCGAGAGTGAAGGACGAAGAGGGAGACCAAGATCACCCTGTATATTGTGTGAAGGCGAGCATGCCATCCACAAATGTCCATTCTTAGATGAGGCAAAGAGAGTTTTGGAAGATCGTCCGGTTTCGCCGTTACGACTTCCTCCTGGATACCAAAAACTCGCGCCTAATCCCTCGATAGTTGAAAATCCAGCTGACCCGCTCAAGTGGTCAGCTGAAGTGTCGGTCATTGAGAATGAACCTACTGAATCCAGACCAGACGAAAGTCTAAAGGTCGAAACGACAGTTGACCCGGTTCTTCCTTCAGAGGTTTCATCGTCCAATGACTCCGTCATTGAAGATCCATCTTCAAATGACACCCTCACTGAAGAGGATAAGGATGACACCGTCCATATTCTTTTCATCAACACAGACTCTGATGAGCATCAGGGCAATGCGCCCATTCCTTTATCGCAGGAAGGAACATCGTCAGGGTCATATCCGGCCGTATATTCGGTCCCACCACCAAGCAACCTAGTTGTATCCTTTGATTGGAATCAACTAGGCAGACCCCGGTTACCAGCCAGTATCCCATTCAGAATCATAGTCCAAATCTACAGAATGGTGATGGCTGGAACTATCATTAATGAAGGGGCATCTGTGAGTATCCTTTCCTCTGTTTCTTGGAAAGCACTGGGTTGCCCGGCGCTTTTACCTGAGATGAGAAATCTATCAGGTTTTGATAAAGGAACCAGTCACCCGTTAGGGATTCTCCCCAATGTTCCGCTTACATTGAAAGGGAAGTTAGTTCGCATGAACATCATGGTCATCCAGGGACCCTTGGCATATAACTTACTCCTTGGACGAGACTATATATATTGCATGGAGGCAATAGTGTCCTCACTCTTTAGAGTCATGTGTTTTCCGCACGAAGGAAGAATGGTCCAGCTCGTAGACCAACTTTCATTTCCAGGATCACGCATTGCAAATAGTCAAATACCATCCCTTAACGGTTTATTCACTCAAGGAATGCCACCGCCTCCGGTTCTACTCCCCGATGAATGCGAGTAATTCGGAAAGAAAGAACTGGAACCCAGGGGGCATGCACCCTGGCCTGCCTCGGGCAGAGAAAACCTTGGGTATAAAGTTAATTTCCGCAGAAGAATGGACTAGTCCGTACCCCGTCCGGCAGTGGAAGAGAGGGTTGTTCTAGGGTAAAATTCTTTTGTCAAAGTTATGTGAGCGAAGCGGTCGCTCCCTTTGTCTAAAGAAGTGGGCTCTCCTAAGGAGGGGGTCTATTTGTGGCAGCAAGAAGCCACCATCTTTGAATGTCAAGCCTCACCCATTAAAACAAGTTGTTTTGAAGGATAAGTAGGGGCAGTCTTCAAAGAAAGAGATGAAATTGCTGCAACAAGTGGTCACCATCCTTAGCAACCTAATGATAGACATCGCCGAAAAGAGAGTTTAGTTTGCGGCAGCAAACAAAACCATTTTTCGGATAATAAGTAAGAGATGGCAGAATCTCGAAATTATACTTTATACCTGGGGGCATGCAAACCTTTTGGAGTGCAAGCACGGGACGACTATTTATTTTTTAAATTTTTAGGTCCTCTAACCCGTTAAACTCGTAGGATTAGCCGTTTCTAGCTTGCATAAAGAAAGGATGAAGGGCAAAAGTTAAAACCTGCCAAATTGGAGTAATTAGTGAGGTATCGCTCCTTAAATAAGATTACCTCACCTAAAAGCATTCCTTGTATTAAGACTGGTATAAAACCGAGCAGTTTTGGCAATGTTCATGCTCGTTAAAAAATAAACGCAATCATCGAGCAGTTTTTGTGCAGAAGTTCATGCTCGTTAAAAAATAAACGTAGATTGTGAGCAATCTTTCCCTAGCAGTTCAAGCTCACGCATAAAAAATGAACCGGTAAACAATCTCGAGAAATGTAACCTTTGAAAGCCATATTAAAAGCCCTTGGTCGTGTTTTATATGCCATCACCTCCATCCGTTCATTTGGCCAATCGTTCACCTCCATATGTTTGTTTACCCATTTTGAGGAACAGCTGCGTAGAGTGATTTCACTTAGCCATCCTTGTGACATTGCCGTGATTGGAGAATTCCAACCTGTACCTGGAATCTGCTGCTATCCCTGTTCATCACTCGTTCCTCAAAAGACGAGTCTTCTTTGAGCTCTTTTCACTGACTCGTAAAATATGAAAAGTTTGCCGAGTTTTGGCCTTCCAGCTCGTTAAAGCGACCGGAAAGCTATCCCTCCTCTAGATTTTAATCTTTTTGGACCTGAGGGATTATTGCACAAAAAGATCGAGCGCTTGTTTGTTTGGCTCGTTAAAGCAACCGAAAATTCATCCCTTCTGTATTGTTTTATACTTTTTCGGACTTAAGGGATTAGATGACGAAAAAGGAATTTTGGAGTTAACTTTTCGTGCCTTTTCAGACTCTCTAAAAATGAAAAGGGCCGAGTTTTCCTTGTCGTTAGACTCGTTAAAATGATTAAATAGCAACAAACTTGTCTTTAGACGAGAACGAGTTTCCCTATCGCTAGGCTCGTTAAAACATAGCGATGGGCTTGCCCGAAGGGCAGGTTATAGAACAAGCATATGTTATCCTCCTCAAGCTTGACAAAAATAAAGAGGTAATGGTCAGCAATGACTGGGGAAAATTGGGAGAACCTCACAGTATTAATGGTAGCAAGTCGCTCTTGAACATGACACTTTGTCCTCCGTCCGCTTCGGGTTGGGTTGTTTCATTCACCGATTGCAGAATCATGGTCCTCACCACACCATCCACAATTGGGGTAATGCTACCAATCCATCACATCAGTGTCGTTATATGTTCAAGAGATGTGGTTCTGTAAAGAGTCAACCCTGTTCCACCCACTGCCATACATTATCCTTCATCCACTTCATGACCGCCACCCTGAATCATACATCACAGTTTGTTTTCACCTCATCATTATCACTAGCTCCGTTCCGTGTCACTGATGTGGGATTCATTAAGGCCCTCCTTTGACGGATCGCTCCTTGTCGACATCAGCTCATTATCCAAGGAGTTGATCTAGGAACACCCCCCCCAGTACTTTGAAGCTTGCATGCCTCAATGGCAAGTTTCTCACTTCTGGCGACAGGTATACATCAATGACCTTCGACCAGAAGATTTTGCATGGTGGTCGACGCCAAGTCCTTTATTCCCACCATGTAGATTGTACTGCCGTACCTTGAGGGTCATCATCCTTATCGGTGATTCCTCTCGCGCTTGTTAACGGTTTACATTATTGACCGGTAATCAAGCGATGTCTTTCCATGTTCGACTTCAAGAAATTCTCACATGGATCGACTTGTACATCGAGTGAAGATCGGAAGAGATTGAAGACCCCGGATCTAGTTTCATCCATCCGGGCTGCGATATATATTCAGGACATAAAGACATGTACATCATTGCAACAGATGATTATCCTTCTCAAAAGATGATAAATTCGGCAGAGAATTATCAGTGAAGGATGATAAATTCGGCAGAGAATTATCAGTCTAGCATCAGACGATCATCTGTTCTATGTACCAAAATGTATTTATAAAGCTGAGCATGGGAATGCCCGCCTCAGCTAGATCATGAAAAATGTATGAAAAATATTGTATTGTATTGTATCTTATTACAGGACACTTCTCAGCAGATTGAATGAACTTCGGATCCTCTCAATAAAGCATTTCACCCGATAAACGACCTCATACTTTAGGGGGCATCTGTTATAGACAATTTTGTGCCTTGCAGCAGCAAGCATGAATTGTCAATAATCCAAGGGATCCAAAGTTCCCTAAACATGATGTTCCTACCCCTAGAGGAACAAGGTCAGCAAGCCAACAGCTCTCAGATCAGTTCTCCACCTGAAAACACTCAAAAACAAGCAATCCTGAAATCAAAGCAGGTGCTCCACTGGGTTTCTGCGCTGAAACACAACTGCTCCATGGTGTACCTGCGTTGCAAAGCAGGCAAAACAAAGCCCACCTGCGTTGGGCGAGTTTGGACATGTGGCAGAGTGAGTCATAGCTTTGTAATCTTCCAAAATTGACACTTGGATCAGGTATTTCGCCTTGTGATGAGTCAGAGGCTTTGTTTCTCCAAGTGGAAGCAAGGTTCACCAAGTGGACTCAAGAACTGAAGATCAACTGAAGATTAACTGAAGAGAGAGAGGACACAAGGCAGCTAGTTGCAAGCTGACTCATCCTTTCTCAATTCATCTATATATTGAGCTCTCTCCTATGAGCTCAGGAGGCTGGAATTTTGTGCAAAGTAATGATATGCTGTTGGTTTCATTCTTGAGTTATTGGGTGATTGTTTGAGAGAGGTGAAGAAGAGCAATTCTTTCTGCTGGGAGGTGTTGCTGGGTTGGAGCCTGCAATGGTTGTAATCCTCTCAGAACCTTTATTTCTTCATTAATAAAAGCTATTGAGGTTCTTCTATGTGCTTTTGTTCAATTATATATTGTGATGATTGCATGTTTGGTTTACACTAATCCATGAACCAGTTATGATTGCATGCCTCTTGTAGTTTCCTTCTTTGTCATTGTGCAGGATCTCATTGTAGCTGGGCGAGCAGAAAGACAAAGAGCTAGGAGCAAGCGGCCGAAGAGGAGAGTTTGGATTCGACATTAAGCGCAAGGCAACGGTTAGTGCTTCCTCCATTCTCTTTCGCTTTCATAAAGAAGTAAACTTTCATTAGTTTGTTTTACAGTTGTTGCTAAGGAACTGTCACCCTTAGAGTGGGTTAGGGTCATCCGAGTCGGATACTTTTCCCTACATCAAACAGTGATTCTCATGCCGGTGATGGCGTGATTGGCACGGCAAACACGAATCCGAAAAGGACCAATCAAAACAAGGCCCGTAAGGATTCGAATCAAAATGCGCATGAAGAAGTTCTTGCTTCGGAAGTAAATGCCGTATCGACAGATAAGGGCAAAGAAACCAATCAACCAGGAAGCAAGAAAAATCAAAACAAAGGGAAGAAGAAGAAACAAGGAGAATCATCTCCTCGAAAAACTTCTTCAAGCCCTCCTCGAGATAGGAAACCACCTTATGGGTGTCAGATATGTGATGAGGATCACTGGACGAGGGAATGTCCATACAAAGCTGATCTGAAAAGATTCTTAAAGAGTTCGCAAACTCCAGCTGTGTTAACTGATCCGTTTCCCGATCGAGGAAAAAATCTGGTTGGTAGTGGAAATGCTTCACCGTCGCAAGTGCTTATGTTATCGATATCGAAGCAACAGAATGATGCTTTGATTTCGACAAGGAACAAAGACTACGGGAATCCACAGGTGTCGAACGATAAAGGTAAAGATCAACCTAGCAGTTCGACAACAACTTCGGCGGAAGTTGTACCCCCCATCACACATGAATTAACGATAAAACCGCCAAAGGGAGTAGTACACAAGTCGACATTTAATGATCTTAGGGATTTTAACCTGTATCTAGCTGCAGCAGATACAACCATTGCGATGGTTTTAGCACAAGAAGTCGATGGAGTTGAACATCCTGTATATTATTTAAGTAAAAACTTAAATGATACAGAAAGTAAATATTCTTACGTTGAAAAGCTAGCGCTCGCTGCTGTTCAAGCGGTACATAGATTTCGGCATTATATCCTCTTTAGGAAAACTACCATTTTGTCAGATTGCAACCCCATGACTTATATACTGTCGCGACAGTTGCTGGGGGGCAAATATTCCAAATGGATAGTAATCCTTCAAGAGTTTGATCTGGAATTTGTGAAATCCAAGTCAAAGAAAGCTCTAGTATTCGCGGAATTATTATGCGATCTCCCATCATCGTCCAACGACGAGACTTCCAAAGAGTCTATAGTGGACGAGACTTTATTTCTGATATCTGCAAGTGATGAATGGTATGGAGATATAATTATCTATCTCCAAACCCAAAAGTTTCGGCCTGACACCTCTCACTCCGAACAGAAACGTATACGTTACCAAGCAAAAGACTACATGATCGTCGGTGATACTCTTTACCGTCGTGGTATCGATACCGTTCTGAGGAGGTGTCTCACCCATGAAGAAGCCGAAAAAGCCCTGAATGAGTGTCATTCAGGCGCGTGTGGGGGGCATCAATCAGGTTTCGCTACAGCCCAAAAGATATTAAGAGCAGGATATTTTTGGCCAACAATGTTCAAAGATTGCATAATCGCAGTCCGAAGTTGTCATTCCTGCCAAATCTTTGATAGCAAAACCAGAAAACCACCCGCACCGCTGCAACCAATAGTTGCGGTTGGGCCTTTCGCCAAATGGGGCATCGATTTCATGCAATGTAACCCCACCTCGACCGGGGGGCATGGGTATATTATAGTCGCAGTTGACTATTTTACCAAATGGGCCGAGGCGATGCCTACATTGGACAATACCGGTGAAACAGCTGCCCTATTCTTTTTCAATCATGTAGTCGCCAGGTTCGGTGTACCCCAGGCTATAGTTACAGATCATGGATCGCACTTCCGCAATCACATGATGGTCGAATTAGCTGCCAAACTAGGGCTATCACACGACAGCTCTACTCCGTATTATCCACAATCCAACGGACAAGTTGAAGCAATCAACAAGGTCCTGAAGCGTATGTTGCAGAGGATGATCGGAGTTCATAAAAGAAGATGGCACCTAATCCTGTATGCAGCCTTATGGGCCTACCGAACCTCGGTAAGAAACGCGACCGGTTTCACACCTTTTCAATTGGTGTACGGTCTAGAAGCAGTCTTACCCATCCTCGTCACTTAAACTCGCAATTGATCTCCTCCCCGGAACTTCGGAAGAAGAGGCTCGTTTCATGGAATTAATCCAATTGGATGAAACCCGTCGTGATGCCGCTTTGGCTAACGAAGCCCATAAAAAACGAGTCAAGGCTCAGTTCGACAAAAATGTCAAACCCCGTGTCTTCTCAGAAGGTGATTTGGTCTTGCTTTATGACCAAGAATCCGATAAATTAGGAGCAGGTAAATTCAATTCCTTATGGATGGGCCCCTATATTGTTAAAAGAGTATTAGCAAAAGGAGCCTACGAGTTAATAGATTACGACGGAATTCCACTGGCACAGCCCCGGAACGGGCTGTACCTCAAGCGTTACTATGCTTAAATAGTAACCTGCGTGCTTTTGTTATATTTTGTTTTCGCCAAAGTTCTTACTCTGGTTGAATGATTCCCTTTTTGCATTCGTTGCAGATGTCAAACCTCATGGAGACATGTGTTGGATATGCCGACGGAGCAAGTCGTAGTTCGCGAAACCTATCCTCCGCAGCATGGGCCATTTTTAATCCAAATGGCGAGTTAGTAAGTTTCAGAGGTATATGTATTGGGCAATCAACGAATAACATCGCTGAATATAGCGCGTTGATTGAACTACTCTCTGATGCCATCGCACGAGGCATACGCCGACTAATTGTCAGGCTAGACTCACAGCTCGTAGTACTACAACTCAATGGTATATATTCTGTTCGTAATCCAGCTATTTATCGCATGTTCCTAAGAGTAAAGATCTTGGAAAGACGATTTGATTCAATTCAATATCAACATATTTCAAGAAATCTAAACACATTAACAGACTCATTGGCGAACTATGTGTTAGACAGACATTTGCAACATTTATAAAGGACACGTCATTACGATCATTGACCAACAAAATTTCCTCCCTAATGGTTCACAAGTTACAGGAAGCGTTCCTCTGATCCATGGAAGCGACCATTCGTTTCAAAATATCGGAGTAGGCCTACTAAAAGATCCTACATTAATGGGAACTTTCACCCTTCCGCCAACGTTCATTGTGGGAGAAGTGGCGACAGTAGGAACCTGCAATATGATATCTTCCGCACAAAAGATGTCAGAAAACGATATCAGCATGGATCATGCAAAGGTTTTGTCCCCAAGCCCAATGGAAGTATTGTAGCAATCAATTTTCTTGGCCTGGGAGGCAACCCCGAATCAACGCTCATCAAGCGTTTGGATAGATAGGTATAGAGAATATGGCACCCCTTTAAGTCCTTGGTCGCGAGTGCATGGAACCGACAAAGGAATAGTCCAATCAATGGTAATTGACGGGGCGCCATGGAATGATTTCCACCATCGTTCCCTTCTCCCGGGTTGTGGGGAAGATACTCAAAATAACCTTTATCATCCTTCAGTTTTCGATTTTCTATCGAATACTGTAAATACAGTGGGCAATGAGGATAGTTCTTTTACTATGTCAACCTCATTAAAAAATGAAACGATCCCCTTTCCAGATCTCAATGGTAAACCTTCATTCCAACCAACAAAGTTGAATGCAATGAAGCTTGGGGGGCATGCACCTCGATTTGCGTTATTATGCTGGGGGCATGCAAACATATCATCGAGCAGTTTTAGCAATGTTCATGCTCGTTAAAAAATAAACATAAGTCGTGAGCAATCTTTCCCTACAGTTCAAGCTCACCCAGAAAAAATGAACCGGTAAATAACCTTGGTAAATGTAACCTTTGACAGCCATATTAAAAGCCCTTGGTCGTGTTTATATGCCATCACCTCCATCCGTTCATTTGGCCAATCGTTCATCTCCATATGTTTGTTTACCCATTTTGAGGAACAGCTGCGAAGAGTGATTTCACTTAGCCATCCTTGTGACACTGCCATGATTGGAAAATTCCAACCTGTACCTGGAATCTGCTGCTATCCCTGTTTATCACTCGTTCCTCAAAAGACGAGTCTTCTTTGAGCTCTTTTCACTGACTCGTAAAATATGAAAAGTTTGCCGAGTTTCGGCCTTCCAGCTCGTTAAAAGGACCGGAAGAGCTATCCCTCCTCTAGATTTTAATCTTTTTGGACCTGAGGGATTATTGCACAAAAGGATCGAGCGCTTGTTTTGTTCGGCTCGTTAAAGCAATCGAAAACTCATCCCTTCTGTATTGTTTTATACTTTTTCGGACTTAAGGGATTAAATGACGAAAAAGGAATTTTGGAGTTAACTTTCCGTACCTTTTTAGACTCTCTAAAAATGAAAAGGACCGAGTTTTCCTTGTCGTTAGACTCGTTAAAATGATTAAATAGCGACAAACTTGTCTTTAGACGAGAATGAGTTTCCCTATCGCTAGGCTCGTTAAAACATAGCGATGGGCTTGCCCGAAGGGCAGGTTATAGAACAAGCATATGTTATCCTCCTCAAGCTTGACAAAAATAAAGAGGTACTGGTCAGCAATGACTGGGGAAAAATTGGGAGAACCTCACAGTATTAATGGTAGCAAGTCGCTCTTGAACATGACACTTTGTCCTCCGTACCGCATCGGGTTGGGTTGTTTCATTCATCGGTCGCAGAACCATGGTCCTCGCCACACCGTCCACAATTGGGGTAATGCTACCAATCCATCACATCAGTGTCGTTATATGTTCAAGAGATGTGGTTCTGTAAAGAGTCAACCGTGTTCCACCCACTGCCATACATTATCCTTCATCCACTTCATGACCGCCACCCTGAATCATACATCATAGTTTGTTTTCACCTCATCATAATCACTAGCTCCGTTCCGTGTCACTGATGTGGGATTCATTAAGGCCCTCCTTTGACGGATCGCTCCTTGTCGACATCAGCTCATTATCCAAGGAGTTGATCTAGGAACACCCCCCTCAGTACTTTGAAGCTTGCATGCCTCAATGGCAAGTTTCTCACTTCCGGCGACAGGTATACATCAATGACCTTCGACCAGAAGATTTTGCATGGTGGTCGACGCCAAGTCCTTTATTCCCACCATGTAGATTGTACTGCCGTACCTTGAGGGTCATCATCCTTCTCGGTGGTTCCTCTCGCGCTTGTTAACGGTTTACATCATTGACCGGTAATCAAGCGATGTCTTTCCATGTTCGACTTCAAGAAATTCTCACATGGATCGACTTGTACATCGAGTGAAGATCGGAAGAGTTTGAAGACCCCGGATCTAGTTTCATCCATCCGGGCTGCGATATATATTCAGGACATGAAGACATTTGATATGTACATCATTACAGCAGATGATCATCCTTCTCAAAGGATGATAATTTCGGCAGAGGAATATCAGTCTACATCAGACGATCGTCTGTTCTATGTACCAAAATGTATTTATAAAGCTGAGCATGGGAATGCCCGCCTCAGCTAGATCATGAAAAATGTATGAAAAATATTGTATTGTATTGTATCTTATTACAGGACACTTCTCAGCAGGTTGAATGAACTTCGGATCCTCTCAATAAAGCATTTCGCCCGATAAACGACCTCATACTTTAGGGGGCATCTGTTATAGACAATTTTGTGCCTTACAGCAATAAGCATGAATTGTCAATAATCCAAGGGATCCAAAGTTCCCTAAACATGATGTTCCTACCCCTAGAGGAACAAAGTCAGCAAACCAACAGCTCTCAGATCAGTTCTCCACCTGAAAACACTCAAAAACAAGCAATCCTGAAATCAAAGCAGGTGCTCCACTAGGCTTCTGCGCTGAAACACAACTGCTCCATGGTGTACCTGCATTGCAAAGCAGGTAGAACAAAGCCCACCTGCGTTGGGCGAGTTTGGACATGTGGCACAGTGAGTCATTGCTTTGGAATCTTCCAAAAATGACACTTGGGTCAGGTATTTCACCTTGTGATGAGTCAGAGGCTTTGTTTCTCCAAGTGGAAGCAAGGTTCACCAAGTGGACTCAAGAACTGAAGATCAACTGAAGATTAACTGAAGAGAGAGAGGACACAAGGCAGCTACTCATCAGTTGCAAGCTGACTCATCCTTTCTCAATTCATCTATATATTTAGCTCTCTCCTATGAGCTCAGGGGGCTGGAATTTTGTGCAAAGTAATGATATGTTGTTGGTTTCATTCTTGAGTTATTGGGTGATTGTTTGAGAGAGGTGAAGAAGAGCAATTCTTTCTGCTGGGAGGTGTTGCTGGGTTGGAGCCTGCAATGGTTGTAATCCTCTCAGAACCTTTATTTCTTCATTAATAAAAGCTATTGAGGTTCTTCTATGTGCTTTTGTTCAATTATATATTGTGATGATTGCATGTTTGGTTTACACTAATCCATGAACCAGTTATGATTGCATGCCTCTTGTAGTTTCCTTCTTTGTCATTGTGCAGGATCTCATTGTAGCTGGGCGAGCAGAAGGACAAAGAGCTAGGAACAAGTGGCCAAAGAGGAGACTTTGGATTCGACATTAAGCGCAAGGCAGCGGTTAGTGCTTCCTCCATCCTCTTTTGCTTTCATAAAGAAGTAAACCTTCAGTAGTTTGTTTTACAGTTGTTGCTAAGGAACTGTCACCCTTAGAGTGGGTTAGGGTCATCCGAGTCGGATACTTTTCCCTACAACAGGAAGAGAAGTAGAAATAGGAACAAGAAGAAGGGCAAGTCGTGGTTATAGATAAAACTACACTGATACAATTTTAGGAGTCATAAAAAATAGTAGATAAAGAAGAGGGCGATCAGTTGCAAGATCAAGAACTTGCTCTGAGGATTGAGAAAATAATTGAAGAGATGGGCATAGAGTTTGCATAAGAGCCACAGGACCAAGACATTGACCTCATGCCGAGAGAATCTAAGGTCACCCTACAGTCTCCACCACCTCCAGTATCAGAACCAATCCTAAGTGAACATGGAGAGGTTCTTATCCTTGATGATGATCTGGTGATGGATGTGTACAATTTTTCATTTGATGAGTTTCACGAGAGGATTGTACAGGAGTGGAAAAATCATCTCATAGATGATCACACGTCACCTGCACATATGGAGGAAAGGGTGATTGTGTCAGATGTTAGAAAACATTTATCTACCATGGCCAATGCCTCCATGGCTTATGAAGAATCCATGAGCTCAAGTGTCAAGTTCTTGTTAGCAGAGAATTATCAAATGGAAAAAGACTTGCAAGAGGCCAGGTAGACAGAAGAACAATCTGCAGGATCCATTATGGTATAGATGAGGAAATTGATACTTGCTGAAGTATCAACCCTTGGTACCACCATGTGGAAAATTTATTATGGATTTGTTATAGTGCACAAAGAAGTTTTCCATCTATATGGTTTTCAGTAGTGGTGCATGAAAATTACCCAAACTCTCAAATACATAGATGTCGCTATTGTACATGTACAGGAATGGACAATTAAATACAAGGGAGACTCACTTTACTTACACAAGATAATGAAGTTGTAGGTAGAGCTAGACAAAGCACGAATTCAAATTTCGATATGGAACTATGAGTAGCTCCCTTAGTTCTTATGTAGCATTGAGGCTTCCTATATACAATTGTTCAAGAGTCTCGATGTCATGGTGAGGACACACAGGATCCCTTCAATTGGTTCCCTCATAAAATCCAATAAGAAGAACCAAGTTTGGCTGGAGGTTGATAGGTACATGGAGAAGTTGATGCAAGAGACCACTAGTGATGACTTGCTGTGGACCACAAAAAACATGGAAAGGTACATCAGTAGTCCAACCACACTCGTGACAATGTTGTGCATGCTTCAAGATGCTTTGGACAAAATCTCCAAGACAATATACCCAAAAGCCATGGAGGAAAGAGTTTTTTTCCAAAAGGGCATCACCAAATAGTATGGGGACACCATAATGTAGTACCAAGCTTGGTATCAGTTCATCACCAAAGACCATCAAGAGGATGTTGCCAAGTTGGACTTTCCCCAAGGTTTTGAGTGTTGGTGTTTGTCTTGTTAGGCTGATTCAAGCCTATTTTGTCCCACATGGGAATATGTGGAAATTGTACATTATTTGTAAATATATTGTAAGTGACATTCCAAGTTTCATTAGTGGAATGTGAACATTCACTATGTAATATAAAGAGTTATTTGTAAAGGAGTTGAAGAGTCATGAGGGCAGCCAAAGAGTCAAAGGGGAATCCTAAGGGTCACCCAACCCACTTGGGAGTATTGTGACAAGCCTTGGCTTCTCCACATGGTAGAGAGAGTACACTTCTTTGGAGGAGCAAACGATGTTGACTGTAGTGTTCCACTATTGGGACTAGTAGTTGTCAATGGTGTATGTATGGATGGAACTTTCACTTAATAATATGTTAACGGTGCTGGACCCACCAACATGTTAGGGGATCTCCCCAGTAAGAAGTCCCAATTAGACCTCAGAGCATTTGGTGTACGAGTCCTAGCAGTGGGTCGTATGGTAATGCCTTGACTGAGATTTCACATAGAGGCGAGTAAGATAACTTTGTTGGTAGCAAGGGTGTGACAATTGAAACGAGCCAAGGAAGGTGCATGAGAGGTTCTAACACACGGAGGTGCAGATGGGTGCGCCCCTTGGAAACCTGTGATAGCATGCAGTTAAGAAGGGAACGCATGAGAAAAGATACATCACAACATGGAAGGCATGTTAGCAAGCAATCCAAATTGATGGTTAAACCAACAACACATTTAAGAGAGATTCATACATACATACACAAATAGCTATACATGCATGCGTAAGCAAACCAATACATATATCATTTAGAGTAAACCAAATAACATAGAATACAATACAACATATGCATGAAACATGTTGGCTCTTGTTATATTAGGAAGTGTAATTTCTAGTCATACAATACATCCATGTCCAACCACTAGTTCCGATAGTGGAATGTTATAGCCACAATCGCCTGCTCCTCCAAAGAGATGTACTAACTCTACGTAGTGGAGAAGCCAAGGATCATTACAATATTTTCCATGCTCTCTCAAAGATAGTCTTATCAGAAGCTTGGCTGACCAAAAGCCTTTACAATGAGTTATGAGGGATTATTTATAGAAAAGGGTGGGGTGGCCCTTCACATTCCCCTTTGTGACAGTTCAATTACCCTCATGACTCTTCATATACTTTATGACTGTTACATCCAACTATTGACACTTGAATTACACTTGAAAATACATTACATGACAATGCACATGTACCCATGTGACAAAAAATTGCTTGAGCAAGCCGTGATAGACAATACACTGACTTAGACAACCACGGAAGTCGAACTCCTCAACATCCTAGTGATGATCAACAGTAACATACTCATGCCAATATCGGTAGTCCTTGATGGTGTATGTGTGCTCCAAGGTGAAATCTTTCTGGAACCTGACTCTTGTCTCCATAGCATCCGGGTACACTGCTCGGGCTCCTCTGTCCAACTCATCTATAAGCATGCAAATCATTGTCTTCAATGTGGCTATACTAGCAACATACTTGTGTATGGTGTCTGCACTAATGGGTGAGTTTGGGATGGTAGAAATGTGCATCAACTCGTCGAAGTACGAGTCAAGCTCTAGTCAAAATTGTGCCTTTGTCTTCGCCTGGGTGAGAGTCCCAATAGATGGGATTGCATGTGCGTGCACCACAACATCCATACTCTTGAACACACATGCATGGGAAGCCTATATATTAGTGATGAGCTACGGGAGCTCTTCATAGTTTCGGATCTGACTTCAGATACATGCCTTCAATTCGACCACACTAGCCTTCATCATGTTAGGAAAGTGAAGCAGGGATCCCTTGTATCTCATCATCCATGCTTACATGTAATCAACAACAGCATGCAAGTTTGTCAAGAGACGTGCTCTTCTAACACATCGTTGCTTCCATCCATTGAGATGGATGACTGCCTTATGCACAGTGCCAAACTTGGAGTACAACACTTGCAAAACTGTGTCAAGGGAAAATACTTCATCTAGTATTGCCTTCTTCAGTTCAACTCTATCAGATGTTTTCACCAACTCTCCCCCTTGCTTGGTCATCTGTAGTTCCTTAACCATTCACTCATTCTCAACTATTAGAAAGAAAACACTTGAGCTAGTGGCTTCAGCATACACTCTAGTTGCATCGGCCAAGGCTGCTCGATTTTTGCGCACATCAGACACGATCACTCATTCCTCAACTTGCACAGGAAATGTATGATCATCTGGGTTGACACTCTACGAGACCGCACAAATCTATGTTGAGACTCGTCGAATGAGATGTTGTGAAACTCTTCTTCCAATTGACCTTTGAGGATCTCAGTGCCTCCTCAATCACTTGATACTTGCTCATAATGTGGATGTGGTGAAGTAGGTAAGTCTACCTCTTGGTGGTGAGGCATAACATTGATGTCTTGTTCCAATTCCCATTGCTCCATATCTATATTCAACTATTGAAGTGCTTGTTCTATCTCATGAGAAAAGTATTTCTCCTGTGATGGTTCACCCTATTTGCTTGATTCCAGCTATTCTAATGAATCGACTACCTGTACGAGTGTTGTTTCATCTATTTTCACATGTTGCACCCCCTGCTATACCTGTTGTTGTTGTGCTTCCCTCTCCTATTTGTTTAGCTCTTGTTCCTTCCAAAGTTTCTCCTTTAGCTCATGCAACTCGTTCTTTGCTTCCTCCATTCTTCTCTTCTCCATCTACCTTTGCGTGAGTAACTTGTCACGCTATTGCCTCTTCTCCTCTATAGCCATAGCTGTTTTCTATACCAATGGATCTGCTCAAAACTTGCAGCTTTTCTCTTCCTCCATGCAATCGAAAATCTTTCTCTTGCCCTTGTCACACACTAGTATGCTTGCCTCTATTATTACTATTGCTGATGCTGGTGCTCTTCGGGATGCTGCTTCACATTCCTTCGCTAACCACTCCACAACAAAGTTGACTAGTTCATTGAGTCTAGAGGATTTGTAACAGTATCTCCGTGGCTCCTCATCCACCCTATGACATTCCATATGGATCCATTGGAACTGTACTCTCGTGCAATTATCTTTCACAATACAATGTGCGTCATATAGATTGTAACTTCGGAGGTCAAATGGATCCTTCTTCATCAGTTCTGCTTCGACATCTGCCTGCTTAAAACTCTAGATCTCATATAACCAAATCTGAAATGGAAGAGCGGGCCAAGGCGCCTTCTTCTTCTAGTGCAGTCCAGTTGTCAATCCCACCGAGATGTGATATGCTACTTCCTGGATGATGAGTATGTCCAAGGAAAACTTCGGTAGAACATGCAGAGGCTACTTCACATTGAACATTCATATGGAGGTGCTGGACAGTGAGGCATACCAATCAACAATGCCTATCAGTGCCTCCATTGCTTCCTTCGACATGCAGGGTGGATCCTGTTCAAATATCATCTTGTAGACTGGGGTGACAAAATGATTGGGGTGACCATGCCCACTCCAAGCCCGGGAACTCCTGTTGGGCACAAATTCCATCTAAGATGTAGGTGGACATGTAGATTTTTACTTGCATACCTTCTAGTGATTGTCAAGGTTTCGTTACCTCTTCCTTCAGCTGATGAGCCAACATGCCAGACTAGTTACATGGTTTACCCTCTCTAGCCAATTGGTCCAGTGCGATCACCCAACTCCGCGGGAAGGTTCCGTGCTTTCTTGGCCACATAGTTGACATGCAAATATGACCAAGTATTGATAAGCCTTCCACATTATCTTTGTCTTATAGATCTGGTTGGGTGTCATCCTGAATCTAGCCAGATCCCTTACCTAGTTCTTCAGAATGTCTCTAGAGTTGGCACTACTGCTGGGTAAGATGAAAGGAGTCTCCATGATAGTCATTGTCCTTGTCATCTGATACATCTCATCATAATCATGTTCCCATAAGGTGTCAAGCTTCGTCCCACTGACACTGCTTAAATTCATTGACTCAAGATCAGTGTGCGAGATTATCCAATGTATCATGCCCATGCATGGGAACACGGGGTATCTACATGCAATCTGTTACAAGCTAGACTTGTGAATGTTCACATACACATGACATTCTTTGAGGTCTTCCACAAAATTGTGTGCAAATTCTTCATTGACCTCTTGCCATTTCATCTTGATGTCCTTGTCTAGAAACAACTTGGTATCTTCATAGATTGGTAGACATGTGAACACCTGCTTAACTGCTGCTCCAGTTGCACTTTCGTCAGTGTCCTTTGATACTGCTCTCTTGGAGGCCATTGACTATGTATTATTAAGAGGCAGACGATACCTGAAATATCTGGAGACAAAAAAACATGCATGGAAATAAATCTGTCGGTGAAAACCAAAGCAAATTCGGGGAATGACTTAACACATACTTGGGGAATGACAAGCAAAGATTGCGATTTTTCTCTGCGAGGTTAAGTGACTGGCTATCAGAAGTACGCAAAAGGTAGTCTAGGTTGTCGCAGATGAAATATTGGCTGCTTGATTTGTACAACGTGCAATCTAGGCTGACTGCTAATTGTTGGGATTATGCAATGTGCAATTTTCTAGGCCAGCAGTCACTATCCCTTAGAAATGCGCAAAACATTCCTATAGGACAATGTCTGGGCAGAAATGCACATTTATGGAGAGGAAGACAGAGCCTTCTCTAGATCACACAATGTTGTCTGGGTGAGGTAGAGTCTGGGCCAAGGCTTCCCAGACCCGCTGATGGGCAACTGAAAGAAAATATGAAAGTGAATGCATGGCGACACTAAGTGAATGAAAAAGTGATTGATGGATCATGCGAACATTAAATGAAATATTGAATAAAAATATCAACATGCATGTGGGTGAAGTGAGTCGCCGAATCAACAACCATTCATGCAAAACAGTTTCATGCATGTGACAGCAGTGAGATAACAATAAAAACTGAAACAATGCTAGTACAAGCTAGTATACATGTAAACGACAACAAGTGATCAAATAAATCAAGAAAACAACACTCACACAAGCGAAAACACAAAAAGCAAAAAAAATGCTGAAAAAGACAAGTTCAGACCACTTACCCATGAATAGCTAAGCTGGATGTGTCGAAGAGTCTTGGATGTGCTGTGGGATGTCAGAGATCCAATATCGATGTGAAAGAATGAGCTCTGATGCATTGAATAAATAATTTTGAGCTCATGACGCACATGCCATAAATCTAGGAAAAGGCAACACTTGGAGGAAAGTTTCTAGAACAAAATTTGCATGTAACCTCCAGCTGCTAAAAATAGCTTCCTAAATCATGGGATTATTTTTGCATTTTTCCTTTTTCTATTATGGGAAAAATCAAGCCATGCATGCAAGTCAAGTTTCCTTGGTCCCGAGTGGAACTAGTCAACACAACTGCTCATGCATCAGGCTACTCAACTGCTAGGAGAAAATGCACATTTCTGGATGGGAGTTGGGATGCCTGCCCAAGATATTTGCACAATGTTTGGGTAGAGTAGCTAACTTCTACCTAGGATTTTGCAATTCTTGGGCTGAGCAGGCCTGCGGGGAAGGATTGCATAGTTTTCTAGGTGAAGCCTGACTGGTAGGATTGCACAATTCTAGAGCCCAGTAGGCTACCAGATAGAATTGTGCAATTTCTGGAGGGAAGGCTAGTTGCCATCCAAAATTACGCAATTTCTTGGGGGAGTTGCTCAACCTGCAGCTAGACCAAGTCTGGGTGATCATCCTATGAGTAGAATGAATCAAGCTTTGACCGACAGGCTGTCTTTGTGCAAAAAAAAAACACTAAAGCTTATGTACTTGATGAAGTAAGACAAGGTGTTGTGAAAGGTTGGTAGGGAGGTTCCAAAATGAAGTTAAGGAAAAATTTTGGAGGGTGGTTGTAGCCGCTACAGCATAATATAATTGAGCCAACATGATTTCATGCATATGTTGTTATTGTAGTTCGACTATTCTATTTAATTTAGTAATGTATGTTGTTTAACTTACACATTTTATTATGAACTATTTTGTATGCAATTGTATGAATCTTGTTGAAGGTGTCTTGTTGGATTAACCTATCACTTTGGTTTGTGGACTAGTCCACTTCGAGCTTGTTATTTCATTCTGCTCATGTGTTCCTTTCAAGTTGCGTATTATTATAGGCTTCTAAAGGACACACTTCCTTTTCCCCTTTATGGTATAGAACCCCCATGCATCTCACTTGAATCACTACAAGGTCACACACTTGCTTCCAACTAGAGCCATTATACTTACATTTGGGCACTGCACTGGTCAAGGCACTACATTACCACCTGTTGTTGGGACTCTTACTCCAAACGGTCTAAGGTCTAGTTGGGAATTTTTACTGGGGAGATCCCCTTGAATGTTGGCAGGTCCAACACCGTCAATAGGCCCCCATTGCATTGAGTTCCTCCATGAGATTGAGAAACTTCTGCTAAACTTGGTCCTTGGTGAGTGACATGCCTTCGTGCAGGAGTTGGCCAGCTTTAGCAACCCGATATATTTGAATCTTCTCCTGGTGAGTGTGATTGACTTGTGCGTCGATGAGTTGTGGCATGTTCCATGCAGTCTGGGTTTAACTCTATTGGTGTGAGTTGTCCTGCAATGTTTGATGTGTCTTGTAATGGTGGGAAGTAAGGTTGAAGGTGGTCCACATTGAACACTGGGTGCGGGACAAGGAATGGGGGAATGTTGAGCTTAAAATCATTCTCTCTTATAGCCTTAGTAATGGTGTAAGGACCATATCAGGGTGGTCTGAGCTTCTGATGGGATTTAGTAAGGCGTTCTTTCTGCAAATGCAAAAAAACTTTTTCACCCACCTGAAACTTGTGTGGCACTTGATGTTGATCATGTCGTTGCTTGTACTTGGAATTTGACTTCTCCAATATCTCGTGAACTCACTAGCAGATGTGTTGGAAGCATTCAATAAATATGGTTGCTTTATTAGCCTTGGACAATACATGTGTGTATTATGTTTGTGTAATCGCGTGAGGCATGGCAACATCAATCGGACACAACGGTTGAAATCCTAGACCCACTTGAAAGGGACTCTGAACAATTGAGTTATGGAGAGCTATATTATAACTGTATTGCACATAAGGAAGACTCTCATCTTGAGTTCATGGATGGTTGGAGTTGTACATGTAGAGTATGTGCACTATCATCCTATTGATGACCTCCGTCTAGCCATCAATATGGGGATGGAAGGAAGTTGACTTGGTGATCTTGGTGTCCAATAATTTCCAAAGGCTTGACAAAAATTTGCTCAAGAACCTGCTATCCTGATATGATATAATGGTCTACAGGATCCCAAAATGTACCCATACGTGTTCAAGGAAGAGTTTGGTAGTTTCCTCTATGTGATACTCTTCTTGTAGGCCACCAATACATCCATCTTATAAAATTTATCCATGACCATAAATACACAATTATTACCATGCTTGGTAGAAGGGAGCCAAACATATAGTCCATGGAGATGGATTCCCATAGCTGGCTAGGAGTAGGCAGAGGAGTGTACATGCCTTGCTTCTTGATGGTTGGATTGGTGTTGGCACAAGAAATGCAATATATGATACTTTTGTAGTACTTTTGTTGTACAACCACATTTTTCTCCACACCAAAGTGTCATGCAACCTGATTGTAGTGCACCTCTCAAATCAGCTTGGTGTGCTCACTTGAAGGAACACAAAGGTGGCCTAGGTATCATTATAATGCATCCTAGAGGTGGAAATCAAAAACTTTATTTCCATCTACTAGAATTTGGTATGTGGAGGCAAACTATGGATCATTTTTGTATAGTTGCAGCCATCCATAGGTCTCGTGGCCATAATAGTTGAGAACAGTAGTCAATGTCGCAACTAGGGGTCAACTGAGGCACTCTGAAACATTATTGGTGTTTCCCTCTTTGTATTTAATGATCAAGTGGAATTGTTGCAGATATGTAGACCACATCTGATGGCGATTGTTTTGCAACTTCCCTTATGTATGTATAAACTAAAGAGGTCGATGATCAGTGTGGATGGTTGTCTCCTTCCCCATAATGTAATGCTTCTATTGTCATCAAGCCTTCATGATGGAATACATCTCTTTATCATAGGTGGGGTACTTCCTAATTGTATCGAAAAATGTCTCACTATGATAGGCCATTGGATGCCCATGTTGGGTAAGGACTGCACCAATAGCATAGTCTCAAGCATTTATCTCAATTTCAAATGGATGCTGCAAATCTGGTAGTGTGAGTATTAGTGCAGAGTAGAGTCAGTGCTTCAACTCAACGAATGCCTTCCGTTAGGATTCGGACTAGGAAAACATTTCTTTTGCCCCACCCTTAGTAATCTAACTCAAAGTCCAATTGATATGGGAGAATCTCAACACGAACCTCCGATAAAAATTTGCAAGGCCCAAAGAACTACGAAGCTCCATTAGAGTGGTTGGGGCAGGCCAATCCTGAATGACTTGGATCTTAGTTGGATCCACATGCACACCATGCTAATCTATGATGTAACCCAAACATTGGACCTGGCTCATGCCAAAGGTGCATTTCTCCAATTTTTCACACAATTTGTGTTGCCGAAGGGTTTAAAGGAACTTTCAAATGTGCTGCAAGCATTCTTCCCAACTCTTAATAAAGATGAGGATGTTGTCTAGATAAACAACCACGAATGAGTTGGCGAAGGGCCGGAATATGTCATCCCTTAAGGTCATAAAAGTAGGAGGGGCATTTTTCAGCTCAAACGGCATAACCAACCATTCAAAAAGGCCTTCCTTGGATTTCAGGGAAGTCTTCCATACATCTGTGTGCTCTATTGGAACTTGGTGATAGCCAGACTTCAGATCGATCTTGCTAAAATACTTGGCCCCCTTGAGTTGGTCTAGAAGGTCATAAGTATATGGGATTTGATACCTATTCCTGATAGTGATTTTTTTTAGTGCTCGATAATTAATGCAGAGCCTCTACGTCCCATCTCTCTTCTGTAGAAGTACAATCAGGCTCCCACAAGGCAAGGAACTATGTTGGATGTGCCCTTTTTGTATCAACTCCTGAATTTGTTGCATGATCTCTTCATTTTCTAGAATGGACAGGTGATATATCAGCCCATTCGGTAGAGGTGCTCCAAGAATTAGATCAATCGAATTCTTGACTTAACAATGGAAGGGTACCCTTGTGGGTGAGGATAAGATGTCCTTGTATTCTTCCACGACAATATCCACATGCTTCTTCTACATGGAGGAACCCTTCCCAGGGGCCATGGATATGGCTATGATCTTCCCCTTACTTTGAGAGCGAATTAGAAAGAAAATAAATCTCCCAGTGTGGGAGATGATCTTGCTACATTTATTAGCAAATATCAAAGAGATGGAGGTAGGCGGGGCTACCTCCGGTATCGTGTATAACTTACCACCCAAAGAAATAATAACATAGTGGAGTCTAGACTCATATAAAGCATGTCACTTCCACAAGTATGGTTGTCCTAATCATACATCACAAACTTTAAGAGGAGCAATATCACATAGTACATCATCTGTGAAGGGCTTGATGTTGTAGGAAAGGTGACACTATTGGCTGACACGGAGACCTTGTCCTTGGTGAAGCCACCTGATGGTGTATGGTTACGGATGTGTTGTAGTCAGTAGGCCCAAAAACTTGATGGACGCTACTAAAATGAGGTTATTTTGGCTCCTATTGTTGATAATGAACTGCAATGGAGAACCCTTCACCCACATTTGTGATTGGAATAGGAATTCCTCCTCCTATGGATCTTCAAGCTCAATCTTTTGGATCTTAGTGGTGGCCACAGCGACACTAGCCTCTACATCAATGATTTTCTTCCCTTTTCCATTCCCCTTGTTGGGTTCTAACACAAATTTGGAACATGCATTTCACTCGGAAGCCTTCACCGCGGCCACTAATGACTTCTTGGTCTGACACTCACTGGTGTTTTGAGTGGAGCTCTTATGGAACTCACACCACTTTTTTGTGTACTTCTTTGTCTTCATGGGGTTATTCTTTGCTTTTGGCTTCGACGGGTTATCCTAGGTCACCCCACCTTGAATTTTCCCTTTGCTCTACAATTTGGAGGCATGTTTCCCTTACTTTAGATTCGCAGATCTAAAGTCTCACTTTTTCTGTCTAAACTTCTGCTCAATCTTAATAGCGTATCAGTATGCCATGCTGAGTGAGGAGATGTCCAGGAACTCCATCTCATCCTAGATGTACATGTGCAGTTAGTTGTGGTACTTGAGTACCAAATGTTTCTCGAAATCCTTGATACCCAACTTCGTGTGGAGGGTATAGAAAAAATTGTTAAACTTCGGTACATCTTGGTCCCTTCCTAGCCGTAGCATGGTCCACTTTATGTATTTATCCTCATAGCTCTCGACTAGGTAGTAGTACTCCTTGATGGAATCCCAAAACAAATTCCAAGTGGGTATGATTGAAAAAATAGAGGGTGTACTTTTTTCCTTCTTCTAACAGTAGGTTCCCACTAGTCCTTGACGTGGGGGGTGACTTTGAGAAGTGAAAGAGTAAATTTTTCCTGGCTGGAAAAATCATGAACAGAAAAATATCCTTCTAGTAGATTTAACCATTTATCTAAGTTGTCTGCATCTATCTAACCCTCAAATATGGGGATGTCAAAGTTAACTTGTACCTTAAAGGGTGTGGCGCTTCCAGAGTAGCTACTGGAAGGAGATGCATCACCCTTGGGTAGCCACTGGGGGATCTAGGAAAAGTTTTCCATCATTGCATTCCTCTATCACTCGAGGGCTTCTTTGAGTAAGATTTTGAAAGGATCTCTTGCCCCCTCGTATTTCTTTTCTTTCGCCATGGAGACCATCGAGATTTGTGAGGCTGGTCTTGTAAAGGTTCGACCAGTTCAAACCCTAACTCTTATGTCCCGAACTCACTGGAGACATGAAAAGAAAGAAAGATAAAGATAAGACTGCTATGATAGCTCTGGTTCCTTCAAAATACAAATATTCAGCAAAAATAACACTTCATTTCATTAATATCAAACACTGAAATATGCTTATAAATAGAATGGAAATAAGACTAGCTCGGGCGATAGTAGCTTATCTTTGAGAAGACATATGGTAGCTACATGCCTATAAACTATGTTACAATGAGGCTCTAAGGCCTATTTATTATTTATAAATAATTGAAAACCCTAAACATCCAAAAAATTAACCCTAGGAGATGAAGCGCCAAAACTATGGGCCCCGTTCGGGTATTTTGGTACACCAACTTCCCGGGGTTGTAACTTTGGCATACAATCTCCGTTTGACACGCACAATACTTCATTAGGAAGATATATCCAAGGATTACAACTTCTAATTGGCCAAAAATTCCCAACTACCCATGTTGGCCATGATTTTCCCAAAAAAATATCATTTAGGGCCTCAAAATCGCTCCGGAAGTTCAGGACCCAAAAAACTGCCAAAAATAGTAAACTGTGCTACAATTAAGGAAATTGAAAAACTAAAAGAGACAGTGGTTAGGGTCCAAGTGGAATAGGTGGGTGGCCAACAACATCCACCTGGATTAGGGCTCCCTAAGTATAGTAAGGTTTCCTTTTTAATTGCAATTTAGTATTACATTTTGTGTTTTCTATAGGATCTGTTAGTTTAAATTTTAATTTTTATAAGTTTAAGATTGTTTTGCAGCAAGTTCATTTAATCATTTTATTGTCTATGATGGGAGATTTCTTGTGCACATGGACAGAGCATAATTTTACATGGATCAATAGCATAGCTTTATATTGCAGTTATATAGATAGGATTCTAATTTGTAGAGATAATCCTTCTTTTTGTCAAGAGTAGATTCATTTACAGTGTTAAGGTTTCATTTCAAGCAAGTGTGATTTTTATTTAAAGCAAGTGTGATTTCATCTAAAGAAGAGTGTGCGTGTGAACCCATTTCAAGCAAAGTATATGTGTGATTCTATTTCAAGGAAAGTGTGTGTGTGATTTTATTTTTAACAAGTGTGAAGTTTATTTTAGGAAAGTGTGATCTTTCCTTTAAGAAAGAGAAATAGAATTGATTCCATTTTTTTATGAGTGATTTATTTAATTACATAGTTGTAGAGAAACATGTGCATTTCAATATCTCAAATTAAGTTAGGAATTGTTTAAGAAAAAAGGAATTCTAGCACAAACAATGCACATACATTTCACCAGTTTACTAACCCTGGTTGATAATTCCTGTAAGTAATTTAACACCAATTAAGTTACCAAACATTTTTGGGTTGTTTCCAGGGAAGTGTATTTAGGAATCGTTTTTATTTTCTTTTCATTAAAAAAATAAAAAATAAAAAAATGATATGCATAGGGAAAGAGATTCTATAGGTAGATTTGTAAGTAGAGTAGGAGTTCGATTCCAACATCATCGCTCACCCCACCGTGACCTCGTAGTGCCACACCATCTACCCAAACTCATATTCCACAAATTGCAGGCAAACATAGACTTCCTGAGGTACTTAGATCTAAAATCCAACCTAAAGATTCACCAACTTCTTCAAATGAAGCTGTAATAGAAGAAGAAGATCCTACATCCCCAACTGAAGGAGTAATTTTTCTATCTTCAACTGGAGAAAAAAATCTAGGACAATAACTAGAAATCCATAGTGAAGAGGAATAATAAGAAACCTATTTTAACATTACATTGACAGAAGAACCAGAGGAGCTAGATGAGCAATTAGGGAATCTAATTTTTGAACCTTAAATTAGTTCTGAGGAATCTACAATGGTAAGAGAAGGTGAAGGAGAAGTACATAATGTGAATGGTGAACAACCAAGGATTGGAGGTGTAATAGGAGTAAATAGAGGAGGTGGAAGAGGTGGAGGAAGAGGAAGAGGATGTGGTAGAGGAGGTCCAAAACCTTTTGTATTTCCCATCCTCGATGAAGATACCACAACCACAATGAAAAATATCTCACCCTCCATCCTTCCTAATTTTAATGGATTAATAAATGAGGATCTTGAAATATTTCTCTTTGAGTTTGAAGTCTTGTGTAGATCTTATGACTACTTTCTTGATACTCAAAAGTTGAAATTGCTTCTAGCCACTCTTAAGGATGCAACATTAAAGTGGTTTATGGGCTTAGGAGTACATTCTATAAGAACACAGGAAGAAATGAAAACTACATTCTTAGAAAAATACAATGACTATTGTATGCCTCATAATCTTAAAGATGAAGTGTTTAAAATGATGCAAAAATAAGATGAAAGTATTGAATATTTCATTGAAAGATTTGCTTATAATGTAAAAAGGGCTAAAAATCATAATCTAGATGAAGAAACGTTGAAATATCTCTTACTAAAATCTATCAGAGATGAATGGATAGATCTTCTCAATCTGATGGGTAAATGAGATATTTCTTAGTTATAATTTGGAGATATTTGTGAGTTATGCATTCACATTTCAAGACAAAAGACAAGAACTAGGAAAAATCCAAGAGATCCGATTATGTCTAGGATTAATAATTATGCAGTTGGTATAGTAAGTAGGGTGAGATAGGAAATTTGCTTGACAACTTTGAAACTGATATTTTGGGGAGTCTTAGTGAACAAATATATACCCTTAAATTAAAAAACAAGTAAACAGATTAAAATGATGCATTATCTATCTTTTGTCCAAAATGTAGAAAGAAGCATGCCTTGAGAGAATTCCCTCTTGAATTAAGAAGTGTGGAAACTTGTGCCATATGTGTAGAAAATCACAATACAAAGGAATGTCCTTCAATACCAAGTCTTAAATTTATCTATCAAGAGGAAGTAATGCCAAATAAAGTATAACCTCTTCTTTTATTTCCAAGAGACCATGGAAAAATCCACAATTGAATATGACCCAAGGTTTCAACACTCAAACGTATGCATAACCATCAAAAATTAATTGGACTGCACCCATGCCTTCTCACCCTTGGCCTCAACCTTTGGCACAAGGATGGAAAAATCCTTATGGAAGGTACCCTCAATATCCTCCACCCTACCCCATTTTTCCACCACAATATTTTTCTCATCCTGTTCAACCCTCTCAACCTCAAAATCTAAACCCACAACTTTTACTACCATTTCCACAAAAACCAAATAAGTTGCTTGCTCAACCACTTCCAAATACAAATAATAAAAATTCACAACCTATTTACAACATGGAAAGACATAATTTCCAAACTTACATGATAACTCCATTAGATCTACACAATCTCCAACTTAGATCTAGTAGAGTATTGGGAAAGAAGTCACCATCCATTGTTATCCAAGAATCTAAAAAATATGACCTCTCTGAGAAATAGACACGTTCTCATCAAAAGGAAAATTCTCAAAAGCAAACCACCATTGTAAATTCTAATGATGTTCCAATAAAATCAACTCCCATTATAGAACAACCTTCAGTCTCTATTCAAAATCCACCTTTTCCTGAAAGATTGAAAATTGACAAAGGGGTAGAAAAACATATTTTGTTGCCTGATTATGATATGGTGGATGAACTGAAGAATGTTTGTATAAAAATTCCTTTGTTACAAACTATGAAAAAAATACCAATTTTGCAAAGACAATCACGGAGTTAAGTATTAAAATACCAAGAAGAAAAATGAAAGAAGTTGAAAGGATTGAGTTAACTAGAAAAATTCCAGATATCATTATGGGAAAGACAATAGTTCAAAAATATCTAGATCCAAGAAGTCCCATTGTGAAAACACACATCAATGGTGTTGATATTCCAAACACATTGATTGATTTAGGAGCAATTATCAACATCATGAGTAAACAAACTATGAATCAGTTGAAACTTCCTAATCTTCGATATACACCTACACTATTTCAATTAGAATATACATCTGTTATCAAACCTGATGGTGTGTTAGAATATGTATTTGTATCCTTAGCTTATTGGGAATATCATGTTGACTTTATGATCTTAACACCCAAGGATAATCTAGGAGGACACCCATTGATTCTAGGAATACCATGGTTATATATAGTTGATGCTTTTAAAAGATGTGGATCTAGTGATATGTTTATCTCTTATGGAAGTTAGACAAATAAATTCACATTATATCCTCCTGCAAAAACAATGATAGAAGTAGAAAGTGAGGCATGGATAGATTATGATAATTAGAACTTTGATATACGACCAATTTTTTCCACTTCACAAACAGATGAAGAAGATCAAATTTTGAATTTAATGGAAAATAATGAATCTTCCTCATATTGTGAACAAAATTGCATTCTTTAAGAAGATTTTAATATTGATTATCTATCATCTCGTCAAATGGATTTATATTCTATGGAAAAATTTGGCAATTATTTAATAGAAAATTTTCCAAGGAAAACTTTGAATATTAATGATAATCTGGAATAATCTCAAAAGAAATAATTAATAAATACAATGTAAGAAAATTTCTCTGCTTATCCATGGGAATACATTGATATGAAATAAATTGATCCTAACACTTGTATGCATCATATCTATATTAAAGAAAATTCTAGACCAATTTGACAACCCCAAAGGAGAATGAATCCAAATCTAAGGGAAATTGTTAAAGAGGAATTACAAAAATTGTTAAATGTGAATTTCATTTATCCAATATCAGACAACCATTCAGTTTCACCGTTAGTAATTGTTCTGAAAAAGAATGGAAAATGGAGAGTATGCATTGATTATAGGGAATTGAGTAAGCTACTTTAAAATATCATTTTCCACTTCCTTTTATAGATAAATTTCTTGACACATTGGCAGGGAAAATATGTTTTTCATTCTTGGATGGTTTTAGTGGATATAACAAAATCCAAGTATCTCCAGAAGATCAAGATAAAACAGCTTTTACCTTTCCATGGGAAACCTATGCATACCGAGTACTTCCTTTTGGGTTATGTAAAAGGGCAGTTCTAGGTATTTTCTCTGTTCTAATTCATGATTGCGTGGAAGTTTACCGGGATGATTTTACTGTCTATGGAAATTATTTGAAGAAGCTCTTAAAAAATTGGAAAATTTTCTCATTGGGTGTAAAGAATAAAATCTCTCATTAAGCCATGAAAAATGTTCTATGATGTTTACTGAGGGAATTGTTTTAGGCCACCATATTTCAGGAGATGGAATCAAAGTGGATGCATCTAAGGTAGAAGTGATTTCCAAGTTATCAGTTCCTATGTGTCAAGGAGATGTTAGAAGTTTTCTTGTTTTTACTGGATATTATAGAAGATTTATAGAAAAATTTACAATGATTGCCTCTCCACTTTTCGAATTTCTTACAAAATATTGTGAATTCATCTGGAATTCTGACCGCCAAAAATATTTTGAAACATTGAAAGAAAAAAATTCTGAAGCACCCATTTTTAGAGGACCGAATTAGAAACTACCCTTTCACATTTCGACTGATGCCTAAAATACAAATTTAGGATATGTATTAGGACATAAATATTTAACTCCTTATGCCATGTACTACACAAACAAAAATATGACCCCTATGGAGTTGAATTATACTATAATAGAAAAGGAGTTTTTAGTTGTTGTGCATGCCATCAATAAATTCATACATTATATCACTGGTTATGAAACCTTAATTCACACAGATCATTCTACAATTAGATATTTAATGAATAAACCAATTACTAATGGAATAATTACAAGATGGTTATTGTTATTACAAGAATTCAATATTACTATTTTAGATAGACCTGGAAAACAAGACATAGTTGTTGATTGTCTATCCAGAATCCAAAATGATAATAATGATGTTCCTGTAGAAGATAATGTTCCTGATGAATATCTTTTTGCAGTATCTATTGAATCTCCTTGGTTTGAAAATATTGCTAATTATTGGGCTATAGGGAAGTTACCATCATACTTATCTCCTCGAGAGAAAAGGAAGGTTATTAAAACTAGTGCATCTTATTCATGGATAAATGAAGAATTGTACAAGACGAGTCCTGACTTAATCATTCAAAGATGTGTTAGAAAGGATGGAATACTAGAGATATTAAAGGCTTGTCATGATGAATAATGTGGAGGACACTTTGCTGATAAAATAACTACTTATAAAGTCCTCTTAGGATATTATTGGCCTTCTCTTCTTAAGAATTCCAAGGAATATGTTAAGAGGTGTGACAGTTGTCAAAGAATGCGGAAACCTATTCCTTCGGATGAAATGCCTCTACAACCTCAAGTACTTATTGAACCTTTTGAGAAATGGGCTTTGGATTTTGCTGGTCCAACCAATCTACCATCAAGACAGAAAAGGTACATTATTGTTTTTGCATATTATGTCAAAACATGGGCAAAAGCTAAAGCACTTCCTTTTGCTACTGAAAATGTTGTAATTTCATTTCTTTTTGAGGATATTTTCACTCGTTTTGGTGTCCCAAGGTAAATTGTGACAAAGAAAGGCACTCAATTTACATCAAAGTTGGTACAAAATATAATGGAGGAGTACAAAATAAAACATAGGAAGTCAACTCCATATCATCCACAAGCCAATGGACAAGTCGAATCTACCAATAAAGTAATTGAAGCAATTCTTACCAAGACTATGCATCTGCATAGAAGGGATTGGGCATAAAAGCTTCCAGAAGATTTATGGGTATATCGTACCAAATGGATAAATAAAACATGACACACTGCTTATGAACTTGTTTATGAAAAGCAAGTCTTCTTTCCTATTGAGTTCCAAATAAAGACTTTTAAAACAACAACCAAATTGAGACTTGATCTATCAGAAGCCCAAAGACAAAGAATTGCGTAATTGAATGAACTTGATGAGATATGATAGGATGCTATTTATAGAACCAATATAGTCCAGCAACAATGATCCAGGTGGCATGATAAGTTTATCAAAGAAATAAAATTCCAACTTGGTTATTAGTCATTGCTTTTTTATTCAAAAATTTAAATATTTTCAAAGAAAAATTCAAATGCATTGGCTTAGTCCTTATGAGATTGAAATTGTCTTTGATAATGGAGCAGTCAAAATCAAAACCATTGATGAAGGAAGGTTACTAGATTACGAATATATCATAAACCATTAACAAGGGAAGAATTCATAAGAAATCTGCAAGATAATCTTGATTTAAAGTTGGTCAAGGAAGATTCTTCTTCCTCTCCAACTTAGCCTTCTAATTTCTTATATATATATATATATGTAATAAAAAACTGTATAAACATGAAAACCAATATTGTTGGCATGTTTATACAGAAAATCTAGGTTGAAAACCAAGAGTTCTTGGAAGCTTCGATTTTGTTTTCCCTATTATAGTCCCATTTTCTTTTTAACCCTCTTTTCTCTTCTAAAATCTAAAGCAACTATGGAATTGTCAACAATCTCAACTCTAATAGAATTCTGCAGCTGACTTGATAGATTGTGACTAGAGCAATTGAAGATCATGGTAGAAGAAAATTCAATGAAGATTGTAGCTGAAGCAACCTGACAACCTAAAAAATACAAATCAAATCAGTAAGACAAAGGATCTAAGATATGTAAATATTAATTTATATAATAAAGGTAAAACATTTGAGTTATGAAATAAATGATGAGTAACTGTTGTACTACCATACTGAATAATGATTACCCTTATTACTCTCACACGACTTCAATTTTAATGGAAATATCTATGTCTTGTCAACCAAGTCAGTCATGAACCTTGATATAATTCGAAATTCACCCTCTCCTCTCCATTCATCATTCCATTTCATGTGCAATAATTCCATTTATCATTTCACTCATTCTTGTTTCATTGCCGAGACTTCCCTCACCTAAACTTTGTTTCAGTCCATACTCGAATTCCTTCCACTCCTTAACCCTGTCAAAAGAGAAATTATGAGCTAGGATTCTCTAACATGGGGGTCATTGTAATATTACGGCCAAATGGGGTTAATTTTCTTGAAGTATACCCAAAGGTTAGACAATTTTTGCAGCAGGCACGATGGCAAGAATTTGTAGAGAAATTCGATGGGCATGAGAAAGAGGTAACAAAGTCTTTTTCTAGGGCATATGATGGCATTGAAGCGTAAATTGGGGATGTGAAGCTGGTTTTAATAGAGTCTTTCATAGCAAAAGCTACCAGATTACCAAGAATCAAAGAGAGCTAGTTCAAGAACAAAAAAATTGAAGAGAAAGAATGGAAATTTTTCCTCAAGAATCTAGGTATGGATACTTCTATGTTTAAAAAGGGAATACTAGTCACAACTTTGAAGAATAAATGGAGGAATTTTCTATTGATCATTCAAAATTTTATAACTTGTGAAGGAAGATTCGGTAACATGTTCTTTTATCATGCACGCTTAATGATGAATTTTCTTGATGGGAATGAAATTAACCTACCATATTTCCTACTTCATAGCTTAAGAAAGATGGTTGGTAATATTCAAAGGAAGATACAATCTATAGATAATGCCCTATACCATCATGGCCTAGTGAAAATCCTGATTGAGGCCCATCTAAGAAACATAGGAGATAATTGGGAAGATTTCTTAATTAGAAATCATTTTAAGGAAGCAGAAGAAGAAGATCCTAGCGGTAAGACCAAGAAGAGTAGAAGGAAATTGTTCTCAAAACCTAAAGAAAACTCATCTACACAAGAAACAAAGCAAGAACAATACTTTGATGATGAAACCCCTCTTATAAATGTGATAGAAACTCTTAAGCATGAGAACGTTAGAAGAAAGGTAGCCAACAATAAAAGGGAAACTTCATCAAAAGAAGAAACATAGCAAGAAGTTAAAAAGCACCCCAAAACTATTGAAAAATTACCATAAATTGTAAGAAGAAGTGCAAGGCTCAACAAAATAGTGCATGAATAGTCTCACCAATCTCCAAAATTTGTCGATTTAGAAGAAGACAAACCAAAAGTTCCATCACCAAGAGTTCCATCACCAGTTTCCAGTCCAGCTAAAAGAACAACTGAGATTGATCATGTCCAGTAGAAAATTTATTATTATATAGAGCCTTTGGAAAGAAGAGCTATAGGTAAATTTGTTGCATCATCCTCAAACCAAGAAGAAAATGAAGGAATTCATTCTAATATTTTAGGATAACTCCAAGTTGAAGACACCCTCAAGCAAGAAATTTATGAATTGGAAATATTGAATATAAATTTGAAGCAAGATAATGAAATGGTAAAGGCCCAAATTGAAATGCAAAGAACCCAAAATGAAAAAATCTTGCTACATATTGGTTTATGGTATAAGAAAAATAAGAAATTGACAGCTAAAAACAAATTTCTTAAGAAAAATATTATGAGTCTGCAACATAGAATTTTGATGAAGAAACTGAGGATGGTAGTCACCATCAAGAAAGAAAGACTTACTAACTTGGATGTTCTTTCTCAGGTATCTGAAGAAGATCAGTGATAGAAAAGTATCACAAATTTTGAATTTTTTCATGAGGACATGCAATGTCTTCCATGTGGGGGAATGTTAAACCCCAAAATTGCTTCTTTTTTACAACCTTCTTATACTCCATTCTCCCCTTTTTTACCTTCATAACTATAATTTGGGTATCATTTTACAAGATTTATAGCATAGCAAGTACATAATCATCTTATATTTCATAAATATCATTCGTCTTTATTATTTAACTAAACATTTACCTGAGCTATGGAGTTACAACGATTCTCTAGCTGATGTATGATTCTACAGCTAAGTCCAAGGTTTTATGGGTTGCGAAGCTTCAACTGAAGAATAGGGCATATGGGTAGGTGGAAATTAGTTGGTACAATGATTTTCTCATACCTTCATAACCAATATCGATGAGGAAAGAACCATGGAATCTAGATCAAAGTGAAATTCAACCACTAAGGAAGGTGAATCAAGTGAGTGAGGAATTAGTAAATGCAGATATTTAGCCTCATGATTTGCTTCGTTGATAGCAAATCATGAGGAAATCATGTTATTTTATCTCTTAATGTTAATTATAGCTAGTGTCGATTAGCATAAGGCATAATACTCTGAAACATTTAATGTATACGAGTTTTATAAATATGCCTCTCGGCATAGCTGACACAGACTCAAAATTTTATGTTATAAACACTCTCTTTTATATATAAACTCAGTTTTGTTCTTCTTTCTCTGCGATGTGATTCCAATGTGTGGTTAATCATCTTGTGAAGGCATCATATTGATACTTGCTTCTCGTAGGAGGCCCCCCTCAAGATAGTAAGGTTTCCTTTTTAATTTCAATTTAGTATTTCATTCTATGTTTTTTGTAGGATTCTGTTAGTTTAAATTTTATTTTTTATAAGTTTAAGATTGTTTTGTAGTAGGTTCATTTAATCATTTTATTGTTGAGTGAAGTGAGATCTCTTATGCACATGGAAAAATAATAAGTTTACATGGATTAGTAGCATAGATTTACATTAGAGTTATATACATAGGAATTTAATTTGCAGAGATAATCCTTCCTTTTTTCAAGAGTAGATTCATTTACAGTGTTAAGTTTTGATTTCAAGTAAGTGTGATTTCATTCAAAGAAAGAGTGTGCGTATGAATCCATTTCAAGAAAATTATATGTGTGATTTTATTTTAAGCGAAGTGTGTGTGTGTGTGTGATTTTATTTTTAACAAGTGTGAAGCACGTGTGACGTTTATTTCGAGAAGAGTCTGATCTTTCCTTTAAGCAATAGAAATAGAATTGATTCCATTTCTCTATGAGTGATTTATTTAATTACATAGCTGTATAGAAACATGTGCATTTCAATATCTCAAATTAACTTAGGAATTGTTTAAGCAAAAGGACTCCTAGCACAAATAGTGCACATACATTTCATCAGGTTACTAGCCCTGGTTATGAATTCATGTAAGTAATTTAAAACCAATTAAATTACCAAACATAACTCTAAATGTTGACATGCATTAGTTATTTATAGTGAATCATCAGTTAACTGGTTGAACACATGAAGCAACACCCCACTCTATGACCTCCTACTAGTTCCTCCATTAGTTGGAACTATTTTAACTAACTTTAACTCAATTAAATTGAAATAATTAATTACAACTCAAACCAAACTCAACCAGGGCTCCTATAAAGTAGGAGACACTCTACATGACTCAAGCCAGACCCTCAACTCGAATTAACTGAGCCAACTAAGTCAAATTAACTTAGTTAACTCATACAAGTTGTCTTGTGATGTGGAATTACAGTTTTATTCCTAATTTAATTCAAGGACAAAATTAAATCGATATTTTCTTGTTGCATTTTCAACATTCATGATGATTGGACGCCTTAATTATGATGTCGCACCATTTGGATCATGATGTGACCAACGGAGATGAAACATTGTGACTTTTGGAAGCAATGATGCACTTTTGGAGTCCTTACTCATTGCTTAGAGTGAGTTATCGGCCTATAGAGAGCATTAATGCCACATGTGTGGCCTTATATCACACATTTATGAGGACAAATTCATGTTTTGAACATTATGTTTCAGTTTGGAGGAATTGTTCAGGATCTTGGGACATATTCACTCTTGTAATATCAATATTTAATGTTACTTGTTGCCTTATATTTAGAAATTATAGGATATTAAGGCATTATTTTATTCTTTTAGGGATTTTAGTGGATGAGGAAATGCTATACCTCTCATATAAATAAGAGTTCTCCTAATTTGTAAATTGCTTCTACTTGTGGAGATATGTCACTACTTATCTACTTTCATTCTCCTTTATCTAAAAGACTATGGAATAGTGACTATAACAACTTCTCCTAAAAATGGTCTTATGGATGGGCTCATAAATTCTATGGATTTTCATGGAGAGGGTTTATGGATGATATTGATTACTTGAGTAAGTGGCCTCTTTAATATTGTTGGACTTATTTATGGATGATTATTAAGTGTAACTATAGTTTCCTAGTGGAGAGGGTGAATTCTCTTGGTTTTGTTCTTAGATAGATCCCTTCTTAAAACCCTATGAATAGTTCTAGTGGAAGGTCTTCCTTTCAATTTCATGGTTTTCTGAGGTAGTAGGTAGACATTATAGGGTTAGTTGTCAATATCCCTAGATATCTCCCTAGATCCTCTCACTATCTCCTAAGCGAGTCCTTAGTTGACCCCATATGCCTCCAAAAAATCATTAAGTAGTAGTCTTCTCCCAATAGTCAATAATATAATCCAAATTCTAATTTTACTTTATTGTTTTTATGGTAAATTTAGTTTTTATAATAGCAATACCTTCATCTTTTATTGTAAAATACTAGGAAATTTTTGTATTTATGCCTATGGAATGTTAGAATTTGTTAATTATTTCCTGGTTGTATCATGTACATGCCTACTGTATTTCACAATGTTTTAACCAATTTATTATTCCAGAACATACTATTTTGTAAAAAGCGCTTATCCCACATGCATCATGGGAATTGTTCTCCTTTTAGTCTACCAAATATAATAGAGGTGGAGGAGGCCTTATGCAATACAAAAGTAAGATAATACATATCAGGGATGCCTTTTCATTATAAAAGGATATTTTTCCTAAAGAATGTTCAAGCATAGCATTTATGGATGTTTCCCCACATAAAGGCTTTACCACATAAACTCTTGTCTCCATATTGTTCTTTTTCTCTTGATTTACTATTTATTTATTTACTTGCTTTCTTATGAGGTTAAGATTGGTTAAATTCTTTGATATATGTTATTTCATGAGATAACATGGTATTAGAGATGGTACCAAGCTCTATCTCCTTAAACAAGTTCTACATTAATTATTTTTCATCAAATATAGTAATATCTTTACTTCTCCCCCCTCCTTTCCCCCCCCCCCCCCCCCCCCCCCCCCCCAACCCCTTCTCTTAAGGATTTGGAAAAATGTAGCCTCTATGTATGAAAAGGTTGGCCTAGTTGATGATCTAGAAGAAGAGGTTAATGTTCTTCATTAGGAAGATATCATTAGCTTGAAGGAAAAATTTTGTAGGTTTGAAGATACTAATGCTCAGCTGGGTCAAGAGGTTTCTCATTTACAAGCCTCTATTTACGAGCTTCAAGAAGAAGTTTCTCCCCTTCAAGAATATAACAATAGATTATTTGATGAGTATTATAATTTTCAAGAATATCATGACTCTTTATTACTAAAACTAACTAAGAAGGATGAGATTATTCGGAGATTGCAATTTTGCATACAAAACCTTAACTGGATGTTTAATATTGAGAAAAAAATGGTTTCAGTTCCAGGCTCAACTACTATTGATGTTGCTTATCAAACCATTGATGTTGATGTTTATGTTTTATCTAATTGTTTATTGGCCACTAATAATGTTGTTTCTCCAATCTTTGAAAAGAAAAATATAGACGTTGGGTCCCAACTATTGAGAAAAATGGGTTATATTGAAGGGAGACTTGGGAAGAATGTCTAGGGAATTACTCTTCCTATTTATCCTAAGACATAGACATTTAGATCATGCCTTGGACATGATGTTGTTGTTTTTGCCTCGCTATCTACATCATGTCATATTGAGCCCACAAGGGAAAAATTTGTTACAAGTGGAGTTTAGTATAAGTTGTTGGAAGAGCATCTTCCTGCTAACTGTGTTGATAAGGTTGATGAGATGGATGAACATGTTCTTATAGATGAAAATATTGTTGATGTACAAGATTTTAATCCTATTAGTGCATAAATGTTTTAGCTTGCAGAAAAATTATGAGAGATATCACCACCCTCATAAGAATCAAAATAATTCTACCCATGAATCAGAATTCTTAGCATCATGGTAGTTATGCATTCAAATACATGCAAAGGTGATGTGAAATACATAAGCATGGATTAGTGCTAACTATGAGGAGCAATTGTGGTTGGATTGATGAATGGTTATGTCATATTTGAATAGCTTCTTTGGAACTTGATATCGTTGTGTATCAGTGGTTGTATAGTTGTACAATATTCCTTTACTTGTTGTTTATTTCCTTAGAAATGCTCAACCAAGGACTGGCTAGAGTTGTTAGTTCAAATTGGACAACAATTTGCAACTTGTTTGATAAATTGGCTAACTACCTTGACAATATTTCATTCCTTGAGTTTGATTAGTGTTGAAGGTGACAAAGTTCACAATTCATCAAGAATGTCTCTATACCATGATTGACCATATTTTATAGTAAAAAAAGTTCAAGGAGAGAAACAAGTTATGTTATGAGATTGTTTTTGCTCGGAGCCAAGTATATGAGAGTGTTATTCAACTTACTTAAAATACAATATACTACTACAAAACCAAACACATTTATCTTGTTACTCATTACATTCAAGATATGGTAGTGAAGGGTGTTTTTTGTCTAGATTATTTTCCAACCACTCCAAGAAAAAACACATTGATCTTGATGCTCATCACATTTTCAACAAATAGAGTTATTTTTCTGTAGCATTATCATACCATTCCAAGACCAAACACATTTATCTTGATGCTAATTATATTTGAGATCTAGTAGTTAATGGATTTTTTACGCAAGGTATTGTCCTACCACCCCAAACCCAAACAAATTGATCTTGATACTCATTTAATTCAAGGTCTGGTAGTAGATGGTGTTATTTATCTAAAATATAGTCTTATTGAAAAGAAGGTAGGTTTGTTGGGTGTGGATTTTTACCTATTTTTTGCACCTTCTTTCCCTAGTTTTGATCCTTTTATCCTCTAGGCCTACGAACTTTACATGATTAATTCCTCTTTTTCTCACTTTTATAACCTATTCTACTGTCATGTTATTTTGTCGTATTTTACTAAATAATACGTTGCTTTATTTATTTTTGTGGCTAACTGGGGAAGCATTGAAGGAGTATTTTGAGAAAGCTCTTCTCCTTTTCAGGTCTTGCTCGCGAGAACAAGGTTATGGAGTAGGCAGGCAACGTTGATTAACCACAGAGAATGGTAGAAAAGTTCGATGTTACACCATGTATGTTGTTACAAGTTGTTGTTACACATTGGATGTTGTCACGGGTTGTTGTTACACACTGAATGTTGTTACATGATGTTGTTACACTATGCACTAATACAAGGGTCCATTGTTACACTAAGGGTGCTATCACCAGTGATTGTCATAATGTCCCGAACCGCTATTCACTCACAGGATGTTGTTGCACTGGAGCTGGAAAATGTGGGTACTATTCCACATAACAGCTGTCAACATTAGGAATTGTTTATTTTGAAAGAAACAAACCCAAGCAGTTGCAATCCTAACTAATGTATATTAGTATTTAGAAATAGGTTGTAACTACTTTTATTTTTTATCAGCATGAGAATCATAAGATTATCATGACTAATCTATTTCTAATTTCAGGTATGTAATGACTATAAAGGAACTCGATTTTCCATGTACAAGGACACAACGTATAGAAGAGTATTATTACTCTACTTCTGTAACTTTGAATTATTTTTAATATTAATCATCACGGTGATGTTGTTACTGCTCTTTAGCTAATTCATTAATTACTTTTGTGTTATTCATGTGCCCTGCTAAGGATGAACGCCCTCCTCTTTGTTAAGGACTGTAATGATAGATGTAGTGTACATTCTAGTTTCGCTAATTGATTTATGGTTTCTTGTTATTTTTGTACAAATTGTGAATTACATTCACTTCTGTTCCAATTTATATTATGTTGGTACATTGAGTTAATCAATAGAATGGTAGTAACCAACTAGAGTAGATATTAGTCACTATGTGGCACGCCATTACTTTGATAGTTGCGAAGTGTGATTTAATTCTGTGGAGTGTTTTTTATGTCTGCATGAATGATTTGATTCAGCAATTTGGTTCAACAACATCTTTGATTGTTTTCTCCATTTTCTCATTCTTGGTTGTAGTGTATCGGCACAAACAGTGTGAACTCCGTTGAAACAACAAGACCTACCCTGGGTTGACAATTAATTGTTGCAGTCTCGGTCAATTAGGATTAATTAAAAAAAAACTACATTTTGACGCCATTGTTGTGGATGGTAGTTGATGATACAATCAAACAAGTTGTTTGTTTGATGTAGAGTATTCCTAGTCCACAAATCATGGGTAGTAAGACAAGAGGTAAGAACCTGCGCATCGTTACAACATACCTGGGTAGGCTCACCATTGTGGTCACTATGGCACTTAAGGAATTTTGGTATTTTGTTTAGTGTGTCTTCATATTTTTAGTCGTTGGGCGGTAAGACGAGAGGTAAGAACCTGTGCATCACTCTAACATACCTAGGCGAGCTCACCACTATCGAAGACTAAGACACTTAGGGTGTGAATTAATACACATAGGGTCCATGTGTATAACTGTAGGAATTACAGAGATACCAAAACTACCCCCACTCTAATTAGTCATAGGAAGAATGGATCATAAAAAGGAAAGAAAGAGTGTATATTTTGGAAGGAAAACATTTATTTAGGAATTAATCTTTAAGGTAGAAAAATAACAATCCAGCTCTCAAAGGGATTGAAGGAAAATAGCGCCAGAGAAAGCTGTTACTCCCATAGCAAGAGTAGAAACCTCTGAGTCCTTTATCTCAAGACCATACCATTCTAAAGCTAGCACCCATACCCCCAAGATCAGGAATCCAATTCAGGAGCATGAGGGGGAAGCTAGTAGCCAGAACTTGAGGACCGAGGGATAAGGGGAAACAGAGGGGGAACATCGAACACCTAAGACAGAAGAGAACCTGTTGGTTTATCAATACCTAGATAAAGGTAGTGCGGTGAAACAACGAGCCCCAAGGATATTTCATCCATTAATCATACCCACAAGACCATCACAAGAATAGTTTGAAGGACGCATGTTACAGCAAGGGTTAGAAGGAATAATCATGGGGGACAATAATGATAACAATGCTAAAACAGATGATACTATCACCACTTTTGAGTTCCAAATCGGGGATATCACAGGTGAAGCTCCTATGAAAAATATTCCTCTATCATCCTTACTATCCTTTCGAGAATAACTGTGGAAGATCCAGACACATTTTTATTTGAGTTTGATGTCTTGTGCAGGAGTTATGATTATACCTCAGATGCTCAAATATTAAAATTATTTCCTAATACTTTAAAAGGGGCAGCATTGAGATGGTTCATGGGACTGGGCTCTGCTTCTATTCAAACATGGAATAATATGAAGGAGATGCTCTTATCAAAGTACTTAGACCTATGAGAGCCTAGAAGATTATGTGGAGCAGTTCCACTATAATCTGCAGAGGTCTAAACATAGAAATTTAGACCAGGAAATCTTGAAGACTATATTTATCAGAGGAATGAGGGACGACTACCTTGACACCCTGAAACTATTAGGGAATGGGGATATATCGCAAGAACCATTCGCTGAAATTGTAAAACTCTGTCTAAGATGCTCTAGAGGATCGTTAAAGGGGAGGGGCACAACTCGAGATGCCTCTGCCCCAATACAAAAATTGCAGGAGGAGGGGTAACTAGAGCAGAGATGGGGAATTTGTTAAAAAATTTCAAGATCGATATCCTCAATACTCTCTCTGCTTAGATAACAACAACACAGATCAAGAAGGCACAAGTAGAAGCTAACACATCTCTGGTTGTGTTCTGTCTAAATTGTTGGAAGAAAGATCCTTTCATTAGGGGAATTTTGGGGTCTAAAATGGGCCTCCTAAGAAAAATGTACAATCAAAATAAACTTTATAAGAACCAATAGGATTTAATATGATGATGTCAACCATGGTGGGTGATTCACCGTTTTTGGAGTAAAAAAGTAAAAATATTAAAAAATATTAAAATATTAAAACTACTTTTTCAACTCTTATTTTCAACTTATCTCCCTAAGGTTTTACTCAAATTTTGAGTGGGAGTACTCGTTGATGAAAAATTTAGTTCCTCATCCAAGGAGTACCCATGTTTCATACTTTTGATGGACCCTGCTGCACGAAAAATTAGAAATACATAAAAAACATGATTGCAATCACATTTTTCATGTATTTCTCATTTTTCATGTAGCAGGGTCCATCGAAAGTATGAAACATGGGTACTACTAGGATGAGGAATCAGATTATGCATCCAACAAATGTTAACGCTTGAAATTTGAGTAAACCCATAGGGAGATAAGTTGAAAATACGAGTTGAAAAAATAGTTTTTCTTTTTTCCCTCTAAAATTTGGTGATATAATCTAATATTATTTTATTATTTCCACTATTATTTTATAATTTCCTTAGGAGGCCCATTTTAGACCTCTAAAATCCCCTAATGGAGGGAATACAAATTGAAAAACATTAGCTTGTGTAATATTTGTGAGCTGGAACATTCGATAGGGAAATGTCTGGAGCTTCCTAGACTGAAGGCAGTACTTAGAGAATCAAGCAAGGAAGTGAGTCCTCTTATTTCATCGCACCAAGGAGGTCATGGAAACCATGAACTCTAGGTATGTGTCAAGATTTTTCCTCTTTCAATTCGTGGAACAATGCATATAATGCTCATCAATATGCATGGTAATATCCTACTCCTTCAACGCAGTGCCCTTCACCCTGGAACCAGTGGTCTCCATCTCCCTCTATCCAATATCCTCAATCTCAACCATATCCTTGGAATTTGAACTTGAGAGAAAATTCCCATAACTCATCTTTACCTAGATAAACCATGCAACAATAGCTGAAATTACCTCCTTTCCAAACTCCTGCTCTTCCACCACCTGTGCGACCCCAACTACCTGTGCAACCTAACCCAAACCTAAACAATAAAGAAGCTCAGGGCATAGAGGCTCTAACTACCTTCCAGACCTACCTTATTATCCCATTGGGGCTTAATGAAATAAAACTGCAATCAGGAAAGGTAATTAAACCAAGTCACTCCCCTATCATTACACAAGAGGAATATGAACCCTCTAGAAGAGATGTTGAAGGCTCTGAGGCGGCTATTGTGCCTATAAATACTGATATAGAGGAATTCGTTACGTCTGTAACAACCAACCCACGAATAAATGTTACTGTTGTAACAACCAACTTGGGAAAGGCTAATACACCTGTAATAACCAATTCGATTGTCGTAACTTAGGACCCTCCATATCTTTAGAGATTGGTTGAACCTGGGATGACTTCACAGCCCGAATCTGATTTTCTCAAGGAGTTGCTAAATACTCATGTACGGATTCCTTTTCTACAAGCCCTTAAGGAAGTATCTATTTATGCTAAACCAGTGAGAGATTTGTGTATCATTAAACCTAGGAGGAAGCCTAAAGACCCTGCCATCACACATGTGATGGGGAAATTATTCGATGTAATGTCTGCTTAACCTCTTGTAACTAAGTATAATGATCTAAGAAATCCTATGGTTATTATGTACATTAATGATCGACCTATAGCTAACACGTTGATCGATCTTGGGGCTACCATTAATGTAATGAAAAAGGACCTCTTTACCATTCTCGAGCTACAAAGACTTAGACATACTCCTACTGTACTTGAATTAGCGGATAGGTCCCATGTTAAGCCCAAGGGGGTGTTAGAGGATATAGTGAATACAATAGCTTCTTGGAGGTATTCAGATGATTTCCTTATCTTACAACCCAAATCCAATTTGGGGGTACATCCTTTGATCTTAGGGAGACCTTGTTTGGCTACTACAGATGAGTTTATAGGCTAAAGATCTAGATCTATGGTGATATCGGATGGCCAGGCAACAAAGAACCTTAGCCTTTACCCCCCAAAACCAAATGTGGAGGTATAGAACCCTTGGTGGGATGAGTTTGAGCCTGAGTCAGATCTTTCACTATCATTCCTCACTCTGGGGAAAGTCCAGTATTTCAAGGATGAGACAAAAGATGATGTCGTTAATGGTTTTATTAGTAACTCACTTTTTGTCACTCTTGTTAAAAATGTGAATGAGGAAGAAGAGGTGGAAGATATAGATTTTGAAAAAATGAGAACCACTCTGAATATTGATAGTAGTCCAATTGAGATAGAACCTAGGAAGTTTTTGAATATTAACCCCAACTTAACTGCTGATCAAAATCAACTGCTATTACAGAAATACAAAAAGGCATTTTCATGGGACTATACGAATATGAAAGGGATCCACCCTAACCTATGCGCTCACCATATTTATTTGAAGGATGGTTGCAAACCAGTCAAACAACCACAGCGCCGCATGAACCCTGCACTGAAGGAAGTGGTGAAGGAAGAATTACAAAAACTCTTGAGTGCTAATTTTATTTATCCATTATCTTACAGTCAATGGGTGTCATTGCTTTTCATCATTCCTAAAAAGAATGGCAAGTGTACAGTTTGTGTGGATTACAGAGAACTCAATAAGGCCACTCAAAAGGACCATTTTCCCTTACCATTTATAGATCAGGTCCTTGACACCCTTTCTAGAAAGAAAATATTTTCATTCTTGGATGGATTTAGTGGCTATAATCAGATACAGATTTCCCTAGAGGATCAAGATAAAACAACCTTTACTTTCCAATGGGGAATCTTCACATACAGATTACTTCCTTTTGGACTCTGTAATGCGCTAACAACCTTTAAAAGGGAAATATTAGGATTTTTTTTCTGACTTGTTGAATGACTACCTTGAAATCTTCATGGATGATTTTACACCTTATGGAGATTCTTTTGAAACAACATTAGTTAATCTGGAAAAAGTGTTGGAATGATGTGTACAGACTAATGTTGTTTTGAGCACTGAAAAATGTCACATGATGATGATTGAAGGGATCATGCTTGGACACTACATTTTTTTCTGGAGGAATCAAGATAGACCCTACAAAAATAGAGGTAATTCTGAAAATTTGAACCCCCAAAACACAAAAAGGGGTACGTAATTTCTTCAGGCATGAAGGGTATTATAGGATATTTATAGAAAAAAAATTCAAAAATTGCATCGCCATTATTTTCCTTGCTCATGAAGGATGTCAAGTTTTTGTGGATAGGGAAGTGTGAGTAGGCTTTTTTAAAATTGAAATGTTGTGTATCAACAACTCCGATCTTGTGAGGACCTAATTGGGAACTTCCATTTCACATAGCTACAGACGCATCTAATATTGTTATAGGTGTTTTATTGGGCCAACTGGAGGATAAGAAACCTTATGATATATACTACATAAGCAAAAGTATAACCCCGATTGAGCTCAACTACATAGTGACCGAGAAGGATTTCTTAGTAGTCATGCATGCCATCAATAAATTCCAACATTATATCACCGGGTATCAAGTATTTGTACACATTGAACATTCTACCATTTGTTTTTTAATGAATAAGCCAATTACCAATGGTAGGATTACACACTAGTTATTGTTGTTACAAGAATTTGATATCACAATTGTCGATAAACCTGGAAAAGATAATGTAGTAGTTAATTTTATTTCTAAGTTAACTATTGATGATAATTGAATTCCTATTGGGGATTCTTTCTTGGATGAATATCTCTTTGCTGTTTCTACTTACTCACCTTGGTATGTAGATATAGCCAATTATATTGTTGTAGGGAAGTTTCCACAGTATTTGTCCTCCAAGGAGAAAAGAAAGATCATACAGAAAACTGCTACATATACATGGATAGATGGGAACCTCTATAAAACTGACCAGATTTCTAGATCACACGTTGTGTTAGAGAAGATGAGGTCTTTGACATCCTTAAAACTTGTCACAAAGAACCTTGTGGAGGGAACTTCACAGAAAAATGGACAGGATACAAAGTCCTTTCAACAAGGTATTATTGGCCAACAATATTTTAGGATGCCAATAAGTTTGTGAAAGGATGTGATAGTTTCCAAAGGATGGGCCAACCACTACAATCAAATGGGACGCCATTACAACTCCAAATCATCTAAAAACCTTTTGAGAAATGGGCCCTAGATTTTTTGGGACCAATTAATCCTTCATCTAGATAGAAATCTTACATCTTGGTCTACACTGACCATGTCACGAAATGGGTTGAGGTAAAGGCACTAAATAGAGCCACAGAGTAGGTTGTCTCAAACTTTTTGTTTGAAGAAATCTTTGTCCGATTTGGCATAACTAGGGAGATAGTCATTGATGGAGGGCCCCAGTTGACATCTCATAAGATCTAGGAGTTGGTTGAAAAATATAAAATCCATCATATAATCACAACACCTTATCATCCATAAGAAAATGTCCAAGTGGAAAGCACTAACAAAGTCATCGAGGGGATCCTTACTAAGACCATGGCCATCCATCGAAGAGATTGGGCTGATAAACTTCCAGAAGTGTTGTGGGCATACATGACTACATGGAGGGATACCATTGGATTCTCACCATATGAACTTGTGTATGATAAAAACCCCTTATTCCCCATTGAGTTGGAAATCAAGACACTAAGAAGAGCATTGCAGGTCAATTTGGATCTGGCTACAACACAAAAGAAGAGATTGAACCAACTCAATGAATTGGAGGACAAATAGTTAGTTGCTATCGAAAAAACAAATATCATCCAGCAACAAAGAGACAAGTGGCACGACAGATTCATCAATAAGAAGAAGTTCCAAAAGGGAGATTGGGCTCTCTTATATGACTCAAGATTTAAAGACTTCAAGGGTAAGCTCTGCACCAGGTGGCTAGGTCCCTATGAGGTAGATGTAGTCTTTGGCAACGGGACTGTAAATTTGGTGACCATTGACAGTGCGAGGACATCATTGCTTGCAAATGGGCACTGTCTTCGGTTATATCACAAACCTGCTTCAAGGGTTTCATTCGTAAACATTGTCACATATTTGGATCTTCATATTATAGGAACAGGGGAAAGCCCCCCTGTACTGCAAAAATTCTAATTCTTCCAATAAGTGTAACAGCTAAAAGTCAACTATGGTTGGCAGTTGTTATACCTTCAAACTCTAACTATATATATATATATATATATATATATTGTTGGGTCCCTATAATACTAGTGATTACACCATTACTATTGTAATTATACCCCTTATTTATATTGATGTACCCATGTAGTGCCCATATTGTTACTATTGTGCCACATAGAAGCCCACTATTGTTATTGTTGTGCCCTACAATATTATTGTTATGTAGGCTTTGATTGTATTGGGACCACTTAGACTCCTATATATAGAAATGAGGTATTTTCATTTGGAGCATCCAAGAATTGTTCATTTATGTAATGTAAAGGAGGTTGCCCCCTCGAAGAGGCTGAATTCTAAGGCGTGGATCTCTCTTTTCTATCTTTTTGTGAGCTGGTTTCATAACATTTGGTATCAGAGCTTTGGATTCTAGGGTTTCGCTGCTCCAAACAGGTCATCGTGGCATTTTCGCTATAAATTTTTTTCTATGACGTTTCAGAAGTCGCAAAAAAAACCCATTTGAGAAGAATTGGCGCTGAACCTTGGGTCCGAATTTCAAAGATTTTCGTGTGATATTTTCGGAGATATGATCTAAGGAAGTTGGCCTTTTTGCAGACTCCTGAATTACATTCAAAACAGGTGACCTGGGGAAAATCGTCATAACTCTCTCTCTGAGGATCGGATTGAAATTTCATAAAAAGGTGAAGAAATAGGACGGACTGTAGTTTCTTGTATGTGTGTTTTAGATTCAAAGGTTGAAACAGTGGCTCGTGGCACGTCGTACAAGTTCGCTCTACTGAACCAGTCTAAAAGCAAGTCACTGTGGGAGATTTCACATAACTCTTCCTTGGAGAATCCAATTTGGCTCAGACTTGTGGCATTGGAAAGAGGACGCAGAAGGCTACTGCAGGTAGAAATTTCAGAACTGGATGATTCGAAATTACAGAGACACATCAGATTCAACATCAGGCTTCTATAAAGTGAAAAAAAGGTGTGTAGTTTTTTTTTAATTTTTTGTGTAAGCTTGGTTTAAAGGAATTCAAAGGGCATAGTAAAGAATTATTATCGGTAACTGATGCCCCGAGGAAAGAAAACGCAAACACCTAGTAAGGAACCTGAAATCTCTAGCATGACTCATGAAGAAGAAGAAGAAATGCTACGTGATATATCAAAATTACAAGAACAAGTGCAACAAATGTCACGATCACAAAAGCTAACAGAAGCTAAGATAAATGGCGTGGAATCTAAGATAAAGGGCATGGAAGCTAAGATGGATGATTCAAAGACAGATTTGAAGAGAGACATGGCAGATTTGAAGATAGATTTGAAGACAGATTTGAAGAGAGACATGGCAGATTTGAAGATAGATTTGAAGACAGATATGGAAGAATTGAAGAAGTTGCTACAAGAAAGTGTCACTAATGGTGAAAAGGTAGTAAAGGAAACTCCTGATGAGAACAAAAGAAATGTTAATCATGATACCATAGACGCTAATGTTGGATCGAAGACTCATCATGTTCCAAAAATCGATATGAGGAAGTTTGATGACAAGGATCCCGCCACATGGATATTACAGATGGAGCAATTCTTCGATCTCAATAATGTGCAAAACACACAAAAGGTACGTATGGCAACTTTATATTTGGAACCAAATCAGTTTGTATGGTATCAATGGCTTTGTTCTCGTAAACAATTTATCACTTGGGCAATTTTTACGGAAGAATTGATAGCACATTATGAGGATACAAAAAGCAACACTTTTTTTAGCCAATTGATGAATCTCAAACAAAAGGGTTCAATAATGGAGCACATTGAGGAGTTCCAAAAATTGAACATAAGGATAAAAGATATTCCAGAGGAGCATAGGATTGATGTGTTCATAGGGTCTTTAAAGGATAATATCCAACATGATGTGTGCCTTTGGGAACCTGATTCATTAGAGAAGGCATTCAGGTTAGCAAGAAAAATGGAAAGCAAAATTATGGCAACTAGGAAGCATACCATTCACAACTATAAAGATGGAAGTGTTGTTGCCCATAGTCTTCCACAACCTACAAGGTTGACACCGCAACAATTGGATGAAAAAAGAGCAAAAGGGCTTTGTTACAATTGTGATAGCAAATACACAAAAGGTCATAAGTGTGCTGAGAAGAAATTATTCTACATAGATTGTGAAGAGGAAGAAGAAAAGGAGCAAGAAAGGTCAAAAGAAGAGGATATATTCCAGGAACAAAGCCTATATGAAGAACAAATAAATCCGACCATCTCTTGTAATGCATTGGCGGGAATTACCACTCCTCAAACCATCAAGATAGAAGGACAAATCAAGAAGAAAAAGGTGATTGTGTTGATTGATTCAGGAAGCACCCACAATTTTATTCATTGTAGGGTAGCAAAAGAATTGAATTGCTTCCTATATCCAGCACCAGAGTGTCAAGTGATAATTGCAAATGGAGGAACAATAAATTTCTCTAGAAAGTGCCATAATATCAAGCTATCCATGGGAGAATATGTATTGACTAGCCCAATGCTTTCCATTCCAATGGGAGGTGCTGATGTTGTACTAGGAGTCCAATGGCTACAATCCTTGGGTACAATAGCTTTTAATTTTCAAGAACTTTTCATGAGATTTTCTGTGGAAGGAAAGGAAGTTGAATTAAGGGGTATTGCAGGGAAACCAGGAAAGATAATCAGCTCTAATGGTATGACAAAGCTTCTAAAAAAGGAGCAAAGGGGTGTAATTGCACAATTATGTTCGCTAGATGTTTCCACATTAGAATCATCTATTTCTCCAGATCTCCAAAAAGTCATGGACAATCATTCCAAGGTATTTGAGACTCCCAAAGGTCTCCCACCTATGCGTGATCATGATCATGCTATTCATCTGATTCCAGGAAGTGTTCCTCCAAACATCAGGCTGTACAGATATCCCTATGTCCAAAAAAGTGAAATTGAACGTATGGTTGCAGAAATGCTAGAGGCTGGTATAATTCAACCAAGGTTCTTTCTCTGCTCCAGTAGTATTGGTGCACAAGAAGGATGGATCATGGCGCATGTGTCCGGATTATAGGGAGCTCAACAAGCTCACTATTAAAGATAAGTTCCCCATTCCTGTCATTGATGAATTATTGGATGAATTGCATGGATCAATTTACTTCACCAAGTTGGATCTTCGTTCAGGATATCATCAAATCAGAATGAAGATTGAAGACATTCCGAAAACGGCATTTAGAACTCATGAGGGTCATTATGAATTTTTGGTCATGCCTTTTGGCCTTACTAATGCACCTTCAACATTTCAAGGTTTGATGAATTCAATTTTCAAACCATTCCTTAGAAAATTTGTGTTAGTATTTTTTGATGATATACTTATCTACAGCAAGTCTGGGAAGGATCATGTTGAACATGTCGACAGGGTGCTACAACTATTGGAAGAGAAACAATTATATGCCAAAAGATCCAAATGTTTCTTTGGAGTCCAGGAGGTGGAATATTTGGGTCATATTGTATCTCATGAAGGAGTTAAGGTAGACCCTACCAAAATTAAAGCCATTAAGGAATGGAAAATCCCCACATCCATAAAGCATTTGCGCGGATTTCTTGGGTTGACAGGGTATTATCGCAAGTTTGTTAAGAATTATGGGAGAATAGCAACACCTCTAACGACATTATTGAAGAAAGATGCATTTTCATGGACTCCGGAAGCAACAAAGGCCTTTGAACATCTTAAAGAGGCAATGTGCCAAGCACCGGTCTTAGCTACACCGGACTTCACAAAAACCTTTATTGTGGAATGTGATGCTTCAGGAAATGGAATTGGTGCTGTTATAATGCAAGATGAAAGACCCATTGCCTTTGAAAGTCGTCCAATCAAGGGAAAGTTTCTAAGAAAAGCTATTTATGAGAAGGAAATGTTGGCAATACTCCATGCACTTAAGAAATGGCGACCCTACCTAATGGGAAGACACTTCAAGGTAAAAACAGATCATGATAGCCTTAAATACTTTTTAGAACAAATATTATCCTCTGAAGAGCAACAAAAGTGGGTCACAAAGATGTTGGGTTATGACTTTGAAATCATCTACAAAAAGGGGAAGCAAAATGTGGTGGCAGATGCACTCTCAAGGAAGGATGAGGATGTGGAAGCATTGTTGTGCGCTATTTCTATCATCCAACTAGATTAGATAAATGAAGCAAGGGAGGAATGGAAGAATGATGAAGAAGTATGGGCACTTATTCGAAAGCTACAACAAGATTCCAGTACGTCTGATACATTTATCTGGAAAAATGATTCGTTATGGTACAAAGATCGCTTATACCTCTGTAAGAATTCCCAGCTAAAACAAAAGATTCTTATGGAATTGCACACTTCTCCCTTAGGAGGGCACTCAGGATTTTTAAAAACTTACCACAGGGTGAAGAAGGAATTTTTTTGGGATGGCCTTAAATCAGATATTCATAAGTTTGTGGCAGAATGTTTGGTTTGCCAGCAAAATAAAGTTGAAACAATTAAGACACCGGGTCTATTACAACCTTTACCCATTCCAAGCCAACGTTGGGAGGAGGTATCAATGGATTTTATCACAGGTTTACCCAAGTCTGAGGGAAAGAGTGTCATCATGGTGGTAGTTGACAGACTTACCAAGTATGCACACTTTTGTGCATTATCACATCCATTTAAAGCCAGTACAGTTTCTACTGCATTTATGGAAACAATTCAAAAGCTACATGGAAACCCAAAGATTATTGTAAGTGACAGAGATCCCATTTTCACTGGAAATTTTTGGACAGAATTATTTTCTTGTCTTGGTACTCAATTAGCTCATAGCTCATCTTATCATCCTCAATCTGATGGGCAAACTGAGATAGTAAACAAATGTTTGGAAGGATACCTTCATTGCTTTGTATCTGATAAACAGACACAATGGGTCAAATGGTTGCCTCTGGCTGAATGGTGGTATAACACTTCCTTTCATACAGCAACAAAAATGACCCCATTTATGGCACTTTATGGGTATCAACCACCATCCATCACATCATATTTAAGAGAAAATTCTAAGGTTCAGGCAGTGGAACATCACATCGAACATCAACAACAAGTCCTCCAACTCTTAAAGGATAACCTTGTGTTGGCACATAATAGAATGAAACAACAGGCAGATCAGCATCGCAGTGAAAGAAGTTTTGATGTAGGTGATTGGGTATTCCTACGGCTACAACCATATAAGCAAATGTCCCTCATGCAAGCTAAGAAGGATAATAAATTATCACCAAAGTATTATGGTCCGTACAAGGTGTTGCAAAAGATTGGTACTATGGCATACAAATTGGAGCTTCCTGCAGCTTCTCGATTGCACCCAGTTTTCCATGTTTCATGCTTAAAGAAGGTTATAGGCGAAAAGCTCCCAGTTCAAACAATATTGCCAGAACTTGACGAAGAAGGAAAAATTATATTGGAACCGGAAGCAGTTATAGAAACAAGAACTCGACAGCTACGGAATCGATCAATTTCAGAGTACCTTATCAAGTGGAAGAACTTATCCGCTGAAGATTCCACATGGGAGGACGAGAATTTTATGCAGAAGTATTCTGAACTACTCAAGCGTTGAGGACAACACTTTTTTGAAGGAGAGGGGCATGTTGGGTCCCTATAATACTAGTGATTACACCATTACTATTGTAGTTATACCCCTTATTTATATTGATGTACCCATGTAGTGCCCATATTGTTACTATTGTGCCACATAGAAGCCCACTATTGTTATTGTTGTGCCCTATAATATTATTGTTATGTAGGCTTTGATTGTATTGGGACCACTTAGACTCCTATATATAGAAAGGAGGTATTTTCATTTGGAGCATCCAAGAATTGTTCATTTATGTAATGTAAAGGAGGTTGCCCCCTCGAAGAGGCTGAATTCTAAGGCGTGGATCTCTCTTTTCTATCTTTTTGTGAGCTGGTTTCATAACATATATATATATATATATATATATATATATATATATATATATATATATGGCTGTGAAAACCTTTCTTGGGCATAGACAAATAATTCTTGTAGCAGTTGAAACCACCTTGTGGTGACCATTACACACTTTGTAACATCATCTGTTATTTCAAATCCCACCTTACAATGGTGTTGTTACATGATCTTTTCTATTTTTATAAAAATTAAATAATATATACTAGTCGTCTTGGTTGTTACATCTGTAACAACTGACAACTTTTAGAAATAAGTAAGATATTTTATTGTAATAAACAATAGGCATCATCATGATTCTCGTCATCAGAGTTATGTTCACACATCTCGCCACTAGAGCTAGGTTTCTGCATCGTGCCACCCATCACTTCTCCCCACGTCACCTAGGTACATCATACAAATGTAATATTGTTATTCACTTTATTTGGTAATTATGGAAACTTAACATGACTTTTGACGACCGAGGACGGCTATCGCATTTAAGTCAGGGGGGGGGGGGGGGAGCGAATCATATTGCGACATGACCATCGCATGACTTGTGATTATTCAAAAAGACCTGCAATTACGGCATGGTGACCTGGTATTTATTTTTACTTAATGCATGATCATACCAAAAATGGGAAGTGTACCTTCGATGAGACCTCCCATAACCTAGCATTAATAAGGAAAATTTATATGAAGTACGAACCATGATTGCAAAATCCTAATTTGAAATCCTCACCTATGCCACCCTACCACCCTACCATTTACCCCTGCTAGAGCACTATATCCCCATTTAGAGTGCTCATAGAGGTGGAAAAATAACAATGCAGGATGAAACAACTAAGTAGTGTGCCGACTGTCCTGGAACTTCTAAAGGAAAGGATAAGGAAGAGAAACAACACTGAATTTTCATAGCAATGGGTGGAGCAGCAATTCGGCATAAGTCAGGGTCCATAGAAGCCTTGGAGAATTGCCCGATGCATGCCATATTTTCAAAGACGTGGGCTAGTTTGAGTTCTTCCAGAGGTTGGAGGGATCAAACGACGATGTTTCCATGGAATTTTCAAAGAATTTAGAGGGAAGCTAGACGGAGGTTAGAGGGTTGAAGCTGGAGGTGACACAAGAGGTGATTGCTCAAGTGATAGGATTACCAGTGGAAGGAAAGAGGTGGTTTAACAGGAAGGTTAATGAACCCTCCCTAAAGGGGGATTTCCTCCAAGAGGAGGATTCACTGGTAAAGAAAGGGAAGGGGATTGATAGGTTGTCACTTCCCTAGCCATGGGCTGGTGTTGCCCTCTACCTCATCGAGTACATTACTTGCAATGGAAGGGCAAAAAATATGTTCAATTACCACTTTCCATGACTAAATCACCTTCAACATTAGCAGCTAATCAATCATACCTACTTATATTGGGAAACATTAGGCATATGGCCATGACTGTGAAAATAGTTGCGCATCCAGAAATATGTGTCACCGACCATGGCCTCATCAAGCTCATTGTGTTGGACACCTTAAGCCACCAGGGTAGGAATTAGGAAGAATTCATGAGGAAGAAGGCCAGGACCACCTACAGGAGGAAAATCAGGATGTCTAAGTAAGCTCCAGCGGTGAAAAAGGAGCATCCCTAGCCTTCGACAGTAAGGGTTGGTAAGAGAACAATTGACAAACCAATTGGTGATAAGCGGCCAAAGGAGAGGATAAGGGTTAGCGGGCACCTAGAGTCCCCATCCATGTCAAAGAAGAACAAAGAGGCATTAGAGCAGAAGGACAAGGAGCAGGCTCAACCAGAGGAACCTTCTTCACCTGGTAAGAGTGAAACTCAATCCTTGTTGTTAAGAGTTGAAAATTTAGAAAAATAAAATAGAGAGCTAAGGGAACAACTAGCAGAGGGAAAGGTAGAGGCAATAGCCCCAGGACTAGACACTTTGGCTGAGGCCATGGACAAGGCTAGAAGGGGAGATGCCCTGAGAACTATGTGCACATCGTGTGTTGAGAAGCTACTGGTAGCAAGGTTTAAAGTCTATGCAATAGACACCACCTCGAGGGAAACACAAACTAAAATTTGGGAAGCTGACACACAAGAACCCGTTGAGGACATTACTGTTACACAAGAACCAACAACTGAGAAGGCACATTACAAAGAAAGTGATCTAGTAGCAGATACATAAGAGCCCTCGGCTAACACTATATTTACACAAGAACCAAAAGTGGAGACAAAAGCCTACTTGGGGAATAATAATATACAAAAATATATGGACGACATTGTTGTTACACAAGAACTACCAGTGGGAATGGAAGCTGACCAAGACGATAATGAAACTATAACAAAATCCAGTGACGAAGATGCTTTTACACAAGAACCAGTAGCTGAAGTGGAGTACTTTCACCCTCGGGAGGCTGTTAAACCCTCAATTGATAGTGAATGTGGGAGAACATCAGGTCCTGATGAAGAATGGTGTTTTGAAAAGATGTTGTTGTTACTAGAGCTACAAAAATGGAAGCAGCAGACGCTCTCTCTACAAGAAGGTGTGATCTCACTCAAGGCACATAAAAGGATGATGGATTCCCTTCGGGATAAGTGGTTAAAGGAAGAATGGGAGAGAGAATGGGAAGGATGGAGGCACAAGGAAGCTATGAAGAAGAAGGATTAACAACTATCTCAACTACATTGACAGGTCTCGGACCTGATGGTTGACAAGATGAAGCTCTGTGACCTTGCCCTAAACCTGCTAGCATGCAGGCAATCATCCCTGTCGTATCTAGTGTTCCTTTGGGAATGCTATTATTTATTTCAATTAAAAGCAGTTTTTGAGAATGTCTTATTTGGGTTCTTCAACCCGTACATTTCTTGAGATTTTTCGCTCCTACGATTTTGACAAACAGAGCTTGCTTTGCGAGCTATTTTTGCATAATATCATGTGTCAGTATGTCAGCACAAAAATGGTAGCAAGTGTCTTCTCCTATATGGGAGATTTGTAATTGTAGGTGTTCCTTTCATTTATGAGGAACCGGATTGAGTGGCATCTGGCCATGAAATCAGCAGAAGCTAACAAAGAAAGAACAACATTGTGGGTCAAATCTGAACAAGAGATGGTTTATGAACTCAAGTGTGAGTTTAAGCTATTCCTTAGCACTCTAGATATCGGGGAACAGTCATCCATCTATAGGAAAAGGATTGTGAGGGTCTGCCTCAACCTATATGCACATATGAAAAGTTGAGTGCTAGAAGGATGTCTTAAACGCACCACAGCTTGTAGCGCTGAGTTACAAGAAGGGGATCCTTTTGAGTATAGAAAATTTTTGTCTATTGTTATATGGGTGCCCGAGTATGCTCGGATAATGTAGACATTGGGGGCGTTCTAGATTGGGCTCATACTTAAATTTCCTTTGATTTGGTTTCCAACAGAAGAGTATCAGCCGGACTACCACCTACGTGACTATGAAGAAGAATCCTGGCCATATTAGTTTATGGCCATTCAAGGGTACAAAACTGCGAGTGAAGTGTTATGAAACCAACTCAAGAAAAGATAGAAAAGATAGATCAACGCCTTAGAATTCAGCCTCTTCGAGGGGGAAACCTCCTTTACATTACATAAATGAACAATTCTTGGATGATACAAATGAAAAAACCTCCTTTCTATATATAGGAGTCTAAGGAGTCACAATATAATCCAGCCGACCTAACAATAATAATATAAAGCCACCAAAATAATGATAGAGGGATTCTATGGGGCACTGAAATAACAACATGGGGTAATAGGGGCACAAAAATATAAATAAGGGGCATAACTACAATAGTAATGGGGTAATGACTAGTATTATAGGGACCCAACATGCCCCTCTCCTTCAAAAAAGTGTTGTCCTTAACGCTTGAGTAGTTCTAGATACTTCTACATAAAATTCTCATCCTCCCATCTGGAATCTTCAGCGGATAAGCTCTTCCACTTGATAAGATACTCTGAAATTGATCGATTTCGTAGCTGTCGAGTTCTTGTTTCTATGACTGCTTCCGGTTCCAATATAATTTTTCCTTCCTCGTCAAGTTCTGGAAATATTGTTTGAACTGGGAGCTTGTCGCCTATAACCTTCTTTAAACATGAAAGATGGAAAACTGGGTGCAATCGAGAAGCTGCAGGAAGCTCCAATTTGTATGCCATAGTACCAAGCTTTTGCAACACCTTGTACAGACCATAATACTTTGATGATAATTTATTATCCTTCTTAGCTTGCTTTAGGGACATTTGCTTATATGGTTGTAGCTGTAGGAATACCCAATCACCTACATCAAAACTTCTTTCACTGCGATGTTTATCTGCCTGTTGTTTCATTCTATTTTGTGCCAACACAAGGTTATCCTTTAAGAGTTCGAGGACTTGTTGTTGATGTTCGATGTGATGTTCCACTGCCTGAAACTTAGAATTTTCTCCTAAATATGATGTGATGGATGGTGGTTGATACCCATAAAGTGCCATAAATGGGGTCATTTTTGTTGCTGTATGGAAGGAAGTGTTATACCACCATTCAGCCAGAGGCAACCATTTGACCCATTGTGTCTGCTTATCAGATACAAAGCAACGAAGATATCCTTCCAAACATTTGTTTACTATCTCAGTTTGCCCATCAGATTGAGGATTATAAGATGAGCTATGAGCTAACTAAGTACCAAGACAAGAAAATAATTCTGTCCAAAAATTTCCAGTGAAAATGGGATCTCTGTCACTTACAATAATCTTTGGGTTTCCATGTAGCTTTTGAATTGTTTCCATAAATGCATTAGAAACTGTACTGGCTTTAAATGGATGTGATAATGCACAAAAGTGTGCATACTTGGTAAGTCTATCAACTACCACCATGATGACACTCTTTCCCTCAGACTTGGGTAAACCTGTGGCAAAATCCATTGAAACCTCCTCCCAACGTTGGCTTGGAATGGATAAAGGTTGTAATAGACCCGGTGTCTTAATTGTTTCAACTTTATTTTGTAAGCAAACCAAACATTCCACCACAAACTTTTGAATATCTGATTTAAGGCCATCCCAAAAAAATTCCTTATTAACCCTGTGGTAAGTTTTTAAAAATCCTGAGTGCCCTCCTAAGGGAGAAGTGTGCAATTCCATAAGAATCTTTTGTTTTAGCTGGGAATTCTTACAAAGGTATAAGCGATCTTTGTACCATAATGAATCATTTTTCCAGCTAAATGTATCAGATGTATTGGAATCTTGTTGTAGCTTTCGAATAAGTGCCCACACTTCTTCATCATTCTTCCATTTCTCCCTTGCTTCGTTTATCCAATTTGGTTGGATAATAGAAATGGCACACAACAATGCTTCCACATCCTCATCCTTTCTTGAGAGTGCATCTGCCACCACATTTTGCTTCCCTTTTTTGTAGATGATTTCAAATTCATAACCCAACATCTTTGTGACCCACTTTTGTTGCTCTTCAGAGGATAATCTTTGTTCTAAAAAGTATTTAAGGCTATCATGATCCGTTTTTACCTTGAAGTGTCTTCCCATTAGGTAGGGTTGCCATTTCTTAAATGCATGGAGTATTGCCAACATTTCCTTCTCATAAATATCTTTTCTTAAAAACTTTCCCTTGATTGGACGACTTTCAAAAGCAATGGGTCTTTCATCTTGCATTAGAACATCACCAATTCCATTTCCTGAAGCATCACATTTCACAATAAAGGTTTTTGTGAAGTCTGGTGTAGCTAAGACCGGTGCTTGGCACATTGCCTCTTTAAGATGTTCAAAGGCCTTTGTTGCTTCCGGAGTCCATGAAAATGCATCTTTCTTCAATAATGTTGTTAGAGGTGCTGCTATTCTCCCATAATTCTTAACAAACTTGCGATAATACCCTGTCAACCCAAGAAATCCTCGCAGATGCTTTATGGATGTGGGAATTTTCCATTCCTTAATGGATTTAATTTTGCTAGAGTCTACCTTAACTCCTTCATGAGATACAATATGACCCAAATATTCCACCTCCTGGACTCCAAAGAAACATTTGGATCTTTTTGCATATAATTGTTTCTCCTCCAATAGTTGTAGCACCCTGTCAACATGTTCAACATGATCCTTCCAAGACTTGTTGTAGATTAGTATATCATCAAAAAATAGTAACACAAATTTTCTAAGGAATGGTTTGAAAATTGAATTCATCAAACCTTGAAATGTTGAAGGTGCATTAGTAAGGCCAAAAGGCATGACCAAAAATTCATAATGACCCTCATGAGTTCTAAATGTCGTTTTCGGAATGTCTTCAATCTTCATTCTGATTTGATGATATCCTGAATGAAGATCCAACTTGGTGAAGTAAATTGATCCATGCAATTCATCCAGTAATTCATCAATGATAGGAATGGGGAGCTTATCTTTAATAGTGAGCTTGTTGAGCTCCCTATAATTTGGACACATGCACCATGATCCATCCTTCTTGTGCACCAATACTACTGGAGCAGAGAAAGAACTTTGACTTGGTTGAATTATACCAGCCTCTAGCATTTCTGCAACCATACGTTCAATTTCACTTTTTTGGACATAGGGATATCTGTACGGCCTGATGTTTTGAGGAACACTTCCTGGAATCAGATGAATAGCATGATCATGATCACGCATAGGTGGGAGACCTTTGGGAGTCTCAAATACCTTGGAATGACTGTCCAGGAATTTTTTGGAGATCTGGAGAAATAGATGATTCCGATGTGGAAACATCTAGCGAACATAATTGTGCAATTACACCTCTTTGCTCCTTTTTTAGAAGCTTTGTCATACCATTAGAGCTGATTATCTTTCCTGGTTTCCCTGCAATACCCCTTAATTCAACTTCCTTTCCTTCCATAGAAAATTTGATGACACGTTTTTGAAAATTAAAAGCTATTGTACCCAAGGATTGTAGCCATTGGACTCCTAGTACAACATCAGCACCTCCCATTGGAATGCAAAGCATTGGGCTAGTCAATACATATTCTCCCATGGATAGCTTGATATTATGGCACCTTCCAGAGCAATTTATTGTTCCTCCATTTGCAATCATCACTTGACACTCTGGTGCTGGATATAGGAAGAAATTCAATTCTTTTTCTACCCTACAATGAATAAAATTATGGGTGCTCCCTGAATCAATCAACACTATTACCCTTTCCTTCTTGATTTGTCCTTCTATCTTGATGGTTTGAGGAGTGGTAACTCCCGCCAATGCATTACAAGATATGGTCAGATTTATTTTTTCTTCATCTAGGCTTTGTTCCTGGAGTATATCTTCTTCGTTTGACTTTTCTTGCTCCTTTTCTTCTTCCTCTTCACAATCTATGTAGAATAATTTCATCTCAGCACACTTATGACCTTTAGTGTATTTGCTATCACAACTGTAACAAAGCCCTTTTTCTCTTTTTTCTTCCAATTGTTGTGGTGTCAACCTTATAGGTTGTGGAAGACAAGGAGCAACAACACTTCCGTCTTTATATTTGTGAGTGGTATGCTTCCTGGTTGCCATAATTTTGCTTTCCATTTTTCTTGCTAACCTGAATGCCTTCTCTAATGAATCAGGTTCCCAAAGGCGAACATCATGTTGGGTATTATCCTTTAAAGACTCTATGAGCACATCAATCCTATGCTCCTCTGGAATATCTTTTACCCTTATGTTCAATTTTTGGAACACCTCAATGTGCTCCATTACTGAACCCTTTTGTTTGAGACTTATCAATTGGCTAAAAAAAGTGTTTCTTTTTGTATCTTCATAATGTGCTATCAATTCTTCCATAAAAATTGCCCAAGTGATAAATTGTTTATGAGATCAAAGCCATTGATATCATACAAACTGATTTGGTTCCAAATATACAGTTTCCATACGTACCTTTTGTGTGTTTTGCACATTATTGAGATCGAAGAACTGCTCCATCTGTCATATCCATGTGGTGGGATCCTTGCCATCAAACTTCCTCATATCAATTTTGGAATATGGTGGGTCTTCGATCCAACATTAGAGTCTATGGAATCATGATTAACATTACTTTTGTTCACATCATGAGTTTCCTTTACAACCTTTTCACCATTAGTAAGTATTTCTTGTAGAAAATTTGTCAAATCTGTCTTCAAATCTGCCAAGTTTGTCTTCAAATCTGTCTTCAAATTTGCCATGTCCCTCTTCAAATCTATCTTCAAATCATCCATCTTAGCTTCCACGCCATTTATCTTAGCTTCTGTTAGCTTTTGTGAGCGTGACATTTGTTGCACTTGTTCTTGTAATTTTGATATGTCATGTAGCATTTCTTCCTCTTCTTCATGAGTCATGCTAGAGCTTTCACGTTCCTTACTAGGTGTTTGCATTTTCTTTCCTCGGGGCATCATTTACCGATAATAATGCTTTACTATGCCATTTGAATTCTGTTAAACCAAGCTTACACAAAAATTTAAAAAAAAACTACACACCTTTTTTCACTTAATAGAAGCCTGATATTGAATCTGACGTATCTCTGTAATTTCAGATCATCCAGTTCTGAACTTGCAATTTGTAGTAGCCTTCTATGTCCTCTTTCCAATGCCACAAGTCTTACCCAAATTGGATTCTACAAGGAAGCGTTATGTGAAATCTCCCACAGTGACTTGCTTTTCGACTAGTTCAGTAGAGCTAACTTGTGCGACGTGCCACGAGTCACTGTTTCAACCTTTGGATCTGAAACACACATACAAGAAACTATAGTCCGTCCTCTTTCTGTATCTTCTTACAAAATTTCAATCCAATCCCCAGAGACAAAGTTATGACGATTTTACCCAGGTCACCTATTTTGAATGTAATTCAGGAGTCTGCAAAAAGACCAACTTCCTCAGATCATATCTCCGTAAATATCGTACGAAAAGATCTGAAATTTGGACCCAAGGTTCTGTACGATTTATTCTCAAATGGGTTTTTTTTACGACTTCTGAAATGTCACATAAAAAAAGTTATAGCGAAAATTCCACAATGAACGGTTTGGAGCAGTGAAACCCTAGAATCCAAAGCTCTGATACCAAATGTTATGAACCCAGCTCAAGAAAAGATAGAAAAGATAGATCAATGCCTTATAATTTAGCCTCTTCGAGGGGGCAACCTCCTTTACATTACATAAATGAAAAATTCTTGGATGATACAAATGACAAAACCTCCTTTCTATATATAGGAGTCTAAGGAGTCACAATATAATCCAGCCGACCTAACAATAATAATATAAAGCCACAAAAATAATAATAGAGGGATTCTATGGGGCACAGGAATAACAACATGGGGGTAACAGGGGCACAACAATATAAATAAGGGGTATAACTACAATAGTAATGGGGTAATCACTAGTATTATAGGGACCCAACATGAAGACATTGCTGGTGCTTATTATTTTACAGTCTTTCATCAGGGGCATAGTAAGAGAAGTTGGGATTCTGCATGGGGACATGCATTTGCTTCATTCGAGGGGAGATGTTGGGTGTGGATTTTTACCTATTTTATGCACGTTCTTTCCCCACTTTTGATCCTTTTATCCTCTAGGCCTATGAAATTTACATGATTAATTCCCCTTTTTCTCACTTTTATAACCTATTCCACTATCTGCTATTTTTCCGTATTTTACTAAATAATACGATGATTTATTCCTTTTTGTGGCTAACTGGGGAAGAATTGAAGGAGTATTTTTGGAAATATCTTCTCATTTTCAGGTGTTTCTCACGAGAACAAGGTTATGGATTAAGCAGGCAGCACTGATTAACCATAGAGAAGGGTAGAACAGTTCATTTTTACACTCTGTATGCTGTTACAGGTTGATGTTACACATTGGATGTTGTCACATGTTGCTATTACACATTGAATGTTGTTACACTACGCGCTGATACAAGGGTCCACTATTACACCAAGGGTGTTATCACCAGTGATTGTTGTAACGTCTCGAACTGCTATTCACTCATAGGATGTTGTTGCACCGGAGCTGGAAAACATGGGTACTATTCCACATAACAACTATCGACATTAGGAATTGTTTATGTTGAAAGCAATAGACCCAAGCGGTTGCAATCCTAACTAATGTATATTTGTATTTAGAAATAGGTTGTAACTACTTTTAGTTTTTATCAACATGAGAATCGTGAGATTCTGACGACTGATATGTTTCTAATTTTGGCTATGTAATAACTATAAAGGAGCTCAATTTTCCATGTAGAAGGACACAAAAAATAGAAGAGTATTGTTACTTTGCTTCTGTAACTCTGAATTATTTTTAAAATTAGTCATCACGGTGATGTTGTTACTGCTCTTCTGCTGATTCGTTTATTACTTTTGTGTTATTCCTACACCCTTCCAAGGAGGAAGGGCACTCCTCTTTGGTAGGGACTACAATGATAGAGGTAGTGTACATTCTAGTTTCGCTAATTGATTTATGCTTTCTTGTTGTTGCTGTACAAATTTTGAATTACATTTGTTGTTGTTGCAATTTATATTGTGTTGTTACATTGAGTTAATCAACAAAATGGCAGTAACCAACTGGAGTAGATATTAGTCACTGCGTGGTGCGCCCTTACTTTGATAGTTACAAAGTGTGATTCAATTCTGTGGAGTGTTTTTTATGTCTACATGAATGATTTGATTGAGTAATTTGGATCAGCGAAATATTTTATTGTTTTCTCCATTTTCTCATTCTTGGCTGTAATGTATCGGCACAGATAGTGCGAACACAATTGAAACAACAAGACCTACCCTAGGTTGATAATTAAATGTTGCAGTCTCAGTCAATTAGGACTGATCAAGACAACACTACAAGCTTATCTTTACCAAATCCATGACAAAGACAAAGTTTCTTCGAATTCATAAATTATTGGGGATGAAGGAATAAATGACATCTTCCTTCAATTATAATTGTATCCCTCTAGTCATCATTAATGGGGAATGTTTGAATGTGTTAATGATTGCCTAATTGTCATGTATAATTCCTAATGCATTTTGTAAGATTTTTGACCAAGTTATTCTTCAATAACTCTCTATTTTTTCAAATTGTTTATACCAAATGCATCATGAGAATTTTTCTCCCTTCAATCTTCCACATTATAATAGAGGTGAAGGAGGTGTTGGTCCTCAATTTTGGTGAAAAATAACCCTGATAATAAGCCTCATTCCAACCAAAATAAACTCATCATACAATTATTTACCATATTTTGTCTCTATTTTGACTCATAAAACCACCCCAAATGTATTTTTATCATTTTCTTCTAATTTTAGATTTTAGCGAATTTTATGCATTGTTAATTAATTTTTACTACATTTTATAGGAAACTAGGAATTCTTGTAATTTCTACTTTGTTGAAGTATATAGATGAGATGGGAAAAATGGTAACATGAGTTTTGTTTCTTGTTCTCCATATATGGTTATTTTCCAATTAGTTCGAGAAGAAATCCCTCATAGAGGGCCAATCAATGTAGGATCAACTCAGTTAGTCAATAGGTAATTATACTGTTTTAGTAAGGAAACCTAACCAGAATTCATGAGTTCATGATTTTGCATGATTTTGGGAATTCTAGAGGTCAAGTACAATGCGCGTAGATGTTTAAAATAGAAATTAGTTGGCTAGGCTAAGAGTTATCAACATTTAAGTTTTTCTGATGTATAAATATAAATGCAAGTGAGATTAAAGGTTACCAAAGATTTGAGTTTTAATTTATATTGTGATCCTCATAGAAAACATTTGAATATAAAATTTGTTTCAAGATTCCTTTTATTAATGTATGTGGGTATATTTAATTTCTTCAACTGATAGTCTTCAAGTGTTTAAGTTGAAGCATTGCAGGGCTCCCATTCCTTAACCTATGCACTATTTCTTTCCTTGTGCATAGTTATGGATTGGTGTAGATAAAATGTTGGTATATATTCCTATCATTTTATTTTATTTTTAGATTTAAATGAGAAAATTGATCATTATTCCCATTCATCAATAATCTCTATGTTTATATGCTAATTGTTGCACTTTACCTTTGTTCACATATTCATTGTTTATTTGTAGTCTTAATACCCTTTCCTAATACTTAAATTATTGTAATGTTCATGAACAACATTAGTTTCCTTTGCATGGAAATGTTATTATTTTGAAAGTCAAATTTAGTGTTTCTTGATTAAGTAAAATATCGAGTATTCAAACATTGTATTATTGAAATTCCTTGAGCCACCTTAGGGAATATGTCAAATGCTATACAAACATAGTTTTTACCAGTAGGGACCCTAATGGATGCTTAATCAACTAGTTCAAACTTGAATCAATTATGTTTTCCTTGCTTTAAAGTAGTTTTTCATTTCAAGCATGTGTGCTTATAATTTCTTCTTTGATCAATAACTTACATAAGTGGAAAGGAAATTTTGTGTTGGCCTTCTTAAGGCATAGATTCCCCTACCCAATTTTTCTACTAGTGATATTTGGAGTATACACTAAAGGAGATTAATTTCTTTCTTGTTGGATTGATTAATTAGAATTTTTCTTTGAGTTTGAAATCTAGAGTTTGAGTCTTTTCACTGTAATCACTTAGCTACTATTTATGTTTCATTTCATAATAGTCTACATCTCATTTTCAAGTTGTATCTACAGTTAAAATCATAATAGTCATATTTTTGGATTTGTATAGAATCTAGTTGAAATAATTTAATTCCTTAAGTATAAGTCACAATAGAGTAAATCTAAGACTATCTCTTCATATATAGTGGTGTGCTTCTAAGTTTATAAACTTTCTGATTGATAAAATTTATGTCTTAATATATACAAATAAATTAGACTAAAAATTGGGCTCTATGCAATACAAAGTGAGGTAGTGCATATGGGGGATGCTCTTGCATTGTAAAAGGAGGGCTTCCTTAAAGAATATTAAAGCATCACTTATGTGGACGTTTCCCCACGTTGGGGTTTTGCCACATGAACTATTGTTTCCCTCTTGTTTTTGTTCTCTTAATTTACATTTTATTTTTCTAATGCTTTTCAAAGTAGATGAAGACTAGTTAGGCTCTTGATACATGTTGTTTCATGTCTAACATTTAAACCCTAAATTGCATTTGTTGATTTTATTTTTATCCTTATTAGGGATGGATGACTAGGGTTTCTAGATGCATTATTTTTTCTTACAAATTTTGTATATTCAAAAACTTAATTTCATTTATTGTTTAGTCCCTATTTTTCATTGATAATTACTTATTCAAGGGATTCTTCATTTTTTTTGTTATAACTTATATTATTGTTTAATATTGTCATTGTGCATGCATGCTTTGCAACGATAATATAATTTTTTTCTTTTATAGTGCTCAGGGATATCCCTTTGATAAATATTTCCATTTTCTAAATCCTTATAAATTTTCCTAGAACCTCATTCACTCAAATATAGAAACTGCACTAATAAACCACCTTATACTTTCCTTCACTATTATATCTTATTGGTGGTATTCTCAGTATCTAGATTTTTGGTCTTGGACTTAATATCCTCATTCCTTAGGAACTCTTGAAGCTACTATGGAAGCTTCCTTAAAGGATCCATCCTTCACTAAAGAGATGGAATATGTTGCTAGGTTATAGTGGTAACACTTCAACACCTTGTGAAGGATTTTCACTTAGGTGCTAGATTTCGTGATAACAAGGGAATAGGTAACATGTTAGGGTAAATTATCATAATGAGTGAATAAATCAAATGCATAAAAAGTGGCTCTATAATTATGGATAAGATATGTTTAATTAAACCTTAGGGAATGGCTCCCTAATGGCATAGGGTATTGAGGGTTGGAATATAGTAGAACCTTGATTACATCAATGTCCCTTTCACATGTAGTTCATGCTCAGGTTATGACCATTTAAAAAATTTATATCCTAAGAGGTGGGGGAAGATGCCTATATAAATCATATAAGAAAGATGTTGATTTACCCTAGAGGTGTGAATTAGTTATTTATGAGTTTTTAGGATTGGTATCAAGCCTTAGGCCATTCTTGTAGAGGTTTTCACATTCCCCCCAAATATCCAATGATATGAATAAGAAGGAAGATAATGACACTAATAAGTTGTGCAAAGGAAATGTGCATAGTAGAAAAATAAACGAAATCAATACTCTTTAAGGACATCAATAATCTTCAAGTAGAGATAGTGATTTGAATAGGAATCAAACAATGTTTTCTTTTTTTGGGGCAAAGGGGGGATTTCCTCTCTCAGCCAAGGCTCCTTGATTTTAATCTACAATCAAAGACTATATAATGGTACAAGAATCACATCAATCAGAACTTGTATGCACCTCCTATAAGTTAACCTACCTTGTTGACCTCCATGGTATGAGAAGATGCCATGTTAGCCTTATTACTCACATCTATGGGGCTAGCAATGTGTGAATTTTAGAAATACTCTAGAAGGTCCAAATTGTAGCTTTAATATAGTATCAATGAAGTAAAAAATTATACCGATAGATGGATATTGGGAAACAAAATAGAAATCCACTAGGAGGAGAAGGAGTTCTGTTTTATGTCATTGTATTGTTCCATAGTTGTGTAAAGCATCTAGCAGTGAGAAGTTAGAGAGTAGAATAGAGGGGAATAATATTATGTAGCAATCATACATGCCACATGTCTCATACAACTCCACAAAGAGTACCTATTTCTTTGTATTTTTATATTTCCATACTAAATAAAAGAGAGTAGAGTGGCCTCACTTTCTAGCTGGGTTTTCTCCCTTAGGGTTTCCTAGGGTAAATCTTGTGTTTATTTGTTGAAATTGTGGTATTTTTTTGTCCTCATTTTTTCACATTTAAACTATTTATACATTTAAGCATAAAAAAATAATTAAATTATTTTATATCTAAAGTAAATTAACCTTCACAATAAAGATTTTACTATTTTATCATAAATGTTGTGAGGAAATGTTTTAATGGAACATCCATAGTGATTTATAGATCATATTAGTGTTAGATCATGTTTCTTTAGGTTATTTTTATGGAAAGTTTCATGGATCAAGGAACCTATTTAAAAAATAATTCATGGAACCCTAGCCATGGTCAACATAATTGTTCACTATAATCCTCGAGATCCAATATAGGATAGATTTACAAGGTTGGAAGGACAATTTTCCTACATCAATTGCAATATTAACCTCATCGTGGTGGAAGTACCAAGACATATTGGATAATTCAGAGAGGTTGGAGTTTCTAACTTAGAGATTAAATTAGAGTGGAAATCGAGAGGCAATGAAGAAATATAAAAGGGTTCGAGGAAATAAGTTGTTAATATTTTTTCCTATCAAGGAAAGAAGACAACTTCCTAGTGTCTATTTCCATATTCCCTCTATGTTTTTATAGAGGTTGCACTCCTCTATTGATCGCACTTTGATATGCATATAAATTGAATATTAAATATTAAGGATCCAAAACATGCACTTGTGACTGGATTGGGTGTTCTTCAAAGTAAAGAATAAAATAATAACACATCAATTATATTCTCAGAAATCCATTTTACATTGTAACCCTTAAACACATGTGAGGAAACATATTTGATGCAAATTCAGATAGACAAAAATAGAAAGCATTGGTTCATACATTTAGAGAATTATAAAGTGATATACGCATTTGAAATCATAAAAGAATAGAAAAATATTCATGAGACTCCTAATAATTTGGAAATTAATGTTCCAAAATCACAATGAAAGAATTTCATGGAATAATATCTCTATGAGAATCAAAAATTAATTTACAAACTTGAAAATCTCATAATAAAGATAAGTGCCTAAAGCATAGTGACAAAATCCTATTACTTAATTCTAAAAATAAAATGCACTTGTCCCTAAGAGACTAGGATTGGGCTCCTGTGGATTAACAGGAATGATAAAGGTACCTGAAAGAAAGAGAGAAACATGGTTAGGGATTGGCTTTAGAAAACATGCAAAAACTCAATAAAGTTTCATTAATTGAAGATTGAGAAGAGAATAGGAAATTGCTTCAAAAGAAAATGGACACTCACAAAATTGCAAAAGGATTATAGGTGGAAATTAACCCACCTCTAACACAACTATTGTAGAAGAATTTAAGTAGAATAAGCTCCATGGTTGCTCATTATCCTAATTACTAAGGTGGTTATTTTGGATCATCAAATTTGTTAAAGAATTTATTAAGCCATTCTTTAATGTATTATTTCATAGTTGGGACAATTATATATTTCTTTACTCCCAAACTAAATATTCATCTTCTATTTCTTTAGAATTTTTCCATAATTATTGATATGATAATCACCCTATGAATGACCTCAGTTAAGATTTATTGCATAAAGGTATTACAACTCATGTGCTGGTGTGTGTCCATGTTATTTATGCAACGGATTGATCAGATTGCAAATACACAGACACTTGAAATCGAAAGACAGTAAAGAAATTCAATAAGAAAATACAAGAACACAAGAAATTAATAAGGAGTTCACCCTATCCTCTAGGGCTACATCTCCTCTCCAGCTCTCTCAGTGGTGGCCTTATTTTATTGTGTCTTAAGCAGAGAATTACAATGCAAGAGCTAAATATGAGTCTCTTGAAACAGGTTTGCTTGGTTTGGTGGTCCTTGGATTCCCCAAGCCACTGGAGTGCACAGACTCTTTTCCTAGCAGCTCTTTGACCTCTCTAGTCAGACAGATCCTCACGGGGATGGCTTGAATCTCTCAAGCTCTCTGGTGCTCGACGCTGTATTTGGTCAGCTCGGCCCTTTGCCTTCTTTCTGCTTTTTCTTTCTTTATTTGGTCAGCTCGGTTCTTCCTCTTTCGTGTCTTTTGTTCTCCGTTCATGGCTTTAAGGCCATTCGAACTCATGTCTGTTCAGTTCCTCTTCTCTGTCGAATCGCCTACTATAGTTGCACTTGGAGTTCCTTGTTTGGCGTCATCATCAGGCTCACAGGGAGTGGCCACATGTCCTCCTGTAACTGCACCAACCTGCTTTGTCGGTTCAATTCTTTGGTTACGTCGTGGAATGAGTCTTCCTCCACCATGGCGGTCGAAGGAGACCTCAAATCCTTGTAAATCACGACTTATTCCCTCATTAAATTTGGTCTTGTCGTCGGGCGTGATGTCAACCGTCAGATCTGGGCCTCCCAGATCCAACGCAGTTTGCTCATTTTTTACGGTTGACTTGCTCTACAGTTAGCGCGCGATGAGCTGTGGTTTTCTCTCTCCTTCACTCGTCAGGCATCGAGCGCTGAGTGGGATTGCTCCAATTTCACCAATTTAGTTTACCACTCAAGGAGCCCCCGATCAATACCATCGGTTTTAGCGTAGGTCCTGCCTTTTATCTTTAGCCTTTTCCCCACGGTTCCCAGCTCTTCCATGCCACTGACGCTCGGGGCCTTCCCATTTTGAGTGTTTTCGCCTAGCGCTGCGCAATTAGCACTAAGCTAAGCTTAGTGCTAATCACGCATCAAAAACCTCCTCTATTTCCTGATCTGGACCTCTCAGGGGCTAGTTTCACCTCCCGTGTAGTCTCCATAGGCCCGGTCAGTGCGCTCTGACTGAGGTCCTTGTCATTCCATGTTGCCTGCCACTGCCACTAGGTTGAGGTGTTTTTTATCACTGTTTGAATTCTTTGAAGTCTGTCCTAACCTAGTACAACCATGGTTCTTTTGATTCTTCTTCATGGATCTAATTTGGATCACGACCTTCCCACTGAAAATATTTTGGACCACCAAAAGTTGGGTTTTAAGCATTGACTAAGTGAGGATATTGTTTTCTCACTTGTCTAATCTCAATCCACTTTGCACTACTTGGCTTTGAACCTTTGAGCCCAATCCTAAGGTACTCCACATCTCCCCTACGCGTCGTCCTCACCTTTTGGTCCAGTATGGTGTCTTCCTGCAATTCATTAAGATATTAAGGTAGCAGGTCATCGACAGAAGTCAATTGACTCTGCTCTTCAAGGTCCTCAATCATTGAAGGTTCAAACAATCTTAAGCAATCTACATTTACAATTGAGTAGATGTGCATGTAAGCTGGTAAATCAAGGTGAAAATAATTTTCACCAATATTCTCAAGTATCCTAAAGGGTCCATACCTGATAGGATTTAGCTTTTTACCTTCACCTTGCATCTTGTCCTTGCTAATATACAGCCAAACCTGGTCACCAACTTGAAAAATATGCTCCATCTGATGTTTGTCATGCCTAGCCTTGTATTTGGCTTGGCTCTTTCCAGCTATTCCTATACTGCCTGGTGGATCTCTTGGATCTATTCAATGAACCTATTTGCCCTGTCCACATCACTGTGTCCATCAACCATGGTATCTTTACCAAAGACAAAATCCAAGGGAGACCTTGGTGTGAAACCAAAACAAGTCTCAAAAGTAGATCTTTTTGTAGAAGAATGTTTTGCGCTGTTGTAAGCATGTTGCACATAACACAAGTGTTCATCCCAAAGCTTAGGATGTTTGTTGTATTATCCTCTCAGTAACTGGATCACTGTCCTGTTAACTAGTTCTGTCTGGCCATTGGTTTGTGGATGAAAGGCTGTGATTTTCTTTAATTTGGTGTCCATCAGTTCCCACAAACTTGACCAAAACTTCCCCACAAATTGGGTGTCTTGATCAGGTACAATAGAAGTGGGTAATCCAAAATGAACCCATACATGTTCGAAGAATAGTTTTGTAGTCTGTTCAGTTGTAACCTGTTTATTACAAGGTATCGAAATACACATTTTGCTGAACCTATCCACAACAACATATAGATAATCATGACCTTTCCTAGATTTAGGTAGTCCTCCAACAAAATCCATGGAAACACTTTCCCAAGGGTGAGAAGGAACTGGCAATGGAGTGTACAAGCCTAGTTTTCTCTTGCTGGGCTTGCTTTTAGCACACATAGCACACCCTCTTACATATCTAGAAACTGTCTCATTCATTTTCAGCCAATAACAAAACTTTTGCAGCTGTGCAACTATTTTACTTACCCCAAAATGACCTGATATCAAAGAAGTGTGTGCTTCCCTAATTATCTTTACTCTCTCAGTTTGTGGAATGCATAGTTTCCCACAATGATATAAGAGTCAGTCCTTTACATGATAATCAAATTCTTCTACTCTTTTACCTTGACTCAAAGTTGCATATACATCTTTAAAGTCCATATCCTAAGCATATTGTTCAATGTAGCTTTCATGTAGTACATAATTATGCTTAAGTATGGTAGATGCATTTATAATGGGTATAGATAACATGTCTACAACTTTGTTATGTATGCCATTTTTATATCTAATGACTAAATGAAACTGTTGTAGAAAACCCATCCATCTGTAATGTCTTGATTGCTGCAACTTAGTTTGGGAGTGTAGATATTGAAGTGGTTGATGATCAGTATGTATTATTGTCTCTTTTTCCATTAAGTAATGTTTCCATTTTTGCACACTCTGAACTAATGCATACAATTCCTTATCATATGTAGGATAGTTAACTACTGCAAGGTTAAAATTCTTAGAATGATAACATATGGGTTTATCGTGCTGTGTCAACACTGCTCCCACGGCATAGACACTGGCATTAGTTTGGATCTCAAATGGTCTTTGCAGATCAGGCAGTGTTAGTACAGGTTTTGTACAAATCTTTTCTTTCAAGGTGTCAAAGGCTTTCTGATGTTTGCCTCACCACTGAAACACCTTGTTCAACCCTGTTAAGGCATGTAAAGGAGCTGCAATTGAGGAAAAGTTAGAAATGAACTTCCTCCAACATTGTGCTGCTCCTAAGAAGCTTCTCACTTTTGTAGCAGACTTGGGTTTAGGCCTGTTTACAATAACTGCCACTTTAGAGGGATTTATTTTCAATTCACACCCCCTACTATATGACCCGAGTATTTGAGAGATGTCTTGCCAAATTCACATTTTGAGAGTTTAACATAACTTTTTTCTCTTTTCAAAACATCTAGTGTCTGCTTAACATGCTTTAAATATTCTTCCCACGTTTTACTAAAAATCAGAATGTCATCCAGGTACACAATAACAAAATCATCAAGAAAAGGTCCGAGTACATCATTTATTAATCTCATGAAAGTAGCAGGAGCATTAGTTAAGCCAAAAGGCATAACCAACCACTCATACAATCCCTTCTTTGTTTTGAAAGCATTCTTCCATGCATCTTTCTCTGCAACCCTAACCTGATGGTATCCATTGTGCAAATCTAGCTTGGTGAAATAAAAAGCTTCCTTCAATTGATCTAAAAGATCATCTATGCGAGGAAGGGGATAACGATTTTTTATGGTTATCTTATTCAGTGCGCGGTATTCAATGTACATTCTCCATGAGCCATCTTTCTTTCTCACCAAAATGATTGTTGACCCACATGGTCATGTGCTAGGCCTGATGAATCCCTTCTCGAGAAACTCCTGCACCTGCTTCTTGATTTCAGTATTCTCTCAAGCAGACAACCTGTACATTCCAATGTTAGGCAATGGAACATCTTGCTGCAAAATAATATCATGTACTATTCCCTTTTTGGGTGGCAGACCTTTAGGTTCTTGAAATAAGACATCATATTCTAAAACAACCTTTTCTATATCAGCTTCTTGTTCAGCATTACAACCCTCAAGTACCTTGGTTTTATTGGGTTTCTTTTCCTTTACAACCATCAGTAAGAATTGTTTGCATGAATTTATCATTCTTTTCATCTGCCTTGAGTTTATGAGAGTATAATTATTCTTGAGCTTATGAACTCTTACAAAATATTCGATTCCCTCTTTAATAAGCAGATACTTGTTCTCATCTCTATAGAAAATAGCCTTTCTATCATGCAAGTAAGGACTTCCTAAAACAATTCCACATATATGTAAAGGAATTATGTCTAACTCAACCTCATCTACAAATGTTGACCCAAAAGAAAACTTGAGTTTGCATTGTCTAGTCACTTGTAGTTGTGCTTTATCATTCAACCATCCTAATGGGTATGGTTTCTTATGAGGTGTAGTTACTAATCCCAATTTCTTTATAATTTCTTCAGAAATTAGATTTACTTGTGAGCCACTATCAAAAAAAGTATCAATCTTTTGATTTTTGGAAACAATTCGAATATGGAAAAGCTCATGTCTTTTTCTCTCATCTTCTTCATCAATAACAGATTGAGTAGAGTTACTAGTAGATGCTCCAGAATTCTTACCTTTTATACCTGTGGCTACAATAGTTGTTTCATCTCCTAAGTCTGACCCCAAATCTTTCTGAATAGTTGTAGCAGTCTTCTTCTTCTTGCCCTTGGAATTCTTAGGTCTCAACTCTAGATGCGGAATCCAACAATGCTCATAATCATGCCCATCCTTTTTACAGTGAGTGCATGAAGCTTTGTTTTTCTGCGCAATGTTAGCCTTCCTTGATTTCCACTTCTGCTTTCTTTTCTCCTTGCTCTTTCTTGCAGTGGGTTGGGATGGTCCCCCAACTTCTTGATTTCCATTCTTTCCTCTAGCTTCTAGACGAGTAGCTTGTACAGATACCTCATCTATACTAGTGGGGTTAAACATGAGGATGATATGTCTCATGTAGTTGTGTAGACCACCAAAATACTTCAAAAAATTATCTGGTGACTCTAATGAGATCCCTAGAATCAATGCTCTCTTTCTAAATTCTTGAGTGTACCCTTGCACACTTTTCCCTTTCAACTGTCGAATAGTTTTCCAACTCATCATGGCTTGTTGCATGTAGGCCAATGGATAGAATTGCTTCTTGATTGCAGAAACAAAGTCACTCCAGACAGAGATAATCTTACCATATCTTTTCATATCAGCTTGGGTTCTGCCTTCCCACCAAACCAAGGCAATGCCTCCTAGGCGTAGGCTTACCAACTGGACCTTGCTCTTGTCTGAGTTTATGTTCTATACTCTGCAATACACATCGATTTGTCTAATCCAATTGTCCAACCTTTCATCATTTAGCTCTCCATCATATATAGGAAAATCAAATTTAACATCTAGCTTGATCAAAGATGCTTTCTTATTATGCACAGGGCTATTAGGAGGTGTGAGAAAGCTTTCCTCTTTCCCTTTCCTTTGTAGTGGTCATGGAAATGAGACTCATCTTCTTCTTCATCTTGTTTAGAACCTGAGGAGTCTTCATCCTTATGCTTTCTAAAGTCCTTATACATTTCTTCTACCATAGACTTTATAGCTAGGAAACTTTCTATGAATTGAGGGTCTGGCCCCACAAAACCTTCCTCTGACATTGTCTTCCAAGGATAGACTCTCCCAATTTCAGGATTAGTTTCGACCAACTCTCCTTCTCCTAATTTGAGCTTTGATCTAGTGAGCATTCATCAACTAAACCAACACAAGCTTGTCTAACCTTACAACCCTAATGCTCTGATATCGCTTGATCTAATAATCACCCTATGAATGACCTTAGTTAAAGATTTATTGAATAAAGGTATTACAGGCTCATGTGCTGGTGTGTGTCCATGTTATTTAAGCTACGGATTGATCAGATTGAAAATACACAGACGCTTGAAATGGAAAGACAGTAGAGAAATTTAGTAAGAAAATTCAAGAACACAAGAAATTAATAAGTAGTTCACCCTATCCTCCAAGGCTACATATCCTGTCCAGCTCTCTCTGTGGTGGCCTTATTTTATTGTGTCTTAAGTAGGGAATTACAATGCAAGAGCTAAATATGAGTCTCCTAAAACAGATTTTCTTGGCAGGGTCGTTCTTGGATTCCCCAAGCCACTGGAGTGTATAGAATCTTTTCCTACTAGCTCTTTGACCTCTCTGGTCAGACAGATCCTCTCGGGGATGGCTTGAATCTCTCAAGCTCTCTGGTACTTGACGCTACCTTTGGTTAGCTCAACCCTCTACCTTCTCTCTACTTTTTCTTGCTTCACTGTATTCTTTGCTTCTCTGTCTTCTATCTTTGGTTCTTCCTCTTTCATGTCTTTTGTTCACTGTTCATGGCTTTAAGGCCATTCAAACTCATGTTTGTTCAGTTCCTCTTCCACCTCCATCAAATCACCTACTACAACTACGGTTGGATTTCCCTGTTCAGCGTTATCATCAGGTTCACAGGGAGTGGCCACATGTCCTCCTGTAATTACGCCAGCCTGCTTCGTCGGTTCAATTTTGCGGTTACGCCGTGGAATGAGTCTTCCTCCACCATGGCGGTCAAATCAGACCTCAAATCCTTCTAAATCGTGGCTTATTCCCTCGTTAAATCTGGTCCTATCGTCGAGCATGATGTCAACCATCAGATCTGGGTCTCCCAGATTGAACGTTGTCCGCTCATTTCATGCGGTTGACTTGCTCCACTCGCCACGCATCGGGCGCTGAGTGGGATCGCTCCAACTTCACCAATTCCACTTACCACACAAGGAGACCCCAATCAATACCGCCGGTTTCGGAACAAGTCCCGCCTTTTAGCTTTAGCCTTTTCCCCACGGTTCCTGGCTCTTCCATGCGACTAACGCTCATGGCCTTCCCATTTTGAGGGTTTTTACCCAGCCATGTAACACTAAGTACTAATCGTGCATCGAAACCTCCTCTGTTTCCCGATCTGGGCCTCCCAGTGGCTAGTTTCACCTCCCAGGTAGTCTCCATGGGCCTCAGTCAGCGCGCTTTGACCGAGGTCCTCGTCGTTCCACGTTGGCTGCCACTGCCACTGGTTTGAGGTGTTTTTTATCACTGTTTGAATTCTTTGAAGTCTGTCCTGACCTCGTACAACCAAGGTTCTTTTGATTCTTCTTCATGGATCCAATTCGGATCAATTATTATCATTAACAAATGTAACTAGTCATTTCTTGATTTCAGCTTCACAAAAATTCAACTAGATTATCAAAGTTAGCCCCTAATGAAACTAACAGTCTTCAATTATTATTTTAAAACTTCCTTAGGGATCATCATATAATCCCTAATAATATAGAGGCCTTTAAGGTCTTCAAAAATTTTAATGGCTTTAAATAATTTATTGCTTCTGTGGTCATCAATGCTCAACATTCAACAAAGGGCTCTTTAAGCATTGTAATCATGGCATACCATCTTGCTTTGATTTGTTTAATTATTTTTTGGGAAAGAAGACCTTTTCGATGTATCTAAATTAAATCAGAGAGTTAATTTTATTCAAAAATGTATTTACACTATTTTCAACAAATTGTTGATCATATTCTAGGTCCCTTCATAGATACTAAAAATAATATTTAGTTCTTTGGGATAATTTATCAATTGTATAGAAACTTCACAAGATTCCTCTATGATTTCATGTCACTTATTTATATTCATAGTGACAAATGACCTAATTTTAATTAAAAAATGTGTTTGTTTCTTAATCCTTTGGGGTGTGCCAATTGTTGTTGTCATTTCTCTCCTGAATAGATAATGGAGTCATGAATAGGGGTGTTAGATTAAGAGTTTATTCAATCTCTTTTATTCATCTCTTTAGTCTAAAATTTCTAGTTTCTTATTTTATTAAAAAATGAGAAAGAGAATCCCCTATGGTATGATCCAGTTTCATGAGTCTAGAAGGTCTGACTCCTAAATCATCAATTTCACTTTTTACTTCACTCACTATTTTTGTATTCTTTATTTGCACCTTTTCGAATTGTAGTTTCTTGGTAGACCTATCACAATGGGTGTCCTACATTGTCAAGGATTTTTATTTAAATGAGGTAGGCTCTTCAACAACCAATGCTTTCATAATATTTTGAGGTTCAGTAATTTTGGTCATCACCCATTACGGAACCACAATATTCTCTACCACAATATCCATTATACCTTTTGGATTTTGTGACCATTTTTTACTCAAACAATTGCTTTATAGTGATGATACTACATGTGAGTTATCAAGAGAATTGTAAGATGGTGGCTCCTCATCATCACCATCACTGGAATGATGGTCATTACTATCCCCTCTTATTGCAATTGTTTCCTTTTTTATCTGTTTATAATAGGAGCTTCGGACCAATTTGGAACAATTGAGTAGGATGAGAATTGGTGGGGCTTTTCCCTCTTTTCTTTGTTTCTCCTTCAGTGTAGTGCTTGCTTTAGTATTAACATGGTAGACTAGGGTAGGTATTTTAGAGACTTAATTCTCTCTGCTTTCTTCCAAAATCCTTTAAACATATTGGCATACCTCATAGATGCCAATTTTCTATAAAAGATAAAATCAAGGTCAAATCCTTGGATGGATTTGGCTTCAATAAAATTAAAAGGTTTTAATAATTCAACTACTTTTGCGAAATGGGTAGAATTTATCATAATAGTTTCTCCCACAGTAAAAGGGATTGTAATGAATTTCCTTTTATTTCTCCTCTCAAATAAAATCGGTCACATGTGGTATTGTGTGCATAGTTCAGCAACAAATTATCTATCACAGATGAAGTTTTGGAGCAATAATAGTTTTCATTGAAATCCATATATTTTGGTCAGGGTGTTTCCCTATCACTCCTCATATCTCCCTTTTCCCATAAGAAACTATGTTTCTTCATAAAAAAATCCTCTTAGGATCCTTCCCTGTCAACATTGAATTAAATTCACGAACAAGTGATCCTGAACCTGATAAAAAGTGAACAAGGCCTTGTTCTTCCACAAAATAGGACACTATAATTGGGATGGTTATGTATATGGGTTCATATTGTTCTGCCAAGGAAGCAAGTGGAAGATATTACATGAAACTATCACCATTACTAGGTAGATCATCATATATAATTTGTGGGTCTTATGGAAATTGATCAGTTGATATGAAATATTGTTAGATATTACTTAGCCCCAATTAACAATAGTATCTCCCTTGAAAGAAAAGAAAAAGAATATATAGTATTGACCTAGGAACTATTGCATTTTACTTGTGCCCCATAACTTGGGAAAACAACTAGGGGAAATCTCTATATGGCTTGAAAAAATAGAGATATCTAGAGAAGTAAGATTAGATAGGAAGGGTGTAGAAGGCAATGTAAATTCTTACAAAATATCTTCCCACCACCTTGAAAGTGCATCAAAGGGTCAACTTCAATGAGCTTGAGCTTCCTATTTGGATCGAGCAACTTCATACTTTTTCTAATGGCCTTGGGAGTGAGAAATACAAAATTCCTTTCTGAATTGAGCCAAATAGTTTTGGTGTTTGATTTAATATATCTTTCATATCAATGCACTGTTTTTTGAAAATGGCAACAAGAAATGCTAAAAATAGAAATGCTATAAATAGCATTGTTATAAATATCATCTCAGGTACCAATGTTGGATATAGCAACAAGGAATGAAAAAATGGAAATGCTAAAAGTAGCATTGCTATAAATAGTATTTCAGGATAGATTCCAATTTTAGTTATTCCCTGAATTAAAATTGAGAAGTAAAATTCGAATTTGATCTTAGCAGCTGTTTGTAAAATAATTAATTAATTCATCTTGAGTTAATTAGTTGTAGAAAATCAAACATGAAATCTATGCGAAGACATGCAACAGTTTCTCCATTAATTGAGGAAGTCATCCCATGATTAAAGGAGATTGGGATGAGTTGTACTTTGAGTTGTAATTAGTTAGCTCAGTTAACTGAGTTAAGTCCAGCTAGATTAGTTCAAATAGTTTCTTGAACTAATTGTGAGTTTAGTTAGCTAATGCATGCATGCATGTAACTGCTGCACTTCAAATAAATGAATATTCTCTCATAAATAACTCATGCATGTCAGTTCAGTCAGAGACTCGGTTGAGATTAGATGAAGGGATAGTGTACTATCAGTTGGAGGATTTTTCCTATATAGGAAACTCATCCATGTAGAAGGAATTATCTCCTTGAAGATTGCGTAGTTACTTCTGAGTTTGGTGAGTTGTGTGAGAGGTGAATTCACACAAGTGGCAACATTGGACCCCAAGAGAAACTGCGCAAGGAAATAGGAGGCTTGGAGGTCAGAGGAGAAAGTTTGTGAGAAGCCTTTGACTATCTATGAGCAACAGAGGGATTGTACTGAGAGCTAGATAGCTTGTGAGCTAAATATGTGTAATCCAAACACATTCCACTTGTAATAATACAGAGATCATGGTTTTTAGCTGATGCTTTCCCCAGAGTATTCTTTCATGTTCATGTGTGATTGATTTCTCACTCTCTGTTATATGTGTTCTATTTGATCTTCCTCATAATGTGTAGAAGTAGATCTTGTATTTTTCTAGTATATTGCATAATATGTTAATCTACAGTGGGGATTTCTACATGGTATCGAAGCAAAGGTGATCAAAGCAAAGAACAATATATAAAGAAGGGAGAAGTTTCAAGTTTCAAGTTCCTGATTATAGAATTCAAATTCTTATCACATCTCAAATTTCACCAATGGCATTCAACGGTTTAAGACTCGAGTATGTCCTTGATGGCAGCTTGAATTATATAGCATGGAAGGATTACATGGAAGCAGTATTGGAGGAAAATGGACTGAAGGACTTCATTGATCAAGAAGTCCCCAAACTAGCAGCAGCTAATGCTATAGAATTGGTAGAATGGAAGAAATGTGTGGCTACAGCGAGGAGAATCCTTCCGGAGGAAGTTCAAGACCACATAGTCTCGAGTATCCATGGGAAGGAGACACTGTTTTCAATGTGGAAAACATTGAAACAACTATATCAGAATAGCAGTGATCAGAGGAAGCTAGTGCTGAAAGACAAGCTTCAGAAAATCAAGTGTGAAAAGGGTGACACGATCTCTACATATCTGAACAAGCTCACCACCTGCAGGGATGAGCTTGGAAGTGTAGGGATCATGACAGCCGATGATGACATGGTGAGTCTTGCTCTCCTTGGTCTTCCTAAGAGTTGGCATAGCTACCAAGACTCGGTAAATGGAAGAGAGAAACTACCAGATTGGGAATGACTTTGGTCAGATCTAATGCAGGAAGAGATAAGAAGAAGCACCAAAGATGGTTCTTCATCCAAGAAGGATGAAGAAAACTGCACCTTAGCGAGTATTAGGCAAAGAAAGGGAAGGAGAAGGATTCTCATCCCAAATCAATTTCTTCCCATGGTGGGAAGAAGTTTGACAAATCGAAAGTGCGATGCTTTCATTGTCATGATGTGGGCCATTTCGAAACAAATTGTCCATCGAGGAAATCCAAGATGGGTTCCAAGGAAGGATCTGAAGGTGAGGCATTGGCCTCATAGTTTGAGTTGGATTTCACCCTCTTTGCATGCATGGTTTCATCCATGGTGGGATGTGGTTTGTTTCTTGACAGTGGGGCTTCATTCCACATGACCAACGATAAGAGTTTGTTCAGTACCTTGGAGGAGAAATATCTCCAGATACTCATAGTGATGGGTAATGATGAAATGTATAGTGTCTCACGAGTAGGCACATCTGTTTTTCAGAGGGAGCATGGAGCTCGCATTACTTTGAAATATGTGAAGTATGTGCCAGGACTGAAGAAAAACTTGGTATGGATCGCAATGCTGGAAGACAAAGGCTATGATGTAGTCTTCAATAAGGGAAAGGTTTTCCTTAGACACGTCACCACGAGACAGGTGAAGCAGATCAGTTCACGAGTCAAGAACCTATATGCTCTTGAGGTTCAAGATGCATGCAAAGCCTTGAGGAGCAAGGCAACTATTGGAGACTTGGTGGTTTAGAGGGAGAGTACATTACCTCTCAACATGCAGCGCCAGAAGAAGTCTTAGATAATTATGGAGGAACCACAATTGGTGATGTAGCTTCAGGAGGTTGTGGAGCAACCACAACTAGAGAAGTCGAGAAGAGACCGAGTGGAGGCATCCACTCATGCATAGACCTCTAGTAAGGGAAAATTTCGAGCCAAGTGGGCAGAGAGATCACATGCATCCATACCTCTAGGTTGGAGGTGGGGCGATGTGGAGTGACAGTCCTAAGAAGGCTGGAATAGGCATAAGATCATTGAGGTACCCAACCTCTTTGATTATACCTTGATACGGGTGCCCCGATGAGGATTAGCAGGACTGGCTGAGTGGGTAGAGAAAAATGTAGATGGAGCGGTAGAGAGAGCTATAGTGCACGAATCCCAAGACATCGCAGAGCTAGCAAGCTCCAACAATGCGAGAGGCACAGGAGTGTTGCACCAGTGCAGGATGGCACAAAGAGGTGTGGAACGATGTGAGATACATGGAGTGTTGTAGTAGTTCAGAGGTCACAAAGGGAGCACTTGTTAGTGGTAGAGGAAGATTCAACATCAGAGGATGTTTCTAGCCCAACAGGGAGGTCAGTTAGGAGATTTTTTGTTTCTAGAGTTGCTGGAGCAACAACACTTGGGAGAAGTGTTGCATCCAGAACATTCCAAAGGTTCAGGATCAGGTTCGAGTTGAATGCCTTTCTTGTTGAGAGGGAGTGTTTAAAATGGCAAAAATAAATGCAAAAAATAGAAATGCTATAAATAGCATCTCGGGTACCAGTGTTGGATATAGTAACAAGGAATGAAAAAATGGAAATGCTAAAAATATCATTGCTATAAATAGTATTTCGGGATAGATTCCAATTTTAATTAGTCCTTGAACTAAAATTGAGAAGTAAAATTCGCATTTTATCTTATTAGTTGTTTGTAAAATAATTAATTAATTCATCTTGAGTTAATTAGTTGTAGAAAATTAAACATGAAATCTATGTGAGGACATGCCACATTTTCTCCCTTGATTGAGGAAGTTATCCCTTGATTAAAGGAGATCATGATGAGTTGTACTTTGAGTTGTAATTAGTTATCTCAGTTAACTGAGTTAAGTCTAGTTAGATTAGTTCAAATAGTTTGTTGAACTAATTGTGAGTTAAGTTAGTTAATGCATGCATGCATGTAACTGCTGCACTTTAGATAATTGAATATTCTCTCATAAATAACTCATGCATGTCAGTTTAGTCAGAGACCCAATTGAGATTACAGGAAGGGACAATGTACTATTAGTTGGAGGATTTTTCATATATAGGAAACTCATCCATACAGAAGGAATTATCTCCTTTAGGATTGCGCAATTACTTCTAAGTTTGGTGAGTTATGTGAGAGGTGAATTCACACAGGTGGCAGCATTGGACCCCAAAAGAAACTGCAGAAGGAAATAGGAGGCTTGGAGTGCAGAGGAGAAGGTTTGTGAGAAGCCTTTGACTTTCTATGAGTAGCAGAGGGATTGTACTGAGAGCTAGATAGCTTGTGAGCTAAATCTTTGTGTAATCCGAACATATTTCCACTTGTATGATAATACAGAGATTGGGGTTTTTAGCTGAGGCTTTCTCCAGAGTATTCTTCTATGTTCATGTGTGATTGATTTCTCATTCTCTGTTATATGTGTTCTATTTGATCTTGCTCATAATTGATTAAGCTTCCGCATGTTTTTTTTTTAAGTCGATCTTGTATTTTTTTTAGTATATTGCATAGTGTGTTGATCTATAGTGGGAATTTCTACACTATTTCCTTGAATTTTAAAACTTTCAAAAGACATGAAACATTTTCCAACCTTGTGGTCCAAATTTCATTTTTCTATCTCTCCTTTGGGACCAAGATTAACATTTGATATGAAATGGACTAATGGAAAGTCTTGTCTTCTTTGGCCAGTGAGTTGATTGTCTCCAAAATCTCCCTCCTTTATTCATTTAGCTTCCATATTGCTAATTGAATTAATGTACTTTGGACATGCATAGTGGATCAATAAGTCCTTAGTGCAAGTCTTAATTATTAAATCCTTGAGTTACAATAATATTAATAGAATATTGCCTTTTCACATACCACCTTCATCAATCCATGCGAGAATGATATTGAAAGTTAATAGGTTATGCCCAATTCGAAAGACATGTCATAGAAAGTACTTCACGTAATGCAATGTTAAGGAAGTATTTTAAGTAATCCCCATATTGCAAGGATAAGGCGTGACACCTAGATAATTCACATAATATGATATCATGGTGGATATGTATATGGTTGATGTATTATGATATCTAGAACATTTTTCTGCCTAGATGATTAGAATTCCTTAAATGATCTTTAAATAAGCCTCAAAAAGAGAAAACAATTTATTTTTTTACAAGTGTGGAGTAGAAGCAGAGTGGTAAGTTATGGAATATTGTGCAAAGATGGGGTTGTGTAAAAAGGATATTTTTAAGGCAATATGGTTGTGCAAGAGAAACAATGTGTGCATAAGGATGGATGTGTATGGGAATATTGATGGAGTTCTCCATGAAAGAAGAAAAATGTCTAAGTGTTGAAAAAGGAAAAAGCTTGATGTGGAGTGCGGAGAAGTGATTATATGTGTGCAGTGTGAGGTGAAATGTGTTTCTACACATTTGAATTGAAAAACAACCAAGTCAAGTAAAGTTTTGGGGGTAGGAAAAACAAATAGGATTACCAAAATACATCAACATTCAACTCCTACTGTGGGATAATAACCCCCGTAGTTTTCTAAGAACACCAAAACTCGACCACTTTCCTTTTCCATGGGCTATGGAGTCAAACTATACACATGGATGAAACAAGATACACGTTGGAAATGTACAAGGCTATACACTTCTATGTACAGAGAGGTATTTGATTAATTCTAGGCAAAGAAATGCTTGGGATGTTACCCATTAACAAGTAATATCAACACATGATCATCCATCCCTTTAAAAATATATGAATTGCAACCATTGATATTTTCTGTGACATATGGTCCAATCCATAAAGAATCAAACTTCTTGTGAATTGAAGGCTTCTATTTGGCTTTATTCCATGATAAAAATTAATTGGCTTCTTCACTTTTATTAGTTTCTCTCTTGTTGAAACTCCTAGTTACAACTTTATGTCTTCTTTCAATCCTTTTGAAAGCTCATTCTCTTTTTTCTTCCAGTTGAAATAATCGATGAAGTTTGATTTTCATAGACATGATTCCATATTCATCTTGAATATGTTTTTTCTATAGTTAGTGTGTTTATTTCCATATGTACAGGTAACATTTCATCCTTTCCATATATTAGAAAAAATGGTGTTTTTCCAACGCTTACTTTTGGAGTGACTTTTCAAACCCATAAATCATTCAACAACTTCTTATGCCGAATTTTCTATTTTTTTGCCACTATTTTATTTAATACATTAACTAGAGTATTTTTCATTGATTCAAGTAGACCATTACCTAGTGGATAATAATTGGAAGATTGTCTTGTAAGTATCTCATATCTTCCAAGAAATTCTATAAATTTGGACCCAATGAATGTGAGTCCTAATACTAAGCTTTCTTTTATATCAAATGAATTTCATTCATAATAAAGTTCATTTCTAGATATACCAAATTAAACATCACCTCATGTATAGCTTCTCCTAGTTGATTTCAATCCTCATACAATGTTGATTCATGGTTGAATCCAAGTCCTACACTCCCACTACTTCCAAATTGACTAATTCTTCCCAACTAGTCTGGGACAAACCTCATCGGCTCCTAGATCCAAAAGAATTTAAGATCAAAGTCCTCTAGTCCCTATGCCCAAAAATCCAATAACAATGCCCAAATTATATAGGTCAATAATAAAAATACTAAGACTTAAGGTTTGTACCCCAATCTTTCACAACTCATAGAGTCTATCTCCCAAAATTCTCAAATCCCCTTATCCAAATTTTCATACCAAAAGTCCCCCACCTTCCCATTTTGGATTTTGTTTTATAGGGAAGTTTTCTTCCCTTCAAAGAAACCCCACCATGATATGGTCCAATACCCCTTCGACCTTATCCAATAATTATTTTTTTTGTTGGTCTAACACACGGGGATTTGAACTTTGAATCTCATGCTTTACATATAGCTTCATAACAAGGCTATTTCCAATTGAGATACACCCCGTGGGACTTATCCAATAAATTTATATATAATATTCCTTGAATCAATTATCCTTTTATTTTAATTAAATATATTAAATGAAGCTCGTTGTAATTTTTTGGTTCAACCAACTCAAGTTAGTGGAGAATTTTCTCTTTTAAAATACATTGACACATCTTGTTTAATTATACTGCTATAATTTATTATTTAATCTAAATAATAATAAAGATATAGAAATAACATATTTTATTGTAATATCTAATAATTAGGGTATTAATTAATGCATTTAATAATTAATTCATTTTCCATACACTTACACATTTTATACAATCAAACATGTAAGTATACTAGTGTAATGCATGGTGATGCATTCATATGTAGCTAGCATAAACATGCATCGTATGCACAGTAATAATCATATTCCATCAATAACTTAATATGGGTCATTACGTACGCCCTTATTTTAGAAAACTTCATCTTGAAGTTAGGGTTCAGATAACATATTAGAAATTATCTTAGTGAGTGATATAATAAAGTAAGGGTTGCATTCCTTGATTATATTCTCAATTATAATGTGACCACATTTAAAGTTTGTATTATGATCATTTATTGGTTGAAACATTAATAACCATACCCTACCCAAGCAAAGTTCCCAAGATATCTGAGAATCATTATATCCATCCTAATATATGAACTAAGATAAGTGAAGAAGTTGTGATAATCAATGAACTAAACAATAATTCAAGAAGGGTTAGACTAATTTTTCATGAGACAAGATCCATACAGAGAGTTGGAGTTCTATCAGTGTGTCGTTAATGTTGTAGATTGATGGGAACTCATCTTTCACTGATCCAGGTATTCATGCTTCAACTCAGACTTATCTTTTTCAATTGTGTTCGTGTTGTATTTTTTCAAACTTAGTTGATATTTCTAACTCAAAAGATGATATCCCAACTTGGTCTCACCACAGTTTTGGGCTTGCTTCCAGAAACTACACAATCCTTTAGGGAAAGCAACCTTGATGATGGGAATTAAGTAGTTCTGACTGGCATACAACCTTCAACTCAAAAACCATGCATTCAATGAGAAGTTCTGGGCTTGCCTCCAGAAACTACATAATCCCTCATTAAGCTCAGAAACTGTGCAGTGCATTGAGTCAGTAAGTTGCCCAATTCTCCGGAACTGCGCAGTCTTTCCCAGTAGTGTGCATGGCAAGTTTCCCTGGAAAAAGAAAAAAGAGAAAAAATAATCCCTAAAAATGATCTATTTTTAATATCTTGAATGAGGCATGTTTGTTATTTTTGGAAACTTCTTCCAAGTGTCACTTTTCCTTGATTTTACGCATGCGCATCATAAACCCTAATTCACTAAAATGTATTTAATCGAAGCCTCTAGATCTCATTTACACATTCGATCTTGGAACTATAGCATTCCCAAGGATATCAAGGAACCTTCGATGTGTTCATCGTCACTTTTCCGGTTGAGTTTCGCTTTTGTCATCATTTGTTGTTTTTTCTATTGCTTTTTATCAGTTTTCTTCTGTGAGTGTTGTTTTATTTATTTCTCTTCATGGTTATTGTCGTTTCAACTTGTTTTAACTTATAAAGGTGTTTTTTTAATTTTTCGTTTACCTTTCACAAGTGTCACATTGGTTTTCCTGTTTTTGCACTGATGGTCACCGTTGTGGAGACTCTCCTCACATAATTGATTTTCCTTCTATTTGATTAGTTATTTCACTTGATCTACATGGATTTACTCATACTTAGTCATTTTTTCACTCAACTTCACATCATCACACACCTCTACTCATTTTTCACCCTTACATTGGGCATATATGCACTTGCTTTGGTCGGATCTTGCCTTGCCCAGCTAGGCATTGCGCAATCCTAAGGCTCAAGCAACAAGCTTGGCCTATGAAACTGTGTAGTGAAAAGTATAGGCTAGCTCCAAATGCACACTACACAATTCCAGGAATGAGCTTGTCACCTTGGCCACTAAGACTGCACAATGTGCACTCTCTCCCATTATTTGCCTAGGTTGAACTGCACATTGTGTAGTCTCAAGCCAAAACCTTCAACCCTGCTAGATGGGAATATGCAGTGTGCAGTTCCTACAGGAAACCAATCCCTCTTGTCAATGAAAATTGTGCAATCCTCCCAATCAAATGCTCGGTTTTTTGCTTGAACATGCCTTGAAATTAGATTTTCTAAACAATGATTTTTGCTTGCCATGAGTGTCTTTTCTGTCCCACAGGCACAACATTTGTTGAGAACCTCTCTAGTAGTTGTTGTTACCATGGCACCAAAGAGAGTTTCTTCAAAAGAGACCACCGAAAGCAGTACTAGGGAAGTAGTTGAGAAAAAACCAGTAGACTTGCTAGTGTATGCAGAAACTCAATTTTTTATAGAAAAGGGATCATCACTGATATGGCAGTAGGTTAAAGATTCTTTTGCAAAGAAATTTTAGACAGACTTAGAGGACCTTTAGGTCTATCTCAGTATCTGGCAATCAGGGCTACACAAGGTTGCATGCATGTATCCATATTTCTCATGTTCATATATCATTAGTTGGATTATCTCACATATTGATGAGAAGACTATGGTATTGAGTAGTTCTAGCATAAAAAATCTTGCCACCTTCTGAGCAGATGATTATCATCACATGTATCAATTTCCTAAGCTAGTGAAGCTCATGGACTCACTCTTTTATGCCACCCACAACTATGTGAACACAAGAGACATAGTCAAAGGTTTGGTGAAAGAGCCATCAAAGTTTCGATAGACACCCACCCATGTATACAATACAAATTCACTCAGGAAGGCCTACTAGCTCTTGGTTATCTTAGCTTGCAGGATCCATGGTTAGCAGAGCACATAAACCTTTCCTGAAGGGTTGGAAATATTATTTAACAAGGTTGCGAGCAAAGGGAATTCGTTCCATTGTTCACATTTGTTGGCTCGACAGCTAAGAACCCATGTAGCACAGGCTGAAAGTCCTCTCGATGGGGAGAAAGAAAGGTTCTATATGTCTGCATATTTACTAAATGAAATCTATGCACAACAATAGTTCCCTAGCACGAATTGGACATGGAAAACATGAGAAACTAATGTGCATATTTATTGCAAGTTTCTTTTGGATTGTAGTCATCAAGGAGTAATGGAGCAACTAAATGACCACTTCATCATCCCACATCACTTGAATTCATTAGAGAAAGGGTGATAGTGGAAGACACCAAGAAGAATCAAAATTCCATTTCTGAATCCAACATGGCATTTGTAGGAGCAATAAGATCGAACATTTAGTATTTGATGGTTGAGAATAACAAATTACCGTGGAACTTGTAGGCTATCAGGAAAGAGGCAGAAAGATCTGTGTAGCAGCACATTGTGAAGTTTCCACACAGGTTTACTTGGAGGATATGAGAACAATGATACTTGTTGAAGTATCAATGCTTGGGGAAACCATGTGGAAGTTGTATGATGGGGTTGTCACCGTACATAATTCAGTTTTCCATTTGCATGGGCCCTAGAAGAAGAGAAAAGAGTTTGTTAAAACTCTCAAGAACATACAAGCTTCCATTACTTATGTGCAAGAATGGAAAATGAAATACAAAGGGGCACTGCTTGACCTAGTGGAGAAAATTAAGCCACATGCATAGCTCGAGAAAGTGATAGTTCATGTTAGCTCTGCTACAAGTTGCTGATATTCAAGGAGCTGGAGTAATCTCGGTCCTCAATTTTTCTTAGGAGAGGCCTATACCAATTATGCTCGCCCTTCCCTTCACCTCACTCGTCCTCGTTTCACCTCCATTTCCTGGGTCTATTGTTAAAATCACATATAGGATCTTTTGCTCTTAACCCTGAGCGCGGAGTTTAAAACATCATATAACTATGTTCACATGACCATGTGCCTTCACAAGCTTTGTCCCCGTCACATCCAACAAAACCTTTCCAATTGAATCCACACTGTCTGATCATCTCCGCCACGATCAGACGATGTTCACTCTCCCCGTACCTGTGAAGTGATAGCACAATAACTCACGATAAAAAGCGGTTTTCATTTTTCCCCACCGCCACACGTCATTGTCTAAATGGAATCGTGCACCCCTATACCCTTACTACCTGACGGTCCACGGCGGTGCGATCAATACCACCCGCTACCAAAACCGCTTTCCCTGGTCGTTAACCTCGGCATGTTTCCTCCTCCCAATGACCATTGGATCTGCCACCCGAGATCCAACGGCCCACATTTCTCTGCCTCTGTATCTCCCAATACCCTCCACCGAGTGATCCCCACCATCTCTCCACATGATCCGACAGCTAATCTCATTCCTCCATCCAGTTCTTCCACCTGCTACATTGTCTACGTCTCTTAACTACTCCATGCACTCGAAGGACTAAGATAACTAGTTTCTGGTACTTGGTGCTTTTCCTCCTCAACCACCGCATTCAAGAGACAGCAAGGCCGAGAAGAAAAGGACAAGGCTGAGCAGGTAAATGCCTTCAACAATTATGGGACTTCATCCAATATGACACTCCACCTGCCCGAGAAGGACAAAAGGGCACCTGAGAAGATCGGATTTGTTCACTAAAGCAGGAAAATTGCACCGGAGACTCCATCAGATAGTTAAAGTGGTTGGTGGTCAATTATGACCTCCTCATACTTAGAATGGCCAAGTTCCTTTGTGTTCAAACTCTATAAATACCTAGAAATAAGATGTAATCAGGGTTGATGGTTGTTGTTTTTATGTAAGGTTCAACTTCTAGAGACTGTAACTACTTTGATACTTGCATCGTCTCGTCTTCATTTTCAGCTAATAAAAAATTCTTTTTTTGTTAATTGCTCACTTTCTATTTCTATTCTGTTCTAGGTTGTGCCTGATATGCAGCTTTCCTGAACTCTTGATGTTTACCACTGGAGGAGATGTCATCCAACCCCTGTGGTTAAATCTTGCATGTATCAGTGAATGTGTCATTCAGGTTTATTTTCACTTAGTGAGAGAGAGCTGTCATCCTATCTGTACACTAGGAAATTAGATTTGTAGACCTCTTTATTAGTTGCAGCCGGCCATCACAAGGTCTTGTGCATCTGCTGGTGTGGTCAGTATTCTCCATATTCACCCAATCTCCGAATTGTGAGTAATTGGTGGTCTAAAGCCTTGTAGTCTGGGGGTGTTCACGCATGTCTAGAGTCAAGCAAAGTAGAAGTGGTTATCTGGCTTGAACAAGCATCATTCCTTCCATTCATCCATTTCCAACATTGAGTTGAGTTTGTAATGTTCCCAAGCATCTCCGAGCTACAACCTAGGAGAGTTTCTTGGGGTGCTAACATTAATTGGCGTCGTTGCCGGGGAGAGGAGATTGAAGCTCAACTTCCCTAGGAAATGACACAGTTCCATGCTTTGATGATAAACAAATAATGTACACATTTCTAGTTGTAATCATCTATCTAGCAACTCTACTAGAGGACCAACCTATTGGCGACTACACATTACAGTTCTAGCTTAGTTTGTGAGGCATACCTGGAGAAATCCTCAGAAATCACCAGCTGACCCAGTGCCTGACCTTGAGAAGATTTCTAAGCAAAGGAAAACATCACAAAAAGGAGCATCAGGATCAGGTAAGCCTAAGAAATCTTATGCATCTCTGAAAGAGAAGATTAGAGCTGAGAATGTACATCCTGAAGATATAGAGCCTAGCATTGTTAATAAAGAAATACCTTTAGAGATTCATAAAGCTCCTTGTTCAGCCAGTTCCCCTTTGGATTTCAGTCCAAAGAAAGCCTCCCATATAGTCCATCATATTCCTTTGTGTCTGTCATCTATTTCATTGCTTCCTACCATTCAATCTGTCAGTATCCTTCCATCTATCCTAGCCATGGCAGGCCAACAAGCACTCACGAAGATGGAAAGAATCATAGCTGCTAGGTAGGGACCCTTGGTCTTGCCTGTTCCTTTGAATGCCATACCTACAGGAGAATATCAGAAATATATGCCCAAGTTCACTCGTACAAAGGGCGTAACAACTGAAGAACACCTTGAGTCTTTTTATATTTATGCTGATAACCTAGATATCATTGTTTATAAAATCTTCGGCAAAATCACATAACCAATCTTGTGTCGACGCGTTTCGAACCAACCAGTGTGGTTCATCGTCAGGACAAGTTGAAGACCAATCCAGCTTAGCTTGATTAAATAGAGTGTGCAGAGATTCCAACGGCTATAATTCCAACGGCTAATTTTGACCTAATAATCTTGGTCAAATCACTAGATATCAGTGAGGATGATTTGTGGATGAGAGTGTTTTTCCAAAGCCTTGATGGAGAGGCTAGAAAATGGTTCAGAGAATTGCCCCATAGGTCCTTAGCAAACATTGAAGCATTGGATGATGCATTCTTGAAACAATGGGGGGATAGGAAAGATCTGTTCTATTACCATACAGAGTTTGGAAACCTGAAGAAGGAAAATGGGGAATCATTGCCTAATTTTAATAAAAGATTTAACCGTATGTATAGTAAGATACCAGATGAAGTAAAGCCTACCCCCACCTCTACCAAAATCACTTATGCCAATGCTTTTGACTCTGATTTCTGCCTGCTTTTGAGAGAAAGAAGATGTTCCACTCTAGCTGATATGCAAGATGCAAGTTTAGAAGTGGAATCAAATATCATGGCTGCAGAGAAGCTCAAAAGTGATGATGATAGAAGAAGGCAGAGAGGTGAGGCTTCTTCTTCCTCTGCTTCATCTTCGGAACCCAAATTAGATAAAATGACTAAAATGATAGAGTCATTGGCTGCTGAGATATTTAAGCTGAAGGTTGAGCAGAGCTCTGGAAAGACAAGGCTTCCAAACACATTTGCTCCAAGAAATCCAAATCCATTCAGAAGAGCAAATGAACAGTTGTAAATCATTCAAAGGGGTAAAAAAGAAAATGAATAACAAAGAGTGAAGGCTCCCTTCCAAAATGTAGTCATGGAGGAGGAGCAGTTTGAAGAAGAGGATGAAATTCATTGCATGAAAGATAAAAGCAGCCTTGCCTTTTTGACATTGGTTGCATATGAAGAATCATTACTACAAGACCAAACTAGTCAAGAGTGGGACACAGAGGCTGTTTTGTAGACTGGTGAATAGCAAAGATATAATTTGAGGTCAAAAGAAAACAATGTCAAGGAGAATCCCGCCCAAAGAGATGTTGTCAAAACAGAGCAACAAAATATCAGACAGAAGAGACTAGCAGCTAATTCGGTCATCCTTAAAGCACCATCTTAAGAGGTAAGAGGTCCTGATAAGTCCCCTTCCCCTTTCAGTTTTGATTCAGAAGTCCAGAAGCTAAAAATATCTATGCCTCTGTAAGAACTTGTAAAGAGTGCAGTTTTTAGAAAGCCTATCCTTGACGCTCTTGAGCTAAAAGCCACACAAACCTCCACTGACTACGTCAATTTGCAAGATGATAAGCCTGTAGTTGTTCTTAGCCCAATGACTAAACCTGATGATGATAATTCCCCATCGTTTTATGTCTCCTTGACCATTCATGACAAAATCCTCCACAATTTCCTGCTAGTTACAGGGGCCAGCCACAAGTTTATGCCTAAAGCTGTCATGGAAAAGTTAGGCCTTAATATCACTAGACCATATCATGACTTATTCTCAATTGATTCAAGGAAGGTAAAATGCCTAGGATTAATCAAAGACCTGGCCATTACCCTCACTCAGCTGCCCATGAAGAGCATGATGATGGATATTGTGGTGGAAAATGTCCCTCCCAAGTTTGGCATGCTATTGTCCAAAGGGTGGATTAAGAGACTAGGTGGGACATTACAAAATGACTTATCTTATGCCACTGTCCCAGTCTTTGGAGGGGAAAGCAGGAGATTGTACAGAGAAGCACAACTGGCCTACATCATCAGTGATGAGAGGAATCCTTCTAATCATCCCATATATGTTGTGGACACTGACTTTGGAGCTTGTATTCTCCAAATTGAAGAATCCCAGAAGGCCCCAATGCAGATTAAGAAACCAGTGAATCAGGCCAAGGGAGAGAAAGGAAGTCAGGTTTGGGAGATGTTCTTTGACAGATCATGCTCCAGGGAAACTATAGGAGCAGGGGTGGTGCTGATATCTCCAAAACAAGAAAGCACACATCTATCTTTTAAGCTGGCCTTTGAAGTCACGAACAATATAGCAGATTACGAGGCTCTGAAATTGGGTCTCAATGCAGCTAAAGATAGATGAATTAGAAACATAAAGGTGTTTGGAGATGCTGATCTTATCATTTAGCAAGTGAATAAAACATTTCAAGCAAAGCACCCAAGGTTGAAAGCATATAGAGATGAGGTATGGAGACTTAAAGATTCTTTTGATAATTTTTGTATCTCATATATCCCTAGAGTAAAAAATCAGCTTGCCGATTCCCTTGTTGTGCCTCCCAGACTAGTTTATGAAGTTCAGATGAAATATAGACCATCCTTGCCTGATAATATCTAGAATTGGAAAGTTTTTAAGGATGATGATGAAGTGAATAGGTTTTTTCAAGTCATTAATGAATTTTCCGAAATGAAAATTGACCAAGAGAATGAAGCCTTGGAAGAAAACCCCCAGTCCCAGCTTAGAAATAGAATTGGTAAAGGTAGCATTGTCCAACTACCCAACAATCATATACCTAGGGGTTTGGTTCCATTAGAAAAGTTTTTTGACCAAAATGATGTGCCTTATAAGGCTTCCCAAAAAGAAGACCAATATGTAGTCTGTAAGCATAATATAGGTAGTCCATGACAACCAAGATATATAAATCTGTCCACCCATTTATCTGCTGCCAAAAGAGCTGAATGTTGGAATTTAATGAAGCAATTTGCTGACGTCTTTGTCTGGGAATATAGTGACCTGAAAAAATATGAAAAAAAGATCATTCAGCATAAAATCCCTTTAGATAAAGACACCATCCCTTTCAAGCAGAAGCTGAGGCCCATAAATCCTTTGCTCCATCCTCTAATTGAAAAGGAAATAAAGAAGTTACTAGCTACCAAAATCATAGTCCCTCTCAGATATTCAAAATGGGTAGCCAATTTGGTTGTGGTGAGGAAGAAAAGTGGAGAAATCAGGCTTTTCGTTGATTTCAGAAACTTGAACAAATGCTCTAAGAAAGACAATTACCCTCTACCCAAGATGGAGCATTTGTTGCAGAAGGTCTTAGGAGCCAAAGGGATGTCTTTCCTGGATAGATTTTCATGGTATAATCAAATTGTTGTACATCCAGATGACCAAGAGAAGACTGCATTCACCACTCCTTGGGGCACTTTTATGTATTCAAAGATTCCTTTTGGTTTAATGAATGTTGGAGCCACCTTTTAAAGAGCTATGGATATAGCATTTGTGGGAGAGAAGGATAAGTTTGTCCTTGTCTACCTTGATGATATAACAGTGTATTCCAGCAGCCATCATGACCATTTACAACATTTGAAGAAAGTGTTCCTAAAGTGCAGAAGGTTTGGAATTTCAGTCAATCCTAAAAAGTCACAATTTTCTTTAGAAGAGGGCAAGCTGTTAGGACATGTTGTTTCTACAACAGGTGTCAAAATTGACCCAGAAAGAGTAAGAGCAATACAGGCCCTGTCTGTCCCAAGATCAAAGAAAGACATCCAGTCCTTCCTGGGCAAGATAAATTTTGTAAGGAGGTTTATCCCAAATTTTGCAAAACTTTTAAAGCATATTACCTCCATGTTGAGAAAGGGGTCGGATATCAAATGGATTGATGCAGTAAGAAGATCCTTTGAGTCCATTAAGAAAGCTATTATGGAAGCTCCCACTTTAAGAAGTCCATATTACAGCAAGGAGTTCCATATATTTTCATTTGCCTCTGAAGACACCCTTGTAGCAGTTTTATTGCAAGTAGATGAAGAAGGCTCGGAGCATCCAATGACTTTTTTCAACAAAAAATTAAGGGATGATGAGCTTAAATATGATATCATTTAAAAACAGGCATATGCTCTTATCAAGTCTTTGAAAGCTTTCAGAATTTACATTCTGCATTCCAAGATAATTGCATATGTACCCTCTGCTTCAATAAAATATGTTATAACACAACTTGACGTTGATGGAAGAAGGGCTAAATGGATTGCAAAGCTTAATGAATTTAACATAGAACTGAATCCCAATAAGCATGTCAGAGGTCTGGACCTTGCCAGATTAATGTCTGAAGATAATAGCAGGACGTTAGACATAAATCTCATAGGCACGATTCCAGAGAATGGTTAGACAAAAGAGGCAATAGCTGAACCAGGGAAAAATTAGTCATTGGCAGAAAATTTAGCTTCTTGTGATTGGTACTCTGCAATAGATCAATTTTTGTTGAAGCTAGAAATTCCTCCAGGCCTTAGTTTAAGCCAAGCCAAAACTATTAAACTCAAGACAACCAAATATTGCATTCATGAAAATCTTCTCTACTGGAGAGACCCCTCTGGAATTATTTTAATGTGTCTGGAAAAAGAACAATCTATATAAGTCATGCAACAGTTTCATTCCAGCATATGTGGAGGACACCATTATTGGAAAACTTCAGCCCACAAAATCCTTAGAGCTGGGTACTATTGGCCCGCCTTGTTTTCTGATGTCTTTTCATTTGTTAAATCATGTGACAGGTGCCAAAGATTTGAAGGAAAACAACAATTGAAGTCCCTGCCCTTAAAACCCATACAGGCTAGTGGTCCTTCCCAGCAGTGGGGCTTGGATTTCATTATAGAAATCAATCCACATTCCAGTGGCCAAAACAGATGGATCTTAGTAGCCACAAATTACTTCACTAAGTGGATTGAAGCAATCCCCTCTAGAAAGGTTGATCATCATGTGGTCATGAGGTTCTTGATTGAGAATATCTTCACCAGATTTGGCTGTCCACATAAATTGGTCACAGACAATGCAGCAGCCTTCAAGACAAAATAATTGGTGGACATGTGTGACTTAATGGGCATTAAGCTGGTTCATTCCACCTTATATTACCATCAAGGAAATGGTATAGCAGAATCTTCTAACAAAAGCCTGATAAGGATAATTAAAAAGATGTTGGAAGACAATAAGAAAAACTGGGATTCTAAACTGAAGTATGCAATGTGGGCTGACAGAGTAACCACCAAGAAATCCACATGGAATTCTCCTTTCAAGCTAGTATACAACACTGAAGCTATATTCCTAATTCAGTTAATCCTCCCTGTGGAAAAATTCCTTCAAGAAGGGCAGAATGAGGAAGAAGACATGGCAAACAGGATCACTGATTTAGCAGAGGTACATCAAATCAGAGAACAACTTATTGAAAGATCTCTGGAACATCAGAAGAAGATCAAGGAAGTTTTTGATAGAAGAGCCAAAATAGATAATTTCCAGGTTGGAGATTTGGTTCTGAAGTGGGATGCACTGAAAGAGAAGAAAGGAAACCATGGGAAATTTGATGCCTTGTGGACAGGGCCTTTTATCATTTCTCAGATCCAAGGGAACAATACCTTCATACTGCAAAGTATGGAAGGGGAGACAGTTTTGATGGCCCATTCAATGGGCATTTTTTGAAAATTTATGTTATTTAAGGTCTTTTGGCCTTAAAATTGTAAATATGTTGTTCAATCTGTTTTAGTATATGCTCAGTTAGACTCCATGCCCAATGGAACACTAGGAAATTTTTCTAATTTGGTTTTCACAGGAAAGGCAATGATCTATAGTTCTTGAGACCTCACAGGGAGGATCTCATCCCCAGAAGGAGCCAGCGTTAGCTCTGCTACAGGTTTCTAATATTCAAGGAGCCAGAGTAAGCTCGGTCCTCAGTTTTTCTCAGAAGAGGCCTATACCAGTTATGCTCGCCCTTCCCTTCACCTCACTCATCCTTGTTTCACCTCCATTTCCCGGGTCTCTTGTTAAAATCACATATAGGAACTTTTTCTCTTAACCCCGAGCATGGAGTTTAAACCATCATATAACTATGTTCACATGACCGCATGCCTTCACAAGCTTTTTCCCCGTCACATCTGACAAAACCTGCACGATTGAATCCACACTATCCGATCATCTCCGCCACGATCGGATGGTGTTCGCTCTCCCTGCACTTGTGAAGTGATAGCACGATAACTCGCGATAAAAAGTGATTTTCATTTTTCCTTGACGCCACGCATCACCGTCTGAATGGAATCGCGCACCCCTATACCTTTACCGCCCGATGGTCCATGGTGGTGCGATCAATACCACCCGCTACCGAAACTGCTTTCCCTAGCCATTAACCCCAGCACATTTCCTCCTCCCGATGATCATTGGATTTGCCAGTCGAGATCCAACTGCTCGTGTTTCTCTACCTCTGTATCTCTCGATACCCTCCACTAAGCGATCCCCGCCGTCTATCCGCATGATCCGACGGTTGATCTCATTCCTCCATCTAGTTCTTCCACCTACTACGTTGTCTGCATCTCTTAACTGCTCTGTGCACCCAAAGGACTAAGATAACCAGTTTCCAGTACCTGGTGCTTTTCCTCCTCAACCACTGCATTCAAGAGACAGTAAGGCCGAGAAGAAAAGGATAGGGCTGAGCAGGTAAATGCATTCAACAGTTATGGGATTTCATCCCATATAACACTCCACCTACTCGAGAAGGACAACAGAGCACCTGAGAAGATCGGATTTGTTCACTGAAGCAGGAAAATTGCACCGAAGACTCCATTAGATAGTTAAAGCAGTTGGTGGTCAATTATGACCTCCTCATACTTAGAATGGTCGAGTGCCTTTGTGTTCAAACTCTATAAATACCTAGAAAGAAGATGTAATGAGGGTTGATGGTTGTTGTTTTGATGTAAGGTTCAACTTCTGGAGACTATAGATACTTTGATACTTGCAGCGTCTCGTCTTCATTTTCAGCTAATACAAGCCTTTTTTGTTGTTAATTGCTCACTTTCCATTTCTATTCTATTCTAGTCTATGCCTGATATGCAGTTTTCCTAAACTCTTGATGTTTACCACTAGAGGAGCTGTAATCCTACCTCTATGGTTAAATCCTGCATGTATCAGTGAATGTGTCATTCAGGTTTCTTTTCACTTAGTGACAGAGAGCTGTCATCCTGTCTGTATACTAGGGAATTATATTTGCAGACCTCTTTATTGGTTGCAGCCAGCCATCACAAGGTCTTGTGCATCTGCTAGTGTGGTCAGTATTCTCCATATTCACCCAATCTCTGAACTGTGAGTAATTGGTGGTCTAAAGCCTTGTAGTCTGGGGGTGTTCATGCATGTCTAGAGTCAAGCAAAGTAGAAGTGGTTATCTGGCTTGAACAAGCACCATTCCTTCCATTCATCCATTTCCAACATTGAGTTGAGTTTGTAATGTTCCCAAGCATCTCCGAGCTACAACCTAGGAGAATTTCTTGGGGTGCTAATAGTTCAGATGTTGATTTAAGATAAGGAAATCACCTTATTTATTAGTAGCATTCATGCCTCATATGTATGGTTGTTCAATAGTTTGGATGTATTGGTGAAAACACACCATATCCCATCAATCGGTTCACTCACCAATGTCAAACCTAGGAACCAAGTCCGGTACGAGATCGAAGAGTACTTGTAGAAGCTGAGACAAATTGCCACCAAGGATGATTTGGAGCTAAACAAAAAAACATGAATGATTACATTGGTAGTCTTTTCCAAGTTCGAGCAATGTTGCTCATGCTTCAGAATGAACTTGGATCCAGTTCCAAGACATTGTACCCGAATTCCATGGTGGCTAGAGTCTGCTTCCAACCGGACACCATCACGCAGTTTGGGGACATCATCACACAATACTGAGCTTGGCACCAATATGTGACCGAGAAACAGCAAAAGGAGGTTTTTGAGCTAGAGTTTTCCCAAACTCAAGCATCATAGTGTTGTGCCTTGTTAGGTTGTCAAGTTGTCTCTACCCTATTTTGTCTTATATGGGTACAAGTGTAAAATTTAATATTATTTGTAATTATTTTGTAAGTGAAATTACAAGTGTCAATATTGGAATATTAAGAGTCATGATGTAATGTAATGAGTCATTTTGTAAAGAAGTTGAAGAGTCATGAGGGTAGTCAAAAGGTCACAAAGGGGAGTTGAAGAGTCACCCCCTCTTGTCATAAATAAAACCTCATAACTCATGTAAGGGGATTTTTGAAGCCACGATTTTGGCTAGGATTAGGCTTAGATGGAGCTTTGGAGTATTGTGAAGATCATTGGCTTCTCCATAGCGTAGAGAGAGTATACCTATTTGGAGGAGAATATGTTCTTGACTTTAATGTTCCACTATTAGTGCTAGTGGTCATCAATGGTGTATGTATGAATGGAACTTTCACTTATAATAAAAATGATCTACGACACACTTTCATGCATATGTTTTGAATATAGTAAGATTATTCTTGTTGGATTTGCAATATATATTATTTAAGGTACACTTATGCTTATGAACTACTTCATTTGCATTTGTATGAATCTTGTTGAATGTGTGTTGTTGTATTAATTCATCCCTTTAACTTGTGGACTATTTCACATCTTACCTTGTGATGTCATTTCACTCATGTGTTCCTTTCAAGTTGTGTACTATTACAAGCTTCCAAGGGGCACACTTTCTTTTCCCTTCGTGTGTTGGAACCTCCATGCATCGCACTTGACTTTCCACAGGGTCACACATTTTCACTAACCTAAATTTATCGTAGTTCACTTTACATGTTTTTGTATTCAAGGCGTAACATTACCACCCACTATTGGGACTTCATATTAGGTAGATTCCCTTAATGTTGGTGGCTCTAGTAACGTCAACATTTATGGCGCTAAAAGGAGGGCTAGATGTAAATCTGAGCTCTTGAAGTATGTTTTGAATGTATGCATTCAATTAACGAATTACTCCACAATCATAACCCAATATGTTTTTCTAGAAACATAAGTATCTAAGTGTCGGCGAGTATCATAGATGACTTTTCAACTCTAAAATTTGATGGTAAGAGTGAAACAACCTTATCTGAGCATATTTCTTGTTTTCTTAAATTCTACACAGAGCACAACTGTTAAATTGGCAACTAGGGCAAAACTCCATGTGGGTCAGCTTATTTATGGCAGCTGATAATTTTATTGGATCCCTCTCGTCGAGAGGTGTAGGATTGATCCAAATATCATCCGATTCCGATAAGTATTTATGGATATATGAATTTATTTTGTTTATGTAATTATAGTCAAGCCGACCTGCTCTTATGTAGGCTCTAGAAGCCCAACCGACGTGTCTATTCATCATCCTCATTTTGGTATAAATAGATGAGGATTTGATATCATTTGCACACACATATTCTTGAGGTGATATCCTCTCCACGTCTAGGTTTTTGGAGAAGGAGAGAACCAAAAGAATATGCTAGCCTAAGAAGGAGCCCTAGCTGCAGATGATTCCCTAGCTGATCCAACGCAGTCAATTACTTATACGCTGTTCAGAAGGAGACGTTATACGCTGTACATAGAGACTTGTTGACGTAGCTTAAGAAGATAAGGAAAAACTCGCATTCCTCTCTGAATTTTTAGGGGATTGAAGGAGCAGAGATCTGCATAAATGGAGAAATAAATCTAGGGTTCAACTGCTACCTCGGATGGGTATAAGGAGTAGAAGAACCCAAGCTAATCTACACTCAGCATACCTGTGATTTGAAGGTGATGTTATCAAATGGATAGAGTAGAGAAACCTGCGGATATAGATACAGTATTGACATGCGTTTTGGGATAGATACTCTTGGCATAGTCATGGCCAGATCTTGATGCATTAATAATGATGCAAAATTGATCTAAGTTCTGGAGCAGAGATCTCACCTTGGGATACCTATGAATTGAAGGCACAAAACTCAGATCGATGAGACAGATCTCAGGTAAGAATATTGTATTGGCATAAGTAGATCTAGGTGATATTCCTATAGCAGTATCGGTATACATTCTCGCCATAATCATAACAAGTACAGTAGTACAGGAATCTCGAATATCTCTGAAACTTCGGGGTAATTACAATCACACAGAACTAGGATTCATCTGATATTCTTCAGAGGAAATTACAGTGGTTCAGGACTTCGGACAAGTGTAGTGGTTCAGTACTTCGAATGAGTACAGTGGTCCTATATTTCTCGGATGGGTAACTCAGAAGTAAAGCCTCTCAATGATCCTTGTCTTGGCATAATGAACGATCTCATGAAGATCTCGGTGAAGGAAGAAAACACAGTCATGGTCTCAGTATATATGTAATGATGTTATCCAACAGAGAACACTCTATCTTGGCATGCCTCCAGATGCAATCAAGATCTCAATTATGGTCTCGGTATAGCATATACTATCTTGAAATATTTCAAGGTACAGTAATGATCTAAGCATAGTTATGATCTCGATCTTAAAGGAAAAATAGTCACAAGGAGAAGATCAATGTAAAGTAGAAGCATGGAAATCGTTGTAACAACGTGTTAAATACTACTGTTCTAAGGCATGGATAAGCATAGTGATGGACGCAGCATGGTTGGATGCAGCATGGTGAATCAGTTGAAGTATGAGGACTAAGAAGTGTGCCTTCACCTGAGTTCAGATCTGTAATCCTTGATCTTCATGATGAAATATCTCTGATGTCTGATCTCTTATTTTGGCAAGTCAAAGTGTTGACTTCAAATGTATTTGTACCATCTCTCTCTCTGCTGAACTTTGAAGATAAAAGAAGAATTGATCAAGGGTTTCCCCACACATTGTGGGGTTTCTCCCTGGCTTGCGCCATATCTTGTGTCCTCTTGTCTTGGCTTGTCTTCTGCATATTATATTTATGTTCTATCTGCAGTTTATAGTAATGTTGATGTGATTGCTAACTGTGAAAATTTAAATAAATTGCTCTAGCATAGAACATACCTAATCTTAACATGGTATCATAGCTAAGGTGAAGAAAATGCCCAAGCAGGAGTGAAAAAGTAATCACCGAAGACAGTTGGGACAAGACAAAAGGATCAATGGGTTCCTCATAATTCACCTAGGGTGAAGTTGAAGCAGAGAATGTTATTAGAATGGTGCAGCAAAACTTCTAATGGCATCACTTCATTGGGAAGTTCAGATCTAAGGATAGGAAGGAAAGGTAGATGTGTTGGTTCAGCCCTTATGCGATGGAGTGCCCGGATGACAAAGATGCGGGTCATCAAATACAATGGTTGACTCTTCCACGAAAGCAAGGAACCCCAAAATCTCTTTTATGTACCTGATCACATGAAGAACCTGATGTCCATCTCAGAAATGGAAGTCAAAGGTTACATGATGGAACTTATCGATGGAAAGGTATGTGTTTGAAAATCTTTCAAAGATGTTTATGAGTTCAGGGTTGTATCAAGTTGCAGGAAGTCCACTTGGGACCATGTCCATTGACTCAACACTGGAGGTCTGTGAGTCAGATGGTGACTTGGATGCCTGAATTCAAAAAGGAGCATGAATGTACATGTCTGAAATGTACCGAAGGAAAATATTATAAGGGTACCATTCCCCTCATGCAGCAGGTTCATAGGTTTGGAACAACCAGAGGAGTCTGAGAATCATGATCAAGGAATCTCATGTATACAGGTGGAAGAAAGCCCTCTATGGCTTGAAGAAAAACACCTCAGGCATAATATGAGAAGATTGATAGCTGTCTAATGCTGCTGAGATTCACTAGGAGTGAAACCGATTCAAACCTTTACTCGAAGGTTGTGGATGATAAACCTCTCGTACTGGCACCTATGTCTGACAGGTGCAGACCCTCTCATTTATAGGAGATAGAGGGAGTTGGATTCTGAATGTGGGAAGATAAGATGCAAGCTTGTGACCACCTCAAGGATCTTAACTTTTAGAAGTTATATGGTAATGATGTCGGACCCGATTTGGGAAATGCCTTTGAGTTTCATAAACTCATTCGCATTGATGTTCTTGGAGAACCTCCGTTCGAACATATGTGTTGCAGTTAGCATGGTGAGCTCATATTTGGTTGAGCCCCACTGGTTTGGTACTAAGAATCTTCTGAGATATCTTCAGGGCACAATCTGTCATGGATTGAGATACACTACCGTAAATATGAAACCACATGATTATGAAGGGTGGGCAGGCAGTGTGGAGGATCACTAGAGCACTTCTCAGTTCTATTTCTCTTTGGAATCTGCCTCGTTATCCTGAATGAGAAGTAAGTAGAAGTCGGTGACTCTGAGCACCACCAAGGTAGAATACATTGCTGATAGTATGGCCTTCTGTGAGGCGGTCTGGTTGCTGAAGCCCTTCAGTGAGCTGTTTGTACACATGATGAATACCACTGTGATTCTTTGTGACAACCAGAGATGGGATTCGATTATTGAGGAATCCCGTATTTGACAATTGCTCCAGCAGATAGACATCGAATACTGCCTTATCTATGGTAAGTCGATGATCGAGGAGGCTCCATCGCATTAAGATGATGTTCAGGTTAGAGCCCCGTGGAAAGACCAAATTTGTGATTTTCTCGAATGACTTGGAGTCGTCGAGAGACCTTTGTAAAATGGTCCTGCATACATTGAGCTCTAGGAGCTTTCGGGGGCTTACAGTTCTATTGGAGCAACATCTGACCACAGGGTGACTCACCCTCCCCTGGTGGTGCGCGCTGGAACAAGATGATTCGCTCTCTTGTGTAGCAGGATGATTAGTTCTCCTGTGAAGCCTGGATTGATGTGTTCTCCATGGCGATTGTAGCAGGATTGATGTGTTCTCCTGTGAGGCCTGAATTGATGTGTTCTCCATGGCAGCCTAGATTAATGTGTTCTCCATGGCGATTGTATCAGGATTGATGTGTTCTCCTGTGAGGACAGGATTGATTAAGTTCTCCTGTCGAGGCATCCTACCCATGCAGTCTGGGACTCATGGGAAGTACCTCTCATTTGATCAATGAGTAGGGAAATGAAGTTAGGGACCATAGTAGTACCGATGGACGCATCATTGTATCTACCGTACTCCCTACACTAGGATGTACTCTATTGATCTGGGATCAATGATACTGGTCTGGGACCAGTGGTAGGAGTTGTACATACTATGACGCTGACTTCGGGTCGGCTGAGACTGGTCTGGGACCAGTGAGAGTCGTACCTACTATGATGTTGACTTTGGGTCGGTTGATACTGGTCTAGGACCAGTGTTACGCACTCTGAGTCTGACTTCGGGTCAGTGGAGAATGGTATGAGACATTCTCGACCAATTCTTCTTCTTCTTCATAGTTCACTAGAGCTGAGTAGAGCAGAGCAGAGCCAGCAGAGCTGAGCAAGAGCAGAGCAGAGCCAGTAGCGCTGAGTAGAGCTGAGCAGAGTAGAGCCAACATAGCTGAGCAGAGCAGAGCTAGCAGAGCCAGCAGAGTTGAGCAGAGCCAGCAGAGCTGAGCAAGAGCAGAGTAGAGCCAGCAGAGCTGGGCAGAACAGTGCAGGGCACTGATGGCAGAGATAGTACAGTCGGACATATGGATCAGCAGATGGAGTTTCCCCTAGTTGAGAGGGAGTGTTAAATTGGAAACTAGGGAAAAACTCCATGTGGGTCAGCTTATTTATGGCAGCTGATAATTTTATTGGATCCCTCTCGTCGAGAGGTGTAGGATTGATCCAAAGATCATCCGATTCCGATAAGTATTTATGGAGATATGAATTTATTTTGTTTATGTAATTATAGTCAAGCCGACCAGCTCTTATGTAGGCTCTAGAAGCCCAACCGACGTGTCTATTCATCATCCTCATTTTGGTATAAATAGATGAGGATTTGATATCATTTTCACACATGTATTCTTGAGGTGATCTCCTCTCCACGTCTGGGTTTTTGGAGAAGGAGAGAACCAAAAGAATACGCTGGCCTAAGAAGGAGCGCTAGCTGCAGATGATGCCCTAGCTTATCCAATGCAATCAATTACTTATACGGTGTTCAGGAGGAGACCTTCTACGCTGTACATAGAGACTTGTTGACGTAGCTTAAGAAGATAAGGAAAAACTCGCATTCCTCTCTGAATTTTCAGGTGATTGAAGGAGCAGAGATCTGCATAAATGGAGAAATAAATCTAGGGTTCAACTGCTACCTCGGATGGGTATAAGGAGTAGAAGAACCCAAGCTAATCTACACTCGGCATACCTGTGATTTGAAGGTGAAGTTATCAAATGGATAGAGCAGAGAAACCTACGGATATAGATACAGTATTGACATGCGTTTTGGGATAGATACTCTCGGCATAGTCATGGCCAGATCTTGATGCATTAATAATGATGAAAAATTGATCTAAGTTCTCGAGCAGAGATCTCACCTTGGGATACCTATGAATTGAAGGCACAAAACTCGAATCGATGAGACAGATCTCGGATAAGAATACTGTATTAGCATAAGTAGATCTAGGTGATATTCCTGTAGCAGTATCGGTATACATTCTCGGCATAATCATAACAAGTACAGTAGTACAAGAATCTCGAATATCTCTGAAACTTCGTGGTAATTACAATCACACAGAATTAGGATTCATCTGATATTCTTCAGAGGAAATTACAGTGGTTCAGGACTTCGGACAAGTGTAGTGGTTCAGTACTTTGGATGAGTACAGTGGTCCTATATTTCTCGGATGGGTAACTCAGAAGTAAAGCCTCTCAATGATCCTTGTCTTCGCATAATGAACGATCTCATGAAGATCTCGGTGTAGGAAGAAAACACAGTCATTGTCTCAGTATATATGTAATGATGTTATCCAACAGAGAACACTCTGTCTTGGCATACCTCCAGATGCAATCAAGATCTCAATTATGGTCTCGGTATAGCATATACTGTCTTGACATATTTCAAGGTACAGTAATGATCTAAGCATAGTTATGATCTCGATCTTAAAGGAAAAATAGTCACAAGGAGAAGATCGATGTAAAGGAGAAGCATGGAAATCGTTGTAACAACATGTTAAATACTGTTGTTCTAAGGCATGGATAAGCATAGTGATGGACGCAGCATGGTTGGATGCAGCATGGTGAATCAGTTGAAGTATGAGGACTGAGAAGTGTACCTTCACTTGAGTTCAGATCTGTAGTCCTTGATCTTCATGATGAAATATCTCTGATGTCTGATCTCTTATTTTGGCAAGTCAAAGTGTTGACTTCAAATGTATTTGTAACATCTCTCTCTCTGCTGAACTTTGAAGATAAAAGAAGAATTGATCAAGGGTTTCCCCACACATTGTGGGGTTTCTCCCCGGCTTGCGCCACATCTTGTGTCCTCTTGTCTTGGCTTGTCTTCTGCATATTATATTTATGTTCTATCTGCAGTTTATAGTAATGTTGATGTGATTGCTAACTGTGAAAATTTAAATAAATTGCTCTAGCATAGAACATACCTCATCTTAACAACAACATCCATTGTGAGTATGTTGGTTGCAGGTTTTTCATTCTCACATTCGAATTGTACATAACGGAATGGTGTTGCACATCAACTGATGCCTCCATACACTCTTTCAAACATCTTGTCACAGAACTATACCGCACTTTTGATATGTATGATCGTAAACATCCGTGCAAGAAAATTTTGCAATTGTAAAAATCACTTGATGAATCACTGCATCATTTTCACAATTGTTTAATGCATTTTTATTTTGAATTTACTAAATATGAATTTTATTTGTCTTTTTTGTTGTTATGCTTGTATATCTTTCTTAACATGCATACCCTCATGTACATACATTAGCCAATGTGTTGGTGGCTGCATTGGAAGTATAATTTCACATGAGTTTGTCCTATTCACTGTTAGGTTAGGAGTAGGAGTAGTAGTTTTCTTTTCTTTTTTATTTCTTTGATTTTCTTTCATTTACTTTCCATTTCGCTTCATTATTTTTGTTTGTTTTCTTTTCAACCATAAGATAGCTTCCGCATGAAATCACATTTGACTTCTCAGATAAGCAGGATGAAGTCCAAGAGGAATTTGTAATGATATCAATGCTTGGTTATCTATCTATTCCCCCTTTTTATGTGAATCTTGTATTTCTTTTATTCGATGATATTCTGATGGAAAATATGTTCCTCTCGGAGAGAGTCATGAGTGAAATCATGATGCTGACGCTTTTAACTAGTATCGTCTACTCTAATCGGTCTTATATTTCTTGGTTAATCCTTTTCAACTAAGTCGAGTAGAGTAAGGAGGGGATGAAAACCTTAACAAGTATGTCAAAGGTATATCTAAACATGCTTCTTTGAAGTGACAACCTATTTTTCTCTCAATAATTCGGGGTCCTATGCAGAGAGGTGAAGCAATAAAATATGTTGGGTTACTATCCAGGTTCACTGGTAGCAAAGCAATGTTTTTTTTCTTGAAGTGACTTTTTCGGGGTATTTTTCGAGCCCGCTGGCAACTGAGCAACGCTAGAGATGAAAACTAAGACTCTGAAAATATATTTTACTTGTGCATTTATATACTCCTCATCCCCAATCAAAACAACTCAGTCTAACTTCTCTTGGTATGTGTTCTATTGATGAAGAGAATGGTAGGGACTATATATTTAACTCAAGATAACTGAATAAGTTGTGATAATCAATGAGCTAAACAATAATTTCAGAAGGGTTATACATGTTTTAAATGAGACAATATCCATACAGAGAGTTGGAGTTCTACCAGTGTATCGCAATTGTTGTAGCAGCTACAACCACCCTCTAAAATTTTTCCTATGCTTTGAGTTTAGAGCCTCCATTCCTATCCATAAGAGTTCATCTTGCACTGATCCAGGAATTCATGTTTCAAATGAGACCTAGATTTTTAATTTATGCTTGTATTGGCTTTCTTTCATACTTAGCTAATCTTTCTTACTCACAAGTTGATCTCCCAACTTGGTCTCACACTAGTTTTGGGCTTGCCTCCAGAAACTACATAATCCTTGAGGGCAAGCAGCCTTGATGATGGGAATTTTATAGTTATGACTGGTAGACAACCTTGAGCTTAGAAACTACGCAGTCATGGAAGGCAGCCCAACATTGACCCAGAAATTGAACAATCCCTCATTGAGCTTAGAAACTGCGCAATGCATTGAGCCAGTAAGTTGCCCAGTTCCTCGGAATTATGAAATATTTCCTGGCATTATGCATGAAATGTTTCCCCAAAAAATAAAAATAATAAAAAGCATAAAAAAATAAAAAAGCATCCCTAAAAAATAGGTATCTATTTTTAGTATCCTGAAGGAGGCACTTTTTCTATTTTTGGAAACTTCCTCCAAGTGTCACTTTTTCCTTGATTTTAGGCATGTGTGTCATAAGCCCTAATTCACTCAAATCTATTTAATCAATGCCTCTAGATCTCTTTTTCATATTTTATATTAGATCTCTATCATTCTCGAGGAGATCAAGGAACCTTCGGTGCAGTCGTCGTCGCTTTTCCGGGTGAGTTTTACTTTTGTCATCTTTTGACACTTTTTCTATCGCTTTTTGTCATTTCTCTTGTGTGAGTGTTGTTTTACTTATTTATCTTCATGGTTGCTGGATCTTCAAATTTTTTTTTAACTTGTATAACTGTTATTTTAATTTTTCATTTGCCTTTCGCAAGTGTCGCAATGGTTTTCTTGTTTTTCCACTAATGGTCATCGTTGCTGTGACTCTCCTCACATACTTGATTTTCCTTATGTTTGATTATTTGTTGCACTTTATATACATGGATTTAATCATACTTATTCAATTTTGAACTCAACTTCACATCATCACTCACCTTTATTCATTTTTCAATCTTCCACTGGGATGATTTTCACTTGTTTTGGCCAGATATTTCCTTACCCGGTTGGGAACTACGCAATCCTAAGGATCAAGCCACAAGCTTGGCCTCTAAAACTGAGTATTCAACAGTACAGGCTGGATCCAGCTACACATAGTGTAGTTCCAGGATCTAACATGTCACCTTGGCCACTGAGACTACGCAATGCGCAGTCTCTCCCAGTCTCTTCCCAAGCTAAACTACACATTGTGCAGTATCAAGCCACAAGATTTAACCATGGCTACTGGGATTGCATAGTGTGCAGTTCCCACAAGTAGTGAGTCCCTTTTTTCATGAAAATTGCACAATCCTCCCCATCAGATACTCGTTGTGTTGCTTGAACATGCCTTGAAGGTAGATTTCCTAAAGACTGATGTTTTCTTTCCATGATTTTTTCTTTGGTCCCACAGTTACAACAGTTGTTGAGCACCTCTCCAGTAGTCAATGTTACCATGGAACCAAGGAGATCTACTTCAAAAGATGCCACTAAAAGAAATATTGGGGAAGAAGTTGAGAAAACACCAGTAGGCTTGCTAGTGCATGTAGACACTCAACTATTTATAGAAAAGGGATCATCACTGACATGGAAATAGGTTAAATATGCTTTTGCAAAGGACTTTGAGGCAAACTTACAGGACCAACATGTCTATCTCAGTCTTCAATAGTCTAGACTACACAAGGTTGCATGCAGATACCCATCCTTCCCATGTGAAAATGTCATCCTGTGGATTGTCTCACATATTGATGAGAAGACCATGACGTTGTGCAGTGCCAGTAGACAAAATCTTGCACTATGTGAACACAAGAGACATTGTTAAAGGTTGGCTGAAAGAGCCATCGAAGTTTTGACAAACACCCACACATGTATACAAGACAAAGTCCCTCAAGAAGTTCTACCAGCTCTTGGTTATCTTATCTTGCAGGAACCATGGTGAGCAGAGCACAAAAACCTTTCCTGAATGGTGGATAGTGTTATTGAACTAGGTTGTGAGTGAGGGGAAGTCGTTCAACTAGCTAGATCTATTGGCTTGATAGCTGAGAGCCCATGTAGAACAAGCTCAGAGTCCTCTCGATGGTGATCAAGCTAGGTTCTATATGTCTGCGTATTTAATGGATGCAATATGTGCACAACAATAGTTCCTTGGCATGAACTGTACATGGACACCACGAGAAATTGTTGTGCATATTTATTGCAATTTTGTTTCGTATTGGAGTTATCGAGGAGTAATGGAACAACTAACTTACTAGTTCATCATCCCTCTTTACAAGTTTATATTTGAAGAAGATCCACCTTGCATGTCACGAGGTGAAATGGAGGTGATAGCAGACATTGCAGATTGGTATGCCTCACTAGGTGACACCTCCCTTAGAGTCTTCAGTGAAGAGAAACCTATACATGTCTTACCCAGGTATGCTAACGACAAGCCTCTCATGAAAGAATCATCATACCATCTCACCATAGGGTTGTCAACAACTTTTCATAAGAAGAAGAAAGCACCATGGCCCACTCTTCCTTTGCAAATAGGATTATAAGAGATAAAGAACTTGAAAGTCACATATTTTGAGGGAAAGGAAATAGTCACGTTTGCATTCGATACTTGAGAATTTAATCTATATGATCCCCATGATATTTTTAAACACCACTGTGTGATATTTTACTTTCCATGGATCAACAGGCCATTCCATTAGCCATAGGAAGATCCATGGAGGAATTGATACAATGCCTCTAGACTCCATGAGATGGTCAATTTAGGAGGGAATTCATAGGATCCTCCATAAATGACAGTAATTCCAAAAGAAACAACAGTAGAAGGTAACAATCCCATGTATGAAAAGGGAAAGAGGAAGATTGTCGACAATCAAAAGGGAGAAAAAATTTGCAAGATGAAGGCAAATCCTATTCTCATGAAATCAAATTTAAAAACATAAGAAAAGAGGAAGCAGAAGATATGGAGAGAAGAGTGGAGGAAGAGAGAAAAGTAGAGGTTGCGGGAAGAAGAACTGAAGTTGCATGAGACAAAGAAGAAACTGAAGGAAGAATAGGAGTTCAGGAGGAAGGAACAAGAAGAGAAGCAGAAACAAGAAGAAGAAGAAAGGAAAGGCGCAATGATAGAAAAAACATCATTGATACAGGTTGAAGAGTAGGAACAAAACCAACCAGCAGCTAAGGAGGAAAGTGAATAGATGCAAGATCGGGAGCTTGCTTAGAATATTGAGCACTTTACTGAAGTAACATACATCGAGATCAAACAAAAGCTGCAAAATAAATATGTTGATCTGATGCTGAGTGCAACACAGGTCACCTTTCAGTCTCCACCACCTCCAACAACAAAGGTAGACCCAAGAAAACTAGGGGATGTTGTTCCCATCGATGATGATCCAGTGATGGATGTGTACAATTTCTCATTCGATGAGTTCCAGAACAGGATTTTACAATCACAGAGAAAGAATTTGTTGGATGATCACACATCACTTGCATTCGTTAGAGAAAGGGTGATAGTGGTAGACACAAGGAAGCATCCAAATGCCATTACCGAATCCAATTTTGAATTTACAGGAGAAACATGATCGAACATTCAATATTTGATGGCCAAGAATGAGAAATTGGCATAGAACTTACATGCTGCTAGGAAAGAGGCAGAACAAGTCTACGTATTAGCACAGAGTGCAGTTTCCGCACAAGTTTACTTGGAGGAGATGAGAGAAACGATACTTACTGAAGTATCAACACTTGGAGAAACCATGTGGAAGCTATATGAGGGGTTTTTCACCATACATAAAGAATTTTTTTGTTTTCATGGTCCCTAGAAGTAGAGAAAATATATTTTTAAAACTCTTAAGAACATACAAGCTGCCATTACTTATGTGTAAGAATGCACAACACAATATAAAGGGGCACTGCTTGACCTGCTAGAGAAAATGAAGCTACAAGTAGAGCTAGAGAAAGCAAGAGTTCATATATTGAATCAGAACAAAAAGAAACTTTCCTCATTTATTGGTAGTATTCAAGCCTCATATGTGTGGTTATTCAATAGTTTGGTTCACACACCAAAGCCAAACCTAGGAACAAATTTTGGTAGGATATCGAATAGTACTTGGAGTGGCTGAGAGAGTTTTCCACAAAGGAATATTTTGTGTTGAACATGCAAAATTACATTGGTGGTCTTGTTGAAGTCAGAACAATGTTTCTCATGCTTCATAACAAACTTGAAACTGATTCTAACACATTGTACCTAGATTCCATGGAGGCTAGAGTCTTCTTCCATCCATACACCATAACGCAGTTTGGGGGCATCATCACACAATACCAAGCTTGGCACCAATATGTGATCGAGAAGCAGCAAGTGGAGCTTGCTGAGCTAGATTTCTCCCACACTAAAGCATCATAGCATTGTATCCTTTTAGGTTTTCAAGTTGTCTCTATCATATTTTTTCTTATATGGGTACAAGTGTAAAATGTAATATTATTTGTAATTATGATGTAAGTGAAATTCCAAGTGTCAATATTGGAATATGAAGGGTCATGATGTAAGGTAATGAGTCATTTTGTAAAGAACTTGAAGAGTCATGAGGGTAGTCTAATGTCACAAAGGGGAGTTGAAGAGTCACCCCCTCTTGTTATAAATAGAAACTCATAACTCATATAAGGGGATTTTGGGAGCCAAGTGTTTGGCTAGGCTTAGGCTTAGACAGAGGTTGGTAGCATCGTGAAGAGCAGGTGTTCTTGACTTTAATTTTCCACTATTGGGGCTAGTGGTCATCAATGGTGTATGTATGAATGGAACTTTCACTTATAATAAAAATCAAAGTTGGCACGCTTTCATGCATATGTTGTGAATATGGTATGGTTATTATTTTTGTATTTGCAATGTATATTATTTAACTTATGCTTATGCTTATGAATATTTCATTTTCATTTGTATGAATCTCGTTGAATGTGTGTTGTTGTATTAATTCATCACTATAACTTGTGGACTATTCCTCATCTTAGCTTGTGATGTCATTTCACTCATGTGTTCCTTTAAATTTGCATACTATTACAGGATTCCAAGGGGTGCACTTCCTTTTCCCTTCATATGTTGGAACCATCATGAATCGCACTTGACCTTCCACAGGCTCACACACTTGCTCTCACCTAAAGTTACTGTACTTCACACTACGCATTTTCACAGTCAAGGCATAACATTACCACACACTATTGGGAATCCTACTCTAAATAGTGTGAGGTCTAGTTGGGACTTCATATCAGGGATATCCCCTAAATTTTGGAAGGTACAACACCATCCATAGGTTCATAAAGCTGATTGCATACAAATCAACCTTGAAGTGAACCATGAATCCATATATGATATGATACTCTTAGGGACTACATGGACTATAATAATTTAATTTATAAATACTCGAGAAAATTCAATAACCTCATAAATGTTTTTTATGGGAATAGAGTGAACACTTTTAGTTATCTTATCCACCATGGACAAAATGAAATTTTTCCTTTGAGGTAATCCCATGAAAAAGTCCATAGGAATCACCTTGCACTTGGTCATGGGGATGTTGTGTGTGTTGGGAATGAGTCCCCTGGGGTCAATTTTGGGGTTAGAAGCCCAAGTTTTGGGGCTAAATGCCCAAGTTTTGTGTAAAAAATGTGAAGTCTTTGCATTTTGTGGTCACAGAGTGTGAAGAAGTAAATAGTCAAAAAATGTTTCCACCCTTAGTTTAGATAGTTTGTGTCAACTTGATGAGATCCACCCTTGGTTCATGGACCATGGGAATGTATAAAAAGGAGATTCCTAGAGAGTCCAAGGCAGTTGATAAGTTTCTGAGGGAGTTCTAAGTAAGTTTTTGGGTCTGTGAGAGCCCAGAGAGAAGATTCTTAGCATAGGAAGAGGCTTTGCAGCTCAGTGCGAAGAGGCCAAGGGTAGAAGCCCACAGATGAGTGTGCGAACTCTTGTAGTTGTGTGCATAGGGAATTTAGAGACTGTACTGAAGATCTGAACCATCAATAAAGAGAATTACTCTAGAGATATCTGTGTATGAGTTATTTTACTTCTGTTATGAATATTTAGATTATGTTATATTTTAATATTGGGTTTATAAATTAATGCTATATTGATGTGCGAATCTATGTATTTTACTTTGTCATATGAACACAAGTAAGAATATTTGTCTACACACGTTAATCATAATGCATGCTGAACTTAACCAATATTTAAACTAATCTGAGTAAATACAAAAGTAAGAGTAATTACAAAGGCGCGTAAGAGCCTGAATTGGCTATTTAGGGTCCGCGAAGGATGATCAGTGACTTTCATGAAAGCTTCAAGGACAAGTAAGAGAAGTACATTGATAAGCCCTAAAGGGCTTACTGATGTACAAAAGGCAAAGTGAAGGTCTAATAGTGACATCGCTACCATATTAGGGTGCAGAAATGCGGTTCCTGCATCCCCCCATACTGCTTCAGGCGAGAATTCAGTCTGTGCTCCGTGGATTGATGCCATAAGGGCCAGTAGTGTAGGGAATTTCTTTGCTACTTAACGCTGAACCTAGGTCAGGGCCCATCAAGAAAAAAAATGGTTCCATTTTTGAGACCGAGATCTACATAACGAGATTTGTGATGTTGCATCATTAGATTCCAACTAAGAAATAAATTGAAGACTCGTTGGATAGAAATATCCAGAAATATGCGACGCAAGAAAATAGGAATTTGTGATTGACGAAAAAACAATACTTGGACAGATATATGTACACATAAATACACGAGATCTTCTTTTGTTCCTTATTAGTTGAATTATACGAGTGGATTGCAAAGTTGGCAGACAGCCAAGGGAGGTGGAGGCTTGACGGTCCGATTGTCTGGACTCTAGAATTAGTGTAGAGATTTGAAGCCTCTGAAGATAAGATCGTGTGCGCTATCGATCATTGGTTCAATCGTATCATAGGAGGGTTGGTGACGGAGTTTGCGGTCGATATTTCAGTGAGTTACAGCAAAGTAGAGTGACGCTTCTTCAAAGGACTGCAAGGTAAGTATTTAAGGTCTTTAAATATTTGGATTACGACGCTATTGTATGAAAAGAGGGTTATAAAGTTACCTTGATGTTTGGTGCTACACGAAGTGGAAGTACTTTTAGGGACGGAGGAAGAAAAGGCCCTAAATATAGCCAACTGATTGAACCTCCTCCGAGTAATGACGGGAGAAGCACATGCTTCTCCGCAGAGCACTATTTAGTTGATAAGACAGGGGTTCCCATGAATACCTCATCCACCCACACTGCCTCCATCTTCACCTCCACCGCTTACACCCTCACCCACATCACTGCCACCTCCACCATCGTTCAATATGGAGAACTTCGTAAAGCTACCTATGTTCAAGGGCATGGGAAACGAAGATCCAGACCAGGTTTGGTTCATCGTGAAGGCTGTATGGGAAGCTCAGGGTATTGTGAATGATCAAATGAAGAAAGAAACATTAGTTAGTGCTTTGCAAGACCACGCACTAACGTGGTACATTAAGTATTGCACGGATAATCCGATGTCCGCATTGGCAGATATCCAAACTACATTGAAAAAGGACTTTAGTAGACCTAAGTCTGAGGCACAATCAATTATGGGATTCAAAGAGATCATGATGAAGCCTAGAGAGACACCCTAGGATTTGGATCATAGATTGAAGTGTACAATCCATGAGGCTAACATGAATATGACTGATGGGCAGCACCACGAATGGTTTGTGGCTTCGCTCCTGCCTCATCTAAGGTTTGTGCTATCACAACAGAAGATTAGGATCCAAGCAGAAGCTCTGGAAAGCATGATGAGATTGCAATAGACTGGGAAATTCTTACAACAAAATAACAGAAGAATTTTCCCGATGTAATCAAGTAAATGCAAGATGCTAATCTGGGGGTTCAGCAGATTCATGCGCAATTGCTGAACCTTTACCTAGAATGCAGAGTCTGAAGAAAGATAGTATAGCTTAGCCTGAGGCATGCAAAGAATTTTGGTGCCTAAAGTGCAAAGGCTAGGGGCATGACAAAGATCACTAACCAATTTTTGCAAATTTTGTTGCAGCAGGGGGACCAATGCCTTTGAGGCTGGAAATTGCAGCAAGGCCAAGTACAGGGCCCATGCTATGGTGTGCTATCTGTCAGGTAGCTGGGAAACATGTGACAAACAAATTCAATTTGTTGCAGAAATTTGTACACACCGCAACAACTCTTCTACAACTTCTGTCAATCAGTGGGTCATGATGAGTGGAATTGTCAGATTTATGAAATAATGATGGATAGGACACTTGCATACAGGGTGCAAAAAGAAATGCGGCCTTCGGACCAAGGCGTTGGAGGAGCACGAGGTGAGTATCAAGGGTGCGCATGAGGCCATGGTGGAGGAGGACCACGTAGAGGTCGAGGGAAGGTTATTTGTTACAGTTGTGGATGACCAGGACACTACACGTGAGACTGCCCAAATCTAACATGGCTGTCATGCCGCTAGTGTACTCAATTTGACCATGTGATGGAGGATTGCCCCATATTGTTAGCTAAGATACATGAGAAGGGGGAACAGCCTCAGCAGCTGACTCAGAACCTGTAGATGATGAGGGTTGAGCCTCATGAGGAAGATCCTAAGGTAAATATTGTGCTGCAGAGTGCGCCAATGACTAGTGAAGATAAGGGAAAGTAGCCCGAAAAAGGTGAGTGGGTCCACAAAGCACTAGAAGAGACCAGGTTTGATCCATAGCGTGTGAAAGAAACATTTATGGAAGCAAAGAATTTTTTTGCTGAGGCCTCTACTTTAGTAGTCAAGAAAAGTCGGCTAAAGAAATGGACCCATCCATGATTACCACGTTCTTGGATACCTACATGAAACTGCTACGCGATAGCAAGGCTGTGAAGGGACTACAGGAGCTTATCAATAGGTGCGTTGGGAAGGAAAACGCTATTGACGAACCATGCGTAGTCAGAAAGATTGATAGGAATAAGACAAGAACGGGGCGTGAGGTGAGGCTTACTAAGAAGATAGGTGAATATGAGATGGATTAGGTTATTTTAGATTTGGGGTCGAACACAAACATTTTGTTGAAACAGACATGGGAGAGAATGGGGAGACCTACACTACAATGGTATCTGATTCAGTTAAGGATGCTGAATCAGCATAAAATCATCCCAATGGGGAGGTTGCAGGGGGTGACAGTTGATATTGAAGGCACAAGCGTGCTAGCAAATTTTGAAGTGATAGAGATTGTGGATGACAACAATCCCTACCCTGTGCTCCTTGGGATTGATTGGTCCACTGACATGAATGGGGTAATCAATCTGAAGAAGCTCAAGATGATATTTGAGAAGAAATATCTCGGGTCTAGTGGTGCCACTAGACCCTACAAAAGGACCACGCTATAATAAACCAATCCGCGATTATGAGAGTGATGACGATTTGGGCCAGATTTACAAGATAACGACTTGAGATCAGGATTGGATGAATCTGAAAGCATATGGAAATATTGTATGGGACCACAAAATTTCCTGCACATCATATTCAGACGAAGAACTGGAGCACTGGTAGAATCATCTTCATGAAGTATCCATGTTGCGCCGTAATATGATGACCAAGTTGTTGTGCTGCGTATCGTCAGAGGTAAGAAATATGCCTTACTATGCTGGCTTAATTGATGTTGATCACTTTTTGGATGCATTTGAGAGAGGAGTGCCAGAGAAGCATCACTTCCAGGACTTGGATTGGGCATTATGCACTACACCTGCAAGGTGGTGGGGCACACACAAGGACAGTTTTGATGATTGGCGCGTATACAGAAAAATGATGAGATTGCGGTTTGGCCACCCACAAGTGCGACTGACAGAAAAATACAATGGGAGGAATGATCGCTTGACCATTTAGCCAACTGGACTGAAGCGTATGGAGAAAAACCTCAGCCAGAGTGGGTACATATATTTTTCCATACTTTGGATGTTACACCGATGAATTGGTACTTAGATACACAACTCCACCATGGCACTGAAGAATGGGATGTTTTGTGTAGGGGATTTTTTATGACGTTCAGCTTTGAGGATGGGTTTGAATGTATCGACGAAGCGTTGTAGGAGGTTTAAGGTATAAATCTTCAGGATACAGTAGGATCCTCTAGATTTGATTAAACTTGATTGGACTACCCAGCTAAGCCACACAATGGAATGCTACAATGTAACAATGGAAGAAGAAGACGAAGACCCGAGGAAGATTGATATGCCAAAGACTGAAGGTGACCCCGCAATTGAGGGACAAAAGCTATAGAACCTACACATAACCAAGCCACTCAAAACTAGACAGGTGAACATTGGCACAGAGGCAGAGCCAAAGTTTGAAAATATTGGAGACTACTAGGACGACGTGACAATAGATAAGGTCGCCTAACTACTCCGTGAATATTAGGACCTGTTCCCGATGAAGTTTTCAGATCTGAAAGGGATAATAGGGGACTTGGGTGTCGTGAAGATCACCCTAAAACTAGACATGAATCCTGTGAAGCAGAGACCTTACCACCTCAATCTGAAGTATAAAGAAAGGGTCCATTTGGAGCTGGATAAAATTCTTGCAGTAGGTATTATTGAACCGATGGAAGAATCTAATTGGGTGAGCCCAATAGTAGTTCAGGAAAAGATGCAGAAGGATGAAATAAGGATACACGTAGATATCAGGAAGTTGAATGACGGCTGCGTATATGATCCCTTCCAAACTCCATTCACCAATGAGGTGCTCGATAATATTGGTGGCCAAGAAGAATATTCATTTAATGATGGGTTCTTAAGGTACCATCAGATCAAGATCACATCGAAGGATAGAAGTAAGGCAACCTTTGTGACCGAGTGGGGATGCTTTCAATACGCTTTAATGCCTTTTGGGCTGAAGAATGTGTTGGTGATATTTTCGCGTGTAGTCATCCTGACATTGAAGGACTTCATTCATAAATTTCTAGAGGTATACTTTGATGATTAGACAATGCTTGGATTTGTAAAGTTCCATGTGGCAAGTCTGCACTTGATGCTAGATACATGTCAGAGGTACCAAATCACGCTCAATCTGAAGAAATGGTTGTTTTGTGGCCCTTTTGGGATCTTGCTGGGACATGTGCTATGTAGACAAGGTTTGACGGTAGACCTTGCAAAGATTGTGGTCATAATCAATTTGGAGGCACCAAGGAGTGTGAAACAGCTGGGCATAACGTTGGGGCATACAGTGTACTATAAGAAATTCATCAAGGTCTACGCCCAAATCACCGCACCAATGGAAAAATGTTAAAAAAGGATGTTACGTTCTATTCGAATGAAGAATGTCAGAAGAGCTTGGATGTGCTAAAGGAGAAAATGGTCACTGCACTGATCCTAGTCATCTCAGATTGGAAGAAGGAATTTCATGTGCATGTGAACGTGTCATGTATTGCATTGGGAGAAGTACTAACACTGGCCAATGAAGGGGACTTGGATCATCCTATAGCATTTGCAAGTAGGAAGTTGTCCAAAGCTGAGAGAAATTATTCCATGATAAAGAGAAAAGGATTAGCTATGGTGTACACACTCCAGAGGTTCAGGAATTATTTGTTGGGTAGACATTTTAAGATGTATACAGACCATTTTGCATTGAAATACCTAGTCAACAAACCTGTGTTGGGGGGGAAGATATGCAAGTGACTGTTTTTGTTCCAAGAATATGATTTTGAAGCCATTGTGAAACCAGGATGATTGAATGCAGGACCGGATCATCTGTTGTGCATTGAAATGGGAGAAGAGCCTACTAATTTGGAGGAAGGACTACCTAACATGCAACTCTTTGTCATGTGCATTGTGGACAGTCACTTTGAAGATATTATACACTTCCTGATGACAGGAACGACTCCAGAAGGATATACAAGTCAACATAACAAGAAACAAGTGGTGCACGCGACAGACTTTTCTGTCATTGCAGGGCACTTCTACAAAATGGGATCATATGAAATATTTTGACGTTATGTGCCAGATTTTGAACAAAATAGCATCCTCGTTGAGGCTCATGGTGGAGCCACGGGAGGAGATTATGTAGGAAAAGCAACATCGCAAAATATTCTACGTGCTGGGTTGTGGTGGCCAACCTTGCATAAGGATTCAAAACTATATTGTAGGGCAGGTGATGGATGCCAAAGGACTAGTAAACCCTCACAGAGAGATGAGCTACCCCTGAATCTGCAGATATCATTACAGCCCTTCGAGAAGTGGGTGATTGAATTTGTGGGTCTGATTCAGCCTCCAGGAAAGTATACGGGTGCACAATACATCATCACCACGACTAAGTACTTAACCAGATAGGCAGAGGCGCAGCCTATGAAGGACTGTACAAGCGCAAAAGTAGAAAAAATCATCTTTAAGTACATGCGGACAAGGTTTGGTTGTCCAAAAATTTTAGTGAGTGATCACAGTACACATTTTCTTAATGAGATGATCAGTGAGATGACAGAGTAATTTCAGGTTTACCATAAAAAAAGCACGCAATATCACCCACAGGCTAATGGGACAGTGGAAACATTCAATAAAATATTAGAGAGCACACTAAAAAAGGTTTGGAATGCTCAAAGAAATGACTAGGATGTGTGCATACCCACGATGCTATGGGCTTATATAACGAATTACAAGAATGTGATTGGAAAAACATTGTTCAGGCTGGTTTATGGCATAGAAGCTGTGATACCGATGGAGTACATTGTACCTAATGTGAGCATAGAAAACTTCATAGGAATGGCAGATTGCGAAGCCCTGGAACAGAGGCTCGCGGCTAATAGAGCTTGAAGAGGATAGATTTCTAGCTGGATTCCATCAACAAGTTCAAAAGGAGTGTGAAAAGGCATGGCACAATCAGCACATCAAACTGTGCACCTTCAAGGTAAATGATTTAGTTTTATCATGTGACAACAAGTTTGATAAATTTCTAGGAAAATTTAGGATGCATTGGTTAGGGCCATATGTCATCAAGGAGATTACTGACGATGGAGCAATTCAGTTGGTAAAGTCGAATGGAGATCCATTCCCAGGGAGGGTGAATGGTAACCGATTGAAACCATACACTAGGGATCTGGCCAAATGACTACACAATGGAAGCATAGTCTTAGTGCCCTAGGTAGCTAAAAGGAGGCGCAGGACTATAAACTACATTTCCCGGGTTGTGGAGCTGCATGATTGGGCAACTATGCGAAATGAAGGAATCTCACAATATCAGTAGAATCGTGCAAGGAGCTGAGCTATCGAAGAAGGGACCACACAGGGTAGTCGTAAAGTGACCATTATGGTCACCATTCATGATTTCATGATGAAAAAACGGCTAAATGGAGTGGGGGGGAGGAATTTAAGTCAGAATTTAAGGGCAAGATATTTGAAAATTTGCAACTAATCTAGCATTATGAACAAATTTTGGTGGGAACAGACAAATTTGAATTCAAAAATGCCTAAAAATTACAGATGGCTACCCGATGAAAAACACTTGGCATTTTGATAATTGAGGTGTTGAGCTCTCAAGCGTGTATGAACTGTGAGAACTTTGAAGCTTTGATAGTGAGTTCAGCATTTGAAAGGTTTCCAAAGGAAACACAAGAGTTTTTTACTAGCATCATATCGGTGCCTACAGACACTATGAGTGTTGGAGAAGCAATGGCAGCTAAGGGAGCTACCACAGAGGTAGCAATGGAAACTGAGGAAGCTGCCCCAGAGATAACAAGTGTCAAAGTACCTATAGTGGTACCCAAATCACCAAGGTCGCCCAGGCTGAGGCCTATGCCAACCAAAGAGGGTCCAAAAATGAAAAAAGATAAGCAGAAAGTGACACCACTAGTGTGCGTGTCACCTAGAAAACACCCGCAGAAGGAAAAGTCGATCACACAGGAGAAGGGAAAGGTGGTTGACCTAGAACCTGAAGAAGATAGTCAAGAAATTAATATGGGTGGGGAAGACGTTGATATGGGGGTAGATTTCATTGATGTTGAAGGGTCTGACCCTATATTTAAACTGCCCGAATACATTCCTCCGCGTCGAGGCAAGGCAAAGGTCCCAAAGGAAATTGATGAGAGCAAAGTCACACTGCATACACTGTTGTCGCTGGATAAGATCACATTTGAAGGACCTCACCTAGCGTGTATCCCTCATTTAAAGCTATAGGATTGGGATTTGGCTGATATGGAGTGCTTTCCCCACTTAGCGACTAATCAATTCATGCGTCGTGTCTTCTATAAGGACACTAGTTTGACCATGTTGGATCGATGGAAGTGGATAAAAGGGGTGGATAAGGTAGGACTTATAAACCTGCTATGGGTGCCACATTAAAACTGTGTGACCATAACCATGATAGCGATCAAACAGCTGCTATGATTGGTGCACAATGGGTGCCTGTGGTTAGAAGAACCAATATCGATCACTAACATGCTGATCCATAGGATCACTCAGCTACTGCATTCAGGATTAAATCCGGCCATGGAATTTGGAGGAAAGACAGGTGAGCATGAACTCACTAAGTAGATGAAGGACAAATTTAAGCTCGTCAAGAAGCTGTGTGGCTACTCCATTTCTAGTATAATTGACCTCGCGGTCAAAGTAGCCACCCAGATCCTGGCTAGGAAAATTATGAGGAAGTGTTGGCACCGGTTGTATCATTAGCATCCCATTGCATGGAAGGTGTATAGTTCAACTGGGCATGCTACCTCTGTAGCAATTTCCTCGTGAACTATAGAGAGGCGGAGGATCAGAGAAAAAATTTTCACTGTGCATGGCTGCTACTATCCATAGTACTGGTCACATGGGAGTTACTAGAGGATAGTCAATTTCCTCTAGTCACGCAGGATTTTCCAGAAGCAACGAATTTTGTTTCACTTTGGGCCACCAAGGACCCCCAAAGGGTCAAGGATAGCAAGATATTTTGGAACTTGATGGAGATGAGTATCAACATGGCCATCAACCACAAACTGCGATTATCACCAACTGTCTTCGAAAATTTGGCAGAGTACGCGGAGTTCAAGACAAACTTCCACTATATCTCCATGCGATCATGGAAGGACCCTAATAAAAAATTGCATGACCTTCCATACCTAGCCACAGACACCATAATCATGGTGGTCCTCGACCGTTGGCGAGTAGAGTGGCACATGGCCTCAGACTTGATATCTGGTTCTAACAAGTATGCAGTGAAGTGAAAGAAGGAAGAGGACAAACTAAAGATGGAATAGTGCCAAAAAGAGGAAGAAAGAGGCCGACGACAAAGCTAAAGCGGTGTGCACTGCGAAAACGTAGATAGAAGGGTAGGAAGAAGAGGAGGAGCACGACTCTGACAGGAGTCATAAATCTCCTTCCCTGGAGACAAAAGAGGACCAACAACGATCCGAACAAGGAGGAGAAAACCTGGAGACTACTCCATTCTGTAATAAGCACAACAAGGAATAGGAGAAAGTAGGGCCGTGAAAGAAGTCCAAAGCCAGCAAAACATCCCTCAACCCAATCACCTTGACAAAAGGTGATTTGAAAGACATTGGTGATAAGGTGAGGGATGCGACCACGGAACTGCTACATCAGTTCAAGAAGCATACAAAATAGGCCTTGGGTGTCATTCATATGGGTCTACATGAGCTGTAGATCTAGGCGTCACAAGTACAGACCAATGTGGGGCGAAGCAACGCGGTGTCAACTAGTTGGCACCTAGAACTTTAGAGGCAGCAGAAATGGTGCACATGCTGGATCCCTGAGCCATAGTGCTACTAGATGGAGCACTGACTACAGAAGTAGAAGTTGACAGGGCCACTGTTATCACCCTCAAGAGGGTTGGGCTAAATTTGGTCATGCTTCCAAGTGAATCCCTTCACACCTTGCAAGATGGTGTGATCGTAGAACTTCAAGCTCAGGAACAGTGCACCCTGAACGTTATTAGTGAGAAAAAGGTGAACAACGCTCAGTTGGTTGTATAGAAGAATTCTGCCATTGATCTTCTTAAGGCCACCATGGAAAAGAATGAGAACATGACCAAGGTGGTGGTTAACGCATGCAGGACTATTCTAGAGTTGGATATTCCTAAAGATGCACCAGTGGATGTGCAAATTTGAAAGCTCACTGCCAGAGTGCATGAAGCAAGAACATAGCTAGCTAAGGTTCAGTTTGAACTAAACCTTAAAATTACAGAGCTCGAGTTGAGGGCCTAGCCTTCGACTCCACCAAAGGTTAAAGAGAAGGGCATGGCTGCTCTCAAAGATGCAGTAGTAGTTGTAGATGTTGTAGTGAAGGATTGCACTCTTCTCTTCAAGCAGTTGCTCGAAGTAGTCACCAGCCTACAGGAGGATCCCAATGTGAAGAGGCTAGAAACAAAGGTGTGGGAGCTATAGCAGAGATATGATGAGGTGAAAGCAATGAAGTGCGCCATCGCCATTACACAAAGGTTAGCGAAGCTACAGGAAGCGAAGGCATTAAAGGAATAGGTGGATGCGGCTCAGTGCAAGGAGGCACTAGTGAATGCCAGATTGGGGCCTTGGTTGGAGGAAGCCTATGTAATCACTGCCTCCATTGAAGGGAAATTGGCCAGTCTACAGACGACACAACAAAAAATACTAGCAGATAGCGCAGAGCTAGCGACAGAGCAGCTAGTCGAGTAAGTGAAGCAGGCGGCAACACAGTGCACTACCAAAGTTTCAATGTTACAGGTGGAGCCGAGAGGTCTTCTCCACAAGATCTCCACACCTGTAGAGTGACTCGAGGACGAGTCACCAGATTTTTGTTGGGGGTCTATTGCGAACAGGTCCCCTCAGGTCAATTTTGGGGTTAAAAGCCCAATTTTTGGGGCTAAAGGCCCAAGTTTTGTATAAAGAATGTAAAGTCTCTACATTTTGTGGTCGTGGAGTGCAAAGCTATAAACAGTCAAAAAGGGTTTTCACCCTTAGTTTAGATAGTTTTTATTGGCTTGATGAGATCCGTCCTTGGTTCGCGAGCCATGGGAATGTATAAAAAGGAGAGCCTTAGAGAGTCTAAGGTGGTTGATAATTTTTTGAGAAAGTTCTAAGTAATTTTTTTGGGTCTCTGAGAGCTAAGAGCTAAGATTCTTAGTGTAGGAAGAGGCTCGACAGCTGAGTGCACAAAGGCCTAGGGTAGAAGTCTGCAGCTGAGTGTGTAGACCCCTGTAGTTGTGTGCGTATCGAATTTAGATTCAGTACTGAAGATATGAACCATCAATAAAGAGAATTATTCTAGAGATATCTATGTATGAGTTATTTTACTTCTATTATGAATATTGTGATTATGTTATATTGAATACTAGGTTTATGAATTAATGCTATATTGATGCACGAATCTATGTATTTTACTTTGTCATATGAAAGCAAGTAAGAATATATGTTTACGCATGATAATTATAATGCTTGCTGAAGTTAACCAATATTTGAGCTAATATGAGTAAATACAGAAGTAAGATTAATTACAGATGTGCATAAGTGCCTGAATTGGCTTTTTAAGGTCCACGAAGGATGATTGGAGACTTCCGCGAAAGCTTGAAGGACAAGTCAGAGAAGTACATTAATAAGCCCTAAAGTGTTTACCGATCTGCTCGAAGGCAGAGTGAAGGTCTAAAAGTGACATCGCTACCATCTCAGGGTGCAGAAACTTGGTTCCTGCATGCCCCCATACTGCTTTAGGTGAGACTTCAGTTTATGCTCCACAGATTGATGCTGAAAGGGCTAGTAGTGTAGGGATTTGCTTGGCTACTTAATGCTAAACCTGGGTCAGGGCCCATCAATCCAACAAAGTGGTTGTAGGAGACATTTTGGGTGACAATGTCAAATTTTACTTGTCATTCAATAAATTTTGCAATAAACTAGATAATATTGCAGTTCATGCCTGCCCAAACGAAGAATTTCCTTGTGTCATGCCTACCCAAAAGTTCTCTATTGGATTCTTTGCAGATGTTGTTTCGAATATATCCCTCATCAAGGATATAAATCCTTCATTTGAATCATAACAATTGATATTCATCTAGTTCATACCTCTCAAACTTGATTCCTCTTGGGTCCTTACTTTAAATGATAGATCTTATGTTTAAATACCAACTATCTCCCATGAGATATTCCAGCGCACACTCCCTCAAATATGCTTTAATGGGTATAAGGGAAAATATCATTGGCCTTCTACTTAGAGAATATACCACTACATTCTCTTTCCCTATGATGTATGAAATTCCAAAGTCATAATTTTTTAATAATTCCCTCCAACATCGTTGTGTAGAATTTAAGTCCCTTTGAGTAAACAAGTATTTTAGACATTGGTGATCTCTTTTGAGCATGAAGCTTATCCCTATAAGGTAATGTCTCCATATTATTAAATTTAGCACTAAAATGGACAATTATAAATCATGTGCGGCATATAGTTCCTCATGAGGTTTTAACTTCCTCAATTTTGGTTGTCGAGGACCATTTTAGTATTTCCATGATTGCTTCCAATGAGTGCATTATAATGGCTAGCTCAAGTGCTAAATAAGTTGGTGTTGGTGATGGATATGACGACAATGGTGTTGCTAGTTGGACTTAATGTTGACATGTCTTTGCCATCATAGATTTGTCGTGGAGGCAAGTGTCACTAATACCAAGGTCAAGAAGGGTGGTATCACTACCTCCTTGTCCTAATTCAAAGGGTAATCTTCTCAATTCTTGGATCGATGTATGCCTAGAGTAAAAAAATCCTAATTGATTAGCTAGTCCCATTCCAAAGTGGATTAATTAATTAAAATTTATTAATTAATCTAATCCCATGTATTATTAAAATTTAATTTAATTAAACAGTCCTTATTTTATTGATCTTATGAGTTAATTGATATCGTTTCAAATTAATCAAACTATGTTCATGTTTAATTATTTCAAACATCTATGATGCAACAACATGGTAACACATCCTTCGTTGTCAATTTCATGTCTTATTAATTATTTTCTCCATACAATTTCTTAGTTTCCTTGCATTTTGATTTTGTAAAGATTGAATGTATGGTTTATGGGTAATAAAAGCAATGAATCATGAGATAGTGCAATGCACTATCAATCAAATTTACAGGGAGAATTTGTGGATACTCATAAAGTAACTTTCCTGCCTGTAATGTACCCCAATTAATACACACACACATTAATTTTTATGTTTTATTTTTTTGCTATTGTTATTAACCCATATTTATAGGAAATCCCATCATATTTTTTTAACCTTATACATTAAATAATTAGTTCTCTAAATTAATTAGGCATGAACATCCTTCACCTAGCTTAATTAACATTAGTTTTATTTAATTAATAATATTTAGTTCTAACTTTAGTAATATCTATAATTTAATTATATAAATTTAATTAATTCATACTTAATTAACATCTTAATTTATAATTTTAATGACATAGTGACATAATATGTATTATAATATGTATTATAATGATAGAAATAAATTTAAATAAATAAATAAAACTTTAAACAGAATAATTTCAATTAACCAATTACATTTATTTAACAATATTTTTAATTTGGAAGGCTAGGCAAAATGAGGCCCACGGGCTTTGTATTCCTTCATTCAAAATTATCGATATGGACAAAATTTCGTCAACTAATTTGCTCCCTTCACTTGCCACCTTGCTCGGCCATCTCTCTGTATGTGAAGGCATGATGGTTTCATCTGGTAATTTCTTTGAATTGAGGTATGGATGCTCAAGAATTCCTAAAGGAGGGGAGAGGATTTCTAGTACATCAAGGTTGCCTATGAATGGGCTAGCTTATAAAACTATGCATAAGTGTTGTTGTAGCATCTATTGTTATTTAAAATTCATTCTTTAATTTTATAAGAAATGAACAAAAATAAAAAATAAAAAATCATACATTATATTCCAAAAATTAAAAGAGAATAAAATGTCCAAAGAAATTATTTATTGATGGCAACATTCAAAGCCAATGTAAGGTGGGCCCTGACCCACATTAAAGTGCGAGCAATATCCTAAAATCTGTGTGAGCATGGGATCAGAAAGTTGATAAAGTGCTCTCCGGGGGAGCAAAAAGCATGAGTTTTAACTCAGGCTCAACCCCCACAGTTAACCATGGCATCAAGATGGTTGACCAAGATCTACGGCCCAAGATTACTGCGGGGGTTCAAACCTGATGAATATCTCATACACTCCCTACTCCAGCAGTGGGCCACCCTCATCACTTCACTCCATCTCATCTCCTCCACGTCATCTACCACCCTCATTTATTATCAGCTACTCCATCCACTGTTCCCCGTCACTTCACCTGTCGTTCCATTAATTAAGCTCATTAATTATAGTTTTTGTTTCCCCCTGTTTGATTATTTTATATAAGACATCAGCAAAACCCCGTTGTTTTAGCCTTGTTTTAATATTAAGCAGTCTTGTATCCAATTCAACGAATCCAAGTAAGCAACCGTGCCAGTAACATCCAAGTCAACAACCATGCCAGTAACTATCATCTGTATCTGTCACCTATAGTCACCATGGCCCAACAAGTTCTTCATAAGTTATTCATACCCCCTTAATGGATGTTGAAAGAGATATGACTGATACCCTATGTACAATTAAACATCTCTCATTATATCAAGAGGTCATTCTAAATCATAAGAAATCTCCTATATTCTTGGCAATGGTCAGTTCAGGTGTTCTAGCCGCTTTTGTTCCCATAACTCATTTATTTCTTGAGTTTATTCAATGGCTATCCTCAGCAATGTACCCCAAGACATGTTTTGTAATGAATCAGTCTGGGGAAAATGGTTTTCAAGGGACTTCACAGTTAATACACCAAGATTTGAATTACCCCGTGTTAGGAACTTAAACCAACTTTACTGAGGAATCCCTGATTTCTTATTATGATAGCATGTCTCCTTAGGCGATCTCTCATGTTACTTCTTTCTTAGCTCCTAAATCTTGAAAATTCTCCTTAGATGGAAAGCTTTGCTCTTTAGAAATATTTGCAGTGGATATAAGACTTGTGTTGCAAGTAATTGCTAAGATTCTATGGAAAGAAGACTCCAAGCAAGTAGATAAAGTTGTTCTTGGATTTTCTCCTTATATGAAGCCTGGAGTTTTACTAGACATCCCAACATTCTGGGTAGATCCCATCAATACTCAATTTATGACTTTGCCTCTCACTGGTTCTTTCAAGTTTCCTTTAGACATTACTTATTTATTTTTGTACTAGAATGCTGAACAGTTCTCAGGTTTGGGGTTAAATGTTGTTGATATCAATACAAATAAGTAATCAGTGGTTTTTTGGATAGACCTAATAAGGAATGTTCAAGGATATAGTGGTTTATTTGAATTTACATCCTTATTTCTTCTAGTGGCTTATAAGATTCTGAATGGAAGCCTACCCCAAACTTTCTTTCCTAAAGCTCAAGATTGTCTTCAATTAAGTAACGATGTGAGATGTGGGGATTGGTTCATCTTTGAAGAGAATGTAGAGATTAGGCTTTATGGATTATTATAAGGAAAAGCTTAAATTTTGATCAAATTCATTTTGTCCCAATGAAGAAAGGTTTCTTCTTCAAGCCACCTAAAATAGTGGGACCATTTACCAAACAAGCTGCCCATGAAGTTGAAATATTATTGAATGATATGTGCCTTTTACAAGAGGTTGAGTGGGCTTATGACCCTCACCAAATTATTTCAAAGAGAAGAGTGGAGAATGGCTATTTAGCCTTTGTGCATGAAAGTAGACCTGAAGAAGAAAAATTGGCAAATGGAGGCTTGCAAAGCACTCAAGAAACAAATATTGAAACCCCTATCATTACTAAAAAAAGGGGTCAAAATGGTTAGAGAGGAAATTATTGATCTAGATGAGGAGGAATCGGAAGTAGAAAAAAGAATTAATATTCAGGATGCAATGTCTTTGGCCCAACCAAGTTTTATTATTTAGATGGGAGAGACAGAAGGTGCCCCTGCTTCACCATCCTCTAGAGAGAGTGTTCATGATCAAGTTCCTTTAATTCAAAGTATTTTTTCTCAGATAGTTGAGAAAAATCAGAAGATGAAGTTAAATATGGAAGCTCAAGCTGAGTCTCAGGTAACCCCTGAACAAACAAGATTACTATTTGCCATGGATTTGGAGAAGAGTCAACTCAACATTGCTTTTTCTCATCCTACAGAAATATCAGTAGGAACTTCTAGCAATTTCAAGACTGTAAATTTGACTGTTGACACTCACAAGCTTCCAATGCTTGACAAGGTCAATCTACACATGCAAACTGGGCAGTTGATTGTAAATGATCTATATAAGACAAATGCAGCAGCTGCCAAAGCTGAGAAAATGCTAAACAAAGTGATTCAGCAGCTGAAGTTGGAGAAAGCTAACTCCAGATCTTTGAATGCTCAAGTTGATGAGGTAAAGAAGATTATCATTAAAATAGGGGCCAATCTTGATGACCAACCTGCTATTCAAAAATTGTTGTAATCTACTAAATCAGATATTGGAGCTTTGAAAAAGAAGTTGAAACTATCTACAGGTGAGCATCCCTTAGCTGCAAGGATAGCTGAAGTAGAAAATGAAAAAGAACAACTCCTACAAGATGTGTTGCAGAATACTGAAGAAGTTTCTTTACTTAAAGAAACTCTAGACAAGCTACAAAGACAGGTAGACACTCATGTTTGTATAGTGGCAATGCTAGCCAACAAAGATGATCCAGTAGCGTAGGTTCTATAATTAGGAACATAGCTTAAAATGATTGAGCATGATGTGAAGAAATCTCAAAGAGAGTTAGAAATCAAAAGGCTAAAGGAGAAAATGAAGGGAAACATATCCTTAATTCAAGCCAGAGAAATCCTATGGGATGAAATTATTGAGGTTTTCAGAGGTATTTGGGAGTTTTTAGTGATTATATCTGAGGAAAAAACACTAATTGGGGATATGGAGGAGGTATTTATTAAAAATAAGAAAAAAGATCTAGACAAATCAACGTTTGCAAAGAGGATGATAGACTTCATTAACTCTAAGTCTATTGTAGATTTTAAGGAGCATGACATGCCAGACAGAATAACATGTGAAATTGATTTCAATAAAATGATTTTCAGAACATCTACATGATTACTGCTCAAAAGAAGATAAAGGAGATAAAGGAAGCAATTTCAAAGTTTAACATCATGTTTGACAAAAGGGTTACGACTGGACTTCCTTCTTGCTGGGATCTTCACGAAAACTTGTTACGGTGGAAAACATATGAGACTTTGCTAGTTGAGGAAAAAATAAAAGTTGATAATAATCATGAAAGGACAACAATATTAAAAGGAGACACCATTGTGAATTTCCTGAACAAAGATTTTAAACTTCTCTGGATGGTGAAGACTCTATTTTCTGACAAACCTATTTATGGTAGGATAACAGCTCACAGAATAGCACTTGACAAGTTAGAGGAAGCACCAAAGTCAAATGTGCCACTATGGAGAAAGTGTAAGGAATGGATGATAGAGCAGAACAAAGGTACATCAGCAGAACCGCATACTCAGGCTACAGATACGAATAGCGGTTAGCAATCACCAATCATATTTTGATTTCTATCACTTCTTATTTTCTTGTTTTCTTAAGAAGAATGAGGTGTCTTTTACCCTCCATGTAATATTTTGTAATGATCCTTTACCTTAGACAATTAGGAAGATAGTTAAACAATTTGGCAGTTTTGGTGGTTACCAATTGTTCCATTATGTATAAGAAAAGGAAAAATTATAGAAATAGGGTTCGAATTTTGAAGTACTGGGAATACACTATTACATTTTTTTATATAAATTGATGATTAATGAAAGAATAAGGAGCTTTCCACACATTGTTGGGTACAATTTTGTAATTTCTCTTTTATGTGTCATCATGTGTCTTCCTTTCTTAAAATATGGTAATTAAGTTGCAGGTATTTGTTTACTTATGTGAATGACGTTAAAATCCCTTAAAAGAGTGCTCCTATATTTAAATTTCCTAATTCTACATTTCCTCTAAGCTACAGATACTAGTTTCTGTGAACAACAGCACAATGTCTCTAACTTTTCAAAGCATTCTTCACTCAACATTTATATTCAGCAATCAAATGGCATTCCGAGACTTTCATGTCACTTAAGTATTGAAGATTGAAAATCAGGTGTTTCCAGTTCTTAATTTGAAAGTATAATGTATAATTAAGTGACCACTAAGTGACACAAACAATAAACATTAATGTCTTAAGCACAGTTTCTACAGAGCGAGGAAAATGGTTTCTAAAGGGACAACATTAATTGGTGTCGTTGTCGGGAAAAGAAGACAAGAACACTTTTCCCTGGGTTTTCAATATTTTCCTCTAGTTGTTCTGTAAGGAGGAAATTTTTGGTTGCAATAAAAATAAAATTAATAATTCTATCTCCAAAAAGGCCTCATACAAGTTGAGGCACCTCACAGTAGAAACTCCAAGCTCTTTTAGACCCCGAGAGGCTAGTTTCCAAGAGGTTTGGAAGGCCAAAAGCTCTACTTATACCAAGTCCTACACTGTCTGCACCTGGCAGCAGTTTGACTGATTTTTCATTCAAACATTCATCTTCTACTGACTAAGAGTCATCTTTTACATTCAACTCATTTCAATAACCCAAGTGTCAAGAATAGTCTATAGAGTTAGTTTCTTTTTTAGTACCTACTATAATTATTCAACCTGAACCTATAACTACATTGCCACCTTCTCATATTCCATTTACCCCTTCGTTAGTTTCAACATATGCTGGAAATTAGGGTTTAGTAAGTTCAAGGGAAAATATGGCAGCACTTGCATTCTTGATGAATAGGTATGCACCTATTCAATTGCCACCACAGTTGAATCAAATGCCACAAGAATATTTGAATATTCTTCCTTATCTCATAGGAGAGGATGAACAAACAACAGAGAATCATGTAGAAGTCTTCTCTAATTTTGTAGAAAACCTAAATGTTGAACATTTAGATGTTGTTCTGAGATTTTTTGTGCAATCCTTGGATGGCAAAGCAATAAAATTGTTTAAAGGACTTCCTAATAACTCTATTCCTACATGGGAAGAGATGGAGCACTTGTTATTTCAAATATGGGGAGAGAAAAGAGACCATGGGTATTCACTCACAGATTTCAATGCAATTAAGAAGAAGCCTGATGAAAGGGTTGTAGAATTCATCATAAGGTTTAATAAATTGTACAATAGTCTTCCAGTGGAGATTAATCCCCCTCCTTCTAGTGCAAAAATAACTTTTGCAAGGGCTTTTGAGTCAGATTTTGGATTTACATTGAGGGAGAGGAGATTCACAACCCTTGATCAGATCCAAACTGATGCCTTAGAAATAGAAGCAAATCTGGTGGCTGTAGGTAAAACACTTGAGACACGGCCTATCCAAGATAAGGGAAATTCTAAAGTAGAATGCTCTCAAAGTCAAACATTAGAGGGTATGAGTAATGTGATTAAAACTTTGTCAAATAAATTTATTAAATTAGAATTGGAAAGTAAGAATTCTCAGAGGCAAGCATAATAGAATAGGAATTTTAATCCTCAATATAGAAGACAACCTCTGCAAATTCTCCAGAAGGAGAGAAAAGATCAAGATCAGATTCAAGCACCACTGTATATAGAGGTAGATCTTGATGAAGTACCAAAGCATTCTAGGGATCATGATGATCAGATTTCCACGTTGTATGCAATAGATGAAGATGAACTAGGTGTTGAGGGAGAAGAATATGAATATGCTGAAACAAATGTAATTTATGATGAAAATGAAATTGATGAGTATTGGAAACAGTTTATTGATTTTATGCAAGCATAATTACATAATAAATATGACTTGAGATCAAGGAAATTATCTAGAAGTCAAGAAGAGGAAGGTGAGAAGCAAGTTCCAGCTACCTTACCAAAGGTGACTCCACAAGAGCCCCAGCCTGCAAAACAAGAAAATAAAGGAAAGCAATAGCAGAATACAAATAGCAAGACTCAAATACTTCAAGGTGAGTCTTCTCATTACAAAAGTGAAAAAACCCCTTTAGAAAAACTTTTTTCCATTCCACAAGAGATTTCAGTCATAAAGAGAGGTGAAGATGAAAATGAAAAGAATACTAAACAGGGTCATCTGTTTAGTCTTACCAAATAATTGGAAAAAATCAAAATTCAATTTCCCCTCACAAATTTGGTCAAAACACTAGTCTATCAAAAAGAGATTGTTGAGTTTGTTAATATAGAAGGGAAGGTGAATGTAAATGACACTGTGAATCTACAGGATGATAAACCAGTAGTGGTTTTTGGTCCACACATGGAGGAGGTAGATCCTTCAACACCTCCTTTCTATATTTCCTTATTGATCCATGATTTCCTCCTGCATAATTGTATGTTTTATTCAGGAGCTTCACATAACCTCATGCCATTATTAGTAATGAAAAGCTAAACCTACAAGTTACTAAACCCTATAGATACTTGTACTCTTTTGATTCAAATAAAGTTAAATGTCTAGGGGTCATTAAGGATATGGTGGTGTCACTAGCCTAGATCCCAACTAGGAGCTTGGTAATGGATGTAGTGGTAGCAGATATCCCTGTTAGGTTTGGAATGTTAATATCTAGGTCATGGGGGGCTAAATTGGGTGGTGTTTTGAAGCTATATTTTACATATGCTGTCATACCAACTTTTGGTGGGGAAGAAAGGAGGTTGTACAGGGAAACTAGATTTCTAAAAACAATTACAAAAAATGAGGCAAGAAATTCACTTGTTTATAGCCAGGAGAAATATGACTTTGCTTGCTTCATGCTGCATGATAATGCAGAGTTGGCTAAAGATAACCAGAAGCAGCTTACTTCAACCAGCGTAAATACAGAGCTGCAAACGGAAGGGATGTGGAAATGCTTCTTTGAGGGAGCCTATTCTAAGGAAGGAACAGTTGTCGGTTTCCTTATAATTGCACCTGGAGGTAATATAGTCCATTTTTCTTTTAAATTGGAGTTCGAAGCAACAAAAAATGTAGAAGAATATGATTCCTTGATCATTGCTCTGCAAACAGCTAAACAAATGAGATTCAAATCAATTTTTGTTTTTGGATATTTAGAGCTGATTATTAAACAAATAAAAAACTATTGTTAGACAAAACACCCTAAGCTTAGGGCATAAAAGAATGAATTGTGGGATTTGGTTGAGAACTTCTTTGAAGATTTCAACATTCAATTCCTTCCAAGGGATGGAAATAGATTAGCAGACTCATTAGCTGTGGCTGCTAGTAATTTTAGGCTTCCTACTAAAATATGATGTTGAAATGAGGCATAGACCTTATGTTCCTGATAATATAAAGCATTGGAAAATATTTGAAGATGATCATCATATTAAAGAATTTTTGGCTATGATTGAAGATTTTCAGGATACCGAAATTGATTAAGATGAAGATGAAGCAACAAAATATTCAGATGTAAGTGGTTTGAAAAATTCTATTGTTAATCAAAAAGTTTTTCAATTGAAAAATAATATTCTGCCAAGGGGACTTGTCCCTCTTGAAAGACTTTTTAACTCTAATGATGTAGTTACCAGCTCAGGAAAAATTCCATAGGATGGGCACATTCAAGATTATAATATTGGAACTCCAGAGGAGCCCAGGTTAATCAAATTATTTGACAGAGTTCCACTGAATTATAAGGAAAGATATCTTAATATTTTTAATGACTATATTGATGTTTTTGCTTGGTATTATGAGGATCTCAAAACATATGATACAAGTATTATTCAACACAAGATTCCCTTGAAAGAGGGGATAAAACCATTTAAGCAGAAACTTGGATAGATAAATCGACTGCTTTTACCATCAATTGATAAAGAGGTCAAAATGTTGCTTGAGGCCAAAATAATAGTTTCACTTTGGTACTCCGATTGGGTGGCCAATTTAGTGCCTGTAAGGAAGAAAAATGGAGAGATAAGGCTATGTGTGGACTTTAGAAATCTCAATAGGGCTTCATTAAAAGATAAATACCCATTACCTAAAGTGGATCATGTATTGCAGAAGGTAACGAGACCATTCAGGATGTCAGTGTTGGATGGGTTCTCTGGGTATAATCAGGTTGTTGTGGATAAAGAAGATAAGAAAAAAAATGACATTCACAATTCCTTGGGGAAATTTTATGTACGCTCGAATGCCTTTTGGGCTAATGAATGCAGGTGCTACATTTCAGAGGGCTATGGACATTGCCTTTGTGGGTGACAAGTTTTTAGTGATATATTTGGATGACATTACTATTTTCTCCAAGTCTAATGAGGAGCACCTAAACCATCTTAAGAAGACTTTTGAGAAATGTAGAAAGTTTGGGCTTTCCTTGAATCCTAAGAAGTCTATTTTTTCTCTTGAAGAGGGCAAGTTGTTGGGGCACATTGTTTCTATGGATGGAGTGAAGATAGATCCAACAAGAGTACAAGTTTTGCAGAAAATACCCTTACCCAGGAGTAAAAAAGACATTCAAATATTTCTGGGAAAAATAAACTTTTTAAGGAGGTTCGTGTCTAACTAGGCAGAAATTATAAAGGAAATTACAAATATGCCGAAAAGGAGAATGAAGTACATTGGACCAAGGGAGCCAGAGAGTCATTCTCCAAAATTAAAGAAGAATTACAAGCAATTCCAGTCCTAATCAGCCCTGATTATCAGAAGCCTTTCCAAGTTTTTTCATTCGCATCACCAAATTCAATAGTTGTTGTCTTGTTGCAGAAAATGATGAAGAGAAGGAGCAGCCAGTTGCATTTCTTAGCAAGATTCTCAAGCATGCTGAACTAAAGTATAATATTCTTGAAAAATAGGTATATGCTTTGGTAAAACCCCTAAAGGCCTTCAAAACTTATGTGCTTCAGTCACAGATCATTTCTTATGTGCCAAATGTTGCAGTAAAAGATGTATTAGTATAGAGTGATGTAGAAGGAAAAAGAGGAAAATGGATAACCAAGATCCAAGAGTATGACTTGGACATGAAGCCCACAAAGTTGGTAAAAGGGCAAGGATTGGAAAAGATGTTAACAGAGTCGAAATTTCAAGCACTGGGAATCAACTTGTTGACACCTGTAAATGAAGGAACAATTAAAGAAGGTGAATAAAAACCAGATCCAGGTATGAAGATCAAGTATAAATTTTTATGTTCAGAATGGTACAAGCATATAGTTCATTATTTGTGTTTTCTTTCTTGTCCTCAGTCCATGGATAGAACAAAGTATAGAGCATTAAAGATCAAAGCACAACCATTTGTGATCGTTGAGGGAAGATTGCATTGGAGGATCCTCTAGGAATTTTGTTGTTATGTTTAACAGAGGATGAATTCACAAAAACCATCAAATATTATCATGAGAAGTTATGTGGAGGACATTATAGTTGGAAGGCTACTACACATAAAATCCTCCAAGAAGGTTTTATTGGCCCTCTCTATTTGGTGATACATATAAGTTTGTCAGAAGATATTAGAAGTGTCAACTTTTTGCTGAGAAGAAGAGGCTAGCTCCCTTGCCTTTGATCCCAGTCTTCATAGAAGAACCATTCAGACAATGGGGATTAGATTTTGTTGGAGATTTTAACCCACCTTCAGCACAAGTGGGTTATTACAGCTTTTGATTATTTCACCAAGTGGGTAGAAGCTATACCTAATAAAGGGAAAATGACCTGGTGGTGATGAAATTCTTAGAGGAGAATATTTTTAGCAAATTTGGATGTCTAGTCAAAATTATAATAGACAATGCTCAAGTCTTTAGTTCAAGTAATTTTATTAATTTTTTTCAAAAGTATAATGTTATTTTATCCCATTTAACAACCTATCATCCATAGGGAAATGGATTGGTTTAATCCACAAACAAAATGTTGATGAAGATCCTTAAGAAAGTTATTGCAGAGAATCAAAAGGACTGAGATTCCAAGTTAAAGTTTGATCTATGGGCTGCTAGAGTAACTACAATAAGGTCTATAAACAAATCACCTTTTGAGTTAGTTTATGGAACCCAGGCTCTGTTCCCAAGTCAGCTTGTGAAGCCTGTGATTGCAATGATTCAGGGGGCAAAAGAAGATCCCAATGCCCTGATAAGAAGAATGAATAAGGTAGTAGAGTTAAGTGAAAACAAGGATAAGGTAAGAGACAAATTGATTATGTATCAATCAAAGATGAAGATTATTTTTAATAGAAAAGCTAGGGAGATCGATTTTAAAGTTGGAGACCTGGTATTAAGGTGGGATACTAGAAGAGAAGATAAGGGTAAACATGGAGAGTTTGATCCTCTCTGGTATGGCCCATTCAGAATTATAGAAGCCATGGCAAATAATACATTCTTCTTGGAGAATCCTCATGGTGAATCCTTACAGTTGCCTGTCAATGGGCAATACCTCAAACATTATTTCCAATTTTGAAGCACAAGCATCTTATCATTATAGATACCAGAGTGAATTCATTGTACAAATTCCATAGAATTTTAATTGGATAAGCAATATGTGACTCCATGCCCGAAGTGAAGGCATTGATCTGTGATTCATAGTGCTTCTGTGGCAAAAGCACTATCCCCAGGTGGAGCCATATTTTGTAGCATCTATTGTTATCTAAAATTCATTCTTTAATTTAATAAAAAATGAACAAAAAAAAATCATTTATTATATTCCAAAAATTAAAAGAGAATAAAAATTCCAAAGCAATTATTTATTGATGATGGCATTCAAAGACGATGTAAGGTAGGCCCCGACCCATATTAAAGTGCGGGCGGTATCCTAAAATCTGAGTGAGCATGGGACCCGAAAGTTGATAAAGGGATCTGTGGGGGAGAAAAAAGCATGAGTTTGAACTTAGGCTCAACCCCTATAGTTGACCATGGCAACAAGCTGGTTTACCAAGATCTACGGCCCAAGATTACTGCAGAGGTTCAAACCCAATGAATATCCAGCACACTCCCTACCCCCGCAGTGGGCCACCCTCATCACTTCACTCCATCTCATATCCTCCACGTCATCTATTACCCTCATTTATTATCAACCGTTCCATCCACTGTTCCCCATCACTTAACATGTCATTCCATTAATTAAGTTCATTAATTACAGTTTTTGTTTCCCCTCGTTCGATTATTTTATATAAGAGATTAGAAAAACCCCATTGTTTTAGCCTTGTTTTAATATTAAGCAGTCTTGCAGCCAATTCAGTGAATCCAAGTTAGCAACCATGCTAGTAACATCCAAGTCAGCATCTGTGCCAGTAACTCTCATTTGTATCTGTCACCTACAATCACCATGGTCCAATAAGTAAGTTCTTCATCAGTGATTCATACCCCCTTAATGGATGTTGAAAGAGATATTTTCAATACCCTCTATATAATTAAACATCTCTCATTATATCAAGAGGTCATTCTAAATCATAAGAAATCTCCTATATTCATGGAAATGGTTAGATTATGTGTTCTAGCCACTTTTGTTCCCAAAACTCATTTATTTCCTGAGTTTATTCAATGGCTAGCCTCAACAATGTATCCTAAGAAACGTTTTGTAATGAATCGGTTTGGGGAAATTTTTTTTCAAGTGACTTCATAGTTAATACACCAAGCTTTGAATTACCCTATGTCAATAACTTACACCACCTTTACTGAGGAATCCCTGATTTCTTATTATGATAGCATGTCTCCTTAGGAGCTCTCTCATGTTACTTCTTTCTTAGCTCCTAAATCTAGAAAATTCTCCTTAGATGGCAAGATTTTCTCTTTAGAAATGTTTGCAGTGGATATAAGACCCCGTGTTGCAAGTAATTGCTAAGATTTTAGTGAAATAAGACACCAAAATGCTAGATAAATTTGTTTTGGGATTTTTCTCCTTAATGATGAAGCCTGAAGTTGTACTAGACATCCCAGCATTCTAGGTAGCCATCAATACTCTTTTTATGACTTTTCCTCTCACTGGTTCTTTCAAGTTTCCTTCAATCATTACTTATTTATTTTTGTACTAGAATGCTTAACATTTCTCGGGTTTGGGGTTAAACGTTGTTGATATCAATAAAAAGAAGAAATCAATGGTTTTTCGGATAGAGCTAATAAGGAATGATCCAGGAGATAGTGGTTTATTTGAATTTACTTCCCTATTTCTTCCAGTGTCTTATAAGATTCTGAATGGAAGCCTACCCCCAACTTTATTTCCTAAAGCTCAAGAGTGTCTTCAATTGAGTAAGGATGTGAGGTCTGGGGATTGGTTCATCTTTGAAGAGCATGCATAGATTAGGCTTTATGGAGCCTCTGTCAAACCTTATAGATTACCCAAGTTTGTGCCAATGAGGCTTTTTTCCATGGAATTCATAAGGAAAATCTTAAATGTTGATCAACTCCATTGTGTCCCTATGAACAAAGGTTTTTTCTTCAAGCTACCTAAAACAATGGGACCATTTACTGTAAATACCAGACAGGCTGCCCAGGAAGTTGAAAGATTATTGAATGATATGTGTCTTTTACAGGAGGTTGAGTGGGCTTATGACCCTCACTAAATTATTTCAAAGAGAAGAGTGGAGAATGGCTATTCAGCCTTTGTGCATGAAAGTAGACCTAAAGCAGAATCTCAACGAAGGAATCGATTGCAAGTTGAAGATGGAGATAGAGCAGAGAGGGAGGCGGAAGCAAGGGTTTCTGTAAATCTAGGGCTAACAGCAGCGAGTCTGCAAGAGGAGCGACAATGGAGGCAAGTGCAGGAGAGCAAGTCTTCTGCACGTAACTGGGTCAGTGATATCTTAAAAAAAAGAGGAGGAAGGTTATATAAATTAGGGAGAAGCTGAAAGACGCCATGGCAGGGGAACCGGGGAGGGGAGAGATCCCCTCCTACAAAAACGTGATAGCGGGAGAATCAAGTGGAAGCGGAATACAAAGAGACCCAAAGGAAAACAACAAAGATGCACCATTAACGGGAAATCGATGGAAAACAAGGCTTGGGGGCAAATGTCTAACCAAAGCTTATAAAAAACCAAGGTTCATAATCCCCAACAACAAACTTGAGGAGTACAGATGCTATATGAGGGACCATGCGTTGATATGTAAGTTTGTAGGTCTAGCCTTCGGAAAAGGACCTGGCAAATTGGATACAACAAAGATGGAAGCCAAAAGGGCATATAGATCTAAAGCTAGGGGCAAAGGGCTTTTTCACAGTGATATTTTCAAACCTAGAAGACAAGGAAAGAATCTTTGAAGGGGGCCCGTATTTCATGAATAACGCTGGTTTATTTATGAGGCATTAGGAGGAATGCTACAATCCTGATCATGAAAAGATGCTAGCAGCACCCATCTGGGTAAGAATGTTTGGCTTACCTATGGAGTTCTGGGATCCCTATATTCTGGAAGGCATAGGCAATACAATCGGGACATATTTCAAAATAGCAGAGACAACAAAAAGAGGGAAGTATACATCCTATGCAAGGATATGCGTATATATGAATATAGCAGAATGATTGCCAGAGTTCATAGAGCTATAATACCATGATGAAGTGTGGCAACAACCGATGGATTACAAACACATACCCTTCAGATGCAAAAGGTGTCATGAATACAGCCATCTCTTCAAACAATGTCTGCTGAATGATACACAGGAAACATTAAGGAAAAAAGAAGAAGGAAAAAGGAGGACAAAAGGTACAGAAGGAGGGGAAGAGGGTTTCCAAGAAATACCCAAAAAAAGAAGACCAGGGAAAGAAACGATAAGAACACAACAACTTGTTAAAACAATGTCAGTAGAATGTCAAAACAAGTTCAAGGTCCTACAGGAAGAAGAAGGGGAGATGGAAAAAGACGAAAATGTGGATGAACCTATGGAGCTCACAAAAGATATAAAGGAGCCAGACCTAAACCAAGGCAGTGTGGTGGGAGGAGGAGCAAAGGAAAGCATGGATATGACCATAGAACAGCCTCAAAAGCAGATCGACCCCTAGTAGGACAGTGGAAGCGAGGAGGAACGAATATTGAAAAGGTTGTTACAGGACTGGAAAAATCTTGATAAAAGGTTTATCCCGGAAGCTCAAAAGAAATTGTATAAAGAGATATTCAAGAAATACAAGGAAAAGAAAGGAACTACTCTAGTAAATGAACTGGATCAAACAACATTGCAAGGAACTCCAAGTTTAGGAATGGACAGCTCTGGCAAAGGCGGTAGGAAAAGAGTGAGGTGGACAATGAGCGAAACCATACAAGCGGTTGGAAAAATATTGGTTAACTCGAGCAGAGTGATACCTCTCTCAGAGGTATTTCAACACCCCCCCAAAAAGTTATGAAATGATAGTCACAATTTGGAACATTAGAGGCCTTAACAGTAAAGGAAAACAAAGGTATCTGAAGGACAGGGTGAAGAAAGATAAACCAAGTATAATGATTATCCAAGAAACGAAGGTCAACTCCCAGAAATTAGAAGACATAATGAGAATACAAAAAATACATTATGAGGTGATGGGACAAGATGCGAATGGAACGGTAGGAGGTCTAGCAATCCTCTGGAACCCTGAAGAGGTGCATTTTGAAAACTGGATAAGCTTGCCCCGAATCCTCTTAGGCTTATTCAGTCTGATAGGGTCATCTGAGTGGATTCTCATCACAGGTGTCTATGGTTCACACATGCCAAGGGAACGGAAAAATTTCCTTAAAAACATGCAAAACATCTGAAATATCTTCCCAGGGATCCCGTGGATCGTAGGGGGAGACTTTAATATGATCAAAACTATAGAAGAAAAGAGAGGAGGTATAAATAGGCCAGATCAAGACATGGAGGAGTTCAGTGAAATGATTATAGAGCAAAGAATGGTAGACATCCTGACAATAAATGGCATCCATACTTGGAATAATAGAAGAGGAGGCAGAAACCAAATAGCTTCCAGGTTAGATCGATTCTTAATATCAGAACAAATAATGAACATGGATGTATTTGTTGAGGCCACGATAATGCCGGTGATGGGCTCAGATCATTGGCCCATCAGACTAGAGATAGACATCAAGAAAAACCCCCTCAACAGACCTTTCAGGTTTGAGGCCTTCTGGCTCAGGAATCCACAGTTTATATCTAAGGTAGAGGAATGGTGGACCCAAAGTCAACAAAAAGGAAAATGTAAGATGCATACCTTTCAGCTAAAGCTCAAAGAACTCAAAGGGAAAATAAAAAAATGGAATAAGGAGGAGTTTGGAAACATACTAATGGAAAAGCAGAGACTAGAGCAAAAAATGGAAGAGATACAACAAAAAACTATTATAGAAGGAAGGAAAGAAGAGAGAAGCAGAAAGGAGGGAATTCTAATTAGCCAACTTGAAGAGCGGAGGAAATAGGAAGAGATCCTGTGGAGACAAAAGTCCATGACAAATTGGCTTCACGAAGGTGAAAGGAACACCAAGTTCTTTCACCAAGCCATGATCCAGCATAGGCAAAGGAACATAATTTTCTCCATCAAAAACGAATGATGGGAGAGAATAATAGAACACGAAGGAATTGAATAGGTACTAGTACGGTACCATAAAGACCTGCTGATGCAACCACGAGTAGACAGAGGAGCAGCTACAGAAATAATCTGCAAGGAAATCCCAAAGATAATAACAGAGGACCAAAATAGGGCTTTGATGAGGGCAGCAACGATAGAAGAAGTGGAGGAAATTGTGAAGGGCATGAAGAAAAACAAGGCCCCAGGACCGGATGGATATACAGCAGAATTCTATCAGGCAGGTTGGCATTTTCTTGGACAAGAGATACTGGAGGTGGTAGAGGAATCTCACATCAATCAGAAGGTATGGCCGGGTCTTAACTCTACTTTTTTTACTCTGATTCCTAAAAGTGATAATTCCGAAACAGCCAATAGTTTTCGCCCGACGGCCCTTTGTAATCTAATTTATAAAATAATTGCTACATTGTTGGCTAAAAGACTGAAACCTATTCTCTCTAGTATAATATCACCAGAGCAAACCGGCTTTGTAGAGGGAAGACAAATCCTTGATGGATTAGTAGTCACCCAGGAAGTGATCCGTTCTCTAAAGCAAAAAAAGCAGCGAGCGATGATGATAAAACTAGATTTGTCAAAAGCTTGCGATCACCTAAACTGGAAGTACCTTAAGGCAATCATCATGGCTTTTGGGTTCAATAACAGATGGACATATTGGGTTCATAATATGATATCAACGCCTAACTTCTCTATAATGTTGAATGGGGCGCCAACTTCGACCTTCAACGCCACTAGAGGATTAAGACAAGGGGACCCATTATCTCCTTTTTTGTTTATATTGGCTGCAGAGGGTCTGGGAAGGTATTTCAAAAAAGAGTTGAGGGAAAGAAAGATCAAAGGGCTGAGGCTATGGGGAAGCAACCTGCCTATCACACACCAGTAGTTCATGGATGACATCATGCTCTTTTGTGAGGTCTCTCTAAAGGAAGTAAGGGGAGTAAAAAGGATTTTTGAATTGTTTATGGAAGCCTCGGGTATGGAAATCAACAAAGATAAATCTTGTACATTTATCTTCAACACCCCAAAAACGATCAAAGCTCATTTAACCAGAACGTTGAGATGCAAAGATGGAGAACTACCGACAAAATACCTGGGGAATCAACTAGATATGAATCCTACAAGAATAGCAAACTGGAAACAAATAATAGAAAAACTCAAGAATAGACTTGCGAATTGGTCCTTTCGCTCGTTGAACATAGCAGGAAGATTGGTACTCCTGAAATTAGTCCTCCAATCCATACCAATTTACCCTTTATCGGTCATGGCTGCTCCGAAAGGTGCTTGTACAAAAATGAAGGAAATTTTCAGAAAATTTATATGGGGAGGACCAAAACAGCAAAGGAAATGGGCACTAGTTTCGTGGAAAAGCCTGACAAAGCAAAAAGAAGAAGGAGGTCTAGGACTCCGAGACCCGGGCATCCTAAACCAAGTTCTAGGAGCGAAGATGTGGTGGAGGTGGATGAGGGGAGGAAATGACCTATGGAAAAAAATATGGACACAGAAATATAATATGCCCTTAACATCAAAAGGCATCCTCAGACTAGAAGAAACCCCAAAAGGATCTACAATATGGGAACTGGTAAGCCAAAAGAGAGACATCATAAACAAGTATTCCTTCTGGGAAATAAGAGGAGGAAGTACAACTAGATTCTGGGAGGAGGCATGGTAGCAAACAAACAGAATGGTCAGCATCCAAGCTCTGCAAAGTACACATCAGAAGGCTATAATCGAGAGGTTAGAGTATGTAAAAGAATACTGGAAAGAAGGGGAGTCAGATGAGTTATGGAGAATATGGAGAAAACCAGAAGAATGGGACGAAAATATAGATCAGGAGCAGAAAGGGATACTTGTAAAAGAACTGGAGTCAAGGAAAATTAAAATTAGATCGGGACAGGATATTCTTAGATGGGGAAAATCCACAAGAGGGACCTTCACAGTCAAAGAAGCTTATTATTTAACAACTAGCCAGGAGAGAGAGGAGGAAACTTTGGAATGGGGAAAAATCTGGAGTAATAAGTGGTGGCCAAAGGTAACTATATTCACATGGCTAGTTGGGAAAGAAAGAATACTGACATGGGATAAGCTTCAGAAACGGGGTTTCCAGGGGCCACCGAGATGCAGCCTTTGTAAACAGGAAACCGAAACCCAGGAACACATTCTGAACTCTTGCCCATTTGCTCAACAACAATGGGTTGAAGTCAGGAACCTCTTTGGAAAATCTAATAGAGACCCTCTAGATATTAAAAAGACCATCTTCCAATGGGGAAGGGGCCAATTCTCATGCCCGGTTGTAGAGAGAACCTAGAATCTAGCCATAGGTTTTGTTATATGGCTCCTATGGAAGGAACGGAATTGAAGGATCTTCTTAGACAAAGCCAATCCATCAGAAATGATATGGAGAAGAACGCAAGAATTAATTATGGAGACCGTTCTAGCTAAGACCTGGGAGGAAGAGGATTGGAGAGCCAACCCTGATGAAGGACGAATCCTAGCTAATCTAAATATGGAATATGGTATGGCATATCCCTCTAAAGAAAGACAGCAAAGATCTCAGACTCAGAGTCCAGAGAATTTCAGTTACCTTGGGGAAAACTTCATTAAACTGAATTTTGACGGGGCTTCCAAAGGAAACCCAAGGCCGGCAGGCTTTGGAGGTATCTTTAGAGACAGTGAGAGACGCACTAGATGGGTGTATTCAGACTGGGGGGCATAATGACCAACAATGAAGCAGAATTAATGGTTGTATACCAGGGGCTTAGAATAGCAGTAAGAAACAGCTACACAAATCTGGAAATTGAACGCGACTCGTAGATAGTAGTTGAAATGCTTAGAAATCTCAATAATGGGAAGGCTTGGGATCAACTTGCAAGGCGCTGGAGGATGGCAAGGATCATTCAAGACTTGGCAGACATATTGAAGCATATTGAATATAAAATCATCAACCATGTTAGGTGAAAAGGAAACAAAACTGCAAACTTCCTTACAAATTGGGGATGCAAAGAACAGGCAGAAAAGGTGGATAGCATTTGGCTAGCTGTAATGAAAAAACAAGGATGGGAGAGCCTCATCACAACAATCACTCAGGACCATAATGAAACCACAACGCTATAAAAAGGATCCCTAGAGGTCCCCAATCGGGGTGAAAACAACATTGATGAGGATGATTAATACGTCGGGGGCGAATGGCCATGATAAGCCATTTGGTATATGGGTAATGATGCTAGCGTACAGGTGTTATAGACATTTTTGGGCACTACAACCCCAAGCATGAAATTTCCATAAACTAAAGGCTCCTAAGTCCCTAAAAGTGTTGTTCTAACCCCTAAAGGAACAAGGTCAACTGATTATAGCTTCTCCTAGAAGTTCTCCATTAAAAATTGCTCAGAACTGGTCAAAACAGGATCATTTCAGCTGCTCCATAGGAGAAGTGCGTTGCATCTCACCTAAATACACTGTGTGGGTGCGTTAAATTTCAAAAATCCCTTCTATGGGGTGTGGTGGGCGAGAAGTGACAAATGGCAGTGTCAATCCGTGAGGTGGAGAGGCATGGAAACTTCTAGAAACTTCTCCTGTGACACTTACCTCTCTAAATTCGACCAAGGATGAGTAAGAGATCATCAATCTCCAAGTGGAAGCAAGAACTATCAGAGGGAAGACACTAATCAAATCACAAGCTGACTCATCTCCCTCACAGATATCTATATATCGATCCCTCATCCCAGAGATCCAGAGGCTGGAATTTTGCATATTGTAAGGAATTGCTATTGGTTTCTTGAGACAACATCAGAGTGTTGGGTGATCTAAGCTTTGTATGAGGTGAAGAGGGGCTTCCTTGCTAAGAGGATGATGCTGGGTCAGAACAACTGGTTGTAACTCCCTTGGCTCTTTCTTGTTTATCAATAAAAGCTATTCAAGTTTTCCTCCATACTCTTGTGTCATTTATATTTTACGCATTTGTATGGTCAATTTACATCTGATCCTAGATTGTTTATGATTATAGATCCATGTTCTTGTATAGTGCTATGCTACTGTGATCTTACAGGTACTCTGTGAAGCTGGGTGTACAAGGGAGAAAGTAGCAAAAGACTATCAAGAGAGGGAGGAATCAAACTAGGAGACTAGCACAAGACAGAGGTTGGTCTTCTTTGTTCTTCTCTCATCTATATTTCATAAAGGAAAAACGAAAGTAGCTTTAATTTGTTTGTTTCTAAGGTAGCTACCACACCTGAGTGGGATAAGAATTTCTGCGTAGACACTTTTCCCTTTAACAAAATGGCAACTCCACTGGGGACAAATTAGTTTGTTTGTTTATCTTCCTTGTTGTCTATTTTATAAACTTACAAACGGAGCCTGAAGTCGAGCCAGGTAGCTTTCGAACTACATTTGCTATGCAAATGCAAAGTAGATAAATGCCACTTCAGTCAATCTCTGGGATTTGTTTATAACTTAAACAACTAATTCACAAACTCTCTGATTGCCCCTTGTGGTAGCTCTCTGAACCTCCTTAGATCTACCCCTGATTGTTGCATTACTGATTACCATTTGCTCGGCCAAAACCCATGAACTGAACTGCAAACTGTGACCCAGAACCCAAGCAAAGTCTCGTCTCTAGTCCAGCGCAGGTACTTTTCTGTGAATCTGAAATTCAGCGCACTTCCCGAGTGTAGTAGGTGCGCTGCATTTCAAATTCCCTGTGTTAAAGGTGCGCTGATCAGACTAGGCATTATTTAGTTTTGGTTTCTGTGATTCATTGTTTCCAGTTCTATTCATGAATTTTGCTACCTGTAATCAGTATATCTCTATTTGAAACCCATTTTCCTTGCTGTTATTCCACCTCTGTTGTACAAAAGAACTGTAAATGTTTTTGTGTATTTGTTGAGTCATTTTCAGTTCTCCTTTGCAAAAAGTAACGTAATCGTACTGTCGTCCTTTGATTTGAAAGTGTCACAAGTGTCGTTTTCAGTCATAGGAAAGAGTTTGGTTGGTGTAGATAGTCGATTATCCTATTACTATTGTATTTGGTCTGAATTTGTAATTTTTCTAGTGTCGAAAGCAAGTATTCATTTCCAAATCGTAAAGTGTTGTGATTTTCTCCATTTCTGATTTCGAAAAGAAACTTGTTAGTAATTGTTGCTTGAAAAGTAATTCAGATTTGTGCATTAGCTTTCTTTTTACCATTCACATACTAAGAAAGCCGAAAACAAATACATGCATGTGCATTTGCATTTAGACTGTTTGATTGGTTTGATTTAGGACTGTGCATTTAGTGTATTCCCTTTGCTCTTTGTGAAAGAATACTGTCTCTCTTTCCTTAGTAGCTAGGATTTTCATTGCACAAAGAAGATAAAAGACTGTTTATCATCTTAGATTGCATTTTAGGAATTATACATCTACATCTCGCGGTGAACCTGAAAGGAAAATTTCTTAAACAAGATCAACTATAAAATAAATTCAATGAATCTAACAACGCTTTGGAACCTAACACACACAACATTTAGAAGTCTAGGATAGAGACGTATTTCGGCATCGTAAACCCTGGTAACTGTTGTTCTCACTGATGGTTGGGTGATTCCTCCACTTTGAGACGATAAGTTCCAGTACGGACTTGTGCTCCCACGTACCGTCGAGTATATTTTGGGAGACTATAATAGGCTTAATCCTTTATCCATAGGAAGTCATGTCTGCCACCCTATCGATCGCAATGCACTGAACACAACATTCGAGAAGATTGATTGTTGTACCGTAAAAAGTATTCTGCAGTTTTGCGATTGGTTTGGTAATCCCTCTACCTATATTTCTAGAGTAGTTCCTTTCATTCCTTTTCAGACTCCTTAAGGGAAAAGGTCCATCTGAGCACTTGTCACTTCAGGCTCATTAAAAATCGAAGGCGACTAGAGTCATCTTTTGTTTTTTCTCGACTCTTAAAAATTGAAAAAACGAGTGTTATAGACATTTTTGTGCCTTACAGCTCTAAGCATGAAATTTCCATAAACCAAGGGCTCCTAAGTCCCTAAAAGTGTTGTTCTAACTCCTAAAGGAACAAGGTCAACAAATTACAGCTTCTCCCAGAAGTTCTCCACCAGAAACTGCTAAGAACTAGTCAAATCAGGATCATTTCAGCTGCTCCACTGGCTATCTGCGTTGCATAGAACCCAAATACACTAGCTAGGTGTGTTGCAACGCACCTAAATGCACTACCAGGGTGCGTTGAGCAGGAAATGACAAGTGGCAGAGTCATTCCACGAGGTGGAGAGACAATGGAAGCTTCCAGAATCTTCCCCAATGACACTTGCCTCACTGAATTCGACTAGGGATGAGTAAGAGGCTCTCAGTCTCCAAGTGGAAGCAAGAACTGACAGAGAGAAGCCAGTAATCAATTCATGAGCTGAATCATCCTCCTTGCATACATCTATATATGGATCCCTCATCCAAGAGATCCAGAGGCTTGAATATTGTACATTGCAAAGAATTGTTGTTGGTTTTGAGATAGATATCAGAGTATTGGGTGATTTATGCTTTGTTGGAGGTGAAGAGGGGATTCTTTGCTAGGAGGTTGATGCTGGATTGGGAACCATCGGTTGTAACTCCTCCTGGATCTTCTTTTTATATCAATAAAACTATTTGAGTTTCTCCTACATGCTTGTGTATCATTGATGCTTGTTACATTTGTATGTTTAGCTTAAATCTGATCCTAAGCTATTTATGAATATAAATCCATGTCTTGGTGTAGTTTTCTTCTTCTGCGATCTTACAGGAACTTGGTGAAGCTGGGAAAGTAAGGAAGCAAGTAGCTGGAAGCTGTCAAAGAAGAGAGAGATTGGATCAAAGGACTAGCGCAAGACACAGGTTGGTTCATCCTATTCCTCTTTATTTATAGTTCATAAAGAAGAATAAAAAAGTAGTTTTCTCTGTTTGTTTCTAAGGTCACTGTCACACCTTAGTGGGATAGAGTCGTTCTGAATAGACACTTATCCCGATAACAACGAGTTGTGTCAAAGCGTCTAAAATTTATTTTAAATGGAATAATCATCACCTTTTCCTACGTTGATCTTAGGTTGAGAAAATGGAACCCACCAACCAAGGAATTCCCCTTGGAGGAAATCCTAGTCCCTTCTCCTCTTGGGGAGATGTTGGTGCACCCTAGATGGCCACATTGTCGCTTCCAGGATTGACAATCGGCTTGCCCATATGGCTCTTCTCAACCTCTGTCGTTCAGAACACCGCAATTCCTGAACAATCGAGTCAGCAACTAGATGAATCCAGAGTTACCCACCAACCTTCTACTTCCTCCAATTCTTCCTCTCCTCCTTCTTCTTAGCTTGATGGGGTTGGTAAAGCCAAAAATCAAGTACCTGAGAAGAAGAAGGAAAAGAAGAAGAAAGAGAAGAAGAAGAAGGAGCCAAAAGTGAAAGGGGGCAACCAAGCATTGTCTAGCGAAAATCCACACACTACACCGACCAGGCCTAAATCGCCATGTGTCATTTGCAAAGGAGACCACTATCATAGAGATTGTCCTTGCATCCCTTGGACCTTAAGGGACTGGTCTCCTCATTTGCACAACCCGGTGTCGTCAACCTCTGATGATCATGTTGAAAGCACACCGTCGACTAGTGAAAGTGAAGCCCTAGGACAAAAAGGAAAATATAGATTTCCTTGTAAACTGTGCGAAGGCGACTATGCCATCCACCATTGTCCCTTCTTAGACGAGGCTAAAAGAGTTTTGGACAATCATCCGGTCTCACCATTACGACTTCCTCCTGGATATAAAAAACTCTTACCGAGTCCGTCACTAGTTGAAAAGCCGGCTGACCCACTCAGGTGGTCGGCCGAAGCATCTATCATTGAAGACAAACCATCTGAACCCATGCCAGACGAAAGTCAAAAGGTCGAGGTGGCAGTTGACCTAGTCTTGCCTTCAGAGGTTCCATCTTCAGATGATACAGTCACAGAAGAGAATAAGGATGACATTGTCCAAATTCTTTTCGTAAGCACAGACTCCGATGAACATGGGGGCAATTTAGCCGTTCTTTTACCACAGGAAGGAAGTTCGTCAGAGTTGTACCCGACCGTCTATTCGGTCCCACCTCCAAGCAACCTAGTTGTCTCTTTCAACTGGAATCAACTAGGCAGACCCCGTTTACCAGCTAGTATACCATTTTGAATTATTGCTCAAATATATAGAATGGTTATGGCCGGTACCATCATAGATGAAGGGGCTTTTGTGAGTATCCTTTCATCGACTACTTGGAAAGCGCTTGGTTCGCCATCGCTTTTTCCTGAGATGAGAAATCTAACAGGCTTTGACAAAGGAACCAGTCGACCATTAGGGATCCTTCCCAATGTGCCCATAACATTGAGAGGGAAAACCGTTCACATGAACGTAATGGTAGTTCAAGGACCCCTGGATTATAATCTACTCCTTGGACAAGACTATATTTATTGCATGGGAGCCATTTCCTAATTTAGGAGGAGGAGGAACTAAGAATTCTGGTCTAGGAGCATCAGGTATTTTATCGTAGAGCGTGCCGAACTGAGTGTAAATCAAGTCCAAATGTTGTGCACGAGCGATAACCTGCTCTTCAGTGATGACCCCCCCGTTTGCCACATCTTCCGTGATGGAAGGCAGTAATGACTTAATAAACCATTCAGCTAAAAGCTAATCGGGAACATACGTTTTCACCATTCTACGACAATGTCGCCACTCATGTATATGATCAAATATGTGAGTGGTTGTTGTTTGTTTGAAGTTGGTAATAAGTTCCGTTCCCGTTTCGTACCTTATTGGTAACTGAAAATGGGTTAAAAAGGTTGTGGCTAGGGTACTGAAGTTGTCAAGTGAAGCTCTAGGCAATTCGATATACCATTTTGCTGCCGGACCAGTTAACATCCTCTGAAAAAGGCGAAGCCTAATCGAATCATCATTTAGGGTGTTTGATGAACACCACAGATGAAATGTCATCACATGATTCGACGGATCTTCACCCAGATTTCCATTCAATTTAGGAATATTTGATGGAAGTTTATGTGGAATCGTTGGCCAACAATGTTCGCCTGTATACCATCTGTCCCAACTAGCTCTCAATCGCTAAAAGGAGCCCACTCAGTGGCCATTTCGACGGTATGGTCTGTTCCAGTTTGTTCATCTGGAATAATATCCATAAACTCTTATGTTGTGTCTCAACAAATTGATCCATTTGGAAGTCAATTTGGGCAGTCTGGCCCTCAAGGGCAAACCATTCCCTTAAGTACCGGATTACCACCATATGGGGGATAGTATACCCTTTCATTATAATCTACTCCTTGGATGAGACTATATTTATTGCATGGGAGCCATTGTCTCATCACTCTTTAGAGTGATGTGTTTTACGCATGAAGGAAGAGTGGTCAAGCTCATAGACCAGCTTTCATTTCCCGGATCACACAGAGCAAATAGTCATATTCCATCCCTGAATGGTATTTTCACACAAGGAATGTCTCATAAATCTCCAGTCCGTCCACCCGATGAGCGTGAGTGATTCGGGGGACATGACTGAAACCCAGGGTGTATGCACCCTGGTCTGCTTCGGCAGGAAAAATTCGGGTATAGGGTAGGTTCCTGCAAGAGATATATGATTGGACTGTACTCCCATCCGTGATTGGAAGAGGGGGTTAGACTAGAATAAGATTCTCTTGTCAAAGTTATGTGAGTGGATTGTCTCACCTTTGTCTATTTCGGTAGACATCGTCGAAGAAGTGTTTTTTTTGCGCTGTGAATAGAGCAATCTTTGGTAACCCGAAACAGGTAGACCTTTCCTGATAAAACAAATGTTTTGTTGGAGATTTGAAAGGTGACCTTGAAAATATGTTTTATACTTGGGGGCATGCAAACCTTTTGGCGTGCAAGCGAAGAGTGACTATTTATTTTTTAAAATTTGTAGGTCCTCTGACCCTTTAAACTCGTAGGATTGGTCATTTCCTAACTTGCATAAAGAAAGGATGTGGGGAAAAACTCTAAAAATTGTTGTTTTAAAATGGGACATTCTTATTATACGACTAGATTAATCGAGCAGTTTTAGCGCATAGTTCAAGCTCGTTAAAAAAAAACATAAGCCATGAGCAAATGTTTCCCCCCGCATTTAAGCTCATTAAAAAATTAACTATTTCCCGGTAAATAACCATCGTGAATGTAGTACTTCAGCCTTTAAAAGCCTTGGTCGTGTTCTCATCATCACCTCCACTCTGTATTGGTCGATCATTCACCTCCATTTGATTGTTTACCCCTTTTGAGGAACAGTTGTGAAGAGTGATCTCACTAGCCATCCTTGTAACACTGCCGTGATTGGAAAATTCCAAACCTTACCTGGAATCAGCTGCTACCCAATTTTATCACTCGTTCCTCAAAATATGAGTCTACTTTAAGCTCTTTTCAACTGACTCGTAAAATATGAAAAGATTGTTGAGCCATTGGCCTCTCCAGCTCGTTAAAGGGACCTGAAGTGCTATCCCTCCTTTAGATTTTAATCTTTTTGGACCTGAGCGATTATTATACAAAAAGATCGAGTGCTTGTTTGTTCGGCTCGTTAAAAGTTTAGAAAATTCATCCCTTCTATATTGTTTTATACTTTTTCGGACTTAAGGGATTAGATGACGAAAAAGGAATTTGGGAGTTTCCTTTATGTTCCTTTTCAGACTCTCTAAAATTGAAAAGGACCAAGTTATCTTTGTCGTTAAACTCGTTAAAACTTAATAGCAACAAACTTGTCCATAACAGACAAGAACGAGTTTCACTATTGCTAGGCTCGTTAAAACGTAGCGATGGGTTTGCCCGAAGGGCAAATTATAGAACAAGCATATGTTATCCTCCTCAAGCTTGACAAAAATAAAGAGGTACTGGTCAGCAATGACTGGGGAAAAATTGGGAAGAAAACTTGAAGAAACTTTGTTGGTAGCAAGTCGCTCTTGAACATGACACTTTCACTCCGCATCCAAGTCGAGTTGGGTTGTTTCATTCACCGGTCACATCACCATGGTCCCATCACACCATCCACATTTGGGGTTAATGCTACCATTCCATCACGTCAGTTTCGCCGATATGTTCAAGAGAAGTCATTCAGAGAATTCACCTGTGTCTCACCCGCTACAATACATTTACACTCCATTCTTTCATGACCGCCACCCTGAACCTTATGTCATCAGATTGTTTTCACCTCCTTTAAAATCATTTGCTCCGTTCCATGTCATTGATTTGGGATTCATTAAGGCCCTCCTGTGACGGATCGCTTCTTGTCGACATCAGCTCATTATCCAAGAAGTTGATCTAGGAACACCCCATTCAGTACTTTGAAGCTTGCATGCCTCAATGGCAATTTTCTCACTTCCGGCGACAGGTTTACATCAATGACCTTCGACCGAAAGATTTTTCGTGGTGTTCGACGCCAAGTCCTTTATTCACACCACGTGAATTGTACTGCAGTACCTTGAGGGTCATTATCATTATCGGTGATTCCCCTCACGCCTATTAACAGCTTACATCATTGGCTGGTAATCAGGCGATGTCTTTCCATGTTCGACTCCAGAACATCTCTCACATGGATAGACTTGTACTTCAAGTGAAGATCGAATGAGATTGAAGACCCCGGATCTAGTTTCATCCATCCGGGCTGCGATATATATTCAGGGAAATAAAGACATCAAATGTACATCATTACTTCACAGATAATCATCCAATCAAAGGGATGATAACTCTACTAGAATCATCAGTCTACACTCAGACGATTATTTGTCCTATGTACATGAAAATGAATTTTTAAATCTGAGCATGGGAATTCCCGCCTCAGCTAGATCATGAAAATATGATGAAGATAATGTATTGTATTGTATCTTATTATAGGTCTCCTCCCATCTTGAAAGAACTTCGGATCCTCATAATAAAGCATTTCACCCGACATCAAAAGATTAACGACCTCATGCTTTAGGGGGCAACTGTTATAGACATTTTTTGGCACTACAACCCAAGCATGAAATTTCCATAAACCAAAGGCTCCTAAGTCCCTAAAAGTGTTGTCCCTAAAGGAACAAGGTCAACTGATTACAACTTCTCCCAGAAGTTCTCCATGAAAAACTGCTCAGAACTGGTCAAAACAGGATCATTTCAGCTGCTCCATAGGCAAAGTGCATTGCATCTCACCTAAATACACTGTGTGGGTGCATTACATTTCAAAAAGCCCTTCTATGGGGTGCGGTGGGCGAGAAGTGACAAATGGCAGTGTCATTCCGTGAGGTGGAGAGGCATGGAAACTTCCAGAAACTTCTCCTATGACACTTACCTCTCTAAATTCGACCAAGGATGAGTAAGAGATCATCAATCTCCAAGTGGAAGCAAGAACTATCAGAGGGAAGAAACTAATCAAATCACAAAGCTGACTCATCTCCCTTATAGATATCTATATATGGATCCCTCATCCCAGAGATCCAGAGGCTGGAATTTTGCATATTGTAAGGAATTGTTGTTGGTTTCTTGAGACAACATCAGAGTGTTGGGTGATCTAAGCTTTGTATGAGGTGAAGAGGGGCTTCCTTGCTGAGAGGATGATGCTGGGTCAGAACAACTGGTTGTAACTCCCCTGGCCCTTTCTTGTTTATCAATAAAATCTATTCAAGTTTTCCTCCATACTCTTGTGTCATTTATATTTTACGCATTTGTATGGTCAATTCACATCTGATCCTAGATTGTTTATGATTATAGATCCATGTTCTTTTATAGTGCTATGCTACTGTGATCTTACAGGTACTCTGTGAAGCTGAGCGTACAAGGGAGCAAGTAGCGAAAGACTATCAAGAGAGAGAGGAATCAAACTAGGAGATTAGCGCAAGATAGAGGTTGGTCTTATTTGTTCTTCTCTCATCGATATATCATAAACGAAAAAACGAAAGTAGCTTTACTTTGTTTGTTTCTAAGGTAGCTACCACACCTTAGTGGGATAAGCAGTTCTGCGTAGACACTTCTCCTTGTAACAACAGGAAGATATTCAAAGGGGATATAATACCAAGGAGAAGCAGAGATGGAGTAATGGAAGGCAGAAGCAGTGGTAGAAATGCTTCAGTGATGGGACATGGGTATGATAGCACAGAAGTAAGACGAGGAGGAGTGGGCGATTATGGAAACTATAGGTGGCAGAGGGAAGTGGGGAAGAGGAATGAGGATGGGCGGCAAAGGAAAAACTATGAAGAAGGAGGAAGGTGCGAGGGAAGGTATTCGGTATATGCAACTGGAGGGAGAGAGCAAAGGAGCAGGGTGGTGGAGACCATAGTAAGGATAAACGCAGGAAGGAGAAGGTGGAAAGACAGACTGCCAACCCCCATAAGGATTGAACGACGAGAAACAGTGAGAAGAATGAGGAAGGAAGCGACTGAGGCGAGCAGGGGCGGAAAGGGGAAGAGCAAGGAAGGAAATATGGACGACCCCTGGGAAGCAATGGAACAGTATCAGACAGGTATGGAAGGGTCGGAAGACGAAGAGGAGATGTATAATTCAGAGCAGGATGGTCATGAGCAGCCAAGGAGGAGCGTAATGGAGAAAGGGAAGTCCCCTAAGGACAGGCATCAGGAAGAAACGAAGAATAGAGAAACGAGAGGCAGAAGACGAAGAGAGGAAAGTGACTTTGGTGGCCCTTCTGGCATAGCGGGTCAGGGTAGCAGGGTAAAGGATGACAACAAAGGGAGCAGAGGATGGGGAGGGTGCCGAAGAGGTTGAGGAGAGGGAGGCTAGCTGGAAATGAGGAGAGAAGCGAACCAACGATAGTGGGAAAAAGAAGGGGTAGGAAAATGCTGAAGCGGAGGGTCCAGTATGTCGAGAGGGCTTACAGCGAAAACACAGATGAGGACACCTAGAATATAATCCAAAGAATGGAGGAAGAAGCTATTCACGGACATTCAGGTTCCGAAATGGATGACTGGGAATACTTGTTGCCGGATCTAGGAAATACCACAGGGCGCATGACCCTGTACAAACAGGCTCTTCATGTGTATTGGGTCATGAAGAGGTTCTTGGAAAAAGCCATGGAGCAGGTTGCTATGGAGATGGCGGAACTGACCCAGGGAATTCCTAACCTAAAAAAAAAGATGCAGAACATTCAGGTAACCCTTCTTATGCAGGATAACAAACTGGAAGAGATAAAGCAACAGATAAAGAAGATTAACTTAGGAATAAAGGAAGAAGGTGACTAGCTGGAAGCCATGGTAGACTGATACTTGGAGATATGTATAAATTTTCATAGTTAGGATGCAGAGAGCCAGTTCTAAATCTTGTTACAATATATGATGTAGATAGGAGTTAGTAGTAATCTTTTTGAATGTTTAGTATACTTAGCCTGGACAAGAAGACTCAACATTTTCTATTTTTGGATGGCTTTTAAAAACTTGAGGTGGCCAACAGACCCAATTTCCCTTCGGGTGGGTTGAGGCCACCATGTGCTTGTGCAGGTTTCAACTCGAATTAATAGAATATGAATGGTCCCATGTTGGCTTACAAAAAAAAAGAAAGTAGACCTAAAGTAGAAAAATTGGCAAATGGAGGCTTGCAAAGCACTTAAGAAATAGAGATTGAAACCCCTAGCATTACTGCAAAAGGAATCAAAAGGGTTAGAGAGGAAATTATTGATCTAGATGAGGAAGAATCTGAAGTAGCAAAAAGAATTAAGCTTCAGGATGCAATATCTTTGGCCCAACAAAGTTTGGTTATTCAGTTAGGAGCGACAGAGGGTGCCCCTGCTTCACCATCCTCCAGAGAACCTATTCATGACCAAGTTCCTTTAATTCAAATTATGCTTGCTCAAATAGTTGAGAAAAATCAGAAGATGAAGTTAAATATGGAAGCTTAGGCCGAGTCTTAGGTAACCCCTAAACAAGCAAGATTACTATCTACCATGGATTTGGAGAAGAGTCAACTCAACATTCCTTTTTCTCATCCTACAGAAATATTAGTGGGAACTTCTAGCAATTTCAAGACTGTAAATTTGATTGTTGACACTCACAAGCTTCCAATGCTTGACAAGGTCAATCTACCCATGCAAACTGGGTGATTGATTTTAAATGATCTATATAAGACAAATATAGTAGCTGCCAAAGCTCAGAAAATGATAAAAAAAAGTGATTCAACAGCTGAAGTTGGAGAAAGCTAACTCCAGAGCTTTGCATGCTCAAGTTGATGAGCTAAGAATATTATCATTAAAATAGGGCTCAATCTTGATGAACAACCTGTTGTTAAACAATTGTTGCAATCTGCTAAATAGGAGATTGGAGCTTTGAAAAAGAAGTTGAATCTACCTACAGGTGAGCATCCCTTATCTACAGGGATAGTTGCAGTAGAAAATGAAAAGGAAAAGCTCCTACAAGATGTATTGCAGAAGACTGAAGAAGTTTCTTTACTTAAAGAAACTTTGGACAAGCTACAAAGATAGGTAGACATTCATGTTTGTATAGTGGTAATGCCAGCTACCACAGATGATCCAGCAGCACATGTTTTACAATTGGGAACAGAGATTAAAATGGTTGAGCGTGATGTGAAGAAAGCTCAAAGAGAGTTAGAAACAATTTGCAAATTATTGAATTTAAGTGAAGAAGAAACAATAAGAGAAAGAGGTAATACCAAGAAATACAAGGAATATCTCCTGAAGGTTGAAGATGAAATCAAAATGCTAAAGGAGAAAATGAAGGGAAACATGTCCTTAATTCAAGCCAGAGAAATCCTATGGGATGAAATTATTGAGGTTATCAGAGGTATTTGGGAGTTTTTGGTGATTGTATCTAAAGAAAAAACACTAATTAGGGATATGGAGGAGGTATTTATTAAAAAGAAGCAAAAATATCTAGACAAATTAAAGTTTGTAAAGAGGATGATAAACTTCACTAACTCTAAGTCTACTGCAGAGTTGAAGGAGCATGACATGCTAGACAGAATAACATGTGAAATTGATTTCAATAAAATGATTGTAAGAAACATCTACAACATTACTGTTGAAAAGAAGATAAAGGAGATAAAGGAAGCAATTTCAAAGTTTAACATCTTGTTTGCCAAAAGGGTTAGCGCTGGACTTCCCTCTTGCTGGGATCTTCAGGGAAACTTGTTGCCATGGAAAACATATGAGACTTTGCTAGTTGAGGCAAAAAGAAAAGTTGATAATACTCATGAAAGGACAACAATATTAAAACGAGCCACCATTATGAATTTCTTGAACAAATATTTTAAACTTCTCTGGATGGTGAAGACTCTATTTTCTGACAAACCTACTTATGGTAGGATAACATCGTGCATAATATCACTTGAAAAGCAATAGGAAGAACCAAAGTCAAGTGTGCCACTGTGGAGAAAGTGTAAGGAATGGATGATAGAGAAGAACAAAGGTACATCAGCAAAACTGCATACTCAGGCTACAAATCCGAACAACGAGCAACAATCACCAATCATACTATGATTTCCGTCACTTATTATTTTCTTGTTTCCTTAAGAAGAATGAGGTGTCTTTTACCCTCCATGTGATAGTTTGTAATGATCCTTTACCTTAGACAGTTAGGAAGATAGTTAAATAGTTTGGCAGTTTTGGTGGTTACCAATTCTTCCATGACATATAAAAAAAGGCAAAATTATAGAAAGAGGGTTTGAATTTTGAATAGCCTGGCATAAACTATTGTATTTTTGATATAAATTTATGATTAGTGAAAAAATCGGGAGTTTTCCACACATTGTTGGGTATGATTTTTTAATTTCTCTGTTATGTGTCATCATGTGTCTTCTTTTCTTTAAATATGGCAATGAAGCTACAGGTCTTTGTTTACTTATGTGAATGAAGTTAAAATCCCTTAAAAGAGCACTCCTATATTTAAAGTTCCTACTTCTACATTTCCTCTAAATTACAGGTAATAGTTTCCGTGAAAAGTAGCATATTGTCTCTAACTTTTCAAAGCATTCTTCACTCAACATTTATATTCAACAATCAAATGGAATTATGAGACTTTCATGCCACTTAAGTATTAAATATTGAAAATTAAGTGTTTCAGGTTCTTCATTTGAAAATATAATGTATAATTAAGTGACCACTAAGTGACATAAACAATAAACATTAATGTCTTAAGCACAATTTCTACACAGTCAGGAAATTGGTTTCTTAAGGGACAATAAGTGCCATATTCGCGCTACAACTTTCTCCTTTGACAAGAACCTCCTATTCAATTTTTAGTGAAGGAAACTAGGTTTGGATTATACTTTACTCCCAAGTTCCTCCTTAAATACTATGCATGAAATATTGTTGATGGTTTGGGGTTGCCTATGGAAGGGCTAGCTTAGAAAACTATGCATAAGTGCCATATTTGAATTGCAACTTTCTCCTTTGACAAGAACCTCCTCTTCAATTTTTAGGGAAGGAATCTAGGTTTGGATTATACTTTACTCCCAAGTTCCTCCTACAAATCTCATGTATTCTCATATTTGAGTTTGTGTTATGCAATAAGATCACAAACAAAATAAAAGACAGATCAATGACTTGAAAATGAACCTTTTTGAGGGGGAAACCTCCTTTACATAACATAAATCAACAATTATTGGATGATACAAATGACAAGAGCTCCTTGATATATAAAGGAGTCTAAAGGGTCTCGATATAATATAAGCCTACATAACAATAATATTGTAAGGGCACAACAATAGCAATATTGGGCTTCTATTGGGAACAACAATAACAATAAGGGGGATACACTAGTATTATAGGGACCTATTTTGCCCCTCTCCTACATAAAAAGTGTTTTCCTCAACACTTGAGTAGTTATGGATGCCTTTGTATAAAATTCTCATCCTCCAATGTGGAATCTTCAGCAGGTAAGTTCTTCCACTTAATGAGATACTCCGAAATTGATTTATTTTGTAGATTTCGATTTCTTATTTCCGTGACTGCTTCAGGCTCGAAATGTTTTTTCCTTCTTCATCAAGTTCTGGCAGTATTGTTTGAACTGGGATCTTGTCATTGATAACCTTCTTTAATCATGAAACATGGAAAACTAGGTGTACTCCAGAAGATGCAGGCAGTTGCAATTTGTATGCCATATTACCAATATTTTGCAACACATTGTAAGGACCATAGTACTTGGGTGCTAATTTATTATCCTTCTTATTTTGCTTAAGGGACATTTATTTGTATGGTTGTATCTGTAAAAGTACCTAGTCTCCTATGTAAAAACTTATTTCACTGCGATGTTGATCTTCTTGTTGCTTCATTCGATTCTACACCAAAGTGAGGCTATCCCTTAAGAGTTGGAGAAATTGTTGTTGATGATCGATGTGATCTTCCACTACTTGAACTTAAAATTTTCTCTTTAATATGATGTGATGGACAATGGATGATATCCATAAAGTGCCATAAATGGGGTCCTTTTTGTTACAGTGTGGAATGAAATGTTATACCACCATTTAGCGAGAGGTAACCACTTGACCCATTGTGTTTGTTTATTAGATACAAAGAAACAAATATAACCTTCTAAACATTTGTTCACTATCTCAATTTTCCCATCAGATTGAGGATAATAAGTTAAGTTATGATTTAATTGACTACCAAGATATGAAAATAATTCTGTCCAAAACTTTCCAATGAAAATGGGATCTCTATCAGTTACAAAAATCTTTAGGTTTCCATGTATCTTTTGAATTGATTCCATAAATGAAATAGAAACTCTATTGGATTTAAAAGGATGAGATAATGCACATAAGTGTGCATACTTGGTAATTTTATCAATTACCACCATGATGATACTCTTTCCTTCAGACTTGGGTAAACCTGTGATAAAATCCATCGAGACCTCCCAATGATGACTTGGAATGGCTAAAGGTTGTAACCGACCCGGGGTCTCAATTGTCTCAACTTTATTTTTTTGGCAAACTAAACATTTTGCCACAAAATTTTGAATATTAGATTTAAGGACATCCCAAAAAATTCCTTTTTCACCCTGTGGTAAATTTTGAAAGATCCCAAGTGCTCTCCTAAGGGGGAGGTGTGCAATTCCAAAATAATTTTTTGTTTGAGTTGGGAATTTTTACATAGATATAAGTGATCTTTGTACCATAATGAACCATTTTTCCAAATAATGCATTAGATGTACAGGGATCTTGCTGCAAGTTTTGAATGAGTGTCCAAACCTCTTCTCCATTCTTCCATTCCTCCCTTGCTTCATATATCCAAATAGGTTGGATAATAGAAATGGCACAAAGAAATGCTTCCACATCCTCATACTTTATTGAGAGTGCAGCTGCAACAAAATTTTTCTTCCCTTTTTTGTAGATAATTTCAAAGTCATAACCCAACATCTTTGTGACCATTTTTTCTTCTCTTATAAAGATAATATTTTTTCCAAAAATTATTTAATACTAGCATGGCCTGTTTTTACCTTGAAGTGTCTCCCCATTAGGTAAGGTCACCATTGCTTTAGTGACTGTAGTATTGCCAACATTTCCTTCTCATAAATAATTTTGTGTAAATACTTTCCCTTGATTGGATGACTTTAAAAATCAATGGGTCTTCCTCCATGCATTAAAACAACACCAATTCCATTTCCTAAGGCATCACATTCCATAATAAAGGTTCTTGTGAAGTTTGGTGTAGCTAAGACAGGTGCTTGGCACATTGCCTCTTTAAGATGTTCATTGCTTTTGGAGACCAAGAAAATGCATCTTTCTTCAATAATGTTGTTAGAGGAATTTTTAATCTCCCATAATTCCTAACAAACTTGTGACAATACCCTGTCGACCCGTGAAATCCTCGAAGATGCTTTATGGTTGTGGGGATTTTACATTCCTTAGAGGCTTTAATTTTGTGAGGGTCCACCTTAACACCCTAATGAGATACAATATCACCCAAATATTCCACCTCATGTACTCCAAAGAAACATTTGGATTTTTTTGCATATAATTGTTTCTACTCTAATAGTTTGATCACCTTATCAACATGTTGAACACGATCCTTCCAAGACTTGTTGTAGATTAGTATATCATAAAAAAGTAATAACACAAATTTCCTAATGAAGGGATTGAAAATGGAATTCATCAAACCTTGAAATATGCAAGGTGGATTAGTATGGCGAAAAGGCATGACCAAAAATTCATAATGACCTTCGTAAATTTTGAATGTTCTTTTCTGAATGTCTTTAGTATTCATTTTAATTTTATGATATTATGAGCAAACATCTATCTTGGTGAAGTACATTTCTCCATGTAATTCATCCAACAATTTATCGATGACAGGAATGGAAGATTTATTTGTAATAGTTATCTTGTTAAGTTCCCTATAATCTAGACACATATTCCATGCTCCATCCTTCTTGTGCACCAATACTACTGGAGCAAAGAAAGAACTTTGGCTAGGTTGAATTATATCAACCTCTAGCATTTCAGTAATCATACATTCAATTTCACTCTTTTGGGCACAGGGATATCTATAAGGCCTTATGTTTGGAGGAACACTTCCTGGAATCAAGTGAATAGTATGATAATAATCACAAATAGGTTTGAGGCCTTTGTGAGTCTCAAAAACCTTGGAATTATTTTCCAATACTTTTTGTAGATTTAGAGAAATCAATTATTTCGTTTCCAATACTTTTTGTAGATTTAGAGAAATCAATTATTTCGATGTTTGATCCTCTAATGGAGAATAATTGTACAGTTACGCCTCATTTATCTTTCTTCAAAATCTTGGTCATGTTATTAAATTTTATTATCTTCCATGGTTTCCTTATGATGCCTTTTAATTCAATTTCCTTTCCTTCCCAAAACAATTTCAAGAAAAGTTCTTGAAAATTAGAAGATATCACCCCCAAATATTGTAACCATTGGACTCTTAGTACAAAATCAACACCACTCATTGAAATGGAAATCATTGGACTATTCAATACATATTCCCCCATGGTTAAGTTGATATTATGGCACTTTCCATAGCGATTTATAGTTCCTCCATTTGCAACGATCACTTATCACTTTGGTGTTGAATATAGAAAGCAATTCAATTCCTTAGCTATCTTACAATGAATAAAACTATGGGTATTACATGAATCAATTAACACATGTACCTTTTTATTCTTGATATATCTGTCTTCTTTTGAGATAACCTAAGGTCAATTCACTATGCTAAAGCATATAAAATGTTTTGTTGATTTTAATGGTTTGGAGGACCAATGAACTGATTAAAAATAGGTGCTTTAAACTTAGAAAGATCCTTAATAAAACAAAAGGTTGTTCTTTAAATACATATGGTTATTTTGATTTAAATGAGAGGGATAAGTAGAATATAGAGAAGTATAAGTGATTAAATATTCAAACTGAGTATTTAACCATTCATAAGAAGAAATCAAGAAAACAATGTTTCCTAGATCAACAGAATATAATAAAACTATTACAGAAATCTAGTGCAATTTAAGTTCAAAGAGGAACTGACAATAATAGATAGTCTTGCAAATTAATCTCTTATTTAAATGCAACTTCACAGTGGATTCAAAATGAAACTGAGATTCAATTAAATTTTCAATCGGATGACTGTAAAAGGATTGAATTATATGAAGAATACATAATGAAAAACATGATGGAAACAACTCACTCAGAGACAATCCATATGAAGTAAATCCAGAATATTTTATTAAATAAAAAATGATCCAGCTCAGTACAAATCTGTGTGATAACTAGTTCAAGGGTGCAACCCTCAATACTTTGGTAGGCTGGAGTATTTAAACAACAAAACAAAATATTACAATAAACGCCTGAATCACACAACATTCTATTATTACTTAAAACTAATGGAAATAGAAGTAATTTTGATCAAAACATTTGGCCTTCTTTTGTAGGAAAGTTGGTGTTGAGTGGCCACTATTTGGGTGTTGTGCTGGTGAATCTGGTCTGTCCTCTAATCCTAAATTCACATAGATTTTCCCACCTTTCTTCATCTAGGATTGCTATCTTGGTTACCTTAGTATACCAAGCAAAAGTGGGTTTCACAATGAAAATATTTTTTATCTCATGTTGAATAAAACATATGTTGTTGATGGCTTCGTAAAATGCCCTACCTGTCATGGAACCTTTGATGTTGGAGGACTTGGTTGTGTTCCTGGAAATGTCCTGAAGCTTCTTGAAGTAGCCCTCCTTTGTCATTAATTTATCATTGATCACAAATAGTGAAGTCATACCCTACTTGTTCAATGCATCAATCCTTGTGAAAAAATTGTTGACTGCAAGTTCAAGAGTGTGACACTTCTCTATCAACTACACTACTAAGTTCATTTTGATCAGAACTTTCTTCTCCTCTAGAATGGTTTCATTCCTTTCTTCCACTCCTATATCAACCAATTCATGCCTCTCTTTAGAATTAAGAAACTTTATAATGTTGTTGGATGTAGCAGACATCTCTCCTAGTTAAGCATTTATATTGGCAATTGTCTACTTTTGCTTCTCCATCAACTCCTTCTGCTAAAAAATAATCTGGATACATGGCTAGATTTCATCCATTTCCTCAATGATTTTGTACCATATAATTTCCTTGACATTACCCAGAGTGTGGTCAATGAAAGACTCAGTTCATGATTTCTTCCATACTTCTATTTGGTTTTGATCTCTCTGAAGCTCTATTGCATGAAAAATCCCAAATTTCTTTTGTTGATCCTTTAGAAGTTTCACTTGATCATGAAATTTCTTGATTTCCTCGGTCAGAAGAGATGTATTTTGGACTGCACTGGCCAACTGGTCTACAACATCTACCGTACTTGTTGTAGTTGGTATGGTTGTAGGAATGACTATGATAGGGAGTTCTTACAAGGGAGCAGTCTTTTTAGCAACTTTTTCTTTCTCCTTAATTACCTTCTCCATCTTTGTCTCCATTTTCTTAAGTTGTGTAGTCTGCTCCATGATGAGCTTCATCATATCTGCTTTTTGAGTCTCTGTTTCTGTAATTTCCTTAGCCAAAGGATCATTAGTAGCTAGTAGTTTTAACTGTTTCCTCAATGCTACTATATCCAAATTCTTATTCTTGATAAGTTCCTCTACATCATTAATGTTTGCAGGATCATAACCCAGTTTGAATACCAAATCCTCAAAGGTGTTAATCCTGGTGTCTTTGGAAAGAGCAAAAACTTTCTCCATCTTTAACTGTGACTTGACATTTTCTAGTGTAACCTGTAATTTGGACAAAGCCATGGTTGTGTTAGTGATAGTAGAGAAAATAATTTCCCCAGTCTGCTTAAGCATCTCCATTTAGTCAATGGTATGTATATCCTTTACATCAATCTCAAAAGATGTATTTTTGTAGTCTGACGCTCCCTTGGGCTGAGGGACTTGTGCCTGAAGGAATGCCATATGAATTTTCCCCTTCTCTGAGTCAAAGGCTGACAGAAGCCTGCTTTGGGCACCAGAAGTCTGTGTCCAGAACTAGTTGTAAGTGTTAATCTTCAAGGCTTCATTTCTAACTTTTATTTTCTTGAAGATATTCATTATTCTCTTCTATGCCTCACCTAAAGTAGGTGTACCTATCTGCATTATTTGATGCTACTCTTGTGAAGTTGAAGAGGTAGTAGGAGACTGTGTAGACTAATCACCTACTAATGAAGAAAGAAGTGGCTCATTAGTGGTGATAATGGTCTGCTGCTCTGAATATTTGGTAAGGCTTAGTCTGGAACTAAGATTAGCCTTCTTTCTGTAAATAATTGTAAACCCCTAACTGCAAATATCAATCCCCAATGGGGACTCTTCCTCTCTGCTCCTCTTTGCTTCCTTATCCTACATGGTAGGAGTCTACATTGTTGATTATGATACTTGTTGTTCTTTTGCCTCCTGTAAAGTGTTCTCAACCCACTCTAGCTGATTTTTATACTTTTCTATTTCTATCCTAGGTGTGTGAAAGTAAGGAGTAGACTTGGTTTCTATCCTTAGTTTAGAAATGATCCCTAATGAATCATAAGACCACGTAAAAATGAGATTGAACTTTCCTTCAAAATATTATCTGCCTGTTCCCCTATTGCCCTGTTGTTGCAAATGAAAGGGCCAACCTGTGTTTTTATCTTAAACTGGGACTTTTTATTGGCAGCAACGAAGTGGATTTCATCCATATTAATCATTTTCCTATTGTATTCTAAGAAAAAAATCCTCATTAGGAGGAATTTTGGTAGCTTGTAAGGTGGGAGCTCACATCCAAATATCCTTATTTCTAAATAATTTTCATATAGGTACCAGTCCCATGTTTGCACTTGATTTGACAATTGCAACACCCTGTTGACTTCTTCAGTTATTCTTGGTTCAATTTTGTTGTTCACGAGACCTATGGCTGGGTGAACAAACATCTCTATAAATTTTTTGTAAGTGTACTCTTTCTTCTCCTTCATGACCAAGGTAGTCTAGAAAATGACTGACTATTGGTTTCCCTTCTCACCCAGCTTTTGCAAAGACGAATTAATATTGTCCCCCTGAAGGTATAGGAACATGTAGACTAACACAGATGCATATTTAAATACCTCCTTAGTTGGAAATCTAACCAATTGTTGATGGATGGACTCTGCGAGAAAATGGCTAAAATTAAACACAATTGAGGGCTTAGCATCCATAGAGAAGATGGATAAAAATCCTATAATGGCCTCATCTACCCATTGATCAGAGTAGTAGCCAAGGAGATAGGAAATGAAAATGGTAATTTGCTTGGATCTCTCAGGGAATATGTAAGAGGGATAAAGTGGATTTTTCTTTGGTAATGCAACATCTTGTGTCAAAAATAGTTCAAGAGTTTGAGCTCTTCTTGGCAAAGTCTAGTTTCTAGTATGTTTCAACTAGTGCTTCATAAGAAAATGGGGTAGCATTGTCTATTTTGGGGGCTTGCATCATCTGATCAATGGCCTGAGGGGTTATGATAAACATAATTTCTCTAGTGGGAGTGACTATGGCCCTTTGGCTTGGAAAATAGAATGCATGACATTTTCTAATAAAATTTGGGGTGTTTTGGGTACGAGGAAAGGTGTAGTGAGGTAAATTTGACTCCCACAACTGGATGTCATCTGACTTATCTATATACTTGTCTTCAAGCCAGAAATACATCTCGAAGAGGTCAAGTTCATAGAGTGTCTCATGAATTTTGTAATCTTGGTCAATCATAGGAATGTGATGAAAGTCTATAGGAAGATGGATCAGAGGATTGACAATTTCCTCTGGCCCCTTGTCCTTTGGAGGCATTTTGGCTATGGATAAGAGCAGGAGTGAAAAATGGATTGGGAGGAGACAATTCACAGAAAAAAGTCATGTTATAGAGATAGGAACATAAGGAATAAACTGGAAATGATCAGATAGATAGTGTCACTAGCGATTTAAAATATCGGGATTGAGTCCAGAAACCTATAATAAAATAAATTAGCAATGATAAAACATGAATTCAGTAACCTTTTGACGAATGGGGAGGAGGTTTATATATCAATTTGGTTTTCCGTTGGTGGCACGGATCTGTTGAATTAACGACTAAGCCAATTGAATGCTTAATGGGTTAATTCTGGAGGGAATGGATTTGATTTGATGGAGTTTAATGGACGGATGAGGTGGCAGAAGGCAAATGGCAGGAGTGCAACGATCAGGTAAGTGGCATCGGGAGAAATGGAATCAACTTTTCGAGGGGGTGAGTGGTTTGTCGTTTCACTCATCGGGGGTCCGAAATGCTAAATATATGACATGTAGGGGCAGGCACAGTTTGGTATACCACCCATTTCAAACAACCCCACCCCCCCCCCCCCCCACCACCTGATGGTAAAGCTCAGATGGTGAGTGGGGGCCAAAGTTTCATGCGGACCGTCAGATGTGGGAATATGGGCGGATATGGATTATGACATGGAGGGGAATTAACCATGATGTGACAAGATTGCTGATCTGAAATGATCATATGTTAAAACTGATGTAGAATTGATTATGCCATTAATGAATAGAATGTTAACTGAAAGTGTTGAAATCGTTAGAACTGCCTAAGAAGATTGACTTTACAACAATTGATAAAACATAAGTAAGATTAAAAACATAAGTGAAAACAACAAAAACACAGCGATACCATACAGCAAGATTGATTACGAAATTCATCACTGATCGACTACGTCTCTGGGTCTACTTTCAAGATGGGCGACCACTTTATTAGGATTGAAACCGAAGAGGTCGATTACATAGAAATTTGACCGAACTGAATGTGCACGCAGGCACTTCTAGTCATTGTCACAAGAAATCTCTCTGAACTAGCTTTCCAACTCCTATCTTGGTTTCCAATTTTGACTCTAGATGCCCCTATTACACTGAAAACAAAAACAACCTCTAACCTCTAGAATCTGCATATAAAACTTCAAACCCACTCATGTTTTCTTCAATGAGCAAAAACTACCTCGTATAGCCCTGCAAGTAAATTAGAACTTCTTTGGACTATAATTGGCATGAATTGGCTGAAATTAGGGGTTTTGGCTTTCGGTCTAACCATGTTTTGACACCTTATGGTAAACACACATGGTCATTGAATTAGTTTTAATGCCAAAACTTAACAAAAACCCAAAAATGGACCATATGTTAAACATTTCTGCTGGCAGTCAAGATAATGCGCAGAGTAGGTGACCGTTACCATGTGAACAATTGTGGTCTAACTGCAGGCTGCCACCTCCGCGTTGAGCCCCGACGGTCTTAGCTTACAGCGCTTCGACAGTTACCAACTCCACTCACATGCCATAGTTTACTCCGTAGTCTCCGATGCGGTGAACTGCAACCCTGATTGCCATGGTAACTGCCATACTATTCACATGACTGCTGATGTTGACGGTGATCCCGGTGGTTACTCTTGGAGGTAACATGACCCTGACAGTTACTCCCATTGCACATATGACATGGTTATGAATTCCTACCCATTGTGGTTAATGCTAACCTCGTCGATCTTATTCACATCTGGTCACATGCAGATGCTTCGACGCAGTATTCTCTGCAGTAGGGGTTGTTATAAAGTTTTTGTAATGTTTTTAATATATTTTCAAAGGCCGTGAGTGGTTTAGGCTTAGGCTTTATGTATTTAATATGTAATGTTTTGTATTATGGTCTGAGAGGGTGTATAGAATAGGTTTAATGTTTTTGTTTTACATGGTAAAGGTTTAGACCTTAGGTTTTTAATGTTTTTTTTTAATGTTTGCATTAGGTTCTAGGTTTAGGTTTGCACTAGGTTTGTATTAAAAATAACCTATTTACAACTAAATTTCACAAAGTGACATTAGCACAAACGTCACATGACAAAAAACCTGTTAACAACCAAAACCTGCAAAGTGACGAAAACAACATTTTGACAACCATATCCTAGCGGAACTGATGACAAACCCGTCGACATCCACATACAAAACCATATCTGCTGAACACCGTGAAAACCATATAGACATCACATGAACAACCTGAACCATAAACATCACTATCAAAGTTGACGACACCGGGCCTGAATACTGATGACGACACTGAACCTGTGTAACTGATCTGACGAGATCCTCTTGGATCAATCCTCTCCACTTGAAAGCTTTTGGACCAAAAAAGTTTGAATAGATAGATAGTAGGTGAGGGTAGAGCTTCCTCACTCTCCACCTTGTCCTGATGATGTACCAATACATTCGATCAATCACCTGCAAGTGATAACCCTAATGATGTTGACCATAGCACATTTTGAATCGTTGACCTGTTCTATCTATCTGTAATATGTACAACTTGCGATGATGGTCAAACAAAATGTTATGAACATGGCAATTGATTTATTTACATGGAATACCATGAATTAGTGATTCATAATCATCTTTGGAAGCAGTCTCTATAGGATATTGTTCAATACCATTGACATATATTAAAAAACTATTTTGTGGAATGATAGATACATTCAAAGACATTTTTGACATAAAACCAGCGACTTGACTTGCGATACTTTCCTGATTCCTGATTACTAAGTGAACTTGTTGCAATAAACCCATCAAACTATAATTTGAAAACTGCTGCAACTTAGTTTTTCTTTGAAATTATTGAATTAGTTGTTGATTTGTTTTAATCACTATTTCCTCTTTTATTAAATGATGTTTCCATTGATTGGCAATTTCCATTTATGCATAAGTTTCCCTTAGATACTTTGACACTGCTTTAGAAAAGGATTTGATATGAAAACAAATAGGTTTCCTCTCCACTTGAAAAGACGCTTCCAAATTGTTTGAAACACGAAGTGGTGACACAATACAAGAGAAATTTAACACTGACTTTCCCCAATACTGACCTGCATCCCTGTACTTGTTAATTTCCAAACTTGGACTGAATTGATTCATTCTCACAATAGGAAGAGGAGCTTTAGGAATCCATTGTAATTCAAGTTGTATTCCCTGATTATGAGTAAGATGTTTGGTTTCTTTAAATAGATCTGGAAAAGTTTCTACCTATTTGATCAAACTATCTTTAAGCTGAGACTCATAACCTGAACAAACATCATGTTGCTTCTTATGTTGCTCCTTTACACACATTATTACAAATCTTTTATTTGAACTTACTAATCGCTTCATATTATTAGCAACAACTAAATTCAAGTGATTTTTACTTTTATGTGCCTTGACAATAAATTCAACCCCATCTTTCTTAAGGTGATATTTATGTTCTCTCTTGTAAAATAATGCATCACGATCATAAAGATAAGGACTTCCTAAGATGACTCCACATATGTGTACTAGAACCACATCTAATTCCACTTCATCAATGTAATTAGCTGTAATGGAAAATCTTAATCGACATTGTTTAGTGACTTTTATCTGAGTTTATTTATTTAGCCATCCTAATGGGTAAGGTCTTGGATGATTTCGTGTCTCCAAACCCAAATTCTTAACTAAATATTCAGATATTAAATTGACTTGTGAACCACTGTCAAACATTGTATGTATCTTTGTGTGCTTAGAAGTTATCCATATGTTAAATAATTCAACTCTTTTATCCTCATTTGAAGGATTTATGTTTGATGAAGATGCAATAGTATTCAAATTTGAACCAGTGTCAGAGGTTTTACCTGTTGTAACCATAGTAGTTATCCTCCTTTCATCACCTGAATCTAAACCTAGATCTTGCTGAACTGCTGCAATTTCCTTCTTTTCATACTTCTCCTTAAGGAACCTTTTGGGCTTAAGTTCTGGATGAAGTTTCCAACACTTTGATTCATCATGACCGATTCTCTGGCAATGAGAACAAGTAGGTCTTTCTTTCTGAGCTATCGCTGATTTCTTCCTCTTTGAAATGTTATTCCCTTTACTGTCATTGGAATCTTTAATTTCCAACTCTTTTGATGATTGCGATGAAAACTTGAATGGTCTACCACCTGATTCAATATGTATGTCTTGAACACACACTTCATCAAAATCATCAGGATTAAACATCAACAATATATGCTACAAATATAAATGTAAACTGCCGATGTAATTTAATAAAGTTTCACGTCTATCTAATGAAATACCAAGTGCCAATGTTTTCTTTCTGAACTCTTGGGTAAACTCCTAAACACTCTACCCTTTACCTTGCCTTAGATGCTGCCAATCAATAACAACTTGTTGCATGTATCCTAAAGGATAGAATTGTTTCCTAAGAGATTTTAAAAACTTAGACCATGAAGAGATGACTTTACCTTTTCACTTTAAATCTATTTGAGTTTTACTTTCCCACCAGATTAAAGATGTTCCCCCCATTCTAAGTGTAGCTAACTGAATTTTTGTTTTATTGTTAGAAATTTTTTGAATCCACAATACACTTCTAACTGCTTAATCCAGCTATCTAGATTTTTAGGATTCATTTTGCCATCATAAATAGGTAACTCAAATTTTACATCAAGTTTTAAAAGATATGTTTTCTTAGGTTTCTTTTCTATTTTAGATTCTACATTGTAAGAAGAAGAAGATGATGATGATGGAGATGATGGTGGTGAAGGTGGTTTATCAGCCTTGCCTTTACCTTTGTCCTCCTTTGAAGTATTTGAAGAAGAAGTTGCATCTCTCACCTTCTTGTCTTCGTATAGTTCTCCCAACATCCACTGGATTGTCAAGAATGCTTGCTAAAATTGTTCATCACTCATCTTAGTTTCAGTATTTTCACTTGCATCAAATCTTGTCATTGTCGACTTATGAACGAATCATCACTTTCCAATCTCTGGATCAATATGCTCAAGGATTCCTTCTGTACATTGCGACTTTGACCTGGTTAACATTCAATGGAAAAATTCTACAAACGTAACCTGCTCTGATACCAAATTATATGATCTGAAATGATCATATGTTAAAACTGATGTAGAATTGATTATGCCATTAACGAATAGAATATTAACTGAAAGTGTTGAAATCGTGAGAACTACTTAAGAAGATTGACTTTACAACAGTTGATAAAACATAAGTAAGATAAAAAACAAAAGTGAAAGCAGAAAAAACACAGCGATACTAGACAACAAGATTGATTACGAAGTTTGTCTCTAATGGACTACGTCTTTGGGTCCATTTTCAAGATGGGAAACCGCTTTATTAGGATTGAAACCAAAGAGGTCGATTACACAGAAATTTGATCAAACTGAATGTGAATGCAGGCACTTCTGGTCATTTTCATAAGAAATCTCTTTGAACCATCTTTCCAACACCTGTCTCAATTTTGAATTACGACTCTCAATGCCCCTGTTACACTGAAAACAAAAACAATCTCTAACCTCCAAAATCTGCATACAAAACTTCAAAACCACTCATTTTTTCTTCAATGAGCAAAATCTGCCTCTTATAGCCCTGCAAGTACATTCAAACTTATTTGGACTAAACTTGGCATGAATTGGCTGAAATCAGGATTTTTTTGGTTTCAGTCTAACATGTTTTGAGACCTTAGGTTAAACACGCATGGTCATTGAATTAGTTTTAATGCCAAAACTTAAAAAAAACCCAAAAATGGACCATATGTTAAACATTTCCACTGGTGGTCAAGATCATGCGTAGAGTAGGTGACCGTTACCAAGTGAAGAGTCGTGGTCTAACCGCAGGTTGCCACCTCTGTGTTGAGCCCCGACGGTCTTGGCTTACAGTGCTCCGACATTTACCAACTCCACACACATGCCGCAGTTTACTTTGCGGTCTCCGATGTTGTGAACTGCAACCCCGACTCTCACGGTAACTGCCCGACTGTTCACATGATGACGTTATCTAATAGTGATCTCGATGGTTACTCCTCATGGTAACATGACCCCGACAGTTACTCCCATCACACATATGACATGGTTACGACTTCCTACCCATTGTGGTTAATGCTAACCCCATCGGTCTTATTCACATCCGGTCACATGTAAATGCTCTGACGTAGTCTTCTCCGCAGTTAGGACTATTATAAAGTTTTTGTAATGTTTTTAATATATTTTCAAAGGCCGAGATTTGTTTAGGCTTAGGGTTTATGTATTTAATATGCAATGTTTTGTATTATGGTCCGAGAGGGTGTATAGAATAGCTTTAATATTTTTGTTTTACTTGGTAAAGGTTTAGACCTTAGGTTTTTAATGCATTTTTGAATGTTTGCATTAGGTTCTAGGTTTAGGTTTGTATTAGGTTTGTATTAAAAGTAACCTATTTACAACTAAATGTCACAAAGCGACATTAGCACAAACATCACATGACAACAAACTCGTCGACAACCACATGTTGACAACCATATCCTAGTGGAACTGACGACAAACCCATCGACAGCCAAGTACAAAACCATATCCACTGAACACCATGAAAACCATATAGACATCACCTGAACAACTTGAACCATAAACACTGTCGAAGATGACGACACCGAGCCTGAATACTGACGAAGACATTGAACCTGTGTAACTGATCTGATGAGATCCTCCTGGATCAATTTCTCGGTGGGGTCAGGAATTGGTTTAATGCAACGTTGGGGAATGCATGATACAAGAGGGGTATTAAACTTAGGGAAATGAGAATGAAGGGAAAAATGAGCAGAGGGTGTCACACGGAATCTGTCAAGGGTGCGGACACGACTGACCTTCCTAGAAGTCTAAGACATTCTAATGACAAACAAGACAAAATGGAGTAATCTTTCTCTAAATACACCTTTTACAACATGAAAACTACAAGTGTTTAGGCTTACCTTATTCCAAAACGCTGTTGTTGAAGTTCGTTCTTGACGATCCGGATGAGCTCCTCCTTCAAGTCAATTCCTGCAACCACAAACAATCAAACAATTACCAAGCACTTGCATTTCATATAATAAAACATATATTCAACATGCAGACCAAGGAACACATGAAATAACTCATTAACACAAACTATTGAGAAAAATAAACCAGTTTGTATTAATAACGAAACAAAGAAACTCTTACAACCTGGCCTTGGTGTTGTGCAAGTTCCTCCCAGGGTCCATCAAGGGTTTTCCTCTACTTTGACAAAGCTCACCCTCTCCCAAGTAGAATCAAGTGAAGACAATCTCTCCTCACAAAGGCTCTAATGGAAGACCTAAATCCTGCAGCATTTACCCAAAGAAAATGTATAGCTCCAACCTCCCCTCCTTCTGGCTCAATGCCTTTATTTATAGTGCTGTAAAGAGGTTATTCAGGTCCACTATCAATGGGATCATCCCCCTCTATGGGTGGGATAGCTCCCTTATTGATGGGATAAGTTCCCCCTTAATAGAGATACATGAACCAACTGGAGGCGCATCCATTTCATCAAACCGACCTCTAGAATGTTCTAGAAGTAACCACAAGTAACTTTTTCAAGATAAAACTCGCGCATTTTGCCTTTTACAGAGGGACGCACCTGTCCCTTAACATACAGAGCGTCCATGGATGCAAATTTTGTGAACATGGTCAGCGTCCCCGCAGGTAAGGCTAGAGAGAACCTGCGACCCCAGAGATAAACATGATTTTTACAAGACTTTCTCTCTTCTTTGAGTTTGAGATGGATAACAGAGGCATGAGACTTGCCTAAGAGGGTAGCATGACTGTTGATTTGAGCCATACTAACTGTAAGTAGTCAAGGTGACATTTTTTAGTGTAACAGATTGCCCCCTAAAGTGCGAAGCCTGGAATAGAATAGGGTTTTGTAATTCTAGGAAGGGTGAAGCGCTTTATCATTTTAAGGATTGCCTTGTGGATGGCCTGGTTGGAACCTGCAATTTTCAACACAAAATACATGGATAAGATTATATCATCACTGAGGTAGGCATTCCCATACTCAGATTCAAAACTTTAACTAATGGACTAACTATTCTGATACAGGAATGATCTTGCAGTACATTATTTTTATAGACTTTTGTAGACACAGTATGGACGCAGCCATCTGTTTATGATAAGTCTACATAGACAATGAATACAAAACTCCTCGCAGCCTGGATGGTAGAAACTAGATCCAGGGTCTTCACTTCTACTTCCCGAATTGGTACGATTCTAGCCATGTGATTAAATGATTCGATGTCGAACATGGTAGAAACCACTTGATTACCAGTCAATGATGTAAACTGTTAACAAGCGTGAGAGAAACCACCAGTAATGTCAATGGTCCTCAAAGTACCAAGCACAACCTGTGAAATGTGAATAGATGTTTTGATGTCGAACACTTCACGGAATCCTTTGATCGAAAGTCAATGATGTAAACTGACGTCAAAGGCGAGAAACCTGCCATTGATGCATGCAGACTTCAAGGTGCTGTCGATTCCTAAGTCATCTTTCTAGATAATGTGTCGATGTCGATAGAAAGCGACCCGTTGCAGGCAAGCCCGCAACACGAAATCATTGTTCAAGTTGAAGAAATGTTGCTGTAAGGACTGACTCAGGGATGGTCAAATGGATGACAAGTATTTTGCAGATGAAAGTTTTGCTTGCAGACCTCTTGAACACATAACGACACAACAGATGGTTTGGTGACGAATAACTCAAAGTTGATCCCTGAACCCGGTTAAAGATTTTCAAAGTGATTTAGCCAACTGTGAGGTAAAAGATTTCCCAACCCAGGTGAATGAAAAGTGTCGTGTTCAAGAGCGGTAATAAAGTTTCTTCTGAGGCAAAAGGTGACAAATAGGTTCATTCTTCTCTTTTTTCCCCCACCATTTCTGGCAAGTACCTCTTTATTTTTAACAAGCTTGAGGAGGATAACATATGCTTGATTATAAGCTCATCCTTCGGACGAGTCCAACCTAGTTTAAATGCGAACCCTAGGAAGGAGTGGTTCGTTCCTGTTTGTAATTGAACAGGTCCTTTACTGTAAAAGTTTAACGAGCCCAGTATAGGAGAAACTCGGCGTTTTTCATTTTTACAGAGTCTGAAAAACTTAAGGAAACTCCACGTTGAACTTTTTCGTATATTTGTGTCCCTCAAGCCCGAAAAAGTATAAAATAATACCTGGGGGAACCGCTTGATCTTACGACCAAGGAGTACTTTCATAATAGTGTCGTTAACCTGAAAAGTAAAAAGTGATCAAAGACACGTCGTTTTATTTCCTTATCGAGTTTGAAACGACAAAAACCCGGCAATCTTTTCCTGATTTTGCCGTCAGAAAAGAGCTAAAAGGGGACCGTCTTTTAATTCCGTTTTAACGAGTGAAAAAGAAACACTCGGCAATCTTTTCATGTTTTTAGGAGTCAGAAAAGGGCTTAAAAGATGACTCTGAAATTTTGTTTGTGAAAAATTACAATTTCCCTCGAAATCCCTTTGTCCTGCACAAAAGTGACACATTACTCATACCTGTTTAAAATAGGCAAAAATACATTTAAAAACATCTTTTCATGGTAAAAAATGAACTAATTCATCCAAAAAACCTATAAAAAGACCTTTTACCATGTCATTTTTACCGTTTCACTGTTGAGGTTGAAAAAGGAGCTTTTGACAAGAAACTTCCCGTGGTTGCTGCGGAAAATCTGACCGTCGGAATCGAACGCCGCTTCACCGAGGTATTTTACACATCCCACTCTTCATTTTTATCCGTTTAGTTTTTTGTTTTTGGTCTCTGTTTCATTTTTTGGGGGGGTTTTGGGTTCAAAATGCGCCCCTCATCGGACGCAGGTGCCCTTCGGGTGACCCGCGTCCCCCGACTTTTTCTCACATGGGAAAAAGGTCGGGGGACGCAGTCCACCTTTAGGCGAGCTGCGTCCGGACGCCCTGTGCTAAAAAGCCGGGGTGCGTCTTCCGCAAAGGGCGCATTTCAAAACCCTAACTCTCTCAAAAAACCACCAAATTTGCTCAAATTAATTTCTAATTGACTCTTTTGATGTGCAGGGCCCAAAACATGTTAGACTGGAGAGAGAGAGAGCACGTAGAAGACGATGAAGCTGCGATTAACCACCAACCCTCTCTGGATGCCTTAAGAACATGTGGATTGTACAAATATTGGACCATACCGGGCATGAGGGGCCAGGTAAGATTTTTGGAATGGCTGGTTGAGCGATGGAACGTTCAAGATCAATGTTTTTACATTGGAGGGCACCAGCTCGAGATAGAGCCCTCGGATGTATACTTTCTCACTGGCTTGCCAAACAGAGGTGAGCAACTCAACCTTGCGGGGACCAGGCCGGGTGGCCAATCCCTTGATGATCTCCGCGAGGAGTGGTGCAGACCAGGGACTCGCCATAAAAAAGGCGTGGAGATAAAGCACATCGCTCTGGCGGAACTTAGAGTTATTGCATTTACGGTCACTAGGATTTGTGGCGCGGCCGCCTTGCACATTGCCTCCGGGTCCCAAATGCGGATGGCAGTTGACTGTTACCAAGGCACCATCTTCAACTGGTGCGAAGCTGTGTCGGCTCATATGAAGAGCCAACTGACCAAGGCAAAGAACGGACGACTAAAGACTTTTGGATATGGGCCTCTAGTCGTGAGCTTTGCCTTGGAGAGAGTTCCTATGCTGATCCCTCAGCAACTCACTGTTGATGACTTGGGTCCTCGGGAGCCAAAGCTTGTTCGATGGGTTGCGGTGATGGCCCGGCATCCTGACGAGGGTGCTGCAGTGGTTCGATTCTCAGACAGTTACTTCGACTGGCTAGAGGGCCAGCTTTTTGTGATACAAGACTTTCCATATGCCGGAATGGATTTCAGAGGTGATCCGGACATGGTTCTTCCACAGGGAGAACAATGGGATGACAGAGGTACTTTCATTTTCACAAGTTTTCTAATTATGTATTTTTTATTTTTCATATATATCGTCTCAAAGTAACAGTAAAATTTTAAAAATGCAGATGTTGGACCACAGCGTCCAGCCAATCTCCGGCCTTACGACAGACGACATCCAGCTGCACCGGCACCGGCCCTACAGGATGCGACAGCAGAAGTACTAGCCGATTTGGAGCATGATCTAGAGCGTCTCACGGCAGATATACCTGAGACTACTATGGATGATATTCCAATGAGGCTTCAGCGCTTCGTGGTCGCGGTCCCTGGACCGTTTAGGAGATTTCTGCGCAAGATAGCCCGCGCAGTGGTGTCGTACAGAGAGCACCACCAGTGATTGACTAGTCACTTTTGTAGTCACATGTGACATTTTTGACTTTTTGCACTATCATTTTGCCGATCATAAGGTGTGTTAAACCTATGATCGAAGACGATGTATATATTTTTGGACACACTTCTATCTATATCTATATATCACTATTACCGGCTTATCTTGTTTAACATGTATGATGAAATGTCTTTAAATTTACTTGCATGATTATTATAAATGTCTGTCCAACACTCGAGAAGCAATTGCATCTGCTAATGTATTCAAAGACCTTGGAATATGTTGATATTCAATGTAATCAAATTCACGTTCCAAGAGACGCACTCTCAAAAACAACCTTAATAACACAGGATTTCTAATGGCATAAACTCTATTAAGCTGTAATACAACAAGTTCAGAATCTAACCTCACTATCAAACGTCGAATTCCAAATGAAATAGATTCGGATAATAATTCAACCACTGCACTGTATTCTGCAATGTTATTCGTTGTTTGACCGAGGCTTACCCCATGCATAGAAACTAACTCGTCAGAGGGTGAATAGATAACCCAAGCTGCGGAAGAGATATTCCGTGTACTACGACAAGCACCATCAGCAAATCCAATGTATGTTTGGAGAGGCGTCGACATCTACAATATCAAGAGTAAAACCAAGATGAGCCAAAATAATGACGAAAAACCACACTTGCTAAGCTAAGCACACTGACTAAACTAACACACTTGCTAGCTAGAAAGGAAATCTAACCTATCTAAAAATTTCTCCATCCATCATTTTAAGCATAATACCTCTTTAGGTAAAGTCCATTTCTGGGTTTGCCCAAAGAGTCCCCATCAAAATCAACTAACTCATAAGCCCCTTTTGCTAGCTTTCGCTTTACAATGTAGGGCCCATGCCACATGGGAACGAATTTTCCAGCACCTAGCTTATCGTTTGCTTGATCATATAATAGTACTAGGTCTCCTTCTGAAAAACTTCGAGGAGTTACACTTTTATCGTACTGGGCTTTCATTCGTTTTGCGTGAGTCTCGATGGCTAAAGTAGTGTCACGTCGAGTCTCATCTAATTTAGCCAAGTATAACAACCGTTTCTCCTCTTCGGAAGTAGCTGGAAGTAATTCGACAGCCATTTGAAGTGATGGGATTTCGCACTCAATAGGTAACACAGCTTCTAAGCCATAAACTAGCTGAAAAGGGGTGAAACCTGTTGAATTTTTCACTGAAGTTCGATATGCCCATAGCGCCGAAAATAACATGTTATGCCAATTCGTTCGATGGATACCAATGATCCGTCGAATCATGATGACTAGAACTTTGTTGATTGACTCAACCAAACCGTTGGCTTGCGGATAATAAGGTGTAGAGCTATCGTGGCGCAAACCAAGCTGGCTTGTAAGTTCAGTCATCATGACATTTCGAAAATGGCTTCCATGGTCCGTAATGATTGCTTGTGGGACACCAAACCTAGTTATGATATGATTGAATACGAAGAGTGCAGCTGTCTTGCCGCTTGCGTCGAATGTAGGCATCGCCTCGGCCCACTTAGTAAAATAATCAACCGCAAGGATGATATACGCATGCCCCCCGGCCGAGTGAGGGTTACAAGTAATAAAGTCAATGCCCCATTTGGCGAATGGACCAGCGGCAATTATAGGGTGGAGAGGAGCAGGTGGAGCGCGCATCTTGCGATCAAACACTTGACAGTTGTGGCATTTTCTGACGGCAAGGATACAATCTTTAAACATAGACGGCCAGAAATAGCCAGCGCGCAACACCTTCTGAGCTGTGGCATACCCAGACATATGACCGCCACATGCTCCAGAGTGACAATCATTCAAAACTCTCTCAGCCTCATCGTGAGTTAAACAACGTCGAAAAACTAAGTCTGCCCCCAGGCGATAAAGTGTATCTCCAATAATTCTGTATTGCTGGGATTGAAACCGAATTTTTCGACGGTTTTCCTTGGAAGCTTCAGGCCGAAAGGTTTGGGTTTGGAGATAGATGATTATATCCCCATACCACGGATCTACAGTGCTAATAAGAAACAAAGATTCGTCCACAATGGACTCCTCTGCCACAGTCTCTGTGTCAGCACTCGGGAAATCACACATCAATTCCGCAAGAACTAAAGATTTCTTAGACTTGGACTTCTCAAACTCCAAGTCGAACTCTTGCAGGATGACGATCCATTTAGAGTACTTGCCCCCTAGCAGTTGTTTTGTCAAGATATAAATCATAGGGTTGCAATCCGAAATAACAGTAGTTTTGCGGAGAAGAATGTAGTGACGAAAACGCTGGACAGCTTGAACGGCTGCCAGGGTAAAAATGATTCAGGACTTTGTGAAAACACAGATGACTGACCAGACATATTTACAGGAGAATGAATTCCTCTAGGTGGAACCGGAGTACGAGGTGTAGAAAAACCTACTGAGTTGTCTAAAAAATTGGTTAATGCAAGGTACCAAGATTCACTTCTAGGAGGACTGTAAAAGATGGATTCACGCTCCCTTAGATCAAGGGTAATTAGATCTTCAGAATCAGAAACACCTATTTCTTCCTCTGGAAGAAGTTCTTCTATAGCAATTAATCCAACAGGAAGATTTTCGGTGATAATTCTTTCTACTCTTGGTGAATCAGGAACACTAGGAGTTGGAGTAACAGGTTCAGAAATTTCAGGTTCTTCGCCTGTTTCACTGGCAGATGAAAAACTACCAGCAAGCTCGGAAACTGTAACAGCTTCGGGATTGTAACCTGTTTCTAATCTTTGGTAATCTGGATGGACTACCAAAGAAGATTCTCCTTCTTCAGGTGAACCTATTTTACTGCCACTAGGAGTTACAAGGACCTTTAAACCCTCTAAATAACTGGGGTCGTCTCGAGGAGGTGAACCCCTAAGTTCACGGGATCTTCTCAACAATTCGGCCACAGATACAACTTCAGGAGACTGGCCCGCAATGCAACGGGACCTTCTCGGTAATTCCGCCACAATTAAAGATTTTAACTACAACACACGAAATCAAAGTAAAAAATTTCAAATCAAATCACCTAAAGTCTTCTAAAGAACCAATCAAATTTGAAGCACACGCCTAAATAATCTAGAGCGTCAAACCACACACAAACAGTAGTCTTCCGGACCAAAAACGCTAGTTGGTGATTAGACCCAACCTCGCAGGATTCAGTACAGAAATAGTGGGTGGAACAGTTACCCCGGCAACCTGCTTAATGAATAGACTGGACCAAGTTCCTCCACTTTAACCGTCTCGAAGTGAAGCGAACCCCCCAGAAAATCCAAGTGAGTATAACCGACGTCTGCTCCAGGTACAGTGGGACCTTCCCTCCACCGTCACCTTGGGTAGAATCCTAGATATTATGGCCACTAAGGTTACCAATCACAACAATTACACCTGGGGGAACAGTCTAAACTCCAACAGCACGCAAGGGCAGAGTAGCAAGCTCCAATCCCCTTACCGGCTCCTTGACAACAATCCAAGGTTTACCGATAAGTGACCCCTGGCTCCTCGACAATGGTTAATCCGAGGTTTACCGTTTGTAATACGTACTGTCTGGCGTCGTTCCCAACGAGGGAGGAATGATCCCCTCACTGGTTCGGACACGAGCTCGTGTTTCTCCTTTAAGAGGAGCTTTCCCAGAATGTAACTGAAACAATTGGATTTGTTCTACTCAAGATAGACTATCTGTTTGGTTTTGTAGTCTTGGAGAGTTAAGTACTCACCTACTCCAAGACCCTAGCCTAAGCTATGTTGGTGCTTCAGAGCCCTAGAAAAATAAAGATTACTAGATTGATTTTAATTTAAGCGTTACTTTTAAGGTTGTTTCTTAAGTCAAAAGGTGATGGAAGTGAAACTAGTGGTGTGTTGACTCGACTCGAAACCACTACAAAATGCACCTAAAATGATTTATCCACTACTTTACTTTTTCGATGAATTGCTTAACTAAAAAGTTGAGAGAATGCAATCTTTATAAAAGCAACTTCTTAATTGAAGACAATCAAAGAAACAATTCGTTTTTCTTTTCCAAGCATAAAAACATAACTTCTCTTTACATACACGAAAAAACTCTTTTCTTCTTTTGAAAACAAAAAGCTACTTGAAACAAGACTTTTTAAGAAGATGTTTTTGTATTTTTATTTTAATAAAGCAAGTAAATCTAATGTAACCAAAAAATCAATCTTAACAACTCTTAAAATCTATGAAAATGCACTCATAAGCAAACTAAAAGCAAATTTACTCTAAGCAATCTTGACGAGGCCAAAACTAACCATGATTATTTCTAAGGTGTTTTACTTGATCATGAACGAATCAAGGACTAGCTTATTGCAGAACCAAAAACTAGTCAAAACAAAATTCTAATCTTTTTGTCCTTTTTGAAAATGGAAATCAATACTTTAAAAACAAGCAATTCGAAATTTGACCCAAAACAACTCAAATGACAAGTTGCTCAAACAAGGAGACTTTACGACAGGCTCAACTTCTAAGAAGGTTGACTAACCAGAGATATCTAAGGCTGGACAACTTTCTAAGCTCAAAGTTACTACAAAGCCTTTCCAAAAATCAAACCCTAGGTCTAAACTTCGTTGAAAACCACTAAAACACTCAAAGCTCACAAAACTAGTTCAGGTGAGAATTCTTGACAGGGTACTAAAGGATCTGGGCAGAAAACACTAAGAAAAAACAAAATCTAAAAGTAATTTAAGCAAAAATGGAATTTTCTTAACTTTTACAGGAAGACGCAGGCCACCCGTTGTCACAGGTGCGGCCCCGCACTGTGCAGTCGACAGCAGTGCGTCCAAGGACGCACTGTGCAGCACACAGAGACTGCGTCCTTCTGGAAAAAGGAAGAAAAACTAAATCCAACTAAATCTAAAGCTAAGCCACCCAAATACTAATTCTCACAGTCAAAAACCAGAAAATAAAAATGATTTTCTCAAAGCAAAGTTCATATAAAGGAAAAGACTCTCTCATTAATGGATTCCCCAGCGGAGTCGCCAATTTGTCACACGGAATCTGTCAAGGGTGCGGACACGACTGACCTTCCTAGAAGTCTAAGACATTCTAATGACAAACAAGACAAAATGGAGTAATCTTTCTCTAAATACACCTTTTACAACATGAAAACTACAAGTGTTTAGGCTTACCTTATTCCAAAACGCTGTTGTTGAAGTTCGTTCTTGACGATCCGGATGAGCTCCTCCTTCAAGTCAATTCCTGCAACCACAAACAATCAAACAATTACCAAGCACTTGCATTTCATATAATAAAACATATATTCAACATGCAGACCAAGGAACACATGAAATAACTCATTAACACAAGCTATTGAGAAAAATAAACCAGTTTGTATTAATAACGAAACAAAGAAACTCTTACAACCTGGCCTTGGTGTTGTGCAAGTTCCTCCCAGGGTCCATCAAGGGTTTTCCTCTACTTTGACAAAGCTCACCCTCTCCCAAGTAGAATCAAGTGAAGACAATCTCTCCTCACAAAGGCTCTAATGGAAGACCTAAATCCTGCAGCATTTACCCAAAGAAAATGTATAGCTCCAACCTCCCCTCCTTCTGGCTCAATGCCTTTATTTATAGTGCTGTAAAGAGGTTATTCAGGTCCACTATCAATGGGATCATCCCCCTCTATGGGTGGGATAGCTCCCTTATTGATGGGATAAGTTCCCCCTTAATAGAGATACATGAACCAACTGGAGGCGCATCCATTTCATCAAACCGACCTCTAGAATGTTCTAGAAGTAACCACAAGTAACTTTTTCAAGATAAAACTCGCGCATTTTGCCTTTTACAGAGGGACGCACCTGTCCCTTAACATACAGAGCGTCCATGGACGCAGATTTTGTGAACATGGTCAGCGTCCCCGCAGGTAAGGCTAGAGAGAACCTGCGACCCCAGAGATAAACATGATTTTTACAAGACTTTCTCTCTTCTTTGAGTTTGAGATGGATAACAGAGGCATGAGACTTGCCTAAGAGGGTAGCATGACTGTTGATTTGAGCCATACTAACTGTAAGTAGTCAAGGTGACATTTTTTAGTGTAACAGAGGGGTAATATGATTTGGGATTTTAAAACTTAGGGATATGATTAATACCCAAAATTAATATATAAACCTTTACTCTTTTGTCTTTTTCTTTTGCACATGAAAATATCATTTGATAATTGACTTGGTGCATTTATACTAGCAGTCTGTGCATTTACAAAAACATAAAATGAAGCCTTTCTTTTCTTTTAGCTTCCCTAGCATTTTATTTTCCTTTGCCTTCTTTATTTAGGGCAGCTACCACCTAAATGTTTTTTAATATGAATGCCTATAAAACATCAAATTATTCCTAACATTTTAAATTTTCTTTCTTTTTGCATTCATATCCTAACTTAAAATTTTAAAATTATTTGACTAATATACTAACTTATCAAAAATAAATAATGTTACAACAACGGCTCCAGCTGGGCACTGCTTCCCACTATGGGATGTAGAGAACAAGAAGATCCAAGTGCCTCCTCCTCGGGCTATGGAGTCTTTGCTAAAACATATACTCACTTGCAATTTTAAAAAATAAAATACTCTCTAGATATTTACAGATGAAAAAGGAATGGAAAATAAATACTGAATGTAATGTTTCAAGTACCACCCATTGACTGGAAATGAGGAATACTCTCCTTCTAGGTTCTATAGAATAAATGTATTATTCCCTTTAACTTATACAATGCTAAATGGACCAAATCAGAGGTTATCAAATTTTTCATTCTTTCCTTTGTCTTCTCTTCTTGTATCCCATCTGAGCACTAGGTCACCCTTCTTGAAATTTATTTCTCTAGCCCTTTTGTCAAATAATTCTTTCATATTGCTCTAGTATTTCCTTAGCTTCTGCTAAATTTCATTGATGCCTTCATTCAACTCAATAATTTGATTAATCCCTCTTGAGAAATCATCATTTTATTCGTAATCCCTGGAGGAATCTCATAACAGGTAAAGCTAAATGAGTAGGAAAAACTACTTCCTTGCCATAAACTAACTGGAATGGAGACTTGCATGTTTATCTCTTAGGAGAAACTCTATAAATAATATGGTTGTCCAAACTCTTTTTATGGTCTTCAAGAGTCTTCTTAATAACCTTAACTAAGCTCTTGTTGGAAGACTCTGCTAGTCCATTACCTTGTGGATAGTATGGTGTAGAATGGTGTAAATTGATTGAATACTTTTGAAAGAATTCAATCATTTTAACACTACTGAAAGTTGTTGCATTATCTGTACCATTATGTTGAGGACATCCAAACCTTGATAAGATTTTTTCTTCAAGAAACTTTATCACAACAGTATCAATTTCATTTTTAACTAGTATGGCCTCTACCCACTTGGTGAAATAGTTTGTAGCAGTTAAAATCTATCTGTGTTGATTACTGGAATGTGGATGAATTTCCCCTATAAAGTCCAACCCCCATTGTATAAAAGGAGCATGAATAGATATTGGGACCAAAGGAAGTGCTGACAGTTTCTATTTTCTTGCAAATAATTGGCATGGTTTGCAACTTCTTACTCTTGCTCTAACTTCTTAAAAAAGTGTGGGCCAATAGAAACCTACTTTTTAAATTTTGTAGGTTGTTTCTCCCCAGGAATAGTGTCCACCACAAAACCCTGCATGGAACTGATTTATAATTCCCTCTGTTTCATTTTCAGTTAAGCATAAAAGAAGGATATTAAGAGGGTCTTTCCAGCATAGATTAGCATTGATAATGCAGTATTTCACTGCTTTAAGCTTCAGAGATTTGCATTGTTTCAAATTAAGATCAGTTGGACATTGAAACTCTCTAAGAAAATGCATAATATCAGAATATCAATCAGAAAGTAGACATTTCTGATCTATGTGAACAAGAATGGATTTATCTGAAGAAAGAGGTTCTTGTGGATTCTCCCCTTCTCTAAGAAGAGGAGGTTCTTGTGGATTCTCCTCTGATATCAAGGAAGGTTCTTGTGGATTCTCCCTTGATATTAAGGAAGGATCTTTTGGATTCTCCCATAATTACATTTAAAAAACTAGATTAATCCCCAATACTTTGCAGTTGGATTTAGCTAACAATTTGGCTAGGCCTTGGCCTTTTACTATCCTTGTGCTTTTAATTTCAAGATCAAACTCAAGGATTTTAGAAATCCATCTCCCTCTTCTTCCATTATTATCAGGCTGAGTCAAAACAGTTTTGACTGCATGGTTAGGGACATAAGTTGTAATGTGTGAATGCAGGATATAGATTCTAAAGGCCTTGAGGGATTGAATTAAGGCATAAGCTTGTTTTTCAATGATATGATACCTAATTTCAGCATCCCTCATAACTTTGGAAAATAAATCTATAGGCTGGTCATCACCGTTTAATTTTTCTATAAAAGTACAACAACTAAGGTTGTCTCGGATGCAAAAGAAGATATGCTAAAAGGTGAAGAATAATCAGGGCTAGCTAATGCAGGGGCATTTGATATGGCCTTTTTGATATGATCAAAAGCATATCTAGCAAAGACTATCCATTTCACTTCATTATTTTTCTTAAGCATATCTATTATATCTTTAACTATCTCAGCATAATTTGGGATGAACCTTCAAAGAAAATTGATCTTTCCGAGGAAGGTTTGTATCTCTTTCTTATTCCTTGGCAGAGATAGGGTTTGAATAGTTGAAACTCTCTTTGGGTCAATTATAACTCCCTCATTGGAGATTATATGCCCTAGTAGTTTCCCTTCCTTCACAGAAAACAAAGATTTCTTCGGATTGATGGATATGCCAAATTTCCTGCACCTGTCAAAAACCTTGCTCAAGTGTCTTAAATGGCTTTCATCAGAATCAAAGAAAACAGTTAAATCATCTAAATAAATGGCATTAAATTTAGATGTTTTACCTACAAATACGAGGTCCATGGCTCTCTAGAAAGTGGCTCCAGTATTGGTTAATTTGAATGGAATTCTGGCATACATGATTGTACCCCATGGTGTGGTGAAGGCGGTTTTATCTTGGTCAGCTTCACTTACCATGATATGGTTATAATCAAAAAACCCATCTAGCATATAAATCCTCTTAACCCTTGAAACTTTCCAGAGTAGATGGTCCATTTTAGGCAATGTATAGTTATCCTTTAAAGATGATTTGTTTAGATTTCATAAATCTACGCATAGCCTAATCTCATCATTTTTCTTTTTGACGGGAACTAGGTTGGCTACCTAATTAGAATACCTTAAGGGCACAATGATATGAGCATCAAGCAAATTTTTAAGCTATTTCTCAATGGTGGACAGTAATATGGGATTAATTCTTCTTAGCTTTTGCTGAAAGGGTTTTGCTTCTAGTTTCAAAGGAATCTTATGCTCAATCAAAGATGTGGCATAAGTTTTTAACTCATTATAAGACCGGGAAAAAATGTCTTTGTATTTTTTAAGAAGATTCAAGTATTTGGTTTTTACATCCAAAAGTAAGGTTGATGACAATTTGATATTTTCACATCATCCATAGTCCCAATATTGCATTCTTCAATTTCTTCTTCAGGTGAGTGAAACAAGGGACTTTTAGAGACATCATTATTATCAAATAATTTTTCCAATGGGACTAATGCTTTAGGAATAAAATTATATGATAATTGGATAATATCACGATTAAGAATTTTAGGACTGCATGAAGTTTCTGGATTTTGTTGATTTCATTCTGTAATATCATTTTGATCTCCTTCAATTTACATATTTTAGAATTCATCAATAAGTTGAAGGAAATATTTCAACTATTCATCATATTCGAAAATATGCCAATGTTTAAGGTTATCAAGAATTGATGGCCGATACTTGACTTGGATTTAGTATTCTAACAATACTGGTTCAGGAATTTTGAAAGAGATTGCTGAGAAAACTAGTGAATCAACATGCATATTTTCATCTCTGGGAATGGCAGTTATGTTAAATCCTTGGAAGAATTTTTCAATTGTGTCCCAAGCTTCATTTATATAGGATCTAAGCCTTGGGTGTTTATTTTGACATAGATTTCTAACTTGGTTTACTATAAACTCAGAATCAAAAAATACACTCAAGTTTTGAACCTTTAAACTTCTAGCTAGCTCAAGACCAAGAAGAAATGATTCATACCCAACCACATTATTGGTAACTTCAAATTCAAGTTTACATGATTGAGTAATGTTTTCATTATTTGGTGATATAAGAACAATTCCTACTCCTTCTCCTTCCTTTGAGAAAGATCCATCAAAGTAAAGTTTCCAAATATTTGATTCTACAACTTTAGGCTGGGAAACAATATTTTCAATGGCAAGTTGAGTGTTTGATTCATTTTGTGAAGACAAGTGAAAGTAACCAAAATCCTAATCTACTGCATAGATAGGGTGGTTTTTTGCTTGATCAGACCTAGAAACAGTATGAAGGAATCTGACTTCCCTATATAACCTTAAATGTTCACCTCCATAGACCGGGATAGTAGCAAAAGACATGTCCATCTGAAGTGATCCTCAAATTTTAGCACAAAATGATCTATATAGAAGCATTCCAAACTTGGCAGGAATATCATTGACAACTATGTCTAAAACTATACTTTTAACAGGTATTTAAGCTAAGGTGACAATTAGGTCTTTGATCAATCCTAGGCATGGTACTTTCTTTAGGTCAAAGGTGTAAAGGTCATCATAGGAATGGATGACTTGTCACTAAAGATGGTCCATAATTACCTTTGGCATAAGGTTATGAGAGGCTCCAGAGTTCAGCATGTAGTTGTACAAAAGAAAATCATGAACTTTTAATGTTACATAAAATGGTGGAACAATTTCATCGATCATATCAGAACTAGGGCCAAATACAACCGAGGGTTTTTCATCCTGAAGACTAATAACATCTCCCTCAAAATATACACTAGAAGATTGTATCCATTTAGACATTTGATTTTTGTAACTAGGATTTTTGGAAAGTTCATCTAAAAGTATAGGAACCTTGACCCTTTCCAATTCCTTTTCAATATTAAAAGTGGTCAAAGCAGTCTTGTCAGATGGAAGGGTTTCAGTGGATGATTCTGTAGTCTGAGGTGTTGGGGCTTGTGTTTGAATGATTTTCATTGTAAGTTCAATTACGGTGGTAGATTTTGGAGTTCTAACAAGACCTTATCTAGGCCTTGGATAATATCTTTTATTCAATTCTTCAATTAAAAATTCAAAGAATGTTAAGTATTTTGAAAGTTGAGCATCTCCTGGTTTTTGTTCAAAAGACCGAGGCGAGGATGAATGAACTACGACCATTTGTACTATTGATGAGTCTATATTATTGATATCTTTAGTGATTAAAGGGAATGTATCCTGTGACTATTGATCATTAATCGTCAAACGTGGTTGAATGTTTTGGTCAGACGTTGGTCTCTGAATAATTTGCATTTGAGGAGTTCTTATGAATTGAGATTGAGCTTGAGGTCTGACAGCAATATGTTGAATAGTTCTAGACTGTGTTTCAATTTTGGAAATCCTGTTAGAAAGGTTCCTAAGCAAATATGTAATTTCATCAATTTTCTGATCTTCAAGTTTAGATTTGGAGGAAGATGAATCATCAATCTTAGCTTTTAGTTTTCTTTCTTCTTTTTCTACTTTAGCTTTGAGTTTTCTAGAATTTGACCTATTGGCTTCTACCTCTATAGAATTTGTTTGCATGTCTTCTAATGTATTAGAAAATATTTTCCTTAGCGTGACTACAATCATCATCAAATGTTTTCGAAAATATTACCTTTGCATCTGCTACTAGAGGTTTACAATTAGCAGACATTTTATGATAGAGTTTTTTAAATCTTTTGATGAATTCAGCAATAGGTTCACTAGGGTTTCTCTTTAATTATTCAAATTTAGTAAGGAAGTAAACATGATCTTTCTTTACCCCCCACTGATTTTTGAATATTGTTATGAGCTCAGTCCAAGTTCTGATAGAGTCAGCTCTGAGATTCCTAAACTAGATCCTAACTTTTCCTTCTAAAGATTGCACAAATAATCTCATATAAACATTTTCCTCTTCTATGTTCATATTGTCACCAAAATCTAGGAAGGTCAATACATGTTCCTTTGTTGAGGGACCTATTTCTCCATTGAATCTTGGTAGATGTTTTAGATAACCATCAGGAAAATTTCCCAAGTTTGCAGGGAGAACTAGAGTAACATACCTAGCTTGCACAATGGGTCGAAAAGGCATAACAACATGAGGAGTATGGGGTGTCTGAGTGGATGATGATGAGGAAGAGAAAGTTAATGAAGATGAAGATGAAGGAGATGAAGATGAGTCATTAGGTGTATTAATATGTGGAGGAGAGGGAGGAGACCTCTTTAAAGATTTGAAATGGGTTTTGATAACCAATTTCTGAACTCCTGGTGGGAAGTCTTCCTTATTTTCAAATAAAGGATTCGAATAGACATAAAAAATTTCTTCAAAATTAGTTGAGGATGATGGGATAGAATAAGATGTTGGAGTAATAAAATATTGAGGTTTGAATTCAGGTAAATGTAAACCCAATTCTTCCTCAGATGAAGGTGATTTAATAGGAATGGATGGAACTTGTTATGTTTCAAGTGACTGTATTAAAAAGGCTGATGGAAGGTCTACTCCACTGGAAATAAGTTCAGAAACTCTAGGAGGTAGTTTAGTCCAATCAAGATGGGTGGGTATAAATGAAAATTGATCTACAGATGGAATGTCTTCAGGGTGTAAAGTTGAAGAAGAAGGTGTTCTTCATCTTCTCCTTGAAGAGGCTCCCATGATGAGTCTTTCTGGATCTGGTAGAGGGTTAACAATCTCATAATTAGAACATGATCTTGTATGCTTATAGGGAGCCAACTTGGACCAGTGGAATTGATAGGTGAAATATTTTGACCTATAACCTTATCCTTTATTCACCTTAAAGGAAAGGGAAAATTTTTTCCCCAGGGAAAACTTAACATTAAGTTCTTCGCTCCTTGGCAACAGCGCCAGTCTGACGTTTTCCTTTGAGATAACCTAAGGTCAATTTGCTATGCCAAACCATCTAAAATGTTTTGTTGATTTCAATGGTTTGGAGGACCAGTGACCTATTTAAAAATAGGTGCTTTAAACTTAGAAAGATCCTTCATAAAAAAAGGTTTTTCTTTAAATACATATGGTTATTTTGATTTAAATGAGAGGGATAAGTAGAATATAGAGAAGTATAAGTGATTAAATATTCAGACTGGGTATTTAACCATTCATAAGCAAAAATCAAGAAAACAATGTTTCCTAGATAAAAAAAATATAATAAAACTATTAGATAAATCTAATGCAATTTAAGTTCAAAGAGGAATTTACAATAACATATAGTCTTGAAAATTAATCTCTTATTTAAATGCAACTTCATAGTTGATTCAAAATGAAACTAAGATTCAATTAAATTTTCAATCGGATGACTATAAAAGGATTGAATTATATGAAGAATACATAATGAAAAACATGATGGAAATAACTCACTCAGAGACAAGCCATATGAAGTAAATCCAGAATATTTTATTAAATAAAAAATGATCCATCTTAGTACAAATTTGTGTGATAAGTGGTTCAAGAGTGCAACCCTCAATACTTCGATAGACAAAAGTATTTAAGAAAAATTACAAAATATTACAATAAATGCCTAAATGACACGACATTCTATTATTACTTAAAACTAATGGAAACAGAAGTAATTCGATAAAAAAAATAATGAATCTAAACATCTGGCCCTGTTTTGAAGGAAAGTTGTTGCTGAGTGGCCACTATTTGGGTGTTGCACTGGCAAAGTTTATCTGTCCTCTAATCCTGAAATTCACACATATTTTCACATTGTTCTTCATATGGGATTGCTATCTTGGTTACCTTACGGTAGATTTCATCTACCTCAGTATACCACGTAAAAGTGGGTTTTACAATGAAAATATGTTTTATCTCATGTTGAATAAAACATATGTTGTTGATGGCTTTGTAAAACGCCTTGCCTGTCATGGAAACTTTGATGTTGGAGGACATGGTTGTGTCCCCGGAAATTTCCTGGAGCTTCTTGAAGTAGTCCTCCTTTGTCATTAATTTATCATTGATCACAAATAGTGAAGGCAAGACCTTCTTGTTCAATGCATCAATCGTTGTGAAAACTCTGTTGACTGCAACTTCAAGAGTGCGACACTTCTCTATCAACTGCACTAATAAGTTCCTTTGGTCAGAACTTTCTTCACCTACAGAACGGTTTCAGTCCTATCATCCACTCCTATATCATCCAGTTCATACCTGTTTTTAGAATTAAGAAACTTTATGATTTTGTCGGATGTAGCAAGCATCTCTCCCAGTAGAATTTATATTGGCAATTGTCTACTTTTCCTTTTCCATCAACTCCTTCCGCTAAAAAATAATCTAGATACCTAGCCATATTTCATCTATTTCCTCAATCATGTTGTTCCATATAATTTCCTTGACATTACCCAAAGTGTGGCCAATGGAAGACTCAACTACTAACTTCTTCCATACTTCTATTTGGTTTTGACCTCTCTGAAGCTCTGCTGCATGAAAAAACTCAGATTTCTTTTGACGATCCTCCAGAAGTTTCACTTGATCATGTAATTTCTTGATTTCCTCAGTCTTAAGAGACATATTTTGGACTACATTGGCCAACTGGTATGTAGCATCTCCTGTACTTGTTGTAGCTAGTATGGTTGTAGGAATGACTGTGATAGGGAGTGCTTCCAAGGGGGCAGTCCTTTTAGCAGAATTTTCTTTCTCCTTAATTAGTTTCTCCCTCTATGTCTCCATTTTCTTAAGTTGTGCAGTTTGCTCCATGATGAATTTCATCATATCTTCTTTTTGAGTCTCTATTTCTCTAATGTCCTTAGCCAGCGGATCTTCAGTAGCTGGCAGTTTCAATTGCTTCCTCAACACTGCTATATCCAAATTCTTCTTCTTGACAAGTTCCTCTGCGACATTGATGTTTGCAGGATCATAAGCCAGTTTGATTACCAAATCCTCCAAGGTTTTAATCCTAGTGTCTTTGGCACGAGCAGAAACTTTCTCTATCTTTAGTTGTGGCTGGACATTTTCTAGTGTAACCTATAATTTGGACAAAGTCATCGCTATGTTAGTGACAGTAGAGAAAATCATTTCTCCAGTCTACTTATGCATCTCCATTTGGTGAATGGGATGTATATCCTTTACATCAATCTCAAAAGATGTATTTTCGTAGTCTGACACTCCCTTGGGCTGAGGGACTTGTGCCTGAATTTCATCTGCATTTTCCCCTTCTTTGAGTCAAAGGCTGATAGCAGCCTACTTTGGGCACCGGAAGTCTGCTTCCAAAACTAAGTGTTAATCTTCAAAGCTTCATTTCTGACTTATTTCCTTGAAGATATCCATTATGCTCTTCTCTGCCTTGCCTAAAGTAGATGTACCTGTCTGCATTTTTTGCTGCTTCTCTTGTGAAGTTGAAGAGGTAGTAGGAGACTGTGTAGATTGATCACCCACTAATAAAGAAAGAAGTGGCTCATTAGTGGTGATAATGGTCTGCTGCTCTAAATATTTGGTAAGGCTTAGCCTAGAACTAAGCTTAGCCTTCTTTCTATACATAATTTTAAACCCCTCACTAAATATATCAGTCCCTAAAGGGGACTCTTCCTCTTTGATCCTCTTGGCCGCCTTCCCCTGCATGGTAGGAGTTTGCACTATTGATGATGAGACTTGTTGTTCTTTTGCCTCCTCTAAAGTGTTCTCAACCCACTCTAGCTGATTTTTGTATTTTTCTATTTCTAGCCATGGTGTGTGAAATTAAGGAGTACACTTGGTTTCTATCCTTAGTTTAGAAATGATCCCTAATGGATCATAAGACCAGGTGAAACTAAAATTGAACTGCATTTCCTTCAAATCTTATCTGCCTCTTCCCATAATGCCTTTCCATTACAAATGAAAGGGCCAACCTGTGTTTTTATCTTAAACTGGGACTTTTTCTTGGCAGAAACGAAGTGGATTTCATCCATATTGATAATCTATCTGATGTATTATAAGGAAAAAATCCTCATTGGGAGGAATTTTGGCAACTTGTAAGGTGGGAGCTCACATCCAAATATCCTTATTTCTGAATAGTTTTCATATAGGTACCAATCCCCTATTTTCACTTGATCCGATAGTTGCAACAACCTCTTGATTTCTTCACTTAATCTTGGTTAAATTTTTTTATTCATGAGACCTGTGGTAGGGTGAACGAACATCTCCTTAAATTAATGTAAGTGTACTCTTTCTACTCCTGCTTGCCTAGAGTAGTCCAGAAAATGACTGACTGTTGGTTTCCCTTCTCATCCATCTTTCACAAAGACAGGTTAATATTGTCCCCCTGAAAGTATAGGAACATGTAGACTAACATAGAGGCATATTTAAATACCTCCTTAGTTGGAAATTTAACCAATTTTTGAAGAATGGACTCTACAAGAAAATGGTTGCATTTAAACACAATTGAGGGCTTAGCATCAGCAAAGAAGATGGATAAAAATCCTATAATGGCCTCATCTACCCACTGATCGGAGAAGTAGCCAAGGAGATAGGAAATGAAAGTGATAATTTTCTTGGCTCTCTCACAGAATATGGAGGAGGGATATGGTGGACTTTTCTTTGGTAATGTAGCATCTTGTGTCAAAAATAGTTCAAGAGTTTGAGCTCTCTTGATAAAGTATAGTTTCTAGTATATTTCAACCAATTCTTCATAAGAAAATGGGGTAGCATTGTCTACCGTGGGGGTTTGCATCGTCCGATCAATGGCCTTAGGGGTTCTGGTAAACATAATTTGTCCAGTGGGAGTGACTATGGCCCATTGGCTTGGCAAATAGGATGCATGACATTTTCTAATAAAATCTCGGGTGCTGTGGGTAGGAGGAAAAATGTAGTGAGGTAAATTTGACTCCCACATCTGGATGTCATCAGACTTATCTATATACTTGTCTTCGAGCTAGCAATACATCTCGAAGAGGTCAAGTTCACAGAGTGTCTCATGAATTTTGTAATCTCAGTCAGCCATAGGAATGTGATGAAGGTCTACAGGAGGATGGATTAGAGAATTGATAACTTCCTCTAGCCCCTTGTCCTTTGGAGGCATTTTGGCTATGGCTAAGAGCAGGAGTGAAAAATGGATTGGGAGGAGACAATTCACAAATAAAATTCAGGTTCTAGAGGTAAGAACAGAAGGAATAAACTAGAAATGATCAGATAGATAGTGTCACTGGCAATTTACAATATTAGGATTGAGTCTAGAAACCTGTAATCAAATAAATTAGCAGTGATAAAACATTAATTCAGTAACCTGTTGATAGATGGGGAGGAGGTTTATATAGAAATTTGGTTTTCCATTGGTGGCGTGGGTTTGTTGAATTAATGACTAAGCCAATTGAATTCTTAACAGGTTAATTCTGGAGGGAATGAATGTGACTTGATGGAGTTTAACAGACGGATGAGGTGACAAAAGGAGAATGGAGGGAGTGCAACGGTCAGGTAAGCGGTATCAGGAGCAATGGAATCAACTTTTGGGGGGGGGGGGGGGGGGGGGGTTGAGTGGTTTGTGGTTTCACTCATGGGGGGTCCGAAATGCTGAGGAGCTGACACGTAGGGGTGGGCGCGGTTTGGTATACCACCCATTCCGCCCGCCCCCGACAGTAAAGCTTGGATGGTGAGGGGGGGCCGAAATCGCATGCAGGGCGTCAAATGTGGGAAGATGGGCGAATATGGATTTTGACATGGAGGGGAATTAATTGTGATGTGACAGGATTGCTCAGTGGGGTCGGGAATTGGTTTAATGCAATGTTGGGGAATGCGCGATATAAGAGGGGTATTAAACTTAGGGAAATGAGAATGAAGGGAAAAATGAGCAGAGGGGTAATATGATTTGGGGTTTTAAAACTTAGGGATATGATTAATACCCAAAATTAATATATAAACCTTTCGAGTAAATCTTTACTCTTATGTCTTTTTCTTCTACACATGAAAATATCATTTGATAATTGACTTAGTGCATTTAGACTAGCAGCCTATGCATTTACAAAAACATAAAATGAAGCCTTTCTTTTCTTTTTGCTTCCCTAGCATTTTATTTTCCTTTGCCTTTTTTATTTAGGGCAGCTACCACCTAACATTTTATTGATATGGATGCCTATAAAACATCAAATTTTGCCTAACATTTTAACTTTTCTTTCTTTTTGCATTAATATCCTAAATTAACATTTTAAACTTATTTTGACTAATATACTAACTTATCAAAAATAAATAACATTACAACAATATCCTTCTATCTTAAGAGTTTGAGGAGTGGTAATTCTCGCCAATGCATTACAAGGTATGGTCGGATTTATTTCTTCTTTCTTTGGGATTAGTTCCTCGTGTATATCCTGTTCTTTTGATGTTTCTTGTTCCTTTTCTTCCTCCTATTCACAATCTATATAAAATAATTTCTTCTCAGCACACTTATGACCTTTAGTGTATTTTCTATCACAACTGTAACACGTTCGAGGAAATTTCAGCCTAAAAGTGGCCTCCTAAGGAAAAATAAAGAAATTAATAAAAAATTCCATGTATACATTTTTTTAATAATACTTTATTTTTATCTATGTTACACAATATTTATTAGCACGAGATTTAATACAAAAATTAATATGTTATTCTGATTTTTTACTTTTAATGAAATCCCTTAATATATGGCACTATAATTAAAATAATTCTCTCTCTCTCTCTCTCTCTCTCTATATATATATATATATATATATATATATATATATATATATATATATATATATATATATATATATATATAACTATTTATATTTATATTTGATATTTAACTATTTTTTTTGTGTTTTTCTAATGACATTGTCTACTGAGACCACAATTTTTGTTGAAATATATTTTTTGGCCAAAATATAGTAATTTTTCATTTCTAGAATACATTTTTTAACTGTTTAACTATTTTATGCTTAACTATTTTTTAGCTATTTTATATTTAATTATATTTAACTATTTAACTATTTTATATTTTTGGCTGAAATTTGATAATTTTTCCTCTTTGGAATATATTTTTTAACTATTTTATATTTAACTATATATTTTATATTTTTGGCAAGACTTTGGTAATTTATCCTTTCTAAAATATGTTTTTTTAACTATTTAACTATAACTGTATTTCATTTTTAATTATTTAGCTATTTTATATTTAACTATAATTGTCTATATATATTTTATTTTTAACTTCTTCTTCTTCTTTTTGGGGGTACAGTTCGGGCATGGTTATTAATGTCAAACGGGCCCGCTTTTTTAATTTGTATTTTTTCCACTAATATCAAGATTTACATTGCATTAATAAATTTTTTCGATATTCTAATTCATATGGGTAAGGTAGGTAAATAACATTAATAAAATATTTCATGAATACCCAAATTAATAATAAAATATTTCACCGATACCTAAATTAATAATAAAACATTTCACAGATACCCAAATTTAAAATTTAAAATTATTTAGGACATATATCTCTTTTTAAAAAGGATTTTGATTGGTTTACATATTATGACATGGAAATTACATGAAATTTTATGGCCACTTTTACGCTGAAATTTCCTCTAATGAATTCATTTTTCTCTTTTTTCCTCCAGTTGTTGTGGCGTCAACCTTGTAGATTATGGGAGGCTGGGTGTCAGGCCCCTGAGTCACCATCGCACTTGGGCAAGTTAGGCTCCCAAATCGGGCACGTTTAACCGATGAGCTAGAAAATGAGTTTATGGGCGCATTTAACTGACGAGTTGGGTGGGGGCGCACATAACTAACGAGCAGGTGGGTGCACTTAGCCGACGAGACATGGTGTATGCATTTAACTGACAAGTCAAGGCAAGCAAATTTAACCAACGATATGGGGAGTGACAACACCGAAAATCGACTAAGTGTTGGGCGCATACAACGAGTTTGTTTATAGGCAGATGAGTGGGCCAATGAGTCAACACTTGGGTGCACACTAGGCTGACGAGTGAACATGGGTCAACATGTAATAATGGTGAAACGTTGTGAGGGATGGGTTGGTTGGACATAATTGAGCCCCCTCCCCACAACCGAATGCATATAAACACGAAGGCACCTCCATGTGAAAATAACAACGAACTCTCCAAACGAAAAACATAATTATTTAAAGCAAACAGAGGGAGGAGCCGAAGATAAATGGGTGGCCTGAGCCCGCAAGTCGGGCGGTAAATAGGAAACGAGTGAAGGCGGGTCTGTCCGTCGCAAATACAGAACGGGTAGTGCAGTACGGTCACTGTTGGGTAGGCTTGCACGAAGGTAGAACTACAACACGGTTCATGGCAAAGGTGGGTCTACAGGGAAGTCTAAATGGGTAGTGCATGGCGGGTAGGCTACAGGTGTATGTGCGGTTTGGAAGTGTGGCAGGCATGTCGAGAAGCATCGGGGGTGGGCGGTTGTGAATGATGATCTATGGTTGGGTCGTTCAGCAGGCTGATCGACTAGGCAGCTTGCCCAAATTTGTTGTAAACTTATAAAATGGGTTGAGTTTGTCTCCGCGGGAGATTGTAAATTTGTAGAAATTGTATTTAACTTATATTTAAATGGAAAATTTGTCTCTTTCATTTATGAAAGATTTTGTGACTATTAGTTAAGAATTTTCGCACTTAACTGATATATAATGATGAAGGATGAATTAAGTAGGCATATTCCTAAAAATGTGAAGGAAATTGATGTGTTAGATAATTTATCTGGTGTCGCACGTAGCCCAATTCAAGAAAAAAGAATTGGGGCCATGACACTAGGAGTAGAAACAATTCCATCTTTATAGTTGTAAGTGGTAAACTTCCTTGTCACCATAATTTTTCTTTCAACTTTTCTTGCCACCTTAAATGCCTTCTCCAATGAATCAGGTTCTCAAAGACGAACCTCATGTTGGATGGTATCCTTTAAATTCCCTATGAATACATGAATCCTATGTTCCTCTGGAATATCGTTTACCTTTATATTCAATATTTGGAAGCCTTCAATGTACTATGTCATTGAACCCTTTTGTTTGAGATTTATCAATTGGCTAAAGAAGGTATTACTCTTTCTACCCACATATTGTGTTGCCAATTATTCTACAAAAATTGTCCATCTGACAATTGATTTGCAAGAACAAATCCATCAATACCACACAAACTGATTTTGTTCTAAATATAAATAGGTAATGCATACATTTTGTGCGTGCGGCATATCATGTAGATCAAAGAATTTCTCCATCTGTAGTATACATGTTATCAAATTCTTGCCATCAAACTTCCTCATATCTATATCTGGAATGTGGTGGGTCTTAAACCCAACATTGAAGTCTCAGTAAAATCATAATTCATATTCTTTTTTTCCTCATCATGATTTTCATGGATTACCTTGTCACTACTGGGAAGTCTTTCTTCTAGCAACTTTGCTAAACCTTCATTCAACCCTTCTATCTTGGCATTCATCATTGTTTCGATATCTACTTTTAAACCATCATTCAAAACTCTCATGTCCCTTTTTATACCATTCATATTAACATTCATCATGGCTTCTAATTCATTTTTTGTTACTTTTTGCGAGAGAAAAATTTGTTGCACTTGGTATCGTAATTTTGACATATCATGTTGAATTTCTTCCTCTTCTTCATGCATCATAGTAGAGATTTTTGCTTTCTTACTAGGTGTATCCATTTTTTTTTTGTTTCAAGACATTATATGATAAAAAATGATATATTTATTCTTCATTATTCCCTTGGAATCACTTCAAACTGAATTTTCAAACAAAAGTTATGCAAAATTTAAAAAAAATACACACTTTTTTCTTGCTTTTAGGAGCTCAATCTTGAAACTATTGTATCTCTGCAATTTCTTCCTCCCAAGGTCTGAAATTCCATTCTCTAGTAGCCCTCTAAATCATATTTCCAATGCCACAAGTCAAAACAAGATTGGATTCTTCAACATAAAATGATGCCAAATCTCCCACGATGACCTTATTATGGATTGGTTTAGTAGAACCAACTTGTACGGGATGCCACATGTCATTGTTTCAAAATTTAGCCTTGAAATTGATACAAGAGAAACTAAAGTTTGTTCTTCATAGATATTTTTTCTCCCTGCGGTGTTAGTTTAAGATTTCGAATCCTCCTAGAAAAAATTTATAGAGACAATTCCAAGATGACCTATTTGAAGAAGTGAAACCCTAGAATCCAAAGTTCTAATACCAAATGTTATGCAACCATATCACAAACAGAAGAAAAAATATATCAACAACTTGAAAATTAGCCTCTTCAAGGGGGAAACCTCATTTACATCATATAAATGAACAATTATTGAATGATATAAATGAGAAGACCTCCTTTATATATACAATAGTCTAAGGGATCACATTATAATATGAGCCTACATAACAATAATAATGTAAAGGCAAAACAATAACAATAGTGGGCTTATAATGGGCACAACAATAACAATAAGGGGCTACACTAGTATTATAGGGACCCATCAATTTGGTTGATTCCTTTTTCTTGTCCGTTCATGATTAACATTCATATCTAATTAAATGGTGTTGGTTATGCTATAGGTGGGAGTGACTTCCCCCTCCTTCGCAAACCACAAATAAGTAATCCTCCCTCGAGATTTACCTTAATAAACTAGCATGTGTGTCAATTCTTCTTAATTCTAAACTTCGATATTTGATGTCTTATTTTTGTTTTGAAGGTACAATTCAGCTCTTCTGACTCAGGTCCTTCTACAATATTCCTTTCTATTTCCAAGTATAGTACCTTTCCTATTCCTTCGTTTCTCTTATTATTCACAGGTCAGACCGTCGAGACTATTTTTGTGCCTTATAGCTGACCCTAGTTCTGTCCTTTGTCTCCCTAATCATGGTTTTAGTTTACTTAGGTTTTGGATGGTGCAAATGGAAACCCTATTGTATATTGAACATACATTTATATGTTAATTATAGTGACTTATTTGTTTTAATGAGTAGAGAGCATGTAGTTTTCTATTAACTAAATTCTCATGTATCGACATGTTATTAATTTTTTTTTCTCAAATGAGAATATATATCATACTTTTTCATAGATTTTTTTAAATAATGCTTGATGCTTTGCAAATACTCCTTAAATCATGATGTTGGTAAATTTCTCAGTTTAAGACTTCAATAGTAGGTCACATATTGAGCAAGATCACAAGTCAAGTTTAATTTTACTATTTAGGTATTTACATTTAGCTTTTCTAATAATAGGATAAACATAAAAAAAAAAAAGAGTTTTCTCCCTTCAAAACCATGTTTTATTGTTTGATATTGTTAGAATCAATGAAATTTTGCGCCAAACATTAACAAATTTGACCTTTTTTGGTTAAAGTTCATTGAAGTTCAAACCTAAAGGTTAAAATTTGGTAAACCTTCTGAAATAGATTTCCTTATGTGATCACGTCCTTCTAGATGTAACAATAGAAAGTAGGATGGAAGCTCTGTTATCCCATGAGACTCATGAAAGGTTAAAATTCGGTAAACCTTGTGAAATAGACTTCCTTATGTGATCACTTCCTTCTAGATGTAACAATATAAAGTAGGATGGAAGTTCCATTATCCCATGAGACTCATGAAGAGTTGATGATCACGTCTTTCAAGATACAGTTGAAAATAAAAATATCAAGTATTGAAGCAGGCCTACTTGTTGAGGCTAATGAAATCTTGACTCAAGACTCATATGCACTTTCAACACATGTTGAAAGACGAAAAATCTTGGTTGCATGTTAGAAAACATCAAGAGGGCTTCATGGTTTAATGCTAGAAGTCGTATATACTAAATTGAACAAATTAGGGGGATTTCAATTAACTATAAATGATAATAGCCTAAGGTTTTACCTCGGGTTTGTACCAGAGAATGATTCTAAAACTACTTCCCCTAAGAATCCATGCCATGGAAATAATGTTGAAGAATTATGTAAGAAGAAATCAAGTTGTTGAATGGCAAAGTCTTCTTACCTGCTCAAAATGTTTTATGCTTTTTTGTATTTATAATGTAACAACATGTTACATAGAATTTTGTCACACCTTTTACACTTCCCCATGACATACCCCGAAGTGCCCGAAACATGCCCATTATGCAGTGCACTCATTCATATATGCAGCTCAGATCCTCCCTAATAACTGATTGGAAAATGCCTTGAGCTTCCCCTGAAGGAAATAGCTCTAAAACCCTAATTTCAGGATCATCGCCCTTATGAGACCAAAAATAGCGATTATCTCTTGTTGCACTGTACTTTACTCTGATGGCATCACTCTGTTCACTTGTATACCCGTGATGATCCCAAAAAGGAAATTTCCCCAAAGAGAATGAGAAGCTTCATGATCTAGAATCTTCTAGAGTGGCGAACTAGATGTTGTTCAGCATAGATGAGGTCGAATTCTCCCAACTTGGCTTCTTGCTCTTATCCCTATGAGCTACCTTCTTGAGATACAGGCCTAATCCTATCTTTGGAGAGGTCCTAACTCGCTTTCCTAGCCTATATATTCATCCTCTCCCATTCCTAAATGGTTGGCCTATGTCAATTTGCACCCTTATGTTAAGATTGTGCCTATATGCTACTCATTTGTCTTGGAGAAGGAGTGCTTGGAGAGCTTAGCTTAGACTTGGATATTCATTCAAGGAGAACCTATCAACATCAATTCTTGGTTTTATGCTTCCCCTTATTTTCTATTAATATACAGCTACTGGTTCATTTTCCCTAAATGTGTATGCTCATGTATCATTTAGCTTAAGATTCCTTGATCATTTAAGTAGGTTTATTTTGAATATACTATTTGTATTTACATGCCTTATTGTGTCTTGATCTCTTGTGCAGGTGCATAAATGCTAAGAGCAGTAGGAATAATCCCATGACACAAGTGATTCAAGGTTTTCAACAAAGGAGATCAAAATAGCATCAAAATGAGGTAGGCCATATTCTTCGTCTCTCTTTTCAATTGCAACTTAGGAAGTGTTTAGTAGATTGTCACTTAGGTTGCTATACCCACTCATTAGGCTATAGGGATCATATCTATCTGCAGAGAGGATTTACCTAGACAACAAAATGGCAACTCCACTAGGTAGCCTATGATATTTTCCATTCAGTTCTTCACCTTGTTTCTGTGATGAGTTTGATCAACTGTCCATTCCCAGACTTGTTTGCTTGTCTGTAACTATTTTCACTTTCTGGTAACTTCTTGAGAGTTTTTAATTTATGTTGCTCTTGAATAGTTTTTGTTTTTTCTTTATCTTTCTCGACCATCATGGTTTTGTCCTTGGCATTCGCAATGACATCTCGGATATTTTGATTACAATAGTCATGATCAGTGCTTTTATTTTAATTGGTGAGATGATATCAGAGGTTAAAGAAAATTAGGGTTTGTCTTCTTGTTTTCAGTATTTTTGCCTTCTATCAGTGGCTTACTAGTGTGATTTGAGTGTCCTTTCCTTGCTTGACATGTTTGTATGATCACAATTTTCTCTTGATTTGGTTTAAGTGTGTTTGGAGCTTGATTTCCCTTCTAGGGTTTCTAGGACTTCTAGGGCATCCTTCATTCACTCATTGGTCTTCTCTTCAGAGATCAGTTACCCTTGTTCAAAGAGTCTTTTTGCATCTGGACATATTTTGCAAGTCACTTTTGGTTCTTTGGTATAAAAATTGTTTTAATTAGTGTTGAATCAAGTAGATGCTTTGAAAGTCACTTTAGTTCTATTTGGCAAGAAATAGATTACAAAATTGTTTGTTTCGATTGAACTGAAAGGAATTATTTGCTTTGAATTTTGTGTTTCGAAAAGTGAAAGTGAAAGTGTTTATCTTTTAAGTAGTTTTTGAAGCATTTGTTGCATTAAAAATCATTAATGTGAAAGATATTTTTATTATTATTGATTTGTTTGCATTTTCTTTTGCTCTTTTACACTAGTTTGCATTGATTGCATCTTTAGTGAAAAGAAAAATATTTTCATTTCTATGGCATTGCATTTGTTAGTAGAATGAAAGATTAGATTTCATTTTATTTCATTGAAAGGTTAGTTTTTATGCTTTTGGATTATTTGATGCATTGATTGGTTGTTTCTCTTTATTAGAATAACCTTCATTAAAATAAGAATTTCATTTTCATCATTTAGTTGCATTCTAGGAATAGTTGACATCGTTGAGCCCTTGAAACTGAAACTTAATTCAAAGATAAACTTAAAATTTACCTCAATGAACCTAAGGAGCATTTGAAACATTAATATTCATACTTAGTGGTCTAGGCTAGAGACGTGTTCTGGTGTCTATAAAACTTATCAGTTATCATTCGCAATACTCTTGCATTAGATAGTGTTCGCATGGACTTATTCTCCCAGTATCATCGAGTATATAAATGGATACCCTCATAGGTTGCAAACCTTTATCCATAGGAAGTTGAGTCTTCTGCCTTGTGAACGTGATACACCGAACACAACATTTGGGGAGATTTCATGCACGTACGACAAGTCCTTGGTAAATTGATTTGTTAAGGTGTATATTGCAGTTCACGGTTACTTGGTACTCCTTTTTGCTTAGAGTTACCTGAGTAGTCATTTCGATATTTTCTGACTCATTAAATTTGAAAAGATCATCAAGCAATTCTCCTTTCAAGCTCGCTAAACGAACAAAAGCGACTAGAGTCACCTTTTCATCATTTTATCGACTCTTAAAATATGAAAAGGAAAAACAAATCTTCTAAAAATAACTACCCAAGATAAACATGTCGAACCCATACAGTTGATTCTTGGCCCAATCTTAAGTAAATCATTTCAAAAAAATTATTTTTAATCAGTCCTCAACGAATCTCATTTCCTTTTCTTCTCTTCAGAGGAATTCATTGTGGCTGAACCATTGACTTCACCCCAAAGTTCCCCTTCATTATCCGATACTGAGGGGTCCTCCTTAGGATTTCATCTGGAGCTTCCTAAGTCACTTTAAGATCAAGGTTTCGAACATGGGATTATTCCAAGTATCCAACCCATGTCTTCTCATCTACCACCATCGGATTCTTGGTCACCTCAAGAATCTGATCCTAAGACCCCTAAGAGTCTGTAGAGGATTTTTATTCATTCACCGAATTCATTATTTGATCCTATTGTGATATATCCTTAGCGTCCTTATAGTCCTTACGATCAGCCTGGTATTCCTTTGGAATTATCTCCTCGCACATCTCGGGTTCCTCATCACGAGTTGTTTCCACCCATGGATTCAGAAGGTGAGATCCCAATCTCTTCTCCAGGTCATTCGAAAGTTTCCGCTACTCATACTCCTCATGTAGATGATGAACAAGGGTATGGATTTCCTCCAGAAGGCTTTCCTTTTACAAGAAGATTACCATCTCTCACACTTCTTGAAACTAGTGGACCCATTTTTCCAACTGGTTATACACTCTTAGCCCAGTTAGTTTCAGGAACTCCTAGTGCTTCATCTTTGTATCAAAATCCCATTTGGTCTTCCAATTCCATGCCTACATCTGGTTTGTTTATTCCAAACGCGACCTCTCAAGTTTTTGTACAAAATGTTGTCACGTCAGTTCCTATTCAACCTACGGTTCCATCGCAACCTATATCATAGTTTCAACCGACCCTTCTAGTACAATCGACTATTTCAGGTCAGGTTTTAGTTAGTTCTTCCACCCTTCCGTCAAGTGGACAGAATATTCCACCACCTCGGGGGGTAAATCCAAATATTCCTCTTGTGTCAGGTGAAACCAATGTGAGTGGATTACAAACTCACATGGTTGGAGTTAATCAACCTTATTCTGGTGGTATTCCCAAGCCTATTAGTCCATCTAGGTTGGGTAACATCTAGTATCAACATCCTTATATGACTCAGATTCCACTCCAATAGGCTTATGTCCCTTAAGGTTCGCAATCCTTGGTCAATCCACCTTACACTCCACAAGCAAGAGCTTATGTCCAGCCTTGTCAATCTACTATTCTTGGTAGATACAGTCAGATTAAATTTGGAAATTACCAATACCCTCTGGGTATATCCCAAGGAACTTGGGCATGTTACCATCACATATGCATCTCCCCATGAAACAACTTTTTAAATGGATGCATGTGTTGAAGTTTCTAATTCTAATAGTTAGAAACCATCCATGAACTTTCTGACTTATTCCTTCCTACTTGTTCTAATTAATTAACAAGTTATTTACCATGTAAATACTAAAAATAAACACAAGTACATGCTCAACACATCACAGATCATCATCTAAAGGAAACATAAACAAGCACACAAATGACACTTTTATTTTTGGATGCATATCCCCAGAAAAACCCAATACAATCTGGGTTTGATTTATTAAGTAGTTTCAAAATACAATCTAGGTGCCAAATCTAGCTCACCCAATAGAGAAAAATCTCAACAGTAGTACATCTACTTTGAAGACAAATGCTCTAGCTAAAACCTAGAATAAACACTCTGGAAACTCCTCAGCTCCAATCTGCCCCACGAAAAACCCCAACATCGGCCTCTAGGGACTATGTCAGCCTCTTCTACCCTCTATGTCAGCTTTCCCGGCAGATTCAGCAATTCCTGGAAGTTCTGATTGTTCTCGAGAGTTCTAGCTTCAGCCCTCAATGTCAGCTTTCCCAACAGTTCCGGCTATTCCTGGCAGTTCCGGATTCTGCCCTCTGCGTCATCTTCCTGGTAGTTCCAGATTCTGTCGTCTGCATCAACTTCCTAACATTTCTTAGTAGTTCTAGTTATTCCCGACAGTTCCAATTGTTCCTGGCAGTTCCAGCTTCTACCCTTTGCGTCAGCTTTCCTAGATGTTCCAATAATTCCCAATAGTTTCATTTGTTCCCGAAACTTCTAGCTTTTTCCCTCTACATCAGCTTTCGTGGTTGTTTCGGCAGTTCTGGCTTCTTCCCTCTACATCATCTTTCCCGGTTGTTCTAGAAGTTCCAACTTCTTCCCTTTGCATCAATATTCACTGCCCCTCAGCTACAACTCTAGATCACTCTCTCAACTTTCTCAGCAAACCCACCCCTAGAAAGTTGAAATCTTGATCTCTTGATGTGTTCTCCAAGTGACCCTCAAGCCTCCTCTTATACTTTTCTCATTGACAAATCAACGGCCAAGATTAAGTCCCTAATAAATGGCTAATATTATATCTGGATTGATCCATGACTTTTGGACCATTCTAACACAGTTTTATATTAATTCACATTAATATTTTATTTTCCCTAAGTTTATACTTAGGGACTCCATTAAAAATATTAATTATTTTAATATCTCCCAAACTGTTTAGAATCTGCCCAAACCCTTTCTGGGTATTGGATATCTCATGTTCCTTAGCCTCTCTACCAAGTTTTGTGTCTATATCACATCCAATGCTACCCCAAATCAACATCATGCTTTTCAAGTTATACCAAAAATAAATTTATGCTCTAGGTATTTTTGTTTCCTATAGTAAAACAGAGCCTTCCTGTAGTTTTTTAGGACAGCTAGTAAACTGAATGGGAAAATCTTGAGAAGTATGGGTGGATGGTGGAAATAGATGAGGGTGATGGATTGGAATGGACTTGGCCTTGTTGGAGCATTTGAGCAAAGGAGGAGAAAGTCAATATTTGACTTCTTTTGACTAGGTTTGACCTATTTTTTCTTTCTTTGGTGGCAACTTGTTTTTGTTCCTTATAGATGTTGGAGAGCACCTACATTCATCAAAGAGATACATGGAGCAAGAATTTTTTTATTTTTTTCCTTTTTTGTTTTCTAGGCCTACTAGCCGCCTCAATGAGGTTTTCAACTAGTAGGTCTGCCTAGGCACCTCAAAGGAGGTTTTAACCTAGGATATTTTCTTATTTTCTTTTTTCGCAACCTATTGACTACCTTATGGAGGTTTTCAATCAATGAGTCAATCGATGGCTCCTCAAAGGAGGTTTTCACCTGAGATTTTTATTTTTTCTCTTATTTTTCATTTTTTTTCTACCCTACCCTACTTCAAAAACAAAATCACTTTCAAGTATAAGAATACTTCCAATGGATCCATGTGCACATCAAGATGACAGAAAAAATGATGTGTAGGCTTGAAATGTATGCTTTGACATGTACATGGATTTCAGAGACCAAATGATTTGAATTTGAAAGGATCAAGCATAGTTGAAGAAGAGAATGATGCTCCATCTTGTTGCTTTTCTGGAACCAAACCTCAATGTAACTTTGATGTCCTTGGTTTTCTTGCTTATTTGCATCATTCTTCATGTCTTATTCTAGCATGACCTTCAAATATTCCTATTTTTTCTAATTGTTCTCTTGAATACATGGAGGATTTGATGGTAACCATGAGGGAGCTCTCTCGATCTCCAATTTTGATGTCTGCTCTTCATCAAGTGCAATCCATGATTCCTTGGTCTTCTCATTTGAATCTTCTTCTTTTGGATGTGGTCCTTCAATGATATCAAGATAATCTCTTTTTTGCAATACTCTTCCTGAGCTATCGTGAACACCATTAATCTCAAGAGGAGATGTTTGGAAGTTTTGCACCTCAGCATTGTAAGTGGTCTGAGCTACTTCAATGTGTGGGTTTGGAAATGGCAGTACAAGTAGTTGAGTGGGAGTGGATGTTTGAGATGGATGTGGTTGGGGTTGTGGTTGTTGGGGATGTGAATGGTAGGGATAACATGGAGTTGGGTATGGAGGATATTGAGGATATTATGGATGGCTCCCGTAAGTTCCTTGGCAATCTTGTTGCCAATATTGGTTTTGGGGTTGAGTTGGGCAATGTTTCCAAGGAAAGGGTGTGTTCCAATTACTTTGAGATTGATGTTCATAAGCTTGAAATTGTGAATTAGGTTCTTGCATCATGTCAGGTTGAATAGGCTGCCATGGTCCTCTTGGATCTACATAACATAGATGCATTAGCAATTGACTTGCTCCATTGTCCTCTTGGTGAACTTCCTTCAACCTCGGTAATGAGGAGCAACATTAAACATCATGTGACTCTACATGGACAACATGAATATCAGCATCTTCTCTTTTCTCATTTTGTATTCTTAACATTTATACTTGTTCACTTAGATTGCTAAGAATTTTTGTTTTAAAGTTATCAAGAAAGTTTCAAAGTTTAGCTTGACTTACCAATCTTCATGTTGATTGACTTACTGTTGCCCTTCCTCTTGATATGTGTTTGCATGTTTCACAAATTTCTTCAAATGATAATTTCTATACATCACCTTTACTCATGAGATAAATAATATCAATCCACTCATCCCTAATTGTTCTAAATAAGAGGGTTTTTAGTGTGTCGGATCCTAAATGATGTAGTTTTTCCCTCTTAACATTATACATGAACCTCTCTAATATATCCTCTAGACTCTCATCTTCTTTTTTATTCATTCTAAAGAGTTCTTCTTTAAGATCATGATCTTTATATTTTTCGAGAAATATATTTTGCATATGATTCCATGATTTTATTGAATTAGTCCCTAAACTCATGAACCATTTAAGAGCTCTATCCTTCAATGTTGTTGGAAGCAATCTCATTTTTTGAGATTTTAATAAGTAACCATAATATTTACAAAAAATTTCAAATTCAAAGAGAAAGGTTTTTAGATCCTCTAACCTTAGACCATGAAATTTGGGAAGAAAAGATGGAAGGATGTTCTTCATGTGCACACTACCATCAGTGTCTTGAATGAGAAATCTGAGAGGATCTTCCTCATTGTCATCATCTACATCCATTTCTTCTACATTCTTTGTCATATTCTTCCTCTACATGAAAAATTGAATGGTGATGTGCCTCTTACTGCACCACGTGATCAAATGGGGGGGGTGGGTTGGTGTTGGAGATTTTGTTTTGTTTTTATGATTGAATGAAAACACTAATGCAATGCACTTTTCTATTTTTGAAATGTAATATGCCTATTGCAATTATTTTTTATTTTTACAAAAATTAAAAATAAATGAATCAACTAGGGAAGAAAACAATGCATACTTTGACACGTCCCCAACAACGCCTCCAAAAAGTGATGAGCCTTGGTATTGCAACAAGAATGTTGCAACTCCCAAGGGTACCGACTTTAATTATCAACCTAGGGTTCGTACAAACTTAAGAGGTACAAGAACTATATGTGCAACATACAATGTGTCCTTCCTCTATTTTCATGAGAGAAAATAAATGTTGCCTATTTGCAGGAATGAAAGACTGAATTTAAAAATGCTTGTAAAGTATCATGAAATCCTCTATCTACTTATTAACACACTTTTCTTGCAAAAGAACCCTATTTTAACCCTATTTGTCATATGTTATGTTTTAACTAATCTAAGCATGAAATCTTATCTAGAGAGTACCAACTGATATGTGCATGTGTAAATATAAAAGAACTCATTTTTTTTATCTTTTTTCTTTATAAATGCAAATGCTAATCTTTCCTTGATCTTTGGCAGGGAAGACGTGTGGAGGAAGAGGGGTACAATGATTTTTATTGCTTGGAGGTCAAGTAGGGGCCTAATCCCAACTTCAATGATGATTTTTCTCAATTCGGGCTCAAAATAGACCACTACAGGATTTCCTACAGGATGTACTAGTTCTCCAATAGGATCCCGTGTTTTACTACAAGATGTTACAAATTTACTATACAAAATTATAATTCATCGAATGAACAAGAAACTCAAATCCACATTGGATGGGACAAATTTTTTTATTGAATAGGATGTCTTAGGTCCCCATTCCAAGTGGAATCACTCAAAAATACCTCTGCTAACCCATGCTAAAAATTAGCCGCAAATTACTAGTCCAAAATCTAGAAATTCGAGAACTAGTGAGCTAGTAAATCTATAAAATTCCTAACCTAATCAAGCGAAAATTCAATGGGTTGATTTTTTTTATGAACTAGAACATTTTTTTCATCTAATGAAATTTGAACCAACTTGATTGAAGCTTGTTAGCATGCTCAAAAAAATAGAAGAAATTTATTGTTCTTTGCCACAAAGGAGTTCCAGAAATCTAGATTTGGGAATAGGAAAGTTAATCCAAGTAGCTCAATGATTACTATGACCTTCCAAAGCTTTTCTAAGGATGAAATTATGCTTTCTATCCTGCAAAAGAACTTACATCAACCATGTAACCAATGCTACAACAAGAAATCATTAATACTAAATGCAAAAATAGAAAGAAATAAAAACAAGAGATGTGTTAGGTCCTTATAATACTAGTGATTACCCCATTACTATTGTAGTTGTATCCCTTATTAATATTGTTTTGCCCCTATTGTGCCCATATTTTTATTACTGTGCCCCATAGAATCCCTCTATTGTTATTTTTGTGGCTTTATATTATTATTGTTAGGTCGGCTGGGTTATATTGTGACTCCTCAGACTCCTATATATAGAAAGGAGGTTTTGTCATTTGAATCATCCAAGAATTGTTCATTTATGTAATGTAAAGGAGGTTTCCCCCTCGAAGAGGCTGAATTCTAAGGCGTTGATCTATCTTTTCTATCTTTTTGTGAGCTAGTTTCATAACATTTGGTATCAGAGCTTTGGATTCTAAGGTTTCGCTGCTCCAAATAGGTCATTGTGGCATTTTCGATATAACTTTTGCTTTGCAATGTTTCAGAAGCTAAAAAAACCCATTTGAGATGAAATCGCACTAAACCTTGGGGTCCAAATTTCAGAGATTTTTGCACGATATTTGCGGAGATATGATCTGAGGAATTTGGTCTTTTTGCAGACTCCTGAATTACATTCCAAACAAGTGACCTGGGGAAAATCGTCATAACTTTCTCTCTGAGCATCAAATTGAAATTTCGTAAGAAGCTATAGAAATAGGACGGATTGTAGTTTCTTGTATGTATTTTTTAGAGCCAAAGGTCGAAACAGTGACTCATGGCATGTCGTAGAAGTTCGCTCTATTGAACTATTCTATAATCAGGTCACTATGGAAGATTTGGCATAACTCTTCCCTGGTGAATCAAATTTGGATCAGACTAGTAGAATTGGAAAGAGGACATAGAGGGATACTGCAGATCATAATTTCAAAACCGGATGATCCTAAATTACAGAGATGCATCAAATTCAATATCAAGCTTCTACAAAGTGGAAAAAGGTGTGTGGGCTTTTTAATTTTTTGCATAAGCTTGGTTTGAAAAATTAGTTTGAAGGAATTCAAAGGGCATAGTAAAGAATTATTATCGGTAATTGATGCCTCGACGAAAGAAAATTCAAACACCAGTAAGAAACCTGAAAGCTCTAGCATGACTCATGAAGAAGAGGAAGAAATGCAACATGATATATCAAAATTATGAGACCAAGTGCAACAAGTATCACTTGCACAAAAAGTAACAGAATCTAAGATGGATGGTTGAAAGAAAGATGTAGAAGCTAAGATGGATGGTTTAAAGAAAGGTGTAGAAGCTAAGATGGATTGTTTAAAGAAAGGCATAGAAGCTAAGATGAATGACGTGGAAGATAATTTGAAGACAGGCATGGAAGATTTGAAGACAGATTTGAAGATAGATTTGACAAAGTTTCTATAAGAAATGCTTACTAATAGTGAAAGGGTAGTAAAGGAAACTAATGCTGAGAACAAAAGAAATGTTAATCATGATTTCATAGACTCTAATGTTGGACCAAAGACCCACCATATTCCAAAAATTGATATGAGGAAGTTTGATGGCGAGGATCCCGCAACATGGATATTACAGATGGAGCAATTTTTTTATCTCAATAATGTGCAAAACACACAAAAGGTACATATTGCAACTTTATATTTGGAACCAAATCAGTTTGTATGCTATCAATGGCTTTTCTCTCGTAAAAAAATTATCACTTGGGGAACTTTTACAGAAGAATTGACAGCACATTATGAGGATACAAAAAGAAACACTTTTTTTAGCCAATTGATAAGTCTCAAACAAAAGGGTTCAATAATGGAGAAAATTGAGGAGTTCCAAAAATTGAACATAAGGGTAAAAAATTTCCAGAGGAGCATAGAATTGATGTGTTCATAGGGAATTTAAAGGATAATATCCAACATGATGTTCACCTTTGGGAACCTGATTCATTAGAGAAGGCATTCAGGTTAGCAAGAAAAATGGAAAGCAAAATTATGGCAACCAGGAAGCATACCACTCACAACTATAAAGAGGGAAGTGTTGTTGCCCCTAGTCTTCCACAACTTATAAGTTTGAAACCACAAAAATTGGAAGAAAAAAGAGCAAAAGGGCTTTGTTACAGTTGTGATAGAAAATACACTAAAGGTCATAAGTGTGCTGAGAAGAAATTATTCTACATAGATTCTGAAGAGGAAGAAGAAAAGGAGAAAGAAAGGTCAAAAGAAGAGGATATACTCTAGGAACAAAACCTAGATAAAGAAGAAATGAATCCGACCATATCTTGTAATGCATTGGTTGGAATTACCACTCCTCAAACCATCAATATAGACGGAAAAATTAAGAAGAAAAAGGTAATAGTGTTGATTGATTCAGGAAGTACCCACAATTTTATTCATTGTAAGATAGCAAAAGAATTGAATTTCTTCCTATATCCAGCACCAGAGTGTCAAGTGATGGTTGTAAATGGAGGAATGAAATTTCTCTGGAAAGTGCCATAATATCAAGCTATCCATGGCAGAATATGTATTGAGTAGCCCAATGCTTTCCATTCCAATGGGAGGTGTTGATGTTGTACTAGAAGTCCAATGGCTACAATCCTTGGGTACAATAGCTTTTAATTTTCAAGAACTTTTCATGAATTTTTTTGAGGAAGGAAATGAAGTTGAATTAAGGGGTATTTCAGGGAAACTGGGAAAGATAATCAACTCTAACGGTATGACAAAGCTTCTAGAAAAGGAACAAAGATGTGTAATTGCACAATTATGTTCGCTAGATGTTTCCACATCAGAATCATCTATTGCTACAGATCTACAAGAAGTATTGGACAATCATTCCAATGTATTTGAGACTCCCAAAGGTCTCCCACCTATTTGTGATCATGATAATGCTATTCATCTGATTCCAGGAAGTGTTCCTCCAAACATCAATCCGTACAGATATCCCTATGCCCAAAAGAGTGAAATTGAGCGCATGGTTGCAGAAATGCTAGAGGCTGGTATAATTCAACCTAGTCAAAGTTCTTTCCTTGCTCCAGCAGTATTGGTGCACAATAATGATGGATCATGGCGGATGTGTCCGAATTATAGGGAGCTCAAAAAGCTTACTATTAAAGATAGGTTTCCCATTCCGGTCATTGATGAGTTACTGGATGATTTGCATGGATCAATCTACTTTACCAAGTTGAGTCTTTGTTCAGGATATCATCAAAACAGATTGAATACTAAAGACATTTCGAAAACAACATTTAGAACTCATGAGGGTCATTATGAATTTTTGGTCATGCCTTTTGGCCTTACCAATGCACCTTCAACATTTCAAGGTTTGATGAATTCCATTTTCAAACCCTTCCTCAGAAGATTTGTGTTAGTATTTTTTGATGATATACTAATCTATAGCAAGTCTTGGAAGGATCATGTTGAACATGTTGACAGGGTGCTACAACTTTTGGAGGAGAAACAATTATATGCAAAAAGATCTAAATGTTTCTTTGGAGTACAAGAGGTGGAATATCTGGGTCATATTGTATCTCATGAAGGAGTTAAGGTAGACCCTAGAAAAATTAAATCCATTAAGGAATGGAAAATCCCCACATCCATAAAGCATCTATGATGATTTCTCGGGTTGATAGGGTATTATCGCAAGTTTGTTAAGAATTATGGGAGAATAGCAGCACCTCTAACAACATTATTGAATAAAGATGCATTTTCATGGACTCCAGAAGCAACAAAGGCCTTCAAACATCTTAAATAGGCAATGTGCCAAGCACCGGTCTTACTTACACCAGACTTCACAAAAACCTTTATTGTGGAATGTGATGCTTCAGGAAATGGAATTGGTGTTGTTTTAATGCAAGATGAAAGACCCATTGCTTTTGAAAGTCGTCCAACAAGGGAAAGTTTTTACACAAAGCTATTTATGAGAAGGAAATGTTGGCAATACTACGTGCACTTAAGAAATAGCAACCCTATCTAATGGGAAGACACTTCAAGGTAAAAACGGATCATGATAGCCTTAAATAAGTTTTAGCACAAAGCTTATCCTCTAAAGAGCAACAAAAGTGGGTCACAAAGATGTTAGGTTATGACTTTGAAATCATATACAAAAAAGGGAAGCAAAATGTGGTGGCAGATGCACTCTCAAGAAAGGATGAGGATGTGAAAGCATTATTGTGCACCATTTCTACTATCCAACTAGATTGGATAAACGAAGCAAGGGAGGAGAAGAATGATGAAGAAGTGTGGACACTAATTCGAAAGTTACAACAAGATTCCAGTACATCTGATACATTTAGTTGGCAAAATGATTCATTATGGTACAAAGATCGCTTATACTTCTGTAAGAATTCCCAACTCAAACAAAATATTCTTATGGAATTTCACACTTCTCCCTTAGGAGGGCACTCGAGATTTTTAAAAACTTACCATAGGGTTAAGAAGGAATATTTTGGGATGGCCTTAAATCGAATATTCAAAAGTTTGTGGTGGAATGTTTGGTTTGCCAACAAAATAAAGTTGAAACAATTAAGAACTCGGGTCTATTACAACCTTTATCCATTCCAATTCAACGTTGGGAGGAGGGTTCAATGGATTTTATCACAAGTTTACCCAAGTTTGAGGGAAAGAGTGTCATCATGGTGGTAGTTGACAGACTTACCAAGTATGCACACTTTTGTTCATTATCACATCCATTTAAAGCCAATACAGTTTCTACTGCATTTATCGAAACAATTCAAAATCTGCATGGAAACCCAAAGATTATTGTAAGTGACAGAGATCCCATTTTCACTGGAAATTTTTGGACAGAATTATTTTCTTGTCTTGGTACTCAGTTAGCTCATAGCTCATCTTATCATCCTCAATCTTATGGGAAAATTGAGATAGTAAACAAATGTTTGGAAGGATATCTTCGTTGCTTTGTATTTGATAAACAGACACAATGGGTGAAATGGTTGCCTCTGGCTGAATGGTGGTATAACACTTCCCTCCATGCAACAACAAAAATAACCCCATTTATGGCACTTTATGCATATCAGCCACCATCCATCACAACATATTTAAGAGAAAATTCTAAGGTTCAAGCAGTGGAACATCACATCGAGAATCAACAACAAGTCCTCCAACTCTTAAAGGATAACCTCGTGTTGGCACAAAATCAAATGAAACAAAAGGAAAATCAACATCGCAGCAAAAGAAGTTTTGATGTAGGTGATTGGGTATTCCTACGGCTACAACAATATAAACAAATTTCCCTCAAGAAAGCTAAGAAGGATAATAAATTATCACAAAAGTATTATGGTCTGTACAAGGTGTTGCAAAAGATTGGTACTATGGCATACAAATTGGAGCTTCCTGCAGCTTCTCAAGTGCACCCAATTTTCCATGTTTTGTGTTTAAAGAAGGTTATAGGTGACAAGATCCCAATTCAAACAATATTGCCAGAACTTGATGAGGAAGGAAAAATTATATTGGAACTGGAAGCAGTCATAGAAACAAGAACTCAACAGCTACGAAATCGATCAATTTCAGACTATCTCATCAAGTGGAAGAACTTATTTACTAAAGAATCTACATGGGAGGATGATAATTTTATACAGAAGCATCTAGAACTACTCAAGCGTTGAGAACAACACTTTTTTGAAGGAGAGGGACATGTTAGGTCCCTATAATACTAGTGATTACCCCATTACTATTGTATTTGTATCCCTTATTAATATTGTTGTGCCCCTATTATGCCCATATTGTTATTACTGTGCCCCATAGAATCCCTCTATTGTTATTTTCGTGGCTTTATATTATTATTGTTAGGTCGGCTGGGTTATATTGTGACTCCTTAGACTCCTATATATAGAAAGGAGGTTTTGTCATTTGAATCATCCAATAATTGTTCATTTATGTAATGTAAAGTAGGTTGCCCCCTCGAAGAGGCTGAATTCTAAGGTGTTGATCTATCTTTTCTATCTTTTTGTGAGCTGGTTTCATAACAAGATGCATGTGAATAAGAAGTGAAAAGAAGGAAAGAAAATGATAGAAAAGGGCTCTAAGGCTCCTGGGATGGCCAAGCCCAAGGAAACTCAGAGACCTATGAAGGAAAACAAGATTTAGAAGCTAAACATGACACCAATATTCATTATTTTCATCAATACAATTACATCCCTGCAAGAAAATACAATGGATCTGTAGAAATACGAGTTCTCTCCACAAAAACACTCATAGAAATCTCCCTAGAGGAAAATTCGACTTGGTACTTATACAAAATTATTAGGAATCATTCCCCATGAATGGAGGAAGCTTTCCCCACCAAAATCCCTTGATTAGTGGATATGGTTCTGTTATGGCCAGCAACAACCCCCCTTCTTATTTATTGTTATTACTGATACTAAATAAGTGGGAACCCTTAGTCAAAAATTTAAAAAATTAAAATAGTGCTTGTATTTCCATTTTAATAAAACTTACCATCATAAGCTTAGAAAAATATCCTTGAAAAATCAGAAAGCCTAGGTTTTATGATAAAGTAGAATTATTCCTTAGGAAATATCACATCGAAAAAAGATAATGGATACCTCATTACAAGCAGAAGTCTAAGAGTGTGAGATCACAATGCGAAACTACACATTAAGAAAACATTCATCGCATCAAATGTCTAAAGAATCACTTATGCTGAAAAACTTTAAACTACTGATATGCGATGGTGCATATTGCAAATCACATTTCGCAAAAAACAGATTAACGAATGATCAACATATATTGTGCTCCTGCGATTTGCGATATAGTGCTATTGCGATTGTTCGATGTTGCAATACTGTGATGTTGTGATACTGCGATGTTGCGATCTGTGATATTGCGAAGCAAATCGCAAAATCACTTCATCGCAGATCTTTCGGGCTCGTTGTTCGAAAAAGTATTTTCCATAAACCGAGACCTAGTTATGTGCTTTAATGCTAATTAATGAGTTAGTTGCCAGTCATTAATAGAATATGGTTTCACGCTTATCGAAGATTCATTTCACGTAAGGTGGTATATTTTATATGTCTTCGGCATTTAAAACTTTACCGTCACCTTTCCTTATCATTATTCTCACTTCACTTGTAAATTGCAGGAACGAAGAACTGAGAAATATACAAAGTAGTACGCAAGATATTATGGGAAAGAAAGGCAAAGCTTCGAGTTATGAAGAGAAATAAATGGCGCCCTTGTATACAGACACCACCTGTAATAGAGACGCTGGTATTGCTACTTGGGAAGGCATGTATAGTCTACTTGAGAAAGAGAATCCCAGAGTGATGGAGGTTACGGCTACTGCAGGCTCACATAATTCTTCTTAGGCATCCATTATAGAGCTAGCTTGTTCGTTTTGTCACAGGATAGCGGCGAGGCCCAAAATTCTTCCATGCACGGACATGATTAACTGGATACTGAACAGCACTGATATCAAAAACAGACAATTTAAAACTCAGGGTCAAGAGCTTACAGAATCATTATTTTCACAAAATTTGAGCTTTATATCCACTAAAAGAAAACGCGTAAAAAGAAAAAAATGCACCAAGGAAGCCCAGCTCAAGAAACGGAGGCAGTTTCCGCGCCTAGCGCTAATCGTGCATCGCTGAGCAAAACTTCTTGAAAAGGAAAGCTTCTATTTCCTCAGTCACTTGTAAGCCCAAAAATTTGTAAGAAAGCAATGATAGAGGTAAAAAAGTAAAACTTGAATCCTAAAACCAATGGTATTTGTCAGAAATGTCTTCAAAATGATAAGTACGTATGCACAGCAAATACAAGCAGGCTAGAGACAAAAGGCTCAAGAAAAGGCAAAATCAATCCAAAGGTTAACCAAGTTGAATTGAGATTATTACTGGGCATACTTGGTAAAACCACACAGCCAGTGCATGACTCTCAAGTGTATCATCAATTCTGCCGAGAAGATGGTGCCAACTCTTGCCGATTTTGCTTTCACAACACAGCTAAAATCGGAAGCCGGCCAACCGACTCTTCTCAAACAAATGTTGAACGTATGTGATTTCAAGGAGCAGATACAAAAATAATTAGTTAGTAGTTTTAATTTTAGATTCAGTTTTAATTTTAATTTTTCTTAATTTTTTCCTAAAATAAGGATGGTCATTTAAACCGCATCCTACATTTTTGTAATAAGTTATTTTTAGATTCAGTTAGTAGTATTTAAACCCTTCTCATGCATTTAGAGAAGGGTCCTGAAATTTGTCAAAAACTTATCCCTAGAACATGCACTTTTGTACCCTCTGAGGAGGTTTTGATGAATGAATGGAACGGGATTTATTGATATCTATATTTAATATTTGCTACTGATGTTGCACTTCTGTACTCTTAGTGGATGTTGGATTAAGAAGAGATAAATCGTTATCGCTTGAAGCTCATGTGTAAAACTAGTTATAAATGGTACTTTTATCTCTTAACTATTTCTACTTGTGTTAAAAGTGATATTCATGTTCAGTTGTTTATATATTGATGCGTGAATACTTGAGTTATCATTTGGCACTTTTGTACGGTGATAGATATTTATTTATGCTTAATGTATGAGTAGCTTATTATGCGATATGTTTTTCACAACTGTTTCATCTAACTTTTTATACGAAGTTGTTTATCTTTATTGAATTCTTTTCTCATAACAGTTGAATGATATTTATTACCAATTGTTATCTGAAATCATTTTAGATCGCATAATAGAAAGATTACACCCCGGGTTAGTGTAGACTTAGATATTTCTGCTTATTAGAATACAATTTGCATGTTATTAGATTAGAGTTAGAATTAGAGCATCTCATTTAGGAACTTTCAGAAAGGAAATATCAATTCTTCACACACACACACATACATTGGGAAACTAGTCCCATATCCCCAGTTGGACCCACTATACCAAACGGAAAACGAGGTGCTAACCAAGGTCCGGACTGGGCGGGTATCCCCCTTGTTGTAGACCTGATTTTAAGGGCTTCAACATATTTGGTGCTAGAAGGAGGGCCCCAAACTGTGAATGGCAAGCAAGTCTAAATCTAAATACCATTCTGAGAGTAAATCACCCTCACCATCTCCCCCGACTTCTCCATCTCATTCACAATTTCCAAATTTAGAGCCAGGAGTCGCAGGAGCAACAGTCGCTGCTATAAGCCCTGACATTTCATAACAATCTACTATTGAACCTCCTGAAGTTGAATCTTTGATTCACAAACTTCAGCGATTTTCTATATCTCCTAAAAGATCTGATAAATCTCAAGGAAGCGTGACTTCGCAATATAACCCTGCTCATCCTCTTACCAGATTAAAGGGAAAAAAATTTGGCGTTCAGCCAACCGAGTTACCTCTACCCACAAGGAAGAGAGCAAGGAAATCTCCTAAAGGGTCCGATAGCAAGACTCTTTCATCATCATAATCCATCTCAACCTCTCCACCACGAAGTCAACCATCCACTCCTCCACTTCAGATCATTGTCCATCAGTCCATCAGTACTCCCACATCTCCTTCTCAATCAATTGGAGTCATAATATCCTCATCTTCTCAATTGCAGGGATCATCTTCTGCACTTTCCTCTATTAATAGATCAACAATGGCCCAATCTCCATGGAATAACCCAAGGGTAGTCTTAATGCCTGCACCCTTGAGTCAGCTACCAGCCCATCTTGAAAAATGGTTGCCTAAGTTTAATCCTGAGGCAAGCATGCTAGCAGAAGAACGTATAAATAACTTTATGCTATCCATAAATCTCAATGGAGTTACCAATGAAGATGATGTCATCCAAATTTTCCCTTATACTCTTCAAGGAACAACCGGATCATGGTATTTCTCATTACTGTCTGGATCTATTACTAATCGGAAGATTTTCCAAGAATAATTCCTGACTAAGTTCGGTGATGACAGGTCTATGGTGACATTGATCAACGACCTGTCTAACCTTAGGGCCGAGTCAAAAGAACCTATCAAAGATTTTAATTCACATTTCAATAAACTCTTAAACAAAATTCCTACTTGTTATAGACATTTTTGTGACTTACAGCATTGAGCATGAAATGTCCATAAACTAAGGGATCCAAAGTCCCTAAACATGTTGTTCCTACCCCTAGAGGAACAAGGAAAACTAACCACAGTAATTCACAGAAGTTCTCCACCTGAAAACACTCAAAAACAAGCCAATTCTGGATCATGTCAACTGCTCCACTGAGCATCTGCGATGAATGTCAACTGCTACACTGGCTACCTGCGTTGAATGTCAACTCCAACACTAGCTACCTACGCTGAGCGAGTTTGGACATGTGGTAGAGTCATTCCTCAAGGTGTCAATGCCCAGGAAGCTTCCAAAATGACACTTGCATCAAGGAATTCGATTGGTGATGAGTAAGAGGTTCCAAATCTCCAAGTGGAAGCAAGAACCTCCAAGTGGACTCAAGAACTGAGAGAGGGAGAGGACACTAGTCAGATCTCAAGCTGACTCATCCTCTCTCCAAACATCTATATATGGATCTCTCCTCCATGGGATCTAGAGGCTGGAATTTTGTGATTGCAAAGAATTGCTGTTGGTTTGTGGCTGGAAACATTGGGTGCTTAATGCTTTGAAGGGAGCTGAAGAAGGAATTCCATTCTGCTGGGAAGGAGATGCTGGATTGGAGCCCTATGGGTTGTATCTCCTCCTGAACCCTGTTACTTATTAATAAAGCTATCTTGATTCTTTCCTATATGCTGGTGTATTTTGTATGATTGCATTAGTGTATTTGATTTGCTTCTAATCCTGAATCATTTATGAATATGTATATTTGCCTTTATATTGTGTTCTTCTCTTGTCGCAAGTAGTTGTTCTCTTGTCACAGGTAGCTGTTCTCTTGTGATCTTGTGGGATTCAAGTAGCTGTTCTCTTGAGCAAGCGAGGAAACAAGTAGTTGTGGACACACAAAGAGAAGAGGATCTAGATCGAGGGACAACCGGAAGACAATGATAAGTCTGCCAATCTCCCCTCTTTCACATTTCATAAAGGAAGAAATCATAATAGTTGTATTCGTTTGTTGCTAAGGCGCTGTCACACCTTAGGTGGATAGGATTGTCTTGCATAGGCATTTTTCCCCACAAAAAATTGGCGACTCCACTGGGGAAGAAATTGTTTATTCATTTCATTTGTGTTTCCGTCATTTGTTTACTTCATAGACTTGACAGCAACTATTGAACTGCATCTTTCCCGGATGCAAAGTAGAAAGTTGCTGCTTTGATCCAGTTGTTGGACTTGTCTATGATCTAAACTAGATCCACAAATGATTTGGTGATCCTTGTGATAGTATTTAGTACCCTATCAAAGTATCCCTCTGTTTATACCTTGCTTGTGTTTCTGATTTGGCCTGAAACAGTTGATTTTTGAGCATTTTATGACCCAGAACCCAAAGGAAACGAGAGTTTCTCTTTCAGCGCAACTGCTGTGAAGGCAGTCTGCATTTCAACGCAGGTCCCAAAGGGGCTAACTGCACTGAATGTCAAGTCCTCAGTGTTGAGGTTGCGCTGAACCAGTTTGGCCTTGTGCAGCTGGGGTTCTTTGTCCTCTATTACCCTGTTTTGATCTCTGTTTTTGCAGCCTTTAACCAGCATAGGTACCAGTCTGATAAACCTTTTCTTTGCTTAGATTCGGCCTCTTTTTTGTACAAAAAGATTGTGAATGTTTTTATGTCTTTGTGGCATCATTTACAGTCTTCCTTTGCATGAGTAAAGTATTCATTCTGTAGCCTTTGATTCAGATCTGATTGATAGTTATCTTAGAAGAGAGTTCATTGGTTGTTTTTCAGATTGATTATAGTTTTACTTTTGCTTATTGGTTTGAATTTGTCTCTTTCAAAGTGTCAAAACAAGTCTTTATTTCGAAAATCGCAAAGTGATTGTAATCTCTTCTACCCTTGTTGATTTCGAAGAAAGTGAACTTGTTTGTATTGATCATCTTAAAAGCAAATTCAAAATTGTGCAAAAAGCTTTCTTTGTAGGCATTTATACTAAGAAAGTGGAAAACAAACACCTGCATTGTGCATTTTGCATTTGATAGTTTGCATGTTGGATTTAGGGAAAGTGAATTAGAGTTTGCTGATTTCTCTTTGAGAAAAGATAGTGTTATTCTTTTCCCTTTGTAGCTAGGATTTTCAAAGTTAAAAAGATAATAAAGCTTGCTTATCATCTTAGACTGCATTTAGGAATTTGTATCATACATCTCGTGGTGAACCTTGAAAGGCAAACTTTAAAAAGATCAACCTAAAATAAACTAAATGAACCTAACAACGCTTTGTAACATAACGCACAACATAGAGGTCTAGGCTAGAGACGTGTTCCGGCGTCGTTAAGCCTAGTGACTGTCGATCTCGAAGAAGGTGGGTGATTCCTCCTGAGAGGCGGTAGCGCTAGTACGGATTGTGCTCCCACGTACCGTTGTGTATATATTGGGAGACCCCTATAGGCATATATCTTTTATCCTTAGGAAGCCGTGTCGGCCACCCTACTGATCGCAATGCAGTGAACACAGCATTCACGAAGATCGACCGCCCGTACCCTAAAACGTATTCTGCGATTTTGCAAAAATTTTGGCACACCCTCTGCCTAGAACTCCAGAGCAGTTTCTTTTGGCCTTTTTCAGACTCTATAACAGAAAAAGTCCATCCGAGCATTTGTCACTTCGGGCTCGTTAAAACATCGAAGGAGACTAGAGTCATCTTTTTCTTTTTCTCGACTCTTTAAAATTGAAAAAGTAGGTTGTGTCTAAGCGTCGTTAAAATTTATTTTAAACGGAATAATCATCACCATTCCCTCGTTGATTTTCGAAGTTAGTCTCTTTTCATCGCAAGTTCTTGTAGAATCGCTAAGAAATCTTTTGGATAGACTAGATATGTCTGAACAACCGTCGACATCCAGGACTGTGTCATCCGACACTGCAGTGGCAGAGCCTCCTGCTGCTACCCCAGCGATGTTCGATGGTATACCATCTGTCCCGGCAAGTTATCAACAACAAGCTGGAGTCCCATCAGAGACTGTTTCGACGACATGGTTAGTTCCTATTTCTTCATCCGGATTATCATCTGGTATTTCTTATGTTGAAACTCAACAAATTGATCCAATGTGTCTTCAAAGGCCAATCTACCCTTTAAGTACTGGATTGCCACCATATGGAGGGCAGTATGCCTTTTCATTGTTCCCCCCCGGAGAACAACCATATGGGAGTTTACAACAAAGTTTAGGTCAAGCTGGAATTACATCCAGTGGATGGGTACCGATACTGCCTCAGCAACCAAGGGTTGCATATTCAATGCAACCAATCCACCCTGTGTCGAATGTTGCCACTATACCTGGTATGGTGATTGCGTCGCAAGTACAAGCACTACCTGTTGTATGTCAACCCCAAGTTTCTCAGGTTGCCATACAACAGCCTCTTGTCTCGACAACTCAATCACAACCTCCGGTTAGTGCCTCCTTATCTGGAGCGACTCAGGCTCAAACAAGTACTATGGCTCCTCATCTTGGTCAATCATCCAGTATTGGACAACAGAAACTGGTCCAACAACCAGAGCTGGTTCAAACTCATCAACCCCCATTCCAGCAATCATATCAAGGACCTGAGCAACAAGTCTTTATAAGTAATGGGTAACCATATTATAGTGGTTATGCCCATCAAACTTGTCAAAGTTGCCGGCATTATGCTGGTATGCAAAGACCCACTGCTCAGGCGATTCCATCTTATCCTGGATATGCTTCGCCTAACCTGAATCAACAGTTGCCCTTTGTAGCAACTCTAGAATTACCAGATCTAAACCGGCTGACGAATGATCCAATTGCTTATGCCCCTTGGTGGCCAGTGATTCCGCATAAACTTCCGTCAGATATTCCTAAATTTAATGGAAATCCGGGTGAAGATCCGTCGAATCATGTGATGAAATTTCATCTGTAGTGTTCATCAAACACCCTGAACGATGATTCGATAAGACTTCGCCTTTTTCAGAGGACATTAACGGGTCCAGCGGCAAAATGGTATATTGAATTGCCTAGAGCTTCGTTCGACAACTTCAGTACCTTAGCCACAACCTTTTTAACCCATTTTCAATTACGGATAAGGTACGAAACGGGAACAGAAATATTAACCAACTTCAAGCAGACAACTGCCACTCATATATCCGATCATATACATGAGTGGCGTCGTCGTCGTAGGATGGTGAAAACATACGTTCCCGATCAGCTGTTAGCTGAATGGTTTATAAAGTCGTTACTTCCTGCTATAACAGAAGATGTGGCAAAGGGGGGGGTCGTAACAGAGGAGCAAGTTATTGCTCGTGCACAATACCTAGACTTAGTTTATACTCAGTCTGGCACGCTCTACGATAAAATACCTGACGCCCCTAGATCGGAATTTTCAATTCCTCCTCCTCCTAAATCAAATAGTGACTCTCATGCCGGCGATGGCGTGATTGGCACGGAAAACGCGAAATCGACAAAGGCTATATCTAAAAAGGCCCGTAAGATTTCCGGTCAAAATGCAAATGAGGAACTTCTTGCCTCGGAAGTAAATGTCGTGTCGACCGACAAGGGCAAACAACTGAAGCAACCGGGGGGCAAGAAGAAAAAGAAAGGGAGAAAAAGGAAACCCCTTGCAGGGTGTCATATATGCGATGAGGATCATTGGACGAGAGATTGTCCACATATAGCTAAAGTTAAGAAACTCTTTAAGAGTTCAAAACCCTCAGCAGTATTGACTGATCCGTTTCCAAGCTCGGGTACCAAACTGGTTGCTAATCAAAATACTTCCCGATCCCAAGTGCTTATGTTGTCTGTCTCAAAGCAGAAAAATGATGCTTTGACAAGGAATAAAGATTACGGGAATCCACAGCTGTCGAATAACAAGGCTAATGAACAACCTAGTAGTTCGATGACAACTTTGACCGAAGTTGTGCCACCCATCATTCCTGAACCAATGATAAAGTCGCCAAAGGGAGGAGTACACAAATCGACATTTAATCCTCGTGCCAAAGTAGCACAGAATTATAATATAGTAGAGGACCTGGCCCAATCGTCATCCGCTATGTCGACACTTGAGGTACCGCAAAATTGCCCCTCCCAAGAGCAAGCTTTATTATCAGCAGTAGGTGGGATTGGCCCAAGGGATTCCAATCTTGTGGCATTTGATCATAAAGGATATGACCCTCAGTTACCAGCTCAACTAGCTTTCCTTATTCAAGTGAAAGCCCTCAACAAAACTGTTCATCGAACAATTATTGATGAGGGGGCATCTACATGTCTTATGTCGATGAGTTGCTGGAAAAATTTAGGCTCACCACCCTTGTCGAAATCATCAACGACGTTAAAAGAATTTGATGGACGATCATACACTCCATACGGGATTTTAAGTAACTTGCAAGTTGAACTGGGGGGCAAAACAGTAGCAGTTGATGTTGAAGTAATCGATGGAAACCTCGATTACAACATCCTACTGGGAAGGCCCTGGATATATGCCATGGCCGCAGTTGTGTCGACCTACTTCAGGAAGATTGCATTTCCCTTTCAAGGAGGAATTACAGTCGTCGACCAACAAACTTTCCTCCCCGACAGCTCACAAGTTACGGGAAGCATTCCAATGATCCATGGAAGCAATCATTCGCTTCAAAATATTGGAGTAGGTCTCCTAAAAGACCCTGCCTTAATGGGTACTTTTGCCCTACCGCCTGCAAGTAATCTGGCGGAAGTGGCCACAGTGGAAACCTACAATATGAAATTTTCTATATCTAATGGATTCAGAAGATTCCTAAACATTTTGTCAGCGTGGATCATCGCCCTAGTAGAAATACTGTAAATACAATGGGCCCTGAGGACGGTTCTTATCTCGTGTCAACCTCGTTAAAAAATGAAACAAAGAGTCATGAGGATAGTTCTTATATTGTGTCAACCTCATTAAAAAATGAAAACAATCCCCTTTCCAAATCTCAAAGGTAAACCTTCATTCCAACCACCAAGTTGAATGCAATGAAGCTTGGGGGGCATGCACCTCGATTTGCGTTATTATGCTGGGGGCATGCAAACTTATATCGAGCAGTTTTAGCACAAAGTTCATGCTCGTTAAAAAATAAATGCAAGATACGAGCAGTTTTAGCATAAAGTTCATGCTCGTTAAAAAATAAACGCCAAATTCGAGCAGTTTTAACGCGGAATTTATGCTCGTTAAAAAATAGAAAAGCGATTGTGAGCAAGAGTTTCCTCCAGAGTTCAAGATCATTAAAAAATGAACCTATCCTTGGTAAATAACCACCGTGATCATAAATTTATCAGCCGTTAAAGCTTTGGTCGTGTTTGCACCTGCCACCTCCACTTTTCATTTGGCCGATCGTTCACCTCCATATGATTGTTTACCCATTTTGAGGAACAACTGCGAAGAGTGATTTCACCTAGCCATCCTTGTGACACTGCCGTGATTGGAAAATTCCAACCTGTACCTGGAATCAGTTGCTATCCCTGTTTATCACTCGTTCCTCAAAAGACGAGTCTTCTTTAAGCTCTTTTCAATTGACTCGTAAAATATGAAAAGATTGCCGAGTTTTGGCCTTCCAGCTCGTTAAAGGACAGGAAGAGCTATCCCTCCTCTAGATTTTAACCTTTTTGGACCTGAGGGATTATTGCACAAAAAGGTCGAGCGCTTGTTTTATTCGGCTCGTTAAAATTATCGAAAACTCATCCCTTCTGTATTGTTTTATACTTTTTCGGACTTAAGGGATTAGATGACGAAAAAGGAATTTTGGAGTTAACTTTATGCACCTTTTCAGACTCTCTAAAAATGAAAAGGACCGAGTTATCCTTGTCGTTAGACTCGTTAAAATTATTAAATAGCGACAAACTTGTCTTTAGACGAGAACGAGTTTCACTATCGCTAAGCTCGTTAAAACATAGCGATGGGCTTGCCCGAAGGGCAGGTTATAGAACAAGCATATGTTATCCTCCTCAAGCTTGACAAAAATAAAGAGGTACTGGTCAGCAATGACTGGGGAAAAATTGGGAAAAATCAAGAAAACTTTGATGGTAGCAGGTCGCTCTTGAACATGACACTTTTCGTCCGTACCACATTCGGGTTGGGTTGTTTCATTCACCGGTCACATCACCATGGTCTCGCCATACCATCCATATTTGGGGTAATGCTACCAATCCATCGCATCAGTGTCGCCATATGTTCAAGAGAAGTCGTTCAGAAAAAGTCAACCAGGTCCCATCCACTGCCATACATTATCCTTCATCCATTCATGACCGCCACCCTGAATCATATGTCACAGATCGTTTTCACCTCCATTAAAATCATTAGCTCCATTACGTGTCACTGATGTGGGATTCATTAAGGCCCTCCTGTGACGGATCACTTCTTGTCGACATCAGCTCATTATCCAAGAAGTTGATCTAGTAACAACCCCTTTAGTACTTTGAAGCTTGCATGCCTCAATGGAAAGTTTCTCACTTCCGGCGACAGGTATACATCAATGACCTTCGACCAGAAGATTTTGCGTGGTGTTCGACGCCAAGTCCTTTATTCACACCACGTGAATTGTACTGCAGTACCTTGAGGGTCATTATCATTATCGGTGATTCCTCTCGCGCTTGTTAACGGTTTACATCATTGACCGGTAATCAAGCGATGTCTTTCCATGATCGACTTCAGCGCAATTCTCACATGGATCGACTTGTACTTAGAGTGAAGATCGAACGAGTTTGAAGACCCCGGATCTAGTTTCATCCATCCGGGCTGCGATATATATATTCAGGAAAGATAAAGACATTTGACATGTACATCATTGCAGCAGATGATCATCCTACTCAAAGGATGACAATTTCACCAAAATTATCAGTCTACCATCAGACGATCGTCTGTTCTATGTACAAAAATGAATTTATAAAGTTGAGCATGGGAATGCCCTCCTCGGCTAGATCATGAAAGCAGTCTGAATGATAATGTATTGTATTGTATTTTATTACAGGTCTCCTCCCAGTAGATGGATGAACTTCGGACCCTCCTGGATAAAGCATTTCACCCGATAAACGGCCTCATACTTTAGGGGGCAACTGTTATAGACATTTTTGTGCCTTACAGCATTGAGCATGAAATGTCCATAAACTAAGGGATCCAAAGTCCCTAAACATGTTGTTCCTACCCCTAGAGCAACAAGGCAAACTAACCATAGCAATTCACAGAAGTTCTCCACCTGAAAACACTCAAAAACAAGCCAATTCTGGATCATGTCAACTGCTCCACTGAGCATCTGCGCTGAATGTCAACTGCTACACTGGCTACCTGCGTTGAATGTCAACTCCAACACTAGCTACCCACGCTGAGCGAGTTTGGACATGTGGCAGAGTCATTCCTCAAGGTGTCAATGCCTAGGAAGCTTCCAAAATGACACTTGCATCAAGGAATTCGACTGGTGATGAGTAAGAGGTTCCAAATCTCCAAGTGGAAGCAAGAACCTCCAAGTGGACTCAAGAACTGAGAGAGGGAGAGGACACTAGTCAGATCTCAAGCTGACTCATCCTCTCTCCAAACATCTATATATGGATCTCTCCTCCATGGGATCTAGAGGCTGGAATTTTGTGATTGCAAAGAATTGTTGTTGGTTTGTGGCTGGAAACATTGGGTGCTTAATGCTTTGAAGGGAGCTGAAGAAGGAATTCCATTCTGCTGGGAAGGAGATGCTGGATTGGAGCCCTATGGATTGTATCTCTTCCTGAACCCTGTTACTTATTAATAAAGCTATCTTGATTCTTTCCTATATGCTGGTGTATTTTGTATGATTGCATTAGTGTATTTGATTTGCTTCTAATCCTGAATCATTTATGAATATGTATATTTGCCTTTGTATTGTGTTCTTCTCTTGTCGCAAGTAGCTGTTCTCTTGTCACAGGTAGTTGTTCTCTTGTGATCTCGTGGGATTCAAGTAGTTGTTCTCTTGAGAAAGCGAGGAAACAAGTAGCTGTGGACACACAAAGAGAAGAGGATCTAGATCGAGGGACAACCGGAAGACAACGGTAAGTCTGCCAATCTCCCCTCTTTCACATTTCATAAAGGAAGAAATCATAATAGTTGTATTCGTTTGTTGCTAAGGCGCTGTCACACCTTAGGTGGATAGGATCGTCCTGCATAGGCATTTTTCCCCACAACACTACTACTTCCAAGCCTAGCGAAGAAGTGTGAAGTGAATGGTACATCACTGCTTTACAATCAAACATAGCAATCTTTGTTGATAGGGCTAACAAATCAACTTTAGTCGAAAATATGAAAGAAGCAATAGCATTAGAGAAACGTATTGCAGCCTTAGAAAAGAAAAACGCGTTAGAAGAACGAAAATCCAAGAAGGTTTCTTTCAAGGAAGATCCCAAGAAAAAACAATCGATAGATCCATTCGATTTAGAAGGATTACAAAAAGTTTTGAAGACCATGTCTAACGAGATGGTCGAAATTAAGAAACAAGTGGCAGAAACTTCTTCTAAAAAACTGTACAAACCTTTTAAAAGAAACCCTTCAACCGATTCCAAACCCCCTAACGCTATTACAAGTGTTGAATCCAAAGAAGAAGAAGAGGAAATCGCTACTGAAGAACATACCGATGAAGAAGAAGTTGTAGAGTTACAAGGTATGCGGGATTTCATCCTCCTAGATGAAGAGGATCAAGAGGTATCCCTGTTTAGTACTTGCAGTAGAAATCAATTTGATCCTCCTCAACCTACCCCTAAGCTAAAGAGCGCAAGCTCAATGACTAAGGATAAAGTCGCAGCCAAGAAAGTGACACCTATAGCAACTCAAACCAGCCCAGTCCAAACATACCCATCAACTCCATCTAAAACACTGATCGTTTCGAATGAAATGGAGTATAATATCATAGGAGACATGAAAAAGACTAGGGCCAATATCACTTTTTACAAATTGAGCAAGTTAAAACACCAGCAAAAGATACTTTTGAAAGAATTACATGTTGTACCAGTTGCACCTTTTCCCGCCGCTGTAATCTCTCAAGCTTCCCATGACATGGGAATACCTCCAACTAATGAGATCAATAAAGTTGATCTAAACGATATCGCCTTAATTGTAGGAAGATCGAGATCTCATACTCCCCCATTTCTTCTTACTTATGAAATTTTCAATAAAAATTTGCATAATTACTTAGTGGATTCTGGAGCTTCATCGAATATTTTGCCAAAGTCAATATGTGCAAAATTGAACGTTCAACCACAAAAATCCATTATGCGCATAGTTCAATTAGATTGATCGCAAGTCGAAGTGATTGGCGAATTAAATCAGGTTACCATAAGGTTGTCATCCAACCCAAAGGTATGTCAAATTATTGACATTTTAGTTGATAATATTCTGGAATTTTATGGCTTAATTCTTAGCAGAGATTGGTTAGAAAAACTTCATGGATACTTTGCAACTGACTGGTCGCACATGTGGCTCCCTTACAATGGTAAACCAAATCAAATAAAAGTTGAGCGCGAAAGACATCAGAAATACATATAACAGAACTAGAGGGAGAAAATGAACCAGTAGCATACAGCAATAACATCATTGGCAACTACTCAGTAGATTCTTTCCTAGGAAACTTTAATACTCATACCTCACCTTAGAACATTCTGTTTTATCTCAAGTAGAAAATTTCTCTCAAACAGATAGTTCTAAATGTATTAATTTTATAGATAGTCTTGTAAATAAATCTTTATTTTGGAAATTATTTTTTTACGGTTCTAAGTCTAACGAAGGAGCAGGAGCAGGATGCGTGTTAATAAGTCCAGAGGGAGATAAAATTATGCTAACTTGCAAACTCAAATTTGATTGCACCAACAATACCGCAGAATACGAGGCTTCAGTCCAAGGGTTATACAAAGCAATCGGATTAGATGTCAAATACCTTCAAGTTTTCAGAGATTCTGAAATTGTAATCAGACAGGTACGTAATACTATACATTGTTTATCAGGTCATTTAAAACATTACCAATCTTTAGTTCAAGATCTGACTAAACACTTTATAGCATTTAATATTTCATCAATTCCCAGACTCCAGAATGCTAGTGCAAACCTCTTAGCTAACATAGCTTCCAAACTCATTCCTTTAAAAGATTTTAGTCCTGATCGATTTTCAATTGAATTAATTTTTAGAACATCCATTCCTGATAACATTACCAATTGGAGGATTTTCAATGACGATCCTGATATCGTGAGTTTCCTCACATCTGAAGGATCTTACACCAATCAAATAATTGACGAAGACCAACATGATCGACAATTGCAACAAGATAGCACTAACAATTCCATACCTAAGTCAGTAGTCAAGTTAGAGGACCCTTAGGATTTGAAATATCGGTTTAAAAGATCTACTAATTCAAAACTCCAAAGTTCAGCTTTGAACTATGAATTAGTAAATCTAGGAAACTAATACCAAACCACAGAATATCAGTCTAGGCCTTGGTCTAGCTCCTGAAGAAAAATTAGTGTATATTCGTCTCTTGAGACAATACAAAAGTGTCTTTGCTTGGAATTATGATGAACTCAAAACGTATGACACCTTCATCATCCAACATACTATTCCGATGATATACGATGAAAAACCTGTCCAACAAAAGTTGAGAAAGATCCATCCCAATCTAGAAAACTATATCAAATCTGAACTCAATAAGTTATTGAAATCCAAAATAATTTTTCCCGTTCGACATTCCAAATGGGTTTCCAATATGGTCCCTATTAGAAAGAAAAATGGAGACATTAGAATCTGCATTGACTTTCAAAATCTTAACAAATCCTGCCAAAAGGATAATTTTCCTTTGCCTCCCATGGAACAAATACTATAGGCAGTCGTGGGATCAGAATTAATGACATTCTTGGATGGATTCTCAGGATACAATGAAGTGTCAGTACATCCCGATGATTAATTAAAAACCACATTCAGAACTAAATGGGGCACATACACATATCAAAAGATGCCATTTGGTCTAATTAACGCTGGTGCCACATTCCAGAGAGCCATGGACATCGTATTCAAGGAGTTAGTTAATAAATTAGTGGTAATGTACTTGGATGATATAACTGTATATTCCAAGAAATGAAACAATCATCTTAGAGATTTAAAACAAATCTTCCAGCGTTGCCAAAGGTATGGAATTTCAATTAACCCGAAAAAAATCCTTTTTCACATTAAGTGAAGGAAAACTTCTAGGATTCATAGTGTCAAAATCTGGAATTCACATTGATCCTGACAGAATCAAGGAGATTTACACAATACCCCTACCTCACAACAAGAAATCCATGCAATCTTTTCTTGTCCAGATTAACTTTGTAAAGAGATTTGTTCTAGATTTTTCAAAAATCATGTCTCCTTTACAAGCAATTATTAAAAAGAACTCAAACTTTAACTGGGGCCAAGATGAACATGAGGCATTCAATCTGATCAAACAAGCAATTTTTAATGCTCCATCTTTAGCAACTCCAAATTTTTCTGATCCTTTTATTTTATATACATTTGCTGCTGATAGATCATATGTTGCGATACTCACTCAAGAAAATCAAGAAAAGGCAAAAGCCCCAATTGCTTTTTTCAATTCCAATTTACAAGGGGCTGAGTTGAATTATTCAAATGTGGAGAAACAAGCTTATGTTGTTTTCAAAGAAATTAAATATTTTAGACCTTTTTTACTCAAAACACATACAAAATTCATAATACCGTTTCCAGCGGTAATAAATCTTCTGGTACAGAAGGATGTGGGTGGGAAAAGAGCCAATTGGGTTACTACCCTACAGGAATATGACATAGAAATCAAACATGCAAGTATTGTAAAAGGTCAAGGCTTTTGCAAAATGATGACCAGAGCATCGCTTATGTCCGAAATTCCATCTGCAGAGATACAAATGTACGAGGTAAGCCTAAATGATGTTGAGTCATTATACGCTGATATCATTTATTATCTAAAGAATGGATACACTCCTTCAAACCTCGATCATACCAAAAAAAGAGCTCTAAGGTTAAAAGCCAAACATATCAACTCATGAATGATGTTCTTTTTAGAATAAATTATGATTCTATTCTCCTTAGAGGCCTTGAGAAATCTAAAGCTTAAAAAGTCTTGCAGGAACTCCACGATGGGCCAGCAGGTGGACACTATGCTAGAGACGCTACTGCTCATAAAATCTTACGCGTAGGTTATTACTGCCCACATTATTCAAAGACTCACATAACTACGTGAGAAAATGTCAAGTCTTTCAAACCGCTGCTAGGAGACAAAAGAAACCATCCTTGCCACTACAACCAGTTAACATTGAGCAGCCTTTCGATCAATGGGGATTGGACATAATAGGTGAGATCGTTCCTCACTCTTCTAAACAGCATAGATATATCCTTACAGCAACAGATTACTTTACTAAATGGGTAGAAGCAGTTCCACTCAAGATGGCTAATGCTGAACATATCATCGAGTTCATAGATCAGTTCATAATCACGAGGTTTGGGTTACCTTCTGCTTTAATGTTTGATAATGCATCATATTTTTCTGGTAATGCAATGACTGAATTTTCACTCAGAAGGGGTTTCAAGCTTAAATTCTCTGCCAATTATTACCCACAAGGGAATGGGTTAGTTGAATCTACAAATAAGAATTTAATCAGAATCATTAAGCGAACCATTGATCAAAATCATAAAAATTGGCACAAGTCTTTAATATATGCTTTATGGGCAGATGGGATAACGCAGAAAGCCTCCATTGGCACTTCCCCTTCAATTTAGTTTATGGGAAAGAAGCGGTTCTTCCAACTCATTTGGTAATTCCCTCTTTAGCCTTGGTTCAATATATTGATGAAGCCCCAACTTCCTCCTTACAGCTAAGGTAGCTGGAAATAATTAAGTTAGAAGAACAACGAAAACAGGCCAAGATAACTCGCGCTTATAATCAAGCATTAGTAAAAGCCTCTTTTGATTCAATCATTATATCCAGAAAAGACTTTCATATGGGAGATTTAGTTCTAAAGTGGGACAAGGCTCATGAGGAAAAAGGGAAACACACGAAATTTCAATGAATGTGGCTTGGCCCTTTTCAAATCGTAGAAGTCATAGGTCCATCTAGTTTTATGTTACAGGATTTAATAAGAAAAAGAGATTCTTTACCTATTAATGGACAGATCCTCATTTTCCATAGGAAATCATTCTTCTATTTTGTAGATCAGTTTTTGTTGCCATAATAAAACTAGTTGTAAATGGTTACATTAGGAATTCATGAAAAAGACAAATTCTCTTTTAGATTTTGTTTTTTCACTTGTATAAATAGAATTCTTTTAGAAAATTGATCGTTATTATTAAAAGATACAATTAAAGGCTCTACGCCTAGAAATGATACTAGTTTCGACTTTGTAAATTTTAATGAAATGCAACCTTTAGTGGGAAATTGTTTTGTATCAGTCCAATGAAAGGTATCAATAATAAAACGAAGATTCTCTATAGAAAATATCTTTCCAAAAACTCTACTATTGTGGTCCAGAGCCATCTTAAGGAAACAATGACTTCCTCCCCACCTAGGAAACTACAATGTTCAGAGAATGATCCAAAGATACACTTTAACATAAAGAGTAAGAGGTCTCATCACGAGCCGACTTATCATGATCATAGATATTATAGCTTGCTGACTTTTCCAATACTGCATACCACAACAAGGAAATGACTTGAGATTGTTGCAATCAAAAGACAAGGGGTCTCATCACGAGCCAGCTTGTTCAACGAAGTTATAAATCAGTGAATGACTGTGTCATAAATTGGCTACCAAACCAAGACATTGTTCTTTAAGGGTAAACAAGAAAATGAAACCAATAAGCGTGGATATGGATTTATCTTTGAAAGTTGTTAATTTCTCTAAGTAGGATACAGGATCATTGTTGGGTAACAGGTAACCCTATCAAGGCTATAAACTCTTGTTGGCGGCAGAGGCTCTACCTACGACAAATGAGCATATTTAAAACTGATTTACATAGAAGCCTTTGTTTTTATCTTTATAAACCAAGTAGTGACTAATGTAAATACAAAGGACTAGCTTGAGGGGGTAAATAATCAAAGCTGAAAATAGAAGAAACAAAATATCATTGACAGGTAAAAGCATAATGTACTTTGTCTTTCTATAATAAAGTTTAATTTTCTGGAAAATTTTCTGTTTTGGAAGTTTAGAAAATTCAAAATAAAAGCAGAGATAACTGGTTCTTCCAAGTGAATCGCCAATTGTTGTGACCAGCAACAACCCCCCTTCTTATTTAGTGTTATTACTAATACTAAATAAGTGGGGACCCTTAGTCAAAAATTTAAAAAATTAATTAGTGCTTGTATTTCCTTTTTAATAAAACTTACCATCATAAGCTTAGAAAAATATCCTTGAAAAATCAAAAATCCTAAGTTTTATGATAAAGTAGAATTATTCCTTAGGAAATATCACATCGCAAAAAGATAATGGATACCTCCTTACAAGAAGAAGTCTAAGAGTGCGAGGTCGCGATGCGAAACTACACATTAAGAAAACATTTATTGCATCGCATGTCTAAAGAATCACTTACGCTGAAAACTTTTATACTGCCGATATGCGATGGCACATATCACAAATCGCATTTCGCAGAAAACAAATTAATGAATGATCGAAATATATTGTGCTCCTACGATTTGTGATATTGCGATATAGCGATATTGTGATTTTGCGATGTTGCGATTTTGCGATGTTGCGAAGAAAATCACAAAATCGCTTCATCGCAGATCTTTCGGGCTCATTGTTCGAAAAAGTATTTTCCATAAACCGAGACCTAGTTATGCACTTTAATGCTAATTAATGAGTTAGTTACCAGTCATTAATAGAATATGGTTTCATGCTTATCGAAGAGTCATTTCACGTAAGGTGGTATATTTTATATGTCTTCGACATTTAAGACTTTCCCGTCACCTTTCCTTATCATTATTCTCACTTCACTTGTAAATTGTAGGAACGAAGAACAAAGAAATATACAAAGAAATACGCAGGATATTATGGAAAAGAAAGGCAAAGCTCCTAGTTTTGAAGAGAAAGAAATGGCGCCCTTGTATACAGACACCACCTGTAATAGAGACGCTAGTATTGCTACTTGGGAAGGCATGTATAGTCTACTTGAGGAAGAGAATCCCAAAGTGATGGAGGTTATGGCTATTGCAGGCTCACATAATTCTTCTGAGGCATCCATTACAGAGCTAGATTGTTCGTTTTTGCACAGGATAGCGACGAGGCCCAAAATTCTTCCATACATGGACATGATTAAATGGATACTAGACAGCGATGATATCAAAAACAGGCAATTTAAAACTCAGGGTCAAGAGCTTACGGAATCATTATTTTCACAAAATTTGAGCTTTATATCCGCTAAAAGAAAATGCATAAAAGGAGAAAAATGCACCAAGGAAGCCCGGATCAAGAAATGGAGGCAGTTTTTGATGCGAAGATCGCTGAGCAAAACTTCTTAAAAAGGAAAGCTTTTAATTGCTCAGTCACCTATAAGCCCAAAAACTTGTAAGAAAGCAACGATAGAGGTAAAAAAGTAAAACTTGAATCCTAAAACCAGTGGTATTTGTCAGAAATATCTTCAAAATGATAAGTACATATGCACAGCAAATACAAGCAAGTTGGAGATAGAAGGCTCAAGAAAAGGCAGAATCAATCCAAAGGTTAACCAAGTTGAATTGGGATTATTACTGGTCATACTTGGTAAAACCACACAGACAGTGCATGACTCTCAAGTGTATCACCAATTCTGCCGAGAAGATGGCACCAACCCTTGCCGATTCTGTTTTCACAGCACAGCTAAAATCGGAAGTCGGCCAGCCGACTCTTCTCAAACAAATGTTGAACGTATGTGATTTCAAGGAGAAGATACAAAAATAATTAGTTAGTAGTTTTAATTTTAGATTCAGTTTTAGTTTTAAGTTTGTTTTATTTTTGCCTAAAATGAGGACGGTCATTTAAACCGCATCGTACATTTTTGTAATAAGTTATTTTTAGATTTAGTTAGTAGTATTTAAACCCTTCTCATGCATTTAGAGAAGGGTCCTGACATTTGTCAAAAACTTATCCCCAGAACATGCACTTTTGTACCCTCTGAGGAGGTTTTGATGAATGAATGGAATAGGATTTATTGATATCTATATTTAATATATGCTACTGATGTTGCACTTCTATACTCTTAATGGATGTTGGATTAAGAAGAGATAAATCATTATCGCTTGAAGCTCATGAGTAGAAATAGTTATAAATGGTACTTTTATCTCTTAACTATTTCTGCCTTTGTGTTAAAAGTGATATTCATGTTCAGTTGTTTATATATTGATGCGTGAATGCTTGAGTTATCATTTGGCACTTTTGTACAGTGATAGCTATTTATTTATGCTTAACGTATGAGTAGCTTATTATGTGATATGTTTTTCACAACTGTTTTGTCTAACTTTGTATACGAAGTGGTTTATCTTTATTGAATTCTTTTGTCATAACAGTTGAATGATATTTATTACCAATTGTTATCTGAAATCATTTTAGATCGCATAACAGAAGGATTACACCTCGGGTTAGTGTAGACTTAGATATTTCTGCTTATTAGAATACAATTTGCATGTTATTAGATTAGAGTTAGAATTAGAGCATCTCACTTAGGAACTTTCAAAAGGAAATATCAATTCTTCACACACACACACATAAATTGGGAAACTGGCCCCATATCCCCAATTGGACCCACTATACCAAATGGAAAAGGAGCCTCTAACCAAGGTCCGGATTGGGTGGGTATCCCCCTTTTTGTAGACTCGATTTTCGGGGCTTCAACAGGTTCCCAATACTAGGAATCTGCATTAAATGGCAGGGAGCGCATTCCTAAATTCTCTCAGTCATTGGAGTTCCACAATTTGTGCCATAATTCCATAATATCTTGTTGATTTATTATTTAATAGTGATCCTCATGTAGTAGGAAGCAAGTCCCTAAATTATATCCTCCTCCAAATCTTCATAATCTACCCAATATTCTCATAATATTCCAAAACAAATAAATAATATTAAGCACAAATATGAAATTATTCATAAACCTTCCTAATGAATATATTAAAGTTAAGAATACATTATCTAATGCAAAAAATAGAGGTTTAATGTGCTAAAGGATGGTCATAGGCCTTAATTTATGTTTAATTTAGAGGCATGGGCCTTAATTTATGGCTAATTTATAAGCCCATCATACCCCCTGCTGAAAATGTTGCTCATCCTCTGAGCAATTAGTGACCTCATTGTGCCTCATTCATGGCTCTAGTGGCCTCTCTCTTGTGCATTAAGAATCTTGGCTGTAATTTCTTCAAGGACAAACCCAAAAACATATTTGTGTAAAGAAATATCATTGTTTATTGAGACTATTAGCTTACATTCCTCCCCTTATTCAAGATGGGTTCTTGAATACTTTTCAATTTAGCAAGGCTTTCCACATCCTTATCAACCTTCTGATACCTTTTTCCACCATTTTGACACCTCTAAAACCTTCAAAATTCCTTTAGATGAGAACTAGGACATCCTATAGTAATTCTTGTCAAAACTACTTGTTAAACTACAGGAAACCTATTTTGAGCATAAATGATAGTTTGAGCCTAAAGTAGGCTCTCAACCTGACTTCCATGCCTTTCTCCCATTTCTACAACATCTTTTAGGCCTTGGAAAAAAGCTATAAAGAGATTAGAGACCTCTTGGAAAGCCTCTTTTCATCACTGCAGTTTGAGTTCTGTTTTGATGGTGAATAACTTACTTCCCTTTATTGCCTTCTTCTTCTCTTTTGTGGCCTAGATCACTGCCTAATGGACTTGGAGTTCTTTGTTTTGATTAGGTCTCTCTTAAGCACTATCTTTTTTTGGTTTTAGCACTATTTGTTCCTTTCTTCCTTCTTGTAACAACATTTTGTCTTCCTATAATAGTCATTCCTTCTCTTTCAGAGTCTTTAAACTATATGGTAGTGATGAGAAATGATGTGTAGGGTTTGGAGGATGATGTTAGGGCTCAAAGGGAGTACTGTAGGTTTGCAAAAATGGAGAGTATGCTCTATCATTTTTTTCAAGAAATTTTTAGGGTGAACAAAGTGTAGGGCTTTTTCTTGAAATTATGAAATGGGATGAATGAATGATGGATAGATACTGAATATGAAATGGATGAAGGGCTTGGAGTGTTGTGGTGACTTGGCCTTTGCAAAAATTTCTTCTTTTAACTATTGTCCTCATTCCTTGAAATCATCACCCTTTATAATTTGACTTTTCAACATTGTATTAGTGAATGAGTGAGTTGCAATTAACTAGTTGAAGGTGGTTGAGACTGTTGACCCATCCTTAGCTTACAAGACCTCAACTCTCATGAAATAACAACACATTTCTAACTATAATATGCTCAAGATAAGAGGTCAAGAATATTGCATACATGTACCTACCTGATGGTTGTTGGATAGACATGCATGTTGCTACTGAGTTGATGTTGTGATGTTGCTCACGACTCAGGTACATCTTCTTGACTGTCTTTTTATTTTTTTGTTGATTTCATTTTGTTGATGGGTTTTCTTCTTGTTGATGTGCAGTTGATGGATTCCTCTATTGCTACTGAGCTTTGGAGGAGTTTCATTGTGCCTGTATTTATTCTTTTCCTCTTTCAATCATGGTGCTGAAGATTAGGCCTAGAGCCTGTTGTTACTTCCAAATAGGCTTTTGTAGCTGCCCTTTTTTTTTAATGTTTGTGTCTTTTCTCTATCGGAGGGTAAATAGGTATTGGAATGAGTGGAAGGTGTGGCCATAGAGTGACATGGTCATGATGGGTGTTGGCTGAGATTTGGTGAAGTCAATGTCCTCTTTTCCTATCCCAAAATAGGCCTGCATCATAATTTTTCCATCAGACTGCCTTTCTTGTAGATTTTCAGAACTTCCTGTAGTAATTCAAGACAGTTTCTTGTAGCAGACTTGTTTTTTCCATATCTCCCAAATGATAGAATGGATTTACCTAAAACTTTCTTAGAATGTTTCCATCATCATTATGCACGTCCCCATAAAACAAAAATTGGTCAATGGATTCATGGATCATGGGAAAAACAAAAATGGATGAAGGTGATGGAGGTTGATTTCTTGGAAACTGTGCATTGGATTTTGCTGCAATTACTTGGGCATGTTACCATCATCCATATGCATCTCCCCATGAAACATTTTTTAAATGGATGCATGGTTTTCAAGTTATGGCAAAAATATTTTTTTGTTCTATGTATTTTTGTTTCCTGTAGTAAAATAGAGCCTTCATGTAGTTTTTTAGGACAACAAGCAAACTGAATGGGAACAGCTTGAGAATGATGGGTGGATTGTGGAAATAGATGAGGGTGATGGATTGGCATGGCCTTGGCCTTTATAGAGCATTTGAGCAAAGGAGGAGAAAGTCAAAATTTGAGTACTTTTGATTAGGTTTGACCTATTTTTTCTTTCTTTGGTGGCGACTTGTTTTTGTTCCTTGTAGATGTTGGAGAGCACCTACATTCATCAAAGAGATGCATGTAGCAAGGATTTTTTTATTCTTTTCCTTTCTTGTTTTTCTAGGCCTACTATCTGCCTCAATGAGGTTTTCAACTAGTAGGTTTGTGTAGGCACCTCAAAGGAGGTTTTCACCTAGGATATTTTCTTTTTTCTCCTTTTTTTTTCTTTTTTCCCAATCCATTGAATGCCTTATGGAGGTTTTCAATCAATGAGCCAATCTAAGGTGCCTCAAATGAGGTTTTCACCTGAGATTTTTATTTTTCTCTTCTTTTTAATTTTTTTCTCTACCCTATTCTACTTGAAAAACAAAATCACTTTCAAGTATAAGAATACTTCCAATGGAACCATGTGCACATCAAGATGACAGACAAAATGATATGTAGGCTTGAAATGTATGCTTTGACATGTACCTGGATTTCAAAGACCAAATGATTTGACTTTGAAAGGATAAAGCATAGTTGAAGAAGAGAGTGATTCTCCATCTTGTTGATTTTCTGGAACCAAACCTCAACATAACTATGATGTCCTTCGTTTTCTTGCTTATCTGGATCATTCTTCATTTTTTCTTCTACCATGACCTTCAAATATCATCTTTTTGTTGATTGTTATCTTGAATACATGGAGGATTTGATGGTAACCATGAGGGAGATCTCTCGATCTATGATTTTGATGTCTGATCTTCATCAATTTCAGCCCATGATTATGTAGTCTTCTCATTTGAATCTTCTTCTTCTGGATGTGGTCCTTCAATGATATCAAGATAATCTCTTTTTTTCAATACTCTTCTTGAGTTATGGTGAATAAGACTGATCTCAAGAGGAGATGTTTGGAATTTTTTTTACCTCAGCAGTGTAAGCGGGCTGAGCTACTTCAATGTGTGGGTTTGGAAATGGTGGTACAAGTAGTCGAGTGGGAGTGGATATTTGAGAGGGATGTAGTTGTGGTGGACGTGAATGGTAGGGATAACATGGAGTTGGGTATGGAGGATATTGAGGATATTGTGGATGGCTCTCATAAGTTCCTTGCCAACCTTGTTGCCAAGATTGGTTTGGGGATTGAGATGGCCAATCTTGCGAAGGAAAGGTTGTGTTCCAATTAATTTGAGGTGGATGTTCATAATCTTGAAGTTTTGAATTAGGTTCTGGCATCATGTCAGGTTGAATAGGCTAACATGGTCCTCTTGGAGCTACATAACATAGCTGCATTGGCAATTTACTTCCTCCATTTTCCTCTTGGTGAACTTCCTTCAACCTTGGTAATGAGGAGAAACATTTAACATCATGTGATTCTGCATGGACAACACAAATATCAACATCTTCTTTTTTCTCATTTTGTATTTTTAACATTTCTACTTGTTCACTTAGATTTCTAAGAATTTATGTTTTAAAGTTATCAAGAAAATTTCGAAGTTTAGCTTGACTTACCAATCTTGATGTTGATTGACTTACCCTTGCCCTTCCTCTTGATATGTTTTTTCATGTTTCACAAATTTATTCAAATGATAATTGATATACATCACCTCTACTCATGAGATAAATAATATCAATCCACTCATCCCTAATTGTTCTAAGTAAGAGGGTTTTTATTGCGTTGGATCCTAAATGAAGTAGTTTTTCCCTCTTAACATTATACATGAACCTCTCTAATAGATCCTATAGAGTCTCATCTTCTTTTTGATTCATTCTATATATTTCTTCTTTAAGATCATGATCTTTATGATCATGCTAGCAATAAGTTAGGTGCTAGAAAGTTTGAACCTATGTAGCATGGGCCATATATTGTCAAATGTGTTTTTCAAAAAAGCACTTATGAGCTAGTTGATTACGAAGGAAATGCATTGTCACAACCCTGAAATGGGTTGTATTTGAAGAACTATTACACGTGAAATTCATGTGATGACTTGTACGTTAGTGTGTAAATTCATTAGTGTGCACTTGTTGATATTTTGGTGTGTTTGTTTGCTTTGCAGAGATGTGTTCCACTCAGTTTGAAGATGTTGTTAAACCATTATGTTGGTTTTACTGATGATTCTTGTCATAGCACAGGAAACTTGTCTTCCACAGCTTGGGTACCCTATGTCCCTGAAGGCGAGTTGACTAATTTACAAGGTATTTGCCTTAGACAAGCAACTAACAATATTTCCAAATACAATGCAATCATTGAAATATTATCAGAAGCAGTTGCTCTTGGCATTAGGGATTTAGTTGTCAAGTTATATTCACAGCTCATTGTGTTACAATTAAGCAATCATTATTCAATATGAAATCCACAAATATTGCGTATGTATCTATGTGTTCGATTACTAGAAAGGAATTTTGATTTTATCACGTATCAACATATTCCATGCAATTTGAATACATTAACAGATGCATTAGAAAACTATGTTCTTGATAGAAATTTGCGTAAATTATAAAACTAATCACATCATCATGATTCATGGACACATAAGTAGAAAATAAAACAAGTATATGTATATAACTATATATCATGTCTGTCAAAGTTTTTACATCAAAATATTAAAAAATAAAGTGTTCTCAAACACTTGGATTTCAAAGCCTACAAAATATGTAAAATAGCTGGAAAGGCTATCAGCCTGCACCGTGCTCATGGTAGCACGAGATTGTTTTGATCACTCGACCTAACAGCTGATGTTGTCTTGCGGATACTCCTACTATGTGTCTCTGCCAACGTAGTGGCACCTCATCTATAGTAGCATACTCCGTAAGTCCACGAGTAATTGCATCAAGGTTGCGCTCCATCTCGGTTAAGGGGTTCGTCCCTTCCTCATTGTCAGCGCCCGCTATCTAATGAGAAACCTTATGTGCTATTGCCGACATGCCAGGGTGTCTTTCTAGTCCAAAATCTTCACATTTATCATAAGTCGAGTCTCACTTTACACTTCCAAAAAAAAAAATCATAAGACTTGAAAAAATCCAAAAAACAAGTCTTTACCTACATTAGTGCATTGTTCTCCTGTTGGTATAGGTAGATCTGGATCCCATCTAAACTCCATACCAGCATATGCATAGTCATGCACCATGAGTAATTGGTGCTACAACTAAGTAAAAAACTATGGAGGGTAGTGCATCTACTAACCTGTCCCTCCTCGGGGCATGAGTTGACTCCATCTCACTAGCTTCAGGTCTTGGGGGGCAAGATCTAGTACCCCTGCCCACTGATACTAGAATAAGGGCACCTGCTATAAGAAGAAATTCACCAATATTGAGTTGAACCCAAATTGTTTCAGGTTTCCCTGCTTCCCTTTGGTTAGTTGTCTTTTCATATTTGCTAGAAGGCTTCCACACCAGTTGAATATGGTGGGGGTCAGACACTCAATTTCATACTAGAATTCATGCAGGGCTTGCTTCCCAGATACGGGAGCTATGGTGTATAAGATGGTTCATAAAGGAATTTTGTTGGTGACCATGGAAATCTTCACCTTCCCACCCATTGTCATCTCTACACCTGAGCAATGCCTCATAATTAGAGCACTAGTACTCTGACCACCTGGGCAAGATCCGAAGAGTTTTACTCTCCCTCCTCTTCAAAACAATCCCATGATGAAATAGATGCTTGATTCTTCTATTTCCATTTTATGTCCTTTGATTATGAAGATCTCTTAGTCAACATCCCATAAGATGATCAAATACAGCAGAAACTCCATCTGATCTCTCAATCATGTGGTCCTGAAGAACTTGAGCAACCCACAATTTCTCAAAGCATTGGTGCATTCTAGATCCTAAGTTGCTTGGTGATCTTCGGCCTCATGGGCTCTTTCTTTCCATTCTAGAACCATGATCTTCTGCAAAAAATCACTAAGAATAAGTTAGAACCTTTTTCATGGATTGAAATTGATAATTTTTTCTTGAAAGAAGAGATTTTCTTCAAAAACTTCCACATCGGTGCCATCACACCTGTTTTCATTAACAAAGTGATGTCATTGTGGGGGCATTTAGTATTAGGCACAATCATCGTGGGTCTAATGAGGAAACCCACGACGATTGCCAGTGATTTAAAATTTTAAAATCCCTCCTTTTAGCACACAAAATTCCATTAAAATGCATGAAAATGTGATGAATGCAAGAACAAGGACATACCTCTTACTTGCTGCAGACGGTTCGTGAAATGGCTACCCACAATGATCACTTGAAAATCGAGCAAATTAGGGCACAAATGTACTTGCAGAACCTACAATGGTGAAATGGTAAAAAATAATGTTACTTTTGGTTATTTATAAGTTTTGAAGTTATTTTTTGTCAATATTTTAATAATATTTATTATTATTTCTTGATATCAATGATGGGTGCATTTCTTTGTGCAATTACAGGTGCTTTCGGTGGACAGTGATTATTTTTTACTGATTCTCACGAGTTTTTGTTTTATCTCTTTTTTCAGTCTCGTTAAAAATAAAAGAAAAAGGAACCCCCTAGAGTCATATTTAAGCTCTTTTCTGACTCTCGAAACAGAAAATATCGCCGAGTACTTGTCATTTCAAACTTGTTAAAATTAAATGAATCGATGTCACCTCAGTATACATTTACCCCTTTTTTGGGTCGAGATTGACTATTTACGAAAAAGATACACCTTGGTCGACATGGTTAAGAGGTTCTCTCATATATTGTTTTCTACCTTTTTCGGTTCGATGGAAAAATTACGAAAAGGGACATGATGGATTTTTCTTTCTTTTCTATTTTTCAAACTCTCTAAAAATGAAAAAGATACTGAGTTATTCTTACGACGAACTAGTTAAAATTTTACGATGAAAGACTTGTCACCATAATGAGACTGAGTTTCTCCTTCCTAGGACTCGTAAAATTTACTAGGATGGATTCATTCGAAGAATGAACTTACATGACAAGAATATGATATCCCCTTAGGGCTTGTGATAAAAATAATTAGGGTACTTGCTAGAAATAGTGTGGAAAAGTGAAAATGAAACATCCTTTGTATAGGCAGCATGTCACTCTTGAACTGCCACTCTTCAACTTTCGTGTTGGGTTTGGGATATCCTCAATTAGTCACTTTTTCTCCTGGGTTTGGGTGATCCATTTTTTCCTCTAATTTGACTATTCCATTTTTTCATCATGACATGTAGTCTTATGTTGAGTAAAATGTTGCAACACTCCGGAGTCGTGTCACCAATGTTCAAGAGAAGTCCTATCAGCTATTATTTGCCTATACATTGTCTGACTGATTGTTACAATCTTGGATCTTATTCATTTCATTCCACTTTATTCCTTTTTTCATGTCAATGATGGGGGATTCATCATTTCCATCCTTTGACGGGTCACTTCCTATCGACTTCAGCTCATTATCTAGGAAGATGACTAAGAAAATCCCTTTTGGTACCTTGGATCTTGCATGCCTTAATGGCAAGTTCTTCGCATCCGATAACAGGCCTTCATCATTGGCCTTCGAATGGATGATTCCACGAGTGTTTGACTTCAGTTTCATTATCACATTCAAGGATTGTACTAATGTACATTGAGAGCCATTGTCATTATTGGTGGTTTCTCTCGTACCCATTAATGGTCCACATCATTGGCCGGTAATTAGGTGGTTTTCTAGCATGTTTGACTTCAACACATTTATTCCCATGTTAGAATTCATACTTTGATTGAGTTGGGTTGGAGCATAAGACCCTAAGTCTTGTCTGATATGACTCAGATTGCATGAAGTTATATGTTATTCATGATTGAACATATGTTTATGCTATACTGATGGATGTGACCATACCATGGGACTTTACATTAATGATGATCCTTCTTTATTGGATGGTTTCAACCATACCTTGGATCTTATATTCACAGATGATCCTTCCCATTTGGATGGCTACGCCCATACCATGGATCCTTTCATATAATCCTTATCATCCGGATGGTTGTGTCCATACTGTGGATTCATGTTTTAATCTCATATATGTATATGTATATGCGTCCTTGATTTATAGGTCTCTTGACAGCGTTTGTCCTCATCCTTGCAACAGATCGTAAAGCATCTCGACCATCACTCCTCATTCTACCTTCATGCTTTAGGGGGCATCTATTACACAACATTTTGTTGCACCTCCTGTACTTCCCCATGACATACCTCGAAGTGCCTGAAACATGGCCATTATGCAGTGTACTCATTCATATATGTAGCTGATATCCTCCCTAAGACATTGATTGGAAAATTCCTTGAGCTTCCCCTAAAGGAAATAGCTCTAAAACCCTAATTTGAGGATCATCACCCTTATGAGACCAAAAACAACGATGATTGCTTGTTTCACTATACTTGACCCGTGATGGCATCGCTATGTTCACTTGTATACTTGTGATGATCCCAAAAAGGCAATTTTCCCAAAGAGGATGAGAAGCTTCGTGATCTAGAAGCTTCCAGAGTGGCGAACTGGAGGTTTTTCAGCATAGATGAGGTCAAATTCTCCCAACTTGGCTTCTTGGTCTTATCCCTATGAGTTACCTCCTTGAGGTAAGGGCCTAATCCTATCTTTTCATAGATCCTAACTCCCTTTCCCATTCCCAAATGGTTGTTCTATGTGTATTTCCACCCTTATATTAAGATTGTGCCTATATGCCACTCATTTGTCTTGGAGAAGGAGTGCTTGGAGAGATTAGCTTGGACTTGGATATTCATTCAAGGAGAGCCTATCAACATCATGGCTTGGTTGTATGCTTCCCCTTATTTTCTATTAATATACAATTACTGGTTCATTTTCCCTAAATGTGTATGGGCATGCATCATTTAGCTTAACATTCCTTAATCAGTTAAGTAGGTTTCTTTTGAATATTATATTTGTATTTTCATGCCTTATTGTGTATTGATCTCTTGTGCATGTGCATAAATGCTGAGATCAGTAGGAACGAGCCCGTGACATAAGTGATTCAAGGTCTTCAATAAAAGAGATCAAGATAGCATCAGAACGAGGTAGGTCGTCTTCTTTGTCTCTCTTTTCAATTGCAACTTAGGAAAGTGTCTGGTAGATTGTCAGTTAGGTTTCTACACCCATTCATTGGGCTAGAGGGATCATCTATGTCTACAGAGAGGATTTACCTAGACAACATAACATGTAGTATATACAAACATCAATCAACAAGTTTGATGTCATTAGAAGAGTTAATGCCAAATATTTGGCATTGGCTAGGTAATTTCAATTGTTCTCTTTCTATAGATATCATTGGAACTCAACATGGGGTGTTCCAAATGGGAGGATGTAATCATGTGTATGGTCACCCTTGAAGATTGTCTCTTCCTCACATCCCTACCCCTGAGCTGACATTCTGCAACTACTAGGGATTCAATTTTTATTTTTTTTCCTCATCCTACTCATATGACGAAATCCTTTACTAATAGCTTATTAGAATAAATTCGATTTCCTTATCTTGTGAAATCAAATAATTTCCTTTGTTCCTTTTGTACAAGTCCAAAGAACTACTTTACAATTCATGTTAAACAATCATGTAGCTACAAAGCTTTACCTTTTTTTTTTGTTATTGTTTTAAGACTTGAGTTCAAAGTATCCATTACTGCTACAACATATTTTTGTGGATCCTTGATGTCCTTCAATCTTGTATTGTGTCTTTTGTTTTATAAAATCCCCATTTTTCTATGGATCCTCCCACTTTCATTAAAATATCTCCATATTCTATCATTACCAATGTTGCTTCCATAATTCGTAGGTGAATTGGTTCTTCTCCTTATCAAAATATTCTATACCAAAGTTCAATACTCTTTCTTCTTTAATCGGTTATAATATTAGCCCCCCCCCCACCTTCAGTGTTTAGTCAATTAATATGTTATAGTGATAACCTTTCTAGGATAATCTTGGCTAAAAAATGTCTATCAGACATACAATATTTCTTGGAATATCCTCTCCAAATTATCTTGTGAAACACTTCCTTGCTAACATAAAAAGATTCTTGGGAGATATTCTTGTTTCTTCTTGGGCGTAGTGGCCATTAATGAAGTATGTTGTTGTCAAAATATATCAAGTCAAATTTAATTATAATCCCATTTATGTATTAATTAATTTTGAGATAATATTGCATTGACCTTCCCAGCCTCAACTATTTTTCTAGACATGTTCACTCACTAAAGCCTCAAGAATAGAAAGGGATAAAAAACATACAAGCTTGGTTGGGGTTGGGTTGTAAATAAAGGAAATAATGGATTGTTTCCTACAATGCTCAGGATGGAATAAATAGGTATTTAGAGACTTGAAACTAACTTAGTTAGACCGTCATTATACGATTACCACACTAATGTTGGCTAACATAAGCTAATTTATCATTTGGTAACTAGGGAAATGCATAAACAAAAGACATAAATCCAACCATTAGCCTTCCCTTTCATCCCATTACAAGATCTTGTGCTTTTCCTTTCCTTATTTTAAATATGTGTTGCACATGTACATCGATAATTATGTATATAGAGGATAGGTATATATTGTTATTTGACATCGGTTTCATTCTTATGTTCGCTACTTTTACCAATTATTTTATTCAAATATGTAACTTACTCATATGGAGATGTTTATCCTCTACCAACGAACGACTGGGGTTATAACATTGCCTTTACCAAGGGGCTCCATCCATCCATACAAACATAGGTAATTAACTAGACTGTCCCTTTTCAACAACATGATGTTTCCACACATTGGAAGGATTGTGCCCTTAGACCAACTTATGTATTATGGTTTGAAGCTAGTAGTAGCATCGGCCTTACATGCATTAGATGGGATATATATGGGTCTCGAACAAGGATAATTTCTATTTTCAAGGGATTATATCTTCTCTAATTTCCCAAACAAGAAGAGTATTACTGATATTGATGAAGAACATTCAACCTCCTACTATACTATTACTGCTCCTCTCATTTTTGTCCCTAGTTTTCGTTTTATTTTCTAACATGTTTCTATTGTATGTTATTTTTCTCTTATTCCAATTATATGTTGGTTTCCCCTAAGCTTCATAATTTTTTGAATCTAAGATTTGATACCATATGTGAGTGCTAATATTAATATTTCTTTTATACCAAGCAAATTTCGTTCAAAATCAAGTTCATTTCTAGATAATACCAAATTAAACATCCCCTCGTACCTCGTTTCTCCCATCTTATGTTGGTCCTTGGACGATGCCAATATGTGGCTCAATCCAAGTCCTGCTCCCTTGCTTCACTTCCAAGTTGAATAATTCCACCCAGCAAATCAAGGACAAGCCTCTCTGGCTTCCAAACCTAGAAGACTTCTAGCTCGAATTCTTCTCACGCTCATGCCCAAAAATAAAAGAACAATGCCAAAATTCCATAGGTCATTAATAAAAATACTTATCCCCAAGGCCAATCCCCCAATCTTCCACAACTCACATATTTTGTCTCCCAAAATTCCCCCACCTTCCCAATTTGGATATTATTTTATAGGGAAGGTTTCTTCCCTTCGAAGAAACCCCATCCTTATATGGTTAAATCCCCCTGGACTATGCACAACATTCCTCTTTCCCTTCTCGTGCATTGCATTATTCTCTTCCGTTGTTGTTGCCTCTAGAGTGACTTCCTATTATGAAGAAATCTATAAAGTTCCAGCAAAACTAATCGGTTCGCGGGAATTGGAGGTGTTCTAACATGTCTTCTATGGTCCCTCCTTCAGCTAGTTAAAGTTCCCTCTTAACCATCGGAAATGGATCCTCACATACTGGTCCCTCCATACATTCTGGGGACCATATGGATTGAAGTCTGTAGTACCGAGTGCAAATTTTTCTATTGCCTTTCCTTTGGTATCCACGAATTTCAAATTCTTGATCTCATACAATCTGATTTGCATAGGAAGACTTGGCCACTTCTTCCTATGAAAATTTGTTGAAAACCCTATGGAGAGATGATACAAAACCTCTTGAATGACTAACTTATCGGTGGCATACCTTGTTAAAATATGTGGATACTTATGTTCGTCAAACACCCTGAGGAAAGTGCCATCTAGTGAGGAAAACCAATCTACTATCTTCAACATTGCTTCCATTACCCCATGTGACATGCAAGGTGGCTCTTCCTCAAATATCAACTTGTACAAAATAATGAGGAAATGATCAGTTAGTGTTTCCATTACTCCTCTGTGGATGTACTATGAAAGCAGCCTGCAATAACATACAGGGCAGTCTCTCATGGTGTCCAAGTCCAATTCATGCCAAGGAATGCATTGTGTGCACAGATTGCATCTAGTAGATATGAAGACATGTAAAATCTATCTTTCCCACCCTTGGAAGGACTAAATGCATTAGATACATGGATCCACAGCTACTGAGCCAACAAAGTTGACCAGTTGAATGGTTTACCTTCTTTCACAACCTGGTTAAGAAAAAATTCCCACCCTTCAAGAAAGGTCACAGTGCTTTGTTGGCCATAGATTCTACAACATAAAACTATCAATAGCTAATAGGCCCTCTTGATATATTTTTTCTTGTATGTGTTGGTGGATGCTCAAGTAGCTATTTTTCACATAAAAGTACGAATGCATGAGTAATTATGGCTTAGGAAAATGGTAGAAGAGATGATAGTCTATCACCATAAAAGAAGAAAACCTTCTTCTGATGGTAATGCTAAGAGCCATAGTCTTTGGATCCGTGTGAGATAGTATCCTAATGATAACATCTACACATGGGAATGTTGGGTACCTGCATGCAACCTTGTGTAACCTTGAATTTTGCACATTGACATATAGATGTCGATCCTCTTAATCTTCTTTGAAGGTTCTTGCTGAGAAAATTTCATTCACCTTATTCCAAGTGATATTTGATTCCTTTTCTACAAACAGTTGAGTGTTTGAGTAAAGTGGCAAGTAAACTAGTGTACTCTCAACTACCTCCCTGGTGTTAGCCCCTACAATGCCCCAAGCTGAGGAGGAGATTGAAAGAGGTAACTTCAAACCACTTATAGTTTAGCAACTAGCCATGCTAAACCAGAGAGGGATCTCTCTAAGGATTTCTCAGTCAATGACTGAAAGAGAAATAGATTTTAGGCTAGATGTATAGTTTTTGTTTGAGTTTTTGGAAATTTAGGGTTTCTAGGTTGCTGGACCAGGGATGAGAGCAAGCAATTAGGTCAAGGTGTTAAAAGTTTGCAATAGCAGGCATTAAAAGGAGAAAGATAACAATGTTTTGTGGTGGATTGAAGATTTTTTTCAATATAATGTAGGGTCTGAAATCTAAAGAAATCATAATGAGCATGTATTAGCATGAATTCATTAATCTAGAAGAAAAGATACATAAACATGATTTTCCACATAAATAGAGCTTTGAATCTAAGAATTATGCCTATATGTGTTGAGGGATTAAATGCCCTAGGGTTTTGGGTCAACACCCTAGCAGAGTGGGGGTTATCTACAGTAAAAAATAAGCATTCCACACAGCCATGATACTTAAATAAGCAAACTATGCAAAGAGAGGTGCACCTGGGGGTCCTTCATTTGAGTAGATCCGAGTTCCTCTTGATCCTTGAACTTGCAAAACAACCAATTCAAAGGAGCATAGCAATATATAGACAAAATATCATATATAAATCAACTTCATAACTTATTGAAAGGTGGTTAGTTATACATTGAAATAACTATACATATGCAAACCATAACAATAACATCATAAGCATAAAGAAGATTGATTTCAAGAACAAGACAAATGTTTCTTTATTGTAGATAACTAAAAAAAAGCAAGGAATGATATCACTTGAATCTTCCTCTCGCTGGCTCCAAGTGGAACCGTCCTCTGGGTCCGTCCTATTCCAAGTCTTCAAAAAGCTCCTTCCATGACTCACACAAGGATATCTCAACAAGTGAAATGACATCATAACTCAAGGAAACAAGGGTTTCCTATAATGGGGGAAGTGTTGGAAGCACAAGGATCTTCAAACCTAATTAGGGATAATCTCAGCAAAGTAATTCTCTCTATTCTCTCCTCCTTTTGGCATTCCCATTGAATCCTTTTTATACTTCTCCCAAATTAGTTTTTTAGTTGGGAATTCGTTGGGAACAGTTGGGCCACGGGCACTAATAGGTAATCAACAAGTAAAACCCGTGATCTCAGCCTAAAATTAAGGAGATTTATTTTTTTTAAGTGTTTAAAGACATATACGCAGGTTGGATATACACAGGCCCACATACACATGCGTTTAGCTTAGGGAAATGTCACGTATAGGGAGTAAAACACTATTTTTTAAGTATTTGGACGATGTCTAGAAGGAGGGGTTGACCTAGGCTATAAATGTAGCATCAAAAATATCAAGGGTGAGATTTGGAGCTATAACAGATGCCCCCTAATATATGAGGTCAGAAGGGGTACATGATGGCAAAGATGTATTAAGTACATGGAAAGGAAACCTGTCAAAAACTGAGAAGGACTTCACCAGATTTCAGCCTACCAAGCCACAAAAGGAGACCAGAAAGAAACATTGCCTGAAGTGGGCATACCCATGCTCAAAGAAAGTAAAGCATGTCTACATATCAAGTACAAGCGGATCCACTAAGTATATGAGTATAGAAGGCTGGAAATACATAATGGGTCATTTGATCACGATCGAACAAGTGCATGTCTGAATATCACATATAAGAATGTCAATGATGTTGAAAGATGAATTTGATCATTGATATCAAAGACTGATCCCAAAAGTACCAAATGAACATGATGGAATAAGATGGGACTATACTACAAACTCGGGTGCTAGCATATAGAATGTCGCCATGAATGACTACAACATATAAGGTGGAGTGGTATCAACTAGCAACAACAGAAGCAACTGTCAAGTGAAACAAAGAATGTTGATGCAACGCGAGGTCTTCACCAACCAACATGGTACATTTCTACACAATGGGAATAAATGATCTAAACTCGACCATGTGAGAAATCATTTGATTACCGGTCATTGATGCATACCGTTAGCAAACATGAGAATACTCACCAATAATGATAATGAGAGTCAAGGTACCCAATACAAACTAACAAGTGAGAATAGATGAGCTGAAGTCGAACACCTGTAAGAATCTATCAATCAGGAGACAATGATGGTTTCCCACTGTTGATAGAGAAGGATCTTCCACTGATGACTGCAAACCCCAAGGTACTGCCAAATGGACTCTAGACCTTTGCCCTAGAGCAATGAGTCATAGTCAATGGGGAAAGATCCACTAGAAGGAAGGCATTAAGGCATCCTTCATCAGTTTAGTGCGAGTGTAACCCGTAGGCCAATAATGTGGAAGGAATCATATGAAAAATATGTAGTAACCCAACCAAAGCATGTTTCTGGCATACAAAATATGTAGCTAGCACACGACAGAAACCATCTGAACCAACCAATAATGAAAGCTGACATAGAGGCGAGGTATCCATCAATAGGGTCAAATGGAAACCAAGGTACTGCACAAATCCCAATGTGTGATAATGTATGCTGATGTCGAACACAAGGGAAACCACTTAGTCAAAGACCCATGATACTGATTGATGCTGAGCACAAGGTGACCTATCAATAATGGAAATAGGGCCAGGGTATGGCTCTAGGCCTGTCCTCAGAGCAAGATGTCATCGTCGATAAGGACAAGACCCACCAGTAAGAAGTCAATGGAGACCTTCTCAAACCAGCACAAGTAAAGGACCAATATAACTGATGTGATGATAGACAGGACCTTGACAACCAGGGATGGCCAACTGAAAAAAGAGTCAAGGGACACCACAGAAAGGCCAACTCAGGCTTACTTCCCTTGAACAAAAGCATGGCTCAAATGATGACTTTGTGGCAGCATATGATAACTTTGTATAAGCTCGTCACACAGGAGGCATGAACGAACTCTCCATATGATTGGAAGAGATAACCAATCGAAGGAGGAATGACTCAATAACAAGGTTAAGGCATACCTAAGCCAAACTAGATGCCACCCAAATGGAGGAGACTTTGTTTGAGTGCTTTGTTTAAGGGCGACACAACTAACTCTAGCTGCCAACAATAAGTGGAAATTTTGTCCCATTCCTGCTCTTTTTTGGAATATATATTTTTTTGTCTTTTTTCATTAAGCTTGAAAAATAATAAAAGAATTCTATAATACAGTGGAAGGAACAAGTGTCAGTGAAGCAGATGATCTAGCTCGTGGGAATGGAACAATCCTATGCTCAATGTAGGGAGGTGAAAACTAGTCAAAGACACTAAAAGATGTGTTCCTTCCATGGGTTATTGTGTGTCAAGTTGCAGAAGTCAAGGGGATGCAAGTTTGATTTTGTAGACATCATGGTTAAAAGTTGACTTAAACACGAGTCCAAGTGAAGCCAGCTAAAGGCCAAAAGGTGCAAATAGTCAATATGCAATGCAGTAGTATAACTTAACACGAAGGAGCCTCTAGGGTATAAGGCCAGAATGAAGCGAAGAAGCAAAGAGGAATGATTCTTCAGCGCATAAGTCATGGCGGGACTCCTGAGCCTACTCAACGAAGCAGCATGGGCAACCAATGGCAGTGAGGTGATAACTACAATGCTCATGAAAAGTATGGCTCTACCATCGTGTCAAAGTTTGAAAATCAGCAAGTGAAGTTGATTTGCTAATGATGACATGATGGGATCGACCCTATGGAAAGTATATCGGTAGATGGAGGCTAGTAATGCAAAATGCAATGGAAGAATGGCTTCCCTAACCTATATGCCAGTGAGAAAATGATACCTGCCATGACGGGTCCGAAATCATGGAACCAACTAGAAACTGTCGAAAAGGCATCCAAAATGTCCTGAAAAACAACCATTATCGACATTCGAAGCTCCCAAGTTAAAGGATACATGAGACAAAACAAAAACAAGTTTTGAAAAAAATTGACATTTTCAAAGCTTATAAAATAGTTTTTTGACTCACCATTGTTACCATTTGAGTTGAAAGCACAAGGAGTGGTGATTCAAAAAGAAGCAATCTTTCCTTTTTCCGAATCCGACTGTTCAAATCTTCCCAAAATCACCAAGTAACCCCCAAACTTGTCTTGCACTCATTTGTGATTATTTTAAGAAATTTAATTAAGATTTCACTGTTGAATTTATGTCAAAAAATTTGTCGTGGCGTACACGCGGTTTGGATATAAGGAAAACCATAAGAAGAAAGCAAAGAATGTTAAGAGAGATGAATTCATCAATAAGAAACTGATATGAAAGGAAAACAACACCACAAACTCACTGAACAGGTATTCCTGAAAAATAGCTGCAACTGCTCCTTGATTAGCTGTATGAAAAAATAAGGTACAAGTCTCTCCACAAAGTCCAACCCTTCTCACTGAATGATAAATCATACATATAAACTCAAACCAACCAATTCCCCAAATTCAGGGGTCAAATCCCTAAGTGTTGGAACAATTCCCAATAATCTCTCAACCAACAAGAGAGAGAGAGAAGGTCAAACACAAACTCTTCTCTTAGACTTTGATTTGAGTTTTGCTTCATTTATGAGGCCTAATTAAGCACAAAAACAACCTATCATGCTAATTAATTCAATAATTACATCATCAAGTCGTTAAAATATCATAATTTGTTGTGGCCAGCAACACACCCCCTTGTTCATTTAAGTGTTGACCAAAATACTAAATGAATGGGGACCCTTAGTTAATTTTTAGGAAGAACAAGAGTTTCCTTTCCTCAAAATAAGGTTACCATCATAAGCTTAGGAAGGTCTTTTGAATATTTTAAACCTAAGTCTATGATAAGGAAAAAATCTTTAAAGTCGCGTTGCAAAAAAGATAGGAAATGTCTCCATTTCTCTATAATATCGGTATGTGCAAGACCCTCATGTTAAGCATAACATCGCATCGCAATAAAGTAATACTCATAAGGAAAAAACTTAAAGATTTACCGATCTGCAATAACACCGATCGCAAGATCACATATCGCAGAAATGAGCTGGCAAGATTTGGCAAACATCAAACTTCTACGACCTGCGATGTTGCGATCGCTGCGATATTATATTCACGCAATCTGCGATGGTGCGATTTGCGATGGCGTGATCTGCGACGTTATGTAAGAAAATCATAAATCACTTCAACACGAATCCTATGGGCACGCTATTTAAGAAAGGCCACTTACCATAATCTGACTCAAGATCATGCGCTTTTAATGATAGTAAAGGGATTAGTTGTCAGCTATTAAATGAAATGTAGACGCATGCTTTTGTAAAGAATTACTTCACGTAAGGTGGCATGTTTGATATATCTGCTGCATTTAAAACTCTCCTATCACCTTTCTTGATCAGTCATTTCCATTTCACTTTTGAGCTGTAGGAACGGAGAGCCAAAGACGATACACAGCCATACACAGGAAGAAATGGGAAAGAAAAATAGAGCTCAGGGCTCTGAGGCTAAGGAAAAGACAAAGGAAATGGCGCCTTTGTATATAGACACAACCTGTAACAAAGACGTAGGGATATCGAGGTGGGAAAGCATGTACAGATTACTTGAAGAAGAGAATCCCAGAATAATGAAGGTTACTGCTATCGTGGGCTCACAACGCCCTTCTGAAGCGTCCTTAGAAGAGCTAGCATGCTCATTTCTTCATCAGATAGCAGCAAGGCCCAAAATTCTACCATATACGGATATGATCAAGTGGATACTTGACAATGCAAACATGGACAACAGACAATTCAAGATTCAAGGGCAAGGGCTCACCGGATCATTCACTGCATAAGATTTAAAGCTTATGTATCATCTTCCTGAACCACAGGCGACTTACAATGCACAATTTGTTAAGAAATTTGTGGCGGAGAACCCAGACCTATCAGAGACCACCAAAGATTGGTCCAAAAAAGAGGAGCCGCTCAAAAAGGACAAAAATGGTATGTATAGCACTGGTTCCCTCACCTCTCTGTATTGTTTTGCTGCGGCCATGCTTTGTAGGTTATTTTGGATGTCGGATATCAATAAGTCTTCGTCTGAATGGTTAGCATTAATTGATGCTGCCACAAACGCCGATATTATGGATTGGGCCAAGATCCTTTCTGATAATCTATACACGACTGTTATCAATTACCGGTCTAAGAGATCCTTGTCTCAAAGGGTCTATCCTCCTTTTTATCTATCCGCATATGTTATGGATTCTATTTGTTATGTGTCTAAATTTCCCATTATGGGTTGGAAATGGACTACCCAGGACCCATTACCTATCCATGTTTATCATAAGGTACTGTGGGATTCTCAGTTCATCCCACATTTCTACCAGATTTGTCATGGGCTTATCCTACCCTTGTATAGGATGATGTATGATGAAGACCCCCCGAGGTGCTCACCCGAGGCACAGATAGATATCACCCCCATCGCAAGATGGTTCGGGGAAGAATGGTTCACCTATATTAGAGTATTTGGAAGCACCGTCCCCCCTCATGTCCTACCCTTGTATATTCCTGACAAACTGCTGGCTCGAGAAATTGCTTATCAAACCTGTTCAGAAGGCGGCCTGACCAAAGACCTAAAAGATAAAAAGAAGGCCATATGGCCTCAGTTTCCTGTAGCTTGTGGGGCCTTCTCATTGTTCGATGTAGGACACGCTTTCACCGAAGTGGAGAATGTGACGTGTCTACAATTATTTAAATTCCCAGCAAGGCCATTTGACCCAAATGATGTTGCCCAAGATTTCACAACGAACGTCAAAATAAAAGTATTCGTTGGAAAGAAAGATTTGTTTGATGATTTGTTTCAGAGTAGAAACTCACTCCAGGAAATTTTGCGGGAAGCTCGGTCGAAGTTGTCTCCATATGACCTCCAAAGATTCATGTTATTCAGGGAAAGAAGGCTGGCCAGTATTCCTCTAGAGAAGCTGCGACTGCCTGCCAGAGAACCAACTCCAAGCGTTAGCCTCAGTGGAAACTCTAGCACTTTCAGATCTAAATCTAACACTGCACAAGGAGTGCCTGAACATTCTAAAGGGTCTGGAAGCGACCAAGGAAAAAACGAAGAAACAACTAAAGATACAGCTCAGTCAAGTGCAATGTCGCAACAGCAAGTTATCGCCTCCCCGCTAAGAGATGTCCCCCCTCCTGTCATCGAAGCGCCACTCATCACAACAGAACTAGACAAAGAATGGGAAACCTTCAATGAGCTGATCAATCTTGAAGGGCAAGCCCCAAGAACACCTGTGAACAATACACAGGTAGCGCAAGAAGTGGTTTCGACCATAGTCAGCAGTGTCACAGAAACGGAGCACATTCCTATCACTCCACCTTCTGAGCTTCTACTTAATGTAGAAGAAATTCCCCCACTGGACGTATTCTATAGTCCCCAACATAAAGCAGTTGTAAGGAGACAGAGGAAGAAAAGAAAACTAGAAAATACACTGTCACAAGATGCTGAACATTTGGACGTCTTATGGAAAGATCCCAAAAATAACCCAACTGAAAATCTCACTAAGTTGTCTCAGATCGTAGGAGTATATGCTTCTGCAACTATTGACAAGGCATCGGAAGTTCAACAATTGTTGAAAGAACAAGAAGATCAAATACAGTTACTACAACGACAGTCACAACAAGCCAATGCTAATATCGAAGCTTCCAAACAGCTCGAGAAGCTGCAGGAAGACTTTCAGCAGATGCAAATAGGCTATCAAAGAAGTCTAGACGAGAAAGGAAAACAATTGCAAACTTTACAGGAAATGCATAAAGATGAGCCTAAGCTGGCGGAGTTTATTTCAGAATCTATTGGCTTAAATGAGCAACTACTGCAGCAACAGGAAGAGTTGGGACGTCAAATATCACAGTGGAGTCACTATTGCGAGCTGAGCGATAAAATCACCAATCGAGTGGTAGACTTGCGGAGTGACTATGATCAGAGTGACAGACGAGTGACAAAATACTTAACTTGGCAGGATGAAGATGAAGGGAAAAGAGCAGGTGCACCTAGAATAAACTAAAATCATAAAGAATTGCTCTTTAATAAATGGGACGATCAAATCAGGCAGGCGGAGCGAGCAGCAGAGACAGCGGCTACACAAGCAAGCATTCTTATCGACTGTGTAAATGAAAATTTACACAGGGGCAATTTAATCGCAGAGACCACCCCGGGGTACCTACCAAATAAGCTACAACTGGAAGCAGAATGGAAGCAGAAAGCGCAGGAAAAGGGAAAAGCGATCCAAGCATTAAATAGGTTGAATTGGGAATGTTACTAGACATACTTAGTCAAGCCGCATAGTCAATGGATGACTGTGAAATGCATCAAAAATGCGGCCGAAAAAGTAGTGCCAGCTCTCATAGATGCTGTTTTCGCAACCTAGCTCAGCGCAGAAGTCAGCCAGCCGACTCTCCTCAAGCCCATGATGAACACTTGCAACTTTAAGGACCAAATTCAGAAGTAGCCTTATTTTAGAATGTTGTTTTTTCTTTTAAATTAGATTAGAAAAAGGACGGTCATTTGAAAACCGCATCCTAAATTTTGTAAAAGCACTATTATTAGAATTAGGAATTAGTATTTTAACCCTTCTCATGCATTTAGAGAAGGGTCCAGAAATTTGTCAAAAACTTGTCCTCGGAACATGCACTTCTGCACCCTCAGAGGAGGTTTTGATGAATGGATGGATCGAGATTTATTAATGTTTGCATTTGATGTCTGCTACTGATGTTGCACTTTTGTACTCTTAGTAGATGTTAGAAAAAGTAGAGAAATCGTTTTTGCTTGAAGCTTATGAGTAGGATTAGTCATAAATGGTACTTTTATCTCTTGACCATTTCTGCTTATATTCTTAAAGTGATATACAGTTTTCAGTTGTTTATATGTTACTGCATGAATGTATGAGTTACCATTTGGCACTTCTGTATGGTGGAGTCATTTATTTGTGTTTGATATATGAATAACTTATTATGCGATATGTTGTTCACAACTGTTTTGCTTAACTTTTTATGCAAAGTGGTTTATCTTAATTGATTTCTATTCTTATGATAGCTGAATGATCTTTATTACCAGTTATTGTTCGAAATCTCTTTAGATTGCATAATAGAAGAAATACACCCCGGGTTAGCGTATATTAGATATGTTGTTTCTCATTAGATTACAATAGCATAGAGTTAGTTTTAGAAGTTTGAATTAAATTAGCTTTAAGTACTCTTAGATCAGCATCATCCAACTCTATACACACACACACACCCCTTAGATTGGGAAACTAGTCCCATTATCCCCAGTTGGACCCACTATACCAAACGGATAAGGAGCTGCCAACCAAGGTCCGGACCGGGTGGGTATCCCCCTTGTTGTTGACCCGATTTTCAGGGCCTTCAACAGAATTACATAACAAAATCAAGGTCTGGCGAAAATGAAGTGAAAAGGCAGCTATAGGTATAAGCATAGTGCATTTGGCTATAAGCATAGTGCATTCAACTATAAGTGTAGCGCCATCTTGCAAGCATATATTGGAAGCCTTCTAGAAGTCAAATTTGAAAAGTGAGAGAATGGTCAACTAGCATTTACTGTTTAGTTTCCAGAACAACTTGAATTTTTGGAAATTCCCATGGGAAGGCCTTCAAAATCAATTCTCCCGAGGTGACTCTATAAGCACAGCACCTGCGTCAGGACAGCGGCAAAAAGTGACATTTTCACCTATTTTTTGGATTTATATCCTAACCAGTTTGTTGACATGCTTCAAAAAGTAGATATTTGAGATCCTTAGGGAAATATTAATCCAAGGATATAAAATTTTTACATTTTGAGCTCTGAGATGAAAGTGTAGCGCCAAGGTGCTATGCTTATAGCTTTCATTGTGTTTCTAAAACAGTGAAAAATCACCAAAATTTTGAAAATGACAATAATTTATCCAATTCTTCTCAAAATTTCTGTGTGAAGGTATAATATGATATGTTATTCCATGAGGGAGGCCTCAGCAAGTAAATCAAGCTTCTCCTTGTCCTTTTGACCAGTTAGGTTTTCCTTGAGTTTTCTCTTCAAATGCTTGATTATGACTTGAGATACTTTGTTTCTTATGTAGTAATGCATAGCCATATGCCTCTGCAAGTTATTGTCCCTGTTTGCCTTCTTAAGGATCTTCTACAAGTGTCCATTTACCTTATCAAGCCAATATATCCTATCTTCATTGATTTCTCTAGTGATTAGGTCATCTACCATAATATGTTCTTTTGGTGGAGAAACCTCTCTTTGTAGCTCAAGGGCTCTCTTAGATGCTCTATTTCTTGGTCTCCCTGATGTACTTTGTTTTTCTTTACCTTTTGACACTTTCATTTCAGCCACCGCTTGTCCCTTTACATCTTCCTTCTTTAAAATAGCTTCTTGTTTATCTTGAATAATTTGGTTCATTTTCAATTTCATATTCTCTTGTTGCATGCATGCTATTAGAGCATTTGACTCTACCAATTTGCCTTCCAATCTCTTGATCTCAACATCCTTATCCCTTATGATATGATCTTCAATTCTTCCCTCGTATCCTTTCTCCATAGCTGACACATTTGTACCCTGATGAGAGGACTCCTCATGCTGTCAGAAGACCGTCTGTTTACTTGTTGTAGGCTTGGCCCTTCCAACAATCCCTTGAGAAAACACAAGCCTATCACCTCTAGAATATGTCTAAGACACTTCTGCCCTGTCTTTCCTCTTGGTTGGTCTGCTTAAATAAGAAACCTTTGCTACATTGGTTATCTTGAAGGTGATGTTTCATCACTAGACCTAGTTGAAGAAGATGGAGGAAAAGATGAACTTGAAAAATGGTCCAAAGACATATTTTCCTATGCTAATTGATGAAAAACTAACACATTCACAAAGCCATGATGAAACAAACTAGTATAGTGATTCTCCCCCATATTTTGCACCTTTTCTTCCATTTTAATTAGACTTTTGTACAATTAATAAGACAAATTGATTTTTTGTACACTAGTGAAATGCATCAAAAGTTTCATGTGGTACTTATATAGCCTTGAAGTCTGACAAAATGTAAGGGAGTATGCATCTTCAAATGATTTCCTAATGAAGGGAGATGATAAGACCTCATGGGTTGATGTAGGTTCATGTTTGATGACATGTCCTCCCCTATGCTTCCTTTTTTATTTTTTCAATGGTTTCAAATTCCATCTCAACACTTAGCTCTTAGGACAGAAACTAGGGTTTTGACGATGGGAAAACAGGGGATTTCCAATAGTTGTGAGGGAGTTTAGGAAAATGAGGGGGATAGGGATATGAAAAAATTCCAAGAAAATTTGGGGGGATAGTGAGGGAGTTTAGGAAGCTAGGGAAAGTGGAATTACAAGATTTGGGTGAGTGGAAGGTTTCCAAACAAGGAAAACACAGTCCTGTGGTTTAGAGGGTGCAATATGTCTAGGGTTTAGGTGAAATTGATGTGTTTTGGGAGTGGGTTTGATGGAGGGTATTTAGGAGGGTGTATTTAGGATAAATTATGGTGTAGAAGCAAATGGATATAATTTTTAGCAGCAATTTGACATGAAAAGGATGAAAACCTTGCTAACTGCATTCAAAAACCCTAGGAGGTAGACATGAGACATAATAAGCATAGCTGAGAGAAATGAGAGAAGATTGAACCTTAAGATAGACCACCAACCTATCTTAGCAGTAGAAAAATGTTAACCTGATGGAGGAAACCACTGTAAGGGGCTCACAACCTTGGAGAAATGATGGAGCAGATGCCTAGGATATGCGTAGCAAAAATAGAGTTATTTGCGTAGAATAGTTTAGAACTCGAGTTATGGATGCAAAAAACTCTCTTGGTATGAAATAATCACCTTGATTGGATGAGATGGAGTGTTGGAAAGTGCAATGGGAAAATGGGGAGTGAATGAGAGTGAGTGATGACCCTTTATAAGTGGAGAAAATCGATTTTCCCTTTGAAAAATGATAGTGGACCCACCATAACAGTTATACTTGGACTTGACACTTTAGTTTTATGATCTTATGATGGTATTTAATTTGAGGGAATGAATTAAAAAACATGACCTTTAAACCCTGGTTACAAAATTCATCTCTACTATTCCTCATAACATGAATTTTAATGGTAAAAAGACCAATTTTTAGGAATTACATCTAGTGACCTAGTGGTGACCTAACATAGGCTTATTAGGTGAATTATGAGAAAAAAAATTATGGGACTCTACTAATAATGATTTTACTTGAACAAGATAGTTTCCTTTGACCATGAGACTGAAAGGAGTAGTAGAGACTGAACTTCCTAACCGATGATCAATTTTTTATTGAAAAACGTTTTTTCTGAAACTAAAAAATTGATGTGAAACCCTAAAATAACTATGTAGAAGCACATTTTATCGTCAGTGACTGACATGAATGATAGGCATTAACATTGGCTCCAACTAGGTATGGTAGCTCCTTGGAGGTGTCAAGAGAACTGTAGACCAGGTAGCCTTATTCATTGGGCAATGGAGTCAACATGCCATAGACTTGACGCAAACTAAAAAATGACTGACCTAATAACTTTGACAAAGTAAAATGACTTGAATCTAAAAGAAAAATAAAATTAGTAACTAATCAAAGAAGCCTTATGGCCTTCTCCTTGGGCTTCAAACTCCTATAATAGCCACTTGACACTTGAACATAAAAAGTAAACTGGCATATACAATGATGTTGAGAATTTGCATAAATTTCTTCAAGTATGGTAGTGCTTGAGAAGCCTACCATTGATCACTCCTAAATAATCTTCCCCATTCATCTCCTCTAATAGAAAAGCATTCTTTCCTCTGAAAGCTGAGATTTGGTGTGGTCCTTTCCATAATTTTTCAAACTTGCCATGTTTTACCTTTTCTTCATTTCTAGCATCCCAACGAAGAACCACATCTCCCAGATTCAAATTGTCTTCTTTTGTCTTGCAATGATAGATATTTTTTATTCTTTCCTGAAGTTGAGAAGTATTTTGAAAAACTTCCTCCCTATTTTGCTGTAAACGGATCATATAATTTATCCTTCATTACATATCATTTGTTTCGTTGTCCATTTCCTATAGAATTTTCATGACCAAAATAGCAAGAGATGAAGGAAAAATATTGTCAACCCCGTACACCATCTGAAAAGGAGACATACCTATGGATTTCTTAGTACTGACTCTGCTCGCCCATAAATAATTAATGAGCTTTTCTTGCTAGTTATTCTTATTGACTTCTAAAACTTTCTTGATGATGTTGATCAAGGATTTGTTGGATGATTCGGCCAGACCATTCCCATGTGGATGATAAGCGGTGGAATGTCCCAATACAATGATACTTTGCACAAAACTCCACCATCTTCTTTGACATGAAAGTGTTAGCATTATCAGTGATTATATTCTTCGGGCAACCAAATGTAGACAATATATTAGATTCAATAAATTGAATGATAACAAAATCAGTAGCTTGCCTGGTTGGGATTGCTTCAATCTATTTTGTAAAATAGTTCGTGGCTGTTAGGATCCATTTATGATGTGTTGATGATGAAGGGTGGATATCGCTAATGAAATCAAGACCCCATTGCTGAAAAGGGGTTGTGATTGAAATGGGTTGCAAGGGTAATGGAAAAAGTTTTCTTTTTCCATGGAATATGACATTCATGACATCTCATCACTATTTTATATATATCAAAAAAAGAGTGGGCCAATAGAAATCAGCTCTCAAAATTTTGTTTGTTGTAGTATTCCAGAAGTGATGGCCACCACAATCTCCTTTATCGAAATATCTCATTACATCCTTTGCTTCATTTTCAACTAAACAGTTTAGCAACACACCACCCAAATTCTTCTAAAACAAAACACCACCAAGAATGCAATATTTAGAAGCTTTCAACTTTAAAGATCTAGTTTTACCTTTAGGTACTTCCGGTGGAGGATTTAAGTGCTACAACACATAAACAATGTCGAAATGCCATGGAGATGAATTAAACATATTAGACACTTGTAACTATGAGTCTTCTTTATCTTCTTCAGAAAGTGCAGCAATCAAATTGATATCTAATACATGCATATTAGATTCAACCATGAGCTTAGCTAAACCTTGTCCCTTGATGAGCTTTGTGGGCTTTGTCTCCAAATCATACTCTAGCATCGTTGCAATCCATTTTCCCCTCCTTGTTTCTGGATCTTTCTGCCTAAGAATTTCTTTTACAGTTGTTGTGAAAACATAAGAAATGGTGTGAGAATGTAGAGTATAAACTCAAAAATCTTTGAGAGCTTTCACCAATGCCAAAGCCTGCTTCTCAATTATATTGTATTTTAGTGTTGCATCCCTTATTGTTTGACTGAAAAATTTTATAGGTTGTTCATTTTTTTGATCTTTCTTTTGCATTAGGATAGTTCCTAAGGTATGCTCAGAGGCGAATGAGAGTATGATGAAATCTGAGGTATAATCTGAACTAATTAAAGTAGTAGCAGTAGATAATGCAAATTTGACTGCATTGAAAGATTTCTTGGCATCAAGAGACCATTTTACTTCATTTTTCTTTTCATCATGTCTGTCATTTCTCTCAAATGTTCAGTGAGGTTGGGGTTGAATCTTCTAAAAAAATTGATTTTCCCATTAAAAGGCTGAATTTCTTTTTATTCCTTGGGAAATCTAATTTCTGAATGGCTTGAACTCCTGCAGGGTCAATGTGAATTCCATCCTTGGATGTAATATGTCCCAGCAACTTACCTTCTTCCATGGCAAATAAAATCTTCTTTGGGTTAAGTGATACCAAATTTTCTGCATTTCTGAAAAACAATTCTCAAATGATGTAAATGATCTTTGTTATATTTGGAAAAAATTCTGAGATAATATAAATAAATTACCAGAAATACATCATTTTCATTAGCGAAAGCTATGTCCATATCCCGATTAAAATTCACTCCCGCATTCTTTAATCCAAATGGAATCTTGGCATACATGAATGTACCCCATGGTGTTGTGAAGGTTGTTTTCAGATAATCATCCTTATGCACCAAAATCTGATTGTACCCAAAATATCCATCAAGAAATGACATCCTGGAAGACCCAACTACCCTCTGAAGAATATGATCCATCTTCGTCAGGGGATAATTGTCCTTCAAGGACACTTTGTTTAAATTTTTGAATAAATGCAAAGACGAATCTCCCCGGTCTTCTTTCTTAATGGCACTAGATTTGACATCCATTCAGAAAATCGACTAGGAACTATGATACCAAACTTATAAAGCCTATTTACCTATTTTTCAATTGATGGCAACAACTTAGGATTTATCCTCCCCAGTTTCTGGAAAAATGGCTTTTGATCAGGCTTGAATGGAATAGTGTGTTGAATGATATTCTTGTCATAGACCTTCAAATCTAACTAGTACCAAGAAAATACATCAGAAAACTCTGTCATTAAAGCTATGTACTTACTTTTCATCTTAGGAGATAAGGACTTTGACAATTTGACCATCTTAGGCTTGTCAGCTGCACCAATGTTCACATCTTCAACACCTTTCTCTGTGGGGACCATGGTGGGATTTTTGGCAACATCATCTCGATCAAACAAATCTTCCAAAGGTACAAGACCTCTTGGAATGTTATTATCCTTCATCTGTAGTATTTTGGATGCATCGCAAATGCAGGAATTCTGGAATTCATCTTCCATCTACATAAAATTATTGATTTGTTTGTCATCCCAAAACACCTTCCAATATCTCATATTATCAGGAATGGCTGGGTGATTTTTAACATGAATTGAATACTTCTAATTGGAGTGAATGGGAATCTTCACCATACTAGCTGCAGTAGAAAGTAAATCAGCTATAATGTTCTAAGTTCTAGGAATCAAAGACAAAGTATATTCTGAAAAAAAAAAAAAAAAAATTAAGATGACAAGGAAAGAATTTCAATAAGCTCTTATTCTTGGATGCTTAGCCTCATATTCCCCTTCCACTTGTTTGATTACCAACTCAAAGTTGCCATAAATATAAATTTTCTTTGCTCCCAACTTTTTCAGAATTTTGAGGCCAACAATCAGTGATTCATATTCTGCCTCATTGTTTGAGAAATCAAAAGCTAACTTATAAGAACTCATTCTTACATTGCATGGAACTTTACATGGATGACGCAATGGTCCATGTATCCATACACCAATCCCAACTCCCTGTTTTCCTAATGCACCATCAAACTCCATGGTCCAAAGACAATTTTCTTCATCTAGAAAAAGAACTTCTGAAGGTTGAACTATTTTATCTTTTGGAGGATGACTCATTGTCTCAATAAAATCTATTTTCTGCACTAACTCAACAATCCTCTCTAGAGAATTTACTGGCTACAAACATTCTTCATTCTTCTCTTTTCTTTCAGCAATCAAAACTTTCTGCACAATAATTATAACATCCGAAACTTCTGAAATTTCTACAAGCTGTCTATCATCATCTACTGAATTTATATCACTATACATAATGAAAGAATCTAGATCAGTATGTACAACATGTATGGGGTTATTTATTGGGTTTTCCTTGCTAAGAATCATGAATTTCATCTTCTTGTCCTGATAGAGTTTTTTGAGCTGCCCAAATACTGGAATAGTAGCATATGAAAAGTTAAGTCGTAAAGTTCCTTTCATCTTCACCCCCAAGACTATGAAAGCAACATGCCAAACCAAGGAGGGATATCAGCTACCACTACATCCATCAACACATTTTTGGCTGGAATTTGGTCAAGGGACACTACTAAATCTTTAATAATGCCAAGACATTTCACTCTTCCTAAATCAAATGAGTAGAGGTCATGATAAATTTGGGTGATACCCAGTCCTAGTTTGTCCATAATGACTTTTGGCATAAGATTATGTGAGGCACCAGAGTCTAGCATGGCCTTATGGAGGATGAAATCATGAAGTTTGAGACTAAGATAAAAAGGTGGGATTCCGCTATCTTTAGGACTTTCCTCTAAGGCTGGACCAAACAAAATTGCAGGCTCGTCATCGGCAACATTTATAGTGTTTGACATTTTTTCTACCTTCAACATTTTAGCAATTTGAAACTTGTACTTATCATTCTTCACTAATTCAGTTAGAGGAATTGAAACTTTCAACTTAGAAATTTCATTCTCTAAACTAAATAGATTAGATTTCTTTTCTACCTCTTTTTCAGTGATGTCCTTTTCAATCTGCCCTTTAGCTTGAGACTCCTTCTTATGACTTTCGCTTTGAACCTCCTTATCTTTTCTCACATTATTGGTAAAGGCTTCATTGGTTTTTTCTCGGCTCAGTATGACAAACTCCTTTTCTTTATTTTGATTTGTAGGGATTGTTTCTTTTCTTTGTGTATCTTTTTGTGCATTCTTCGTCTTTTGATTCAATGTAATAGGTACATTTATGTTCCTTAAGTTGTACTGTTTCTACAAATGACTAAGAGCATTCTTATACCCTCTTTGGTATTCTTCAATTTGCACTACCCATAAATCATCACTTGCAAGTACAAGATGTTCATCACTTGGTACAAAAGATTCTTCAAAAAACTGATCTTCCTCTCTTAGAAAGTTGGGCATCTCATCTTCTTCAAAGAAATGATTTGCTTCTAAAATTTCCTCTTCATCTTCTTTCTGCCCTTCGGTGTAATTCTGTTGAAATGGAGCTCTTAGTTGTCCTTGAGGATCTTGATTTCGCTGCTGTTTCTATCTATTTCGAAATTGTTGTTGTTCATTAGAGGATTTTTGAGGTCTAAAATGGGCCTCCTAAGAAAATTGTGCAACCAAAATAAACTTTATAAGAACCAATAGGATTGAATATGATGATGTCAACCATGGGGGATGATTCACCATTTTTGGAGTAAAAAAATTACAAAGACTAAAAAATAATAAAACTACTTTTTCAACTCATATTTTCAACTTATCTCCCTAATATTTTACTCAAATTTCGAGCAGTAGCACTCATTGGATGCAAAATTTAATTCCTCACCCAAGGAGTACCCATGTTGCATACTTTTGATGGACCCTACTACATGAAAATTGAGAAATACATGAAAAAACGTGATTGCAATCACATTTTTTCATGTATTTCTAATTTTTCATGTAGCGGGGTCCATCAAAAGTATTCAACATGAGTACTCCCTGGATGAGGAATCAAATAATGCATCCAACGAGTGTTTCTTCTTGAAATTTGAGAAAACCCATATGGAGATAAGTTTAAAATACGAGTTGAAAAAATAGTTTGTCATTTCTCCCTCTAAAATTTGATCATGTAATCTAACCTTATTTTATTATTTCCACTATTATTTTATAATTTCCTTAGGAGGCCCATTTTAGACCTCAAAAATACCCTAATGGTTGGCCTTTAAAATTCGTATTCCTTACTGAAGGCTCCAATTTTCGATCTGTTATAGACATTTTGTCCATCATTATTTCCATGGTTTTGATTAGATTGTCAAGATTTACATCTGAAGATGATGAGGGATCTTCTTTAAAAACAACTTTCTTCTCAGGCCTCTCAATCTTTGATTTATATTTCTTGATGAGTATATTAGCTTCCCTCTCCCTAAGCTAATATGCCATGTCTGGGTTGAAGGCATCAGGATAGTGGAGAAGTGCTAAACTAGGAGGAGGTTTCATGTGGTCAGGAATGGAATTATACACCATATTGAGCTTTGTTATGAATTCTTTGATTGTCACATTTGGATTTATTTTCATTGAATTGTACTCAGCCAAAATATGCAGTGGGTTTTTCTTTTCTTACCATCGTACTAAGAACAACTCTATCAAGCGTTGAGAGCTATTGACAGAATTAGTAGCCAAACTGCAAAACCATTTCTTCACATCTCTAGAAAAACTCTGAGCTATGATTCTCATCTTAGCATCATCTTCATCAATATCTTCCAGATCGATAAATTCTAAAAATTTATCAGCATGCTATTGGGCTATGATTTCTGAGCTTCCATCAAATAGAGGGAGTCTTTGGCCATAGTTTTGAGGTAGAGCAGCAAGTTTAGCAGGTAACATAAGAGGAGCGAATCATGCCAAGACTGTTGGAGGATTTAGTAGAGGTACTACAATGGGATGTGTAGGTAAACATGATGACACTAATGGAGGTGTTGGAAAAAGAGATGAGGTAGCTAATGTATTTGGAGATGCATTAGAGGATGAAATAGCAGTTAGGTTTTCAAGCTAATATTGGATGTAAGCTTTTTCAGTGGTGATTTGGAGTTGGTCTACTAGGCTTTGGAGTTTATCAAAATTCAACCACAATTCATGATCAGCTTTAGAAAATAGGTATTCAGAAGAATGGATATGAGATTCAAATTGAAAAGGTTCAAATAATACTTTAGAAAGACAAGACTCAGATTTTGACTTTGAAAGAGATAGTTCTAACTGAATATCAAAAGAAATATGCTCAAAAGTGAATAAATTGTTAGGCAAAGAAGTAGTCCTTTTTATTTTTCGAGCTTCACTTTCATACATAGGTGACTTGAGTTTTCTGAGTAGCGTTTCTAGGTCATCAACAATAAAAGCTGGATTTGGGTCAATATTTGACCTACTATGTCTTTTAGGAGCCAAAATTTTCACACCTTAAACTTGATGCATTTTCTTAAACCAACCTATTTTAGATACTCGAAGATGTCACTTACAAAACCAATCTTCTTGAAAGCTCTAAAAGAATGAATCCTAAGAATGATTTATCAATCGTTCCCCGGTAACGATGCCAAAATGTTATCCCCTACAATGTCCCAGGCTGAGGAGGAAATCTAAAGAGGTAACTTTAAACCACTTGCAATTTGGCAACTAGCCATGCTAAACCAGAGAGGGATCTCTCTAAGGATTTATCAGTTAATGACTAGAAGAGAGACAGATTTTAGGCTACAGGTATAGGTTCTATTTGAGTGTTTTGAAATTTAGGGGTTTTAGGTTGCTGGACCAGGGATGAGAGCAAGCAATTAGGTCAAGGAGTTAACGGTTTGTAGTAGCAGGCATAAAAAGGAGCAAGATAACAATCTTTTGTGGTGGATTGAAGATTTTGGTCAATGTAGTGTAGGGTCTAAAATCTTAAGAAATCATAATGAGCATGTATTAGCATGAATTCATTAATCTATAATAAAAGATACATAAATTCCACATAAACAAAGCTTTGAATCTAATAATTCTTCCTATATGAATGTAAGGAAAACCATATGAAGAAAGAAAATCATGTTAAGAGAGATGAATTCATCAATAAGAAACTGATATGAAAGGAAAACAACACCACAGACTCACTGAACAAGTATTCTTGAAAAACAGTTGCAACTACTCTTTGATTAGTTGTATGAGAACATAAGGTACAAGTCTCTCCACAAAAGTAGAATCCCTAAGTGGTGGAATAGTTCCCAAGAATATCTCAACCAACAAGAGAGAGTGAGAAGGTCAAATGAAAACTCTTCTCTTAGACTTTGATTTGAGTTTTGCTTCATTTATGAGGCCTAATTAAGCATAAAAAAACCTAGCATGCCAATTAATTCAATAATTACATCATCAAGTCTTTAAAATATCAAAATTACATCATAAAACCAAGATCTGCCGAAAATGAAGTGAAAAAGACAGCTATAGGTATAAGTGTAGTGCATTTGGCTATAAGCGTAGCGCATTCATCTATAAGCATAGCACCATATTGCAAGTAAATTTTGGAAGCCTTCCAGAAGTCAAATTTGAAATGTGAGAGTGTTGACACCTAATCATAGGGATTGGGTGAACAACTGTAATTAGTGTAAATAAATAATAGAGAAGATGGATAGTCATCGGGAGATGAACTTAACAATCACTCCCTCTTGTATATAATAATGAAGAACCTGAATGAATAACATGATTTTATTTGAGGAGTTACCTCCTAGCCTGACATGGTATCAGAGCCAGCGCCATTTTTGGTTTCCCTCTCTATTTTGTAACTCCCATGGTATCTTCCCATTCTGCCTATTCTTCCTATTATGCCTCCATTCTACATTTTTTTTGCAGACTGACAAATCACTACTGTGCGTCGAATGTTATTGGCAGAGTCATTATAAGCAAATGGAGTCGTGGAGGGCTGACTGTGGAGGTGCATGAGAAAGGAGTTGCGACTGTATGGTAGGTAGCAACCTACTCCGATTCATTCAATTTATTTGTGAATATATTGTTCTCGGTGCCTTTGTAGGATTGAGGACTATGCTTTGTGCCATTGAAGGACTATTCTCGATGTGCATTGGTGTTGTTCTTACCAGTGTTGAAAAACAAAACTTCATTGACTAACAGTGCATTGTATACTCCGTTTGAAAACTGGTTATCAGTGTATGGTGAGTGTATTGGCATCGGTTGATGGTATTTACTTATTGTATGTGACTGGTGTTGAACATTGTGCAATAAAAACCACTCCACTGCCTGAAGCATACCACCAAACCCAGTAATCCCACTCCACTGTGTCATTGTGTTGTTGTGTGTGATACCACACTGCTTGGTCGTGTGTGTGTCCAACATAATGGAGAGACTCCCCATTGACAACAAAGTTAAATACTCGAGCAATGACATCATACTACCACTTGGTTTGTAATACTGCTCCCATTCATATAATACATTTTCCCATTACGCTATCATTGTCTCCTATACATACTGTCATAAAATACCTCCCAGTGCCACGGTTTAAGTGATATGCTACCCCCATCATTGCAAACCACCCTTTGTGGACCCATAATGCTAGAGTGTTAACGTTTCCATACCTGGTTGGTATACCATTTCCATAAATATCAAATTATAATTTTTTTTTTCGCAACCACCAAAACTGCATTTTTTGCTAGCGTAAGTATATTTTTTTTTATAGTACATGGTTTTTTAAAATGCATTTGTTGATATCTATTGTGGGAGTCGTTCCCACCGGCAAGGAGAATTATCCAGAAGGGTCATAGAAAATCAAACACACCCTCATTTTTAATGAGCTATGGAAAGGAGTGTGTGTTGGAAACATAGACAAAGAGCCAAAACAGCCTACTTCAGACAAGGAATTCGCCATTTGGGAAAATAAGAACAAGGCTTATGCATTGATTGAAACATCAGTAAATGAAGAGGTGAGTCACCATATTTCACCATTTTCAAATGCTTTCAAAGCCTTACAAAAATTGAAGGAACTCTATGAATCACACTCTGCACTTGACGTTGTTCAACTCATGATTAAACTCTTCACCCTTGAATTACAAAATAATGATCCTCTTGCTCTTGCATCAGAAGTAAAATCTATAATGCATGATATCAAAGTCACTAATGTTGAACTAGATATTCCTCTGATAGCTTTTCTCAAGGCACTTTATCCCACTTAGTCAAATTATCTTGAGTCATTGCAAGCAAATGGAAACCTCAAAGATATTACCATTGACTCCCTAGTGAAAACAATTGCTAAAAGAGAGAAAGCTTTTGGGAAGAAGATAGCTCCTGAGTCTTCTGAAGAGGCTATGTGCCTTTGTCATAGTGAAAATAATCTTGCTAAAGATTCTTCCAAAGGAAGAGGTGGTCAAAGAGGAAGAGGAAGAAATTTCAGAAGCAGGGGGAGGAGAAAACTCAGATTTTCACTGCATATGCTGCAAAAGAGATGTATCACATGATGCATCCACATGCAAGTTGCCTTGGTACAGAATTGAGAAGGAAAGAAACCAACCCAAAGTTAAAACTAATGATAAAGAGAAAGGTAAAGCACCTGAATCCACTCACTATGTTGTGGCACACTGTAATTTTGGAGTAAATGAAGGCTTATTTAATGCTTCACTTGCTTCTTGGAAAAATGTTTGGTTTCTTGATTCAGGAGCAACTTGCCACATGAATTTCAGAAGATATTTTTTTGAAGAATTTACTAACAATGTTGATGGAGCAGTATACTTTGCAGACAAATCAAAACTCAAGCCATTAGGGCTTGGCACAATCAGGCTTAAATTGCCTAGTCTTCCAGACTTTCTTCTGCATCATGTTCTATATCTCCCACAGTTGAGGAGAAACTTGTTGTCCTTGGTACACATCCACCAGCAAGGAAACTCCATTCATATGTTTGATGGCAAGCTTGAGGTGAGAAAAGAATCAGACCACTCACTTGTCATGATGAGGATAGAAGAAGAAAGGCTTCTTAAGCTGTAGTGTACCTCTGTTAGTGCACAAAATTTCTCATATAATTCTCATTATGAAGAATGTACATTTCCATCAAGTTTATTATGGCATGCTAGATTTGGACACTTGAACTATGACAGCCTCTGCTTGTTGAAGAAAAATGGTGTTACTGGTTTGCCTACAATTCCTAGGAAACTTAAGCAATGTGATGCTTGCATTCTAGGAAAGCATAGCAAACAGTCTTTTCATGATTCACATTCCAGAGCACATAGAAAAATTGAACTCATTCATTCAAATTTATGTGGTCCAATGCATGTTCCTTCTGCAAATGGAAATAAATATATGATGAAATTTATTGATGACTACACCAGAATGTGTTGGGTTTATTTATTGAAGAACAAATCTGATGCTTTTCAAACATTCAAGAACTTTCATACATGGATTGAAAATTATGCACAATCTCATATTGGCTCTATTCGCACTGATAATGGAAAATAATACACTTCAAATGAATTTGAAAACTATCTTCTCCAACATGGGATCAAACATCAAACAACTATGCCTTATAATCCCCAATGGAATGGAATAGTTGAAAGAATGAATAGGACAATCTTAAATATGGTGCGCTCCATGATGTTTTTCAAAAATGTAAAATTGATGTTTTGGGTTGATGCAGTTCTATGTGTTGTATATGTAAAGAATAGATGTCCATCTAATGCTATTAGAAACAAGACTCCTTATGAAATGTGGTATGGGCACATTCCTTGGGTAAAGCATCTCAGGGTCTTTGGTTCCACATGTTATGCCTTGATACCAAAGGTACATCGAAACAAACTTGGTGAAAGAAGTCGTAAGTGTATCTTCCTAGGGTATTCAAACAACTCCAAAGCATACCGTCTCTATGATGAAGTCAATAAAAAGTTTGTTGTATCTAGAGATGTAAGATTTCCTGAATCATCCAAAACTGACAATGTTGTTGAGCAGCAACTTGATCATTTGGATAGATTCAAAAATGAAAAATAATTTCAAGAATTTGATAATCAGATTCCACATCTTGAAGGGGGGATTCCTATACTAGATCAACCTGTGGAATCTTCTTCTGAAGCACTCTCTCCCCCAGATGAAACTCCAACAACGGATGATACTTTGAGTGATGTGATTGACAGAATTGGGAGACTCAATCTTGATTCAGTGCCAACTCAATCAACGGAGTAGCCTGGACCATCTGAGAAAGGTCCCCCAAAGTGGCTGACAATGACACTTGAAAGTGTTCATCCTGATGAGGTTGGAAAGGCAGGAACTAGAAATTCAAACCAGCAAAATGGAGGTGATGTAGATGACTCTGATTCACCTATTGATATAGATGTTTCTTATGATTGTGAATTGAATTTGTCTATAGATTTTGAACCAACTTCCTTCAAAGAAGTTGCTTCTCATGATGAATGGAATGAAGCAATGCAAAAGGAGTATGATGCCTTAATAAAGAATGGCACTTGGAAGCTGGTTGATCCTCCATTGGGAACCAAACCGATTGGCTATAAGTGGATCTACAAGAACAAGTATAAATTTGATGGCTCACTTAACAAGCACAAATCCAAGCTTGTGGAAAAAGGTTTTTCACAGAAGGAAGGGGCCGATTATGAGGAGACTTTTGCCCCCATAGCAAAATGGGCTACCATATGGACACTCTTTTCCCTAGTAGCTCAGAACGGTTGGAAAGTCCATCAAATGGATGTAAAAATCACTTTCTTGAATGGATATATAAAAGAGAATGTTTTTATGTCCCAGCCTGAAGGATTTGTTATGAAAGGACATGAACATAAAGTATGCAAACTTGTGAAATCCTTGTATGGCCTCAAACAAGCACTGTGTGCCTGGTATGAAAAACTAACTGAGCATCTTCTGAAACTCAATTTCAAACATTATGATCTTGATGATGCAACTTTGTTGTAAAGAAGGTTTGCAAAACAATTATATATCTTGTTGGTATATGTAGATGATCTTTTTATGACAGGGAACAATGAGAGCTACATTGCATCCATAAAGAAGGAATTGAGGAAAGGTTTTGCAATGACTGATTTGGGCTATGTTCATTACTATCTTGGTATTGAAGTAACTCAACATCCGAAGTCCATATTCCTTTCTCAAAACAAGTACACTGGACATCTATTGAACAGGTTTGGCATGACTAAATGCAATCCTCTAACTACTCCAATAAAACAAGACTTAAAGCTCACATCCATTGAAGGAAAAGATTTTGAAGATGCAACATAGTATAGACAACTTGTAGGAAGTCTCAACTACCTAACTACTACTAGACTTGACATTTTGTTTGCTATTGGAATCCTCTCCAGGTTTATGCAAAAGCCTTGTGAGGGACATTGATCTGCTGCAAAAAGAGTTCTAAAGTACTTGAAGGGAACTCAAGACTTAGGAATCAAGTATACATAGGTGGACGACTTTAGCTTGATTGGATACTCTGATTCAGACTTCGATGGAGACAAAGAAACTGGGGTATCTACTTCAGGTTATGCTATGAGTCTTAGATCAGGATCTATCTCCTAGAGATCATGCAAACAATTAGTTCCAGCAGGTTCCACAATAGAGGCAGAATATGTAGCAGCATCTGAGGTAACAAAATAAATTGTGTGGCTCAGGAAAATTCTTGAAGATTTGTAGGTAAAACAAATACAATCGACTCCAATCATGATTGACAATACCTCGGCAATAAATTTGGCAAAGAACCCAAAGTTCCATGATCGAACAAAGCACATAAATACTAAATATCATCTGCTTCGACATCATGTTAAGGCCAAAACAATCCATCTCCGCCATTGTTCCACTAATGAGCAAATTGCAGACATCTTCACCAAAGCGCTTGGAAGAGAAAAGCTTGAAAGATTCAAAATTATGCTTGGACGTTGTTATCACTCAGGTTGTCCTTAAAGCTCCTTAAAGGATACGGCCGAGGTAACCACAATCCAATCTTTGGACTGCAGGTCCTAGCCTACCTGCAATCAGAGAGGGCTCTCTCTTTATAATTGAGCTTTGTTTTGGGTTGATTTTAGGCTAGTTATGATTTTCTTGGGTTTTGTTTTGATTTTGGTGGGATGGAGGATTATTTCAAGCAAAGTTGGGATGCATAGTGTGAGAAGTTCAAACCATTGGGCATGGAGTCGTGGATTAGGCTTGTTGTTGCGTTTTCTTGGTCACAATAGGAATACAGAGCAGGATAGCTACACATAAAACAATATCAAGCTGGAATAAGGATGGAATGGAGGTCAATGAATGAAAGGAAACTAAGTAGCTCTCATTATGCTAACAGAGGGAAGGTGAATGAACATTATATAGGAGCAATCAAGGATTCCCGAACAACATTCATATATGAAGGAAATACTGTAAATATGAGCAAATCAATATTCATATTTAGGACTAATTCAGAGGAAAACATAGATAAATCACAGAAATTGAGAACATAATACAACTAAGTGAGCTCTAAACTATTCTTTCTTTCTGTTATTTAGATAGTGAAACAATGATGGCATAAACACATATAAACTATAAACAGAGATAAGAAGCACTTATTGGGCTATGTATAAGTGTTAGGATTCCATAGTCACTCTTCAGACATCAAAACACAACAGTCAGTTCATCTCCCAAACATTCCAGTGATCTTTGATTATAGAGACTATCAGAAAATACAATGCAAGTCTAGAGGAAGTTATCGACCAACCAACCCTTTACATAAATACAAAGGGTTGTTTAAATAGAAAATATTTACAAATATTCCTTGAACAGGTGTCAAGGGAGAAAATATCTCAAAATATCTATCAAAACATATTCAAAAGAGATCTGTGCAATAATTGCTTCTAATGCTAAGTTGTGCTGGAAATAAAATCCAATAAAATATCTAAAACGGGTGTTCATGAGGGAGCAGCCTCATCAAAATGGCTCTTTAGGGCTGCGCATGGTCCTGCAGCTTCAAAAAATGGACTAAAAGAGTTCCTTGAGCCACGCGCTGTCCTCTGTGTGATAACTATGCATTTAAGGAAGCAGCGCTGCTCCAAAAATATGATTGGGAACAATGTCTTTGCAATAACTCTACCTTGAAAGCCTCCATCTATGCCTTTAGGTGGCTTTAAAGCAACAAAAGAAGTGTACGTGAGCCTTAATGGCTGAATGATGCTTTGTTGACTTCGCTGGGCTTGCTTTGCTTTCATCTACTTTGAAAAACTGGACTGATACTCTTTGCCCATCCTGATACACTTTGGCACTAAATCTGGGTCTTTTCTCACTGCTGATACTCTTTAGACTGTCCCATCGCCCCCTTTATGCCTTTTAATGCAAAAATAATTGTTGGTAATGTCCTCCGTGGCCTTTGGGTGCAATCGGCGCTTGGCTGATCAAAACTAGCCTTAAACTTTTTTGAAAAATGGTGCAAACAGGAGGAAAAAGTGTTGCCAATTGTGTCGAGGCCGAGACTGGCTATCTGAAGCAAAACGGGGCCTTGGAGCGATCTCAGAAAGCTTAGGGATGCATGAATTCCCTTATCGGGAGCTGGGTGTGGGCATATATGTGAAAATATGAACAAATTCCGTCTTTTCTTTTACACAGAAAAAAGACCAATTTCTATGTAAAATTCGTGAAAAACAGAGGCGGGAGCGGCACTGTAGCGGAGATTAAATCCTGGCCGTTGGATCGTGTGAAGGCAGATCCAACTGCTGGTGCTAACTCGCATCGGGGCGGACCATTGGTCCCAACATATAAAACCTCCGAATAGCGATGAACCTAGCGGACCCGAAATGCTTATATGCCCTTTCTTTATGGAGATCGGTTCCGGTCCGTCGGCGATTTCATATCGGCGGAATTTAACAAAATCAATATGCAGACCCGAAATCCTTTAAAACTGCCCTTTAATATTTTTCAGCTCCAGGATATAGAGAACACAGTGCGGACTCTTTCGGACCCGATAATCCTTTATGGTGCGCTTTATTACTTTTCGGCTCCGCTGGTCGGAGCCATATAGGAGTGATGCAATTAAATATGGGTCGTTGATTTGTCGACCTGAATGGGCAGCTGAGATTAACTCGGCAATTCACTATCGGCGGGTTCATGGGGTTGCCACAAATAAACGCCGAAACCCATCGGACCCGATAATTTATACAGGGCCTTTTTATTTTATTTCGGGTCCGACCCATCGGCAAAACCCAAATCGGCGTTTTTAACAGTGGAATGGGTCCGCAGACCCGAAAACCCTTTAACACTGCATTTGATAACTCATCGGCTCCGCCAAATCGGATCAGTATATGGGGCGATGCGAAGTGGAGGGCCGCGCGACAAGATCTCAGCCGTCAGATCTGGGGCCCGATCCAACGGTCCTGAATTCGTCGGCGAATTGGCAGTCTGAGGGACCAGAGGGCGGCACATATGGAATCGCCGAACTGCACGGACCCGATATTCTATTACTGGTCCACTTTATATGTTTTCGGGTCCGGCCCATCGGAACTATACCCCATGCCTTGACACTTAGCCATTTTCACTTATATATGCCACTGCCCCCTCCCGATAGCGATATCGCATCGGAGGGGGATCAAACAGACCTTTATCTCATCGGAGAATGCTTTTTATGAAAAGGCAAGGAAAATGAATTCGGAGGGGTTCCTTTATAGTTTGGCATGGATTCTAAGGCATCGGAAGTGGTCCGATAGCCAAAAAAGGGAGGATTTTATCCTTTTTTGAAGGTTTTTCATGGTTTTTGCATGGTTTTTGTATTCTTATGCCTTGGAAGGAGTCCCAAGGCACTTAGGGGTAAAGTGATGTGGTTTTGAGAGGGGTTTAGTGGTCAAAGAGGGTTTCATGCCTTATAAAGGCAAACCAAGGCCAAAGAGATTATTTTTATACATATGAAGGGAAACCATGCAAAGGAATGAGTCCTTATGCATTTGGAAGATGGTCAGAGGGGTCAATGAGGGTTCTTGCTGAGTTTCAGATAAATTTAGCAATTCCCAAGGATGTATATGGTTATTTTTCAACCAGGGGGAGGGATAAATATATAGGGGAGTTATATACATAGTTTTAGTAGGGGAAGGGGAAATAGATAGGGAGCTACGTAGTAAAGTTAATAGTTAATATGATAATGATGATAAAAAGCACTAAGAATGATGTCTTAGGCTATCAATGGGGAAAATGACTGATAGAAGGAGTGTGAACATTCCTTGAGTGAAGCAGATCTTCACCAAGGCAAATGATATGGAGAATAATGAATCTAAGAGGTATCAAGTAGATCTTGACCTCTTTAGGGGAAGTTAGTGAGTGACTTTGGGACAGAGGAGGAAGGGGAAGTCAGACATGCCTCACTTGAAGTCCTTCAAATGGAAAACTGCCTCAAACTTGTGATATGAATAGATATGACACTTGAAAATCTGAAATGGATCACAAGTCATGATTCTGCAACCACAAAGCTACCTACCCGACCTATTCACCTAGCATTTTCTCTTCTTTTTGGTTTGGGTGCACTTGAACTAGCATACCCAGCTATTCATTCTTTTCTTCTTGCTGTCCTCCTATCTAAATCTACACTTATTGCATCCAGGGGCTCAGATTAGGTTGTTGAGCACCCTTGTTTCTCTACCTATTTACAGATCTGCCAAGATTAAACAGTTTGGACAGATTTTTATTCTCTATATTCTGAAACAGGAAATTGAAACCTAGGGAGACCAAGATTAAGCTGTTTGGACCTCCCTTAGCTGAAAACTCATGAAAATGGATCAACTTATCAAAAATGGAACACAGCAGTGGCATTTAGACTAGCACACTCTCATGGATACTTCTCTGGCCATCTATAGCAAATATGGAGCATTGCAGCATCCATAGTACAACATATTTGGCATGTAAAAATGTCCATCATGAAAGATGATTAACATGCTGCAGCAGGAGGCTAACAGTGGCTCCACTTGGGGATGGCTTTTCCTCGTGACAAGCCAAGAACAGCAGGTCAAAATGCCTTGATCCTCTATAGCTGCTGTTAATTGAAAATTTCTTCTGTGCTAACTGTTGAATGACTAGAACTTTAACTTTTGAATACAGCACTCCTACTTATCTGAAACACTATGAAAAATAAAGCATCGCCTGCTTTCTTTTGCGTGCTTGATATTGCATACACTTTTTCTTGAGCACTGCCTTGTGAAATAAACACAAAAATGGAATAAAATTGGAGCTCTTCTTTTCTTGTCTTTGAAAGGGTGCTGAAGTAAATTGCAAATCCTCCTTTCTTTTTGATACTATTGACTTGAAGACTACAAGCTGCAAACAACTTCTCTTTAACATAAATCACGGTGATATGATAGTGCTGCTCTTTCTGTTTTGCTGAGATTATTGCAGAGATAGAGATTAAAAATAGAGGACTTGCATCGCCTGTGTCTTCACAAACTTTGTTGCTGCTCCTCTAACAATCAGACTGTTTATACAAAATAAAAACAAAAGTGCTGATATATACAAATATCAATGTACAAAGAGATATTTACAAAGCTGTGTTATGTTCAACAAAAGGGATCATGATAATGCTTCAGCATACGGCCATTTACAGGGCCTTCTTCAGCAGTGCTGCCCTCTACAGATTTGAGGAAATATGTGTTATTTCCCTGAGCAGCAGAAATAACAAATGGCCCTCTCCAAAGGAAATCGAATTTTGCATCTTTTCCCTTGTCTTCTCTTCGTGAGTCCCACCTTAGAACTTTGTTGCGAACACAGAAATTCTCAGCCTTAGTCCTCTTATCAAACATCCTTTTGAGCTTTTCTTGCATAATTCGGGCTCTGTCATAGACTTGCTCTCTTGTCTACTGCAAATGAATTGTTTGGTTTATCCTCCTTTGTATATCATTTGGCTCAGCTTGAATCTCTTGCAGCAGCTTGGTAATAGGAATGCCCATTGATGAAGGAAATCTGGCCTCCATGCCATATACTAGCTCATAAGGGCTCATCCCAATGGATTTCTTGGTTGGCAATCTGTCTGCCCATAGGGCATTTGTGAGCGTTCTATGCCAGTTCTTCTTGTTTTCTTCTAAGATCTTCTTGATAATACTGATCAGACTCTTGTTAGATGACTCGGCTAAGCCATTACCTTGAGAGTAATAGGCAGTGGAATGGCCTAAAGTGATATGGAATTTATGGAAAAAATTCATCATCTTTTTGGATTTGAAAGCAGCGGCATTGTCAGTGATGATCTTCTCAGGGCAGCCAAATCTAGACAGGATATTGCACTCAAGGAATTGGATAATGGTGGTGTCATTGGCCTACCTGCATCGAATGGCTTCAATCCACTTGGTGAAATAGTCGGTGGCTGTTAAAATCCACTTATGTGGCCTAAGGAAGAGGGATGGATTTCTCCAATGAAGTCAAGACCCCATTGTTTAAAAGGCTTCTCGGTTGAGATGGGTTTTAGAGGCAAGGGGAGCAGCTTTCTTTTGCCCTCAAAGATTTGGCATTTATGACATGAGATAGCAAACTTCTTTACATCTGCAAACAAAGAGGGCCAATAGAAACCAGCCCTTAAAATTTTATCAGCAGTGGACTTCCAGTATAGATGTCCTCCACAGTCCCCTGCATGGAATTCTTTCATGACATTATTAGTTTCATTCATGGTCAAACAATTAAGAAATATGCCTTCATGATTCTTCCAAAATAAAGCACCATCTAAGACACAAAATTTCACAGCCTTCATTCTTAAAAATCTCTTCTTGGTCCTGGACAATCCTGGGGTAGCACACAGGTTTAACAATACAAAGCAAATATCAACATACCATGGGGATTGCAGAAAGGTGTCACTGATCTGTGGAGTCGCCAGCTCCTGTTCATTGTCCAGTTGGTTGATGTCTAAGGCTTGAAAGTTTGTTTCGGACATCAGTTTAGCTAAACCTTGTCCCTTTATCAGCTTGGTTGGTTTTATCTCTATGTAATACTCAAGAGTGTTAGAAATCCACTTTCCTCTTTTGCCTTCTAACCCCTCTTGGGTTAATATGTCTTTTACAATAGCATTTGGCACATAAGCAATCACATGTGAATATAAAATATAAATTCGGAATTCCTTGATTGATTTAACAAGGGCATAGGCCTGCTTCTCCATGATTTGGTACTTCAAGGGTGCATCTCTTAAGGCTCGGCTGAAAAAAGCAATTGGCTTTTCATTTCCTTGGTCATCCTTTTGCCATAGGACAGCAGCTATGGTATTATCAGATGCAAATGAAAATATGATAAAGTCCCTATCAAATTGAGGACTTGTGAGGACTGGGGCTTGAGTTAAGGCAAATTTGATACTTTCAAATGCTTGCGTGGTTTCAAGAGACCATTTTACCTTGGCATCCTTCTTTAACATGTTGCTCAACAGTCTTACCATCTCGGCTAGATTTGGGATAAATCTCCTTAGGAAATTGATCTTTCCTAGGAATGCTTGCAGCTCTTTTATGTTTCTTGGATATGGGATTTAGAGAATGGCTTGGATCCTTTCCGGATCAATTCTAATCCCGTCTTTTGAAATGATATGTCCAAGTAATTTGCCTTCTTCAAGGCCAAATAAAGACTTCTTGGGGTTCAAGGAAATGCCATATTTCCTACATGTTAGTGTTATAGACATTTTTGTGCCTTACAACTCTAAGCATGAAATGTCCATAAACCAAGGGCTCCTAAGTCCCTAAAAGTGTTGTTCTAACCCCTAAAGGAATAAGGTCAACAAATTACATCTTCTCCCAGAAGTTCTCCACCAGAAACTGCTCAGAATAAGTCAAAACAGGATCATTTCAGCTGCTCCACTAGCTAGGTGCATTGCATTGCACCTAAATACACTGTGAGGGTGCGTTGCATTTCAAAAGTCCCTTCTGTGGGGTGCGATGGGCGAGAAATGACAAATGGCAGTGTCATTCCGCGAGGTGGAGAGGCAATGGAAGCTTCCAGAATCTTCTCCTGTGACATTTGCCTCACTGAATTCGACCAAGGATGAGTAAGAGGCCTTCAGTCTCCAAGTGGAAGCAAGAACTGACAGAGAGAAGACACTAATCAAATCACAAGCTGACTCATCCTCCTTACACATATCTATATATGGATCCCTCATCTCAGAGATCCAGGGGGCTGGAATTTCACATATTGTAAGGAATTGTTGTTGGTTTTGAGACAAACATCAGAGTATTGGGTGATCTATGCTTTGTTGGAGGTGAAGAGGGGCTTCTTTGCTGGGAGGTTGATGCTGGGTCAGGAACCACCGGTTGTAACTCCTCCTGTATCTTTTCTTGTTTATCAATAAGAACTATTTGAGTTTTTCCTCCATGCTTTTGTATCATTGATGCTTGTTACATTTGTATGGTTAACTTAAATCTGATCCTAAGTTGTTTATGAATATAGATCCATGTCTTTGTATAGCGTTCTTCTTCTGTGATCTTATAGGTACTTTGTGAAGCTGGGCAAGTAAGGGAGCAGGTAGCTGGAGACTGTCAAAGAAGAGAGGGATTGGATCAAAGGATTAGTGCAAGACACAGGTTGGTTCTTTCTATTCCTCTCTATCTATAGTTCATAAAGGAAATACAAAAGTAGTTTTTCTCTATTTGTTTCTAAGGCAGCTGGCACACCTTAGTGGGATAGAGCAGTTCTAAATAGACACTTTTCCCTGTAACAAAATGGCGACTCCGCTGGGGACTGTCTAATTAGTTTGTTTGTGTATCATTCTTTGTTGTTTGTTTCATAAACTTATAAGTAGCTTTCGAATTGCATTTGCTAAAGTAGATAACTGCTGCTTCAATCCATTCACTGGATCTGTTTATGATTTAAACAGTTGATTCACAAACTATATGATTGCCCTTGTGATAGCTCTCAGATCCTCCTTAGATCTACCCCTGATTGTTGCATTACTGATTGCTTTTACTCGGCCAAAAACCAAAGACTGAACTGCAAACTATGACACGGAACCCGGACAGATTCTCGTTTCTGGCCCAGCGCAGGTACTGTTAAGAGATCCTAAATTTCATCAAACTTCCCGAAAGGGCAACCTGCGCTGCATTTCAGATTCTCTGTGTTACAGGTGCGCTGATCAGACTAGCCCTGTGCAGCTGTGGTTCTTGTGCTTCATTCTTTCCAGTTCTATCTCTGAATTTTGATGCCTGTGATCAGTATATGTCTGTTTGAAACCCCTTTTCCTTGTTATTATTCCGCCTCCTTTGTACAAAATAACTGTAGATGTTTTTGTGTGTTTGTTGAGTCGTTTACAGTTTTCCATTGCAAAAGTAGAATAGTCGTACTGTCGTCCTTTGATTTGGATCTGTCGCAAGTGTCGATTTCGATCATAGGAGAAAGTTTGATTGCTATTGATGGTCGATTATACTGTTACTATTGCCTTTGGTCTGAATTTGTGATTTTCTAGTGTCAAGAACAAGTGTTCATTTCAAAATCGCAAGGTGTCGTAATCATCTCTATTTTTTATTTCGAAAAAGAGCTTGTTTATATTTGTCGCTTGAAAAGAAATTCAGATTTGTACATCAAGTTTCTTTTTAGCATCAATACTAAGAAAGTCGAAAACAAATACATGCATGTGCATTTGCATATAGATAGTCTGTTTGGCTTGATTTAGGAAAGTGCATTTACAGTGTGCTCTTTGCTCTTTGTGAAAAGATTGTGTGTTTCTTTTCCTCTAGTAGCTAGGATTTTCATTGCACAAAAGAGATAAAAGTTTGTTTATCATCTCTAGATTGCATTTTAGGAATTACATCTACATCTCGTGGTGAACCCAAAAGGCAAACTTCATAAGCAAGATCAACTTAAAATAAATTCAATGAATCTAACAACGCTTTGGAACTTAACGCACAACATTTAGAGGTCTAGGCTAGAGACGTATTCCGGTGTCGTAAAGCCTGGTAACTGTTGTCCTCACTGATGGTTGGGTGATTCCTCCACTTTGAGACGATAAGTGCCAATACGGACTTGTGCTCCCACGTACCGTCGAGTATATTTTGGGAGACCCCTATAGGCTTAAATCCTTTATCCTTAGGAATCCGTGTCTGCCGCCCTATCGATCGCAATGCACTGAACACAGCATTCGGGAAGATTGACTGCCGTACCGTAAAAAGTATTCTGCAGTTTTGCGCTTGGTTTGGTACTCCCTCTACCTAGATCTCCAGAGTAGTCCCTTTCATTCCTTTTCAGACTCCTTAACGGAAAAGGTCCATCTGAGCACTTGTCACTTCAGGCTCATTAAAAATCGAAGGAGACTAGAGTCATCTTTTGTTTTTTCTCGACTCTTAAAAACTGAAAAAACAAGTTGTGTCAAAGCGTCTAAAATTTATTGTAAGCGGAATATTCATTACCCTTTCCTATGTTGATCTTGGGTTGAGAAAATGGAGTCTACCAACCAAGGAATTCCCCTTGGAGGAAATCCTAGTCCCTTCTCCTCTTGGGGAGATGTTGGTGCACCCCATATGGCCACATTGTTGCTTCCAGGACTGACAATTGGTTTGCCTGTATGGCTCTTCTCAACCTCTGTCGTTCAGAACACCACTATTCCTGAACAATCGAATCAGCAATTAGACGAGTCCAGAGTAGCCCACCAACCTTCTACTTCTTATAATTCTTCCTCTCCTCCTTCCTCTTCGCTTGATGGGGCTGGTAAAGCCAAAAGTCAAGTTCCTAAGGAGAAGAAGGAAAAGAAGAAGAAGAAGGAGCCAAAAGCGAATGGGGGCAAACGAGTGTCGTCTAACGAAAATCCACACACTGCACCGACCAGGCCTAAATCGCCATGTGTCATTTGCAAAGGAGACCACTTTCATAGAGATTGTCCTTGCATCCCTCGGATCTTAAGGGACTGGTCTCCTCGTTTGCACAACCCGGTGTCGTCAACCTCTGATGATCATGTTGAAAGCACACCGTCAACTAGTGAAAGTGAAGCCCCATGACAAAAAGGGAAATGTAGATTCCCTTGTAAACTGTGCGAAGGCGATCATGTCGTCCACCGTTGTCCCTTCTTAGACGAAGCTAAAAGAGTTTTGGATGATCGTCCGGTATCACCGTTACGACTTCCTCCTGGATATTAAAAACTCTTGCCGAGTCCGTCACTAGTTGAAAATCCAGCTGACTCGCTCAGGTGGTCGGCCGAAGCATCTGTCATTGAAGATGAACCATCTGAATCCACACCAGACGAAATTCAAAAGGTCGAGGTGGCAGCTGACCTGGTTTTGCCTTCAGAAGTTCCATCTTCAGATGATACAGTCACTGAAGAGAACAAGGATGACACCGTCTAAATTCTCTTCATAAACACAGACTCCGACGAACATGGGGGAAATTTACCCATTCCTTTATTGCAGGAAGGAAGTTCGTCAAAGTCGTACCCGGCCGTCTATTCGGTCCCACCTCCAAGCAACCTAGTTGTCTCCTTTGACTGGAATCAACTAGGCAGACCCCGTTTACCAGCTAGTGTACCATTCCGAATTATTGTTCAGATATATAGAATGGTTATGGTTGGTACCATCATAGATGAGGGGGCTTCTGTGAGTATCCTTTCCTCAACTGCTTGGAAAGTGCTTGGTTCGCCATCGTTTTTGCCTGAGATGATAAATCTGACGGGCTTTGATAAAGGAACCAGTCGACCGTTAGGGATCCTTCCCAATGTGCCCATAACATTGAGAGGGAAAGTCGTTCACATGAATGTAATGGTAGTTCAAGGACCCCTGGATTACAATCTACTCCTTGGATGAGACTATATTTATTGCATGGGAGCAATTGTCTCCTCACTCTTTAGAGTAATGTGTTTTCCGCACAAAGGAAGAGTGGTCAAGCTCGTGGACCAGCTTTCATTCCCCGGATCATATAGAGAAAATAGTCATATACCATCCCTAAATGGTATTTTCACGCAAGAAATGTCTCAATCTCCAGTCCGTCCTCCCGATGAGCGCGAGTAATTCAGAGGGATATGACTGAAACCCAGGGGGCATGCACCCTGGTCTTCTTCGGCAGGAAAACTTCGGGTATAGGGTAGGTTTCCGCGAGAGAATATGACTAGTCTGTACCCCCGTCCGTGATTGGAAGAGGGGGTTATTCTAGAACAAGATTCTCTTGTCAAAGTTATGTGAGCTGGAGAGCATCGCCGCTCACCTTTGTTTATCTTGGTAGACATCGCCGAAGAAGTGTTTTGTTTACGCTGTGAATACAACAATGTTTGGGTAACCTGTAAGAGGTAGGCCTCTCTCAATAAAACAAATGTTTTAACGGACTAAAGAAGGGTTAAACTTGAAACTCTATTTTATACCTGGGGGCATGCAAACCTTTTGGAATGCAAGCGAAGAGCGACTATTTATTTTTAAACTTTTAGGACCTCTAACCCTTTAAACCCGTAGGATTGGTCGTTTTCTAACTTGCATAAAGAAAGGATGTGGGGCAAAACTCTAAAAGTTTCCATTTTTATATGAGACATTCTTATCATACGACTGGATTAATCGAGCAGTGTTACCGCAAGGTTCAAGCTCGTTAAAAAAATAAACCCGCATTGAGCAGTTTTAGCACATAATTCAAGCTCGTTAAAAAATAAACATAAGACATGAGCAATTGTTTCCACCCGCGTTTAAGCTCGTTAAAAAATGAACTATTCCCCGGTAAATAACCACCGTGAATGAAGTGCTTCAGCCATTAAAGCCTTGGTCGTGTTTGCACCATCACCTCCACTTTTTCATTGGCCGATCATTCACCTCCATTTGATTGTTTACCCATTTTGAGGAACAGTTGCGAAGAGTGATTTCACTAGCCATCCTTGTGACACTGCCATGATTGGAAAATTCCAAACCTTACCTGGAATCAACTGCTACCCGTTTTATCACTCGTTCCTCAAAAGACGAGTCTTCTTTAAGCTCTTTTCAACTGACTCGTAAAATATGAAAAGATTGCCGAGTCCTTGGCCTTCCATCTCGTTAAAGGGACAGGAAGTGCTATCCCTCCTTTATATTTTAATCTTTTTTGACCTAAGGGATTATTACACAAAAATATCGAGTGCTTGTTTTGTTCGGCTCGTTAAAACTATCGAAAATTCATCCCTTCTGTATTGTTTTATACTTTTTTGGACTTAAGGGATTAGATGACGAAAAAGGAATTTTGGAGTTACCTTTACATACCTTTTCAGACTCTCTAAAATTGAAAAGGACCGAGTTATCTTTGTCGTTAAACTCGTTAAAAAGATTAATAGCGACAAACTTGTCTTTAGACGAGAACGAGTTTCACTATCGCTAGGCTCGTTAAAACATAGCGATGGGTTTGCCCGAAGTGCAAATTATAGAACAAGAATATGTTATACTCCTCAAGCTAGACAAAAGTAAAGAGTTACTGGTCAGCAATGACTAGGGAAAAATTGGGAAGAAAACTCAAAGAATCTTTATTGGTAGCAAGTCGCTCTTGAACATGACACTTCCACTCCGTGTCCGAGTCGGGTTGGGTTGTTTCATTCACCGGTCACATCGCCCTGGTCACACCATACCATCCACATTTGGGGTTAATGCTACCAATCCATCACATCAGTGTCGTCAACATGTTCAAGAGAAGTCATCCAGAGAAGCCACCTGTGTCTCACCCACTATCATACATTATACTCCATTCTTTCATGATCGCCACCCTGAACCGTATATCATCAGATCGTTTTCACCTCCATCAAAATCATTTGCTCCGTTCCGTGTCATTGATGTGGGATTCATTAAGGCCCTCCTATGACGGATCACTTCTTGTGGACATCAGCTCATTATCCAAGAAGTTGATCTAGGAACACCCCATTCAGTACTTTGAAGCTTGCATGCCTTAATGGCAAGTTTCTCGCTTCCGGTGACAGGTTTACATCAATGGCCTTCGACCGAAAGAATTTGTGTGGTGTTTGATGCCAAGTCCTTTATTCACACCACGTGGATTGTACTGCAGTACCTTGAGGATCATTATCATTATCGGTGATTCCTCTCGCGCTTGTTAACAGTTTACATCATTGACTGGTAATCAAGCGATGTCTTTCCATGTTCGACTTCAAAACATTTCTCACATGGATCGACTTGTACTTCGAGTAAAGATCGGACGAGATTGAAGACCTTGGATCTAGTTTCATCCATCCGGGTTACGATATATATTCATGGAAATAAAGACATCAAATGTACAGCATTGTAGCACAGATAATCATCCTACCAAAAGGATGATGGCTCTATCAGAATCATCAGTCTACACTCAGATGATTGTCTCTCCTATGTACATAAAAATGAATATATAAAGCTGAGCATGGGAATGCCCGCCTCAGCTAGATCATGAAAACAGTATGAAGATAATTCATTGTATTGTATCTTATTACAGGTCTCCTCCCAGCATTGAAAGAACTTCGGATCCTCATAATAAAGCATTTCACCCGACACCAAAAGGTTAACAGCCTCATACTTTAGGGGGCAACTGTTATAGACATTTTTGTGCCTTACAACTCCAAGCATGAAATTTCCATAAACCAAGGGCTCCTAAGTCCCTAAAATTGTTGTTCTAACCCCTAAAGGAACAAGGTCAACAGATTACAGCTTCTCCCATAAGTTCTCCACCAGAAACTGCTCAGAATAAGTCAAAACAGGATCATTTCAGCTGCTCCACTGGCTAGGTGCGTTGCATTGCACCTAAATACACTGTGAGGGTGCATTGCATTTCAAAAGTCCCTTCTGTGGGGTGTGATGGGCGAGAAATGACAAATGGCAGTGTCATTCCGCGAGGTGGGGAGACAATGGAAGCTTCCAGAATCTTCTCCTGTGACACTTGCCTCACTGAATTCGACCAAGGATGAGTAAGAGGCCTTCAGTCTCCAAGTGGAAGCAAGAACTGATAGAGAGAAGACACTAATCAAATCACAAGCTGACTCATCCTCCTTACACATATCTATATATGGATCCCTCATCTCAGAGATCCAGGGGGCTAGAATTTCACATATTGTAAGGAATTGTTGTTGGTTTTGAGACAAACATCAGAGTATTGGGTGATCTATGCTTTGTTGGAGGTGAAGAGGCGATTCTTTGCTGGGAGGTTGATGCTGGGTCAGGAACCACCGGTTGTAACTCCTCCTGGATCTTTTCTTGTTTATCAATAAGAACTATTTGAGTTTTTCCTCCATGCTTTTGTATCATTGATGCTTGTTACATTTGTATGGTTAACTTAAATTTGATCCTAAGTTGTTTATGAATATAGATCCATGTCTTTGTATAGTGTTCTTCTTCTGTGATCTTATAGGTACTTTATGAAGCTAGGCAAGTAAGGGAGCAGGTAGCTGGAGACTGTCAAAGAAGAGAGGGATTGGATCAAAGGATTACCGCAAGACACAAGTTGGTTCTTTCTATTCCTCTCTATCTATAGTTCATAAAGGAAATACAAAAGTAGTTTTTCTCTGTTTGTTTCTAAGGCAGCTGTCAAACCTTAGTGGGATAGAGTAGTTCTAAATAGACACTTTTCGTTGTAACAGTTAGGAACACTTGTCTCAAATGTCTTAGGTGCTCTTGATCAGATTTGGAGAAAGGGGTAAGATCATCAAGATAGACAACCAAGAAATCATGGATTTCCTTGGCAAATGCAATGTCCATGGCTCTTTGAAAGGTGGCACCTGCGTTCTTTAGGCCGAAAGGCATTTTAACATACTTAAATGTTCCCCACGGTGTGGTAAAGGCTGTCTTGTCTTGGTCATTCGGGTGAACCAGTATTTGATTAAAACCTGAAAAGCCATCTAGCAAAGATATTCTAGATGACCCCACTACTCTTTGTAGGATGTGGTCCATTTTGGGAAATGGGTAGTGGTCTTTAAGGGAGACTTGGTTTAAGTTTCTCAAATCTACACAAAGCCTAATCTCACCTGTTTTCTTTCTTGTGGGAACAAGATTGGATACCCATTCAGAAAATCTAATGGGTGCTATGATACCTGCTTCAAACATTCTTTGCACTTCTGTCTCAATCAAAGGGAGAAGCACATGATTGATTCTCCTCAGTTTCTGTTTGAAGGGCTTTTGATTTGGCTTTAAGGGAATGGTATGTTGAATAATTGAGGTGTCATAGGACTTCAAGTCCTCATAACTCCAAACAAATACTATCTTGGAATTATTTGAACAAATACACGTACATGGGCTTTTGATCAGCTGGTAAATTTTTGGACAGTTTGATCATTTCGGGTTCTCTGCTGTCCCAATGTTATGTTCTTCTATCTCAGTGTTTATGGGTTGCAATTTTGGTTTTCTAGGGACATCATTTGCATCAAACATGTCTTCTAGTGGAGTGAGGCCAACCAGAAGGAAATTTTCCTTTAGATCAATGATTTCAGCCTCTGTTTTGGCTATTTCCTCCAAATGCATATGTTTCAGCTCTTCTATGTTTTCTTCATCAAAGGTGGTTGGTTGTAGCAATTTTCTAGTTTTTTCAGCTGTTACAGTTTGCTGGATTTGGTTTATTGCTTGCAGTGGATCATCCATAGCATCCATATCAATGTTTAGGCATGAAAACTCATGCTGTAAGGTAAGCAAATTGTTGATTTGAGCATCATCCTCAAACACTTTCCAATCTTTAACATTGTTAGGGACAGCAGGCCTGTGCTTTATCTCAGCAGTAAAGTGGTGATTGGACTCAAAAGGAAGCTTGCAAGTGCTAGCAAAAGTAGCTAGGATGTGAGCATGCATGTTATTGCTTCTAGAAATCTTAGCAAGTTTGGATTCAGTGAAGGTATCAAGTATTGCAGTGGCAGCAGTCCTATAAGCTCTTAGCCTTCTATCATTGGTAACGAAGTTGCCTTTCATTTGTTGTATGATTAAATCGGAGTCACCTAGAATGGACACCTTTGCAGCTCCTAGAGATTTGAGAAACTTAAGGCCTAAGAGGAATGCCTCATACTCAGCCATGTTGTTGGTGCATCTGAAGTTACATCTGTAAGCATGACCCTCTGCATGGCTATTATGTGTATTGTGAATCCATATTCCTGCCCCTGCTCCTAGCTTATTAACAGAACCATCAAACTCTAAATACCATGTGATTTCTTGCTTGTGGTTAGTATTAAGAGTTTCAGTCATTTTAGGATTGGGCAGACCTAGGTTTTGTGCTTCATGTGGTTCTTCTTGTATGTTGGTTTTGTAGGAATTTACAGGGTAAGTTCCTCAGAAAGAACACCAAAAGGACACCGCTCACAACCAGATCTCAAATCAATACACCAGTATTTTTGACGTGATTAAAACCCTCAAAGTGCAAGGAGGGAAACAGTCCACGGCCTGTCCCAACGTGGGTACTACAGGCAATTTATTAATCAAAGAATGAAAATTTACATAAGCTTCTCTCATGCACAGATTTCCCGAACAATGACCCTCCATGCGCTTTAAATAGAACTCATGGACCAATCGGGTGTCAAGCCACGGATCAAGTGTCGGTAATACCGAGGTGAGAGTGAACCGTCGGATCACTACATATCGTGACCGTCGGATTGTAAGTTACAAAATGTACAACGGTAAAGAAACACACTTTACCTAACTCTAACCTAACTCTATACTAGACCAAGTTGAACTTAACTATATCCTATGTGTCGGAATATCCTAACATCCCCCCTTAAGAACAACTTGGGATAGGATTGAAGGATTTACAAATATGACACAATAGGAGAAGGAAGGAGGCACTAGAGCCTATCCCCCCTTAGTGACAACTTCCTGAACTCCAAGCATATATCGAAGTTTAGTGAACTTCGCCTCTGTGAGAGCCTTTGTGAAGATGTCTGCAACCTGCTCATCTGTTGGACAATATTTCACTTCAAGAACATGGTCATGAATGAGCTTTCTGATGAAGTGCATGTGTAGTTCAATGTGTTTGCTGCGCTGATGTTGGACTGGATCTTTGCATAGCTGAATGGCACTTTGATTATCACACCAAAGTGTGGTTGGATGCTGCTGCTCAAAGCCAAACTCTGATAGGATCTGACGAAGCCACAAGGTTTCCTTACTAGCTTCCACGACACCACGATACTCTGCTTCTGCTGACAAAAGAGAAATGGCAGCCTGTTTCTTACAAGCCCATGTAATAGGTGCTGAACCAAGAGTGAAGACATAACCGGCAGTAGACTTCCGATCATCATGGTCACCAGCCCAATCAGAATCAGTGAAACCAACTAACAGAGGAGCTGCTTTGGCACTGTAATGAATCCCAAACTGTACTATACCTTGAACATAACGAAGTATTCTTTTAGCTGCTTTCCACTGACTTTCACGGGGGTTTTGCATAAAACGAGCAACAAGGCCAACAACAAAGGAAATATCAGGACGAGTATGGGTTAAATACAAGAGTTTTCCGACAAGTTGACGGTATAAGGTAGCATCAACTTCAGGAGAAGTACAAGAGACTGAAAGTTTGACTCCAGACTAAAAGGGAGAAGGGGCTGGCTTACAGTCTTCCATGTGAAAATGACGAAGAATATCACAAGCATACTTGGACTGGGAAAGGAAAATACCCTCCTGGGATTGCAAGACTTGAAGACCGAGAAAATAGTGTAAGTGTCCTAAGTCTGTCATTTCAAATTTCTTTTTAAGGCTGGACTTCAATGGTTTATAATGTTGGGATCACTACCAGTGAGAATAAGATCATCAACATAAAGAACAAGGATGATAAGAGAGTTGCCCACTTTCTTTGTGTAGACAGTATTGTCAGAATGACACCTAGAAAAGCCAGATTCTAAAAGAAAGCTATCCATTTTGGCATACCAAGCCCGAGGAGCTTGCTTGAGGCCATAAAGGGATTTCTTAAGTTGACAAACAAGGCTGGAGTCTGTTTGTATGAAGCCAATGGGTTGTTCCATATAGATTTCTTCCTACAAGTCCCCATGCAAGAAGGCAGATTTAACATCCATCTGATGGACTTCCCATTTTAAAGAGGCAGCAAGGGAAAGAACAAGGCGGATAGAGTTCATTTTTGCAACAGGGGAGAAGGTTTCAGTGTAGTCAATGCCTTCAACCTGTGAAAAGCCCTTAGCAACGAGACGAGCTTTATGTTTATCAACTTTCCCATCTGGTCCATACTTGGTTCTGTAAACCCATTTACATCTAACAAGTTTGCGTCCCTTTGGTAGAGGAACAAGATCCCATGTATCATTTGTCATCAATGAATGATATTCTTCATTCATAGCTGCTTCCCAATGTGGATGGCCTGAAGCTTCTGCAAAAGTGTCAGGATCATGATTTACTGGAGCTTGAGCCAGTAAAGAAGAGGCTCTTTCAAACTGAGAACGTGTACGTCGCTGATCTGCAGGATCACCGGCAAGATCACCTGCTGCATCCCGAGTAGTACGGACCCATCGTGGAAGTTGAGGATCCTGAGAAGGTGGGGGAGGATTATCATCCTCGCTTTCATCATCTGAAGAAGAAATGTTTTCAAAAGTAGAAGAGATAGGAAGAGGTGGCACATCCGCCGGACTAGGCTCGCAGGCCGATTTATTTTCATCAAACTTTACATCTCTTCTAATGATAACATTTTTGGACTTAAATGGAATAAGTCTATAACCTTTTACATCTTCAGAATATCCAAAAAAAATACATTTCTCACTCTTAGGTTCTAAAGCTTTATGCTTTTCATCTGGAATATGGGCCCATGCTTCACCTCCAAACACACGAAAGTGACTTACATCTGGTTTAATGGAACTCCAAGCTTCTTCTGGAGTGATATTCTCTAGAACCTTAGTAGGAGTGAGATTGATTATATAATTTGCACAATTAATTGCTTCGGCCCAAAAACTAAGACTGAGTCCTTTAGATTGCAGCATAAAATTAGCCATTTCCTTTAAGGTGCGATTTTTCCTTTCAGCTACACCATTTTGTTGTGGAGTGTATGGAACAGTATGTTGCATTTGAATTCCATTTTCAGTGCAAAAGTTGATGAATGTATTTTTAACATATTCTCCACCATTATCAGTTCTTAGCTTAAGAATTTGATGTCCAGATTGTTTTTCAACAAAGGCTTTGAAGGCCAAAAAGGTGTTAAATACTTCGCTCTTGAGTTTTAAGAAGTATACCCATGTGCGTCTGGAGAAATCATCAATGAAAGTTAAGAAGTACTTGCAGCCAGAGAATGAAGCAACAGGAAGAGGACCACATAAATCACTGTGCACAAGCTGTAAAGGGGCTGAGGCGTGCCAAGAGGCACGTTTGTCAAAACTGTCCCGATGATGTTTTCCGAGTACACATCCGGAACAAACACCATCTCTGCAAGATACCATAGGAAGACCTGTCACCATATTTTCTTTACATAGATGCTGAAGGGAGCGATAGTTTAAGTGACCAAATCGCTCATGCCAAAGTTTTCTCACTTCATCATTATGAGCAATAAATACTGAGGGAAGATTTGATGACCCAAAGTTGTGAAACTTATACAACCTTTTGGAATCATCAGCAAGACCAGTAGCTAGAATCTGTTTAGGATCTTTTAGATCCTTGATTACAACATCATGAGGTGAAAATTCAACAATTTTACCTTCACCTGAATGAGTTATCTGATAGACAGATAGAAGGTTGCAGGATAAGGTTGGAACACATAATACATCATTAAACTGACCATTGTCTAGATGAACAGTTCCAGTCCCTACAATATTAAGAGATCTATCATCACCAACATATATATTTTTGGTGTTACAATCATTTAAAGAAGAAAACATGGCTTGGTTTTTGTCCATGTGACAAGAGGCTCCAGAATCAATGAGCCACTCATGAGAATGAGAAGAAGAAGAAGATACATTTAATGCATAACCAGACTGAGATGATTGAAAATGACATGTAGAAAGTGCCATTCCGGAGGTTGAAGTTGAAGTAGGCTCCACATGGATGTTATGTTTCTTCATTGCGGCTTCCAAGGCTTCCATCTTCTTAAAGCATTTAGATTCTAAGTGGCCATCTCGATTACAAAAGTTACAATGTCTATCAGTCTTCTTCCATTTGTTTTTATTGGTCTTATCATTTTGCTGAAATGATCTTTCATTTTGAGGCTGAGATGGTTTAGGACCATTCTTTTGAGGATATGACTTCTTAGGATTCTTTGAATTTGGTTGCTGCTGGGCGGCTAACGCTTTCGTGGAAGAGTTTCCAAGATTAAGAAGACCAAGGTGTAAGAGTTTTTCTTGTTCTCTTATTAAGGAATCACAAAAGGAGTCAAAGGAAGGGGCCTTGTATTCTTGTCCTTGACAAATGAAAGCTTCCCTTGTAGAATGGAAAGTGGAAAAAAACACAGAGTAGGCTGGTCCCAACTTAGTAAGGATGGAATAAATAAGGTTACCATCTTCTTTCTTAACTTTAACACCTTCCAAGAGATATCTAAGGGTCTTGAATTTGGACAAGAAATCTTCAATGTAAGAAAAATTATTAGGATCCAAAGTAAGCAGCTCATTTTCAAGTTGATGGGCTCTAATTTCATTTTTAATCCCAAAAACTTTAGCGAGTTTTTCTAATGCTTCATGAGGAGTCTCAAGTTCTGCAATGTGGAATCTAAGATCAGGAGAAATAGACATCCCTATCAAACCACGTGCTTGATCTTGTCTATTTTCCCATTTTGCAGCCTTGTCTTCATCTTTTGGTTTCTTCTCTTGGTCTGTGGCTATTCTGTAGAGACCTTTACTTCTAAGTAAATCTTCCATGTAGGCTACCCATTGGAAGTAGTTAGTGCTGTCAAGAATGACTTGGCATGGACTTTCCATTTTAAAAAAAAATGAAGCTGAAGATGCTGAAAGTAAGTGTTCCAATGGATAGATCTCGAAAAAATAGGCGGTTTTAAAAAAACAGCTCTGAAAAAGGCTTCCAGATGAAGAAGTTATGGATTTTTGAAAAAAAAAATTGTTGATGTTGCCGGCAAAGTGCGCGAATGTGCAGGAATGAAAAAATCCGCCCCCACAAAATGGAGACTTGAACCCAAGACCTCTACTCTCTTAAAATAGCTTTGAACCAATTGATCTATACAAAAAATTTGAGAGAGAGAGAGAGAGAGAGAGAGAGAGGGGGGGGGGGGGGGGCCTTGGTTTGCGTGCTTGCCTTGAGAAAGCTCTTTTTCCCTACAAAACACAAAACACAAAACCCAACACGAATATGCAAAGAAAAACGAACCTTGCGGCTCGAAGTTAGCTTTAGCCAAAAAACTAGAAATTTTAAAAAAAAATCTCAAAGTTAGCTTTAGCCAAAAAACTAAATATTTTTCTCAATGTTTCTGATTTTCCGAGATCACACTAAGGTGCAGGGAAAAGAGCATACGCATGAGAAAAATCCTTCATTTCTGTTTCTGATTTGCCCAGATCGCACAGAGTCGCAGGGCAAAGAGCATACACAGAAATGAAAGGTATAGATCCGGTTAAAAAAAAAAAAGGCTAAATAAACTGACACCGAAATAAGCAGAGAGAAAAAAAACAGTAAACTGCAAAAAAAACACTGTATACCTCCCGATCTGAAAAATGACGCAGCTAGGGCTACTGAAAACCTTTTCGCGTGAAACGAAAGGGGTTCCTCATTGGAACAGATGCTCCGAACGCAACAGAGCAGTCCTCTCGGCCCGAAAGCAGTCAGAAACAACAGATCTATGAAACGACAGCCGCATGCAGTTCTAACAGCTTCAGATTTGGATCACCAACGGACGCGGCCCTCAAATAGCTCTGATACCATGTAGGAATTTACAGGGTAAGTTCCTCAGAAAGAACACCAAAAGGACACCGCTCACAACCAGATCTCAAATCAATACACCAGTATTTTTGACGTGGTTAAAACCCTCAAAGTGCAAGGAGGGAAACAGTCCACGGCCTGTCCCAACGTGGGTACTACAGGCAATTTATTAATCAAAGAATGAAAATTTACATAAGCTTCTCTCATGCACAGATTTCCCGAACAATGACCCTCCATGCGCTTTAAATAGAACTCATGGACCAATCGGGTGTCAAGCCACGGATCAAGTGTCGGTAATACCGAGGTGAGAGTGAACCGTCAGATCACTACATATCGTGACCGTCAGATTGTAAGTTACAAAATGTACAACGGTAAAGAAACACACTTTACCTAACTCTAACCTAACTCTATACTAGACCAAGTTGAACTTAACTATATCCTATGTGTCGGAATATCCTAACAGGTTTCACTAACTGTTTTGACAGTTTCCTGGGTATGGGCAACCGATTCTTGATTGATGCATGTTTCTTGTTCTAAAGGCAAAGGCCTCGCATTAGTTGGAGGACTTGTTTCATCATTAAACAAAATAAAAGAATCCATATCAAAATGGATTAAATAGATAGGGAAATTCTGGGGCTTTTCCTCACTACTTACCACATACTTCATCAGTGTTTCTCTATACAATCTCTTTGGTTGCCCAAAGACTGAAATAGTGGCATAGGAGAGGTCTAATTGGAGAGATCCTTGGAGTTTTTCCCCCCAAGATCTTGACAACAGCATGCCATACTTTGGTGGTATGTCAGCAACCACCACATCCATGAGGATTGTCTTGTTTGGGTATTGGACTAAGGAGACACACAAGTCTTTTATGAGGCCTAAACATTTGACCTGACTTGAGTCAAAGGAGAATAGATCTTTGTATGGTCTTGTTACATCAAGGTTTAGCTTCTCCATTACAGCTCTGGGCATAAGGTTGTGTGAGGCACTTCAGTCAAACATTGCGTTATGTAAAACTTTATCATGTATGTGCAGACTGACTTAAAAGGGTAGAACAGCTCCATGTGCTGATTTGCCATCAACTTCTGGACCAAAAAGAAACTCAGGTGTATCATCTAAAACATTCACATCATCCCTATTCTCTGGCATTTGCAGTGATCTTTGGATTTTTTGCCTATACACATCACGCTTTGCAAGTTCAGATAAAGGGATGGAAATCTTAAGTTTGCTTATTTCTGCTTCTAAGTTGAATGGTTTCTCCAATGGAGTCTTTGTGTTGGCAATAGCAGATTTCCCCTTTTCAAGTGTATTTTCTGCGTTTTCCTCTTGATTATCAGCATTATGGTGAGTGATACCTTGCGGTATTTCTATTTTGGGAAGGCTTTTAGGAGTGTTGTTCAAGTTCTCTTTCGAGGAAGAAGGTGGCAGAGGCTGATCAACACAAGGTTGTATGTCTATTATGTCCTCTATAGTCACTTGGTGTGGGTTTGGGACAGTTATATCAACTATTTCTGTTATAATAGCCTTGCCTCTAATCTGGTTTGGGTGTTTTCCCTCCTTTGGTTTAAACTTTTCAGGCACATCTATGGTTCTTGTCCTCAGCTTATACTGTTTGTGGACTTCATAAATAGTTGAATCATAAGCTTGTTTAAAGTAAAAAAACTCACTAGAGTTAGTCTGAAATTGATTTATCTCATGCTCATCTTGGTCTTGTTGAGTTAGGAAAATTTGTTGCTCACCCTTCAAATCCACCAAGTTCATGTGAGTGTCTTCTATGGGTTCATTAGAAGTGGATGCCTCTGCGTAGTTTTCTTGAAAAGGAGGTCTTATTTCATGATCTGGGCTAGACCTACCAGCGTTTGGATTTTGAGTTTTTCTGAAATTTGGGTTCCTTATGGTATTGGGCTGTTGCCCTTCCCATGATGATTTCCTCTCAACACTCTCTACTCTGTCTCCCAGCCTGTGTATGCCATTCATAAAATCATCTAGCTTTTGATCTAAGGCTGAGGGCTCTTCCTTGAAGGTGGTTCTTCTCTCAGTTCTAGCCCTGTTTCTTTTGGAAATTAAATTTGCCTCCATAGTGACAGCCACGTTTTGCATGTCTGCAAGGATGTTAGGGGCTCTTTCTTTTAATTGGTAGGTCATATCTGGGTCGAATCCATCATGGAATTTATATAAGGCAAGGTCAGGTGGGGGCCTTACATTTTGTGGGATAGCATTATAAATGCTATTGAACCTTGCACAATAGTCCAAGACTGTTTCTTGTGGACATCTTTTGATTGTATCATATTCAGCTAGTATGTGCAAGGGGTCTTTCTTTTTCTCCCATCTGTTGATAAATGACTGGTATAATGCTTCTGGGTCTGCTATGGAATTGGCTGGGAGTGCTCTAAACCAAGTCCTGACATCGCTTATCAAACTTTGGACAAAAATCTTCATTCTCACACCATCATCATCAATCTCATAGCTTTCAAAGTAATCCTGCATTTTCTTTGTATGTTGAAGGGCTGCGCAGGCACTTGTGCCATCAAAATATGTGATTTTAGTTTGGTAATCCTGAGGCATAGCCCTGGGATTTGTAGGCAACTGTAAAGGTGCATATCTGTTAGCCATATTCACAGGGATAAGAGGGACAATAGGAACAACTGGGATAATAGGAGTAGTAGTGGTAGTATGTGCAGTGAATGGAGGTGTGGAAGGAGTGCTTTGAGAGGTGGATGAAGAACAAGGGGAACTAGGGGTTGAACGAAATAAAATTTTGACAGGGGTTGAGCCACAGCGTGGGTGAACTGCTTTAGGACTATTATCAGCAAAATCCTCTCTTCACTCTAGCTTCCTGAGGTTCCTTGGGATTCTATTGGGATTTTCAAAAGCTGCTGGGGGATTTGGGTTTGGATTTGACCTTGTATAATGTGAATTCTTTTTGGGAGCCAACTTCTAGCTTGTTTTTTGGGGATTTTCTAAGAATGTATGGGTTAGAAAGAAACTTTTGAAGGTCTGGTTCTTTCCCAGTGGAGCTTTCCAACTTGATTTGTGAAATTATCTGAGGATTGTCCCCAGTGGAGTCACCATTATGTTATCACTCAGGTTGTCCTTAAGGCTCCTTAAAGGATACGGCCGAGGTAACCACAAACCAATCTTTGGACTGCAGGTCCTAGCCTACATGCAATCAGAGAGGGCTCTCTCTTTATAATTTAGCTTTTTTTGGGTTGATTTTAGGCTAGTTATGATTTTCTTGGGTTTTGTTTTGATTTTGGTGGGATGGAGGATTCTTTCAAATAGAGTTGGGATGCATAGTGTGAGAATTTCAAACCGTTGGGCACGGAGTCGTGGATTAGGCTCGTTGTTGAGTTTTCTTGGTCACAAGAGGAATACAGAGCAGGATAGCTACACATAAAACAATATCAAGCTGGAATAAGGATGGAATGGAGGTTAGTGAATGAAAGGAAACTAAGTAGCTCTAATTATGCTAACAGAGGGAAGGTGAATGAACATTATATAGGAGCAATCAAGGATTCCTGAACAACATTCATATATGAAGGAAATAGTGTAAATACGAGAAAATCAGTATTCATATTTAGGACTAATTCAGAGGAAAACATAGATAAATCACAGAAATTGAGAACAGAATACAACTAAGTGAGCTCTGAACTATTCTTTCTTTCTGCTATTTAGATAGTGAAACAATGATGGCATAAACACATATAAACTGTAAACAGAGATAAGAAACACTTATTGGGCTATGTAGAAGCGTTAGGATTCCATAGTCACTCTTCAGACATCAAAACACAACAGTCAGTTCATCTCCCAAACATTCCAGCGATCTTTGATTATAAAGACTATCAGAAAAAAAAAATGCAAGTCTAGAGGAAGTTATCGACCAACCAACCCTTTACATAAATATAGAGGGTTGTTTAAATAGAAAATATTTACAAACATCCCTTGAATAGGTGTCAAGGGAGAAAATATCTCAAAATATCTATCAAAATAGATTCAAAAGAGATCTGTGCAATAATTGCTTCTAATGCTAAGTTGTGCTGGAAATAAATGCAATAAAATATCTAAAATGGGTGTTCATGAGGGAGCAGCCTCATCAAAATGGCTCTTTAAGGCTGCGCATGGTCCTGCAACTTCAAAAAATGGACTAAAAGAGTTCCTTGAGCCACGCGCTGTCCTCTGTGTGATAACTATGCATTTAAGGAAGCAGCGCTGCTCCAAAAATATGAATGGGAACAATGTCTCTGCAATAACTCTGCCTTGAAAGCCTCCATCTATGCCTTTAGGTGGCTTTAAAGCAACAAAAGAAGTGTTGGTGAGCCTTAATGGCTGAATGATGCTTTTTTGACTTCGCTGGGCTTGCTTTGCTTTCATCTGCTTTGAAAAACTGGACTGATACTCTTTGCTGCATCCTGATACACTTTGGCACTGAATCTGGGCCTTTTCTCACCGCTGATACTCTTTAGACTATCCCATCGCCCCCTTTCTACCTTTTAATGCAAAAATAACTGCTGCTAATGTCCTTCGTGGCCTTTGGGTGCAATTGGTGCTTGGCCGATCAAAACTAGCCTTAAACTTTTTTGAAAAATGGTGCAAACAGGAGGAAAAAGTGTTGCCAATTGTGCCGAGGCCGAGACTGGCTATCTGAAGCAAAACTGGGGCTTGGAGCGATCTCAGAAAGCTTAGGGATGCATGAATTCCCTTATTGGGAGCCAAGCGTGGGAATATATGTGAAAATATGAACAAATGCTGCCTTTTCTTTTACACAGAAAAAAGACCAATTTCTATGTAAAATTCGTGAAAAACATAGGCGGGAGCGGCACTGTAGCGGAGATTAAATCCTGGCCGTTGGATCGCGTGAAAGCAGATCCAACGGCTAGCGCTAACTCGCATCAGGGCAGACCATTGGTCCCAACATATAAAACCTCCGAATAGCGATGAACCTGGCGGACCCGAAATGTGTATATGCCCTTTCTTTATGGAGATCGGGTCCGGTCCGTTGGCGATTTCATATCGGCGAATTTTAACAAAATCAATATGCGGACCCGAAATCCTTTATAACTTCCCTTTAATATTTTTCGGCTCCGGGATATAGGAGCACACAGTGCGGACTCCTTCGGACCCGATATGCCTTTATGCCGCGCTTTATTACTTTTCGGCTCCGCTGGTCGGAGCCATATAGGAGTGATGCGATTAAATATGGGCCGTTGATCTGGTGGCCTGAATGGGCGGCTCAGATTAACTCGGTAATTCGCTACCGGCGGGGTAATGGGGTTGCCACAAATAAACACTGAAACCCATCAGACCCGATAAGTTATACAGGCCCTCTTTATTTTATTTCGGGTCCGACCCATCGGCGAAACCCAAATCGGCGGTTTTAACAATGGAATGGGTCCGCGGACCCGAAAACCCTTTAACACTGCATTTGATAACTCATCGGCTCCACCAAATTGGAGCAATATATGGGGTGATGCGAAGTGGGGCACCGCGCGACAAGATCTGGGCCGTTAGATCTGGGGCCCGATCCAACGGTCCTAGATCCATCGGCAAATCGGCAGTCGGAGGGACCAGAGGGTGGCACATATGGAATTGTCGAACTGTGCGGACCTGATATTCTATTATCGGTCCACTTTATATGTTTTCAGGTCCGGCCCATCGGAACTATACCCCATGCATTGAGACTTAGCCATTTTCGCTTATATATGCCACTGCCCCCTCCCGATAGCGATATCACATCTGAGGGGGATCAAACAAACCTTTATCTCATCGGAGCATGCTTTTTATGAAAAGGCAAGGCAAATGAATTTAGAGGGGTTCCTTTATAGTTTGGCATGGATTCTAAGGCATCGGAAGGGGTCCGATAGCCAAAAAAGGGAGGATTTTATCCTTTTTTGAAGTTTTTTCATGGTTTTGGCATGGTTTTTGTATTCTTATGCCTTGGAAGGAGTCCCAAGGCACTTAGGGGTAAAGTGATGTGGTTTTGAGAGGGGTTTAGTGGCCAAAGAGGGTTTCATGCCTTATAAAGGCAAACCAAGGCCAAAGAGATGATTTTTATACATATGAAGGGAAACTATGCAAAGGAATGAGTCCTTATGCATTTGGAAGATGGTCAGAGGGGTCAATGAGGGTTCTTGCTGAGTTTCAGATAAACTTAGCAATTCCCAAGGATGTATATGGTTATTTTTCAACCAGGGGGAGGGATAAATATATAGGGGAGTTATATACATAGTTTTAGTAGGGGAAGGGGAAATAGATAGGGAGCTACGTAGTAAAGTTAATAGTTAATATGATAATGATGAGAAAAAGCGCTAAGAATGATGTCTTAGGCTATCAATGGGGAAAATGACTGATAGAAGGAGTGTGAACATTCCTTGAGTGAAGAAGATCTTCACCAAGGCAAATGATATGGAGAATGATGAATCTAAGAGGTATCAAGCAGATCTTGACCTCTTTAGGGGAATTTAGTGAGTGACTTTGGGACAGAGGAGGAAGGGGAAGTCAGACATGCCTCGCTTGAAGTCCTTCAAATGGAAAACTGCCTCAAACTTGTTATATGAATAGATATGACACTTGAAAATCTGAAATGGATCACAAGTCATGATTTTGCAACCACAAAGCTACCTACCCGGCCTATTCACCTAGCATTTTCTCTTGTTTTTGGTTTGGGTGCACTTGAACTAGCATACCCAGCTTTTCATTCTTTTCTTCTTGTTGTCCTCCTATCTAAATCTACACTTATTGCATCTAGGGGCTCAGATTAGGCTGTTGAGCACCCTTGTTTCTCTACCTATTTACAGATCTGCCAAGATTAAACAGTTTGGACAGATGTTTATTCTCTATATTCTAAAATAGGAAATTGAAACCCAGGGAGACCAAGATTAAGCTGTTTGGACCTCCCTTAGCTGAAAAATCATGAAAATGGATCAACTTATCAAAAATGGAACACAACAGTGGCATTTAGACTAGCACACTCTCATGGATACTTCGCTGGCCATCTGTAGCAAATATGGAGCATTGCAGCATGCATAGTACAACATATTTGGCATGTAAAAATGTCGATCATGAAAGATGATTAACTTGCTGCAGCAGGAGGCTAACAGTGGCTCCACTTGGGGATGGCTTTTCCTTGTGACAAGCCAAGAACAACAGGTCAGAATGCCTTGATCCCTTGTAGCTGCTGTTAATTGAAAATTTCTTCTGTGCTAACTGTTGAATGACTAGAACTTTAACTTCTGAATGCAACACTCCTCCTTATCTGAAACACTATGAAAATAAAGCATCGCCTGCTTTCTTCTGCGTGCTTGATATTGCATACACTTTTGCTTGAGCACTAGCTTGTGAAATAAACACAAAAAGGGAATAAAACTAGAGCTCTTCTTTTCTTGTCTTTGAAAGGGTGCTGAAGTAAACTGCAAATCCTCGTTTCTTTTTTATACTGTTGACTTGAAGACTACAAGCTGCAAACAGCTTCTCTTTAACATAAATAACTGTGATATGATATCGTTGCTCTTGTTGTTTTGCTGAGATTACTGCAGAGACAGAGATTAAAAATAGAGGACTTGCATCGATTGTGTCTTCACAAACTTTGTTGCTGCTCCTCTAACAATCGGACTGTTTATACAAAATAAATACAAAAGTTCTGATATATACAAATATCAATGTACAAAGAGATATTTACAAAGCTGTGTTATGTTCAACAAAAGGGATCATGATAATGCTTCAGCATACGGCCATTTACAGGGCCTTCTTCAGCAGTGCTGCCCTCTACAGATTTGAGGAAATATGTGTTATTTCCCTGAGCAGCAGAAATAACAAATGGCCCTCTCCAAAGGAAATTGAATTTTGCATGTTTTCCCTTGTCTTCTCTTCATGAGTCCCACCTTAGAACTTTGTTGCCAACACAGAAATTCTCAGCCTTAGTCCTCTTATCAAACATCCTTTTGAGCTTTTCTTACATAATTTGAGCTCTGTCATAGACTTGCTCTCTTGTCTGCTGCAAATGAATTGTTTGGTTTATCCTCCTTTGTATATCATTTGGCTCAGCTTGAATCTCTTGCAGCAGCTTGGTAATAGGAATGCCCATTGATGAAGGAAATCTGGCCTCCATGCCATATACTAGCTCATAAGGGCTCATCCCAATGGATTTCTTGGTTGACAATCTGTCTGCCCATAGGGCGTTTGTGAGCATTCTATGCCAGTTCTTCTTGTTTTCTTCTAAGATCTTCTTGATAATACTGATCAGGCTCTTGTTAGATGACTCGGCTAAGCCATTACCTTGAGGGTAATAGGCTGTGGAATGGCCTAAAGTGATATGGAATTTATGGAAAAAATTGATCATCTTTTTGGATTTGAAAGCAGCGGCATTGTCAGTGATGATCTTCTCAGGGCAGCCAAATCTAGACAGGATATTGCACTCAAGGAATTGGATAATGGTGGTGTCATTGGCCTGCCTGCATGGAATGGCTTCAATCCACTTGGTGAAATAGTCGGTGGCTGTTAAAGTCCACTTATGCTGGCCTGAGGAAGAGGGATGGATTTCTCCAATGAAGTCAAGACCCCATTGTTGAAAAGGCTTCTCGGTTGAGATGGGTTTTAGAGGCAAGGGGAGCAGCTTTCTTTTGCCCTCAAAGATTTGGCATTTATGACATGAGATAGGAAACTTCTTTACATCTGAAAACAAAGAGGGCCAATAGAAACCAGCCCTTAAAATTTTATCAGCAGTGGACTTCCATTATAGATGTCCTCCACAATCCCCTGCATGGAATTCTTTCATGACATTATTAGTTTCATTCATGGTCAAACAATTAAGCAATATGCCTTCATGATTCTTCCAAAATAAAGCACCATCTAAGACACAAAATTTCACAGCCTTCATTCTTAAAAATCTCTTCTTGGTCCTGGACAATCCTGTGGGAGCACACAGGTTTAACAATACAAAGCAAATATCAACATACAATGGGGATTGCAAAAAGGTGTCACTGATCTGTGGAGTTGCCAGCTCCTATTCATTGTCCAGTTGCTTGATGTCTAAGGCTTGAAAGTTTGTTTCGGACATCAGTTTAGCTAGACCTTGTCCCTTTATCATCTTGGTTGGTTTTATCTCTATGTCATACTCAAGAATGTTAGCAATCCACTTGCCTCTTTTGCCTTCTAACCCCTCTTGGGTTAATATGTCTTTTACAATAGCATTTGGCACATAAGCAATCACATGTGAATATAAAATATAAATTCGGAATTCCTTGATTGCTTTAACAAGGGCATAGGCCTGCTTCTCCATGATTTAGTACTTCAAGGGTGCATCTCTTAAGGCTCGGCTGAAAAAAGAAATTGGCTTTTCATTTCCTTGGTCATCCTTTTGCAATAGGACAACAGCTATGGTATTATCAGATGAAAATGAAAATATGATAAAGTCCCTATCAAATTGAGGACTTATGAGGACTGGGGCTTGAGTTAAGGCAACTTTGATACTTTCAAATGCTTGCTTGGTTTCAAGAGACCATTTTACCTTGGCATCCTTCTTTAACATGTTGCTCAACAGTCTTATCAGCTCAGCTAGATTTGGGATAAATCTCCTTAGGAAATTGATCTTTCCTAGGAATGCTTGCAGCTCTTTTATGTTTCTTGGATACGGGATTTGGAGAATGGCTTGGATCCTTTCCGGATCAATTCTGATCCCGTCTTTTGAAATGATATGTCCAAGTAATTTTCCTTCTTCAAGGCCAAATAAAGACTTCTTGGGGTTCAAGGAAATGCCATATTTCCTACATGTTAGGAACACTTTTCTCAAATGTCTTAGGTGCTCTTGATCAGATTTGGAGAAAGGGGTAAGATCATCAAGATAGACAACCAAGAAATCATGGATTTCCTTGGCAAATGCAATTTCCATGGCTCTTTGAAAGGTGGCACCTGCGTTCTTTAGGCAGAAAGGCATTTTAACATACTTAAATGGTCCCCACAGTGTGGTAAAGGTTGTCTTGTCTTGGTCATCCGGGTGAACCAGTATTTGATTAAAACCTGAAAAGCCATCTAGCAAAGAGATTCTAGATGACCCCACTACTCTTTGTAGGATGTGGTCCATTTTGGGCAATGGGTAGTGGTCTTTAAGGGAGACTTGGTTTAAGTTTCTCAAATCTACACAAAGCCTAATCTCACATGTTTTCTTTCTTGTGGGAACAAGATTGGATACCCATTCAGAAAATCTAATGGGTGCTATGATACCTGCTTCAAACATTCTTTGCACTTCTATCTCAATCAAAGGGAGAAGCACAAGATTGATTCTCCTCAGTTTTCGTTTGAAGGGCTTTTGATTTGGCTTTAAGGGAATGGTATGTTGAATAATTAAGGTGTCATAGGACTTCAAGTCCTCATAACTCCAAGCAAATACATCTTGGAATTCTTTGAACAAATCCACGTACTTGGGCTTTTGATCAACTGGTAAATTTTTGGACAGTTCGATCATTTTCGGGTTCTCTGTTGTCCCAATGTTATGTTCTTCTATCTCAGTGTTTATGGGTTGCAATTTTGGTTTTCTGGGGACATCATTTGCATCAAACATGTCTTCTAGTGGAGTGAGGCCAACCAGGAGGAAATTTTCCTTTAGATCAATGATTTCGGCCTCTGTTTTGGCTATTTCCTCCAAATGCATCTATTTCAGCTCTTCTATGTTTTCTTCATCAAAGGTGGTTGGTTGTAGCAATTTTCTAGCTGTTTCAGCTGTTACAGTTTGCTGGATTTGGTTTATTTCTTGCAGTGGATCATCCATAGCATCCATATCAATGTTTAGGCCTGAAAACTCATGTTGTAAGGTAAGAAAATTGTTGATTTGAGCATCATCCTCAAACACTTTCCAATCTTTAACATTTTTAGGGACAGCGGGCCTGTGCTTTATCTCAGCAGTAAAGTGTTACACTAAAAAATGTCACCATGGCTATTTACAGTTAGTATGGCTCTATCAACAGTCATGCTATCCTCCTGGGCAAGTCTTATGCCTCTGTTCTCCATGTCAAACTCCAAAAAGAGAGAAAGTCTTTATAAATGTATTTATCTCTGGGTACGCAGGTTCTCTCAACCTTACCTGCGGGTACGCACCCAATGTTCACAAAAGCTGTGTACTTGTACGCTCTATATGTAAAGGAGCAGGTGCGTACCCCTGTAAAGGTCAAAATGCGCAAGTTTCATCTTTAAAAAGTTACTTGTGGTCATTTCTAGAGCATTCTAGAAGGTTGTTCGACGTGTATTGAGCGCCTCCAGATGGTTCATGTACCCCTACCAAAGAGGAACTTATCCCATCAATGAGGGAGCTATCCCATCCAAAGAGGGGATTATCCCATTGATGGTGGACCCGAATAACTTCCTCTAGACCACTATAAATACAGGCATTGGGCCAGAAGGAGGAGAGGTTGGAAGCTAAACATTTCTAAGGGTAGATGTTGCTGGAATTAGGACTCCCATTTAGAAGCTTGTGAGGAGAGATTGCCATCTTTGCTTGTTCTATTTGGAAGTGGGTGAGCTTTGTCAAAGTAAAGGAGAACTCTTGATGGACCCTAGGAGGGACTTGCACAACACCAAGGCTCAGGTTGTAATTGTTCCTTTTGTTTCCTATTAATGCAAATGAGTCCATTCTTCTCAATAACTTGTTATTTATGAGTTGTTTCATGTACTCCTTGGTCTATGTGTTAAATATGTTTTATTCTATGAGATTATCAAGTGCTATTTAATCATTTGATTGTTAGTGGATGTAGGTTTCAAAGTGAAGGAGGAGCTCATCCGGATCAGTGAGGTTGGACTGCTACAACAGCGTTGGATTACAAGTAGGATCTAAACACTTGATTTCTTATATAGTAAATGCATGTTTAGAGAAGGATTGCTCTTGTTTGTCTTGTTTTTCACTAGAGATTCTTAGGCTCCTAGGGAGGTTGGTTGTGTCTGCACTATAAACTCTTTCCACCTGACATAAAGTGGTGATTGGACTCAAAAGGAAGCTTGTAAGTGCTAGCAAAAGTAGCTAGGTTGTGAGCATGCATGTTATTGCTTCTAGAAATCTTAGCAAGTTTAGATTCAGTGAAGGTATCAAGTATTGCATTGGCAGCAGTCCTATAAGCTCTTAGCCTTCTATCATTGGTAACGAAGTTGCCTTTCATTTGTTGTATGATTAAATCGGAGTCACCTAGAATGGACACCTTTGCAGCTCCTAGAGCTTTGAGCAGGTCAAGGCCTAAGAGGAGTGCCTCATACTCAGCCATGTTGTTGGTGCATCTGAAGTTAAGTCTGTAAGCATGACCCTTTGCATGGCTATTATGTGTATTGTGAATCCATATTCCTGCCCCTACTCCTAGCTTATTAACAGAACCATCAAACTCTAAATACCATGTGATTTCTTGCTTGTGGTTAGTATTAAGAGTTTCAGTCATTTTAGGATTGGGCAGACCTAGGCTTTGTGCTTCATATGGTTCTCCTTGTATGCTGGTTGCACTGATTGTTTTGACAGTTTCGTGGGTATGGGCAACCGATTCTTGATTGATGCATGTTTCTTGTTCTAAAGGAAAAGGCCTCTCATTAGTTGGAGGACTTGTTTCATGATTAAACAAAATAAAAGAATCCATATCAGAATGCATTAAATAGATAGGGAAATTCTGGGGCTTTTCCTCACTACTTACCACATACTTCATCAGTGTTTCTCTATACAGTCTCTTTGGTTGCCCAAAGACTGAAATAGTGGCATAGGAGAGGTCTAATTGGAGAGATCCTTGGAGTTTTGCCCCCCAAGATCTTGACAATAGCATGCCATACTTTGGTGGTATGTCAACAACCACCACATCCATGAGGATTGTCTTGTTTGGGTATTGGACTAAGCAGACACACAAGTCTTTTATGAGGCCTAAACATTTGACCTGACTTGATTCAAAGGAGAATAGATCTTTGTATGGTCTTGTTACATCAAGGTTTAGCTTCTCCATTACAGCTTTGGGCATAAGGTTGTGTGAGGCACCTGAGTCAAACATTGCATTATGTAAAACTTTATCATGTATGTGCAGACTGACATAAAAGGGTAGAACAGCTCCATGTGCTGATTTTCCATCAACTCCTGGACCAAAAAGCAACTCAGGTGTATCATCTAAAACATTCATATCATCCCTATTCGCTGGCATTTGCAGTGATCTTTGGATTTGTTGCCTATACACATCAGGCTTTGCAAGTTCAGATAAAGGGATGGAAATCTTAAGTTTGCTTATTTCTGCTTCTAAGTTGAATGGTTTCTCCAATGGAGTCTTTGTGTTGGCAATAGCAGATTTCCCATTTTCAAGTGTATTTTCTGCGTTTTCCTCTTGATTATCAGTGTTATGGTGAGTGATACCCTGTGGTATTTCTATTTTGGGAAGGCTTTTACAAGTGCTGTTCAAGTTCTCTTTCGAGGAAGAAGGTGGTAGAGGTTGATAAATAGAAGGTTGTATGTCTGTTATGTCCTCTACAGTCACTTGGTGCGGGTTTGGGACAGTTATATCAGCTGTTTCTGTTATAATAGCCTTGCCTCTAATCTGGTTTGGTTGTTTGCCCTCCTTTGGTTTAACTTTTTCAGGCACATCTATGTTTCTAGTCCTCAGCTTATACTATTTGTGGACTTCATAAATAGTTGAATCATAAGCTTGTTTAAAGTCAAAAGACTCACTAGAGTTAGTCTGAAATTGATTTATCTCATGGTCATCTTGGTCTTGTTGAGTTAGGAAAATTTGTTGCTCACCCTTCAAATCCACCAAGTTCATGTGAGTGTCTTCTATGGGTTCATTAGAAGTGGATTCCTCTGCGTAGTTTTCTTGAAAAGGAGGTCTTATATCATGATCTGGGCTAGACCTACCAGCATTTGGATTTTAATTTTTTCTGAAATTTGGGTTCCTTATGGTATTGGGCTGTTGCCCTTCCCATGATGATTTCCTCTCAACACTCTCTACTCTGTCTCCCAGCCTCTGCATGCCATTCATAATAGCATCTAGCTTTTGATCTAAGGCTAAGGGCTATTCCTTCAAGGTGGTTCTTCTCTCAGTTCTAGCCCTGTTTCTTTTGGCAATTAAATTTGCCTCCACAGTGACAGCCACGTTTTGCATGTCTGCAAGGCTGTTAGGGGCTCTTTCTTTTAATTGGTAGGCCATATCTGGGTCGAATCCATCAGGGAATTTATATAAGGCAAGGTCAGGTGGGGGCCTTAAGTTTTGTGGGATAGCATTATAAATGCTATTGAACCTTGCACAATAGTCCAAGACTGTTTCTTGTGGACCTCTTTTGGTTGTATCATATTCAGCTAGTATGTGCAAGGGGTCTTTCTTTTTCTCCCATCTGTTGATAAATGACTGGTATAATGCTTCTGGGTCTACTATGGAATTGGCTGGGAATGCTCTAAACCAAGTCCTGACATCACCTGTCAAACTTTGGACAAAAATCTTCATTCTCACACCATCATCGTCAATCTCATAGCTTTCAAAGTAATCCTGCATTTTCTTTGTATGCTGAAGGGATGTGCAGGCACTTGTGCCATCAAAATATGTGATTTTAGTTTGGTAAACCTCAGGCATAGCCCCGGGATTTGCAGGCAGCTGTAAAGGTGCATATTTGTTAGCCATATTCACGGGGATAAGAGGGACAATAGGAACAACTGGGATAATAGGAGTAGTGGTGGTAGTATGTGCAGTGAATGGAGGTGTGGAAGGAGTGATTTGAGAGGTGGATGAAGAACAAGGGGAACTAGGGGTTGAACGAAATAAAACTTTGATAGGGGTTGAGCCACAGCGTGGGTGAACTGCTTTAGGACTATTATCAGCAAAATCCTCTCTTCGCTCTAGCTTCCTGAGGTTCCTTGGGATTCTATTGGGATTTTCAAAAGCTGCTGGGGGATTTGGGTCTGGATTTGACCTTGTATAATGTGAATTCTTTTTGGGAGCCAACTTCTAGCTTGTTTTTTTTGGGTTTTCTAAGAATGTATGGGTTAGAAAGAAACTTTTGAAGGTCTGGTTCTTTCCCAGTGGAGCTTTCCAACTTGATTTGTGAAATTATCTGAAAAATTGTCCCCAGTGGAGTCGCCATTATGTTATCACTCAGGTTGTCCTTAAAGCTCCTTAAAGGATACGGCCGAGGTAACCACAAACCAATCTTTGGATTGCAGGTCTTAGCCTACATGCAATAAGAGAGGGCTCTCTCTTTATAATTTAGCTTTGTTTTGGGTTTATTTTAGGCTAGTTATGATTTTCTTGGGTTTTTTTTTTATTTTGGTGGGATGGAGGATTCTTTCAAACAGAGTTGGGATGCATAGTGTGAGAAGTTCAAACCATTGGGCATGGAGTCGTGGATTAGGCTTGCTGTTGCGTTTTCTTGGTCACAAGAGGAATACAGAGCAGGATAGCTACACATAAAACAATATCGAGCTGGAATAAGGATGGAATGGAGGTCAGTGAATGAAAGGAAACTAAGTAGCTCTCATTATGCTAACAGAGGGAAGGTGAATGAACATTATATAGGAGCAATCAAGGATTCCTGAACAACATTCATATATGAAGGAAATAGTGTAAATATGAGAAAACCAGTATTCATATTTAGGACTAATTCAGAGGAAAACATAGATAAATCACAGAAATTGAGAATAGAATACAACTAAGTGAGCTCTGAACTATTCTTTCTTTCTGCTATTTAGATAGTGAAACAATGATGGCATAAACACATATAAACTGTAAACAAAGATAAGAAACACTTATTGGGCTATGTAGAAGCATTAGGATTCCATAGTCACTCTTCAGACATCAAAACACAACAGTCAGTTCATCTCCCAAACATTCCAGCGATCTTTGATTATAGAGACTATCAGAAAATACAATGCAAGTCTAGAGGAAGTTATCAACCAACCAACCCTTTACATAAATACAGAGGGTTGTTTAAATAGAAAATATTTACAAACATCCCTTGAACAGGTGTCAAGGGAGAAAATATCTCAACATATCTAACAAAACAGATTCAAAAGAGATCTGTGCAATAATTGCTTCTAATGCTAAGTTGTGATGGAAATAAATGCAATAAAATATCTAAAACGGGTGTTCATGAGGGAGCAACCCCATCAAAATTGCTCTTTAGGACTACGCATGGTCCTGCAGCTTCAAAAAATGGACTAAAAGAGTTCCTTGAGCCACGCGTTGTCCTCTGTGTGATAACTATGCACTTAAGGAAGCAGCGCTGCTCCAAAAATATGACTGGGAACAATGTCTCTGCAATAACTATGCCTTGAAAGCCTCCATCTATGCCTTTATGTGGCTTTAAAGCAACAAAAGAAGTTTTGGTGAGCCTTAATGGTTGAATGATGCTTTGTTGACTTCGCTGGGCTTGCTTTGCTTTCATCTGCTTTGAAAAACTGGACTGATACTCTTTGTTGCATCCTGATACACTTTGGCACTGAATCTGGGCCTTTTCTCACCGCTGATACTCTTTAGACTATCCCATCGCCCCCTTTCTACCTTTTAATGCAAAAATAACTGCTTCTAATGTCATCCGTGGCCTTTGGGTGCAATCGGTGCTTGGCTGATCAAAACTAGCCTTAAATTTTTTTGAAAAATGGTGCAAACAGGAGGAAAAAGTGTTGCCAATTGTGCCGAGGCCGAGACTGGCTATCTGAAGCAAAACTGGGCCTTGGAGCGATCTAAGAAAGCTTAGGGATGAATGAATTCCCTTATCGGGAACCGGGCGCGGGCATATATGTCAAAATATGAACAAATGGCGCCTTTTCTTTTACACAGAAAAAAGACCAATTTCTATGTAAAATTCGTGAAAAACATAGGCGGGAGCGACACTGTAGCGGAGATTAAATCCTGGCTGTTGGATCGCATGAAGGCAGATCCAACGGCTAGCGCTAACTCACATCGGGGCGGACCATTGGTCCCAACATATAAAACCTCCAAATAGCGATGAACCTAGTGAACCCGAAATGCTTATATGCCCTTTCTTTATGGAGATCAGGTCTGGTCCGTCGGCGATTTCATATTGGCAGATTTTAACAAAATCAATATGCGGACCCGAAATCCTTTAAAACTGCCCTTTAATATTTTTCGGCTCCGGGATATAGGAGCACACAGTGCGGACTCTTTCGGACCCGATATGCCTTTATGCCGTGCTTTATTACTTTTCGGCTCTCCTGGTCGAAGCCATATAGGAGTGATGTGATTAAATATGGGCTGTTGATTTGTGGGCCTGAATGGGCGGCTGAGATTAACTCGGAAATTCGCTATCGGCGGGGTCATGGGGTTGCCACAAATAAATGCTGAAACCCATCGGACCTGATAAGTTATACAAGCCCTCTTTATTTTATTTCGGGTCCGACCCATCGGCGGAACCCAGATCAGCGGTTTTAACAGTGGAATGGGTCCGCGGACACGAAAACCCTTTAACACTGTATTTGATAACTCATCGGCTCCGCCAAATCGAAGCAGTATATGGGGCGATGCGAAGTGGGGGCCGCGCGACAAGATCTGGGCCGTCAGATCTGGTGCCCGATCCAACGGTCCTGGATCCGTCGGCGAATCGACAGTCGGAGGGACCAGAGGGTGGCACATATGGAATCGCCGAACTGCGCGGACCCGATATTCTATTACCGGTCCACTTTATATGTTTTCGGGTCCGGCCCATCGGAACTATACCCCATGCCTTGAGACTTAGCCATTTTCGCTTATATATGCCACTGCCCCCTCCCGATAGCGATATCGCATCAGAGGGGGATCAAACAGACCTTTATCTCATCGGAGCATGCTTTTTATGAAAAGGCAAGGCAAATGAATTCGGAGGGGTTCCTTTATAGTTTGGCATGGATTCTAAGGCATCGGAAGGGGTCCGATAGCCAAAAAAGGGAGGATTTTATCCTTTTTAGAAGGTTTTTCATGGTTTTTGCATGGTTTTTGTACTCTTATGCCTTGGAAGGAGTCCCAAGGAACTTAGGGGTAAAGTGATGTGGTTTTGAGAGGGGTTTAGTGGCCAAAGAGGGTTTCATGCCTTATAAAGGCAAACCAAGGCCAAAGAGATGGTTTTTATACATATGAAGGGAAACTATGCAAAGGAATGAGTCCTTATGCTTTTGGAAGATGGTCAGAGGGGTCAATGAGGGTTCTTGCTGAGTTTCAAATAAACTTAGCAATTCCCAAGGATGTATATGGTTATTTTTCAACCAAGGGGAGGGATAAATATATAGGGGAGTTATATACATAGTTTTAGTAGGGGAAGGGGAAATAGATAGGGAGCTACGTAGTAAAGTTAATAGTTAACATGATAATGATGAGAAAAAACGCTAAGAATGATGTCTTAGGCTATCAATGGGGAAAATGACTGATAGAAGGAGTGTGAACATTCCTTGAGTGAAGCAGATCTTCACCAAGGCAAATGATATGGAGAATGATGAATCTAAGAGGTATCAAGCATATCTTGACCTCTTTAGGGGAAGTTAGTGAGTGACTTTGGGACAAAGGAGGAAGGGGAAGTCAGACATGCCTCGCTTGAAGTCCTTCAAATGGAAAACTACCTCAAACTTGTGATATGAATAGATATGACACTTGAAAATCTGAAATGGATCACAAGTCATGATTCTGCAACCACAAAGCTACCTACTCGGCCTATTCACCTGGCATTTTCTCTTCTTTTTGGTTTGGGTGCACTTGAACTAGCATACCCAGCTTTTCATTCTTTTCTTCTTGCTGTCCTCCTATCTAAATCTACACTTATTGCATCCAGGTGTTCAGATTAGGCTGTTGAGCACCCTTGTTTCTCTACCTATTTACAGATCTGCCAAGATTAAACAGTTTGGACAGATGTTTATTCTCTATATTCTAAAACAGGAAATTGAAACCTAGGGAGACCAAGATTACGCTGTTTGGACCTCCCTTAGCTGAAAGCTCATGAAAATGGATCAACTTATCAAAAATGGAACACAGTAGTGGCATTTAGACTAGCACACTCTCATGGATACTTCTCTGGCCATCTGTAGCAAATATGGAGCATTGCAGCATGCATAGTACAACATATTTGGCATGTAAAAATGTCGATCATGAAAGATGATTAACCTGCTGCAGCAGGAGGCTAACAGACGCACCAACATCCCTTCAGATTAAGGGGGGAATGTTGACATCTAATCATAGGGATTGGGTGAACAACTGTAATTAGTGTAAATAAATAATAGAGAAGATGGAGAGTCATTGGGAGATGAACTGAACAGTCACTCCCTCTTATATATAATAATGAACAACCTAAATAAATAATATGATTTGATTTGAGGAGTTACCTCCTGGCCTAACAAAGAGCATGGTCAACTAAAATTTTCCATCTAGTTTCCATAACAACTTGAATTTTGGAAATGACCCCTGGGAAGGCCTTCGAAAATCTATTCTCTCGAAGTGGCTCTATAAGCACAATGCCTGCTTCAGAATAGTGGCAGAAAGTGACTTTTTCACCTGTGTTTTGGCTTTTTCTCCTAACCAGTTTGTTGACATGCTTAAAAAAGTAGATATATGAGATCCTTACATAAATATCTATCCAAGGACATTTTTTTTGGCATTTGGATCTCTGAGAAGAAAGCGTAGTGCTAAGGCATTGTTCTTGTAGCTTTCACTATGTCTTTAAAACAGTCAAAAATCGCCAAAATTTTGAAAATGACAATAATTTCTCCAAATCTTCTCAAAATTGCTCAGTGAAGGTATAATATGATATTTTATTCCATGAGGGAGGCCTCAGCAAGTAAATCAAGCTTCTCTTTATCCTTTTGACTAGTTAGGTTTTCCTAGAGTTTGCTCTTCAAATGCTTGATTCTGAGTTGAGATACTTTGTTTCTTGTGTAGTAATCCATAGCCATATGCCTCTGAAAGTTATTGTCCCCGTTTGCCTTCTTAAGGAGCTTCTCCAAGTTTCCATTTGCCTTATCAAGCCAATATATCCTATCTTCATTTATTTCTCTAGTGATTAGGTCATCTACCATAATCTGTTCTTTTGGTGAGAAACTTTCAGTGATTGCTTTCCCCTTTACATCTTCCTTCTTTGAAATAGCTTCTTGTTTATATTGAATCATTTGGTTCACTTTCAATTGCATATTCTCTTGTTGCAAGCATGTTATTAGAGCATTTTCCTCTACTAATTTTCCTTCCAATCTCTTGATCTCAGCATCCTTATCCCTTATGATCTTATCTTCAATTCTTCCCTCGTATCCTTTCTCCATAGCTGACACATTTGTACCTGGATGAGAGGACTCCTCATGTTGTGAGATGACTATCTGTTTACCAGTTGTAGGCTTGGCCCTTTCAACAATCCTTTGAGAAAACACAATCCTATCACCTCTGGAATATGTCTAAGACACTTTTGCCATGTCTTTCCTCTTGGTTGGTTTGCTTGAAGAAGCAACCTCTTGCTACACTGGTGAGCTTGAAGGTGTTGTTTCATCACTAGACCTAGTTAAAGAAGATGGAGGAAAAGCTGAACTTGAAAAATGGTCCCAAGACAGATTTTCCTATGCTAATTGATGACAAACTAGCACTTTCACTAAGCCATGATGAAAAAAACTAGTATAGTGATTCTCCCCCAGCTTTTGTACATTTTCTGCCATTTCAATTAGACTTTTGTACAAGTAATAAGATAGATTGATTTGTTGTACACTGGTGAAATGCATCAAAAGTTTCATGTGGTACTTATATAGCCTTGAATACCTACCTTCACATGTGAAATACTTCATGATAATTTTCATGAGAGGGGTATACCTTTCCAACAAATGTCTGAATGGAAAAATATATGTTGGAGCTAATTTGTATTGTGCCTTTAGGTACATCTTGTAATTTTAAAGGTCAAGGTATTCTCTTTTGAACCAGATTTCTCTAGTGTTTGGAATCCCTGTAGTTGTGGACATAAGTTTCCTTGAAATAGTGAATTGAACTCCTGCTATGGTCACTTTGTCCTTTTAATATTTCGTGGCAAAAGCACTAGTCAATTGGTAATGATACTTCAACTCTTCAACTCTCTGACAAAATGTAAGGTAGTCTGCATCTTCAAATGATTTCCTAATGAAGGGAGATGATAAGACCTCATGGGTTGATGTAGGTTCATGTCTAATGACATGTCCTCCCCCTATGCTTCCTTTGTTCATAGGTTTCAGATTCCATCTCAACACTTAGTTCTTAGGATAGAAACTAGGGATTTAACTGTGGGAAAACAGGGGATTTTCAATAGCTGATCCAGGTGGATGTTGGTGGCCACCCACCAACCCATTTGGACCCCCACAACTGTCTCTTTCAGTCTTTTCAGTTTCATAAATTGTAGCACAGTTTACTATTTTTAGCAGTTTTTCGGGTCCTGAACTTCCGGAGCCGTTTTGAGGCCCTAAACGACGTTTTTTTGGGATTCTGGGGCAACATGGGTCCATGGACCGATGTTGCCTCCCAAAGTGGTAGTACTCGGATAGATCTTTCTAACGAGCTATCGTGCGCGTCAAACGGAGATCGTATGCCAAAGTTACGACCCCGGGAAATTGATGTACCAATTTACCCAAACGGGGCCCACAATTTGGCATTTCATCTTCTAGGGTTAGGTTTTGGAATGTGAAGGGTTTTCCATTGTTTCTCAACAATAAATAGGCCTTCAAGCCTCATTGTAACTCAGTTCGAAACAGTTCAGAGGCATGTAGCCGCACATCTCTTCTCAGAGATAAGCTACCATCGCCCTAGCTGGTTTATTTCCATTTCTGGTTGTAAGCATATTTCAGTATTTTCCATTAATGAAATGAAGCATTATTTCCGCTGCATCTATGTGTTTATGGTTATTGCATCTCTGTATTTATGGTTATCTCTGTAATCTATTGCGTTCCTGTTTAAATCCGGATCAGTGGTATCAGAGCGGTCTGCTTTTTCTCGGTTTTTCTTTACATGTCCCCAACAAGGTCGGGATATAAGGAGTTAGGGCTTGAACTGGTTGAACCTTTGCAAGACCAGCCTCGCAAATCCCGACGGCCTACCATGGCGGACGAGAAGAAAGACGAGGGGGCAGGAGATCCCGTCAAAATCTTGCTCGAAGAAGCCCTCGAGCGGCAAAGGAACGCGATGATGGATAGCTTTGCGCAGATCCTTCAGCGGCTACCCAGAGGCGACGCATCGGCTTCCAACAGCTACTCTGGAAACGCCACACCGTTTAAGGTACAAGTTAATTTTGAAATCCCCATCTTTGAGGGTCAAATAGACGCAGATGCCGTAGATAAATGGTTAAATCTGCTAGATGGGTATTTTTCTGTTCATGAATTTTCAAGTCGGGAAAAGATTGTTTTCGCTCTTCTCAAAGCAGCCCCCCACGTCAAGGACTGGTGGGAAACATACTGCGAGCAGAAGGATGAAAGTACAGGCTCATTATTTTCAGCCGCACCCACTTGGAATGACTTCCGGGATGCCATCAAAGAGCAGTACTACCCTGTCGGAAGCTATGAGGACAAATACATCAAATGGACCACACTGCGTCAAGGACGAGACCAAGATGTGCCGGAGTTCACAAACATTTTTCATACCCTTCGCACACAGTTGGGTATCAAAGATTCTGAGCTGCATCTGGTACTCAAATACCGCGGCTGCCTACACAAATACATCCAGGAAGATATGGGGTTCTTGAACATCCCCTCACTCGGCACAGCATACCGATATGCTGTCAAAATCGAGCAAAAGTTCAAACAAAAGAAGCGAGACTTTGGATCTGCAAATCCGAAGCCTAAAGGACAAAGCCAAGACAGGGTGACCCAAGACAACCTGTCAAAGCCGCAAGAAAAGAACAACACCGCAAAGCCGAAGAAGGATACAGGAAAGTGGTGTGAGTTCCACAAGAGTCCCACTCATAACACAAGTGAGTGTCGGACCAAGCAGTCGTTGGTGGCCGAATTGAAGGCTTCCGAATCAGATGCATGTTCTGACCCTGAGCCAGAACCCGACAAGGGGAATGGAAAATGGAAGCAGATCATTGATGCGGATCCCAGCGCCACTGTTGCCACTGCCAAGATCAAGAAAAATGAGCCCGAAGATCCAGAGGAGGGGGAGCGTCTTTTCCACTCACAGATGTGGGTGAAGGGTTCACCGCTGCGATTCATTGTCGACAGTGGTAGCCAAAAGAACCTGGTTTCAGCAGAGGTCGTGAAGCAGTTGGGCCTACCGACTACACCACACCCGCAGCCATACAGTATCGGGTGGCTTCATGAAGGATGAGATCTGAAAGTTCGCCAGCAGTGCCGCCTTCCATACAGCATCAAGCCCTTCACAGACGAGGTATTGTGTGATGTTACACCTCTGGATGTTTGCGATGTATTATTAGGCCAACCATACTTGTGGAGGCGACATGCTGTGTATGAGTCAAGGCCTCGTGCTGTCATTATTTCTTTGAATGATTCATTATACAGGATACCGGAGGTAGCCCCACCTACCGCCACATCTTTGATCACTACCAAGAAATGCAGCAAGCTCATATCACAGACCAGGAAATTCATCTGTCTGGTCCACTCCCAAAGTAAGGGGAAGATTGTTGCTACATCCATGACCCCTGCAAAGGGTTCCTCTACGCAGCAGCAGCAACAAAGGAATACGGTCATGACAGAACACAAGAACAACTTCTCACGCACAAGGGTACCACACAAGCTTCAGGTGGGCAACAAAGTTTGGTTACATCTGCAGAAAGAACGTCTTACAAGAGCCCATCAGAAGCTTAGACCACTCCGACACGGTCCTTGCAACAGTACCAAGGCTATGGGGAACAATGCTTTGGAGCACATCATTCCTCCATTCCTTCGCCTTCACCAAATGTTCAATGTGGACCATCGTCGACCATGCTTCCCACCATCACTGGACACATCAGAGATTGCAGGACAAGTTCAGCAGATGGAGGAACTCAACGCAATGGGGACCATTGCTTCCTAAGGGGGGAGGAATGATCCAGGTGGATGTTGGTGGCCACCCACCAACCCATTTGGACCCCCACAACTGTCTCTTTCAGTCTTTTCAGTTTCATAAATTGTAGCACAGTTTACTATTTTTAGTAGTTTTTCGGGTCCTGAACTTCCGGAGCCGTTTTGAGGCCCTAAACGACGTTTTTTTGGGATTCTGGGGCAACATGGGTCCATGGACCATGTTGCCTCCCAAAGTGGTAGTACTCGGATATATCTTTCTAACGAGCTATCCTGCGCGTCAAACGGAGATCGTATGCCAAAGTTACGACCCCGGGAAATTGATGTACCAATTTACCCAAACGGGGCCCACAATTTAGCGTTTCATCTTCTAGGGTTAGGTTTTGGAATGTGAAGGGTTTTCCATTGTTTCTCAACAATAAATAGGCCTTCGAGCCTCATTGTAACTCAGTTCAGAACAGTTCAGAGGCATGTAGCCGCACATCTCTTCTCAGAGATAAGCTACCATCGCCCTAGCTGGTTTATTTCTATTTCTGGTTGTAAGCATATTTCAGTATTTTCCATTAATGAAATGAAGCATTATTTCCGCTGCATCTATGTGTTTATGGTTATTGCATCTCTGTATTTATGGTTATCTCTGTAATCTATTGCGTTCCTGTTTAAATCCGGATCAGTGGTATCAGAGCGGTCTGCTTTTTCTCGGTTTTTCTTTACATGTCCCCAACAAGGTCGGGATATAAGGAGTTAGGGCTTGAACTGGTTGAACCTTTGCAAGACCAGCCTCGCAAATCCCGACGGCCTACCATGGCGGACGAGAAGAAAGACAAGGGGGCAGGAGATCCCGTCAAAATCTTGCTCGAAGAAGCCCTCGAGCGGCAAAGGAACGCGATGATGGATAGCTTTGCGCAGATCCTTCAGCGGCTACCCAGAGGCGACGCATCGGCTTCCAACAGCTACTCTGGAAACGCCACACCATTTAAGGTACAAGTTAACTTTGAAATCCCCATCTTCGAGGGTCAAATAGACGCAGATGCCGTAGATAAATGGTTAAATCTGCTAGATGGGTATTTTTCTGTTCATGAATTTTCAAGTCGGGAAAAGATTGTTTTCACTCTTCTCAAAGCAACCCCCCACGTCAAGGACTGGTGGGAAACATACTGCGAGCAGAAGGATGAAAGTACAGGCTCATTATTTTCAGCCGCACCCACTTGGAATGACTTCCGGGATGCCATCAAAGAGCAGTACTACCCTGTCGGAAGCTATGAGGACAAATACATCAAATGGACCACACTGCATCAGGGACAAGACCAAGATGTGTCGGAGTTCACAAACATTTTTCATACCCTTCGCACACAGTTGGGTATCAAAGATTCTGAGCTGCATCTGGTACTCAAATACCGCGGCTGCCTACACAAATACATCCAGGAAGATATGGGGTTCTTGAACATCCCCTCGGCACAGCATACCGATATGCTGTCAAAATCGAGCAAAAGTTCAAACAAAAGAAGCGAGACTTTGGATCTGCAAATCCGAAGCCCAAAGGACAAAGCCAAGACAGGGTGACCCAAGACAACCCGTCAAAGCCGCAAGAAAAGAACAACACCGCAAATCCAAAGAAGGATACAGGAAAGTGGTGTGAGTTCCACAAGAGTCCCACTCATAACACAAGTGAGTGTCGGACCAAGCAGTCGCTGGTGGCCGAATTGAAGGCTTCCGAATCAGATGCATGTTCTGACCCTGAGCCAGAACCCGACAAGGGGAATGGAAAAGGGAAGCAGATCATTGATGCGGATCCCAGCGCCACTGTTGCCACTGCCAAGATCAAGAAAAATGAGCCCGAAGATCCAGAGGAGGGGGAGCGTCTTTTCCACTCACAGATGTGGGTGAAGGGTTCACCGCTGCGATTCATTGTCGACAGTGGTAGCCAAAAGAACCTGGTTTCAGCAGAGGTCGTGAAGCAGTTGGGCCTACCGACTACACCACACCCGCAGCCATACAGTATCGGGTGGCTTCATGAAGGACGAGATCTGAAAGTTCGCCAGCAGTGCCGCCTTCCATACAGCATCAAGCCCTTCACAGACGAGGTATTGTGTGATGTTACACCTCTGGATGTTTGCGATGTATTATTAGGCCAACCATACTTGTGGAGGCGACATGTTGTGTATGAGTCAAGGCCTCGTGCTGTCATTATTTCTTTGAATGATTCATTATACAGGATACCGGAGGTAGCCCCACCTACCGCCACATCTTTGATCACTACCAAGAAAGGCAGCAAGCTCATATCACAGACCAGGAAATTCATCTGTCTGGTCCACTCCCAAAGTAAGGGGAAGATTGTTGCTACATCCATGACCCCTGCAAAGGGTTCCTCTACGCAGCAGCAGCAGCAAAGGAATACGGTCATGACAGAACACAAGAACAACTTCTCACGCACAAGGGTACCACACAAGCTTCAGGTGGGCAACAAAGTTTGGTTACATCTGCAGAAAGAACGTCTTACAAGAGCCCATCAAAAGCTCAGACCACTCCGACACGGTCCTTGCAACAGTACCAAGGCTATGGGGAACAATTCTTTGGAGCACATCATTCCTCCATTCCTTCGCCTTCACCAAATGTTCAATGTGGACCATCGTCGACCATGCTTCCCACCATCACTGGACACATCAGAGATTGCAGGACAAGTTCAGCAAATGGAGGAACTCAACGCAATGGGGACCATTGCTTCCTAAGGGGGGAGGAATGATCCAGGTGGATGTTGGTGGCCACCCACCAACCCATTTGGACCCCCACAACTGTCTCTTTCAGTCTTTTCAGTTTCATAAATTGTAGCACAGTTTACTATTTTTAGCAGTTTTTCGAGTCCTGAACTTCCGGGCCGTTTTGAGGCCCTAAACGACGTTTTTTTGGGATTCTGGGGCAGCATGGGTCCATGGACCCATGTTGCCTCCCAAAGTGGTAGTACTCGGATAGATCTTTCTAACGAGCTATCGTGCGCGTCAAACGGAGATCGTATGCCAAAGTTACGACCCCGGGAAATTGATGTACCAATTTACCCAAACGGGGCCCACAATTTGGCGTTTCATCTTCTAGGGTTAGGTTTTGGAATGTGAAGGGTTTTCCATTGTTTCTCAACAATAAATAGGCCTTCGAGCCTCATTGTAACTTAGTTCGGAACAGTTCAGAGGCATGTAGCCGCACATCTCTTCTCAGAGATAAGCTACCATCGCCCTAGCTGGTTTATTTCCATTTCTGGTTGTAAGCATATTTCAGTATTTTCCATTAATGAAATGAAGCATTATTTCCGCTGCATCTATGTGTTTATGGTTATTGCATCTCTGTATTTATGGTTATCTCTGTAATCTATTGCGTTCCTGTTTAAATCCGGATCAGTGGTATCAGAGCGGTCTGCTTTTTCTCGGTTTTTCTTTACATGTCCCCAACAAGGTCGGGATATAAGGAGTTAGGGCTTGAACTGGTTGAACCTTTGCAAGACCAGCCTCGCAAATCCCGACGGCCTACCATGGCCGACGAGAAGAAAGACGAGGGGGCAGGAGATCCCGTCAAAATCTTGCTCGAAGAAGCCCTCGAGCGGCAAAGGAACGCGATGATGGATAGCTTTGCGCAGATCCTTCAGCGGCTACCCAGAGGCGACGCATCGGCTTCCAACAGCTACTCTGGAAACGCCACACTGTTTAAGGTACAAGTTAATTTTGAAATCCCCATCTTCGAGGGTCAAATAGACGCAGATGCCGTAGATAAATGGTTAAATCTGCTAGATGGGTATTTTTCTGTTCATGAATTTTCAAGTCGGGAAAAGATTGTTTTCGCTCTTCTCAAAGCAGCCCCCCACGTCAAGGACTGGTGGGAAACATACTGCGAGCAGAAGGATGAAAGTACAGGCTCATTATTTTCAGCCGCACCCACTTGGAATGACTTCCGGGATGCCATCAAAGAGCAGTACTACCCTGTCGGAAGCTATGAGGACAAATACATCTAATGGACCACACTGCGTCAGGGACGAGACCAAGATGTGCCGGAGTTCACAAACATTTTTCATACCCTTCGCACACAGTTGGGTATCAAAGATTCTGAGCTGCATCTGGTACTCAAATACCGCGGCTGCCTACACAAATACATCCAGGAAGATATGGGGTTCTTGAACATCCCCTCACTCGGCACAGCATACCGATATGCTGTCAAAATCGAGCAAAAGTTCAAACAAAAGAAGCGAGACTTTGGATCTGCAAATCCGAAGCCCAAAGGACAAAGCCAAGACAGGGTGACCCAAGACAACCCGTCAAAGCCGCAAGAAAAGAACAACACCGCAAAGCCGAAGAAGGATACAGGAAAGTGGTGTGAGTTCCACAAGAGTCCCACTCATAACACAAGTGAGTGTCAGACCAAGCAGTCACTGGTGGCCGAATTGAAGGCTTCCGAATCAGATGCATGTTCTGACCCTGAGCCAGAACCCGACAAGGGGAATGGAAAAGGGAAGCAGATCATTGATGCGGATCCCAGCGCCACTGTTGCCACTGCCAAGATCAAGAAAAATGAGCCCGAAGATCCAGAGGAGGGGGAGCGTCTTTTCCACTCACAGATGTGGGTGAAGGGTTCACCGCTGCGATTCATTGTCGACAGTGGCAGCCAAAAGAAC